>CM067547.1:26122080-27461660 GCA_034509755.1 Anisodus tanguticus
ATTCTTGAGAGTTGTATATATTGTATACTTGGGAATGAAATAAACTCAAGGAATTGATTTTTTGAAGTTATGCTGAAAATTGTGACAGTTTTCTGAAAAACACATTATGTAATTTGATTTCTGGAAATTACTTATTAATATTTACAAAATTTGGTATATATTTTCAGAATCTACTCGTTACAAGCTTTCCGTTGATATATTACCCAATTAAAACGGATTAAAAATGAGTTAGTTATAAAGTGTTGAAGTTTTGTTAAGTAAAAACAAATTATGACCTTCTAACAGCTACACCATTATGATGGTATATGATCCTTAAACGTAATTTTGTCTTCTACGAGTATTGTGGCATATGTTGTCATATTGAATGGTATGTCCATTCTTTATTATTTTCAGTGTTCCTATTTCAGACATGGCTGGACAGGGACAAGCTCGAAGTACTCCAAGCAGGAGTTTTTGAAATCGAGCAAGGGAACAATGTAGAAGAATACGTCGTCATAGGACTTATTCCCAAAGACGTGAAGTCATAAGAAATAATGTCACGAGGGCGATGCAAAATCTACTAAGGGATCGAAGGGCTATACGAAGGGAATGAGAGAAGAAATTCAGAGAGTTCAAGGCTTTTAAGATGTCTCCTAATGTTTCAGTGCCCGAACATATTGAGATTTTTCGGTTAAAACAAGACGATCTGCCTATTTTTATTGTAATCTCGTATTGGGAAGCTTTAGAAATTTTAGCAGATTCCCTCTGAGAACCTTGGGGTAGTGTTTTAATTGATATTTATCACGAGGTTTGGCCAAGTCAACTTTTTGAGGTGTATGTTAGAATACTTGAATTCGAGTGGGAGAATCGCGTCTTTATGAACTTGTAATTTGCATTGTGAGTTTTTTTTTCAATATATGAATTTATGTTGTTTAACTCTCCTTTTATTACATATATATGTTTAATAGATTGAGACTTAATTGAAAGATATTAAAATAATATTCACACTAAGAAATTTCTTTTCTTCCATTTTTGAGTAAAACGTTTAGATTGTAGATGACGATCAGAAATTTTGTGACCTTTCGATTTTACACTAAATGTGAAGTCATTTATGGAAATTAATTTGCTTGAATATGAATATCACATGCATAAATTTGTTAAAGTAAATATTGATGAGTAAAACTTACTTAAATTATCTCATTTAACAGATATGGCATCGAAAAGCATCATTAATGATCTAAACAAGGGTGAGAAACTGAACAGTGAGAATTACAATATCTGGAGTCGTAAGATGTGATATGTACTGGAAGAGCAAGATGCTCTGGAAGGCATTAACCATAGTTTGATTCACCCAGGAGAGGGTAACACTGCTTGTCACACCCCTTTTTTCCGCTAAAAATAAAATTATTTATGATTAAAAGGATTTTTACACTTAAAGTGACGTTTTCAAAAGATATATATTATTTATACAGAGTCGTCACTTGAAATTGAGTTTTGGTGTTTCAAGTCACCTTTTATTTGAATCCCTAATCAAAAGGAAAAGTTTTGACTCCTAAAAGTATGGTCTTCTAACTAGAAATTCGGGTAAGGAATTCTGTTAATCGAGGGAAAGATGTGAGGCATCGCTCGAGTCCCGTAGTTCTAGCACGATCACTTAATTGACTAATATTTGGCTTAATTAGTTCTTGAATAAAATCGTGCTTTCCTTAACTTTAAATTGTGTTTGCCCGACTTATTTGCTTTAAAAACGTGACTTATATTTTTGATCTAGGAACATAACCGCACACAAAGCATTTTTACTTATACGAGTCGTCCAAGGAGTGTACCCGCACATGTGATTAAACTCAAATTGATTAATAAGAGTCTAAGAGTGTAACCGCACATATGGCCTTCAAAGTTAACTAAATGTAGACCAAGGATTGTAACCGAACATAATGTGCCGATATATTTAGACTAACGCTTAATGGATCCTAATCTTTGCCTATTATATTAGCGAGCTTAAACTTTTATTAACAGTCCGTTTAAGCGCAAGTGAGAACCAATTACGATAAGTTACTGATTCATATCACGACAAATAACTCATCACATTAATCTAGTCGAGCTTTGAACATAAACTTAAGCAAATACATTTCAAATATACAATTAATGAACGATCTTAAAAATTGGAACTGAAAGTAACATTTTTTTTGTAAAGTAACATACTAATACAGCAAATAGTCTTAATTACAAAAAAAAAAAAAACAATTAAAGTAATCATTTGGTCCAGTAACGAATTTGGATCAAATTTAGTCCCAATGATCCTATCATACTCTCTCAATATTAATGGCAATCTCAATTACTTAAAAAATCCTCATTAGCACACCCAACAACAATAAACATAGAACATACTAACATATCAATTGCCACCAATTAGCTTATAGTAGTAAATATAACAATGGAAAGTGAAAGAAAATAGTGAACAGAAACATGACATATATAGCTAATTAACCTATATTCTTGTACTTCATCTCTTAACGTTTAAATCTAATTCTCATGCTGGCCATATAACGGGCATGTCAAACAATCAAATACATTGGAAAGAAGATAACATGTGAACATCCTTGAAATAATATGTTGGAAATTTGCCTTTGGTGGGGAGGTGCGTCCACCCGTATTTAATGACTTAAACACTAGGGTTCCGTATGTTGGAGGCTTTATCTCTTCACACATGCATAATCTACTAAGTGAGTAGATGACCGTAGGGCCAAGAATCGTCAAATTTCATTGACAAATGAAAGAGATATTGGTCCACGAAGTAAGGTGTTTTGAGGCATGAAAATATGGTGTGGGACAAATCTACCACATCGGTGGGAAAATGAAAAATTGTTCTCTTTATAAGTCTCAAAATTGGCTAAGGGTTTCGGACCCCAAGGGGTAACCCATGTGTTTGAAGGAGGGATGACCTAGATGTGTTTGGGTTCAAGGCTAAGTCTACGCGTGCCGTCGCCGCCGGTCCGGGCTCGGATCGTGGGACTTGGGCCTTGGGCTTCTTCTGATATTATCTCTTTGGACCCCAAATTGCTTAATATTTACAGTTTGGTTCCTGGAGTTTCTGGAAAGCTGAATTTGGGAACGACGGAAGACAGAAAGTTTCTGCCTGCCGTTTGAGTTGGTTTTTGGAGCGTAAACTCCATTAATCTGCACCTTAACTCCTCCCTAACAACTCATTTATGTTGCACATTAAATCAATCATTACTTGAGTGATTAACTCCCTCATTACTTGTTCATAAACTACCATTACTTGGCAGTTGAAGAGTCCCTCCCCCTTATGCTACATATTGGAGCATTTTGGCTCAATTGCAGAGACGAATATATACTACACAGAGATGAACAGAAGAGTAAAACACAGAAATTCAGTCCAAAACGTGAGCAGAAACGTTGGGACAAAAACAGAAAACTCTTCCTTCCTTTTCTATTCTTCAGCAAATCGTTTCGTGTTTATTTTCTTCGTCAGAATCAACCTATTTGCTTTGTAGTGTTGATTAGTTGTTATTTTATCTTGGGAGACTATTGCCCGTTAACGTAAAAACATATATACGGGGCAATCTTGTCTTAAAGACAGAGAGCCATCTCTCGACTCAGCCACAGTTGTAACAATCCAGATTTAGTGTTTCTTGATTTCAGGTTATCAAGATTCAAGACTCAACAACCTTGCGGCAGTTCTGAACATTGGCTTGTTTGTTTATCCTTTCGAACACTTGTAATATTTATTTACTTCCCGTACTGCTTTACATATCCAACATAATATACAAATCAGTAAGCATTAATCAAAAAACTTCATAAGCATTCATTCATGGTATATAAAAATAATGGAGTAAAGAGTGGACCTTTAATGGAGTAAAACCTTCTTGCAATTTATTAAAGGACCTTCAGTTGTCCAGCAAGATGATAATACAATCAAATCCGGTGTTGAATGTCTATCGGAAATAGCAAAACGATCGGAGAGCCTCAACTGAAAACCTTGACGAACTCGAACTTGATTTTCAAACAAAACCTTTTCAAGACTCCTAAAATGCTCTCAATATTTTTCTCCCTATAGTTTTTGTTTGTGTTTCTTTTGTCCATTTTTGTGTTCGTTTTTTTGTCTTTATATTGTGTGAGGAGTAGTGTTTGTATGGGTTTGTTCTACTAGATTAAGAAGGAATGAGGAAGTACGGGTGAGGGAAATAAGGAGGAGGAGACGTGAGAGGTAATGTGTGTGTGTGTGCCATGTAGTGGGGGAAGGGGATATACAGGTTAGGGGAATTAGGAGTTGGCTATTACAGTAGTTTTTAAACTTTTTTCTTTTTTAGCTCTTCTTTTCTTATTTAGCAATTTTGTCTTTTCTCTTATTATTATTTTTTGTGTGTTTTGGCTTTATCAAAATATAATAATATTAACTAACCACCTTTTTTTTTAATGAAATAGTTAATCTAAAATAAAAATAAAAATATAGCTAATAAAGTACTAAAGTCACTAGCTTATTTATTAAAATCTAAATTAGAAGAAACATACTTTTTTATATAAAAAAAATCTTTTGAAAAATGAAAACAAGACTTATCCTAAAACGTGACTCTATATTTGTGGTTTTGAATTTTAAAAAGTAAGACTTACTAAAAATAAAAATAAAAATATTTAACCAAACCTAAAAGAAATATGTAAATGCTAAAAATGGTGTAAAAAACTTAAATTCGGTTAAAAATTAGGTGTTCACATTGCTCAACACAGAAGAGATCTCGAAGCTTACAATGCATGAAAAAAGAACGACTTCACTGCATGTGGAATTATTGTAAGTTCTGTTTGTTACACCTCGTAAGATTAAGACGATAATTAAGAACGTCATTAAGGAAGTAAGATTTGGATATTGAATATAAGGAACACTTACATATGTTAATACAGAAAATTAGTATATAAACGGATGTTATCCCGGAATAGTTTTTCTTTAGTGCTATACATGTGACGACGAGAATTAATCCTAGTAGTTGAATTTATTCCAATGGAGTTATGGAATAGTATTGTATTAAAATTGTGACATTGAGGATACGAGGCTTTATGAAATTCTCGGGAATTAAAAGAAGTGGGTTTAAGATTTATTAATTGAAGAACTTGGGAGGGCAAAGGGTAATAAGAAATTTCAGATTTTTTTTATAACCTACACTCTTTATCTTCATCTTCATTCCAACTTAAAAAAAAACTCTCATTCTCTCCTCCAAAGCTCAGCCGAAAAATACCCAACCCCATACCCAATTTGAGGTTTTTATCTTCTCTTCCTAGACTACATTTTTCACCAAAAATTAAAAGCAAAACAACACCAAAAACAGTGGCAAAACAACCACTGCTGGGCTGAGATTATGCCCAGAAATTTCGAATTTTTGGGATGAATTTTTGGAAGAAAAACGTGTAGGAATGATGGCTTAACATTGTAGAACACTTGCATGTCAATTGGAGTTGGAGAAGTGAATAAAAAAAGAGGAGAAAAATTACAAAACAGTGGGGATTTTCGGACAAGCAGTGGGCAGAAAATTGTGGACTGTTTTGGACGAATTTGAGGTATAAAAATTATTCTTTCTATGATATAATTGGAATGCATGTTGTTAGAATTAAGGTTATGAATTTGTGTTAAGTAAAAATTGGACTTTAAGCATTGCATGTGACAATTTTGGGCTAGTTGCCAATTTGAGACAGATTTTGGTGTTGTTGGATTCGTTGGTTATTGTTGTTATTATTACCACTAATTGCATGATGAAATTGAAAGGAAACATGGATATTTAGTTGGAATTAGTTATATGGAAGTATTGAAATACGAAATTGGATTTTTGGAATTAAGATAAGAGTTATGGAATTGTGACATGTTGTGGCCAAGAACTTGCATGAAATTGTTGGACATGTTGTGATGTATATGGACTGTTTTAGAGACTGTTTTGTGGTGTTATAATGCTGAAAATTTAGTTACCATTATGCATGTTTAAGTGTGGTAATTGCTAATGTAAGTCCTAAAGGAATAAGGGTGTAGAAAGGTGTAAAAAAGCTTCACATTCTACCCTCGTTGTTGTTGGAACATGGACTGTTTTGTGGGCTATTTTTAATGTGGATTAAGAGGCTAAATTTACATGAGAAGTGGGTGTGTAAATTTCCTTTATTGTTGTTTTGGTTGTGCCCTTAATTGGTGCTTGGTTATTGATGTTATTAGGCTCGTTTGGAAGTTGTGGAAACATGTATAAACAGGGGAAGTGCTGCCCGAATTTTTATAGAATAAGAAGTCGTTATTCGATATAAAGTATGCTAGTAATCATAGAATTGATGAACGTATTACCATTATTATAGGTTGAAGTTCTATAACGAGGCATATTCTAATATTGGGTGGATTAGTTCGTCTAAAAGGTATGTGAAACCCTTAGTTCCTTCTTTTGGCATGATTTAATGAAAGTACGGCGGACGTACTTGATTCTTATACAGTTTAATTCCTAAAGAGGATTGTTATGAGAAGTGCCTATGATTTTTCAGCAAAGAGTTTATTATGACAGTATTATAATGATTTTATTGAGAGTCAAATGATAATTTTTACTTGCATATGGTTACTCATGATATCTATTCGTGCTAAGTGTTACTACTTCACCTCACCGAGTCCCGGGCCGGGTTACGTTTGTGCACAGCCTTGCATTTTTCACCGAGACCCTCACTAGAGGGCCGGGTTACGTAGGATGGATCCATAGATGAGATATGATTTCACCGAGTCCCCGCATGGGTCGGGTTACAATATGACTTCACCGAGTCCCAGTATGGGCAGGGTTATGATATGATTCCACTGAGTCCCGCACTAGTGGGCCGGGTTACGTTACAGATATATATATATATATGTATATGGACAGGCACTTATGTTTTCTTGACTTGACTCTCATTTTCATAAGGCAACTGACTTTTATTGTTATGGCACAATTGGATTTAAATCCTGATTTTTATACTGATCTCTTGTTATCCATTGGCTACTTATGATCTCATTTGCAGTATTTCATGTTTACATACTCAGTACATTATTTCATACTGACCCCCTTTCCTCGGGGGGCTGCGTTCATGCCCGCAGGTACAGGTGCTCAGTTTGGTGATCCTCCGGGTTAGGTTCCTGCACAGCTATTTGGAAAGCTCCTTTGATCCAGAGCTTTACCATTTGTGTACGGAACCCTATCTTTTTTATTTATGTATATTTAGGGGCACGACGGGGCCCTGTCCCGTCATATGTCGTTATCCTTCTGTAGAGGTCTGTAGACAGTTGTGGGTTGCACTGGTGTAATAGTCAGAAATCTGTTTCGGTCAGCCATATTATTGTACTCTATGTTGGGGGTGTTCCCGTGTATATGTTATATTATCTGTTGGAAACCTTGTCGGCTTGCCTGTTATATTGTGTTGGCTAGTTGTGACTCCTCAGGAGGCAGGTACATTCGGGGGTAAAGGCAGCCTTATCGGCTTGCCTACCTTGGCATATGTTGTTATTGCAGCGTTATGCCGCCGGATTTCAGACGCGGTAAGTGTTAATTGGATTATGTGTGACAGGTTTGTATTATGATGTCATTAGGGTGGTTAGTCGCGGCCCGTCGGGTCGGGTCGTGACACTGTTGTTGATGATCTCATTCACGAATGTGAGGAATATCCGTCTGCTCATGCTATGTGCTCACACTTACGAGAGACATATGGGGGTACTACTGTGACCTGCCTTAGACAACTGACTATCAAATTTGACATTTATAAGAAATGTCATGATCATTATGTCAAGCAACAATTTAGGGTGATGTCTAACATGATTGCTCAACTCCAAAATACTAGCCATGTTCTCTCTGATGAGCAGCAGGTTCAGGAAGTGATTCAGTTTCTTCCCAATAGTTTGGAACACTAAGGTTAACTTAACCCATAATGATAGCATCCAAACCTTTTCTGATGTTTCTCGTCACGTCGAGCTTGAAAATGAGCGACTTGGTGCTGCTAAAACTGTATATGGTGCCTATGTGGTAGAATCAAGTGGTACGAAGTCTTCAGGCTTCAAGCGCAAGAAAAATTGAAAAAATAATGAAAATGGTAAGGATACCAGAGAAGGACCTTCCAAGAAAAAAAAAAGTCAAATCCCAAGAAGGGAAAACGTTTTTTCAAGAAGAAAGACAAGAGTAAGATGAAGTGCTACAACTGTCATGTTCCATGATATTTTGCTCGTGAATGTCCCGAGCCGAAAAAAGTAGTATTTCAAAACACATCTCTAAGTGCTACATATGTTTCTAGCACTGTTTTACTAACTGAATCTTATTCTGTGTGGATTGTAGACTCAGGGGCCACCGATCATGTGAGCCGTGATCGAGAAGTATTTGTGGAGTTCCGTTGAGTTTCACCTGAATCAAGGTGGATATATGCAGGAAATAATGCAAAGCTTGAAGTCAAAAGAATAGGCACTTGCAAAATGGACTTGTGTGGTGGCCGATCTTAGATGTTGAATGACGTCCTATATGCTCCAGAGATTCGATGAAACTTAGAATATATGTCTGTTCTTCTAGATATTGGTTTCTGTTTAAATTTTAGTTGCAATGCTGTTAGAATTACTCAAGACAATATTTTTTATGGTTTTGGACTTCATTATGGTGGTTTTATTGTTTTAGATTGTAATCCTTCAACTTATGACTATTATGTGGACCATTGTGTAATGACATGTTATTTTAGTAACAATGATATTGATGTTATCACATGACATGCAATATTAGGTCACATTGGGCAAGACCGAATGAATAGATTGGTAAAGAAAGGGCATTAGGTCATTTCTCCAAAATTGATATGCCAACTTATTAAGATTATCTTGTCGGAAAGATTACACCTAAACCATTTGAGAAGGCTAAGAGAGTTGATTCCCCATTGCAATTAATCCATTCTGATATATGTGGTCCAATGAATGTGAGGACAAGGTCTGATGCTTTGTATTTCATTACATTTATTGATGATTTCACATGCTTTAGTTATGTCTATTTGATTTCTCATAAATTTGAAGCACTTGAATGCTTTAGAAGATATATGAATGAAGTTGAGAATCAATTAGATAAAAGTATAAAGACTTTAAGAACCGATAGAGACTGTGAATATTTATCAAAATAGTTTGAAGAACTATGTACTGAAAAAGGCATTTCGAGACAGTTAACTACTTCTTACACACCTCAACAGAATGGTGTAGCATAAAGGAGGAATAAAACACTATTGGACATGACAAGGTCCATGATGGCGCAAGCAAATTTACCTATCTCCTTCTGGGGAGCCACGTTGTTGAATGCGATTTACATATTGAATAAAGTGCCTTCTAAATCAGTTATTTCCACTCAAGTACTAGTCATAAACCAAACTTGAATGATCTATAACCTTGGGGTTTTGCTGCATATGTAAAAGATCATTTTGGCAAGTTTGAAAAATTGAGTCCAAAAGGGAAGAAATGTATCTTTATAAGATACTCCAAACACTCCAAAGAGTATGTGTTCATTTGTGAATTAGAAGATGGAAGTATGACTGGAATTAAATCACGAGATGTCACATTTCTAGAAAAATAATTTTTCAAAAAAGGGTAAAATAAAGGAAGGAGAGCCTCTTTACAAAATATTGAATTCATATGATCAGACAATGTCTTCAGACATGTTTGACAATTAAATAGATCAAGGATTGTTTCTTGGTCCAAGTGGGAGTTTTAAATCCCAAAATCCTTTAGAGGAATCTGAATTGCAACTACGTAAGAGTGCCAGAAAAGATGTACCTAAACGATCTTATGAGATTGAAGATTACACTTTTTTGGTATCTTCCATAGAATTGGATGAGCCTAATTCTGTGACTGAGGCTTTGGCAAGTCCTGGGAAAGATGAATGGATGAAAGTAATGAAAGAAGAATTGGAGTCCATGAGAACCAACAAAGTCTGGGATTTGGTTGACCTTCCTTCTGGGCGTAGAGCTATTGGGAACAAATGAGTTCTCAAAGTTAAATGCAAAGCGGGTCAATAGAAAGATACAAGACACGATTGGTCGCAAAAGGGTTTTACCCAACAAGCTGGAATAGATTACGAGGAGACCTTTTCACCAGTTGTAAAGTTTACCTCAATTCGCTTACCTTTGGCTATTGTTGCACGTTTGGATCTAGAATTACATCAAATAAACGTGAAGACAACTTTTATCAATGGAGAATTAAACGAGGAAATCTACATGGAACAACCTGTAGGTTTCGTCATTAAAGGCCAAGAAAAGAAATTCTACAAATTAAAAAGATTTATTTATGACCTAAAGTAGTCTTCAAGGTAGTGTTATTTAAGATTTCACAAGGAGGTGATTTCATATGATTTTACCATAATCGATGAAGACCATTGCATCTATGTGAAAAAGTCCAATGGAATGTTTGTAATTCTGTCTCTTTACGTGGATGATATTTTATCAGCCGAAAATAATTTGGAGTATGTAAAAACTATCAAGTCATGTCTCTCAAAGTCATTTGACATGAAAGACATGGGTGAAACATACTATATATTGGGTGTTAAGGTCCAAAGAGATCGTTCCAAGAAGTGTTTGCGTCTATCTCAAGAAACTTATATAAAGAAAATTTTGAAACGCTTCTGAATGAATAGTTGTAAACCCATGGATACTCTTATATAAAGAGGTGAGACTTTAAGCCTTGAAATGTATCCAAAGATTGAAAAAGAAAAAGAAGACATGCCTCGAGTTCTATATTCAAGTGTTATCGGGAGCTTGATGTACGCTATGATGTGTATTTGTCCAGACATTTGTTATGTCGTAGGTCTGGTTAGCAGGTATCAGTCCAATCTTGAAAGAGATCATTGCAAAGCTGTGAAGAGGATTTTTCGATACCTGAAAGGAACTATTGATTATTCATTATGTTATAGTAGAAATGATTTACACTTGAGAGGGTATACAAATTTTGATTGGGCTAGTAACTGAAACGATAGAAAATTGACATCCGGCTATGCTTTCTTACTTAATGGTGGTGCTATTTTATGGAGAAGTAAGAAACAAACTTGAACGACCATTTCAACTATGGAAGTTGAGTTCATGTTTCTGCATTTGCAGTACAAGAAGTTGTTTGGTTAAAAAGATTCTTTGAGCATTTGAACGTGTCCCTCCGTAACCAATCATCCATAATATCAAATAAATTATTTTCATCTTTGGTAAACTACCAAGGGCTATAGTCATAGTGATCCTCCTATTCAACTATTTCGACCATTTAAAGGATCAATGATTTTATATTGTGATAGTCAAACATCTATTGCATACACAAAGGATCCTAAGTATCACAACAAAACCAAACATATTGACATCAAGTATAACTTTTTGAGAGGCATAGTAGCAAGTGTATAAGTAACTTTACGATACATATCTACACGAGAAATGGTTGCTGATCCTTTTACAAAGACTATATCTAGAGACTTGTTTGAGAAACATGTTATGGCTCTAAGTTTGCATAGAATATGATCATACTAATGTATTGTAAAATGACTTAATTGTTATAATATTATCATCAATATTAGACACTTGAAATTATGTTCATATCTTGTATGCATGTGATAATGTGTTTTATAGATAAAGTGTGTCGAACAAGTCTCGAGATTAGCTCTCTCACATGAGCAATAGCCTCTTACGTTGAGTAACGTGAAGAGATGAATTCCACCATCATGTTTATGACTTGTTTTGTAAGCCAAATATGAGTTTCTGTAAGAAGATGGATTTGAGGATAATTGAAAAGAGAAGCTCGAGTTAGACATCTAGATGTGTCTAGACGAAGATCTTTACGGTGTTGAATGAGTAAAAGAATGAGACACATGCACCAATATAATGTGAGAACACTATAGAATGTATTTCATACCATGCGTGCTTAGCAATCAATGGGTTAATGGAAGAATGGATCCATACTTCTTCATTGTGTGAGACCCATAAAGTAATATTGACATTCCACTCAAATATCCTTTGACCTTTTACTGTTTCTTGAAGTACAAATCAGTGTTGTTATTTTAGCATGCCACTAATAGCTATGAATGATTCGACAATGCATTACATGTGTAGGAAAATAGTTGATCTGAGATGGATAGTTTCAAGTAGAAAGGGAAGACAATCAACATTAGTAATTTAACGTGTATACACAGGACAACCATTATACTTATCATAAGAGTGTCAAGTGTAATTGTGGATATAAAGTTAAAACATGAACTCGAATTCACCTCTTTCGAGGATGAGGGATCAGATAATTAGCTACTGGAGTAGCGAATGATGTCTGGGGTATTGCGAGTAATAACATCCTCGTGTTAGTAGTGAGTCCCTTCCGCATGTGATTGGATTTCTACATAGATCTCTAATGTACAACCTTAATGGGTTAGGAATATTCTAGCTCTTGATGCTCGCAGGTCGAACAAACTATTTACCAGTATGAATTATGTGTGTTATTGATATAATATTGGTTTTGGATATAGCCCATTATAACACACCATACCTTCAAACTAAGTCATTTTCATGATTACGGGGTGTGAAAAGCCAAGACGGGAAGTTAAAGTTGAAAAAAAACAGTTTCAGTTCTGCAGACTCAATTTTACGCCCAAGATTGACGTACCGTAAAAGTGTTACAAACCATCGAAATATACCGTACAATTTGTTGTTGAAAATGACGGTACAAAATAAATTATACGTACCATATAATATTAAACAGTCTGTCATTTTTTACCGTAACATTCCCTCCAGCTTTTGACAGTCACTGGTTAGTTGCATTTGGTTGGTCTGTACAAAATTATACGGTCCACATTCGGACCGTATAAAAAGTTACAAACCATACAAAGTGTCGTGTTTCGTCCATGCTATGGTTCGGGGTGTTACACCCATCATGAGCGAAGTGAGAGATGTTGGATAATGGATTGTGGGTCGCTCCATGTGGGCTGACTCGACCCGATTAGTAAGATAAATTAAAGCAATTACCTATAGAGAAGTTATCACTACAGACAACATTATGAAATGTGGGTCAGTTGGTTTGAGGTGACGATCTTTTTTCTCTCCAAGAAAATTGTTTCTTCTCCGGTTCTATAAAAAAGAAACTAGAGCAGAACATTATTCCATTCAGTGGAAATATATGACAGTAATATACACACAAAGCAGAAAGATTGACATCTAGTTCGTGGAATATTAACTTCGTTTCCTGGAGAATTGAAGTTCGACTTGAGGCGATTCTTTAGTGACAAATTCAACGATTAATCTTTCGTTGCGTTAATTAAGGTACATAATTCGTTGTTCTTGAACCGTTAATTTAATATTACCATGGCTACAACCTACAGGTGTAACTTGTATAAAATGTTAGTAAATATGCTAGTTTAAGAAGGGAATTTTGAAACAAAAACCGCACTTGAACTTTTTGCATTAAACTTCTACGCATGAGGATGAAAAAAATATTAAGTACTCCCTCCGTTCAAATTTGTTTGACACTTTTTGTTTTTCCAGAGTCAAATGAGTTGTTCTTTGACCGTAATTTTTCCTATGTCTTTTAAATATTTTAAATTATTAATTATGATGACTTATAGTACTATTTACGTTGTTTTCGAATATGTAAATTTCATTTCAAAAAATTTAAAGATTTTATGTTCAAACACACTATCAAAATTAAGAAGTTTAACTCACGAAAAGTGTCAAACAAATTAGGACAGAGAGAGTATACAATTAGATCATTTGGAAATTAATTAATTACTATGTAGGTATTTGCATTATGTTTTAGCATGGTAATATAATAATGTACGGATTAGTAGGGCCTAAAGTAAATATCAAACATTGAGTGAAAAATAAAAGAAGTTCAATAATATTAGTATTGTCCTATACAGTGAACAATATGTCACAGCCAGTACATGCACAATCGGAGTTTATAAATTACATCCATAGTCTAATGCTTGTCATTTTACTTTTTTGTTCAACTCTCATAAAGCTATATTACATTGAGTCAACTATAGGTAGAGGTACTTGTATATTCGCTAGGACTTAGGAGTGTGTAAGTATTCGGTGCAAATACGAATCTTATTGTATTTCGAAGGATTAACATAAAATATAGCACCCACTTCATACGAGTAGGTTAAGTTAAACAAAATCTAACCAACATAGCCTTACAAGGGACAAATAATGCTTAGCATTCTTTCTATCATCTCAATGAGTAGGAAAAAAGAGTTAGTAAGAAAGAAAAGAAAAAAAGAGCATGCATGGGCCATGGTGTGACCCCTGCATTTTTAGCGGGAAGCAGCTCGATATATCACATTCACACCATCCCCATTTCAATTTTGCAAATAACAATCCCGTTACATTTCAAAACACTCACGGACATGCGAACTCGATTTCTGGGCACGGATTACTTCAATTCCGCTCCAATTCAACCCGGCGATTTCCTCCGCCTTCCTCTTCCACATCTCCCTACTTCAAACACCTCCACATTCGAAGACCTTCATTGTTTTGACGGACTTCCTACACTTACTATAGATGTCGAAATCGAGAGATTTCCTATCCAGGAATCTCTCTCTCTCTTCTTCTCGTATGTCTTTCCTCACAGCATTCATGTTGATCTCGCCGAGTTCGCCGGAAAACCTGAATTTGACGAGCAAAAAAGCGGAACTACAAATTCAGAGGTAACTGCTGAGCATAATTCGATGTTTTTTAGGGTTTAAATGTTACTTATTCACTTATCTGATGCTTCTGGTAATGGTTCCGTGTAACCTTATAGTGACGTAATAGGCTGATAATATAAGGAGGATCTAATTCGCTTAGAAGCTATAAGAATTTAAGGTGTAAAGTTTTTATGAGAGAATTTAATTGTAAACTTAATGTCGAATTAATTAAAATGCATGATTATGTATGTTGATTGAGGATCTCTTCCAATTTGCATTGACTTAGCTGTCAATATTAGCTTTCCTTCTGATCTGTTTAAGGATTAGTTATCACTTTTAGTTTGAAAATAATTTTAAGAGCTACGGCATGTTGACAGAAATTTGTTATGATTATATTAAGATTTTAAGATGTTTCTTCTTCATAATGTTACAAATTTGTAATGTAGGGTTTATGGTGCAGATGTGATTATAATAAGAGAACTGTTTTCATGTTGCATGATTCGTAACTCATATTCATTCTATAACCTTAGCTTCCAATTTTCTTAAACATACAACCAAAGGTTAAGGTTTCTCAAAATTTAAGATATCAGATTCCTGGTAGACTTTCTCGTGATGGCTCCATGTGCTTCACCGAGGAAATACTACCTGATATTGTATTGTAATATTGGTAACTACTTGCTTTTTATGGGGTGATGTTACGTTGAAGTGTAATATGTAAAAGCGTAAATGTGCTGCATTGTCTTTCAGAAAACTAATGAGGTTTTTGGAACGAAAAGAAATTTAATCTCAACCGTGATAGAGTAGAAGTTGATTTCAAAAAAGTAAAACTAGTTTTCTTCTTACCACATTAAAATTATGTCTGTTTTAGGCTTCTTATATACTTATTTATTGCAGGGGACTATGGTTTCCTATGGCAAGGGGAAGGTCAATCTTGAAATGACCCAATTTGAAATTCCGGAGCTGGATTCATCCTCACTACCATTGGTAAACCATCTCGGCGATCAAGCAGATATATTTATATACAACTAGCTAAATTCTCATGTGCAACTTCTGCATTTGTTTGTTCTCCTGTTGTCAGCTAGATGACATCCCTCACTTTGGAAAGGAGAACATGTCGATTCCCTCTCGGATTTCAGATGATGAAAATAAGCTGGTAATATTTTGATGAATTACATATTTCTGAAGGCCTTCAATTTTTTATGACTGCAGGGAAGTGCTTTTGGTTTATCTTGCTAGCTTTTGCGATGGTGGGGAACCACATAGGATAGGAATTACCAACTCCTCCCTTTCTGTCAAGGAAGAAGTCTTTGGTCAGAAATGAAAAACGGGTGGCTCATATTGATGGAAGAAGCTTGGTCTTCAATATGATATAATATTTAGTTAAGAACTTAAGATAGTCTGTTCTTTAATCTCTTCTATATATTTATTTACCTGGGGACTCTGATTCTGAAGACAATGTCCTCTAGTTTTTTTCTTGTCAGCCTCAATCATCATTTGAGAAACTATATCACTATTTTATTCTTTTCTGTTTTTTGCATTGAAATCTAAGAATCACTTAATAAGATTCTTAAACACGATTTGCTGGGATATTGTATGCATATAAGACCATTCATGTGTCAATATGTGCCATCCTTTAGTTTCAAGCATCTTTCCTTTTTATAATTCTGAGGGATGATGATGCTTAATGACATAGTGACCTTTTATTCTACTCTGTTCATTGTGGAGACTCTGAAGAAAGTGTACTCCATGCCATCATGTTAATTTACTTTTCTCAGACTGCAAAAAGGAAAGGGAAGGACCTAACCAATTAAAGCACTACTTTCACTTTGTAAATGCTCCACTAACTGATTTGGCACATCATTGTTCACTTATGCAGGATATGCCTGATCTTGAAGTTAAGCTGCAACATTCCCTTGACACTCTGCAATCAATTTGTTCAGTGGATGACATCTGTTCTGTGTCTTTTCTGGAGAAAAGCTCTGATCCAATGGAAGATAGTGGTTTCAGTCAGGGGAAAGATAATTCTAGTACAGATGTCTTCCCTCTTTTTGAAGTGGACGACACAGGTTTGGGTATTGTCAGTGACAGCTCTATAAAGGAGAAAGTTCTAATCTTTGAAAATATTGAACTTCAGTGTGAGACACCTGGAAGTGAAGGGATGGGTAACATAAATGAACTTTTGGATTCCACAAAGTTTGACACATTGCAACACCTGTCAAATGGTAGTTTAGCAACGGACTGCCTTGAAGTTGAGGTTCCATGCTTGAATGTCTCTTTAGAGATGGATTTGATAAGTATTATTGAACTTGAGAAAAATTCGGTGATCCATCAAGGCATAGAAAATGATGGTCCAATATGGGAAGGAAACCCAATCACTTTTGATGAATTGCAATTCTTTGATTCAGACCTTTATACTTTTTGTGAACTCCTGTCTGAAGCAAAAGTAGATGTTGATGATACATGTAACCTGATGTTGAGGGAGGCCGAGAATTTCAGGAACTTCAATGAATTGGTTGTTTCCCATGAGCTCATCCCTGTGGATAATTCTTTCAGATCATTGCCTGTGCCACTGGTTTCTGAGAATGGAAATATAAAGTCATTGCACTTGTGTATTAAGGAAATCCTAGCTGAGTTGGAGCCACAGTCTTCCTCCATGTCTGATGGATTATACTTAGACTGGCATTTTGTGGAAGAAGAGAAGTGCAAGTGTCGAGAAGACTTCTTCAATATATCGGGGGAGATAGATGTTAACAACATTGACCTTTGCTTGAACTTCATCGTCAATGAGATGCTTGTATCAGACTTTTTGTTATCTAGTGATAGTCCACAAGAACCAAACAGAGTAGAGAGCAAAGAAATGTTGAGTTTACCTTCCAATACCATTCCTGTTACTCCCATGCCTTATAACATAGAAGTGTCAACTAAGTTGCTGAAGGATGGAAAGTTCTCAACCGAAGGAGTATCAACCCAATTTAGTTCTAAAAAGACATCTTTGTTTGGTGACTCCTGGTCAGAGTTTAATGATCTTGATTTTTTCTTAAATCCAAAAGAGTATGGTAGAGACAAAGATTATAAACCAGCTGACAGTTCCATTGATACTAATGCCATGGGCCAGAGCAGGTTTCTCTCTTCTGCTACCACATTAGTGCAACCTCAGCAATGGAATATCAAGGTGCATCAAATAATGTTGTCTTCTGATATTCTACTTCTAATTGACGATCTTAGGAAAATCTTTCAAGTTATCTTTGAAAGACGGAGAGAGTTAATTGAGACTCAGGATCCATCTCAAGCTGTGGACGATATTGCTATTCTCCGCCTTTCAAAGAAAAAGCTCATCAACTTGATTAAGAAAAGAAGTGTGTGCAGGACTTCTTTGTTCCAGGATGGTGATAACACAATGTCATTGGTCACATTGTGCGCGATAAAACAGATGGTTTGGTACCTGTGCTACTATGGTCTGCATACAACCTATCTATATATAGATAAGTTGTACAGAAGCTTGCAGGGATTGGACTCTAAACTTGACTTCCTCTACAACTTCATAAAAGATGTGCATCAGAAGGGTGAAAAAGATTTACATAAGTTCCATCCATCGCTTTCTGTTATTAAGGATATACTGCAGGCGTGTATGAGCAAGGGTAGTTCTAAAATATTGGTTGTGGCTGAGCCAGTGTTCTGGTGGTCATTGAAGAAACTATTCACTTTTATGAATATTGCATTTAGTCAACCACAGAATGGACAAAAGAATGATTTTTACAAATTAGAAGACGCCAGCATGCAAATGATTCACGAATCACGTTGCTGTTTAGTAACCCAAGAGTAAGTGGTAGTTCCTACAGAAAATATGCTGGGATATTAGCCTGTTTAATACTATGGTTGATCAAACTTACAGTGATTTCTTGGTGTATCCTTGTGTTTAGGATCTAGTCTTTGCTGTTATTTCCAACTGTGTTCAGGACAATAACATTTTGACAGCTGGTCTGCTTAGTCTGTAGTGATTCACATAGCAGAAGTTACCTGTTTTCAACCAGGCTTGAAAATTAGTAGTAAAATTTGACCTTTTCAGACTCCAGCTTGGCATTTTGGTAGTCTATCATAATTGCTGTTTCATTCCTGATAAAGAGAACTTTTAATTGGGTGATCTATAAAATTCTGGTCTAAACTTAAAGATAGGTAGTCTTTTTTAGCTGCAAAGCTCCTTCTGATCGGAACTAAGATATTAATTATCATAAGATATATAAGCTGTGTAAATTAATGCTTCACAACAATAACCTATAGATGTGATATTAATGGCCTTATTATTCTCTGCAAGAGAGGCATTCAGATTATTGCCATTAAAATGAATTTATGCAAAAAGTTCTCAAAATAGTTATTAACTAGTGATACATAGGGGCAGCCCGGTGCACTAAGCTCCCGCTATGCGCGGGGCCCGGGCCGGACCACAAGGGTCTATTATACGCAGCGTTACCTCACATTTCTACAAGAGACTGTTTCCACGGCTTGAACCCATGACCTCCCTGTCACATGGCAGCAACTTTACCAGTTACTCCAAGGCTCCCCTTCAAACGAAATATTCTAGTGATACATAGTAATTCTATAATTTGACAAGAAAAACGAAATATTCTACAGATATCTGGGAGAATTTGAATGGGTGCTTACTGCTTAAGAATCATATTTTCTTCTGATAAATTACCCTGGAATGCTGAGGTAGTACCACCAGAAAAGAATGTTGACTTCACAGTCAAACCCTTGAGTTTGAACTGTTGCGATCCTTATAAAATGTTGAATATCTGATGGTCTTGGTTGATGAGTTTTAGTTTGTTTTTTCTCTTATCTCTTTTGTATTAGATCTTTGTTCTCTAACATGCTTGAATGAAGCTAGTTATTTGCTTTAGTTTTAACTTTAACCAAAATCTTAAACTGGCCGATGGGGAATTTACAGATAAATCTAAAGCTCACCATAAAAGTATCATGGCAGACAACATGTAGTTTGGCTACATTGAGACTGTTCAAATTTGTTTATTCTTAATATTGTTTACAATAATGCTGTTGATAAGTTCCCTACATTTAAGATGAGATTTAAGGAAATGAATTGATATTCCATTTTTTCCCCAGGCATCTGTTTGCCTCATTTCCATTTGACAAATTTGAGATTATCTTGGAATATGGAGGTTCACAAGGATCATCTAAAGTATCTACGATCTTGCCAAAGTCAGATAGAGTTCCTCCTCTTCATTTCCTTAAGGTGGAGCTGGAGGACCCCAGTGTTGCGAAAGCACTTTGTGATGGTGTTGACATGCCCAACACAGATGAACCTATTTTGGTAAGTCCCTATCTTTCGGTTGACACTGATCTGTCTATCAGTTTGACAAATATCACATTTTGTGTTTCATTCCAAGGAACGCATGACACCAAATTGTTTTTGTAAATTGAATGACAGTTTGAATACTGCCAAAATTTTCAATATTCTTATTGTTTTGCTATTGTATTTTTTGAGTCACACTATATGGTTCAATTTGCATTGAAGTGTTAACAACCATGATATCCAAACTCGAGATACGTGATGGTTGTTAATTCTTTGAGTTAGAATATGGTCGGTTATTAATCTTGCAGGTATGAGTTTGTACTTTTGAGTACTTGGGTTTCTTCCGTTCCTCATTTTTTGGTGCTATGTCTGCCTTTTATTGCTTTGGTTGAAATAATTCTTCAAACGTAGTTGACTTGATTCCCCATTTGAGCCCCCCAGTTGTGGGGAATTTACCTCACTGTGGCCTGATGTATTTCCATTTTTAGAGGGTACTGAGGTTTTCTCCATCCTCATAGCTGGTAAATTATCAACAGTTGGAGTATGAGCTTTTACCTTCTGATGAAATCACCTAAAACCTTAACTTTGATCACTACATGAAGAGAAGAGAATTGTTTAGCGTTCAATGCTTTATGCTGTCGATCAGACTAGAAGTAGATAATTCAAATATGCAACAACAGATTCCTCTATCTCATTCTTAGAGGCTTTCAAAATTTAAAACCTCTTCTGACATGCTCTTTTTCTAGGAAGGAGGTCCTCGCTCTTTCTCTACTATCAATGAGATTGACGTTACATTTGAAGAACTGCTGAATTTCCTTCCAGTGGAAAAGAACTTGCAGGGTGGAAGCATGGAGGCATTACTGGGAAATGAAGCTTGCTCTGCTGCAGCTCAACATGCAGTGTTCAGTTTAAGATCTGAGCAAAATCGCGGTAGCACAGATGGCTGTCCTGAGACAATCATTATAGTTAACACACACAATTTTGATAAGGAAATGGTAATTTCAAGGAGAAGTACGTACCAAAAGATTCTTTCGTTTGAGAAGAAAGGAGTACAGATCGTAGAGCGTGATTTACGTCAGACTGTTGATATTATAGTCAGTGCATCAGCTTGCCTTGTTTGGTATGACTGCAAAAACATTGCAAAAAAAGCTACTGCCGCCGACGAGGCTTTCTCTTGCTTGCCTCTGTGTGTTGAGAATATTGCAGCAAGTATTTTGACGTCACTCAGTTTTGCTTTCAGTGGCTGCATCCTGGTAATTAGCTTGTTTGTTTTTGTTTTCAAACTGTTCACACCTAAAAAGTGTTGTGCTAGATGTAAGGTATGCATTGCATTTATTTCAGAAAGAGCACTGGAAAACCAAAAAAAAAGAAGCAACGGACTTGGTCCGATATCTGAATGATTTTTTCCACCCTGTAAGATAGGATATATACAGATTATTAGCTGTAAACCCAAGTGTTTTGAGATCAGAAAAGGATTGTTCAAAAATTGAATTTGTCTTTTCTACTTCAACTTCCCATAATATTTGTTAACAAAAATATTTCATGCTTGACTAAGTTCATTCTAGGGTCTTAAAAAGTTTACAGTCCATTGGAGTAAAATCTAGTCGTAACATTTTTCATGCCCTGCTTTGTGTTCAGTTAATTGCAGTTGCAGCAATTGTAAGATCAGGATTAAGACGTCAATAATGAGAGACAGAGATAGTTGAGAATACTAATTTGAAGAGTCTAAGGTGATCCCTACAAATTATAACATTCCACTTACATACACTTCAATGAGTTAAAATGAAATACATTACATTCCCCTCAATAGAAAGACGCACTCCCTGATTTCTTATAGTATCCTTTTTCCTCCATCAGTGCTACTTGTCACAATTCACCATGTACCAGAGAGTCTGATTCCAGCTATGTCATTACTGATCTTTACTTTGCTTTGTCTTGACACCCTCGACCATCATTTCATCATAGTGCTTTTTTATCTCTAGCTTACTTTTAACTCCTTCAAATTTCAAAATATTGGATATTCTTAATGGTCATTTGGTAGTACTCAGTACAATTGAAAGCATGAAAGTATGCAATTACTGGAAGTCATCATTGAAGGAGTAAGAAAAACTATGACAATCTGATGATAGAGAGTAGGCGTGGTATCAACTTGATATTGGAAATTGCAAGAGTTATGCATCTATTAGGTCCTGGTGGACCTGTTTTAGAACTTCCTGGAGATTGAGAAACAATCATGAACTTATCAGCTAAAATCGGAATTCAAATATTACTTCTTAGACTATTTTCTTTACGCTTCCAATGTCTCAGTTCTTCCCTTTGGTCCAAATGTTCACAATTGCATTGCAGATGTTATGCCAATGATCAACTTGAGATAGGCATTCTTTTTGGTCTCTGTGAACATTTTGAAAACTGAGTACTATCACGATGTGCACGCAATATCTCTCAACCGCGGTTACCTTGTTTACATCATGATGATATAAGCACAAGATGATGATCTTCATTACATGGTTATTCTTGAATATAGCGGATCACTTCAAAGAATTAACGGTGACTGGAAATGGAAATAATAATACTTATTTGTCATAGTTTTAGAATGGACCAAGATAGTCTAGCATGAGCACTGCTTACACATAATGTTTTGTTCATATTATTTAGTGTTTCCTGGCCATTTTCTTTAGGTCTTTGAGGGAGAAAGTGACTTTATATCAGGAATTATGGAGTCATCTGATGAGCTCTATGCTGCTGCTGCTAGCTTGGGCATGGATATACAGATCTTTTATTCATATTCTTCTGAGATGACAGATGAGATCATATTATCGTGTATCAAACTCTCATCGAGGACAAGCAGAGGGCTCTATTCTAAGATGCCTGAGTCACAAACGCTGGCAGAATCATTCCTTACTGCATTTCCTTCAATCAATTCACTCTCAGCTCATGCAATATTGTCTTCAGCGGGCTTGCTTGTTGAGTTTCTGGAATGGACACGTGAACACAGAATTCATGCAGTTCAGAAATATCAGGTTCCTGATGAAAGCATCACATTACTGAGTGCTTTGAGCAGATTTGGGGAGCGGGAGGATTCTAAATCGGGAATGACAGATTGCTCCTCTTCAGTTTCTTCTGCTCCAGACTCTGAAAGTCTTCATTTCAAAAGCACCTATGGGGGGACAAAAAGAAAAACCACCTGGGATATTGAGAATCTGAATATTCCTAAAAGTGAATTATTTGATTTTGATCCACCAAGAACATTTTCTGAAGGCAGACTGCATCATCCCAGAGCATCTTCCTTGATTTCAGAAGATATCAACTTGTTTGATGAATTTGGGAAGTCTAGCTTATCATTTGACAACGAACCGTGTGTTCCCAGACCGTCATTAGACACCTATGTGACAAAAGATCTTTTTAAAGTAACTGAGCTCTATGACTATCAGATGAGAAAAAAACCACAGATGGGTGGTGAGTCAAATAATGTCAAGGCTCCACAACTTGATGTGTGTTTGCATCCAAGAGAGAGAGTGGATGTGGGTATGATGAACAAATTGGATAGACAAAACAACTATTCAGGAAATTTTAAAGAGGATATTGCAGGTGAGGTTATTAACATTGCTGATACTGTCGCATCTGGAAAAGCTTTTCATAATGCAAAATACAAGTCCTTTTCTACCCAGGTGCATGAAATGGAGACTCCTACAACAGGAGTTCCTACAGCTGCCAAAAAGCTTTTTTTTGGAGCAAGTGATCTCCAAGAATTTCTAACCACTGTAGAAATTGACTCTAGCCCAGATGCCTCAACTTTTGTGAGAGACCTTGGGCAAGGATCAAGGCAGGGAATAGGACAGCATTTAAATGCAGGCTTCAATCATAAGAATACTCAATTTAACCACCAGAAATGGGTCCCAGAAGAGGGTATATCCCAGAAAGTAAAATGTTTGAGTGATCTGACGAAGCAAGAAAAAAATACAGCCTGTTATGGAGAGACACCACTTTCAAACGCACTTCAATCCACTCGGTTGCAGCAAGGTTCACCCTGGACAATTGAATTTCTGAACAGAATCAGGGAAAAGAGTCGGTCACGTCAGCAATCTCTCCCATGTAACTTATCAGCCCCTTGTTACGGATACCCCGGTAAATCATCAAAAGTTACAAAGAGAAAGAGTCCATCTACACTGGAACTTTACAAGTACCAAGGAAACAGTTTCCAAGAGGCAGCAACCACGAGAAAGAGGCGTATGAAGGGCATGCAGCTACCAGCATCCACTAGTGAGAAGGCTTCAGATCGTCCTATTTCGTCATGGACACCCATTGATAAGAGAGCAAAACGAGTATGCCTGAATTTAATCGTACTTTTCAAATAGCTTGTTCTTTCCTCATTCAACAATTCTTCACAGTATGACTAACTGCAGGAGTTATCCTTTTCAACAAATGGAAATGGGGGGCAATCTAAACTGGTATGGAGTGACAAGAACTCTCATGGATTTGGCAGACGATATTAACTCTGACATATGAGGTATATTGGGCCAATACAACGGAGCTCTCAGTAAGTATCAGCTCATAGATTTTTTGGAATCTTACATTCCCGGGGCATTAAATATTAATAAAATTGCATGATCATTTAATTCATGTAGCATAAATCTGCAATTGCTGGTGTCGGAAAAATGTTGTTCACCATGTACCGAGCCTCTTTATTTTCCTAGTCGTATACTTCTGCTTTAGCATCTCTGCTCTGTGAGTTCAGCCACTCAACAATATCAAGATATGTAAGACTTTTTTTTGGCCTTTATTCTAGAAGTCTCTTTATTTGATAAGCAAGCACATGTTAAACATGTTATGACTAAAGAATCCTAATGACGATACTCGTAAACAGAGTACTGAAAGATAAATAGTTTACTGCTAATGTTATAATTGGGGGCACACAAGGCTTCTGATTTTATCTGAGACTTTTTGGTTTACCTAAGCTACTGTGCACCGATAATATTGAAGGACACCTTGCACTTAGAAAAATACAAAGAATGACCTTATTATGAATAACTTCTCCCTTCTTTGCCTTTCGGGGGTTGGGGGGTTGGGGGAAGGTACCACGACCGCATGGAATATGTGCAGCCTAATTTGCATAGACAGATTGACCAGCTGCATTTGTAGTATCTGAAATAAGGCACCATGCATGATCATGGTAAAGGACCAAGTTTTAGGCTTGAATTACTTGCTTCTAGTCTAATACTAGTTCTTCTGTGTCTATCCCAAAGTGATCTCTTCTATGTACAGGAAAGTTGACATGCTTTTACATTTCTTTGGTGTGAATAATTTGTGAACATTATCAACTGATCTTCAGATATTATGTATCTTACAGAAGGAATGAAACCCGGATATACTGATCGTAAATAATCTAGTAAGTAGACAAATTGTGTTGGCCAAAATGAATGTAAGATAATGATCACAAGAGATTCTAACAGGTTGCTTGTCTATGATCTGGAAGTTGGAAGTTTGAGGAATTGAAGCAACTTTTATTGCCAGGGAGTCTGCTTGTTTAGACCTTATTCTCCTCTGCTTCATTTACCTTCTACAGAAGGTTGACTTGCACAAATATAATGAGCGAATCATATACCAGTCAAAAAACTGCTACCTCTTTCCATTTTTTAAATTGCGCAAAGCCATGACAAGTTGTTGCCTTTCACCTTCTACCTCTGCAAATTTGAGACTTATTTCTGAATATCTCTCTTGCATTTCCTTCAATTCATGCTCCATGTGTTTGTTTCTCTCAGTCAATAAATCTACTTGACCTCGTAATTCCTCTGGATCATGTATATTTTGGGACTGGCCATTGATCGTATCTGCCACTCTCCTTGAATCAACTTCTCTTCTGCAGAAGGAACATAAAATTAAATTTTGTGTCTTCTTTATCCTTCCACATAACTGCAGTTTCTTACTGTTGATAAAATTGTTTGAATAGATGCATAGCAATGGTTCAGTAAAGTCTATAGTTTACCTTGTTACATTAGCATTTTTTATGGATCCATTCTGCACAATTCTTGCATCTGTAAAGCCATTCCCTTGGTGATGAATTTTCTCCCCCATACATTTTCTTCCTCCAGCAACAACACTATCCTGAGTAGCTTCTGCAGGTGGTTCATCCTCCTGTATGTCAAGACCAGCAGTTCCTTTAGAAATATAGTGATGCTTTGTGAAGGCTTTTGTGAGTCTTTTGCTAAGCAGAGTCAAAAACTCAAATGAGAATACAGGATTGTAAGGTGTAGAAAACTTGACAGAAAATGTCAATGAGTTGGTGTTCAGTGAATCAACTCCTTATGTCTGAATATCTTACTTAAAATCTAGGTCAATGATTTAATGGTTTTTAATGGACTCTCATTGTTCCATATGAATTGACAATTTGACTTCCATGAAGATGAATTAGATTTGGCTTTCATGCTATATTTATAGTTGTAGAAGAAAGTATTCAGGTACTAAGAATTGTTAAGTTTGTGTTGAAGCTCTCAGGAATCTTGACGTCATACTTTAATACGAACCTGTTCCGTGAATTTGGTATCTAAAAAGGAAATGTATCATAAAAAATGGGAGAGAATAATTTCCCATCAACCTGATGAATGCTTATACTGCCTAGAAAGGATAACCTGTTTGTGAAAGTCATCATTATGATTCTTTGTCATGTTCTCTGAATTTAATTCACCTCTAGGCATTGAATATTATTGTTGAATAAAGGGATACACCTAGAACATTAAGTGAAACAGTTTCTTCTCTTTTCAAGCCTTCTAAAATGGAATGAGTAATCCTGTAACATTTTATTTGACTAACTTTTCTATTGATGCAACGTACCTGTTCCTGTAAATTGAGCACCAGCTTCATCAGGTTCTCATTCTCCAACTTTAGTTGATTTGTATTGCATCTCATTTCATCATTCTGTAGGTGTAGCTTCTTTACTTCTGATTGTAAGGTCTCTTCAATTTTCTTCTTTTGATCCAATTCAGTCCTCAGGGGAATTAATTCCTCCAGAAACATTTCTGCTTCCCTCCTCACTGAAGCTAGCTCCCTCTCAAATTCCTTTTGCATGGTCAACTTTTGTTCTACCTTCATTTCAGCAGTCGATTTTTCCATTTGTTCCGCATCATATCCTATCTCCATTGATGAAGCTTTCAGCTCAAGAACTTCTCTTTCATAATGATCTTTTGTTGATTTAAGTTCTTCAGATTTCTGCAGTAATTCCTCTAAAATTTTGTTCTCCTCACGCAGAACATTTGCTTCCATCACTGCATCATTGATCAGTTGTTCTTTCTCATCAATCTTCATTGTCATCTCATCTGATAGTCTTTTCAATTCTTCCTGACGTTTCTGAGCTGCCTTAGCAATACTCCACCTTGCCCTTCTCAATGCTTCCTCTGCTTTTATGGCCCTCTGCTCCTGCTTATCTTTGGCTTGGGTGACTGCTTCCAGATGTTCTTCAAATTTCTGTGCCTGTGTTTCCAGTTCTTTCTCCAGCATTGAAACATGTGTCTCAAGTTCGTTTATCGTATCCAGTGATTTTGAGTACTGTAACGTTTGTGTTTTCATTTCTTCCTCTAGTCTCTCCACGTGGTGTTTGAAGTGCTTTACAGTGGCTAAAGATTCTGAGTGTTCTTGTTCCGTTTTTAGCTTTTGCAGCTCACATTGCTCTAGGTTATGATTAATATTGTCATTTTCCGTCTCCAGCACTTGGCAATGGCTTTCAAGCCGGTCCATCTGTTCTTTCATTTCATTATTGCCTTTTTTGTAGACCTCTATTTCATTCTGTAGGTTTTCAATTGTCTGATTCATTGCTTGAGATACATCAGCAATTTTAAGCTCCTTTGCTTTTCTATCTTCATTCTGACCAATCTTGAGATGGGTTCTCTCTGCAACGGCCTCTAGCAAATCCTTATTGGACCTAACTTTTTCGGAAAGATACAAAATGTCCTTATCTTTCTGGTCCAACATTTTGTTGAGGTCTCTTACTGTTAGAATCAGCTCAGAATTTGAGTCTTCCGTCTTTTGCAGCTTCATAATCAATTTGCTATTTATGTTCTTCCCTTTCTGAAGTTTATGCCTAGTTTCTTCCAATAGAGCTGTCGATTTTCTGTGATCTGCTTCTGTATTATCTGAAACTACTGCATCCACCTCATCTGTACATCTCAGCTCAAGTTTCTGACATTCGGTTTTAAGGACATCTCTTTCCTCTTTTAGATTGGAAATTTGTCTCGACTGTTCCTGTGCCCGTTTGGTCTCTTTCACTATTTGCTTTCTGAGTGTCTGTAGTTCTATTTCTGACAATTCTGCCTGATGTTCGAGCATTATGATCCTATTTTTCATGGACTCAAAACTGTTATTTGAAGTTTCTTGGGCAGTGTCTCTCAGAAGGTCCTCCTCTGATTTGTATGCTGTATCAATTACACTCCCATCTAAATCAGAGCCAAGCGAGCAATCTGTGGATGATCTCTGATGTAGATGTCTTTCAAGGGGATTAACTGCATTTGGTGGGGTGAACTGTTTCGCAAGACTTTTTTTTGGTTGAGGATCCCGTGGAACACTATTTTGCTTGGAATAATGAAATGTTTCATTCAACTCTTCACCCTGTAGGAGATAAACAAAAAAGTTTAGTTGCAATTGGCAGCAATTAGATACAAATAATTTCTCTGAAGCATGAACATGTTTAAAGTGTTATTTTAGCTGTCTAGAACATATGGGCAAGATTTATCGAAACCGAGGGAATATATGCCACATTTGACTCTATCCGAATTGTTGCATTTGGTTTCCTCTGTCATCTGCATTTTAGCGACTAGATCTCTCAAATGTGTCATGAAATTTTCTATTTGGAAATATGTAAAGATAAAGTAACAAGTTTAGGGGATTTGAAAATGATTCTAGCTGATGAAAAGAAGACATAACATAGAAAACCATCCTTGAAGTAATATACATACAAGTGTAACAATAAATGATATTGTTGTTAGAGATTTACAACGTTCCCATTTTGGTAGTACAAGAGTTTCCAAAAGTGTTTATAATGGAATTGGCAAAACCCATCACATAAGGCTTTATTCAGATTCTTTTAAATGTATCAGAAAACCTTAAACCAGTCCTCTTTCTTGTAAGTCCAATGTTCATTCCACAACCGAACCTCAAATCAGTTACACATGTTAGAGGATGTAAGGGATATTTCACAACAGTTTGTATAAAGGATCCAATTGGATTTGCATAGCCTCTAGATCATTTATAAAGAGCAAAAGTTAAGAACTATATCAGAAATTGTGTTACTGTTATTTGAGAAGTGAATCTTTACTGTGATAGCCATGGGAAAAGTTTAATTCTAAACAAATTTTATTGTTCCAAACTCTGAGGGTTTGACTGAATCATTCATCTGTAAATACAGAAGCTCAATTCCCAAACTTCGCTGTTCCATGATTGTCTTCTTTCTAATCCTTCACTAAAGTATTTAAAAGGAATTTCTTTAAATTCTTTTCATTTTTCCTCCTCATTCCAAACTATTTGAGAATTTCTTTCCTTCAGACTTAAACTCTAAGCTCCACAAACTAGGGCCAAAATGGATATTTCAGTACGTGATAATACTGTATGCAGTGAGATGAAGAAACGCAAAAATACATAAATATGAGACCTTACTTCAGTAGATGTACAATGTCCATTTCCATAATGGTCATCACTTCCTAGTTCTGTTTCAAAGCTTTGATCTAGAGATTCAGTCCTTGAAATCTCACCATCTTCAGTGTGCCTGAAACTTTTTTTGTTAAAACTCTACTTTAATATCCAAACTTGTAGATAGCTGAAGGCAGATTGAAAACAAGTTTATCATGGCGTTGAATGCTCAATCACCTGGTTTCATGAGCTCCTTGCATATTCTGTACTGCGACCTGTTTCATATGTATATCTTAGAATAACATAGTTAAACATAAATCACTTTTAAATTTACTTTGTTAGTGATAAGAAATGGACCTCAAGCCTAATTCAACCTCAAAAGCTAGTTCATGAGGAGAAGATTGCCTAAGACCATAGAAAGAGACCACAACCCATTCCCTCAACCAATGTTGGACTTAACACTCCTTCACATGCTCAAGACTCACTAGGAGTGTGGATTATGTACAACCATGGGATTTATGGGTCTAACTCTGATACCATGTTAAGTAATGTATCTTTGACCTAACTCAACCTCAAAAGCTAGCTCATGAGGGGATGATTGCCTAAGATCATATAAAGAAACCATAACTCATTCACTCAGCCAATGTGGGACTTAACAGTTAGCAAACATTATGACAAAGCTCCATTCTAAGACAATGTATTTTCTGTTTTTTTCCCCATTTGAGGTGTCGAGTATGGAAGTCTGAAACCTTTATCATCAGTCATATCAGAAATTCTCTACCACGGAAGAGTTTGTATGTATGTGTGTGTGTTATGGAGAGGAGAGAGAGAAAGGACATACATGCAAAATTGCGCCAGTCTCCAATGGCATTAGGGGTAGAGATACTACTAAGGTTTCAGTTGCCTCTACCAAATCTGCAAAATCGAGACCAACCTCTCCCAGAAAACCTGATTTTGATGATCCCTGAGATGACATAATGTATATGGGTAGTGAGCAAATGTTCCAACCGAAAGGTGGTCAGAGCGTACATGCAGATTGCAGTTCTGTTACTTACAGATGCCACAGAAAAGTAGTAAATGTTTTGTCTAAATTTTCCTGTTTTTGGATCCCTGATTAATTTCACTGTCTCGTAAATAGGATTTTCCCATGAACAGGTTCCCTCGACAATTGCTGCTTTTCCTAGTTTCACTGTCGGCTTTCCAGCGTCTGCCGGAACTAGTGAAATCATCAGTTTTTTCGCTTTTAGCTGAGGCACCTGAAATCATCATGATTGAAATATTCATAAGGTCAGTGAGATCAAATTCCCAAAAATACTTCATTAGCTTGTGAAATAAAAGCTTGTACTAGACTGCAATCGTCCTGAATACTCTGTATAGGTTGCTAGTTTGCAGTTAACAGCATTTGAGATACGAAACTGAACAAAGCAATTTTCCACCAGCCAGTTAGCATACCTGTGTTACCTGAAACTGCATTTGGAATACAGCTTTTATCTTCTCCTTTTTCCATTTTGAAGACTTGAACATGATTGCTAAATCAGAAAATGAATTTGTTTGGCCTTTCTTTGGGATCTGAGAAAGCTGACTGCTTCACTTTACTCTATATTTTGTGTTTCTGATTTGAGAATATAGATAATGCTATCCTCTTGGATCTAGTTGAAGGATGCATATGCTTTGCTTGGTGTACAAGTTCAAACAAGAAAGAAGAAAGAAAATGAATTTAATACAATATGCAATGTGAGTATCAGATAACAACAGCTAAATGTGTCCTACTTTTTTGAGTGCATAAAGGAAGCAATACCTTTATTTTAGTTGAAGTAAATAGATGATGAGTAAGTGCTATGTTATGAGACAAGCTTATCTTCCTTTTCTTTATGTGGGACTGTCTGATCCCAATCCAGACTGTCATTTGCTTAGAATAATTATTTTTCCATTAAGGTCAAACTACTCTTCGTCTTCATTTTCAATGTTAAGTGACCTAAATTTTTATCTAAGTGTTGCAAAGTTTTAGTTGTAAAGAGACTTGCATTAATATCTATAGAATTTGCCTTTAGTAGTGAGTTCACCTTTGAGTAGACATTTTGCCTTTGTTCTGCTGTCATTAGTAAGTTGAGATGCCAACTCTGTATCTCAGATGGACGGTATTTTTCATTCTGTTTTAAGCTTTTTCTTGTTTAAGCTGAAAAGCTCAGATTTAGTTTTTATAGTTAATGGGTTTCTTTCTGACATTTATAAATGTAATTTAAGTCACAAATGACTAGAAAAAAGACTGTAGGTAGGTAAAATGTGATGCTATAACTCAGCTGATTTGGGGTTTTCCAGATGTGCCCCCAAGACCCTACAAAGACGTTGTTTAGACTATAATCTTGTTGACTTAGTTTATAATCCTCATTACACTTTTTAAGAGTCAAACTATATGAACTTTGACCAACAATTTAAGCTATATTTTTTTATTATATTAATATGAGAAAAATTGCAACTTATAGTATTTTTCGTATAGTTTTCGAATATCTAAATTTTAATTTTAAAATATTAAATTAATCTAATCTAATTTAGTTTTGAAATTTAGTCAAATTGACTTTTAAAATGACAAATATTTTGGAACTGAGTTATTGCATAACAATTAACAACGGTACTCTTTTTGTTGGTTCCTGCATCCTTGCTATTTTGATCTGTAAATCAGTTTTTTCACGTGATGTAACGTGGCATCCCTACCTCCACCATCCCCCAACAACACACACAAAAAAGAGAAACCATCCTCTCTTTTTTCACAATGGTGAAAACAAGTTTAAAGTTTTAGAATTTAATATACATCCTCGAAGATGTAAAGAATCTTTATATGTTAATTGTGATTTTAATTTGATTTGTTTGATTTTTTGGCTGATAGATTCTCGAAGATAAGCATAGTGGTATAGATCAATTCCTACTTTCATTTTCTGGCAGCTTGATTGTATAATGTGTCACAAATGACCTAAAAGAAAAAGAAAAAAAAAGGCAGCTCGGTGAACTAAGTTTTCGCTATGCGCGGAATTTGGGGAAGGATCAGACTACAAGGATCTATTATACGCAATCTTACCTTATTTTTCTGCAAGAGACTGTTTACCTGGCTTGAATCTATGAATTCTTGAAAATGACCTAAAAGAAACGAAATTCTAAATCAAAATATTTTTGAGTATGTGTGATGGACGATGATCAATAGATCAATGTGTCACAAATGACCTAAAAGAAACAGAATTCTAAATCAAAACGTTTTTGAGTATGTGTGATAGACAATGATCCAGCGCAATTATGTATCCCAGCAGCAAGAATGAAGGTACTCTTGTTCTATCTATGTAACGTGTCATCTATTTTCTGTTTCCAATGATCCATCTTACACGTTTATTAATGTGACAATTATTTTGTTGGTCAAAAATGTGTGGACGTTGGTAGATGTAAATGTTACGAGAAATGACAAAAATGGTCCCGTATGTTTGAGGATAGATTCAAAATAGTATGTTAAGTATGCATTGAATAGTTTTAGTTCCTTAAATTTGTCAAGTTAACACTTTTAATCTCTATCAAATATTTAATTATCTTTGTCAGTTAGATTGATGGAAAGTATGAAAAAAATAAATTAGTGGGAATTCACATTTAGATGTACAACTATTGTAGTTTCTGTTATTTATTTCTAGAGTCTGGTGTAATTTTTTTTTTGTATGCATATTTTAGGATTTGATATGACTTTCTTGATATTTTTGATTAATTTTTTCCCATTGTTTTCGTCTAAGCCAATGAACTTAAAATGTTAAATATTTGATGAAGACGAAAAGTGTTAATGTTTGGTAAAATTAAAAGACCATAGTTGTTTTATGTATATACTTAAAGGAACTATTTTGAACCTATCCTCAAATATAAGGGACTTGTTTTATCATTTTCACTAAATGTTACAGTAGAGTACCAATTAAATGGCAAGCTTTAATTGCGGAATGATGATATTAATGTCTAGCACGTGCTGAGGCAGTCCACACAAAGGGCACAGCTATTCATGTGAGTTGCATTATTTTGTCAATGGAAAAGTCCCGAAGGCAAAATTCCTCCCCCACACCTGTATCAGAAGTCTTTTGGCCATGTGGGATGTAAATCGAGAGATATGTGCTAGTGACAGTCCTGCGAGGAAGAGGACCAACGGGACACGAACCCAGCAACAGCCCTTGCAATATTTTAGCAAAGACTGTCACCACACGGATTCGAACCCGATGTCGGAGTGGTTGTATTCCAATCACCTTACTACTTACCAACTCGCATGTGCCCCTGGTGGGAGCATGTGAGTTGCATTATTAGTTGGAAGTTTGGAACTCACCGAGTAAACCGATCACTGGGGTCCTGTTTTTTCATATAAAAAAAAAAATATCCTAGCCTCCCCACGTCTTTCTTTTTAGGGACATTTAAAAGGAAATGTAAAATTATTTTGAGTTAAGCAACACTTCAATTCAAAATTATGTGATGTTAACTACGTGAATATTTTATATACGTTCTTCATAAATAGTAGCGGACTGAAATGAAATTTGGTAATCTCTAAACTAAAAAACAAATGCGTTGTTTCCAAAGAGAAAAACAGTTTTTTGTTTTTGTTTAAACAGCTCAAACTACGACTTTTACAGTATAAACTCAAAAACTGAGTTTGTAAACTCTATTTATATCCAGGAAAAAAAACTCTATTTTACATACTCAAGCGGACAAAGTGCACATATAACCCTTTTAGGTCGAAGTTCACAATTTTTCTAAAAAAGATTTTCTACCTCATTAGGGAGAGAAAAAAAAGATATTAATGGTAAAAAAAAAAACTCCTTAAAACATGAGATTGTGAAGTAATTATAAATATCTATTAGGGTGATACTATTAAATAAAAAAAATTATTGTGGTTACTGGTGAAAATAAAATAATCCAATTTATATGAAAATTTTATTATATTGTGTTAAGTGGGTATTCTATAGAGAATATAGTGTAAAATCTCAATAACAAACCCACCTTAATCTGGATCAAGGCCTATGGGCTTTTTGAAGTGGGGAGGATTGGGCTATAGTTCATTTTGACAGAAGATGCAGAGCTTGTGTAGTGGAAACAGTCCAAGTAATATAACTCAAAGCCTGCCATTGACATCTTCTGTTCAAAATTCCTACGCCATTACTGTATTTATTAGTAGAGTCCCATATCAAGGACGTGGTAGTTTGTAAACACAAATGTAGGAATCGTGATTGATGGAGGCAGATTGGTCCATGATAGTGACTATTGTAGGGGTTGTTTGGCAGGATTTATACGAATAGTACTAGGGTGTATTAGCAATGCTCGAATTAATTATAATGGCCAATGGATTAGTTATGTTGCCATTATTTTATATCGACTGTTTGATTTATTGTATTAAATAATACGTATTACATCATTTTTAAGTAGTACTTAATTTGATGTATTAGAATAGGAATAGTAGGGATGAGCGTCCACTATTTGGGTCGGTAATTCCAAAGTTTGAATTTGATAATTCGACAATTGATAGTTGAAAGTAGATATCAAATACCCGAAGTTCAAAGTTCGATTCAATCAAACTTCAGTTTGATAAATTTCAGTGTGGTATTCAAAATTTACCATATAGCAGTTATTATTAATTAATTAATAGCAATCGAAAAATTAAAAGTCAGTCTAATTTGCCTTCTCGCTCGAATTCTTTCAATATAATTGACTTCAATAGTATGACTTCTATTTCATTAGGAGCTTGATGAGTCATTCCGCCTACACGTCTTGTTTTTAATGCTATATCGGGTCTTTGCTTTACTCTATCAAGCATTGAAACTTACCGCGAATACCGATTTATCAAATTTTCTATTCAATACCGGACGATACCAATGTCTCGTACCAAACTCGAATCAGAGTACCGTAATTCTCAAAATACAAAATTTTCCGATTTAGTTCGATAATTCTATTTTTTTCGTGTTTTATGTCAAGTACTAAGGAATATTACTAATTTTGTTAATGCCATGGTTTATTATATACAAGAACATTATTGAATAGAGTGTATAAGTAGGTTGAAAACACTACCAAACGGGATATTAAAATAATAACAAAACTAATATCAATATTATTTTCTCTAATACCATCTACCAAACGTCCCCTAAGGTCCTTCTAACCCTAGCGATGACATCATTGATTATTTCAACCGTTAAAACCTTGCATTTCATTCTTCATCTGTCTTTGTATTTTTGGGTATAAACTTACTCACATAAAAAAATATTTATATCATATCAATAGATGCATAATTTTATGATATTTTTGCAAAGTCCTTCTTTGTTATTTAAATTAAATAATTTTTCAAGTGAATACTCCCTCCATTCACTTTTACTTGTCTACTTTTGACTGCACGTCTCTTAAGAATTATGGAATAAATAAAATATATAATTTATCAGAATATTCATATTAATTGGTATATAATTTCAATAGAAAAATAATTTAGAAATGAGTTACTAATGTTAAGGGTCAAAAAAAATTATCTTTCCCTCGATATGTTAAAGTGGACAAATAAAAGTTTTAATTTTAGTATAGTGAAGGGAGGGGAATAATATTTATTCTATAAATATTTTTTATCCAAATAACATTTGTACTAGTATGTTTTTCTCCATGTAAATTATTCTCCTATTTACCCTATAAAACTTACTCAATGGAGTAATATTTATTTGATAAATAATTTTCACCAAATAAAGTATACACTGATTTGAGGAACAAGGGGGTTGATTTTTTTAAAAGAGAACCAATAGCATCCACCTACCACCAAGTCACTAACGTGTTCCTTCTTTTTTTAATATATAGCTTCCCAGCTTACGCCAGACTATTCCTGGAGATAGTAATCCCGGTCCCTCAGCACTACTACCAGTAAATCACGGGATGTGCATAAATGGTCAGGGTGTTAAGCAACTGATATTACCTACAAAGTCCTACCCAGAAGAAAGTAAATTATTCCCATCAGGGTTCGAACCTACGTTGGAAGCCTACCGCGAGAGTTTATCCTTTCTTCTACATAGGCTGCACCTAATTTTGGATTGTGGATCGAAACCCGATTTACCATACTGCTACTGGACTTAATACTATAATCAAATTTTCACGTGTAAACACGAATCTCGAAACGCCATAAAACACGTGGGTCACGTCTAAACCTATCCAGATTTGCCACGTTTCAATAATCCAGATATAATGGAGAGATTATTACATTTGAAAAAAAACAAAATAAAATCAATCAAATCCAAAATAAAAGGCTACTACTTGAGAAAAATAGGATAATAGAACTACTACACATATCTTGGTTGCTCTGATTATTATTATTATCAAAGTAAAAGAGAAGAAGAGGAGATGGCAACAGGGCTGAAGGCACTGCCTTTCTCATTTGGGACACACTTTCTTGCCTTAGTTGCTGCTGTTATGGTCTTAGTTTGGTCTATTCACTTTAGGGGTGGCTTGGCTTGGGAAGCTGATAACAAAAATCTGATTTTTAATGTAAGTCTTGATCTTTGCCTTCTTTGTTTTCGTGTTATCTCTGCCCCTTTTTTCTTGGAATTGAATTAGACATGGTTATTATATGGAATCTTGTTGTCTTTCTGTTTCTGTATTTTTTGTTTTTGTTGACAATTTTTTATTATTCTGTGGATTTAATTAAGATTTGGTTTGTAAATTGATAACCCTTTGTAGTATGAATCATGATATGTTCAGGTGCAATAAGCTTTGTAATACTTGTCAAGTCTACTTGAAATTGATGAAGTATGCTTCTATTGTGATGTAGTGCTTCCTCTTGGTTTTAACAGGCTGTCTGGATTTGATTAATTTGTTTCCTTTTATAAATTTGGGATCATTACAACTAGAAATTCCAGGCTTTAATTTTAAAGAAATTGTTGCTGTTGGATGTTATGCATTGTGCAAGAAAAAGTTTTGTTTGTCTGTTATGTTGATTTATGAAAAGGTTGAATGTTTGGTGATCCTTTTACCCCTTCTGGTGTGTTTTATGTAATTTGAAGTTGACATTTCATGCTTTTTCTCATTTGGTTACCTAACTATACTCTTCTTGGCTATAGCAACTACATTCTGTTTTATGTTCATACAATTTATTGTCAAGGAGAAAGTTTGGCTCTAAAATATGGAACACTGGATTGAACAAGTGAAGGGTCTGATTCATCATTATGCTGTCAGTGGTGCAATAACATATAAGTAGTGATAAATTGTTATGGAAATCATTAATCAAGATCCAAAATTAGGGAAATCAGAAAGTTTATTATTCCAGTGTTAGCCATACCGAATACTCGATGCTCTTGGGGAAACCTTGTGACTGCAGAAATACAAGAGAATAAAGATTATCTGCTTGTCCCTCCTACAGTAATTTGTAATTGCACAATATTGCTAGATGAAATTTCAGTCAAATTATGAAAATTGACAATAATGTTATTGAATTACTTCCATAAAGAAAATCAGATGATGATTTTTTTGTCATGGATTCAGCTGGTACAATCTCAACCATGGCTTCTAGATTTCTTCTAGCTATGTAGATGATAGTTTTGCCTACTTTAAGTAATACTGATACTGCTCTTAAAGCGTCATCTTTCCTGTTATGGCATTTTCATGAATGTATTATCTTCATCTTTTCTCTCTGGTTCTTGTTTTCCAGATTCACCCTGTACTGATGCTTATTGGCTTCGTTATTCTAGGGGGAGAAGGTACTTGAGATGTTTATAGGCCTCTTTTCCTTTTTTGTGTCCCCCCGCCCGCCTTTTTTTTTTTTTTTTTTGGTGGGGGTGTATTCCGTTTTCCTTCTTTATTATTCCATTTGATTAGTAATGTTTATCCAATTCAAAAATATTTGCAGCCATCGTGAGTTACAAATCTTCCCCCCTGGAGAAGCAGGTAAAAAAAGTAATACATCTAGTATTACATGCTATCGCGCTCATACTTGGTATAATTGGAATCTACACCGCCTTCAAAAATCACAACGAAAGCAACATCCCTAACATGTACAGCTTACATTCCTGGATCGGGATTAGTGTTATTACTCTCTATGGTATTCAGGTATGAATACTATCAGTGTAATTAGTAATATATGATGATTAGGAATCGTTGCTCATTTCTTGGTGACAAATAATTTGCAGTGGGTTTATGGCTTTGTGGTGTTCTTCTACCCTGGGGGTGGTGCTGAAATCAGACGCGATTCACTTCCGTGGCATGTGCTTTTCGGGACGTTTGTATATGTGATGGCTGTTGGCAATGCCTGTCTAGGATTCCTTGAGAAGCTTACATTCCTGGAAGTTAATGGTTTGGCTAAATATGGTTCTGAGGCTTTCCTAGTTAACTTTACTGCCATTGCTACAGTTCTGTATGGGGTTTTTGTGTTTCTGACCATTCTTTCCCAGGCTCCGGCCACTCATCAGGATGATCATAGTTACTCTGCGATCTCTTAAGTTCCAGTGAGAACGGGGACAAGTATGCTTTGTTCTTCTTGTTTTAATTTCTTTTTGTTGGGAGATTTTGCTCTATGGTACTTTATAAAGCAGTACGGGAAGTATTTAACTATTACAAGTATTCAAAAGGATAAATAAAGATTTCAATAATTCAACTAGAAATCTGAAAATTACAATATAACAACAAAATTGAAATTACTATTTTGTTGAAGACTGAAAAATGGAAACTGGTTTATGCTGAGTCGAGTGTGGCACTCTGTCCTTAAGACAATATTGCCCCGTATGTATCCTTTATACGTCCTGGACAATTTGTCTCCCAAGATAAAACAACAATAGAACCCTTGAGCAAAGGAAACTCAAGAGCTACCGTGAAGAATATTGAGTAACGAAATGATGCTTGGAAGTTGTAGGAAGAAAACTATTTCGGTTGTGTATTTTCGTGAGCTTTATGAACTGTTATTTTTCTGTTCTTTGTAGTGCTCAACAATGGTGTAAGGGTGTGTTTATATAGGTGAGGGAGGGGCTGAAAATCGCCTCCATAATAGCCAAATAATGGCCATTATGGAGGTAGTAAAGTCACCAACATAAATGGTGAAAGAACCAACGGATTTGGCCATTATAGGAGGAGTAATTCGGCCAAAATAAATGGCCGAATTGAGTGCTTGACGTTTCGTTTTGACCATCGAAATTCGAACTTCGGGGACCAAACCGTACATCTTGAAACTTCGGGGACCAAGCTGTACATCTTGAAACTTCGGGACCAAACAAGACATCCGAAAGAATTCGGTTCAAAGCGTACGTACGAAACTTCGGGATCAAAGCGTACTTACGGCAAAGTTTTTCGGCCCAAAAAGATAATATCGAAGGCCCACGACCCACGACCCACGCCCACGCCCCACGCCCCACGACCCGTGACCGTGACCCGTGAACCCGTGAACCCGAGAACCCGAACCCGGAACCGAAGCCGACCGGACGGACGGGCGGCGGCGGCGGCGCGTGTGGTCTTTACTTGAACCGAAGCACATCTAGGTCCTCCCTCCTTTAAACACATGGGATACCCCGGGGTCCCAAACCCCAAACCAATTTCAAGTATTATATACACAACAATTCTTTCTTCCTCTACCGATGTGGGAGAATTACACACAATACCACACTTTCCATGCTTCAAACACCTTACTTCGTGAACCAATATCTCTTTCATTTCTCAATGAAATTTGATGATTCTTGGCCCTACGGTTATCTACGTACTTAGTAGATCATGCACATGTGAAGAACCGGATTCTCCAACATACGTTACACTAGTGTTTAAGCCATTAAAGTTGGTCGGTCGCAACTCCCGCCAAAGGCAAATTTCCAACAATCCCCTCTTGAAAGAGATTTTGGCGCACTCACATGGTGTCTTTTCATTTCCGGCAATATTTCGGCGGACCGATGTTGCATAAGGAGAGGTAGCCTCGGCTTTGAACCTTCCATAGTTGAATACCATCGGACTTACTTACATCGCGCGGTGAACGTGATGTCTTGAACCGTCGGTGTTTAGTGTAAGCCAAGACAACGGTACCAACACAACAAATTCCCTTACTCTCTTCTTCGTAATGTTTTGTCCGTTTTGGCCATGGACAACGTCTTGGATTCTTAAGTGCGTTCAATTTGAGGCGGCCCGTCCTCGCACTTAAATAGGTGGTCTCCTACAAGGTATCTGCTATACCCCACTTCACAAGTGTTAGGAACCATTAAAAGTTTCCCAAAGACCTAACCTCAGCTGTTGAGGATCATTACGAGTTTTGAAAACTTAACCTTTACCCATACCGCAGATAGCACTTAACGTCTATCGCGGGAACGGCTTTGGATTTGGTGTTTCTTTTCGTAAATCACTATCCGAAGTGCTCATGCTTCGACCGAAGCGATCAACCGAACCTTTACAACTTAGTTTTCCCATTGAACCAAATTACCGGGATCTCCGGTTCGTAAGGTTGGGTTTCCACCGTATTGGTTCGTATATTTTGGGTTTTAAGCCCATTCCCCTAGACAGGCGAGAACACTTGATCTCCGGGTAGTCCCTTAGTTTGTAAACAAGGAAGTGACACCCGTGATGATCAAGCGCCATACGGTCTTATGTCTCCGACAGATATGTCCAGACGCCGCCATCCGTGTCCTTCCTAAAGCCGACCGGCTAGCCACAAGTGTATAAGCGCCGAAGGCACGGGTTTCTCCCAATAAGGGACGTCCTCTAATGAGTCGTGAAGTTACTCAACTTCTTTCATGCTTTGTATAAAGCGATAAACTCGATTCCATCATGAATCGGTCGATGCAAGTTTGCTTAGAGGATTTTCCAAGAACCACCATACACATTTACTTGTGGCTTTGGTGTTCTTCGATCCGATGTCCGCTTTGCATCACCGTGTTCTCTCGAACCGCGTGGACATCCGAGAATACTATAATCCGTAGATAAGCGAATAATTCGGATATCGTCATATCCATCTTAACGCCTTCTATTGATCATGTATTAAGATCATCGGTGAACCTTAGTTCAACCGATCTCGTTTGTTGGACGATACTGGTCGGTTGTAGTGTGTACAATACATTGAACTACACGTGACCCGAGCATATCGCTCCTTGTCTATGGGTGCACCATGATTCCAATCGTTCTATGATTCATATCCATTGGTGGCTTCAACGAGACCGTCAACTATCGACCGATCCGTTAGATGTCTTAGAAATCCAATTCCTAAGATGTCATCTGTGATACTCATATCTTTCATATCGAGACTTTGTTTCAATATGATTTTCACTCTAAGACCGTTGGTTTTCCAACCGTTGGCTTTCTAACTTCGAGTCAATGTTTCGTGATCGGATTCATTGTTTCGTTTTATACGAGACTTTCGGGACCAAAATGTTAACATTTCGGGGACCAAAATGAAAGTTCGGAAGAAGCCCAACAGTTCAAACAAACCAATTTCGATCCTCTTCTTCAAACTCTCCGGTTTGGAAGGTCGTTTCAACACCCATGCCATGTAAGATTACAATGGCCCTGGATGTGAAGCTACTCACAGGGGAGCACTTTTTACAACCCAAAGGTTCTTTTCCGGAGGAAGATCAACCATTACACAAGTATGGTTCTATATGTGGAATCTATTTCTCTCTTTAGCTTCTTTCCAAAGCGGCGCTTTTGGAGATAACAATTATTTGTTAATTGTCCATGGTTCGTTCTCAACCATACAAGCTAGAAGAATTTGGAACAAGTCTTTGTCCCCTCTTTGCTCCGTTTTGGTTCAACATCTAGAATCCCCGAGTTCCGCAGATACGGAATATTAAGTTCCGGATAGACAAAGCAACTTTCGAGTCATGAAGATACGGAACGTCTAGTTCGGACAATCGAGCCCTCGCGGGTTCTTGTTAACCTTGAGCAATTACTCTTTTTCCTTTTCCAAGGAAAGTTATCTCCAAAGAATTCAAGACATTCTTTGACGCCAAGAGGCGATCAACACTATCGTTATTTGCGGATCCGGTGGATATGCAATCTACGATCTTAGGTCGAACTTGACTGTTTCGGTAGCCCATCTTTTACCAAGTTACCCCTCATAATTTGGGCGTACGACTTCGTGCTTGGCTAACACCGTTAGGGCGAGGTGAGAAATGAACATTCGTTTAATGAACGATGCTTCACATTCTCCCCTCTATCACTATGAATTTTTCAATCCGTAGGCTTAGTTGATTTTCAACTTCGCTTTGTAGCGCTTATCCGCTTCAACAACTTCATCTTTGCTTTTCAACAAACAAAGGATTCCATACGTTGTACTATCATCAAATGACGATCACAACGTACTTGTCTCCCCCTCTATTTTGTATAAACTTCAAATCACCCAATTAGGTGTGACTAAGTTCTAGAGGAGCGGTGCTTCTTTCGCTATTCCCTTGACGGAATTTGGAAAGGTGATTTTGCCTCTTCATCTACCTCACATTTATTTTGAGGGTTTATTTCGACGGTAGGCAACAATCTCAACATCGTTAGCTTTTGAATGACTTGCTATTTAACGTGTCTTAATCTATGATGGCATAGATGCACGGATTACAAATATATCATTCATTTGGCTACAGACATACTGTACCATTCTTAGTTATTACAGACCTGTTGGACTAATTTCAAACTAGCTTGACCAACAGCGTCCCTTAAACCAAGTTAGGAATATGTATCACCTCATCTTAGAGTGATCACAATCCATGAAGTCCTATTGAGGACAACCTCTCCAACCCCTTTGATTTTAGAGGTGGCGTTGCTTCACATGAACAACCTTTTGCCCGTGGTTAGGGCGTAACCGGATCATATGTGATCTCGATACTCGGGTCCACTCTAGTTGCTTTGGCAGACTGAGTGTCCAATTTCTTTACTGCCTTTATTTAGGCCTTCAGATCATTTAGGACCTGGAAACTCTGGCCCACCTTAGTAGGTGTCCATTACTTTTCCTATGAAATGAATTACGGCACCACCCGATCGCCGGAGGCTTTATATGACTGAGTGTCCAATATCAACATATCAAAGGAATTTTGGACCACTCCAGTCGCCGGAGGCTTTTTATGACCGAGTGTCCAATATCATCCTATGAAGGATCTTCTGCCAAATAATATGACAGGCTCAACGTCATTAACTTTTAGACTTCTTCCGTTATGATTGGTGCCCAGATAATTCTTGGCGCTTACTTAAGTGTGGTAACAGTTTTCGCACAGTTAGTGGATCTCTCTCCATCATATGTGCGAACATACTTTACACACTTTTAATTATTAAACTTAAAAGAACCGATCTTTTTAAGTCGTTTACAAAAACCAATCTTTAAACGGAAAAGAAGATGAGATTAAACTTCTGATTTTTAAAGCGTAAGGAATATAAATTAATTTTATATTCCTCCTTACTTTAATTTATTTTTAATCAGACATCATTTAATCTTTATTCTTGACAAGTAAGAAAAATACTTATCATTTAATCTTTATTCTTGACAAGTAAGAAAATACTTATCCCAATTTCGGATTCTGGCTCACTTCAGTCACTTCATCAGACTGAGTGTCCAATTCCTTCTCACCATTATTCAGATCTTTTGTCTGGGATAGATACGGAGCCTTCGCCGCAAGATAGAAGTACATCTTCGATCTTCTCCTCTTGTCCCAGTTGACATCCTCGGGCTCTCGAGAGCGCTTCTTCCCACCGTCTTGGTAGCGGTGACACCATGAACACGTTCATCATCGTCACTCTCTTCTACCGAAAACCATTTCCATATCCGATTTGGTCACATAATTTTTGACCGACATCTTTCGAATACTAATAGTAATACAATACGGGTATTGTCTTAAGTTGTTGGGAGATTTTGCTCTATGGTACTTTATAAAAAGATACGGGAAGTATTTAACTATTACAAGTATTCAAAAGGATAAATAAAGATTTCAATAATTCAACTAGAAATCGAAAATTACAATATAACAACAAAATTGAAATTACTATTTTGTTGAAGACCGAAAAAATGGAAAGCGGTTTATCTTTGAGTCGAGTGTGGCACTCGTCCTTAAGACAATATTGCCCCGTATGTATCCTTTATACGTCCCTGGACAATTTGTCTCCCAAGATAAAACAGACAATAGAACCCTTGAGCAAAGGAAACTCAAGAGCTACCGTGAAGAATATTGAGTAACGAAATGATGCTTGGAAGTTGTAGGAAGAAAACTATTTCGGTTGTGTATTTTCGTGAGCTTTATGAATCGTTATTTTTTCGTTCTTTGTAGTGCTCAACAATGGTGTAAGGGTGTGTTTATATAGGTGAGGGAGGGGTGAAAATCGCCTCCATAATAGCCAAATAATGGCCATTATGGAGGTAGTAAAGTCACCAACATAAATGGTACCAACGGATTTGGCCATTATAGGAGGAGTAATTCACCCAAAATAAATGGCCGAATTGAGTGCTTGACGTTTGTTTTGACCATCGAAATTCGAACTTCGGGGACCAAATCGTACATCTTGAAACTTCGGGGACCAAAGCGTACATCTTGAAACTTCGGGACCAAACAAGTACATCCGAAAGAATTCGGTTCAAACCGTACTTCGGCAAAGTTTTCGGCCCAAAAAGATAATATCGAAGGCCCACGACGACCCACGACCCACGCCCCCCACGACCCACGACCCACGACCCACGACCCGTGACCCGTGAACCCGGAACCGGACCGGACGGGCGGGCGGCGGCGGCGCGCGTGTGGTCTTTACTTGAACCGAAGCACATCTAGGTCCTCCCTCCTTTAAACACATGGGATACCCCTTGGGGTCCCAAACCCCAAACCAATTTCAAGTATTATATACACAACAATTCTTTCTTCCTCTACCGATGTGGGAGAATTACACACAATACCACACTTTCCATGCTTCAAACACCTTACTTCGTGAACCAATATCTCTTTCATTTCTCAATGAAATTTGATGATTCTTGGCCCTACGGTTATCTACGTACTTAGTAGATCATGCATGTGTGAAGAACCGGATTCTCCAACATACGTTACACTAGTGTTTAAGCCATTAAAGTTGGTCGGTCGCAACTCCCGCCAAAGGCAAATTTCCAACACTTTTATCATGTACCTATATAGTAAAGTAAAACTCACTTCTTTGTGCTGTTGTAATCAAACATCACCATCTTAATGATGGAACAATCTTGATGTGTATGTTATAATATGGGAGCTAAGATTGTGGTGACCGTATAGACTTTGAATACTTCTATTTTCTGAACTGTTTGGATTACTTTAACTAACTTCTCTGTTTGTTTGATAATTTTTTCTACATAAAATGGTTGAAAATAATGGGACTTGCTTGTATCTTTGCGGTTGATATATATTATTTGAAGTTCATACTCTATCTCAACTTATTTCTGTATAAGAAAAAAAAGTCTGTTAGATATACACAATGTACGTGTGTATATTAATCTCGGATTTGGTCCCAATAATAGCTCTCGGTTTTGGTTGTTTATGTAAAGTAATTTATGGTAAATATTTAGTATCCTAGTTTAGGTAATATTGTAATATAATTAGTGTATTACCATAAATGTATAGAATAAGGTTTTTAGAATAGAATAGGAATATGATTCTCCTATTTTGTAACTTGTATATATAGCCTTTCAAGTAATGAAAATAATCAAGAGGATTATTTCTTTCATGGTATCAAGAGACTAGGTCTAAACAAAAGTTTTCTCTCCCAACTTTTGTACCCTCTCTCGGCCGAGACCCCCCCCCCTCCCCCTCGGGTTTCTCTCCCAAATTTCGTCTTCCGCTCTCAAAAATCTCTCTTAAATTTCCACTCCTTCTTTGTTCTTTCAATATGTCTAAGAACAATTATCATCCTGCCCTCATGGTTTCTAACGTCAAGAACAGTATCCCTATTGTACTTGAAATTGAAAACGTCCAATATGCGACGTGGGTAGAATTGTTTAAAATTCACGCTATCTCCCATCAAGTTATCCATCACATAATTCCTCCCGCTACACCTCTTCCCGCGGAGGATCCTCAGTTATGGATTACACTTGATGCTACCATTCTCCAGTGGATCTATTCCATTATTTCGGTTGACATTTTACAGACGATTATTGAGCCGGATACCACGGCAATGGCTACCTGGAATAGATTGCGTGACATATTCCAAGATAACCAACATTCACTTGCCGTCACACTCGAATAGGAATTCTCTCTAGTTCGCATGGAAGACTTTCCAAACGTATCGGCATATTGCAAGAAACTCAAAGAGTTGGCAGATCAACTCCGTAATGTTGGCGCACCTGTAATAAATAATCGTCTGGTTCTACAATTGGTTGATGGCCTTTCGGAGGCCTATAATGGCGTTGGAACTCTCCTTCGTCAAAGCAACCTTCTTCCCGCCTTCTATCAAGCCCGCTCCATGCTTACTGTGGAAGAATCCGATTTGGCTAAAAAGGCGACTACCGGAGCAAGCCCCGTCGTCATGATGGCGTCCTCCCCAAGTTCTTCAGGTTTTGTTGATAATTCAGGCCAAAACTGTACTCATGGTGGCGGCAAAAATAATCGTAAGAATAATAACAAAAACCGCGGGGGCAAACGCGGCTATTCCGGTGGTCAGCAAGTAGGCAGTGGGCCCCGTCCAATGAACAGTGGCCCACCACCCTGCGGTCCCGGCGGTGGGGGGGGGCGGTGGGCGGTGAGCCGGCGGCCCTACGTTCGCGGTTCCCGGCGGCCGGTGGGGTGGCCAGCCTTTCAAGCCCAATAATCAGCAGTGGAGGCCCACTGGCCACTGGCCCAGGAACGCAACAGCCAGCATCTATGGTATAGTGCAGCCCAGTCCTGGAATACTTGGGCCCCGACCTCCGCAAGCTCACCACGCAGCAGGCCCCACTCAGACAGATATCGAGGCCGCGATGCACACATTGAGTTTGACTCAACCGGACCCAAATTGGTATATGGACACCGGTGCCACTACTCACATGACTTTCGATTCAGGTACTCTCTCATCTTATTCTAATTTGAGCAACCATCGGGGTATAATTGTTGGTAATGACAACTCTATTCCAATTCAGGGTTATGGTCAGAAAACGTTGTCTCCCCCCAATCTACCCCTTATCTTGAAAAATACTTTACATGCACCCAAATTGATTAAAAACTTAGTGTCTGTCTGAAAGTTCACCACTAACAATTTCATTTATGTTGAATTTGATCATTTTGGTTTCTCTGTGAAGGATTTCAAGACGGGGAGTCATCTCATGAGGTGTGATAGTAGGGGGGATCTTTATCCTATCATGCCCGGTTTCAGTCCATCGAGTCAAGCCCTACCGTCAGCTTTTGCAGCCATTTCTCCTTCCTTGTGGCATGCTCGCCTTGGTCATCCGAGATCTTCTATTTTATCAGTTTTAGAGAAAAATAACTTTAGTTCTTGTAAGGGTACGAGTCGTACTCAAATTTGTCAATCTTGTTCGTTAGGAAAAATTGTTAAGTTGCCATTTATGGACTCAAATTCTCATACTTCAAAGCCATTTGATATTATTCATAGCGACCTATGGACGTCTCCTGTTCTAAGTTCGTTAGGTCATCAATATTATGTTCTTTTTTTTGGATGATTATTCTAAATTTTTGTGGACGTTTTCAATTGCCAATAAATCTCAAGTGTTTTCTGTCTTCATAAAATTTAGAGCATTCATTAGAACACAATTCAAAAGAGAAATAAAAGATATTCAGTATGATAATGGGAAAGGGTATGACAATAGGGTGTTTCGGGAGTTCTGTGATAATAATGGGATCAATTTTCGTTTTTCGTGCCCTCATACATCTTTTCAAAATGGGAAAGTCGAACGCAAAATTCGTTCCATAAATAACATTGTCTGCACTCTCTTACTTCATGCTTCCGTACCCCCATATTTTTGGCATCATGCTCTGCAAATGGCAACATATCTCCTTAATATAATTCCGTCCAAAGGTCTGCCATATTTTTCCCCCCTCCAAATCCTATATAATAAGAATCCTTCTTATTCTCATCTTTGAGTTTTTAGGTGCTTGTGTTATCCGTTATTCCCATCCACCACAATTAACAAACTTCATGTTCGGTCTACTCCGTGTGTGTTTTGGGGTTATTCGTCTAATCATCGTGGTTATAAATGCTTTGATTTATCCTCCAAGAAAATCATAATTAATCGCCATGTCATTTTTGCTGAAATCCAATTTCCTTTTATGAAAGTTCATACTCCCGAGCCTAGGTCGTATAATATTTTGGATGACCAAATATCCCCGTATATTATTCAGCATTTTTCGGACATCTCCCGCACCCAAAACTCTCCAGCGGGCCCACTGCCCGCTGGCCCCACTGCACTGTCCCATGTTCCGCCATTCTTGGATCAGTCCTAGCAATTGGGCCAGTCTAGCCCACCTCGGAACCGGTCTAGTGTCGCTCCAGACCGATTTGGGCCGGCGGAGCCCACCGCCCTCTTGGCCGTTCGTCCCGAGCCAAGCAAATTCCCAAAATTCACTCAATTCTTTCTCGAGTCATAGACCGGTCACTCGTAGTGAGCGGGGTATTTTTACACCTAAAAGACATTTTAATTTACATTCTGATGTCTCTAAATCCCCCTTGCCCCGTAATCTTGTGTCCGCCTTAAATGACCCTAATTGGAAAATTGCTATGACTGATAAATATAATGCTTTTATTGATAATAAGACGTGGGAGTTGGTGCCCCGTCCATATGGTATTAATGGTATCAGGTCTATGTGGATTTTTGCTCATAAGGAGAATTCGGATGGGTCATTTGCTCGACATAAGGCGCGGCTGGTGGGTGATGGTAAGACTCAGCAGGTTGGGATAGATTGTGGGGAGACGTTTAGCCCGGTGGTCAAGCCGGCTACTATTCGCACTGTGCTTAGCTTGGCTCTTTCAAAGACATGCCCTATTCATCAGTTGGATGTCAAGAATGCTTTTCTACATGGTGATCTCAAGAAAACAGTATATATGCATCAGCCGTTGGGGTTCAGAGATCCTAATCGTCCTCATCATGTCTGTTTGTTGAAGAAGTCCTTATATGAGCTTAAGCAGTCTCCACGGGCCTGGTATACAAGGTTTGCTGACTATGTTTCGACTATTGGGTTCACTCACAGTAGGTCAGATAATTCCTTGTTCATCTACCGTCGTGGTTCATCTTTGGCCTATATTCTGTTATATGTGGATGATATCATTTTGACTGCCTCTTCCGATGCATTACGCCAGTCTATTATGGCCATGCTCAGCTCTGAGTTTGCTATGAAGGACTTAGGGCCCTTGAGTTACTTTTTGGGGATTGCCGTCAAGCGTCATTCAGATGGTTTATTTTTGTCTCAAAGAAAGTATGCGGCTGAGATCATCGAGAGGGCTGGGATGTCATCCTGTAAGTCCACTTCCACTCCAGTTGATACTAAGCCCAAACTTGGTGCCACAGTCGGCATCTCTTACGAGGATCCGAACCTCTATCGCAGTCTTGCAGGGGCTCTTCAGTAACTTACCATTACCAAACCGGATATTACGTATGTTGTTCAGCAGGTGTGTTTATTCATGCATGATCCCAGAGTTGAGCACATGAATGCAATCAAACGCATCATCCGGTATATTCAGGGTACACTGGACTATGGTTTGCATTTGTATCCTTCATCGACATCCACACATGTCTCATACACTGATGCAAATTGGGGTGGTTTTCCAGACACCAGACGGTCTACGTCTGGCTACTGTATGTTCCTTGGCAGCAACTTGGTCTCCTGGTCTGCGAAGTGTCAGGCGACTCTATCCCGCTCAAGTGCGGAGGCTGAATATCGAGGGGTAGCCAATGTGGTCTCAGAATCATGTTGGTTACGTAATTTGCTTTTAGAGCTCCATTGTTCGATTCAAAAGGCAACCTTGGTTTATTGCGATAATATTAGTGCCATCTACCTTTCAGGTAATCTGGTTCAGCACCAACGCACTAAACATATCGAAATGGACATTCACTTTGTCCGTGAAAAGGTTGCTCAGGGTCACGTTCGCGTATGCCATGTCCCGTCAAGATATCAGATTGCAAACATCTTTACAAAGGGTCTTCCCTCGGTCCTTTTTGAAGATTTTAGGGACAGTCTCAGCGTTCGAAGACCACCCGCTATGACTGCGGGGGTGTGTTAAATATACACAATATACACACAATATACATGTGTATATTGTGTATATTAAATCTCGGATTTGGTCCCAATAATAGCTCTCGGTTTTGGCTGTTTATGTAAAGTAATTTATGATATATATTTAGTATCCTAGTTTAGGTAATATTGTAATATAATTAGTGTATTACCATAAATGTATAGAATAAGGTTTTTAGAATAGAATAGGAATATGATTCTCCTATTTTGTAACTTTTAGCGTCGACAAGGCAAGTAGTGGATCTTTATTATCGAATGATATGGGAGACAGTCTCAGCATCAACAGAAGAAAAGGACTGACCGACCGCCGTTCAAGAGAGATCCCGAAGGCTCGAACTTTTTGCTAGCTTTGAAACATGGGCCGAAGGAAAGAGGAAGACCAAACAAAGTTGCGGTCAAAGCAAAGAAAAAGATGTCAAAAAAGATTCACTTTAGCTTCTAGCTCGCTTAGCTTAGTGTAGGTTGCTTGCAAGACTTTCGATAGCTGGCTCGACCTATATATAGCCTTTCAAGTAATGAAAATAATCAAGGGGATTATTTCTTTCAAAGTCGATGGAATTAATTTAAATGGATGTGGGGAGAAAAGCAATTACTGGTAGTTATTAATTTATTATAATCTTGGATTTGGTTGACATAGGATATTGAAAGTATTCACTTCCTAGCCTGTATATTCTTCAATAGCTGTCACTTTGTCAATTGAAATATGTAATCTTTGCATTTAACTTGTAAAAATAGGCGTGAAGGTGAGGCTTCTTCTAATACTTTATAAACAAATCTCAACCATCCAAATATAAATTGAACACTTGACAATCATCTACCACATTGAGGAAACCTGACAGGATCTCATCCCTATATTTTTTGTTGGAGCAAGGATAAATTAACATAATTAATGCATTTTTGTTTTTTTAAAGCTGCACTTATTTGAACGTTTGGTTAAAACTACATTTAAAATAGAGTAAAATAAACTAAGGGCTACAATTTCAAATTACAAGGAATAATTCTTCCTTGTTTTAGGAGAAATTTGTTACTCCCGGAATTTAAGTATCATTTATTCCAATCAACTTGATTTAAAATAAACATTTTTTAAGAATATCGCGAAGGAACTATACATTTTTCTCAAAGACTCATATCTATCCTACTCGATTTCGTACCACTCAACCCATTTTGTTTTTCTGTTCAAGTCTAATGTGTACACCAACATTTTAAATGTATTTATTTAAGTAGCTTCGAGACTAATGACATACACTCACTATTTATTTGATTTTGACATTGATTTGTAAAATGGACGTTAAAGCTGTTTCTTTATTGTTAAAAAAAGTTCTTTCTAGCTTAGCTAAATTAAGCAGATAAGAACCAATAAAATTTTATGTAAATTCATAATACTGCAACAGTTTTTTTCTTTTCTTTTTTCACTTTCACTAAAAAATACGTATACGTGTAATGTGAATTACAATTTTACTAACTGTAATAACAAGGAAAAAGTTTTTAAAATACTGTGTCAAATTACATCGGAGCCGAGGGTCTATTGAAAACAACCTCTCTATCCTACAAAAGTATAAGTAAGGTCTGCGTACATCCTACCCTCCCCTACCCATACCCCACTTTATAGGATTACACTGGATATGCTGTTGTTGTTGTGTCGAATTACATCGGAGTATATAATCTTCTTTAGTAACCAATTCCGTGTATGAATTTTCTTCTCAAATTCCAACCTTACATAATAAATATTTCAAATCTCCCTTGAGGCGGAGGAGAATTACACTCCAAGATCTTGATCACCAACTAGATGACTCATGTTGCAACCAAATGCCATTAGTTTAAAGGCTATAAGTTGTAAAGTGTGCTTTAAAGCATCTTATGTGAAAATAATCCACGCTGTTATGGACCAGCAATCCAGCACACAGAACAACTAAAGCAACATCAGAAAGCTAGCGGCCCATTACAAATGTTTATCTAATCATTTGGTTCTTTTTACAAGAACAACTAATTTTTCAAAGGGAAAAGGACAGAAATGGCAGACCGGTGAAACTATTGAAAACCGGTAGCCAAGTATCTTAAAAGACATTTTTAGCCTTTTCAAAATAAATTTATTTTCTAGTCATTTTTCAACTAATTTCAGCATATGTATATAAAGTGTATCATTTTGTATAGAATATGTATCACTACTATATATGTATAGAAAATGTATCATACGTATAGAAACTGTATCATTATTATATATAATATGTATCGCTACTGTATATGTATAGAAAAAATGTATCACACGTATAGAAAATATATCATACATATAGAAACCGTATCATTATTGTATAGAATATATATCACTACTGTATATGTATAGAAAATGTATCATTAATATATAATATGTGTATAATAAATATATAATTGACGTATAATTTATGTTTAATTAATGTATAATTACTAATTTTATTGGTTTGTAGTTGACATATTTTAGTTTTAGAAGATGGAAAAACAAAGGGAAGAAAAAGGACAAGAAGGGAAAAAGATAAGAGTCCAACTCTGACCTCAAACTTAAGAAGGCCCAACAGGGAAGTCTGAAGATGAGCCGGCTAGCGCTTGGCATTATTTCGAGCCGACCGGTCAGCTCGGGGTATTATGCTCATTTTGGAACTTTTTTTTGTGCTGGTGGCCATAAGGCGTCCTTTTCCCCAAATTCGGTGCAAGTAGCCATCACCTATTAACCACAAGTACAATAAAAATATAGGGAACCAAATACAGAAACTATTTACTGAATCAGAACATGCCGAAATCAGATTCATTTTTTTTCTGCATTTCTTAAAATTTATGTCAATCCTCCATACCTGTTTTTTTTTATTATTATTATTTTAAAAAACGTATTCAACCTCATCTACTGTGTACTATTGAACCCAAAATCGAAAATATAAAAACAATATTGATGGGTCATGAGTACCAATAACAGATTTTAATCAATTCATTGCAACTAAAATTAAAAAATAAGTTTTTTTTTTGGGTAAAACCGATTGGTCGATACATTAGTAGTAGGGGTGGCCAGTAGGCCGGGCTCGGGTCTGGCGGGCCGGGTCTGGCGGGGTCGGGGTCGGGGCGGGACGGGAGAAGGGGTCGGGGTCGGGTCTGGCGGGACTTGCTCCAGTCCCGTCCCGATCCCGTCGGTATCGGGTCGGGGCGGGCTCGGGGCGGGGTACGGCGGGTTTTCCTTTTTTTTTTAAAAAAAATAAATAAATAATATATGTATAAAAAAAACTCAATAAACAAAACAAGATAGTGTAATAAAAACATCTCAATGCTGTTTTTGTGCCTCTTATATTATTTAATAGACATATGATTTTTTTGTAATACAAATACAATTGTCTAAAATCTAAATTGCAACTTTGTGGTGTTGTGGTGTTGTCCAAAAGTTGCAAATTACATAATAAAATTGCAATTAAAAAAATTACATTCTCAAAAAAACCTGTTCTAATTGCTTGATGATTTCCTGTGGTTCTTCGGTTGGAATTGGTATTTGTTGGTCAAATTGATCCACGTCGCTTCCACTACCTTCGGTTAAGATTTCGTTGTAGTTTTCATCATCTTCTTTGTTGATCTCCGGTTGACCGCACCTTCTCCGCTCCGCTCGTATCCAATCTCTGAATAATACTGCAATTTCCAAGCTGTCTCCGGCTAATGAGAGTCTGCGGTCTCCTATTTGATATCTGCGCTGCGAGAAAAAGCGCTTTCGACGCAGTTGATGACACTTGAATGTTCAAAACATCTCGAGCCATCAATGAAAGTGTCGGAAAGGTCTTCTCATTCCCCTCCGTATTTGGCAAGTCTTCATGTCCATCTTCATTGATAACTTCTTGATACGGTATTTAACCCCGCAAAACAAAAATATCCAACTCGCTAATTTGGTTAGTAGTAGAGGTACGGCCGCACATTCTATTTCGAGGCTTTCAATACTAGCCGTGAAACAAGCATGTCTTTTGTGAGGTTGTGTTGAAGATGAAGAAGATGGTATGGAAGCCAGGTAAGTTACTAGCATTTTCTTGTTGATAAAATCTATATATATTTTTGCATTGGTGTTCTACGCTAGACACCACTTCTTCTTTAGTTTGTTCAATAGGTGGTGGGTGATTTAGATTTTTGGGACTTGGAGGTGGTAGTACTTCTATACAAACGTAAATAATTTCAATTAGTGATTTAGTACCGTCTATTTTAATAGTAGGATTTAATACAGAACCAATAATATAAATAGAGGGAATAGGAATAAAATATTTTTTTATTTTGACAAACATTTTTTTAATAATTTGCCTTATAAGTGGTTTTTCCATATATTCACTAAGTAATAAAAATATTAGAGTTATATAAAATAACATAGTTGAAATAGTAGGATAATATATACCGGAAAATTCTTTTGTTGCTTGAAAAAATTTCTCTAAAAATACAATAAGTTCGAAAAATTTTACCCAATCACTATCTAAAATCATATCAGCTGGCTTTTTATTATGAGAGTTAAAAAATAAAGTTATAGGTAATTTATAGTCATAAGCAACAAGTAGTTGCTCGTATAAAGAATTCCACCTAGTGGATACTTCTTGTGGAATTTTTCTATAAGGTAGTCCACAATCGTGACAAGTTTTTTTATATTCTTTTCTACGTTGTACTTTATTACTTTTAAAAATAAAGTTTATAGAAAATTATATTTTACTAAGAATGTCTTCAAAAAGTGATAGACCATCCTTTACAATTATATATATGGCACGCGCATTTTATATGAAAATGGTCTGGAAAAGATGGAGTTAAACTATTTTTTAAAATTGTAATTGCGTAATTGTTATTAGAAGCGTTATCTAATGTAATAGTCATAATTTTATCGGTAATTCCGTAATAATCGCACACTTGATAAATATTTTCGCAATAAAAGTACCAAAGTGTGCCTATCATCTATATATCTATACGCTAAAATACGTTTTTGCATAGACCATTTATAATCTATCCAATGACAAGTTACAGTTAAATAATCATGGCCGTTAGTACTACGACCTATATCAGACGTGATAGATACTCTGCCATTAAAATGATATAATGAAAAACGTAAATATTATTGATATTCATGCGCGAATTTAAATACATCTCTCTTAACAGTTGATCTAGGAAAACCGTTAAAAGCAGAATTATATATATCTCTAATGTAATGAATAAAACCGAGAGATGAAGAAAATGAAAAAGGCAAACCCTCCACAACAACTAATTTTGATATTGCTTCCCTATCTCTATGTTTATTGTATTTAGAGCCTACAATTCCCCCCGTCATAGGGTTAATTTGACCTGTACTTGGTCCGGGACAGTATCAGTATGTGAACCTTGTCCCGATGGAGCGGGCGTTTGCGCACCCGATTTTGAAGCCTGGTATTGGGCATACCTAGCTGGATGAACACTTACTACGTGTCTAATTAAATCCCCCGTCCCACCGTGACCTTTTCCAGTTTTAAATTTTAAAACATTTTTACAAATTTTACATATGGCTACTTGATTCTCTACGTCCCTATCAAAAAATGTCCATGCATATGATTTTAATGGTCGTTTTGCTGGACCTCATCTCATACTAGGGGGAATATGAGGTATTTCAGTTGAAGGTGCACTAGTGGGTGTGTTGTCATCAACATTAGTGGGTATATCATCTAGATCATCGTCTAAATTAAAGTCTTCTTGAGTTTCAGAAAATAGCTCCTGGTCTAAATCTAATGGTATTGTAGGAAAATGTTGAGTATCAACAAAATCATCTGTGTAGGAATAAGATGACTAGAAGAAGTACCCTTGCCCTGGTTGCCCCTACTAGAAGAAGCACCCTTACCCTTACCCTTAAACATACCTTTTAATCCTTCCATTTTAATTATGAAAATAAATAATTAAAGACAATAAAATTAAGTGCGCTAAATAAAATAAACAGAAAATAATAATTTAATGAAGGAACGAATGTACCAAACGCCGACGTAACGTCGACGTGTAATCGAGAGGTTGAAAATTGAAACTTTGCTCGATGGAAGATCCTCAAGCTAGTTGTCAACTTCACTCCCAATTCCCAAATGAATAAATAAAATTGAATATTTAGCAAACAATGTAGACTTGTAGAGAGATATATTGAGAAATTAGAGAGATTGTAGGAAGATTTGTGAGAAAGATGAAGAGAAAATGAGTTATTTATAGTTGGAAAATTGGGTTAAAGTGTAAATATAATAACTTATGGATTAAAAATAAATATTAAGGGGTAGGGGGGGAGGCCTAAAATTGCTTTTGGCCAACAACCATAATCTAAAATGGTCGTTGGTGCAACGGCCATATTTGCAAAGGGGAGAAAAGGGCGGGGTCGGGCTCGGGGTCGGGCTCGGGACGGGGTCGGGGCGGGGTCGGGTCTAGCGGGCCTGGGGCGGGCTCCGGTCTGGCGGGACGAGACATTGTCCCGTCCCGAGTTCGAGTCCCGCCACCGTTATTTTTTTTTTTAGCGGGGTCGTGGCGGGCTCGGGGCGGGCTCGGGACGGGGTCGGGCCGTCCCGGCCCACTGGCTAGCCCTATTTAGTAGTAGTAGTAGGCACTAGGCTATTAGCATCAGTAGCATTTACATAGATATTTCCAAAGTTTGCCCAGTTTTTACACGGCAAAAGACGAAATTAAACTATACCCGAAATTTCGATATCACACTTAAATTATTATGACGACCTATTACACTCCTGACCATTTAAAAGTGTATTTAATACGGGATACACATATAATCAGTTGCACTATAAGATGTGTTATACACTCGCTCGCCACGTCATCATCACGTCAGCGCCATGTTGGAAATCTTCTAAATTTTAATTTTATATACTTTTCCTTTTCTTTATTCATTTGATTTGATTTTATTAATTATATTTACACTAATAAATCCCTAATTAACCATTAAAATCTCCAATAATTATATCTTCTTCATCACTAAACCACCTCACCACAAACGTCATATCCGCCGCCGCCGCCGCCGCCACCACAAATTCCAAACTTAAAGGACAATATCAAACATACTACTACAAGTTGGGACACACATAGAAGAACTGTCAATATGCAAGCAAGTGTCACCCTATTTCCTACAACAATCTTCCCCAACGAACATGTTGATCCCCCTAAGAGGAGAGTCCCATCACAAGGGAAAGGGTCATCATCCCATAGAGGATTCCCATAGACTTTATAGCCAAAATGTGGCTACGTCTTCCACACCACAAGACATGTAACCATGAAACTCACTATCAATACTCATGTCATTATCAAGTAAAGCATTATCCTTAAGGAGAGAATCATCAACTAAGGGTTGAGAACCAAGACATGTAACTTTACTCTCAAAAAGATCATTTTCATAACCCTCTACATGGCACACAACACTATCAAAATCTTGAGTCTCATCGAATGTCAACAAGATAAGATCAAGAGACTCGTCTTCATATGCATCAAATAAGGGTGGTGTGTCATAGTCACATTCTTTCACATCATCAACTAGGTCAAGATCATCACTACATTGAGGTTCATAGAACACATCACAAACTCTCTGAATTAGTGGATTATCATTACAAGCTAGTTGATCAACACAAATAGTAACACTAGTTGTTAGCATGTCAAGCTCACAAGATTTACTAACATTATCACCGCAATTAAAGTCAACTAGTATTTTATCATTTCTATTACATGATAATGTACTATCATTAGAATCACAAGTGTCAACACTAGGTGGACACAAATCGATCTCGAAAGAAGAGTTAATTTGTTCATTAAAAGGATCAACTAGTGTGTGAGCACTCTCATCAACGACAATATAAAAAATTGATAAAGAATCATTAAGCTCAATGCATGGTAAGCTATCTTTCATACTCAAATCAAATTCACGATCACTGAAAGAAGTGGGGGTATTAGGATAAACTATTTTACCACGATGTCCATTCAAATGATCTTTTTTAACTCGAGTTACCAAGGGTAAGCTCAGTTGACCAACTGGAGGGGTGGTCTTGGCCTCCATTCTCTATTTAAAGAATGGTAGTTCTTCACATAAATATTTATTTAGTAATTTATCTCCTTGAGTACTTGCAAAAGAGTATTCACAATAAGATGAAGAAATAGAAAGGTTAGGATGATGTTGTGAAAACTCTCTAACGTCATTCCACACAACTTTTACTTTTTCCACTCTAGAGTTGTCACTTAGCTATCCATTTCTCCTCTCATTTTGTATCTCTCATATTCTTTAGAAAGGGATGAGCTCCGAAAATGCCCTTCGAAGGGTTAGAATGACCCTTTATGTCAATCTTCCATTTGGTTTTACAAGGGGCAACTTTCTTTTCTCCTAGCCCTTTCGGAATGTACTTGGTGTTGTTTTTATTTCCACATGTATTGACAAAATGACATCTCTAAAATTCCTTTAAGGCACTCCATGTCTCAATTGGATTTCTCTTTACTTTTTCATGCTCCCAATGTAACACTCTGCAAATCCGAATTAGGTGTGGATGTGTTAAATGAGTATTAATGAGACATTTTATCCATATGAAGTCCCATTGGGATGATTTTGGATAAAAATAGTTGGTTTGAAATGCATTTTTGATCAAAAAATTGTCTAAGTGTAAAATTTGAGGATTGGGCGGCTTGAAAGACTTATCTTATAACAGTGACGTAACAACACCCTGCTATTATAAAGAAACTAAATATGGACATGGGAGCTCGCCTGGCGAAGCCCGGAGCGAGACAAAACCTTGCTATGGACCTCGCCCAAAGAGGTGGGGCATCCAAATGGCATGTCATATAAATATAACACTTAGTCCAAAAAATTATTCACCAACTCGTTCAATTTTCGTAGAAAACACTTTCAAGAGCGTGTTTCTCTCATCTCAACCTCCCACAACAAGGTAAGTTCATTCCTAACGAATCCTTAGAACTTATGATATTAAATCATGATTAGTAACATGTTTCTTCAACCAAACAATAGGATTAACAATGAAATCCTTCGCAAGTGATTCAAGCTAGGGCTTGGAGCATTTTTCATTAGAAAATAATATAGTTCGTTGCTAGGAGCGATTACTGGTATGTGAGGCTAACTCTATACGTGTGGAAATATTATTAATCATTCTCATGCCTCGCTTATCAATATTACTACGAATTTCTTCAAATATAGAGATTATGCCCTAGTTCATGAAAACTTTAGAACTTCTATCTTTTGAGAATATAACCTCGTAGTTGTTCATAATTATCACTTCGAATATTGTGAACTCATTACGTAATTAGTGTAGACTCGTATTCGATATCCCACGAGTCTCAGTCGTGACAATTCAGTACTATGAATAGTTAGTGCTTCAAACTTCATAATCAGTCTATGAATACATGTCTTAGTCTAGTTCTGTTCATTATTCTAGTGTCATGCATTACAGTATCATTCCTTAATTTATGATACTTCTCCAAAAGGGCAGAAATATGATGAACCCATATGTTACACACTTACATTATGATTTTACATGAAATATGATAACTCTATAGTTTAGGAACTCATGACAGGATTCACGAAATCATGAAGAGTTTAAGAAACGTAATTGTATCAATTGACAAGCATGCCTAAATTCAAGAACACTTATGCATAGTAACACTCTATATCAAATGAATAGTTCATGAGTTCATGTCTTAGTTCAACATAGTAATAGTCAGGACTGCATATCAACACATCAGTATATTTTCACATCTCAGTATAGAAACTCTCAGTATCCCATAACAGTGTTACAATATGACTCTAAAGATTCACGTTAGAACTACAGTTGCATACATAGCCTGGTAGTGGATGATGCTACCCGCCATATTATGAAGCATGGTACATGATGATATGATATATAGTCTGATAGTGGATGATGATGCCCGCCATGTTATGAACCACGATGCATTATGATATATAGCCTGGCAGTGGATGATGCTTCCCGCCATGTTATGAACCATAGTGCATTATGATGTATAGCCTGGCAGTGAATGATGTTGCCCGTCATGTTATGAACCATGGTGCATTATGATACATAACCTGGTAGTGGATGATGCTACCCACCATATTATGAAATATGGTGCATTGTTTGAGATATAGCCTGGTAGTGGGTGATGCAGCCCGTCATGTCATGAAACATGTTGCATTGTTTGAGATACCTATTCTCTGAGTTAAAATGAATTATGAACCCAAGTATGGTTCATTATAGAACAAAAATGACTTCCCCCTATGTTAAATAAATTATTATGCTAAATGACACTTATGTATATGTTTTAGTTTCAGTTTAGCCTTCAATATTCAGAGTTATCTTATTTTTATGTATTTAGGATGCACATTCCCCCAAGAATCCCATATCTTGTTATTTCCTTCAGTTTGTTTTACATACTAGTGCAATTCAAATGTACCGACGTCTCTTTTGCCCGGAGCCTGCACTTTACGGTGCAATAACGACTTTCAGGATGATGCATCTGCACGGTAGGATCTCTGGTATCAGCTGAGTTAGTGAGTCCCAATATTTCAGGGCCTTATCATTTATTTTGCAGTTTATTATAGTTTATTACAGACAGTCGGGTATGTCAGGGGCCTTGTCCCATCAAACAGTTAGCATCTCAGTACTCTTCAGAGGCTTCATAGACTAGAGTAATGGTTAGATAGAGTTTATCAGACTTTCATGTTTTCCATGTTGGCACTTTTGCTATGTTCATACTTAGTTCAGTATTTTCCGCACTTAATGATTATTCAGTCAGACTTTCAGTAGATCAACACGTGTTAGTTTTATTTCCATATTCAGTATGTTTTGATACACATGTTGATTTAGCCAACCAGTTGGTTCACTCGGTCACATGCAGCAGGCACTGGGTGACGTGTTACGTCCAGGCCCAGGTTCAGGGTGTGACACCCAAGCTTTATAAGAATCCCTTTGAGAGTGCCAGAGGCTAGCTCCACTCTTTTCTTTTCCAAATAATTGTAACATTCAAAGATCTCATCCAACTTGTGTTCCCATTCGAAGTAATCTTCTTCATTTGATTTTGGACACAAGATTGGCCATGTCAAATCTCCCAACTTAAATATTGTACCTGCAAAACTACCAAATCACGTTAGCAGGAAAACTCCTCACGTCACTCGTATTTTCTTTCAAGCCTTACCTTACTCGGGTGTTCTTTCGAAGTTGGCCACGAACCTCCTATTCAAATCTAATCACAATATTGCTAATTATTTATGGAAGAATAGATTCTTGTTAATTGAAAGACGTACGACTCAATTAAACTAACGGACTTGAGCCAAAGAAGTTCCAACGAATTCAAAACGATAAAAGCTTGAAAGAATTAGTACGAAAGGAAATGAGATTCAAGAACTAATTAATCAATCAAGTAGGAACAAATACTAGTTGTTAATTAGCTTAGAGAATCAAGGAAATGAGATAAGAAGTAGATAAACCTTGGCCAAACACTTAGAAAAAATTTGAGAAGTTTTTGGCAAACACTTAGAAAATTAGGAGCTGCTTGCAGCATTTTCTTAAAACGCATGTAACGTTTCTTAAAGATCTACGATTGATGAACGGTTTATTGCATTGAAAAATAGACTTGTTGAACTTGAATTTAGATAGGTTATGTATCCCATAACTCCTTATACACACGAAGATATACCCTCATAAAGATGGGCCAAAATCCTAACCAACACTTGGAAAATTTTCGAAGTGTTGGAGAAAAATCAACTCACTGAAAGTGAGCCCCACGTGCCCGTCAGGTGCGACTGGGACTGGTCTGACGCGCCTGCTAATGTCAGTGCTGATGTGGCGGCTGACATGACAATTTTTTAAAACTAGAAATTGGGCTGAATTTTTCTGATTTTTATAAAATTTTGGAGACTTACTTGGACCCACAAACACTTTTCAACCTTTTGACTTGAAGATTTTTTTATCAAACAACCCCTTCTGCCTTCTTATTCAAGATGAAGATCATTATAAACTTCAAAAACACTCAAAACTCAATTTATGCCCAAATCAACTTGTTTTTGCTCCAGATTTCGAATTTAGGTCCTCCTTGACTAGCAGAACAAAGCGCAATACAAATCAATCATGATTAAGCTTCGAATCAATAGACCCACTTTGTGTTCTTGAAGGTTTGAAGGTCTTCCAATGGTTGATTCTTCAAAAATTGTCCAAATGACCTCAAATTTCGGATTTAAGCTCACCTTGATAAGGAGAACAAAACCCAATAAGAATTAGAACTAATTGAACACTTCTTCAACAAAACTCATTTTCAATTTTCAAACCTTCAAGCTCCAACAATGATAAAATACTCAAATCAACTCCAAATTTCAGCAAATTAAAAATCCAAGCCCCCCTTGATGAGTAGAACAAAACCCACCAACTTTTGAAGTCAATAGCACCTTCCTTCACACAAACTCACTTTCAAGTTTCAAACCTTCAAGGTCCTTCAATAGTAGAATCTTCAAAACACCTTCAAATGCCACGAAGTTTGAAATTTAGGGGGTTTTGATATCAAGGAACTCAAATTTGATCTTAAATCCACCAAAATAACAATAATTTTTTCGATTTTTTTTAGGATTTCGAATTTTCTATTTTTTTTGGAATTTTTAAAATAGAAGAACCTAGAATTGAGGATTGTAGATACAAACACTCTGTTGGAATATGTAAAACAACAACAGAAATAGTAAATAACTATTACAGTGATCGAAATGATAAACAATAATTAGGACAACAACAAGTTGTCAATATGTTGATCTTGAATGAAACTTTAAATATAGAACTTGTATTCGTAAATACAAGAACATGAACTGCTACACTTGTGACTTGTAGATCCGCTGAGAATATGAATGGTTAGAGTCCTTCGTCTGTTAAGTTAACACCTGAAACACTTAGCAACCAATTAGATAAACCACAACACCACAGGCTGAGTCGAGAGATGGCTCTCTGTCTTTAAGACAAGATTGCCCCCGTATATAGGCTTTACGGAAGTGTGGACAATAGTCTCCAAAGATGAAACAACAAACTATCAAGTGTGCAAAGCCTACACAAATGATCTCTACGAAGAACATGAATAATGAAGATTGCTAAGAGAATGATTGTTTATCAGGAAAATCTGATCTCTTTGTGGTGTTGTGAATTTATTTTTCAGTTCATATGTTCATATATCTTCATCTATAGAATTGAGCCAAAGCCTCAATTTATAGGTGTGCAAGATGGCCTCTTCAAATGCCTATCAATTTCCATGTAATGGATGACATTTAACCCCCAACAAATGCAGCCAAATAATGGTCAAAGTAATGGCCATTATTGGGTGGATTCAATGCCATTGAAACCCCCTAAACAACCAAACCTTTTGGCATTCCGTCGAGCAGTCACTGCCCATGAAGCGCCACGGCTCTGCCACCTTAGCGCCGCGACGCTAATTCATCACAGAGCTACTGCCACTCCGGTGCCGCGGCGCTGCAAGGGGGGCGCCGCGGCCCTTCTCGGCTCCGCGACCCTTTTCCGACCCGTTCCATCTTACACCTCGCACAATCCTTCCTTGTTATTTAGCAAATAATCATCCATCATTCTATGTCTCAAGCATTTCACTTATGTACCAATATCTCTTTCATTAACAAAATTTACGATACTTGACACTAAGATTGCACGTGTGTGGAAACAATATTTCTGACGTGCGGGGCCCAATCGTTCGAGTCATAAATAACGAGATAAGTTTAATTCCACATTAGTAAATTTTCAACAATCTCCTCTTGAAATATATTTTGGCGCACACACAACGTGCCTACTTTTAGCAATCTTATAGCGAAAAGATATTGCATCAGGAGAGGTAGCTTACGCTTTAAACCTTCCCTAGTTGAATACCATCAGACTTACTTACTGTGTGGTGAACGTGATGTCTTGAACCGTCAGTATTTAATGTAAGCCAAGACAACGGTACCAACACAATACCTCCCCTTTATTCATTTCTTCTTTTGTTTTGGCCATTGTGGCCGTGGACACACTTGGTTCTTAAGTGCGTTCATTTGAGGCAGCCTGTCCTCGCACTTAAATAGATGATCTCCTACAAGGTATCCTGCTATACCCCACTTCACAAGTGCTATGAATCATTAAAAATTTCCCCAACCTTAACCTCAACCGTTTGAGGATCGTTAAAGGTTTGGAGGCTTAACCTTTACCCACCATGCAGGTAGCACTTTAATGTCTATCGCGGGAACGACTTTGGATTCATGTTTCTTCAATAGAAATCATAATCCGAAGTGCTCTTGCTTCCACCGAAGTGCTCAACTGAACCTTTTTCAGCTTAGTTTTCCCATTGAACTAAATTCTTAGGATCTCCAGTCAGTATGGTTGGGTTACCACCACAAAGGTCCGTATTTGTTTGGGTTTTTAAGCCCATTCCCCTAAACAGACAGAACTCTTGATCTTAGGGTAGTCCCTTAGTTTAAAGGGTCTGCTATATCTTTTGATTAGTAATCAAGGAAGTGACACCCATGATGATCAACTGCCATACAGTCTTATGTCTCTAACTGATTCGAAAGATATGTCCAGACGCCGTCATCCGTGCCCTTCTTGAAGTCGACCGGCTAGCCACAGTGTATAACTGCTGAAGGCACGGGTTTCTCCCAATAAGGGACGTCCTCTAAGGAGTCGTGAAGTTAGTCAACTTCTTTCATGCTTTGTTTAAAGCGATAAACTCCGATTTTATCATGAATCAACCGATGTAAGTTGCTTAGAGGATTTTCCAAGACCCACTATACACATTTACTTGTGGCTTTGGTGTTCTTCATATCTGATATCCAGTTTGTATCACTGTATTCTCCCATAACTACTGGACAACCAGAATATCATAATCCGTAGATAAGCGAATATTTCAGATATCGTCATATCCGACTTAACGCCTTCTATCGATCATTTCCAGAATCACGAGTGAACCTTAGTTCAACTGATCTGCTTTGTAGGCCGATACCAGATCGGTTGTAGTGTGTACAATACATTGAATTACATATGACCTGCACATATCGCTCTTTGTATATGGGTACACCATGATTCCAATCAGTTCCATGATTCATATCCATTGGTGGCTTTAACGAGATTGTCAACTATCTCACAACTGCGTTTGGAGTTAGACCAGCCTGTTAGATGTCTTAAAAATCCCAATTCCTAAGATGTCATCTGTGATACCCATATCTTTCATATCGAGACTTTTGTTTCAATAAGACTTCCACTTTCAAACTGTTGGTTTTTCCAACTGTTGGCTTTCTAACTTCAGAGTCAATGTTTCTATTGTCAGATTCATTATTTCTGTTTTATCTGAAACTTCTAGGACCAAAATGTAAACATTTCAGGGACCAAAAAGAAAGTTCAGGAAGAAACCTAATAGTCCAACAAACCAACTCTGATCCTCCCTTTCCAACTCTCCAGTTAGGAAGGTTGTTTCAACATCCATACCACGCAAGACTGCAATGGCCCTGGATGTTAAGCTATTCATAGGGGAGCACATGTACAAGTAGCCGATGCCTTATACTCGTCAGTAGATCCATCTACAACTCAATTTTGAGTATCCACTTTTACAACCCAAATGTTCTTTTCCCGGAGGAAGATCAACCATTACACAAGTATGGTTCTATATGATGGAATCTATTTCTCTCTTTGTAGCTTCTTTCCAAAGCAGCACTTCTGCAGATGATAATTATTTGTTAATTGTCCATGGTTCGTTCTCAACCATACAAGCTAGAAGGTCTGGAACAAGTCTTTGTCCCCTCTTTTCTCCGTCTCGGTTCAATATCTAGAATTCCTGAGTTCTGTAGATATGGAATATTAAGTTCCAGATAATCAACAACTTCCGAGTCCTGTAGCTTTGGAACGTCTGGTTCCAGACAGTCAGGCACTCGCAGGTTCTTGTTAACCTCGACCAATTACTTTTTTTCCCCTTCTCAAGGAAAGTTATCTTCAAAGAATTCAGCATTCTTTGACACCCCGAGGCGATAAGCACTACTGTTATTTGAAGATCCAGTAGATATGCAATTTACAGTTTTAGGTCCAACTAGACCTATTTCGGTATTCCAACCTCTACCAAGCCACCCCACATCACAATATTTGTATGTGATATCCTTTCCATATTTCACAAGGAGAGTTATCATTATCCTTATGCGTAGTTCTATTGAGAATCGCATTAGCGGTAAGGATTGCCTTGTCCCACATATTTTAGGCGTACGACTTTGCGCTTGGCTAACATCGTTAGACTAAGGTGAGTAATGAGCAGTCATTTAATTAACGATGCTTCACATTCTCCCCCTCTATCACTATGAATTCCTCCATCCGTAGGCTTAGTTGATCTTCAACTTCTGCTTTATAGCGCTTATCTGCTTCAACAACTTCATCTTTGCTTTTCAACAAATAAAGGATACAATACGTTGTACCATTATCAATGAAGGTCACAAAGTACTTGTCTCCCCCCTGTATTTTGTATAAACTTCAAATCACCCATGTAGGTGTGACTAAGTTCTAGAGGAGCGGTACTTCTTTCGCTATTCCTTTGACGGAACTTGAAAAGGTGATTTTGCCTCTTCGCCTACCTCACATTCATGTTGAGGGTTTATGTCGACAGAAGGCAACAATCTCAACTTCATTAGTTTTTGAATGACTTTCTATTTAACGTGTCTTAATCTATGACGGCATAGATGCACGGATTACAAATATATCATTCATTTAGCTACAGACATACTATACCATTCTTAGTAATTACAGACCTGTTGGACTAGTCTCAAACTAGCTTGACCAACAACGTCCCTTAAACCAAGTTTGGGACATGTATCACCTCCTTTTAGAGTGATCTCATTCCCTGAAGTCCTATTGAGGGCAATATCTCCAATCCCTTCTGCTTTAGAGGTGGTGTTGCTTCACATGAACAACATCTTGCCCGTGGTTAGGGCGTAACCAGATCATATGTGATCTGGATACTCTGATCCACTCCAGTTGCTTTGGCAGACTGAGTGTCCAATTTCTTTTCTGCCTTTCTTTTGGCCTTCAGATGATCATTTAAGACCTGAAAACTCTGGCCCACCTTACTAGGTGTCCATTACTTTTCTGTCAAATAAATTCTGGCCCCACTCCAGTCGCCCGTAGGCTTTGTACGACTGAGTGTCCAATAACATCCTTATCAAATATATTCTGGCCCACTCCAATCGCCCGTAGGCTTTGTACGACTGAGTGTCCAATATCATTCTATCAAATGTATGATCTTCTGTCAGATAGTGTGACAGATTCAACGTCTTAAGATATTCCATTATCTTTTAGTCTTCTTTCCTTGATATTGGTGCCTAGACAATTCTTGACGCTTACTTAAGAGTGGTAACAGTTTTCGCACAGTCAGTGGATCTCTCTCCTTCGTATGTGCGAACATACTTTACACACTTTTAATAATTACAATCAAAAGAATGGATCTTTTAAGTTTTGTTTATAATATTCCAATCTTTAACCGGGAGGGAAGGAGATTTAATATCTGATTTTAGAGTGTAAGGAATTTAAGTTTTAATGAAAACACTTTCATATTCCCAACCTTGCTTTTACACACTTTTATCCAGATATTTAGCTAAACATATTATTGATAAGGAAGGATTAACTTAGACCTTTTGGATTCTGGCCCATTTCAGTCAGATTGAGTGTCCACATCATCCTTACCATAATTCAGATCCTTTGTCTGGGACAGATATTGGCCTTTTGCTACATGATATAATATCATCTTCAGCCTTCTCCTCTTGTCCCAATTGACATCCTCAGCCTCTCGTGTGCGCTTGTTTCCACCACCATCGGGAGCGGTGACACCAACTCGTCCTTGATCTTTAGCCGTACTAGCATGACTATCAGCAGTATCTTGAAGCTCAACATTATATTCAGAGATCCCTCATTTGACGGAAACAAACTTGTAACTGTCGACAAAGAGAGAACCATAACTAGATTTGGTCACACACTTATCGACCAACATCTTTCGAATCACTAATACAATATTGTCTTAAAATTGTTGGAATATGTAAAGCAACAATGGGAATAGTAAATAACTATTACAGTGATCGAAAGGATAAACAACAATTAGGACAACACCAAGTTGTCAATATGTTGATCTTGAATGAAACTTCAAATATAGAACTTGTATTCGTAAATACAAGAACATGAACTGCTACACTTGTGGCTTGTAGATCTGTTGAGAATATGAACGGTTAGAGTCCTTCATCTGTTAAGTTAACACCTGAAACACTTAGCAACCAATTAGATAAACCACAACACCACCGGCTGAGTCGAGAGATGTCTATCTGTCTTTAAGACAAGATTGCCCCCGTATATAGGCTTTACGGAAGTGTGGACAATACTCTCCCAAGATGAAACATCAAACTATCAAGTGTGCAAAGCCTACATAAATGATCTCTACGAAGAACACGAATAATGAAGATTGTTAAGAGAAGGATTTTTTATCAGGAAAATCTGATCTCCTTGTGGTGTTGTGAACTTATTTTTCTGTTCATATGTTCATATATCTTCATCTATAGAATTGAGCCAAAGCCTCAATTTATAGGTGTGCAAGATGGCCTCTTCAAATGCCCCACAATGGCTATCAATTGCCATGTAATGGATGACATTTAACCCTTAACAAATGCAGCCAAATAATGGTCCAACTAATGACCATTATTGGGTGGATTCAATGCCATTGAAACCCCCTAAACAACCAAACCTTTTGGGATTCCGTCGAGCAGTCACTGCCTATGAAGCGTCGCGGCTCTGCCACATTAGCGATGCGGTGCTAATGCATCACTGAGCTACTGCCACTCCGGCGCCGCGCCGCTGTAAGGGGGCGCCGCGGCCCAGTCCGGAAGGCTCCGCGGCCCTTCTCTGCTCTGCGACCCTTTTCCGACCCGTTCCATCTTACACCTCACACAATCCTTCCTTCGTTTACCAACATGGAACACTTGTCATTTAGCAAATAACCATCAATCATTCTATGTCTCAAACATTTCACTTACGTACCAATATCTCTTTCATTAATGAAATTTACGATACTTGGCACTAAGATTGCACGTGTGTGAAAATGATATTTCTGACGTGCGGGGCCCAATCGTTCGAGTCATAAATAACATGATAAGTTTAATTCCACATTAGTAAATCTCCAACACACTCTAGCCTATGCTTTGATACCAAATGATAAGATCCGACTTGTGGAAGACACAGATTCAAACAATAAAACGCGGAAACAAAAGATAGATTAGAAATCAAATATGAGAAGTGAATAAATTGGTATGAGAATATAAGAAAGAAAGGATTAAGACAATGAAATCAACATTAAATTAATTCAAGAGAGAAGAGACAATTGAAATTCAATTAGAGACACAAATTTGAATCCAAAAATGAGAAACTCTAATATGAAATCAATGGATAAAGGTTCAATAGCCAACAATGGAATCCACCAATGATGAACTATCATAATCACTATAATTACACTAAAGTAAGCTATCAAGCTAATCACTCTTCAATAGTAGTCTTTCATCATCCAAAAACTAACTAATAAAATGACCTAGTATTTATACCAACAAGCTAAAGAAGACTAAACTAGTTATTACAATAATATCCTTAATGAAATAAGAGCCTTGTTTGATGGTATTCTTAAAGGATGAGAGGCTTGTATTTATAGAATGACCTCTTTGCATAGCTAACCACCATCTTCCGTGCTATCTCGCATAATCTCTTTGCATCACCAGCCATCATCTTCCACGCTATCTCCCATAGTTTGATTATCTTCACATGTGGGTCTTCAATGACCTCCAAAAGTTCTATCTTCATCATCAAAAAGTGTGTAGCGTGAAGATACACACTTGAGACTCCTTGAAGTGCCTCCAATAATGTGCATGTGCTCCATGAACCATCATTAGTTTGAGGTCTAGATCCACCTCGAATCCTAGCACTCATAATCACCCTCGAGCTTCCTAGGGTTGTATCATCCTCCAAGAATTCATCCTTGAATCCAAACCTTGCAAGACTATAAGAAGGACATACAATAACAAGGGCCTCAAAATATGAGGGTTAGTGTAAGAATAGACGCAACCAACATGGCAAGGATGCACAAGCTTGTGATATAACCAAAAATATCGACCATTCTTAGGAAGAATAATTTTCCACATGAAGCAAAAAGAGTTTGGTTAATCCAAGTATCATGCAATAGGGAGAAAATAAAGGAATCAAGAATTTTAGCATCAAAATCATGCACTTCCTTTAAGTCCTTTCCAACATAAGATATTCTCCCCACACAAGTACGAGCATCGTCACATGCAAATAGATAGTAGAGAAACGTGTCACACAAAATAACTTTATTTAGGGTGTCTTCAAATGTAGACTCAGTATTAGGTTCAAGGACAAGATCAAGCATACTGCTACAAGTTGGGACACACATAGAAGAATTCCCTCTTTACTACAACAATCTTCCCAACGAACATGCTGATCCCCTAAGAGGAGAGTTCCATCACAAGGGAAAGAGTTGTGCAACGTACAAGAAGCCTTAGAGATCTCTATGAGGTAACTGAACGACAAGATTATCTTACATTATTTTGTCTATTTGTTGATTGTGAACCAGCGAGCTTTCAAGAAGCAGTACAAGAAAAAAAGTGGAGAGATGCGATGGACAAGGAAATCAAGGCCATCAAGAAGAATGACACATGGGAAATTACTTCACTTCCCAAGGGACATAAGGCGATAGGTGTCAAATGGATGTACAAAACAAAGCAAAACGCTAAAGGAGAGATTGGAAGGCATAAGGTGATGCTAGTTGCTAAAGGCTATAGTCAAAGGGCTGGAATTGACTATGATGAGGTATTTGCTCCTGTTGCTCGATCGGAGACTATCAGACTAATCACTTATTTGGTAGCTCAAAACAAGTGGGAGACACAACAGATGGATGTAAAGTCTGTCTTCCTAAATGGAGTTCTTGAAGAGGAATTCTACATTCAGCAACCATCAGGCTACGAAGTCAAAGGCCATGAAGACAAGGTGTTGAAGTTAAAGAAGGCTCTTTATGGGCTAAAACAAGCACCAAGGGCATGGAATAGCCGAATCGACAAGTACTTCCAAGAAAATAGCTTCAACAAATGTCCCTACAAGCACGCTCTATATATCAGGATCAAAGATGGAGATATTTTGATCGTGTGTCTCTACGTGGACAATTTGATCTTCACCGGAAGCAACCCAAACATGTTCAATGAATTCAAGGAAGTAATGATGAAAGAATTAGAGATGACAACCATGGGGCTTATGGCGTACTATCTTGGCATTGAAGTTAAGCAACAAAAGGATGGAATTTTCATTTCACAGGAAAGCTATGCAAAGGAGATCCTGAAGAAGTTCAAGATGGAGAACTGTAAGCCGATAAACACACCAACTGAATACGGAATCAAGATGTCCAAACATGAAGAAGGCGAAAGTGTAGATCCAACATTCTTCAAAAGTTTGGTGGGAAGTCTTCAATATCTAACTTGCATGAGGCCCAATATTCTTCACGCAGTTGGAGAAATATCCAACAACCACCCATTTTAAATCCGCAAAGAGAATTCTTTGCTATCTGAAAGGTACAATTGACTTTGGCTTGTTCTATTCAGTTTTTAATGATTACAAGTTTATTGGATATAGCGATAGTGATTGGGGTGGAGACATAGATAATCGAATGAGCACTATTGGATTCGTATTTTTCATGGGAGATACTGCTTTCACATGAATGTCAAAGAAACAACCGATTGTCACATTGTCCACTTGTTAAGAAGAATATATTGTTGCTACCTCATGCGTTTGTCATGCAATTTGACTTAAAAATCTATTGAAGGAGATAGGCTTGATACAAGAAGAGCCTACCAAGGTTTGTGTCGACAATAATATAAGGGAGTGTCTTGCAAGAAAGGATGTGCAAGTTGAATATGTGAAGTCACAAGATCAAGTTGCCGATATTTTTACCAAGCCACTGACAAGCGAAGACTTCATAAGATTAAGGAACTTACAAGGAGTCACAAGATCAAGTTTAAGGGGGGGGGTGTTGGATCATAAACTTGATCCATTATGGGAGCCCAAACCCAAACCCAATCAAATTGGAGTCCAAGTCCATAATCAAGGTCCAAAACTACAAGCCTTCTACCTAGAATCTTCTAGGGTATGGTAATTATGCATGCGAATCATTTGGTAATTTAAAATATTGATAGAAGGATGGAGAAGAATGGAGAAGAATGAGGTGTATGGTTATTGTAATTTTTGATTAGCTTATTTGTGTGGTGTAGGATTGTTCTTAAGTAGTATAAATACCGCTCTCCATTTTAGTTTAGGTATCAAGAAAAATTAAGAGCTTCTAAGTGAGTGAAGAAGCAAAGTCTTATAAGAAGTGAGTTGTAGTATCTTGTTATTAAGTGAAAGTGCTCTTGTAATATTTGTTTGAGTTTGAATAAAAGTTATTTGTGAGAGTGTTTCATTTCCAACAACCTCCCTTGAAAATGTTGTTCCAAACAAAGGAGGAGGTGATGGTGGGGCTTTTAAAACTATATTTACTGATGAGAGTGCAAGCCCAAAGAGTATTAGTATTATTAAAAATCTCCAAGCAAGGCTAGTCAAAAGAGAAGTGTTCTTATTTCGCGCCTTAGTTAAACCTAAGCCCCCCTGGATTTTTTTGAAGAGTGACAATCTTCCAATTAATATAATGAAGCTTTTTCTTTACACCAATGGAATCCCATAAGAAGTTTCGTTGAATTTTATCTATAAGTGAAAGAAATAATTTTTTGATTCTTTTCATTAATTGAAAGAGTATATATACAATTTACATCTTTCCATAATAGGAGAATCCTATTCCTCTTCTACTCCTAAAACCTTATTCTACTTGGACACTAACTATACAATTATGGTAAGTATACAATACTAATTACACCCAAATATTACCTAAACTAATATGTTCAATTCGTGACCTTCATATGTACAGCAAACCGAGACCAACCAATATACATATGATGTATTGTATATCATATGTATATTTAACACACACCCGCAGTCATAGCGGGCGGTCTTCGTACGCTGAGACTGTCCCTAAAATCTTCAAAGAGTACTGCCGGAAGACCTTTGGTAAAGATATCTGCAATTTGATACCTGGAAGGGACATGGCAGACGCGTACTTGTCCACGAGCTACCTTTTCGTGAACAAAGTGAATGTCTATCTCAATGTGTTTAGTCCGCTGGTGCTGAACCAGATTACCAGAAAGGTAGATGACACTAACATTATCACAATAAATCAAGGTAGCTTTTTGAATACGACAATGAAGCTCTAATAGAAGATTACGTAACCAACAGGATTCAGAGACCACATTGGCTACCCCTCGATACTCAGCTTCGGCACTAGAGCATGATAAAGTCGACTGACGCTTTGCAGATCAAGAGACCAAGTTATTACCAAGAAACATACAATAGCCAGACATAGACCATCTGATGTCTGGACAACCACCCCAATCAACATCTGTATACGAGACGAGTGTAGATATCGACGAAAGATATAAATGTAAGCCATAGTCAAGTGTCCCATGGATGTACCTAATAATGCGTTTGAGCGCATTCATGTGCTCAACCCGGGATCATGCATAAACAAACACACCTGTTGTACGGCATACGTAATATCTGGTCTCGTGAATGTAAGATACTGAAGGGCCCTTGTAAGACTGCGATATCGTGTCGGATCCTCATAAGGTTTGCCAGCCGTAGCACCTAACTTGGGTTTAGTATCAACCGGGGTGGAAGTGGACTTACAAGATGACATCCCAGCCCTCTCAATGATCTCAGCTACATACTTCCTCTGGGATAAGAACAACCCACCTGCATGACGAGTGACGACAATCCCCAAAAAGTAACTCAAGGGCCCTACGTCTTTCATAGCAAACTCAGAACTGAGAATTGTCATGATAGACCGGCGTAATGCATCAGAAGAGGCAGTCATGATAATATCATCCACATACAATAATATATAAGCCAAAGATGAACCACGACGATATATGAACAATGAATTATCAGACATGCTGTGAGAGAAACCAATAGTCAAAACATAGTCTGTAAACCTCTAATACTAAGCCCATGGAGACTGCTTAAGCCCATACAAGGACTTCTTCAACAGATAGTTTCCGTCACTAGTCCAGTTACGGGAACTGTGGGGCCAGCGGGCAGTGGGCCCGCTGGTGGATTTGGGGTGCGGGACACGTCCAAAAAATGGTGAATAATAAACGGGGATATATCATCACCCAAAAATTATACGAACTAGGCATGAAACTATTTACCTTAGCAAACGGAAATTGGGATTGATCAAATATTACGTGGCGAATAATGATGATTTTATTAGATGATAAATCAAAACATCTGTAACCGCGATGATTGGACGGATAACCCAAAAACACACAAGGGGTAGACCGGACCTGAAGTTTGTTAATTGTTGTGGACGGAAAGAGTGGATAACACATGCACCCAAAGACCCTAAGATGTGAATACGAATGAGTCTTATTATATAAAATTTGAAGATGGGAAAAATATTTCAAACCTTTGGAAGGAAGAATGTTAAGAAGACATGTAGCCATTAATAGAGCACGATGCCCAAACGAAGGGGGTACGGAAGCATGAATCAATAAAGTTCAGACAATGTTATTAATGGTACGAATTTTGCGTTCGACTTTCCCATTTTGTGAAGATGTATGGGGGCAAGAAAAACAAAAATTTATCCCATTAGTAGCACAAAATTCCCGAAAGACCCCATTGTCATATTCTTTGCCATTATCACATTGAATATTTTTTATTTCCCGTTCAAATTGGGTTTAATGAATGCTCTAAATTTTAAGAAGGTGGAAAAAACTTGAGATTTTTTCGCTATTGGAAAAGTCCATAAAAATTTAGAATAATCATCCAAGAAAAGAACATAATACCGATGACCCAACGAACTAAGAACATAAGACGTCCATAAATCGCTATGAATAATATCAAATGGCATTAAAGTATGAGAATTAGAGTCTTCAAATGGCAACTTAACAATTTTTCCTAAAGAACAAAATTGACAATTCGGAGTACTACGCGTACCCTTATATGAAATAAAATTATTTTTATCTAAGAAAGACAAAATAGACGACCCCGGATGACCAAGACGAGCATGCCACAAGGAAGGAGCAAAAGCGGCAAAAGCTGACGGTAAGGCTTGACTCAAAAAACTGGAACGTGGCGTGATAGGATAAAGATCTCCTCTACTATCACACCTCATGAGAGGACTCCCCGTCTTGAAATCCTTCACAGAAAATCCAAATGGATAAATTCAATAGAAACAGAATTATCAGTGGTGAACTTACGGACATATACCACCCGTGTTGCTACCGCGATTTTTTCCATTATTTTTCTTATTTTGCCCCTTCTTGCCTTCACAGTTGTTGAGGTTTTGGCCCGAGTTGTTGGAACCGGAAGGAGGAAAATTGGACTCGGTCATCATGACTACGTGACTAGCAGCGGTAGACGCCTTTTTGGCTAATCCGACTTCTTCGAGTGTAAGCATAGAACGAGCCTGATAAAATTGCGGAAGAGAGTTACTTTATCGAAGAAGCGTGCCAACACCACTGTATGCCTCCGAAAGGCCTGCAACCATCTGAAGAACCAGACGGTCCTTGGTAACTGGCGCACCAACATTGCGGAGTTGGTCTGCCAATTCCTTCAACCTTTTGTAATATGCTGAAACATTAGGGAAATCGTCCACATTGACGTGGGAGAATTCCTGCTCCAACGTAACAACACGAGAATTTTGATTATCTTGGAATATATTACGTACTCTATTCCACGCCGCCATCTCCGTAGCGTCTGGTTCGATAATCGTCTGCAATAGGTCGACAAAAATAGTAGAATAAATCCACTGAAGAACCGTAGCATCAAGTATCGTCCATAACTTAGGATCATCATCGGGTTTTGGCACCGTTGTATCCGTAGGAGCCGCGGGGATCATGTGATGGAGGACTTGATGCGAGCGTGCATGAACTTTGAACAGTTCGACCCACGTCGCATATTGGACGTTTTCTATTTCAAGAATGATAGGGATGTGATTCTTGATATTAGAAATAGCAAGGGCAGGGTGAAACGTGTTCTTAGTCATAATAGCAACGCAAGACGTGATGTAGGGATTTGAAAGAAGAAATTTGGGAAGAAAAAGAATTTTCGGGCACGAAAACCGAGGATGAGGGGTCGGAGATGAGGGGTCGGATTCCGGGTTGTTTGGACGGAAATATTTGGGAGAGAAAATTAACCTAGACTTCTGATACCATGAAAGAAATAATCCCTTGATTCTTTTCATTAATTGGAAGAGTATATATACAATTTACATCTTTCCATAATAGGAGAATCTTATTCCTATTCTACTCCTAAAACCTTATTCTACTTGAATACTAACTATACAATTATGATAATACGATTATAGTGAGTATACAATACTAATTACACCCAAATATTACCTAAACTAATATGTTCAATTTGTGACCTTCATATGTACAGCAAACCGAGACCAACCAATATACATATGATATATTGTATATCATATGTATATTTAACAATAAGGTTACAAGTTATAGTGGGGAGGTCAAAGTATGAAATGATGTGAGCCGGAAGAGCATTGAGCATAGAAATGGCCAGCGTAAGTCGGCCAGCAGGATTTAAGAACTTAGTTTTCCAAGAAGTGAGCTTTTTCCTCATATTATCTAAGATAAAATTGAAAGTCTGGTGGTTTGGGATTGTTCTCGAGGATGGGAAAACCAAGGTACGTACCAAAATGATCAGATTTCTTAACGTGGAGAAGTTGGAGGATTTGGTTACGCAAATCATTATTGCATCTTTTAGAAAATATAGCTTTAGATTTAGCCGTATTAGTTTTTGGCCAGAGTGTAGACAAAAATAGTCAAGACATTGGTGTATAGTTTGGATGGTTTTTTTGTTCCCCTTTGCCATTAGAGTGAGGTCATCCGCGAAGATAAGTGAGAGAAAATGGGCCCGTTAGAGGTGAAAGTGACAATTTAAAGTGTCGACCTGATAATGACTAAAGTGGAGAGCAGGGGAACATGGGTTCTCCTTGGAGAATACCTTTATCAGGGGCGAAATAATTGGTGGTGGTGCCGTTAACTAAAACAACAATGTTACTAGCGGTAATACAATTCATAATTAACTTGCTAATCTTTGGAGGAAATTTAAAGAACAAAAAAAGCATACGATAAGGTCAGGCAGAAAGGGTTTTATGCGGGTTACAATGATCTTAGTACAATAGGGTGTTATTTTTTTTTTTGATGAAAGGTAAATGTGTATAAAAATCATCAAATGTACAGTGTTTGTGAGCGTACTCACAATCATAGTGACGATGTAAATCTAGAGCGTCCCTGCCAGGCAGATCAACCCCAGATTCGGCTCGTCAGCAGCATAAGCTCAAGCTATTCCCACATACCGGGTAGTCGAGAGCACCAAAGCGAAGAAAATGAAGGGGTATAGACCCCATCCCTACATCCGAAAGACAGTCCCTCATGCCAAGGCACAAGGTTGCAGCCGTGGGCCTCCTTAAACCCTTGTCGTGGTAAACCCTAACGGGATAAACCCACGGTCAAGGGAAGAGTACCTATTCGGTCATGGGTAAAACCCCAACCTCGTCATGTGTCTTTCTTTGGGCGGTCTTGTCTCGTACGCAACCTAAACACTTTGGTATTCCCGTGCGGCCCACAAACCGGGCTAACGCGGGATACAAAGCGTAACCTACTCCCGCCGATCCCACACCCCGGGAGGTCGGGAGACTCTAGCTAGTCCCACAAACCGGGTAGTCTAGAGGTTTTACCCTAGCTAATGTTTATCTATGCTAGCTAACCACCTCGCTAAGGAGACAAAATCTTCCAAGAAAAGCGGGAAAAGAGCAAAAAGGATTTTGTAGATATTAGTCTTGATTTTGAAGAGGAGAGCCCCCTTATCTAATCTAGACCCATCGAAAATAATCTTGTTTCGCTCATTCCGGATGTGGTAGACCGTTGCGGCAAGCGCTACGCGCTTGGCTTTTGCTTGCCATCTGTACCACGCCCTTCCTTCTTGATGTATTTCAGCGCCTTGTCAATGGTAGTCATGGCCCTAGTGATCCCGAGCCAACTCCTTATACTTGTCCAAATGTGTCTACTTACGGGCAAGTAAAGAAAAGATGCGCAAGTGATTCATCTGTTTGCCCACAAAGTGAGCATAGTACGTCAATGTCCATGTGGGCCATTCTATCCTTGGTGCGTAGTCTCTTCCTAGCACATAGCCATAGGATGAAAGATTGCACGGGGATAATACAAGCATTCCAAACGTCCTTTGCCCATAGCACTAGTTGGCCTTTCGGCACCGAAATAGTCATATGCACTCTGCGTACCACAAGACCTGACTGCATGCCACTTAGTCATAGTAGTGACCGCTATCTCAGGAGATCCTTCTCTGGAGAGGATGATGTCACGGATGTCCAGTAGCCTCTTGATTAAAGGAGAGTCTTCTTTCTTAGCCTTCCAGGTCCAAATATTATCCGAACTGCTCAGGTATTTATGGTTGATCCACCTGATCCAGAGGGAATCTTTCTTCTGGTGAATGTTCCACAAACATTTAGAAAGAAGAGACAGATTCCAAGCTTTGATATCTCTAATGCCCGAGCCTCCTTCGGCTTTGGGCTTAGTACAATCCTTCCAGGCCACAATAGGGTGCTTGGACCGCCAAAGAAAAGAACGGCAAAGGCCCGTTACTTTCTCGCAAACCATGCCGGGAACGGGAAGAATAGAGAGCCAAAAAGCACTCGACCCCTTGCAGGACCGACTTGATAAGCTCTAGTCTTCCAGCATACGAAAGGGTAGCACCCATCCAAGCGGTAGTGTAACCCGAAATTTTGCTCAAGAACGGATCATAATGCACTAGTTTTAACTTTTCCGCCGCAAGCGGGATACCAAGGTAGCGGAAAGGCATGGTTCCTGTGTCAAAGTTTGTTATCCGTTTAATGTCCTCTGAGACGTGGTCCTCAATACCCGCCATATAGATGCTGGATTTAAGCGCATTGGAGTTAAGGCCCGAGCAAGTCTGGAAGTCTCTCAGACATTTCATCAGTATCCGAACCGATTTTGCGTCCCCCCTCGACATGAGGAGAAGGTCATCCGCAAAGGCTAGGTGTGTGATCATCATGCTGCCACATTTCGGGTGGAAATTAAAAATCTCCCGCCGGGATTTCATTTTAAGCAACCTTGATAGATACTCCAAGCAAATAACAAAAAGGGTAGGGGAAAGAGGGTCCCCTTGCCTCAATCCTTTGCGGCCTTTAAAATGCCCGTATAAACTCCCATTGATTGAGATGGAGTAGGATGCTGTCGAAACACACTCCATGATCCAAGTTACCAACTTCTCCGGGAAGTTTAAACTAATTAAAATAGCCGTAAGGAATTCCCAATTTACTGAATCAAACGCCTTCCGGAGGTCCACCTTAAGCATGCATCTACTTGAAGTTCTCTTGTGGTTATAACTCCTGAGCAGCTCCTGAGCGAGGTGAATATTATCAGACATACTCCGTCCCTGTACAAACGCTGATTGGGCCGGGTCAATGATGTTAGGCGCATACCGATTCCAACCTTGAGGCAATTATCTTTGTGATCACCTTGTACAAAATATTGCAAAGCATGATATGGGCTCGAAGTCCCCCCCTGTGTAGGGCGGTGCGGAGCTTTAGGGACAAGAGCGATAGTGGTGTGGTTGACTGCTTTAGAAGCTTGCCAGATAGAAAGAATTCTTTTACCGCATCACAAAAATCCCTTCCCACGATATTCCAGGCCTTTTTGAAGAAACCCGAGGAAAAGCCATCCGGGCCTGGTGCTTTGTCTTCGCCAATACCGAATAGTACCCCTTTAATCTCTGCATCTGTGATAGTTCGAACAAGGACCTCCCCCTTCGCCGAGAGGCACTTGCTCGAAGCAATGACCCCAACATCAATAGGCTCACAATACTCCCTAGTGCCAAGGAGTCCTTTGTAATGAAATATGAATTCCTCGGCGACTTGGTCAATAGATGTCGTGAGTGAGCCATCCCTCTTTTCCGTTGCCGCGATAAAGTTTCTCTTTGAGTTTCTCTTGACCATGGCGTGAAAGAACTTGGTGCACTGTCACTAAGTTTAAGGTGCTCACATTTGGCAAGTTGTCGAAGATAACTCATTTCCACCTCAATAAGGGCATTGGAAGCGTGCACGAGCTCCGTAACCCTCACATGTAGATGATCCGGGTGCGGGTTATCCAAAGCTTCTTTTTGCGCTATATCTAGCTCCTCTTTTGCTCTTTTGACCCTCATTGAGATATGGGAGAACTCCATTGCGTTGAGGTACCAAGGGTCTTTTGAGACTATACAGGTGACGACACAAAGTATATTGGGCAGTGCCCGGAATGTCCCTTTCCCAAGTATTTGCTATAATATTTCCGAATTCCGCATGTGCAGCCCACATATTCAGGAATTTAAAAGGTTTGTTCTTCGGCCTTGGGGGATCCAAAATAGAGACAATGCACGGCGTATGGTCCGAGAAGGGCCCGGACCGACGGAAATGTGCATTACCATACCATCCCTCTTGCAACCAAACTCCATTGGTGAGAGCCCTGTCAAGCTTGCTGAATTTGTTTTCCCGGTTGAAGGTGAATTCACATCCGGTGGAATTCATATCCGAGAGTCCCAAGTCACGACAGCAGTCAACAATATCTTTCATCTCATAGATACTAATCGGGGCCATGTTGTATCTCTCCTCTTCACTCATCACCGCGTTGAAATCCCCGAGGACTATCCATGGCTGCGAGATACCAGACCCGTAGTCTCGTAGCTTGTCCCATAGGCCTCGGCGGGCCACCATAGAGTGGAGCCCATAGACGAAAGTGGCATAGAATAATCTTGAAGAGATCAAGCGGTGATCTTTGCAAAGTGTATAGCTTGAGGGTTGATATCCCGAACTTGGAGTCCGACCTTAGCGGGGTTATAAATAATAAAGATTCTTCTCCCTGGGATGATGCCCAAAGTTGTCCAACACCTTCCAATTCTTGAATTTGGAAGTCCAAAAGCTTTGCGGGGAGGAGTGATTTAACTTGGATTCTAGGATGCCAAATACATCAATGTTCTCCTCATGCACTATGGAGTGATCTCCTTTTGCTTTGAGGACTTGTGCGCCCCCTTATATTCCATGAAGCGATAATCATTTAGATAACGAAAAGGGGTTAGTCCCCTTCGCGCTATCCTCATTGTTCTTGGGCGGCAAAAGGTCATTACTCGACCCTTCTTTTTGGAAGTAAGGGTCGGCATTTTGCTTAAGGGGAATGTTAGGTTCGGCTAACGGGGTTACCTTTTGGCTTCCCCTTTCTTTTTACCTCCATGTATCCATCCTCATCCGGAGTAACCTTACTTTCCCGATCATTGTTCCCACCTTTCCCATCCCTAGCCGAGGGGCCGACGGGTTGGGCTGCTAGAAGTTGTCCGACCTTTGCCGGCCACGGTTTGTGCCCCGTAGGTGGCCTCCGATGTGCTCCCGACTTCCCCACCACCTTGTGCCATAGCTATTTCTATAGCGGTTTTTGCCTTATGATCTATTTTGTTTTGCTCTTCAATATTGCCATGCATATCCGCAAGTTTTCGAATATGGCGGATCGTATCACGTACCCGGGCTAATAGCACTATGGGCCTGCGATGTGGTGCTCCCTTCCGCTTCTTTAGGACGTACGGTTTGAGGGGCAAAGATCTGCTCCTTAGCCGTGTCCTGGCTGTTCCCACCTTTACCAGCCTCGGTCTGTGTCCCCGAAGGCTGGCCATCCGTGGCCTCTCCTGATATCCCACCTTTGCCAGCCTCGGTCTGTGTTCCCGAAGGCTGGCCATCCGTGGCCTCTCCTGATCTCCTACCTTTGCCAGCCTCGGTTTGGTCCCCGATAGGCTGGCCTCTCAATTCCGCACCCTTAGCCACGTCCTCCACTCCTTTAGTCAATCCGACAGCCATGGTTTTTCCCACGAGCTTCCCCTCTATCTTTCGAAACTCAGTCCGACCTTTGCCAGTTCCGGTTTGTATCCCCAAGGGCTGGCCACCCGTAATCTTGTCCGAAGTAATCAAGTCAACAGCCGGGGCTTTACCCGCTCTTTGGCTATCATTTTTGTGCGTTCCAGTCCGACCCTTGCCAGCCCCGGTTTGCACCCCCGAGGGTTGGCCACCCATGCTAACATCTTTCTCCCCCACGGCCGAAGTAGTGCCATTCTCCTGGCTGTGAGCCCTTCCTTCGTCATCGAGGTAGGTATGTACCCCTTTTGCCGCAGCATTTGGGGTGTGGATCACTCCTTTTCCTTGCAAGCGTTTCTTAATCTCAGCCTTGTGTTTTTCACATCCCTCCGCATAATGGCCGATCTGTTTACACTTATTGCAGTATCCTGGTCGCTTCTCGTACACGAGATCCTGGTCAATATGAGTACCATCCCAAAGCTTTAGTTCCACAGAATGAACTACCTCCTTTGAGAGGTCAATCTCCACCAGAGCCCTAGCATAGGAAGCCTGACCCTTGTCGTTCGTGAGTTTATCCGTTCCAATTGGCCTCCCTATCCGCGAAAGGATTCGGCTTAAAGCCATTTCATTCCATAATTCCAGTGGTAGGGACGGTAGCCGTACCCATATAGGTATAGTACATATCTCCCGCTGTCAAAAGTGAAGCAGTGCGGAATGTCCTTTAGCAGTAGGGGGTGTAGACAAAATGTGGCCCATTGGCCATAACCTTTTCTTTGTCTGCTTCACTGTTGAATTTAAAGATGATCCAACCTGAGGCATGGACAGTGAACCGGTATGTTACTCCCCATGATCTACATAGCTTCATAAGGGCTGTTTCCCGGAAAGTACCTGCAAAGTAACCAATTAGTAAATAGCCCCATGTGTCAGTGAGGTCATCAATGTCTGCTCTGGCTAGTTCCACCGGCCCGTCATGACAGCTATCTTTCACAAAATGCAGACGTCTCCCATTGGAGACGTTACTGTTTCCTTTAAGCACAGATGCGTAAGCCTTCTTGTTCTGGCTTGTACCTTTGTCTTGGTTTTCCTTCGGCGTAGGCTCATTCTTTGCTGTGTCGCCATTGATACTGCCTGAATCCGAGGTAGTGTCTTTGGAGCCTAGCGTGACCGAGGAGGGAGTGAAGTCCGAAGCTCCCTCCTTTGCCAATGTAAACTTCACACCCGTATTGTCTCCCCCCGCTTGAATTCCATTGCCTGCGGTCCGTTGTAAAGCGGGGCCGGGGGCAATTGGGGGGAAGACGACGGGTCATTTATCCCAACCTCAATGGGTGCTTGACCCACCCGTATGTTGAGTGGTTTAAAAACCTCTTTTTTCTTTTTTCTTTTGCCCATGATCTAGATTACAAATAGAATTGCCTGATCCTAAACCGGACAGGCCCGGTGGATATAATTTGTGCGAGCTTTTACAATTACAAGATAGTGAAAGTACGCTATATATAACCGGACAGGCCCGGTGTTTAAATACAGGGCTTAGAGTTTATTATACAATTTATCTAGGGACAACAAAAAGAAGAAGCTAAGTCCGGACAGGCCCGGAGTTTAATTGCGGGCTTGTTAAAGAAATACACAAATTAATCAAGCATCCTCAAGCAGTTAACCAAACGCAATCTTATATTTGCCTACCGAAATCCTAAGGCTTGCCTAGTAGGTATAGGTAGTTAAATACGTAAGGAAAGCGTATCTAAAGTTCAGGATTTCAGGATTACCTGTTGGTGCGTGCCTCTTTGGTTCGAACGGGTTGCCCCGTGAACACTTTAAGGACTCTGGACTATTGCGTGCTTATAGTCGTCCTTGTTTAAAGACCCTTTAATCCTAAAAGACTCTAAAATCAAAAAGAATTATACAATCCAAGAGGTCCGGACAGGCCCGGTTTACAAATTACACTTGTATCTTAGTACCAACAATGTATAGTCCTATTATTAAACACGACTATCCCGGATAATTATTCCCCGTTCAAATGAGTACGCACCATCCCGGGTAGACTTCTTGCGTACCTACATAAGATTGCATCTCGGGCAAGACAAGGTAAGATCAACGATAAAAAGCCACAGTTCTCAAGATGTGGAAGACTTATAAATATAATATTATGAAAGTAGTATAAGATATATATAGGAGAGCACTACTAGTAAATAAATTATAAACTTTGAAGCATATAATTATAAGTTAGCTAGGGGAACCATCAAGCAACGACCGTGCTAAAGAGCACCTATAAGTCAAGCAGTTAACACAATTATAAGAGCACAAGCACAATAGATTGTTGTGGAGGGTTTGCCTTTTTCATTTCCTTCCTCTCCTGGGTTTATTCATATTAGAGATATGCATAATCCTGCATTTAACGGTTTTCCTAGATCAACTGTTAGGAGAGATGTATTTAAATTTGCACATGAATATCAACAGTATTTACCTTATTCCGTATATCATTTTCCTGGTAAAGTATCTATCAAGTCTGATATAGGTCGTAGTACTAACGACCATGATTATTTAACGGTAACATGTCATTGGATAGATTATAAATGGTCTATGCAAAAACGTATTTTAGCGTATAGATATACAGATGATATGCACACTGGTACTTTTATTTCAGAAAATATTTATTCAGTTTGCGATTATTATGACATAACTGATAAAATTATGACTATTACATTAGATAATGCTTAATAATTATGCTATTAGAATTTTAGATCTTTTAACTCCATCTTTTCCTAATCATTTTCATATAAAATGTGTGTTCCATATTTATAACTTAGTTGTAAAGGATGGTCTATCACTTTTTGAAGACATTCTTAATAAAGTACAATTTGCTATAAACTTTATTTTTAGAAGTAATAGAATACAAAGAAAAAAAGAATATAAAAAAACTTGTCACGATTGTGGACTACCTTATAGAAAAATTTTCGAAGAAGTAGCGACTAGGTGGAATTCATTATATGAACAACTACTTGTTGCTTATGATTATAGAAGACCTATAACTTTATTTTTTAACGTCCATAATCAAAATCCACTTGATATGGTTGTGGATAACGATTGGGAAAAAAATTCAGAACTTATTGTATTTCTAGAGAAATTTTTTCAAGCAACAAAAAAATTTTCCGGTATATATTATCCTACTATTTCAACTATGTTATTTTATATAGCTCTAATATTATTATTACTTAGTGAATATATGAAAAAACCAGCTTATAAGGCACCTATTAAAAAATATTTTATTCCTGTTCCCACTATTTATATTATTGGTGATGTATTAAATCCGACTATTAAAACAGACGGTTGTAAAACACTTACTGAAACTATTTATGATTGTATAGCAGTACTTCCACCTCCAACTCCCAAAAATCCAAATGACACACCACATATTGAACAAACTAAAAAAGAAGTGTTGTCTAGCATACAAGATGAATGCAAAAAAGTATAAATGTATTACCAACAAGAAAGTGCTAGCAACCAACTGACTTCCATACTATCATCTTCTTCTTCAACACAACCTCAAAAAAGATGTCGTTTCTGCGGCTAGTATTGAAAGCCTTAGACGTAGAATGTATAGTGGTAACACTACTAACCAAGTTAGCGAGTTTGATGCTTTTGTTTTGCAGGGTGTTGTATCGTACCAAGCAGTTCTCAATGAAGAAGGACGTGAAGACTTGATGAAATATTGGAGTGAGAATGAGAAGACATTTCCGACACTGTCAAAGATGGCTCGAGATGTGTTGAACATTCAAGCGTCATCAACAACGTCTGAAAGCGCTTTTTCGGCCGACAGATTTCAAATAGGAGAGCACAGACACTCATTAGCGGGAGACAGCTTGGAGATTGCAGTATTATTTAGAGATTAGATACGAGTAGAGCGGAGAAGGTGCGGTCAACTGGAGATCAACGAAGAAGAAGACGAAAACTACAACGAAATCTTATCCGCCGGAGGTGGAAGCGACGTCGAGTAATTTGACCAACAAATACCAATTTCAACCGAAGAACCACAAGAAATTATAAAGAAACTAGAAAAGATGTTTTTACATATGTAATTTTTTTAATTGTAATTTTACTATGTTATTTGCAACTTTCAACAACACAAAGTTGCAATTTTGAAATTATATTACAAAAAAATATGTAACATCTCGTACTTTCGAGTCATAGTTTGAATCGCTAGACGTATGTATATAGACCCGAGCATTGGAGAATGTTTTTGGTCATATTCACATATGCAAATAAAGAAGCTTAGTATATAAAAGGATGTGTTCCTGAAATAATTTAGGACTTAATAAGTGTGACAACGGGGATTAATAATATTAGTTGTATGTCCCAAAAGAGGTTATGGACTAGTGCTATATCGCACGACTATGACATTGAATATATGAAGGTTTTATAAGTCAATAAGATTTAAGTGAATTAGGATCAAGAAATTAATTATGTGTGTAATTGATTAAATGTTGGAGCATAATATTAATTAAGAATTATGGATAAGCAATATCAATGGGGATATAATCACGTGACAACAAATATGATTTTTGAGCAAGACTAGCTATGACTAGGTAATTTATGTAGCTAGGTGGCATGCTTAGGAGACTCTTTTGCAAAGTAAGCTCTAAGAATGGGACCCACATCCCACTATGGTAAAGAAACCCCCATACCCCATTAAAGTGATACGTGTTTTGCTAATGGAAGGAAAGAAACAAAAGGAATACAGGTGCAATCATAATTTCTATTTTTCGAAAGAACATTAACGTGATTGCTTTATGGCAGCAACACCACTTGGTAATTCGTATTCATATAATTGCAACTAGCAACATGACTTTGTTATTTGTATTGATATAGTAGCAACGTGACTTGCGATTCTACGGGTGCAAGGTATAAGTTTTCTTAAAACAACATACGGGTTTTGTACACCACTTTGATCTCATCGTTATGTTGTTCGTCGCGGTGAGGTTAGCGTTCATTTATTTGCTAGAAACTCGTGGTGCTATCATTAATCCGGAGATAGTTCGAGATTAACTCTAGTTGCATAGGTTGATCCGTAATAGCTGTCGAAGAGGCGTTATCCAATGTATGTTAAGGCAAATCCTTCTTTCTTTTGGCATGTTCTAAGTACGAAACGTGAACGTAATATTGTCTTATAAATGATTCTACTCTTAGTAGTTAAGGATGTTCATGTTATTTATTCCCATGTTCAAAGTATGTCTAAATATGTTCCTAAATCCCTATTGAGGTATATGAAAAATATGTTAGTATTCATAATGTTAATCGGAGGTGAAGTGGCATTACGTCACTCCGATAAGCTCAGAATGTTTTATTATCATTCATGTATTATATTCATGTATTACCCTTGATCCACATGTGTCATATTCACTACAATATGGTATGCATTATATATATGTAGGGGATGGAAAAAGGGATACAACGTTATATATGCACACCACCTGATCAGTTGGTATATGATGATGATTATGCCCACAGATGCCAAAATGATATGATAGGCGACGACGTTATACACACACTAACACACACACACACACACACACACACACACACACACACACACACACACACACACACACACATATATATATATATATATATATATATATATATATATATATATATATATATATGTATGTATGTATGTATGTATGACCGCATTGTGCATGACATTTAGACATATTATGGCCCTTAGAGGCATTCTACACAGACATGATACTTATATTATGGCGCTCAGAGGCATTCTACATAGACATAATACTTATTCATATTATGGCCCTCAGAGACATATGGTATAGGTTGGTTGTTTCTTGTCTCATGTTACTTTCGGGTCTCTATTATGCTATTTTTCATGCCTGACATACTCGGTACATCAGTCGTACTGACGTCTCTTTTGTCGGAGAACGCTGCGTTTCATGCCTGCAGGCTCAGGTAGACATGGTGACAGTTCACACTAGTAGGTTGCTGGTTCAACGGATATTGGAGCACTCCATTTATTCCGGAGTAGCAGGCTAATCTTGGTACGGTACTTTTGCATATGCATATGGGTATGGCATGTCTCTGTCCCGACCTTATGATATCGTGTACTTTTTAGAGGATTGTAGACAGTTGTCCTGTGTATATTAGTCGTTGGTTATGTATATGTATATAGGTTGAGTCCTTCTGTTTGTAAGATTTTACATAGCTCTTTTCCAGTTTATTATTTCCATTTATCAGCAGGGTATCTCGTGGTGACCCTCGTGGACCATGAGAAGTTACAGTTATATGCTAAATATATGATTAGTGGTACTCGACAGGTAAGGTCCGGGTGCTCGTCATGACCCTCCGGTTTGGGTTATGACAAACTTGGTATCAGAGCAGGTCTGTCCTAGGGAGTCTGCAAACTGTGTCTAATAGAGTCTTGTTTATAGGTGTGTTGCGCGCCACACTTATAAACAGGAGGCTGCAAGGCATTTAGGGATGATTTCCATTCTTTCATATCATAAATCGTGCAGTAGAGTTGAGTTTTAAGAATTCGAGTTTAACTCATGCCTAATATTGTTTCGGTAATGCCGATTACCAAAAAGACTTCGGTTAGTTCATATTCGTAGCCAGTAAATGAGTTACTTCTACCAGACGATTGATACGCCAGAAGGGCAGTATTATGTTCAAAATTTGAGATTGTGAGGAATTGTCTCACTCATATATGGAAGAGATAATGCAAGTTTGGAAAGCAAAATGTTTGCTTTGGGATACAGAAAAAAAAGAGTAAAGTAAAGGAAGTACTTAGCACCTGAACGCAGAAGATTGTGAGGATTCTCTCTGTAGACCTTATCGTGTTTATGGTCACAATAATGCCTTATTCCAGTAGGGTTATGATTAGCAGGGTGATTGAAGTTGGATTGAGTGTAAATACGGGTAGTATGCTCGACATTAAGACAGATCCGTCAGAGGATATGAGTAAGTTGCTTTACCAGGCATGACTTCAGCCTAGAGCATCTGATAGAGATAGGCCCCTTGGGGAGTTAGGGAGCTTATAACCTAAGGAGTTTATTAGTTAGAGATCGCCGATAATTAAAAGATTTAAAGATGCCAATATTCCATGGTCAAAGTTGTAAAGGTCGAGTGAGACCGCCCAGACCATCTTGTAGTCAGTTGGTCGAGCGCATGCCAGATTATGCAGCAAAGGTACAAGGGGTTAGTTTAGTGTGGCAGCCATGGCCACAACGTTCCGAAGTGTCCCAAGTGGATACGCAAAAGGTAAGATGATTATGAGTTGTATAGATGAAATGCAAAAGACATAATTGGAAGGTTTAGTAGGTTATGAAAATCTACACATTTTACAGTAACTCGTGCTGATTAGAATGAGGGAATATGTTATGTACGTGCGACCTAATTGTAATGTCTTACCTAGAACAGATTGAGAATTATTCCAGAACATCATTAACGAGAATGGATTGTCACAATCGAATCGTGTAAAGAGTGACAACCAATGAATTTAAGAAAATCATGTAAAGTGACGTACCCAGAATGGTGAGCCCAAGTCATAAATATAAGGATCGTGTTATCCACGGTAGTAGAAGGGGACATAAGCCTCTCGTCTGTGCGTAAAGGGACATAACGCGTATTATTAAGAATTACATGTATCAATGTTAGTAAGTTAAGGTATGCCATATGTATTGGACCGGTAAGGTCTTCGGCTTCATTGTGCAACATGTTGCAATTCTAAATAACCCCTGGATAACAATAACTTATTGGGGGTAATTGAGGACGAGAACTATGGAACAATCGAATAATGATTGTAAGAAATTTGAAGACAGTTAATAAGTATGAATGGAATGGTATGATCAAGTAGCAAGGCAGAAATGTTTTTCGTTTAATGACGAGTAGAGGGAAGGATTGCGATAAGAAGGATAAAGGTGAATGAGATTATAGTTATGCAGGTTTCACAAAGGTATGATTACTGCATAACTGCGTAAGGACCAATGGTAGAGAAGGGACAGTAAGAACTCTTCAGCCAAAGGTAACGAACCTCCGATGTTCAGGAAGATAGTATAGAAATACTTTGAGATAAGAGACTCCCCCCGAGGCAACTTGAAATGGAAGTGTAGAGGTAAGACGAATGAGCACTCGATCGATGAGAGATCTAATAATGATAAGACAAGAAAGCTTGACAAGTCATTGGATCATGTAACACCGTGAATGGGATATAAACATACGAAGCATCGGTTCCACAACATATGCAGTCATACCACTCAGAAAGTATGTAAACGAAAGTAACAGTGAGTAAAGCTCGAGATCAGCACCTAAACAGGTGAAAATGGGCCAATGATGCCTATGGATACACGGTAGACATTAAAAATATATGTCAAATAGATAATGACATTATAATGAAGATAAAATGTCAGGCAAATATAGATGTCTATGAGCATTTTTGAACTGACCAAAAGTTCTACGAGATAGATAAGCTAATAGGTTTACAACTTAACGAGATCAAAGAAATCTTTTCCCAAATCGCCATTGACAGAAAGCCTTAGCCATGAGGCAAGTGAAGGAATTCAAATCTAAGTATAATGACCAGGTTTGGATATAGTAGGCCGACGTCATGTAATGCAAATTCTTCAGAATCTTCCACGTACTGAATGATGAAATAAGTTAAAAACTCATCTTTTAAGGGGGTAGTAACGCCAAGGATTGGAATCAGGAGCAATGTTTGAGATTACATATGACACGTAATAAAATGAGTGAACAAGTGTCAAAAGAAGTAAGAAAGAAAGTTGTTCATAATTACGAGTAGTGGAATGTACGAAAAAAAAAGGAGATTCCCTTCAGACCATGAATGAGAGTTAACTGCGATGATATACGCACTTCAGATTCGATAACATTGCCCATAAAGTGTTCATGATTGAGATACTACAAATATAAGAGTTTTCAGCACACCAGTTAGTGAACAAAATTAAGATTGACAATAGAATCATTCAACCACAAATGGCTTGACTAATATAAGGACTGAGGAGAGAAGTTGACTTGAGGGAATGCATTAGTTAGCTAAGTGGGAGTACGATTGGAGGATTCAGATAGCGATAGCCCCATGACTCAGAATAGGGCCATCCCTTATACTGGAAGAAAAGGAATGCCAGTAGAAAGACCCCATTTTGGGAAGAATCAGAAAGGGCATTCAACAAAAGAATACCACAACCTTTGAGATTGACGAACATGGGGTTCTCAAGCACCAGTGGCAGTTTATGTGTTCTAAATATAGGGAGATTACGAGATAAAATTATGACAGAGGACTATTGCTCCCAACATTCCATTCACCTTGGATCTACTAAGATGAATCATGATCTCAAAAGTATGTATTGGTGGAACGACATGAAGAGGAACATTGCGGAATTGCTAGTTTAGATTAATTATCAGCAAGTAAAAGTAGAGCACCAACAACCCATCGGCATTGTGCACGCCCATTTTTTACCACGGTTCGTGACGTAATGGGTCGATTCCCTGAATTGATAATGCTGTTGAGGAGTCGCCACCTAATTATTCTACGGTGAATTAGGACACCTAAATATTAACTAAATGCTTCAGAGTGAACTCCGATTTATGATCTGCGAAATTATGAGATTCTAGGTAAATGCTCTTTATTATCATAAAGGGAAGGAGTTAAACATCCTTTAAAATTCGCTAACTTACGGTTATCCGATCAAACTCAAGTTAATTATTACGCTAAGAAAAATAGATGTTTTAAAAGTATAAAGTAAAAATAATATTGCAAATAGTTAATAAAAAAAATGTTTTTTGACAAAGTATGCATTTGTATGACATTGTTTATAATACATATAAAATTGATTTTTTTGGCTAAAAGTATGCAGTGTGGCATTATTTATAAAATGCATATTTTTTGCAATTGATAATAAAGGAGGAAAGTAATTTATTTATAATGCAAAGAAATAATTTTTTTATGAGTCATTTTTAAATTGCAAATCGGATGGAAAAAAAAACCTTATTTGTATATTTAATAATGCGAGTAAAAAAATGACCAAGTTATTTTTTGAAAGTTTGAAATATGCATGACGAGCCTAAAAATAAATAACCAGCAACGGATTTCCAATTTTAAATTATTTTTTATAGTTTATCAGTTCTGAGCCTAGTTCTTCTAAATATTTCAAACAATAACACGGTAGAGTAATTAAATTACAATACAAAAATAAAAGGAAGGCAAAATTAAAAGAAATTAAAGCGGTAATGGCCAAGGCGATGATGGTGTCATCTCTTGGGCCTTGGTCATAATTCTGGCAAATCTTGTTCTCCTTCGTCTCCGTAGAATCCCACTTTGCTATCTCATATTGCTTGAATGTTCCTCACAAAATGTAAAAAGAAAAGATAGTTAGAAATAAATAAATGCGAGTAAAAACCTTCGGATCCGTATAAAACAATAGAAGTTTTGATTACGAAAAGCTCAAACTTATATTTTAAGTAACAGAAATTCCATACATGTCGTGGTTGCAAACTAGAGACTCATCGGTCAATCTAGTTGCCTTCCAACGCATGTTGATTTCTCCTATGTGATTTTATTATAAGTCTCATCATCGCCCTTTTTCCGAAGGAAAGCAAACCGAGGGACAACCTTTCCGGAAGGGGCATGACCTCAAATTAATTATTCTCATCGCCTAAGTGTAGTATCGTATTCAAATCAGTTAATATCAAATAGGGCAGTATCTGTTCATTTCAAATGTACCAGCTGAGTACAACTGAATCGAAGAAACAAGCAGCCACTGTTTCCTTTTCAAGTGTAGTATCTGTTTCTCAAAGTGCAGCAGCTTTTTAAAGGCAGCAGTAACATATGCTCGACAGCAACTAGAAGGTTCAAAGTTCATCGAAATTGTTTGGCCAAAATGTTACGGCAAACAGCCAAAATGAAGCAACATGGGTCATTGAATAGCAGTTCATTAGGAGCATCGAACAGTAGTCACAAGCGGCATCTAACATCTTTTACAACTGGAGCAATAAGCAACCATAGCAAACAACCACAATTTCAGGAAGGCAACACCAAATAGCCTCAGAATACTCAAGATTATGTGTAGTGGCTTGTGTTTAAAACATAGCAGCAAGCTTATTCAACAAAGTAGAGACGACAACAGTAGGTAATAACTGAGTTGGGGAAAATAATGCAATAGAGATGGGTTCGAATGTGCGGTAGTTCATGGCCCAAATGAAGCAGTAAAATGGAATAGCCAACCATCAGAGTACAAAGACCATTTATCTCAAATGCAACCACTATTTTAACTCAGAACACGGCAACAAACTTACCAAAATGTGTCCCGAGATGTAGCAGCTTAGGTGTAGAGTAACATCAGCTATTTCCAATCCAAATTAATAACACACAACCATTTAACATGTGACAGAGAAGCAGACACAGAATTGTGAAGCCAAAATTCAAAAATACACTAAATATACCAACACATAAACCTAAATAGCTAAATCGAATTGAGAAATGAAATTACAAGGGTTTGAGAATTGCTTATATTGGACTCAACTTTCGGACTCCAGACCCGACCCGGGAACAAAACAGCCCCGAATCAGCCTTGAAACGTGAAGAACGAAAGGGTATTTTGTATTGAAAATTAGGAACAAGAAAGAGTATTTTTATAACCGAAAATTAAGAATAATTTTGACCCATTTCGATTTCAGACTCAGGCCTCAAAAAGAATTTTTTTTTGAGTTATTGGGCTTGAAAAACCTCTTCGAACCTGCCTAAAATGAAGAACAAAGGGGGTATTTATAGAATGATTTCCTCCCATAACGTTCACCCCTACCCCTTTTCAATTCGAGTTTGAAATTCAAATTAAAGGGGCCAAGATTTGACAACTTGGAAGCTGATTTCGGGGTGGATTTTGGGGGATAGGGTATGGTGAAGTAACGGGGAGGTGTGGGGGTGTCGGCGTTACAGAGGGGGCGAAGCGACGGGGTTATTGGTGGCAGGGTGTGGGTCGAGGTGATGGGGTGCGGCGGATGGGTTGAGAGAGGGGTGTGTTTGGTTTTGTTTATTTGGTTTTGGGTTTGTTAGTGTTAGGGTAGAAGAATAGAAGGGGTGTGGGGTTGGGCCGACGGGTGAGGGGGAATTGGGCCAAAAATAAAATGGTTGGTTGGGCCTGGTTCGGCTGATGGGGCTAGTTAGGCGGCCCCCCCCCTTTTTTGTGGGGTTGATAAAATGTGTTAGTTTAAGGAAAATACGTCGTGGGTTAAAATATATATAAAAAAAGGTTTATTATTAAAAGATGCTTTGTAAAAAAATGTAGATTATAAAGATAATAAAATAACAACGTGATAATAATAAAAGCATGATATTTGCGAAATGCTTAATTTAAAAATAGAGAATGCGATGTCATTTTGCGAAAACAAAAATAACGTAGAATATTAGGGTAAAACTATGCTTATGATATTAAAAGGCAAAAGATAGTAAGAAATACGAATATATGTATGCATCTCAAAATTGCTTTGGGGTGTCGAAATATTCAAAATCGTAAACAAATAATTGGAAAAGAGGGACAAAATTGGGTGTCAACAGCTGCCCCTTTTTGGCCGGAGACGATGAAAGAGTTTTCAGACAAAGAAGTTGAGTGAGGTCCCGATATGAAAATGGGAAATGATTAATATGGATTTCATTACGGGCTTACCTCGCTCTTATTATAAGTTTGATTCTATTTGAGTGATTGTTGATTGACTGACTAAATCAGCTCATTTCCTGGAGGTCAAAAACTACATACACAGCTGAGGACTACGCAAAGTTGTACGTTAAGGAGATCGTTCGCCTTCATGGTATGGACACTCAAGTTAATCTTAGCATAACTTTTCACCCTCAGACAGACGGGCAGGCCGAGCGTACGATTCAAATGCTCAAAGACATACTACGGGCTTGCGTATTGGACTTCAAGAGAAGTTAGGATGATCATCTATTCCTTATTGAATTTGCGTACAATAACAGCTATCATACTAGTATTAAAATGGCTCCATACGAGGCTTTGTACGGACGGAAATATAGCTCTCCTATCGGATGGTTTGAAGTAAGCGAATCAGAATTATTTGGGCCTGACCTGGTGCACCAAGCCATAGAGAAGGTGAATCTTATCCAAGAACGGCTGTTAACCGCTCAAAGTTGTCAAAAGTCGTATTCAGATGTGCGGCGACAGGGCTTAGAGTTTCAAGTGGATGATTGGGTCTTTTGAAGATCTTTCCTATGAAGGGTGTAATGAGGTATGGAAAAGAAAGGGAAAAGCTCAGCCCAAGGTATATTGGGCCATATCGCATAATTCGACGAATAGGCTAAGTGGCTTACGAATTGGACTTGCCTTCGGAGTTAGAGTTTATTCATCTGGTTTTCCATGTTTCTATGCTAAGAATATGTATTAGGGATCCTTTCTGGATTGTACTGATTGACGATGTGAAGGTTATAGAGGACCTATCACATGAAGAGGATCCTATTTCTATCTTAGATCGACAAGTCTGCAAGTTGAGGACTAAAGGAGTAGCCTCCGTGCAAGTTTTATGGCGGAATAAGAATGTAGAAGAAATGACACGGGAGGTGGAAGATGAGATGAGACACAAATATCCTTACCTATTTCAGACCAAAGCCGAGGTTCTGAGAGAAGCATAAGGTGAGTTCTATTTTAGACTATTATCATTAATGCTTGATGACCATGTGATGTCCGACATAAGGATAAATGTTATATTATATGGCACGTGAAGCGATAGATGTGTTTTCTGACTACGTGACAAGAATTAGATATGTCACCCCAACATTCAAGGATGAATGTTTCTAAGGGGGGAAGAATGTAACATCCCGTACTTTCGGGCCATGGTTTAAATCGTAAGACGTATGTAAATAGACTCGAGCGTTGGAGAATATTTTTGGTCATGTTCACATATGCAAATAAAGAAGCTTAGTATATAAAAGGATATGGTCCTGAAATAATTTAGGACTTAATAAGTGTGACGACGATGATTAATAATAATAGTTGTATGTCCCAAAAGAGGTTATGGACTAGTGCTATATCGCACGACTATGACATTGAGTATATGAAGGTTTTATAAGTCATTAAGATTTAAGTGAATTGGGATCAAGAAATTAATTATGTGTGTAATCGATTAAGTGTTGGAGCATAGTATTAATTAAGAATTATGGATAAGCAATATCAATGGGGATATCATCATGTGACAGCAAATATGATTCTTAAGCAAGACTAGCTATGACTAAGTAATTTATGTAGCTAGGTGGCATGCTTTAGGAGACTCTTTTGCAAAGTAAGCTCTAAGAATAGGACCCACACCCCACTATGGTAAAGAAACCCCTATACCCCATTAAAGTGATGCATGTTTTGCTAATGGAAGGGCATCAACAAAAGGAATATAGGTGCAATCATAATTTCTGTTTTTTTGAAGAACATTAAAGTGATTGCTTTATGGCAGCAACACCACTTGGTAATTCGTATTCATATAATTGCAACTAGCAACACGACTTTGTTATTTGTATTGATATAGTAGCAACGTGACTTGCGATTCTACGGGTGCAAGGTATAATTTTTCTTAAAAATAACATCGGGTTTTGTATACCATTTTGATCTCGTCGTTTTGTTGTTCGTCGCGGTGAGGTTAGCGTTCATTTATTTGCTAGAAACTCGTGGTGCTATCATTAATCCGGAGATAGTTCGAGATTAACTCTAGTTGCATAGGCTGATCCGTAATAGCTGTCAAAGAGGCATTATCCAAGGTATGTTAAGGCAAATCCTTCTTTCTTTTGGCATGTTCTAAGTACGAAACGTGAACGTAATATTGTCTTATAAATGATTCTACTCTTAGTGGTTAAGCATGTTCATGTTATTTATTCCCATGTTCAAAGCATGTCTAAATATGTTCCCAAATCCCTATTGAGGTATATGAAAAATATGTTAGTATTCATAATGTTAATCGGAGGTGAAGTGGCATTACGTCATTCCGATAAGCTCAGAATGTTTTATTATCATTTATGTATTATATTCATGTATTACCCTTGACCCGCATGTGTTATAAACACTACTATATGGTATGCATTATATTTATGTAGGGGATGGGAAAAGGGATACAACGTTATATACGCACACCACCTGATCAGTTGGTATATGATGATGATTATGCCCATAGAGGCCAAAATGATATGATGGAAGACGGCGTTTATTCACACACACACACACACACACACACACACACACACACACACACACACACACACATATATATATATATATATATATATATATATATATATATATATATATATATATATATATATATATATATACCGTATTGTGCATGACATTTAGACATATTATGGCCCTCAAAGGCATTCTGCACAGACATGATACTTATATTATGGCGCTCAGAGGCATTCTACATAGACATAATACTTATGCATATTATGGCCCTCTAAGGCATTCAGTACAAGTTGGTTGTTTCTTGTCTCATGTTACTTTCATGTCTCTATTATGCTATTTTTCATGCCTGACATACTCGGTACATCAGTCGTACTGACGTCCCTTTTGTCGGGGGACGCTGCGTTTCATGCCCGCAGGCTCAGGTAGATATGGTGACGGTTCACACTAGTAGGTTGCTGGTTCAACGGATATTAGAGCACTCCATTTATTCCGGAGTAGCAGGCTAATCTTGGTACGGTACTTTTGCATATGCATATAGGTATGGCGGGGCCCTGTCCCGACCTTATGATGTCGCGTACTCTTTAGAGGTTTGTAGACAGTTGTCCTGTGTATAGTAGTCGTTGGTTATGTATATGTATATAGGTTGGGTCCTTCTTTTTGTAAAATTTTACATAGCTCTTTTCCAGTTTACTATTTCCATATATATCAGCAGGGTATCTCGTGGACCATGAGAAGTTACGGTTATATGCTAAATATATGATTAGTGGTAATCGGCAGGTAAGGTCCGGATGCCCGTCACGACCCTCAAGTTTGGGTCGTGACAAAATTATATTTCTATTAAATAATATAAGAGGCACAAAAACAGTCTTGAGATGTTTTTATTACACTATCTTGTTCAATTATTGAGTTGTTTATATATATGTTATTTTTTAAAATTAAGTAAAAAAAAAACCGAAAACCCCGATCCCGACATTTAACGGTCCCCTTTTCCGATGGGACTGGGACCGGGACCGGGACGGGACATCGGCGGAACCCGTCAGTCCCGACGGATACCGGTCTCGCCCTATCCCCATCCCATTGGGACCCGCCCGGTACCCGCCGCCCTGCCCGTACCCTCCCGCCCCCGCCCGTAGCCGCCCCGTTGGCCAACCTTAGTTGAGAGTGAGTCGGATGAGTGAATATATAAACTTAATGATGGAAAATTTATGTATGGGGATATGGTGTGCGTTTGATTGGGTAGTGCTTGCGTAGAGGTGGAGGAAACAAATTTTTGTGATTGGCTAAAGCTGTCAATTTGCATGTCTACCTGGCAGTTGGCGATAGCCAGGTCTTGCTGGTCTAATGATGTGTCAACATAGTGTGCACCAAGTTAGCCCTAGTAGTAGTATTGCTAATATCATGATCTGTTTTAACAGGTGTTATTATTCTATTGGCCTTGGAAAGGTTGTGGGGTACATTGTGTACGTTTAGGGTTGCGTCTCTAGTATGTATCGAAAAATCCATCGACTTAGTGATTTTCTCCTGTGAAGCAGAGACTTTAGTTTTGTCAGGCATAGAGACTTCTTATGTGAAGATATTCTCTAAAACGGGAAGAGCATTAAACAGATTTGCAGAGAAAATAGGATTTAATCCCAAACTCTTACGAAACATACGTAACACTTGTTTAAACTCATTATCATCCAAAAATGGTATGTTAGCCTCACTAGACTTTATGTTACTTTACTTACGACACATACGAAAGTGAAAATATGGGAGGTAACAAATTATATCTTTCTCAATAAGATGTATACATTTGTACAAGGCATGTTCATTGAATAGTTTCTACGGTAGAACATTCATTGTTGCAAAGGCAAGTTATATTCTTGTTTTTGAATAGCTTCTCTGGCAGCGCATTCATTTCCTTCAATTGCTTGGGTTAAATTAGAAAATAAGTTGTACTACTTGTTTACCATTAATAAAGTATACAACCTTTTTTTTAAAAAAGAAAAAAAGAAAAGAAAACATTTCTTTAATCGCCTCTTGTAAACGCCTCTGGTAAGATCTTCCATAACACCGCAAACAATTTCAGCCATAATAGTTACAACTGAGATTTCTGCCATAACACCACAAAAAATTAGAACTCAGTTACAACTAATTCGATAAAACTACTATTAACAACTAATTCGATAAAACTGATATTATACCATCAAAAATAGAAATCAGAGCACCACCCTACACAATCTTAGCACCACCCCCACTCTCAGCACCAATTCCTTGCCTCTAGTTCATCAGCCACAATCTCCCTTCACTGAAGACGCCTGGTATTGTCGAACCAACTACAGAATACATACTGTTCCATTTACCCATCCAATACGCCCATCTTGTTTGACCTTCAGACCTAACAAACACTCCTCTGATAGAGTCGATGAATATTTGTAAGAGACATAAAACTTGTGTTCTTATAATTGTTGGATATAAAGCAGTACGGGAAGTAAATAAATATTACAAGTGCTTCGAAAGGATAAACTGTTGGAAATTTACTAATGTAGAATTAAGTTTATCTCATTATTTAAGACTCGAACAATTGGAGCCCCGCACGTCGGAAACGTCGTTTCCACACACGTGCACTCGTAGTGCCAAGTATCGTAAATTCCGTTAGTGAAAGAGATATTGGTACGTAAGTAAATGTTTGAGACATAGAATAATTTATGATTATTGGCTAAATAACAAGTGTTCCACGTCGGTAAACGAAGGAAGGATTGTGCAAAATGTAAGATGGTACGGGTCGGGAAGGGCAGTGGAACTGAAAAGGGCCGCGGCGTCACCCGGACTGAGCCGGGGCACCAAGATACCTCCGGCCAGCGCCGCGGCGCCGGCCAGGCAGTGGCGTCTCTGGAGCTGAGGTGCCGCGGTGCTTTACTGGCAGTAAGTGCGACGGAAGTCCAAAAGTTTGGCTGATTATGGAGAAGTTTTGGTGCATTAAAATGACAGTTTTTCCTCCATAAATCAGCCATTATTTGGCTGCATTAAGTGGTGAATTAAAGGGCCATTACATGGCATTTAATGGCCATTACATGGGCACTTGAAGAGGCCATTCTTACACTACTATAAATTGAGGCATTTGGCTCAATTCTACACACACTTTTCAAGAACAACAATTCTGAAATTGTTGTTGCAAATCCTCTCCTTTTAGCAAACTTTTGTTATTTGTTTTCTTCGCTAGAATCACTTGTTTTTGCTTTGCACAAATGATAGTTTGTTGTTTTATCTTGGGAGACTATTGCCCGCTAACGTAAAAGCATATATACGGGGAAATCTTGTCTTAAAGACAGAGTGTCATCACTCGACTAAGCACAGTTGTAACACTTCCAGATTTAGTATGTCTTGATTTCAGGTTATCAAGATTCAAAGAGCTTTCTGCAAATTGGTATAAAGATTCAAGAACTCAAAAGGCTTGTTGTTGTCACAATTCTTATTTAGTACAAGCTTGTTGCTATTGTAATATTTATGGTTTATCCTTTCAAAGCACTTGTAATAGTTATTTACTATTCTCGTACCGCTTTGTTTCTAATATAAACAACAAAGATTACAACAAGAAGTTGTCAATCTTTTAATCTTGAACTAGAACTTCAAATCTGGATCTTGTATTCAGAAATACAAGAACATGAACTGCTACACTCGTGGCTTGTAGAACCACTGAGAATCCGAACGGTTAGAGTCCTTTGAGTTTCAAGTTCACAGCTGAAACACTTAGCAACCAATTAGATAATCACAACACCACCGACTGAGTCGAGAGATGACTCTCTGTCTTTAAGACAAGATTGCCCCGTATATATGCTTTTACGTTAGCGGACAATAGTCTCCCAAGATAAAACAGCAACTAATCAACACTACAAAGCAAATAGGTTGATTCTGACGAAGAAAACAAACATGAAATAACTTGCTGAAGAATGGTCAAGAAGAACTTTTCTAGACTGCTCTAGCTCATGACTTTTCCTCTATCTTTTCTCTCTACCCTCAAAATTAGAGTAAGGTTTTCTCTTTATAGTGTTTAGGAGGAGGAGAGGTATTAAGAGGCTGTTTAAGAGGTATAGTCATGGCCATAAACGTTTTGTAATAAGTGCAAAACGTTTTAGATGGTTAATGCCATAAAAACTGTTGGGTTACCCCTTGGGGTCCAAAAAGATAATATCAAAAGAAGCCCAACAGCCCGAGACCCGACCCGGACCGGGTGGTGGCGGCGCGCGTGTGGGCCTAGCCTTGAATCCAAGCACACCTAGGTCCTCCATCCTTCAAACACATAGGTTGGGTCCCAAACCCTTATCCATTTTTTAAGCATATAAAAAAAACAATTCTTCATTTTTCCACCGATGTGGTAGATTTGTCCCACACCATATTTCCATGCCTCAAACACCTTACTTCGTGGACCAATATCTCTTTCATTTCTTAACGAAATTTGACGATCCTTGGCCCTACGGTCATCTACTCACTTAGTAAATTATGCACGTGTGAAGAGACAAAACCTCCGACATGCGGAACCCTAGTGTTTAAGTTATTAAATATGGGTAGATGCCACCCCCATCAAAGGCAAATTTTCAACATGTTCTACCCGCACCCTAGCCCGATTTTGTTCCTTCAACCTCATGTTTTCACTCAACAGGTTCGCAATCCTCTTACCACAACCTCCAAATTCAGTGATTGACTTTACCTCAAGCATTTGATAATAGAGCCAATTTGCTCGATTAACTGATTCAACTGAACGAACATCCTCCTGAAGAGCATCGATATTGTTATTATACTTAGCCAGTAGAAATTATTTGAAATCGACTTGCCATTGTTCATCAAGAAGATTCTTCAAGGGAATAATCTACTTGAACAGACAAGCAGAACCATCACAATCAGGATTACTAGCTCCAGAATAATGAAAACAAAATAAACACGGCCCCCATTTTTTTCCAAAATAAAATAAAGTATACAAGTGAAAATAGAAAATATGCTAGAAAGCAATCTCAATCATTCATGCTTATAAGTCTACGTGGCAGCCATCGGAGGTGTATTGATAATTACTTGAGCAAAGACTAATAGAGCGGAGCCGAACCCCTTAAAAAATACAATACAGAGAAAAACCAAATTACATTAAAAAACTAATAATTCAGCAAAAAAAAGTAAAGAAATAATGTAACCGGACTCGACAACAGTAAATGTGGTAAGGTACATCAAACAAATATAAAGGCGATATATTATGTAATGTAAACTAATTGTTGATATACTTGCTAGGGAAAGAGATTCAGGATCAGTGCCAAAATCAAATCACACTAGTAAAATTTTTAGCAATAAAAGTAACGTAAACTAATTGTCGATATAGGACTTACGGGGGAGATGGATTCTTGGTCAGTGCTTTGCACTTCATGATCAAAATACTTGAGAAATAGTACTAAGTACGTTAACCCTTTATATTACCACAGTTAATATTATACAATATCATCCTGTATGTATTTATATCGAATAGTAAGAGAGTTGTTAATTTTGAATCACAACTAAACAATGACGTTTTAATAAAATTAGTGGTCTAAAATCAAATTTTAATAAGAAGCCTTAAATATGTATGTATATACACAAAAATAATAATAATTTAGAGTTGCTTTTTTTTATTCTTACATACTACTTATTTTTAGTGTAGCTTTTTTAAAAAGACATAAAGCCTTTAATCTAACATAATAATATTGATTATTTATAAAAATAAGGATTAATTCTAGTTAATAAGATGTTAGCCATTTGTTTACACTACATTACATTGGACGTTGTTGTAAATTTTTTATTTATTAATGTAATCATTTGACTTGTTTAATTCAAAGATCTAAAATATTTCTGGTAAAAAGTAGATAGTTTTCTTTCTTTCCTTTTTAATAAATCTATACCTTTTTCTTTACAAACTTCAATTTATTTAAGTGAAATAAAATTATAAATTTCACTATTAAAATTTTTTGGCCTCAAAATTTTTGGGGTTTGAAGCAAACACTTTACTAGCTTCACCTTTAAGCTACCTCAGCGACTAAATAATGACCCATCTTAATAGGGAGAGAATGAGATTAGAATAAAATATAATTTAGGAATTATAATTAGTATAAGTTAATGTCCAAAACTCATACATATAAATATATATTCTATAATGTGCTAGTTTTGTAGGAGTATTATTTATTGCAATGCATGTTAACATTCTTGTACAAAAATATTAAAGAAATATTGTCAACTAAAGGATAAAAAAGTTGATTAACTCTATGTCAACTAATGATCAAACAAACTATGTACCTGTCTAACTTTCCCGACAAGACATTTGTTCGCCGGCAGTTTATGCCAAAGTCATTGTCAATTATTTGTATTGGAGCTCGACTATATTCGAATTCGCGCCGCGTAGAATTACATACGGAGGGAAGCGCTCCCTACCATTTTATATGATGATCTAAATAAATCAAGATGTTTGAAATGAGTTTCAATATTATTAGAAAATACTGAAATATCATCTATATAAACAATGATGAAATTACTATGATGCATAAATATATCATTCATAATATTTTGAAATTCAGAAGGGACATTTTTTAATCCGAATGGCATTACATTCCACTCAAATTGCCCAATAGAAACATTAAAAGCAGTTTTGTATCTGTCTGCTTCTACAATCTGAATCTGACAGTATTCATATTTTAAATCAAATTTAGAAAATATAATAGCGCTATTAAGTCTATCACGTAACTCTTTTTTTGTTAGGAATAGGATACGTGATCCACTTCAGAGCTTTATTAAGCGGTTTATAATTAATAACGAGTCGGGGGACTCCTCTTTCCTGCTCTGCATGTTTATTAACATAAAAAGTCGTACAAGACCATGAGAATTTTGAGGGTTTTATCAAACCTTTCTGTAATAAAGAAGTAATCTCCTTTTTTTATAATTCCAAGTACTCAGAATTCATCTGGCATGGCCTAACTTTTGTAGGGATATTACCCTCCTTAAAATCATCCTCATAAGGGAGAGAAACAATATGTTTTTTTCTATCCCTAAAAGCATTAGGAAGGTCACTACAAACCTGTATTGAAAACTGAGTTTGTATAAAATCAATTTTTTGCCGTAGCTTGGAATTTCCCAACAGTTCTTCAATAGTAGAAATATAAATTTCTTGCTTTAGGAAATTGATTTGCTGGTGTTTATGAATCAATCTATCTTTGATCTCATTTAACACCCTTGAAAAAGGTTCAGTTATAAACTGAAAAGTAATGGGTTTTCCATTGAAGGTTCCTATGATACCTTTTTTTATCAATATTAGTAATTGAAAATAGTTTTTGTATAAAAGGTGTACCCAAAATAATTTGGCTGAAAATATCTTTTACCAAAATAAAACTTTCTGCTATACAAGTTTTATTATTGCAAATATAAGCTTTTGGTAATTTGAAAGTAATTTGTAACTTCTGCCCATTAGCAGATCTAACACTATGAGTGGTCTTACGAAAATAAGTAGAAGGAATAAGACCTTCCTGTATACAATTTACATCTGCCCCGCTATCAACAAGAGCAGTGAAATCTTGTTTGAAGTTATAATCAATTAAAAGACTTATTTTTATATAAATTTTTTGTGAAGTGATTCATTCCAGGGTTTGTAAAAAGTTCCCTGTTTCATCACTAACACTTGTTATTAAAAGATTATCTAAATCAGAGATATCATCTACTGTTGTTGAATCTATAATCTTCTCTTTTCCTTTACCTTCAATATTGGTAATTCGTGCATCGAGCATATCATTACTCTTTTTTAATGCCAAGATCTCTTGCTTGAGATTATTAATCTCTTTTTCCAAATCTCTGGGAGTACTAGTAATACCTTGTTTCTCCCTCATTTGTTTCTTTAATTCTGACATGGTATTAGCACTTGATCGTTCCAGAGTTTTTCTTCTTTGTGAAGGTTCTGGAGTATCCTGGAGTTGATCTATAATATGTGATCACATACTTGGATCCTTAATCAACTTTAACAATTCCATAAGGCTATCACCTTTGAGAACATTAATGTTCAGATCCTAAAATTGAGCAAATATATTATAGAACTCATTATCCTCCTTATTCTGTTTGCTAGAACAAGTTTGTCCGATTTGACAGGGTATGCATTCTTCTTCTGAAGGGATATAATCTTCCTTATTAAGAACTCGAATTTCCTCATCTGAGGAGGAATCCTTTGCTTCATCTGTTTCGAAACCTGAGTCTTCTGGTTTCGAGTTAAGCAATAGCTTGGATAATGAATCCTTTAAGTCATCTCCAATGTTAAGGGCTATAATTTTTTTTCTTAACTCTACAATCCTTATAATAGTGGCATGTCCTGCCACATTTCCAACATGCCTTGGGATTCTTAGATTTTATAAAATTCTTGCGAGTTTTAAGTTCTTTCTTTCTTCTCACCTTTTTATCCAGGCGTTTTGTTTTCCATTTTTGGAAACTTTCTTGGTTGTTTGCTTTTCGTCTATGAGACACCTTGGCTTTGGGTATATCCATTCCACATTGACCACAAAACTCTCCCAATTGTTGTCTTTCATTGAGGTTCTAACTTTTTATCTGCTGATTCAGCTTGATCTCGTTACACAAGGCTAACGCTTCTTGTATACAAGTGCATATTAGGCTACCATAGGTATAAATATCATAATTGATTGTAATTCCCCCTTTTCTAAGAGACTTTCTAACTTTTTCCACAAATAGGGCTAGTAATCCATCTATAAATTTGGACTTCCAGTGAGGACTATTACACTCAGGTAATTCCATGGCTCTGCTAAGGAAAACATCCTTATACCACCTAAATGATGTGAGGGTTTTGCATCTTAAGTTCTGGAGTAAGGTTCTGATAATTTCAGAATCATCCGACCATCTTCCAGTAAAGTGCTCTATAATATTAATCCCTAAGGTATAAACCGCATTCTGCGCAAGTTCTACACATGTTTTGGTTTTAACTACCCCAATAATACTATTACATTGTTCTTGGGTTAAATAATGATCCCACCAGCCTTTCAACTGGCCAGTGAATCCTGATATAATCATTTCTGCAACAGTTTTGTCCGTGTCGTTCTTTGTTAGCTTTGCGCTTTGCTATACATGAGCATTCTATGAACTGCAGTATAAATCTGTCTTTCCGTATAACCATCTATGTTCCATTCATAGATACTCTTTCCACTATAGCTATTATTATCTACAATCTCCTGCTCCTCAAACAAAACATCCTGAGGAGTGGGCCTAGGATAGTAGTACATCCTTTGTACTGGTTTCCTAGCATACTTTTCTAGGTTATTAATCTCGTCAGACATATTCTGCTTATAATCATCTCCAGATAAGTCCAACTCATAATCTTTTGTTAAAGGACTGATCCGCAAACCTTTAAACTTATCATCTAGTAAATGCTCAAATTCTGAGTATGCTCTTAACTTGAAATCTTTAATCTCAGGTGGAGGCTGCACACTAGGAGTAGCTGCAGAAGTATGATGACTGGAAGAAGGGACTGACCTCATGATTTCCGAAGTCAACTTGTCTACTCTATTATGTAAAAGAACTATTTGCTCACCCAATACGTTCATATAAACATTGGTGTAGTTATTCTGTTTGAGCATGGTATTAATATGCGAAGTTGTAACTAAAGAAGTATTATTTTCAATTAAATTAGAAAAGGCAGCAAAATCAAGAGCTTTATTATCCTTTTCAATCTGGAAAGGTTGTTGAGGAGGGAAAACAGTATGAGCAACTTCCCTACTAGAAAGTTTGTACTCTCTTTCTAGAACTGAGATATAATCTCTCACATATTTGACCATAAACTAAGGAACAAAAGATATAATTTTGTTAACTCGAGAGATATCTTTATAAAAATCCTCTTGCATCACTATACGTTCACTGTTATCAAAAGTATCAAAAAACCATTCTTTAAAAGGTTCGCATCTGGGTTTATAAAAGTCTTTACTGATTTTTTCTCGTGCGGGTGATCCCCGGCTAAAATCAAATTTTGGACTTTGATCCATTAAATACTTGGATAACCCATGTCTGACTCAGTTATTTCTGGGTCTTCATTAACACCTCTGGCAATATTATCATTACCAATTATAATCCTATCGACTCTATTACTATCAGTATTATCATGCACATGTGGATGTATGAAATCTTGAATACGAGAAGTAGAAACTCGTGAAGGAGATTTAATAGTGTAATAAGCTGGTGAAATCTAAGAACGATTTGAAACATCAGATCTAGTAGATCTAGAACCAAAATCATTTGTCAAGTAGTTTGGTTTAGAAAACTTTAACTTGACCGTCCCATCAGGTGTTTGTTCAATATGAGTAATATCAATATTACAATTACTCTTGGGAGGTGTCGGTCCCTCTATGACCCATTCTGTGGGAAAATCAATTTCATCCCATTTAATAGGTCTTCTGGTGGTAATTTTTGATTTACCAAAATTTGTTTCTATTAAAATAGTTTCGTTTTTAAAATCCATGATTTTGTACATAGGATTCATAGTGTATAAAGGTTTGAAATAGATTTTATAGCAAATACATATAACTTTAGTTCCAGGCATATAATCATAACCATGCAACTTAATGCTTAATATCAAAACATTCAATGAATTTTCATCTTGCAAAGATACCTGCAAGTTAGGATAAGCATTAAAATAAACAGGGTCATATGCCAAACTGGTCTGTACTGTCCCTATAAGGGACTTTTTCCAGTTCTGATTTCTATCATCCCTTAGAGCTGCTATAAAGCTCTTTGGTAAGCCTCTTAAAGTAAGTGGCTTGAAAGCAACCTGTACTAACCCAATATGCATAAATCGATGGGTTTCCCTATAAGGGAAATATCATTGTCATTTAATAATTTAAAAGTAGCATGATCGCTATCTACAGTGATTGTTTCCTCGGTAGTTTTGATTACTTATTTGAATCCTAATTTTTCAAAAGTACCCATCTGGTATACCAACTTGAGTTGGATTTTTGGAATAGTCCACTTATTAAGTAGATCTAAGTTTTTGAGGTATATCATATTCCTCTTTTTTACTGTTTTTAACTGTATTCTCTTAAGAAATCTTTTTAGTTTTGTTTTATATGGTAATATACTTATGTTAGTCTTGATTTAATTAACATGTTACATGTCTACGACCGCTGAAGTCTAAATATTAGCACTTCCTTGCCTAGTCCAAATAAGGAATGTTTTAATAGGTAAAAAAATTTTGATCTCAAAGTAATTTTTTTGTCAAAGGCTAAAGAGTGTGTTGCTAAGTTTTGTGTTTGTTTAATTTTACGACCGTGTGTGTTTTTTCTTGAGCATTTATTTTAGAGTAGAATACAGAAATTGGAGTCTCTACCCTAACTTGGTATTGGAGCCTTAAACCGGCTTTAACTCTTTGTCCATCGTAGAATTGTACTTATATTTTTTTTTATAAGTTTTTCTTGATTCTTTCTTTTTCTTAACCCCTCCCCGGAGTCTTGGTGACTCGAACTCGCAACCTTCGGGTTGAAAGTGGAGCTATTATAATTAACAAATAAAAGAGAATACTATGTGATTGAATGGTTATTAATGGTGATAGAAAATCAAAATTAGACAAACAGCAGGAAGTATCATAACTGTTAACTTATCATCAAAGGATATGATGCAGTGGATGAGACTATTTCTTTCTTAACTATAGGTCTCGGATTCGAGCCCTAGGTATAGAAAAATCCTTGGTTGGGAGCCCTTCCCCAGAATGGGGCTCTACGCGGCGCGAATCCAAATATAATCAGACTTAATGCGAGTATCAGACACAACGTGGAAAACCAAAAAAATAACTGGTAACTTATAACAATTAACCTGTGACAAAAAACAAGCGGAAAAAAACCTACCATCAGGTCAATTGAAGCCATTGTTACTTCATATACGGTCTGAATTATTTCATTGAGATTTTGGGCTCAATCCTTAGAAGCGTTATGCTTGAACCGCCTCGCCAAGAGACGGGCAGTGCGGAAAAAATAGGATATAATAATTAATAGACCTTGGACTCTAGATGAATGGTAGTCCTACTAAACTAACATAATGGCTAATGATGTCGTCTTGTAAGCCAAGTACGTACCAAATTTATAAGGAAAGATTTGTAAAAGGTAAACTATTAATTGGACTCTAGATGAATAATAGTCCTAAACTCAGTTATTATTTAGCCAAAAATAATGGTGGATATTTTTACCTTTTAAAAAAATAAAATAGGTGAAATATTATAAAGATAATTAAGTAATAATTTGAAGAAAATAGTAGATGACAATTTTATCTACTGTAGAGTATTTTAATGAACAACAAAAAGCTCAATAAATATTTCTAAATCCCTTAGTGCTTTTAATATAATATAGATTAACAAAATAAAACCCTACGAAGTGGTAGAAGTTGAAAGTCCAAGAATGCCAGATTGGAAATGAATTAAGAAATTAAAGTCCTAAATAATAGAAAAATATTAAATGATTATTTCTACGTATTAGAGAAATAATTAAATGACATTCAAAATATTAATAAAATAGTAAATAACTATTTTATTTATCGTAGAGTCTTTTAATAAATGACAAAAAATTGAATCAACATTTTTAAGGTCCTTCGTGCTTTTAATATAACTAGTCTCTATGAACATGAGTTGCATGTTATTCCCTATCAGGTATCACAAAAAATATATGTTAGGTAATATTATTTGTAATTACATTATATTTATTTTGTGAGATACAAAAATGTTGTTAAACACTAATTCTAATAGAGAGGTAAAAAAATTCATCCTGTTTTGTTCTATTTTTCCTTTGTAAATTAATTAATTATATTGATAATACCTTATAGTGTTGTTTGTCAAAGTGGGATGATATATCATATCATATCAATAAACAATTAATATTATAATTTAGCACTTGAATTTGTAAAAGGAACGCTACTATTAGGTTAATGTCTGTACGGATATTTCCTTACTTAAATATGATAGCATTTTTTAAATTAATTAGATTGGAAACCAAATTTCAGAAGTAGTATTTGTTTAAAACTCTATCTTTAATTGGGACAAGTTTTTTATTTATTAAAATACACAATAGAAATGTGATATAATTAGATTAAAAGAGCATAAAAATAGTTCAATAATTGCATAATGTTTTAGTTGTTCGGAGTAAGTTACGGGAATGTACTACTCCCTCATTCTCAATTTAAGTATCTTACTTTCCTTTTTGGTATGTCCCAAACTGAGTGTTTTTTTATTTTTATATTTAGTAAGTTTTATAATTTCAACATAAGTTTAAGACCACAAGATTTAAAAGATTCACACATCTTTAATTTAAGACCATAAAATTTAAAAATCTCTTTTCATTTCTTAAATTTTGTGTCAAATCAAATTAAAACACTTAAATTGGAACGGTGAAGTATATGATTGACTAAAATAACAAATAGTTCTACAGAAAGTATTGAAATAAGAGCCTAATGATCATAATTGTATAACAAAAAGGAAAAGGAATAAGTTTATATTGATTCTCTATTTCAATTGTGTACTTAAACAAGGAGTATTCAAAGAAGAAAAATGAATGCACGTAAATTTAAAGGAAACAAAAGAAAAACGACAGTAATAACTATAGCTAGAAAAAACTTTTAACTTAGTTTTATTTTTCTTGAACTTATGATTTTTTTAATATTCAAAGAAATAATTATTTTGGTTGTAATCAGTTACCTGACAATGAATAAGTAGGAGTTATTGTCTCCTAATAACTCAAATAAAATAAAAGTAAGGGAGTAGGAAGGATTTTAGTTTTCAGTCGAACTTAAAGTCCTAGATATTAGGGGAAAATTAATATTACAATTTTATACAATATGAATTATTTTTTAAAGAAAATTTAAATTTAAAAAGATATAAAAGGCATTTAATATTTAACGAATATTTTAATCAATCAACATTTATATTCATATTTTTATAATAACTAATCTCATGTGCGTGCTTTGGATGAATACATCTGATTTTCAGTAAATCATCAGTTTTCATGGAAAACATATAAAATATACGATTAATTACTTCAGCTTTCATGGGAAAAAGATGTTAGTATACCTCCTCTGCAATAACCAATAAAGATTTGGAGGAACCACAAAATGTATGAATTAAAAAGATTCAGTTTCTCAACAATATTAATTTTTTTTAGCCTTATATATATGGTAAATCATTCATCAATAAAATCAAGGAACATATTCATTTATGGTATCAGTAGCCTAAAACTACATACCCTACCCTAGCCGCCAATACACCTTCTCGGTTGCCACCTTTTTTCCACGTCGGAACCCTAACCCGCGACCTATCTCCGCCGCACCCCTCTTTTCCCCACGACGGAGCCCTAGTTTTTCCGGTCATTCTCCCTCCCTCTTCCTCCTAAATTTCCTATTCCATGGCTGACAAAACCAAATTCCATCCGGCACTTACCGTAAACAACATTAAAAAATTCATCCCTGTGATTCTTGAGATGGAAAATGGTCAATACTCCTCGTGGGCGGAGCTTTTTAAGATCTATTGTCGTGTTTATAAAGTTATCGACCACATCATCCCTCCACGCCGAAGTCCACAGACGTACCATTGGCTTTGACTTCTGAAGATGCACTCTAGTCTCGTTTGGACGCAGCTGTCCTCCAGTGGATTTACGACACGATATCTAATGATCTATTGCACACTATCGTTGAGACCGATGCCACTGCCCGCCAAACGTGGAAACGTTTGGACAGTATTTTCCACGACAGCAAAACTCAACGAGCCTTATACCTTGAAAATCAGTTCAAATACGTTCATCAGGACAATTTCCCAAACCTGTCTGCCTATTATCAAGAACTCAAGATGCTTTCTGACCAACTCTTCAACGTCGGCGCACCAGTCACTAATCAACGATTGGTCATGTAACTTATTGCAGGTTTGAACGAATCCTATGACGATGTTGCCACTATCCTTCAGCAATGCACGCCGCTATCTCCATTTTATGAGGCCGGTTCGAAGCTCATCCTTGAGAAAACTCGGAAAATCAAGCGCAACACCACTCGGGTGGCGGAAGAAATTCTGGAAATAATGGCGGTGTGAAGGGGCCGTTCTCGCCGGTCAGAAATAACCAACATCGACCGCGGCAGTGGCAGCATCCTCCGCCATGGGCTGCCCATCAGCTAGACCTGTCCATCGGGTCGGGGACCCACCCTACCTGACTCGACCCGACCCGAAAAAACCAGGGCCAGGGTCAGCTTATATCTGACACGTGAGCCACCTTTGCCGAAAAAATGGGGATCCGATCATATGTAGGGTCGGGCCAGGGCCAAAATGTTTTACCCACTTGACCCGACCCAATCACCGACCTGACCCGACCCGCGTGTCTTTTTAATATAATTTATATTATTTTTTATTTTATGAATATTTATATTTTACTTATATAGGTGAAGGGACAAACGAAGAAGAATCTAGTGATGATGATGACGATGATGATGCTTATGATGATGTTGATGAATTATTGTGATGTTGGTTTGTACTTGCCTCTTGTTTGTTTATGGATTTACAGCTAAAAGTGTGGAATCTGCTTCAGTTCTTTTTGTTGTAATTTTTAATGATTTCATGCTTCTGTTTGTTGTAATTTTTAATTGGTGACAAATTATATCGGATAACTGATTGGGTAGAATTGCAGTGTTTGCTTATTATTTTATTTTGTTTTGTAGAGCGGGTCAGGGCCGAGCCTTGACTCATAGGGTCCATGAAGGGTCAAGGCCAAGTTCTGAATATTAAAAACTAAATAGGGTCAGGGTAGGGCCTGGGTCGGGCAAGCAAAAAAAATCCACTTGATCCGACCCTGACCCGGTCTGACTCGAGATTTGGACAGGTCTACTACTCGCCGTGAGTCGTGTGGCCCCCACCGTCATGGGCCTTCCCTTCTTTTCCATATACGACATTCTCGTGGACTCCACCTCAGAACTAACATGCCCAACCTGGCATACTTGGCCCACGTCCACAATAGGCCTACACAGCACAGGCCCCCCCCGTCATCGACTTATGCACCGACTGACATAGAGGTAGCTATGAGCACAATGTCACTCAATACTCCAGCCGAAAATTGGTTTATGGACACAGGCGCCATATCTCACATGACGGAATCACAAGGTACTCTCTCGTCTTATTCGAATTTGAGTAATATAAATTGAAATATTATTGTTGGTAGTGGACGAGACATTCCCATCTGTGGTTATGGTCATTCCTTCCTATCCCCACCATATCCACCTCTAATCTTAAAAAATGTCCTCCATGCCCCTAAATTCATTAAGAATCTAATCTCCGTGTGACGTTTCACAACTGACAATTGGGTTTCCCTTGACTTTGATTCTTTTGGTTTTACTGTAAAGGATTTTACGACAGGGAGATGAATAATGAGATGTGACAGCACTAGAGATCTCTACCCTATTTTAAACGCCGTTAACAATCCATCATCAGTTCCCTCAATCTTTGCTGCTCTTTCGTCTTCCTTATGTCATTCAAGATTAGGACATTCGGGAGACTCTGTTTTACGTTCCCTTAGGAAAAATAATTTTATTAATTGCAACTGTATTTCTAGGACTCCTATATGTGAATCTTGCGTTTTTGGGAAACATGTCAAATTACCATTTTCTGCATCCACAAATTATACTTTAATGCCTTTCGATATCATACATAATGATTTGTGGACATCCCCTATCTTGAGTACGGTTGGCCATCGATATTATGTGTTATTTTTGGACGATTATTCTAACTTTCTATGGACTTTTCCAATTGGAAATAAATCCAAGGTCTACCCCATTTTTTTTTCATTTAGTTCTTTCGTAAAAATACAATTTGAAAAGAGCATTAAATGTTTTCAATGTGACAATGATAGAGAATTCGATAATAACCAATTCAAACAATTTTCCTCCGAAAATGGTCTTACCTTTCGTTTTTCCTACCCTCACACATCCTACCAAAATGGTAAAGCCGAACGAAAAATCTGAACCATAAACAACCTCATTCGTGCCCTACTTTCTCACGCCTCAATTCTCCATCAATTCTGGCATTACACACTCTCTATGGCCACTTATCTCCTAAACATAATCCTAAACAAGTCTCTAGCTCAATGGTCGCCCACCCAAGTTCTGTTTCGTAGGAACCCTCCTACCAATACTTGCGTATTTTTGGATGTCTTTGTTACCCTCTCCAGCCGACCACTCACAAACTCCAACCCCGATCTTTCCCGTGTGTGTTTCTGGGTTACCCTGCCAATCATTGTGGTTACTCGTGCTTTGACTTGTCGAGCTATAAAATTATTATTTCACGTCATGTCTTATTTAATGAGTCTCAACTCCCCTTTGCCTCTCTACACTCACCACCTCGACATTCCTACGACTTCCTAGATGATATTCCAAACCCTATTTTAATTCACCATTTACATAGTCCACCGTCCCAGACCCCCGCACCTGCCACCACCTCGGCCAGTCTGAGACTAGCTGCTCACCCAGTTCTGCTGACAGTGGCCTGGAACAGCCCGCCTCAGGGTGATTCCGCATCCACCTCTCAGCAAACCGAGGTTTGGCTAGCCAGTACCGTCACCCCTGTCCTTTCTCCTCTTCCTGACAGTCCCGCTGCAAACCCCCTCCCATCCTGCATCCCAAGACACACTCTCGGACCATGGAAACCTATGCCATGCACATAATTCATAAACCTAAGCAATTATATAACCTTTTTGTTTCAGTTGTTCCTTCCCCTATCCCTCGTAACCCGAAGGGTGCCTTGTCCCACCCTAATTAGAAAGCTGCACTGATTGACGAATATAATGCTCTTATTGATAATAATAAGACATGGGACCTAGTACCCCATCCACCTGATGCTAATATTATTAATTCTATGTGGATTTTTAGACATAAAAAGAAATCTGATGGTTCTTTTGAGAGGTACAAGGCTCATCTTGTAGGTGATGACAAGTCTCAACAAGTGGGAGTGAGCTGTAATGAAACATTCAACCCGGTTGTAAAGTCCGCAACCATCCGGACCGTTCTCAGTATTGCCATATCCAAGTCTTGGCCCATTCATCAACTTGATGTCAAGAATGTCTTCTTACATGGAGATATTCATGAAACATTATATACACATCAGCCTATGGGTTTCAGGGATCCTATTCATCCAGATTATGTGTGTTTGTTGCGGAAATCACTCTATAGACTAAAATAGACTCCTCGAGCATGGTACCAGTGGTTCGCCGATTATGTCTTCTCTATCAGTTTTTCACACAACAGATCCGATCATTCCTTGTTCATCTACAACAAGGGTACATACATGGCTTACCTATTATTATATGTTGCTGACATCATCCTCACCACATCATCTGATGCTCTCCGCTGATCCATTATGTCTCTCATTTCCTCTGAGTTTTCTATGAAAGATCTGGGGCCCTTGAGTTATTTCTTGGGCATCTCTGTCACACGATATTCTGGAGGCCTATTTCTATGTTAGAAGAAGTACGCCGAAGAGATCCTTGACCAAGCAGGCATGCAGACTTGCAAACCATCCCAAACGCCTATAGACACCAATTCTTGCTCAGCGCTGATTCTGACCCTTCATATTCAGACCCAACTCACTATCGCAGCCTGGCTGGGGCCCTGCTGTACCTCACATTCACGAGACCAGACATATATTATGCCATGCAATAAACTTGCACATGCACAGTCCGACGGAATCACACATGCCTGCCCTCAAACGTATTTTACGATACGTCCAAGGTACACTTCACTTCGGATTACATCTATATAGGTCTTCTCTCATTGGTCTCACTGCTTATTCTGATGCTGACTGGGGTGGATGTCCTAACACCCGACGCTCCACGTCCGATTATTGCATTTTTCTCAGAGATAACCTATTTTCTTGGTCTTCAAAAGGCAACCTACACTATCCCGATCCAGTGTAGAAGCAGAATATAGAGGTGTTGCCAATGTCGTCTCTAAGTCTTGTTGGATCCGTAACCTCCTACTTGTGCTTCACTTCCCGATTCAAAAGGCAACATTGGTCTACTGTGATAATATTAGTGTGATATATCTTTCTGGCAATCCCGTCCAACATCAGCTCACTAAACACATTGAGATGGACATTCATTTCATTCGCGAAAAAGTGGCTCGTGGTTAAGTTCGTGTCCTTTATGTTCCTTCCAGATATCAGATTGCCGACATCTTCACCAAAGGACTTCCGCGCATACTATTTGATGATTTTTGAGTCATTCTCAGTGTTCGAGGACCTCCCGCTTCGACTGCAAGGATGTAATAGAATATTTCCCAATATTCTTTCGTTAATTGTATATCTCCTATTTTAGGTAGAATTATAATCCTTTCGTAATTAGGTTAACTAGTTGCCTAGTTTGTATCAAAATAAATATTCTTATAACCTTATATATATTGTAAATCATTCATCAATAAAATCAAGTAACATATTCCTTTAGTTTGGATGAAACTCTTAATATATATAGAGGTAATAGACGTTACAGAGTGTTCTTGTTATATTTACTTGTTTCTGTCCAAGAAGAATTAGAATTATCTTGTTGTTAGTCTCGTTGTTCAAAACCAATTAGAATAATATCCTACAAGAATTCTATCAATTAAAATTGCATTGACGTGAAGTTAACTCAAGAACGAAGTATGTCCAATAATCTAACTATACCCAATATTATTTGAACCTTATAAAATGAATAACTAAATTAAATTAGTTAGATTTTCGTTGTTTTGCTCTAGATTTCTAATGATCCTTTAATTTAGTTATGGATTTCATACAGCATAGCATTTTTTTGTGCTTATCGATATTTAATTTTTAAAATGATTTGAAAAATCAGGTGTTATAAGTCAAAGAGTAGTGATAGAAGGTACACACGTTTTTGTCTTGTGTACCATGGAACCGAAAATTAATGGTATAAATTATCATATTTGTAGAATTATTATATAAGTGTAATTATGGTATTAGTATTATATTAGAACTAGGTATTAGTCTTGTATTAGAAAAATGTAGATTTATTTTCAATATTTAAATATTGTATATCATGTATATATACCTCTTCATTAATGAAAATAATAAAGGAATTATTTCTTTCATGTTATCAGCACTCTAGGGCAAATTCTTTCTTCTCCAAAATCCCTCTTTCCGCTGCCCTACTTGCCATTGGCCGTCGGCCAGCCTCCTCCTCCCTTCAACTTTTGTTTTTTTTTTCTCTTCCAAATCCCTACTTCTCCTCTTGTTCTTTCATCATGTCTACCACAAAGAACATGTTTCATCCCGTCATTACAGTCTCCAACATCAAGAACAACATCCCTATCGTTCTTGAGATGGAAAGCGTCCAATACGCGACGTGGGGAGAATTATTTAAAGTTCACGCACTCTCTCATCGAGTCCTTCATCACATCATTCCCTCAAAAAAGTCAAGGAGAAGGAGCCTACCACCGATGATGAAATAGAGTTATGGGCAACTCTTGATGCTACGGTACTTCAGTGGATTTATTCAATTATCTCTATAGATCTCTTGCAGACGATTATTGAACCCGACGCCACGGTGATGGAAACTTGGAGTAGGGTGCGTGATATATTCCAAGATAACAAAAATTCCCGTGCGGTCACTCTTGAGCAGGAATTTTCTCATGTCAACATGGAAGATTTTCTGAATGTCTCGGCCTATTGTAAAAGGCTGAAGGAATTGGCGGATCAACTCAAGAATGTTGGTGCGCCCGTCACCAATGATCGTCTTGTTCTTCAGATGGTTGCATGCCTATCCGAGGCCTATAATAGCATAGAGACGCTTTTTCGTCAAAGTAATCCACTCCCAACGTTCTACCAGACCCGTTCCATTCTCATATTAAAAGAGGTCGACTTGGAAAAAACTGCGGCTACCGGAGTAAATTTCATCATAATGATGGCCACGTCAGATGAAATTCACTCGTTCATGGATAATTCGAGCCATAACTGTAACAACGGTGGCGGCAAAAACGGTCAAAATCGTAAAAATAAAGGCAAAAACCGCGGCGGCGACCGTAGCAGTGGTCAGAGAAGTGGCGGCAGTAGTGGTAGTGGGCTAGCTAGGCCGCAACACCACTGGTCACAGCCTTGGGCCAACTGGCTGTGGAGCTGGGCCGGTGGCCAGTGGCCCAATTTCCCATTCTCGGCGTATCCAGCGAACTGGGCCAATTTTCAAAGTTGGTCCAATCCCAGTTTCCCAAATAATCAGGCCAAACAGCCTGCTGGGCCTTGGCAGCAGGCTGACCTGCTTGGGCCTCGGCCTTAGCAAAACTTCACTACTGCGGACCCAGCGGTAGTTCCGACGCCCACAGATATCGAGTCCGCAATGCATACACTTTGATTAAATCCCCGGAAGTAAATTGGTATATGGACATCGGTGGCACTTCTCACATGACATCCGCACCAGGTAATCTCTCTTCTTATTTCAAATTGAGCAACAATCGTGGTATAACTATTGCTACTGGTCATTCAATTCCAATTCGTGGTTATGGTCACACAAATTTGTCTCCCCCTCATCCACCTCTAGTCTTAAAAAATGTTCATTATGCCCCTCACTTAATTAAAAATTTGATATCTGTTCGAAAATTCACAACTGATAATTGGGTTTCTGTTAATTTTGACCCTTTTGGATTTTCTATGAAGGATTTCAAAATAGGGATACCTCTAATAAGATGTAATAGTAGGGGAGAGCTTTATCCAATCACCACCACCACTATTTCCACGAGTCAAGCCACACCTTTAACGTTTTCCGCTCTTGCTCCTTCTTTGTGGCATGCACGTTTGGGTCATCCGAGGTCGTCTATTATTTCTTCTCTTCAAAATAATAATTTTTTTGATTGTAAGACTACACGAGTACTCCGATTTGTCCTTCTTGTCCATTAGGGAAACATGTTAGTTACCTTTTGTAGCCTTCTAATACGTTGATGTCTTTTGATATTATGCATAGTAATTTATGAACATCTCCCGTTTTAAGTTTTTTGGCCATCGTTATTATGTTTTATTCTTGGATGATTATTTCAAGTTTTTTCAACCTTCTTAAAAATTAGAGCATTCATTTGTACCTAATTTGAAAGGGAAATTAAAAACATTCAATGTGTTAATGGAATGGAATATGATAATGGGCCGTTTCGAGAATTTTGTGACACTAATGGCATATCTTTTCGGTTTTCTTGTCCTCATACGTCCTCACAAAATGGGAAGCCCGAAAGAAAAATTCGTACCATTAATAATATTGTCCGAACCTTGCTAGCCCATGCTTCATTACCTCTTTCTTTTTGGCATCATGCATTACAAATGACTACCTACCTCTTTAACATTCTCCCTAACAAAGGTTTAGCATATCAATTCCCACTTCAAATTCTTTACAATAAAGATCCCTTGTATGCTCATTTTAGGGTGTTTGGGTGTTTATGCTATCCGCTTTTCCCGTCTACTACAATTAACAAACTTCAAGCTCGTTCTACCGCTTGTGTGTTTTTGGGTTATCCATCGAATCATCATGGTTACAAATATTTTGATTTATCCTCTAATAAAATCATAATTAGTCGCCATGTTATTTTTTATGAAACCCAATTTCTGTTTGCTAAATTGTATAATTCTGTGTCTCGTTTGTATAATTTTTTGGATGATGGGCTCTCACCGTATATTATCCACCATTTATCCGAGTTGTCCCGTGCCCAAAATCCTCCAGCAAGCCCACTGCCTGCTGACCCAAATATTACCGATCCAGTTTTTAATTCTTGGTCAGCAGGCCTACTGCCTGTTGGCCCAAATTTCGTCCACCCGAGTCCACTGTTTCGGCCAGCAGGCCCACTGCCTGATGGCCCAATTTTACCATCACTACCTCTTGTCACTGGGTCAGCAGACACTTTACCTGTTGGTCTAGTTTTACCCGACCCGATACCTACCCAAAATACATCCCCCTCTATTTCGAGTCAAGGGCCTGTTACTCGTATCCAACGTGGTATTTTTAAACCTAAATGTTATTTTAATCTAAATTCTAATGTCACTAAATCACCCCTACCACGTAACCATATGTCTGCCCTTGATGACCCGAATTGGAAAATAGCCATGGATAATGAATATAATGCTCTTATTAAAAATAAGATGTGGGAGTTAGTGCCCTATCCTCCTGGTGTCAATATTATTCGTTCTATGTGGATTTTTACTCATAAAGAAAATTATGACCGTTTTTTTTAGAGGCATAAAGGTCTTGTAGGTGATGGTAAAACACAACAATTGGCATAGATTGTGGAGAGACGTTTAGTCCAGTGGTCAAACCGACAACCATTCACATTGTGCTTAGTTTGGCTCTCTCGAAAGCATGGCCCATTCATCAGCTGGATGTGAAAAATGTTTCTTACACGGTGACCTTAACAAGACAGTGTACATGCATCAGCCCTTGGGTTTTAAAGATCCCAAGTATCCCCATTATGTCTGTTTGCTGAAAAGGTCCTTATATGGGCTTAAGCAAGCCTACAGGCTTGGTATAAGAGGTTTGCAGATTATGTGTCTACTGTTGGGTTTTCTTATAGCAGGTCTGATCATTCTCTGTTCATCTATCGTCATGGTACTTCTCTGGCATACATCCTATTATATGTAGATGATATAATATTAACTGCCTCTTCTGATAATCTGCGCAAGTCTATCATGTCCCTTCTCCGTTCAGAGTTTGCTATGAAAGACTTGGGGGCCTTGAGTTATTTCTTGGGTATAGCTACCACTCGTTATACATGTGGTCTATTTTTATCACAGAAGAAGTATACGATTGAAATTATTGAGAGAGTTGGCATGTCATCTTGTAAGTCCTCTTCTACCCCGGTTGATACCAAACCGAAGCTGAGTGCTACGTCTAGCACACCATATGAGGATCCCACCCACTATCGTAGTCTTGCAGGGGCTCTTCAGTAACTTACATTCACGAGACCAGATATTACTTATGCAGTACAACATGTGTGTTTATTTATGCATGATCCGCGGATTGAGCACATGCATCCGCTCAAACGCATTATACGATACATACAAGGCACACTTGATTATGGATTGCATTTATATCCATCCTCCGCCTACTCTCGTGTCCTATACAGATGCTGATTGTGGTGGATTTTCAGATACCAGACGTTCGACCTCTGGTTATTGTATATTTCTTGGTGATAACTTGGTCTCTTGGTCGGAAAAACGTTAGGCTACTTTATCGCGATCCAGTGCGGAGGCCGAGTATTGAGGGGTAGCTAGTGTGGTGTCTGAGTCATGTTGGCTACATAATCTTCTGTCAGAGCTTCACTTTCCTATTCAGAAAACTACCTTGGTCTACTGTGATAATGTTAGTGCAGTCTATCTCTCTGGAAATCCAGTCCAACATCAGCGCACTAAACATATCGAGATGTATATTCACTTTGTTCGTGAAAAGGTAGCTCGTGGATAAGTACTTGTCTTACATGTCCCTTCAAGGTACCAAATTGCTGACATCTTTACTAAGGGTCTTCCATTGGTTTTGTTTGAAGATTTTAGGGACAGTCTCAGCGTACGATAACCGCCCGCTATGACTGTGGGGTGTGATAAAAGGTATACACGATCAAAACCATGTATACCATGGACCGAAAATTGATGGTATAAATTACCATATTTGTAGAATTCTTGTACACGTGTAATTATGGTATTAGTATTATATTAGCACTAGGTATTAGTCTTGTATTAGAAAAAGGTAGATTTATTTTCCATAATTAGATATTATATTATGTATATATCCTTTTCATTAATGAAAATAATGAAGGGATTATTTTTTTCTAAGTAGTTGGATCGATAGTTGGCCAGCAACAGCAAATAAATATTTGCTTGTTTTGCTAATTTTACTCTGATTTTCTTAACTTCTAATGTGCATGGTTCAACCTTTTTTTATATATCAATCGAAAAATACAAATATACTAATCTTTCCCTGTGTTGTTGTCATTGAAATAATTGGTAAAAAATTAAAGTGTGTCCTAAATTGTCTTCTAGGGTTATAAAAGTCTCAAAAGGCACAATCCTAGCTTTTGTGGCATGCTTATGCATAATTTGTTTTAGGTTTTATACATTAGAATAAATCTTTTTTTGGTGCATATATATTTCTTGACCAGTTGGTTGCGATTGGCTTCTTATACCAACATAACATGATTATGGAAAGAAAAAATTAATTAATTCATAATTATCTGTATCTATCTTTAGATGTTTTTACATAATTTTTCTCCTTACTCCTCTAAAAGTCCACACTGAGAAGCTGAAGTTCAAAGTTAAACAACACTGATGGAGTATTACCAGAATATTACCATATCATTATATATCTTTTATATTTGGTTAGTTAATATTCTCCTTATAATATTCAAGATCCATTATCATGTGTACAAAGTCATCGATTACATCATTCCTCCTAAACCCAAGTCCATTGCCGAGCACATGGAGAAACATGTTGGTTTGATGACAAAATTTGGTCACGATTAGATGCGGTTGTTCTACAATGGATCTACAGCACAATCTCGAACCTTCTATTACATACAATCATTGAAACCGATGCTACTGCACGATAAACGTGAGAGCGATTGGAAAGCATTTTTCATCATACCAAGACACAACGTGCCTTATATTTAGAAAATCAATTTAAGGACATTCAACATGATGATTTTTCTAATGCGTCAGCCTATTGTCAAGAACTTAAAATGATTGCCAATCAACCCTCAAATGTCAGTGCACTGGTCACAAATCAACAATTGATCATGCAACTAATTACGGGTTTAAATAAAAATTATGACGGCATCGCTACAATCCTCCAACAAAGTACTTTGTTGCCTCCGTTCTATGAGGCTTGTTTGAGACTTATCCTTGAAGAAACTCGAAAAACGAAGCGGGCAGCGGCTAACGCTAGCACCATCAATGCCGCCCTCCTCACCACCTGTGGCCCACCTGCCGACATAAGGGGCTCGGGTTCTGGTCCACTTCACCGACACATCAACGATCCAAAATGAGGTCAACATCTCTGGAACAACAACAAAATCCAAAATTCCGGCAAAGGCCGTGGCGGAAGCAGCATCAGTGGCGACAGAGGACAACCCTCATCGGCCGATAGCCACCCACAGTGGCAGCAGTAGTGGCAGCAGCCTCCGCAGTGGACTGCGTATCTACCGTGGGCAGCATGGGGCCATCAAGCGTAGGTTGCTCTACCTTGACCCTACCCGACGTCATCCTGGGCCCAACCTCCGGCTCGACAGCCCCAACTCGGAATCCTCAAAGCACATCCACAACAGGCATACACTGCACAGGTTTCTCCTCCGTCAACCTATGCACCAACTGATATTGAGGCAACAATGCACACGATGCCTCTTAACGTCCCAGATGAAAATTGGTACATAGACACTGGCGCAACATCTCATATGACGGCATCCCAAGGTACTCTCTCATCTTATTTCAATATAAGCAATTTAAACTGTAATATTATTATTGGTAGTGGACAAGACATTCTCATTCGAGGTTATGGACAATCATCACTCTCCCACCACATCCCCCATTAATTTTAAAAAATGTCCTCCATGCCTGAAACTTATCAAAAATTTAAACTCTGTGCGTCTTTTCACAACCGACAATATTGTTTCTCTTGAACTTGATCCTTTTGGTTTTTCTGTGAAGGACCTTCTGACAGGGATGTGAATAATTAGATGTGATAGCACAAAGTACCTTTATCCTATCACCACCACCATCGGACATCTAACCTCCTCTCCATCAACCTTTGTAGCTATTTCGTCTATTCTATTACATAATAGATTGGGACATCGGGGAGACTCTATTTTACGCTCCTTTAGTAAAAATAAGTTTATTGATTGCAAACATTTATCTTGCCCTCCTGTTTGTGAATCTTGTGTTTTTGGGAAACATGTCAAGTTGCCATTTTATTCTTCATCCTCTATCACTTTAATGCCATTTGATATCATGCATAGTGATTTATGGACTTGTCCTATTTTAAGCACGACTGGGCATTAATATTACATGTTATTTTTGGATAATTACTCAAATTTCCTGTGGACTTTTCCTATTGGCAATAAGTCCCAAGTCTATTCCATTTTTTCATCCTTTAGTGCTTTAATTAAGACACAATTTGAAAAGAATATCAAATATTTTCAATGTGACAATAGGAAGAAATTCGACAATAACCAGTTTAACTCTTTTGCGCCAAAAATGATCTTGTTTTTCGATTTTTATTCCCCCACACTTCTCCACAAAAAGGCAAAGTCGAATGAAATATAAGAACCATAAACAACTTAGTTCGTACCCTCCTTGCCCAGGCCTTCATCCCCCTATTTTTGGCATCACGCTCTATCAATGGCAACCTATCTCTTAAACATCCTCCCAAACAAGTCTCTCAATCACAAGTCTCTGACTCAAGTTCTCTATCTTCGAGATCCTTCCTATAAGAACTTATGAACTTTTGGGTGCATATGCTACCCCATTCATCCCTCCACCAAAATCAATAAACTTCAACCTCGTTCCAACTCGTGCATCTTTCTTGGTTACCCGTCTAATCATCGAGGTTACAACTGTTACGATTTGTCCAACCGTGAAATAATCATTTCTAGGCATGTAATATTTGATGAGTCCCTATTCCCTTTTGCTAAGTTGTATTCTCCGCCTCAGAATTCCTATGATTTCTTAAATGATGGCCTAAATCCCCTTTTAATTCATCAATTGCAAGCTCAGTTGCTACCGTCACCATAGCCCAACCTATTTCACACCGTACCATGTCGGGTGGGCCACCAAACCCAGCTATGAGAACCACGGCCTAGCCTACCCTTCAGTATCCCGAATCTCGCTCGAGCTCCAGACCTTCCCAGCCCCACCCTTGCCTTTTCTAAGCCTGCGGCACATCCCCACCTTCCTAATCCCAGCTCGCTCGGCTTCCCTCATATCCCACATCCAACACATACATATCCCGTCCAGCCCACACCAATCTAGCCCCCCACGACACCTCTATGGACAATGGAAACCCGTGTTATACACGACATTTCCAAACCCAAATGATAATTCAATTTGTCGACTTCAGTTGCCCATTCACCTCTTCCCCACAACTCAAAAAATACCTTATCCGATCTAGATTGGAAATCTAGCATGATAGACGAATATAATGCTCTTATTGAAAAAAAGACGTGAGATCTAGTGCCCCATCCTGCTGATAGTAATGTTATTCGTTCTATGTGAATTTTTCAACATAAAAAGAAATCTGATAGTTCTTTTGAGAGGCACAAGGTCCGTCTTTTTGGTAATAGAAGGTCTCAACTAGTAGGTGAGGATTATGATGAAACTTTCAGCTCGGTGGTGAAATCGATAACTATTCGGACTGTTCTCAGCATTGCCTTGTCCAAATCATGGCCTATTCATCAGCTTGATGTTAAAAATGCCTTCTTTGAATGAGGACCTTCATGAAACTGTTTATATGCATCAGCCTATGAGATTCAGGAATTCGGTTCATCCGAATTGTGTGTGTCATTTGAAGAAATCACTCTATAGACTGAAACATGCTCCTCGTGCATTGTATCAACGGTTTGCTGAGTTTGTATCCTCTATTATTTTTTCACATAGCAAATATGATCATTCACTTTTCACATATAGCAAGGGTAATGACATGGCATACATTCTATTATATGTTGATGATATCATACTAACTACCTCTTCTAATGCACTTCGCTGATCCATCATGTCACTCATTGCTTCTAAATTTTTTATAAAGGATTTGGGCCCCCTAAGCTATATTTTGGGCATTGTTGTTATGAGACATGCATGTGGCTTATTTCTTTGTCAAAGAAAGTATGCCGAGGAGATTCTTGAATGAGCAAGCATGCTATTTGTAAACCTGCCCCCACACCGGTGGACACTAATTCCAAACTTAGTCCCTCTTTGGATTCACCATATGAAGATCTACTCACTACCACAATCTAGCAGGAACACTACAATATCTCACTTTCACGAGATCAGATATATCCTATGTCGTGCAACAAATATGCTTACATATGCACAGCCCGAAGGATGCCCATATGAATGCTCTCAAACATATTTTGCGTTATGTCCAAGGTACTCTCCACTTCGGCTTGCACCTGTACAAGTCCTCAGTCTCTGGTCTCACCTCATACACTGATGTTGATTGGGGTAGATGTCTCAAAACTCGATGATCCACGTCGGGTTAATGTGTTTTCCTCGGAGATAACTTACTTTCTTGTTCTTTTAAATGACAACCTACTTTGTCTCTGTCCAGTGCCGAAGTCGAGTACAGTGGAGTTGCGAATGTTGTTTCTAAGTCTTGTTGGATACGAAACTTTTTGTTGGAACTCCAATTCCTAATCTGCAAGGCTACATTGGTTTATTGTGACAATGTAAGTGCGATATATCTTTTCGGCAATTCCATTTAACATTTGCTCACTAAACACATTGAGATGTATATTCATTTTGTACGTGAGAAAGTTGCTCGTGGATAAGTTTGTATCGTTCATGTCCCTTCTCGGTATCAAATTGCTGACATATTTACCAAATGACTTCCGCGCATACTCTTTGATGATTTTTGAGTCAGTCTCAGCGTATGAGAACCTTCAGCTTTAGGTGCGGGGGTGTGATAAAATATTGCCAGAATATTACCATATCATTGTATATCTTTTATATTTGGTTAGTTAATATTCTCCTTGTAATTAGTTACCTAGTTTGTAGCATAACTTGAAGCTTTGTCAATAATCATGTACTACTATATATTGTACACAATAATGAATGAAAAGAAATAAAACATATTCCTTTAAACATCCATCCCTATTTTCCCTAGACTCTACGTATCATAACATGATAAAATTTGGAAAATTTTACCATTTAAGTGCATTGCCTCCTTTGGGTTGTATGTGTTTGATGTGGACACGCTTCTTAATGGAAGTTTGATCGATTGTCTAACAAAGATAACACAATCTCTCTTTATGTCCCAACAATCACCCGCATGGTTTCACCAATCACCATTTGTTCTGTGGGTTACAACAATTGCAGAAAATGGGAAGTAAGTAAATATTACAAATTGCTAGAAAGGATAAACTAAATATTACAACAAACAGGAATCAAGAACGTTACAAACTCCTTGTGATTTGCTGAGTCGAGTGATGACACTCTGTCTTTACAACATTATCCCGTATATATCCTTTTACGTTGTCGGGAAATAGTCTCCCAAGATAAAATAGCAACTTAACAAATAAGCAAAGGAAACTCAAGTGTTACACTTGAAGAACTTTGAGTATAGTAAACTTGCTAGAGAGGAAGAAGAAGATGTCAGAAAATTCTGTAGTGTTTTCTTAGTGTGTTCAACAATTGAGCCAAAGGCCTCAATTTATAGTGTAATGAGATGACATTTCAACTACCCAACTAATGGCCTTCAATAGACATGTAATGGAACTTGATTGAGGGGTTACATTCAACCAAATAATGGCTGAATTCATGTGCCAAATAATGGAGATTCAATGCTCTAAAACCAGCCAAAAAGTCAGAACTTTCCATCTTCCCGTCGCAGCATTCTGTCTTCGAAGTGCCGCGGCTCTGTGAATTGGCGCCGCGGTACTCCGGCACCTCAGCTCCGACGGGGCTGCGCCGCGGCCATTCGCGGCGACTTCTGACTCATTTCATCTTACACTTCGTACACTTCTTCCTTCATTTACCAACGTGGAATACTTTATCATTTGGCCAATAACCGTCCATCATACTATGTCTCAAACGTTTCACTTACGTACCAATATCTCTTTCACTAATGAAATTTGCGATACTTGGCACTACGTGTGCACGTGTGTGGAAACAACGTTTTCAATGTGTAGGGCCCCAATTGTTTGAGTCATAAATAATGGGATAAACTTAATTCCACATTAGTAAATTTCCAACAATCCCCTCTTGAAAGAGATTTTGGCGCACTCACATGGTGCCTTTTCCAGTAATCTTTTAGCGGACCGATATTTCATTAGGAGAGGTAGCTTCAACTTTGAACCTTCCATAGTTGAATACCATTGGACTTACTTACTATGCGGTGAACGTGATGTCTTGAACCGTCAGTTTTTAGGGTAAGTCAAGTCAACGGTACCAACACAACAACTTCCCTTACTCTGTTCTTCGTAATGTTTTGTCTGTTGTGTCCGTGGACACTTCTTTGATTCTTAAGTGCGTTCATTTGAGACGGTCTGTCCTTGCACTTAAATAGGTGGTCTCCTACAAGGTATCCTGCTATACCCCACTTTATAAGTGTTAGGAACCATAAAAAGTTTCCCCAAACCTAACCTCAACCGTTGAGGATCATTAAAGGTTTTGGAAACTTAACATTTACCCACGCTGCAGATAGCACTTAACGTTTATCGCGGGAACGACTTTAGATTTGGTGTTTCTTTACAAAAATCACTATCCGAAGTGCTCATGCTTCCACCGAAGCGCTCAACTGAACCTTTATAACTTAGTTTTTCTATTGAACCTAATTCCTTGGATATCCAGTCAATAAGGTTGGGTTACCACCATATTGGTCCTTATAGCTTGGGTTTTAAGCCTATTCCCCTAGATAGGCAGAACATCTGATCTTTGGGTAAGCCCTTTGTCAGTGGGTTTGCTATATTATCCTTTGATTTTATGTAATCAATGGATATTAAGCCCGTGGTGATCAGCTGCCTAACGGTCTTATATCTCCGTCGAATATGATGAGACTTGCCGTTGTACATAGAAATCTGTGCCCTTCCTAGAGCCGACTGACTATCGCAGCGGATCATTATAGAAGGTACGGGTTTGTCCTAATAAGGGACATCATCTAAGAAGTCGTGAAGCTACTCAGCTTTTTCTCCTTCTTTGTCTAAAGTGATAAACTCCGATTCCATTGTGGATCGCGCGATGCAAGTTTGCTTAGAGGATTTCCAACACACAACCCCACCACCAATTGTAAGTACATACCCACTAGTGGACATAGTATTCTCTATATTAGATATCCAGTTTGTATCACTGTATCCCTCTAGTACAGCTGGATATCTCGAATAGTGCAACTTGTAAGTTAGCGTGTATTTCAGGTATTGTAGTACCCGATTCAACGCCTTCCAATGATCATTCCTCATATTACAGGTAAACCTAGCCAACTTGTTGACTGCATAAGCAATATCAGGTCGGGTGCAGTTTGTGTACATCAAACTCCCAATCACATGTGCATATTGCTCCTGGCATATGGGTGCACCATCATTTTTATCAAGCTTTTGATTTCTATCCAGTGGTGACTTCGTAGGCGAACTGTCAAACATCTCAAACTTTCTCAACACATCCTCGATGTAGTGAGACTGAGATAAGACCAGTCCGTCAAACGTCTTAGAGATCTTTATCCCTAAGATGACATTTGTAATACCCATATCCTTCATGTCGAAGCATTATTTCAACATGTTCTTAGTCTCTAGGATCAAGCTAGGACTGCTCCCTGTGATCAACATGTCGTCTACGTACATACATATCATGACGAACGAGTCAGAGTTACCTTCCGTGTAGACACATTTATCACATTCATTAATGGAGAAACCCTTCGATAGTAGAGTACTATCAAATTTTTCGTGCCATTGTTTCGGGGCTTGTTTCAGCCCGTACAGAGATTTGACAAGTCGACAGACTTTCTTCTCTTGCCCTAGAACCGCATACCCCTTGGGTTGTTCCATATAGATTTCTTCTTCCAAATCACCATTTAGGAAGGCTGTCTTGACATCCATTTGATGTATCTCAAGGTCACGCAACGCTGCAATCATAATGAATACATGTATGGACGTCATCCGAGACACCGGGGAGTACGTGTCAAAATAGTCAAGGCCTTCTTTCTGTCGATAGCCCTTGACTACCAACATGGCCTTGTATTTATCTATAGACCCATCTGTTTTATACTTCCACTTGAGTATCCATTTACAACCCAACAGTTTATTTCTCAAAGGAAGATCAACCAACTCCCAAGTATGGTTATGCAGGATAAAGTCTATTTCACTCTCAATAGCTTCTTTCCAGAGCGGTGCCTCTGGAGTTGACAATGCTTCAGCAATTGTTCTTGGTTCATCATCAACCATATAAGCTACAAAGTCAGGACCGAAAGATTTATCCTTCCTGGCCCTTTTACTTTGCCTCGGTTCCATCTCTAGAGTCTCCAAGTTCTGAGAATCTGGAACCCTAGTTTCCAGATATTCAGCCACTTCGAAGTCCACTAGGTCTGAACCATCTAGATCTGTGTAGTCAATGACTCCTGGTTCCTGAGAGCTTTGTTCATAACTTCATTTGCGAGAGGTTATGTCTGACTTATGCACTAAGAAGCGACAAGCACTACTGTTATTTGCATATCCGATGAAAATGCAATCTACAGTCTTAGGCCCAATCTTGACCTACTTTGGCTTAGGCACTTCGACCTTTGCCGAACAACCCCACACCTTTAAATATTTATAGGTGGGTTTCTTTCCTTTCCATGATTCATATGGAGTTTTGTCCTTACCCATATGTGGGACTCTGTTAAGAATCGTATTAGCGGTAAGGACAGATTCTCCCCACATATTTTGGGGAAGACCAGAATTGATGAGCAAGGCATTCATCATTTCCTTCAATGTACGGTTCTTGCGTTCCGCAACACCGTTCGACTGAGGTGAGTATGGAGCCGTCGTTTGATAAACAATGCCCAATTCAGCACAATATGCCTCAAACAGCGCTACGTATTCTCCCCCTCTATCGCTACGAATGGATTTAATCCGCATGCTAAGTTGGTTTTCAACTTCATCTTTGTAACGTCGGAATGCTTCAAAGGCTTCATCTTTACTTTTAAACAAGTAAAGGTAACAATACCTTGTGCTATCATCAATTAATGTCACAAAGTACTTGTTCCCCCCTCTAGTTTGTGCAAACTTCAAATCACATATATCTGTGTGAATAAGTTCTAGAGGAGCGGTATTCCTTTCGACGGATCGAAAATGAAGCTTTGTGAGTTTTTCCTCTACGCACACCTCACACTTATGTTGAGGGTTTATGTCGATAGACATCAATAACTCCAACTTAACCAACCTTTGGATGGACTTGTAGTTAACATGTCCTAATCTATGATGCCATAAATTAGAGGACTCAAGCAAGTAAGAAGAAACTTCATTATTATTGCTTGCACGTATTACAGACATGGCATTAACTTTGAAGAGGCTTTCACAGACGAAGCCACTTCCCATAAAAGTTCCATTCTTGGTGATTACAAACTTATTGGACTCAAATACTAGCTTAAAACCAACATTAACCAATAAATGACCTGAAATTAAATTTTTTCTAATCTCAGAAACATGCATCACCTCCTTCAGAGTGAGCTCCTTCCTAGAAGTCATCTTCAGGACTACCTTTCCTACCCCCAGCACGTTAGAGAAAGCGTTGTTACCCATGAACAACTTCTTGTTAGTAACTAGTGTATAAGTGGAGAAGGCATCTCTATTGGAACAGATGTGTCTGGTAGCACCCGTGTCCATCCACCATTGCATGGGATTCTCAACAAGGTTTGCTTCAATCACCATCGCCAAGAACTCCTCAATCATGTCGTCCAGAAGCCTGAGCCTTGCCTTCAGCCTTGGCCTTCTCTTGTTGCTCAGTCTTGAGCTTGCGGCAGTCCTTGATCATGTGACCAGGTTTCCCACAGTGGTGACAGTTTCCTTTGAACTTCTCCGCCGCATGGGTATTGCCGTCTTTCTAGAACTTGCGCTTCTTGCTTGGGTTCCCTTTGGCCTCAACCAGATTTGCCTTTGCCTCAACGGGTTGTTTTCCCCTAGGCAAGGCCTTCTTATTATCTTCATGAATCTGGAGTTTGATAATAAGTTCTTCAAAGGTCATCTCATTTGTCTTGAGTTTTAAGTAACTCATTCCACGAGGGAGGTAACTTTTCAATCAGTGATGCAACCAAAAACTACTCATTTGGTTTTATACCTTCCAACTCCAAGTGATGTAGAATCATTTGGAATTCCTGGACTTGGGACATCACTATTTTACTATCCACCATTTGAAATTTCATGAATTTCCCAACGATGAATTTCTTTGTACCAGTATCTTGTGCGTTGTACTTCTTCTGCAGCTTTTCCCATAACTCTTTGGCGGTGCCTACGGTGCAATACACCATGTAGAGTGGGTCTGACAGACAGTTCAAAATATAGTTCTTACACATGAAATCACTATGACTCCATGCATCAAGAACCATCTTCATGCCATTAATGACATGGATACCTTGGCCCCATCAGCCATTTCAGTAGGCGAATGGTCCATTTCATCTCCAGCTTGTGGAGGATCTTCTGTTAGGAAATGAGCCATTCCCATAACAGTCAGATAAAATAGCATCTTCTGCTGCCATCTCTTGAAGTTTGAGCCCATGAACATTTCTGGGCGTTCATGGTGGAATCCAGCGGGTGAAGGAACTGTAACGTTCCCTTGAGTAGCAGGAAAGGCGTTGGATGAGCCTTGAGCAGTGGTGAAGGCATTGGGTGTGCCTTGAGCAGTGGGGAAGGCAGAGGGGTTGCCTTGAGCAGCAGCAGTAGAATCATAAGCGAGTTGTTCTCTTCCAGTAATCCTTCTAAGCACTTATAACAATCTTGTCTTAAAATTGTGGGTTACAACAATTGCAGAAAATGGGAAGTAAGTAAATATTATAAATTGTAAGAAAGGATAAACTAAAGATTACAACAAACTGGAATCAAGAACGTTACAAACTCCTTGTGATTTGTTGAGTCGAGTGATGGCTCTCTATCTTTAAGAAGATTGCCCCGTATATATCCTTTTATGTTGTTGGACAATAGTCTCCCAAGATACAACAACAACTTAACAAATCAGCAAAGGAAACTCAAGTGCTACTCTTGAAGAACTTTGAGTATAGTAAACTTGCTAGAGAGTAGAAGAAGATGTCAGAAAATTCTATAGTATTTTCTTAGTGTGTTCAACAATTGAGCCAAAGGCCTCAATTTGTAGTGTAATGAGATGACCCTTCTACTACCCAACTAATGGCCTTCAATAGCCATGCAATGACACTTGATTGAGGGGTTACATTCAGCCAAATAATGGTTGAATTCATGTACCAAATAATGGAGTTTCAATGCTCCAAAACTAGCCCAAAAGTTAGAACTTTCCATCTTTCCGTCGCAGCATTCTGCCTCCGAAGTGTTGCTGCTCTGTGAATTAGCGTCGCGGCTTTAGTGGTTGAAGACCCAATTAGCATCACGGCGCTCCGGCGCCTCGGCTCCGACAGGGCTGTGTCGCGGCCCTTCACGGCTCCGCGGCGACTTCCAACTCATTTCATCTTACACTTCTTCCTTCGTTTACCAACGTGGAATACTTTGTCATTTGGCCAATAACCGTCCATCATTCTATGTCTCAAACGTTTCACTTACGTACCAATATCTCTTTCACTAATGAAATTTGAGATAATTGGCACTATGTGTGCACGTGTGTGAAAACGACGTTTCCGACGTGCGGGGCCCCAATTGTTCGAGTCATAAATAATGGAATAAACTTAATTCCACATTAGTAAATTTTCAACATGTTCTCCGATAGAATTCCTTAATGCATAGTGAATGTGAGTTACCATCAATGAACTCTACCAAATTATGAATTATCTATACTTTTGATAAGCGACGAGATAGTGGGATTAGTGGTGAAAGTATTCATATTTATATAATACCATGAACTGGTGCATGGACAAGTTCACAAAGTTGAAGGCTAACTAAAACAATTTTAAGAAAATATGAGTATCATATAAGCAACACATAAATAAATAAGTACTAAATTAACAAAGCTCAAGTTATAGGGAATTAGCCAAAAACCAAAAGATAAACTCAAGTTAAATCCGGGAATATCCAAACCTGTGATGAGAAGTTGATGCATAATGTGCGGTGAAATTATGTGTTTTTGATATCCTTTTCTTAAGATTTTCTAGACCTTTAAGTAAGTTTTAATGTCATTTCTTAAGTTTATTTTGTTCTTTGGGATACCAGAAATGAGGAAAAGAACATAAATGTGGACAAAAGTGTCATAAAAAGGGAAAAAGTGCAGCAAAGATCAGATATGCGGATCGCAGAACCAGAATGCGGACTGCAGATGGAAAAGCTACACCGCAATTTCAGCCAGTGATTAGAGGATTTTGGAGCCCCGAACTGCGATCACTCTGCGGTCCGCACTTGCATTCTGCGTATCGCAGTCCGATCTGCAAACCACTGCTCCAATACATAATACACCAACTCACAAAAACTCATTCTTCACCACATTTTGAGAGCTTAAAATGGGGAGAACAAGCCTCTGGAGGCTAGGGTTTCATCACCCCTCACCTTGGAAGTGAAAAACTTGAAGCCATTAATGAGAATTTCTTACTTCATCTCTTTATTTCCTTGTATTGTATTGTTATATTTGGTGTGGGTGATGACTTTGGACAACAAAGTTGTAAAGACTTATTAAGTAGTACTTGTATTTAACTCTTGTTGCTTTTGCATTGATTATTTTTTGCTATTTATGAAATGAGTCAATTGCTTATTTAATTAATCTTGTTCTTGAATGTTTCCAAAGGGAGCAACTAACCCTAGGACTTGCCCATTTATCCTTAATTAAAATTGAGAGAGGAAATTAGGGTTTGGGTTAGACTGATTATCACAATTTGAGGCTTTAACCCTCACCTAATGGGTTTGACCTTTAAATAGGAAAAATCCTAGTGTATCCTAATATTGGAATGTGATTAATGCTCATTAGTTTGATTCAAGAGAATAAGCTAAGATACCCGCTAAACAGTCGAGAGGCATTGGTGGGTAATTGAGATTTCTAGGCTAATTTGTTAGACCCATGATTAATTAGTGGTAGATAATTACTTGCAATGGATCATTATTGATTTTAAGTTAAATTACTATGTTTCAAAGCCCCGAACTTTCATAACTTGTGCTCCCCATTAGTTAGTTTTATCTTTATTAGTTTCTAAACAAAATCAAATATTTGAAAATTATTTGGCTTGACTTAATTGATGATAATTCCATAATTAGCTTAATTGCCAAAATATATTATTTCCTGTGGGATTCGACCCCGACTCATACCGGGGGTCTGTCGTATTTAATTTATTCGGAGCTATTAGAGCGGGATCCACTTTTTGGGGAATATGAGTCGAAAAGTTTCAACAAGCTACTGCTACATCCATTTCATTAGGAATTGATGATCTTTTAACAATACCTTCTAAGGGATGGCTAGTTCAAGATGCTGAACAACAAAGTTTGATTTTGGAAAAACACCAGAATTTCGAAAGAAGAGCTGAGGGCTGATCTACGACCACAGATTTGATCTTGACCGATTCAATGTTGGTATTAGTGTTTGTTCTATTATACAACAAAGATCGCATTTTTTTCACTTCGTTCAAATAATAGTTGTACCCGTACGGAATTCTTCTGTTTCTCAGTATGATCTCTATCAGCCTACCACCCCCTTCTCTTCACCTGATACAAGGCAGTCGAAGTACCCGCCACCCTGCAGATCTCAATGACGCGACGGGAACCACACTGCTGCCGCTGCCCTTCGGGCACGCCTCCTATGCTTATCACTCACCTACGCTCTTGCAGCATTTTCATGGTAAGAGATTATGATCCAACTACTCGGTACAACGATCTATTAGATCGTGTCCTTAGGCATCGTGATGCAATCATATCCCATCTCACCTACGTTACCCATAATATGTGGAAGTATCGACGTAATTTCATAGAGTCATTCGGTCTGAATGCTACATGAAGAACATAAGCCAGATGACGGAATAGTCGCCACCGGAGCCACAAAGGACTAAAATTTGGGTAAATTATATTACGATAACCATTTATACTTTATCTTTGAGAAATAGATTTGGACGTCATCAATCCAATGATTGAGACTTGAGAAGTGGGTGAAACGATGGTATTTATATTAAAGATATTCTGTTTTAATTCTCGTTCATTGCTATAATTTTTCTATTGATGAGCTTTCCCATTATTTAGGAGGTTGTTGTCGCATAGGACTCTACATTGATAGTTGCACGCAAGAACACACGGTAACAAGTAAGTTTAATTCTACTTCAACTAATCTTTTCTCCCTATTTTATCAGTTGAGATTGAAGTCTTAATTACATTTTCATCGTACATAATTTTTTTTTTATAACTTTTAAAGGATATAAAAGTCGTTCAATATTTAAAGGATATTTTGGTCAATCAACATTTATATTCATACTTTTAAAATAATATAAATATAAATATTGATAAATAAAACATAAATTGTAACTGATCATACCCGATAACAAACTGCTACATGGTCAAGATCAAAAGATGTTTTCAGTACTAATATTCATGCATCATTACATTAATGTATTTTGTGGTCTTGGAGAGAAAGAAGTAGGAATTAGAACACCTTGATGATAGGCTTGCCAAAAAGCAGAGGAAGTCACAAGTTTGAATAGAAAAGAATGATCTCCTTAAATCTCTCGTGTTACTTTCAAATCTCTTATGTGTAAAAAAAATAATCTAAGAAGAATATAAAAATAAAATAAAAATTGTAAAGGACTAAGAAATTAATTGAACGGTAGCAGCATAATTAAGCACAAATACTTAAGTGTGAAGAATAAAGGGGCCATTTGGCCATCAAAGAAGCAGCAATCAATTTGTGTAGGAAGAATGACCACACCATATGTTTGTATATTTTGAAAGATCCTGAGGGTTACTTATGCCAAACTCCTTTGATTTAATGGGTGTGTTGGGGACCCCTCTAATTTTTCAGCCAAGCAAAGATGTTTTCTTAATACTACTTACTACAATCTATCGTTTTGTTTGTGCCTTTGTGCTTTGCCAACTGACATAATTTGGCCCCATCCATAGCCAACTAAACAGCTACAACTCATTACGCATGTTTTGACCGCTTTTATTGATCTTTTTATCCATTATGAGTTGAGGTGAAATTTCAAAAGCTTATGTTTTCGAAATTAATTCGATTGAAATATTTCCTTTGAGACTTGAGTGTTAACTTTAATCAATTAATGAGTTGTATCATAGTCTGTTCAAAATTTGTTTAAAGTCAAGATGGACGGATCTATTTTGACGAACATAATGGTCATAACCTAAACTCAACTTAGAATATATTTCCACCTCAATCCGTCCAAACTTAAGATATATTTCATTCAAATAAAAAAGAGTGTTCACTTAGCTTTTATTTTTTTATTCAAAAAGAGTATTTACTAACTAAATCAAGAAATAATTAATCTTAATTTTTCATATTTGTCCTTATTAAGTATTAGATGACCAAATCTCAATACCTATTTAAATAGAGACATTTTAGTCAAATTATCTATTTTGGCCTAGGAGTTAATATTTTGTTAAGGAGTGTGCAAATGACTAAGTAAACACTCTTTTTGATCCTGAGAGAAATATTTTTATGATCTTTAACAGTACAGTAGTTGTTACTTTCCGTCTCTTGTTAATTACCGTATCATTAAGGTGATATAATTGAGCACTAATTTCTTTTCGCGTTCTGATTTAATGTCGGCAAGGGACTTCTTTCTATGTCTAAAAATATAATTTGACCCTTAATTAATTGAGTGCTTTATTAAAGTGACAAAACAAGGTGATGGACATTCCTTTAACACGCACTAATCCAATGGCAAAGTGTACAGATTCCCCTTGAAAATTCTGAGACTTTATAGCTTCAGGTGCATGGCAAATAAGTGTATTCCTCTTTTATAGAGAAAAATGAATACTTCCCTGCAATCAATTAATTTAATAGTTCCATGTGGAAGAAGTCGTGCTTAACACTCTCTTCCAACCAACTCCTTCAATTCTTATCATTTACACGCCAAAAAAAAAAAAAAAAATCTACTAGCACAGGCTATTTAGAGGCCCTACCATGATAATCTAATATCTTTTGAATATTGCGTTTGCGTATCTTACTAATCTACCATCTTCACCCTTCATTATCCTTTTTTGTTTATCAAGTTTGGACCGAAACCCTTGCACATTCGACTAAGATTATTTTATATGAAAGACAAAGTCCGTCGTTGATTAGGAATTTTTTTTTCTCCTTGTATTGAATTGTCTTCTATTGAAGTTGTAAAGAGATAGTAAAAAGGAGAATACTCGCACACATAAAAAATGGGATTGCAAGACAACATGGATCGATATACCTCTATGCGCGAAATGTACGTGAGGCCAAACCTAATAGAATAATGTTCAGGTTCATTTCTTAGCATCAACCAAGGCTCATTACTCAATATTAAATGACAGTCATTTTCCTTCCTAAAGTTAATTGTTAGTAATCAATACAACGAATGTTATTTTCCTCTCCTCTTGTTTTTAGAAGTTTTTCTTCGTCTTTTGTTTTCTAGGCAATAGTTTTGTGCAAATTTCAAGCTTTTAGTCATGAGTGCACATGTTTGAAAATGCAGTGTAATATTGAGGAGTGACCCTTCACAATGATTTGCCAAAATCGCTTTCAAGACAGTGACTTGCAACGACATAGTGTTTGTTTACTGTGTTTAATTCTTGTTGGGTATTAATATTATATTATTTCTCTAACATTTTGCTTAGCGTTTGACAGTGCTTAGCATTCTTTTAATGGGTTCGAAAACTATTTTGATTTTCTATAACTTAGAACATCTCATTTAAATCAGTTTAAGATGTACAGGTGAGATTGGAGCTTGTGCAAACCACAACAAACAGTAATCACAGATTCACGTTGCTTTTCTTCTCTTTGATTGGTGCTAAATATCGACAAAATAGGAACCAGACAAAGAAGAAAATTTGGTGAGTATAAGAAGTTTTATTTACCAAAGAGCAATATCTACAAGTTTCAATCTCAAAACAAGATTGGCAATGGACGGGACCCCAAAGTCAAAAGCTAGGCTATCACTTCATCCATCATCCTCCTTAGTTAGCACTAAGGGTGGCCAACGGGAAGGGTCGGCCCGGTCCCGACCTGACCACGCTATAAAAAAAATGGGACCGGGACTCTAACCGGAACGGGATCTGGGCTCATCCCGCCCCAGTCCCGCCAGACCCGTCCCGCCCCCTATCACACCCGACCCCTCCCCTTTGCACAAAATAACTGTTGCACCAACGGTCATTTTATATTTTGGCCGTTGTGCAACGGCTATTTTTGGCCTCCCCCCTCCCCCAACCCCCTACCCCCTACCCCCTTAATATTTATTTTTAACTCCTAAGTTATTATATTTACACTTTAATCCAATTTTTCAACTATAAATACCTCATTTTCTCTTCATCTTTCTCACAAATCTTCCTACAATCTCTCAATCTATCTGTCTACATTGTCTACTAAATATTCAATTTTATTTATTCATGTGGGAGTGAAGTTGGCAACTAGCTTGAGGATCTTCCATCGAGCAAAGTTTTAATTTTCAACCTCTCGATTACACGTCGACATTACGTCGACGTTTGGTACATTCGTTCCTTTATTAAATTATTATTGTTTCTTTTTTTTATTTAGCACACTTAATTTCATTTACTTTAATTATTTATTTGTATAATTAAAATGGAAGGATTGAAACGTATGATTACGGGTAAGGGTAAGGGTCAGGCTTCTTCCAGTAGGGGTAACAAGGGCAAGGGTACTTCTTCTAGTCATCCTACTCCTAGACAGGATGATTTGGTTGATACTGAATTTTTTCCTAATATACCATTAGATTTAGACGATGAGATATTTTCTGAAACTCAACAAGACTTTAATTTAGAAGATGATCTAGATGACACACCCACTAATGTAGATGACAAGCCCACTAGCGCACCTTCAACTGGAACGTCTCGTATTCCCCCCTAATATGAGACGAGACCTAACAAAACGACCATTAAAATCAGATGCATGAAATATTTTTTATAGGGACGAAGAGAATCAAGTAGTTAGATGTCAAATTTGTAAAAATGTTTTTAAATTTAAAATGGGAAAAGGTCAGGGTGGGACATGGGGTTTATTGAGACACGTACAAACTTTCACAAAGCTAGGTGGAACCAACACCTGACTGAAAAATTTGGTGCGCCAATGCCCTCTCAGTCGGAACAAGATTCACATACTATCCCGGACCAAGTACAGGGTCAAATTAACCCTATGACGGGGAAATTGTAGGCCCTAAATACGATAAACATAGAGATAGGGAAGCAATAACAAAATTAGTTGTTGTGGAGGTTTTGCCTTTTTCATTTCCTTCCTCACTTGGTTTTATTCATTATATTAGAGATATGTATAATCCAGCTTTTAAGGATTTTCCTAGATCAAATGTTAAGAGAGATGTATTTAAATTTGCACATGAATATCAACATTATTTACGTTATTCCTTATATCATTTTCCTAGTAAAGTATCTATCACGTCTGATATAGGCCGTAGTACTAACGGCCATGATTATTTTAACGGTATCCTGTCATTGGATAGATTATAAATGGTCTATGCAAAAACATATTTTAGCGTATAGATATATAGATGATAGGCACACTGGTACTTTTATTTCAGATAATATTTATCAAGTTTGCGATTATTACGGAATAACTGATAAAATTATGACTATTACATTAGATAACGCTTCTTCTAATAGTTATGCTATTAGAATTTTAAAAGATTTAATTCCATCTTTTCCAAATCATTTTCATATAAAATGTGTGTGTCATATATATAACTTAGTTGTAAAGGATGGTCTAACACTTTTTGCAGACATTCTTAATAAAATACAATTTGCTATAAACTTTATTTTTAACAGTAATAGAATACAACGAAAAAAAGATTATAAAAAAACTTGTCATGATTGCGGACTACCTTATCGAAAAATTCCCAAAGAAGTAGCCACTAGGTGGAATTCTTTATACAAGGAACTACTTGTTGCTTATGACTATAGAAGACCTATAACTTTATTTTTAATGCCCATAATCGCACTCCAACTGATATGGTTGTAGATAGCGATTGGGAAATTTTTTTAGAACTTATTGTATTTTAGAGAAATTTTTTCAAGCAACAAAAGAATTTTCCGGTATATATTATCCTACTATTTTAACTATGTTATTTTATATAGCTCTAATATTTTTATTACTTAGTGAATATATGGAAAAACCAGCTTATAAGGCACCTATTAAAAAATGTTTATCAAAATAAAAAAATATTTTATTCCTATTCCCACTATTTATATTATTGGTGATGTGTTAAATCCGACTATAAAATAGAGGTCGTAACAGCCTCGGTGAATAGAGATGTAAGCTTTAGAGAGGACATTTTCCCATTCAAAGGTGCTAAATGTGAACTTGAAGATATTTTCAGTGATAGTTACCCGGATCACACCACTGAAGTAACTTTGCCTATATCAGTCATGCATATTGAGAACCTCATACCTACAGTGATACTTATGATAAGGAAAAATCTTCCTCACCTGATGCATACCAAAAAGTTCATGTAGATGGAGAACCAGATGGTGTAGCACCTGATACAGAAGTTGCAGAACTCTCCTTGGTGCCTACTGGAAATGCAGAAGTTGATCAAGTATAAGAGAATTTACCTCCTGTTGTTGATAACACTAGAAGGACCAAGAGGACAGTCAAGCCACCTATATGGATGCAGGACTATGTAACTAATCAGAAGCATGTGACACAATCTTTATATCTCATTTCCAACTACATTACCTATGCATCACTGTGTCCAAACTATCAATCCTACTTGGTGGCATTCTCAGCTTATGTTGAACCAAAGAATTTTCAGGAGGCATCTCAGGACAACAGATGGATTGAAGAGATACAACAAGAAGTCTTAGAATTGGAAGATAATAACACTTGAGAAATTGTATATCTTCCAATAGGGAAACAAGTTATTGGCTCAAAATGGGTTTACAAGATTAAGTACAAGGTTAATGGAGAAGTGTAAAGATACAAAGCTAGATTGGTTGCCAAAGGGTACAATCAAAAGGAGGGGCTGGACTACCATGATACTTTCTCACCTATTTTAAAGATGATGACTATCAGGATCATTATTAGCATGGTTGCTTCAACAATTGGGAAATTTTATAAATGGATATCAACAATTCCTTCTTGCAAGGTGATCTATTTGAAGAGGTGTACATGACTATGCCGCAAGAATTCCCTAAGCAGGGGTGGCAAAAGGTTTGTAAGCTGGTTAAGTCTTTATATGGATTGAAGCAGGCTTCAAGACAGTGGAACATTAAGCTTATAAATGAACTAATTATTGTAGGATATTGTCAAAATGCCTATGATCATTCCTTGTTCACAAAGAAAAGAGCTCAAGATATTGTGCTATACTTATCTATGTGGATGATTTGCTAATTACTGGGAATGATTCTTCACTGATTGATGAGACCAAGGGTGTACTGCATCATAAGTTCAAAGTCAAGAACTTAGGTGATTTGAGGTATTTTATTGGAATTGAAGTTTTGAGGTCTGATAAGGGAATTATCCTTAATCAAAGGAAGTATTGCTTAGAGTTGATCTCAAAGGTTGGTCTTGTTAGAAATTTGCCTTTGGCGGGAGTTGCGTCCAACCATCTTTAATAGCTTTAACACTAGTGTTCCGCATGTTGGAACCTTCGTTTCTTCACACGTGCATAATCTACTAAGTAAGTAGATGATCGTAGGACCAAGGATCGTCAAATTTCGTTGAGAAATGAAAGAGATATTGGTCCACGAAGTGAGGTGTTTGAAGCATGGAAAAAAAGTGGTAAAGAGCAATCCTCCCTCATCGGTGGGGGAAGAAAGATTTGTTTAGTTAATAAGTCTCAAAGTTGGCTTGGGGTTTGGGACCCCAAGGGGTATCCAATGTGTTTAAAGAAGGGAGGACCTAGATGTGGTTCGGTTCGAGGATAAGCCCACACGCGCGCCGCCCGCTCATCCGGTCTCGGTCTCGATCACGGGTCACGCAATTTGCACTCAATTATTCTCCCTAATGGCCAATCCGTTGCACATCAATTCACCATTTATTTTGGTGAATTACTACCTCCATAATTGTCATTACTTAGCCAATAACAGCAATTATGTGGGCAGTTGGTAAGCCTCTCCTTCAAACGAAATCAGATTCTTCCTACATTCAGCATCATTTCATTACTAAAAATTCTTCAATGTAGCACTTGAGTTTCCTTTGCTCAATTGTTCAGTTGCTGTTTTATCTTGAGAGACTATTGTCCAGAATGTAGAAAGGATACATACGGGGCAATCTTGTCTTAAAGACAGAGTGCAATCACTCGACTCAGCATACCAAAACTGTTCCAGTTTCTTGTTCAAGTTCATTGAAATTTCAGTTTATTATAATTTCATTGTGTTGTAATACTTAGCAGTTACTCATTTCCGTTTCCTGCATCATTGTAAACAACATGTCTAAGTGGTGCAAAACCAGCTTTGACACCTCTTGAATCAAATCAAAAACTCATCACTATAGAGTATCATGAGCATGTGAGTAAAACAGAAGAACATGATAAGCAAGTGAAAAAACCAGATGATGAAGAATTAGGCGAAGTGACAAGTTACCAGAAATTTATTGGGAAACTCATCTATCTTACCATAACTAGACCAGACATCTGTTTTGTTGTGCAAGTACTTAGTCAGTTCATGTAAAGATCAAAACAGTCACACATGGATGCTGCCCCGAGGGTTCTCAGATATGCCAAAAGATCAGTAGGTCTAGAATTATTTTTCCCAAGAGAAACAGCCTCTAAACTCACAATTTATTGTGATTCAGATTAGGCTGCATGTCCAAATACTAGGAGATCAGTGACTGGATATATTGTAAAGTTGGGAAGTGCTTTAGTCTCATGGAAATCCAAGAAGAAGCAGACAGTGAGCAGAAGCTCAGCAGAGGCTGAGTATAGAAGCATGGTGGTTGCAGAAGTTACATGGATCACTGGATTGATATCAGAGTTGGGATTTCCTATTTCTACTCTTGTTACTTTGTATAGAGCTGGCTAGTGGGTCGGGCTCGGGTCTGGCGGGCCGAGTCGGGGCGGGACGGGTAAAGGGGGCGGGATCGGAGCTAGCGGGTCAAGCAGGATCGGGTTTGGCGGGATTTGTCGAAGTCCCGTCCCGATCCCGCCGGAATCGGGTTCCGGCGGTTTTTTTTTTTTTAACATATGTATAAAAAAAACTCAATAATTAAACAAGACAAGATAGTGTAATAAAAACATCCTAAGGCTATTTTTGTGCCTCTTATATTATTTAATAGACATGATTTTTTTATAATACAAATACAATTGTCGAAATTGCAACTTTGTGGTGTTGTCCAAAAATTACAAATTACATAACAAAATTGCAATTAAAAAAATTACATTCTTAAAAAAACCTGTTCTAGTTTCTTGATAATTTCCTGTGGTTCTTCGGTTGGTATTGATATTTGTTGGTCAAATTGATCCACGTCGCTTCCACAACCACCTTCGGATAAGGTTTCGTTGTAGTTTTCGTCTTCTTCTTCGTTGATCTCCGGTTGACCGCACCTTCTTCGCTCCGCTCGTATCCAATCTCTGAATAATACTGCAATTTCCAAGCTGTCTCCGGCTAATGAGTGTCTGTGGTCTCCTATTTGATATCTGTTGGCAGAAAAAGCGCTTTCAGACGCAGTTGATGACTCTTGAATGTTCAAAACATCTCGGGTCATCATTGAAAGTGTCGAAAGGGTCTTCTCATTCCCCCTCCAATATTTCAGCAAGTCTTCACGTCCTTCTTCATTGAGAACTGCTTGGTACGGTACAAAACCCTGCAAAACAAAAATATCAAACTCGCTAATTTGGTTAGTAGAGGTATGGCCGCACATTCTATTTCTGAGGCTTTCAATACTAGCCGTAGAAACAACATGTCTTTTGTGAGGTTGTGTTGAAGATAAAGAAGATGGTATGGAAGATGGTAGGTTACTAGCACTTTCTTGTTGGTAAAACCTATATATTTTTTTGCATTGGTCTTCTACGCTATACAACACTTCTTCTTTAGTTTGTTCAATAGGTGGTGGGTGATTTGGATTTTTTGGACTTGGAGGTGGTAGTACTTCTATACAATCGTAAATAGTTTCAATAAGTGATTTAATACTGTCTATTTTAATAGTCGAATTTAATACATCACCAATAATATAAATAGTGGGAATATGAATAAAATATTTTTTTATTTTGATAAATATTTTTTTAATAGCTGCCATATAAGCTGATTTTTCCATATATTCACTAAGTAATAAAAATATTAGAGTTATATAAAACAACATAGTTGAAATAGTAGGATAATATATACCGGAAAATTCTTTTGTTGCTTGAAAAGATTTCTCTAAAAATACAATAAGTTCAGAAATTTTTACTCAATCGCTATCTACAACCATATCAATTGGATTTTGATTATGAGAGTTAAAGAATAAAGTTATAGGTTTTCTATAGTCATAAGCAACAAGTAGTTGCTCGTATAAAGAATTTCACCTAGTGGGTACTTCTTCTGGAATTTTTCTATAAGGTAGTCCACAATCGTGACAAATTTTTTTATATTCTTTTCTTCGTTGTATTTTATTACTTTTAAAAATAAAGTTTATAGCAAATTGTATTTTACTAAGAATGTCTTCAAAAAGTGATAGACCATCCTTTACAATTAAGTTATATATATGGCACACACATTTTATATGAAAATGATCTGGAAAAGATGTAGTTAAACTATTTTTTAAAATTGTAATAGCATAATTATTAGAAGAAGCGTTATCTAATGTAATAGTCATAATTTTATCGGTTATTCCATAATAATCGCACACTTGATAAATATTTTTTGCAATAAAAGTACCAGTGTGCCTATCATCTATACATCTATACGATAAGATACGTTTTTGCATAGACCATTTATAATATATCTAATGACAAGTTACCGTTAAATAATCATGGCCGTTAGTACTACGACCTATATCAGATATGATGGATACTTTGCCATTAAAATGATATAATGAATAACGTAAATATTGTTGATATTCATGTGCGAATTTAAATACATCTCTCTTAACAGTTGATCTAGGAAAACCGTTAAAAGTATGATTATATATATCTCTAATGTAGTGAATAAAACCGGGAGATGAAGGAAATGAAAAAGGCAAACCCTCCACAGCAACTAATTGATATTGCTTTTAGGGCCTACAATTCCCCCTGTCATAGGGTTAATTTGACCCTGTACTTGGTCCGGGACAGTATCAGTATGTGAACCTTGTCCTGATGGAGCGGGCGTTTGCGCACCCGATTTTGAAGCATGGTATTGGGCATACCTAGCTGGATGAGCCCTTACTACGTGTCTCATTAAACCCCCCATCCCACCGTGACCTTTTACAATTTTAAATTTAAAACATCTTTACAAATTTTACATCTAGCTACTTGATTCTCTACGTTCCTATCAAAAAATATCCATGCATCTGATTTTAGTGTTCGTTTTGTTGGACCTCGTCTCATACTAGGGGGAATAGGAGGCATTTCAGTTGAAGGTGCACTAGTGGGTGTGTTGTCATCAACATTAGTGGGTGTATCATCTAGATCATCGTCTAAATTAAAGTTTTCTTAAGTTTCAGAAAATAGCTCCTCGTCTAAATCTAATGGTATTGTAGGAAAATTTTCAGTATCAACAAAATCATCATGTGTAGGAATAGGATGACTAGAAGAAGTACCCTTGTCCTTGTTGCCCCTACTAGAAGAAGTCTGACCCCTACCCGTAAGCATACGTTTAAATCCTTTCATTATAAATTTATAATTATACTAATAAATAATTAAAGTAAATGAAATTTAATGCGCTAAATAAAATAAACATACAATAATAATTTAATGAAGGAACGAATGTACCAAACGCCGACGTAATGTCGACGTGTAATCGAGAGGTTGAAAATTGAAACTTTGCTCGATGGAAGATTCTCAAGCTAGTTGCCAACTTCACTCCCAAATGAATAAATAAAATTCAATATTTAGTAGATAATGTAGAGAGATAGATTGAGAGAATAGAGAGATTGTAGGAAGATTTGTGAGAAAGATGAAGAGAAAATGAGTTATTTATAGTTGAAAAATTGAGTTAAAGTGTAAATATAATAACTTATGGGTTAAAAATAAATATTAAGGGGTAGGGGGTTGGGGGAGGGGGGAGGCCAAAAATAGCCGTTGCACAACGGCCAAAATGTAAAATGACCGTTGGTGCAACGGTTATTTTTGCAAAAAGGGGGATTACGGGCGGGATCGGGATCGGGTTGGGATTAGCGGGACTGGGGCGGGGCGGGACGAGACATTGTCCCGTCCGGGTTCGAGTCCCGCTATCAATTTTTTTTTTTACTATTTGGGTTCAGGGCGGGACCGGGGCGGTGTCGGGGCGGGACCGGACTGGGACTGGGTCGATCCGGCCCACTGGCCAGCCCTACTTCTATTGAGACAACAAGGTAGCAATGCAGATTGCTTCCAATCCTAATTTTCATGAAAGGACTAAATATATAGAGATAGATTGCCATTAGAGAAAGAATCAAAGCAAGACTCATAAGCCCTCAATTTGTTACTACTGCTTCACAGTTAGCAGATATGCTTACCAAAGGACTTAGAACTGCTCAGCATCAGTTTTTGGTCTCCAAGCTTGGTGTGTTGTATTCTTTTGACGCACCAGCTTGAGGGGAGTATTGTGAAATGAAGAATAAGTAGTAAGGGGCATTTTAGTAATTGCACTTTAATATTAAAAGGTAAAATATTCCTTGTACTAGAAGTCGGTTATAGAAGCTGTTAATAGCTCTTCACTGTGTAACAATTTCAGTTAGAATAAATGAAAAATATCTCATCTTCTCTCTTTTCTCTACCATTAGTTGCATGTACTGAGATAGTGTTAATTCTTCAATATTGAGCTTAATTAGCTCAATTTCTTAATAAAACTTTTATATTGCTATTATATATAACTTCAATCTTCTTCTTTTTAAAGCAGACGAAAAATGGGAAGGTAAAAATAACGTTGGACATAAGGAGCACATAAATTTTGCAAGTAATGAAAAGTAACATGATGTTTTAAAGAGGATTTTGTCTCACAATACTTTATTCCAACGGCTCTATCATGATCACCATATTTTAGCTGTTTTACTTTTATGAGAGGCATGTGACAGCTCACCATTGGCCATTGCCGTTTCCCATTTGCAAGACTGTATAAATGATAGGCCAGCTAAGCCAATAGTCCCATATGTCATTTTTATTGACCATGAAAATAGCCTCCGACATAAATACAAGATAAATATTGCGGACAACAGATTTTGGTGATCTAGATTTTTCTCGAATTCCATCTATAATAGAGTTTAGTGCATTGGACTGTCCTTTATTTATATTTATTCCCTTCGTGTCAAAATACTTGTAAGTTTTTCTTTCTAAAATTAATTTGATTAAGTTTTTTTCATATTAATATGATGAAAAAATATAACTTAAATGATTGATCAAAATTTATATAATTTGACTCTAAAAAAGTTTAATTTAATAATATTTTGTTAGAGAGGGAGTATATATATAATCATACTATGACCAATAAATTAAGACGACAGTTACCTTCCTCCAACTACTAAATATCTTCTCACAAAAAGATCTTTTTTTCTTTCAAGAATTCTGTGTTTTCTTGAATTCTCGTTGTAGACATGGCAGAATTGGAAGCTAAGAAAGTGGAAACTGAGAAAGTTGTGGACCCTACTCCTCCTGCTACACCTGCACCTGCACCTGCACCTGCACCTGCACCTGCACCAGAACCAGAACCTGAACCTGAACCTGAACCTGAACCTGAACCTGTTGTTGAAGCTCCTAAAGAAGTAGTGGCTGATGAGAAAGCCATAGTTGCACCAGCTTTGCCTCCTCCTGAAGAAGACAAAGAAAAAGAAAAGGCTGATGATTCCAAAGCACTAGTTGTTGTTGAAAATAGTAAAATCTCTCATCTCACTGTGCTTATGAATTTTTATATGTTTTTGGGCTTATCTGCAGTTTTTAGCTTAATTGAAGTAGTAGATTATGAATAAGGAGCTGTCCTTGTGTTGAAAAAGTTTGTTTTGTTAGTTTTATTTTGTACGGACTTTGTATGATTGAAAAAGTTTATACATGTCAGCAATAGATAAAAAGAAAAAACTGTTTGTTGAAGCAAGTTAATAGGAGTACTATCTTTTTCAACTTCTATTTGAGAATAAGAAAACTTGGGAAATGATTTTTTTATGTTGTGAAAGTTTTGCTTTGATCAATCATTGTAAATCTAACTGTGTGTTTTATCTGATTTTTTTTTGTGTGTGTGAAAAGAAAATAACTTATATCTAGTGTACTTGTGTTCATGGTATTAACAGTCTATGCTCTTTTTCAAGAACTAGAACTCCTATTGGTCTGTACAAATTCTCTTTAGGCTTTTGAATAAGCAGAATAACTTCAGTTTGGATGGTTCTTCAGTTACAATTTTCCCAGGTTGAAGAAAGATCCTGAAAATTTTCTCAGTCAAGCACTTAAGCTGGACTTGTTGGCTTTGTCCTCTATATTTCCTTTAGGCCTAGTCGGTGTTTTGAGTGTTCTTCAAAATTTTGACCAATTTCACTGATCTTGCAGTCCCTAGCTTAAGACTGTGCTGTCAAAATAATGTACTTTTCATGGTCTCTCTAACTTTATGCAACTTGTGAAATTGGCAGAAGCGCCTGAACCTGCTGAGGAGAAAAAAGAGGGATCTATTGACAGAGGTAAATTAGGATTGTTCTTTTTCCTTTCGTTTTTTTTTTTTTGGATATTTACTGCCTAAAGATCATGAACTAATTTGATATATAATCCTCAGATACTGTGCTTGCTCGAGTTGCAACACAGAAGAGACTCTCACTAATCAAAGCATGGGAGGAAAGTGAGAAATCAAAAGCCGAAAACAAGTATGTACTCGCTCTGCTGATTTCTCATACATGAATTTGTTTAGCTTGTTAAGTGAAAGAAATAATCCCCTTGATTATTTTCATTAATTGAAAGGCTATATATACAAGTTACACATTTCCATAATAGGAAAAATCCTTTTCCTATTCTACTTCTAAATCCTTATTCTACCATAATTCTAACTATACAATTATGGTAAGTGTATAACACTAATTAAGGTATCCTTTTCCTTACAATATACTACAACTATATATACCATATATACAATAACACATCAATTGGGCTACTGTGCAGTGGCCGAAAGCCCACTGCTTTAATATCTGAAAAAAGCCCACTGCTTTACTATCCTTTGGACTGGCCGAAAGCTCACTGCTTTGCTAGTGATATATATGTGATATACACTGCTGTATATTTAGTGTATATCACATGTATATTGCTCTGTTTAACATTAAGGAATGATAATTGTATGAATCATGTTGACTGCAAATAACACACTAGTAATTCCAAATTAAACAAGAAATAAGCAAAAGAAGTTTCAGTATAGTAGCAATTTGACCTTGTATTGCTTAGTATTAAGATTTTGTTTATTACAGAAGTATTGATTACTTATATGGAAGCCTGTTTATGAGACATTTTTCTCAAGGAAATTGATAGTTTATATCCCCAGTTGCTTCGCTTGGTTATGTCATTTGCACATTTGAGCGTTCCTTTTTGACCTGAGTTTGAGAGAGTAAAGTTAAAATTTTCTTCATTCTTTTATTACTAAACAACGTGTGTGCCATTTTTGCTTCATTAACCATGATATTCAATCGGTTTGAGATGATTATATTTTGTCTGTTTCCAATTTATTTGTTGCAAAATTTGCACAACATATGAAGTATGAGTTGCGTGGCACTAGAATATTTTGTGGTATTATCTATCCCCTTGATCTGTTCTCTGAGAAAGCCTTACAGCCAATATAAGGATTTACATATACCTTCGCTATCACTTCTTTCTCAAACTATGGGCAAATGTTGCCTTAGTTTTTGCAAGTGTTATGTTTACTGATTATGGTAACTTAAATCTGTTGACAGAACTCAAAAGAAGGTGTCTGACATTGCTGCATGGGAAAACAGCAAGAAAGCAAACCTGGAGGCTGAGCTCAAAAAGATTGAGGTGAGTAGTCCCTTCAATTTTGTGTATATAGTCAGTGGTCTGACATACAATATTTGATTGTGACTCTGATGGTCTCAAAAATAGCGTAAGAATTGTGTTCTCTATTTCTGGTGTTTCGTTGTTTCTATTTAATCATACATCAACCACCCGAGAATGTTTGTGGACTTCTTGTATTCTTAAATGAGGAATATTTTCTAAAGAAGTTCTCATTTTATTAAACCTTATTTTGTGGGGAGCAGGAGAAGTTGGAGAAAAAGAAGGCAGAATATACTGAGAGAATGAAAAACAAAACCGCTCTACTCCACAAGGAAGCAGAAGAAAAGAGGGCGATGATTGAAGCTAAACGTGGAGAAGATCTTCTCAAGGCAGAGGAGGCGGCAGCAAAATACCGTGCTACTGGAACTGCTCCAAAGAAAATCCTTGGAATTTTTTGAAAGCAGCAGGTACCAGGCCCGCATTGATAGTGATGCGTTCCACTGGGATATAGTACCTGGTCAAAAATTAATTTTGTGGGATTGTATGAAAACAATGTTTAAGGAAGTCTACATGTTAGTACCCAACCCCAGCAGAAAGACTCTTTATTTAGTAAGATGGTTGAGGTTGTCATCGCTTTGCCAATTACTACAGAAACTTACGACTGCATTATCGTTTCACTTAGGCAACTAATGTGGTGTTGACTGTTGAGTGACTCGGAGAAGTCTGAGCCCTCCAGGGTCTCAATTACTTGCCTCTTGGCGTGCGTCAAAAGATTTCTAGCTTTTATCAAGTTACGAGTCTCACTTTTTCTCCTGTGTTTCTAGTCCTCCAATTGCTTCCTACAAGCTTAAAAAGACTGCTAGAGGTCTTGTTAAGACCTGCACGACACAATTTAGATGAGTCTAAGAACAAGTGCATTATAATTAGTGTTTTACAATTACAGGTTCCACCCAAGCTTCCTCCTTGTAGATTATAAATATTTTCTGTGAACTCCGCCTTTATGTCTAGGATTTGCACAGGAACCAAGAGTTGTTTGCAGTATTATCTGGATTATGTAGCTTTATAGTCTATTATCAACTGGTGGAAGGGCTGGAATAACTATGTCAGTACTATGCTTCAATTTATAACCTACAGAAGAAGCTTGGAGTAATTCGTCTTGATGATCATGTCAACACAGCCAAAACAAGAACAAAGGAGGAGCTATGCAGAAAGCAGTGACAGAAACAAAACCTTTATGGATTAAGAAAAGAAGTAAGTCAGTGGCAATTATATAAAGTGGAAAAAGACGATATGCTCTAATTGCTGAATCTTTCGATAGCTTAAGCATAGCTGCAAAGCTATTACTTTTGAGCCTTAAAAGATAGTTCAAATTAACTTGACAGTTTCAAACTCTATGTTAATGTTGGATTTGATGTTGTGACATTTGACCCAACATATCTTCTAAAGTATTGATATGAATGTGTAAGTATATTGGGATAAATGTTGCACAACATTCGGACCAACATTTTCTGAACAAATTTTACCTTCATGCGATGCAGATTTGTGTAAATATTACTATGAGGTAAAAACGACTTGGCAAGGTAAAAGGGAGCCGGTAAAAAACGAGTGAGGACTAAGTCAAAAGTTGTTGCTTGTCGTGAGGATCAAGCCAAAGCTGTTGAGATTATTACTCCCTAATCTTCTCCAACCAATCCCACCAGCAGTCCACCTTACCCTGAACTTCCCCAACTGATCGATGAGCTTTTCAAGGAAGACTTTCTACTATAAATCGAGAGACTACTACAGAGTATCAGTATCCAGAATCAGAAAGTAAAAATACCAAGAGAGTTCTCGGGATTTCATCTCAGAAATCTGGATCACCAGTGTTGCCTGAGTGTGTTGACAACATTCTGTCCAACATTACAATTGTTGTTTAGATTCTAGATTAGTTTTGTATGGAGCGATTGTAGTGAGAGGTTGTCTATGTCTACTTAGTTAGATTTTTAAGGTAGAAGTCATGTGCGACTTCAACTTTTAAATCATTTCCGTTTTATCTTGTAAATCTGTAAAGAAAGGAATTTGTATATTTGTATATAATATAAATAAAATACATTTAGTCATTGACCATCATAAGTTATATTATATATATAACGTATGAAAATTTAAAACCCTTGTGTTCTTTAAATTTCCGCTACATTTACTCTTCAAAATTTTATGTTTTGCTAAAGTGTTGTTACTGGTGTCCGACGACATAATTTCCGACATTCAGAAACAGAATTGGCATTCGAGTTTATTTCATTTTGTTTTTATTGCTCCATAGCCCCTTACAAGTGGTATTAGAGCCAACACTTAACACAATAAATGCTTGGTCCTGTTGTCATAAGCTATGGATCCGGCAAATCCAACTATTGGTAGGCTTCCTATTTTAGATGGATCAAATTATGCCTATTGAAAGATTCACCTATGTTCTCATATCAAATCAACTTATGTTAGGGCATGAAGATCTATAACCAATGGGTATATTGTTTCAATATTGCCACCGGATGAGGAAGGTGACATTCTTATTAAACCTGAATCAGAATGGACTATAAAATAAACCAATAATGCTAGCTTTAACGAAAAAGCCTTAAGTGCAATTTTTGGATGGATTGATATGTATATATTCAAACTCATTCAAAATTGCCCCACAGCTAAGGATGTATGCGATACTTTACAAATTCATTGTGAAGGTAACTCAAGTGTTCGTCGAACAACGCTACACATGCTCATGAGTAAATATGAACGTTTAAGGATGGAAGAAACGGATGATATTAAATCTTATTTTAAAAAGTTGATTGATATCTCAAATGAATGTCAAGTGCTTGGTGAACCATTAACCAACACTCAACTTGTTGAAAAGGCTCTCTGTTCTCTTCCTAAAAAGTTCTTTTTAAAGATTTGTGCTATTGAAGAAGCTCACAATCTTGCCACAATGGACCTTCATACCTTGATGAGCATTCTCAAAACTTATGAGATGAACATTGAGAATCAAAAGGAATTGTATAAAAGCAAGAATGCGGCACTTCAAGTTCAATCCTCGGAGAGTCAAATCGAAGAAGAGGATGAGAATCTTAAAGAAATTGGTTATGGTGCAAATGTTGCCTTACTCACTCGAAAGTACAATTCGATGGTGAGGAAGTTCAACAATGAGAGAAATCAATCTAAATCTAAAGAACACCAAAACCAAGTCTTCAATCAAAAGCCCACTAGATTCCTTCCAAATGTACAAAAAGAAAATCAACTAAGAAGAACCAACTCAGATCGTACCAAATTTGGTCCCAAACAACTTGAGTTCGTGCAGTGTCATACATGCTCGGGTTGGGGTCACTATGCTAACGAATGTGCAAACACTCTTAGAAATTTTGGTAAGAACCTATGGGTTTCTCTTAGTGATGATGAAGGAGAAGAGAAATGAGATCGTGAAATTGAAACACAAGCAATGCTGGCTACTATTTTTGAACAGTCTCTATCGGATAATAAAGATGTCGTATACAATGTTGTCTCAGATGCCACGACATTTTCTCCAATATCAACAATGACATCAACATCCTCAGCGACATCCGAAAGGTATGAATTCTTTAACTATTCTGATATTAATTGCTTTAGTGGTTCTATTTCTGTTAGTGAGACTGATTGTATGGATCAAGTTGAACGCAAAGATGATATGATTAATGAACTACAAAGTATTTGTAAAGCCTTAATCATAGAATTGAAGCAACTTGACAAAAAGGTAAAATCTTTAACTCATGCGAATTTATTAAAAGGCACGATAACACGACTTAAGTTTGCACTTACCAAAAAGGATATTGAATTTGGTAAGATCCGTGCAAAATTGGATTTAGCCGAAGCAACCTTCCGTAAGCTCAACACGGGGACTTCGAAATTGAATGAGATACTCAACTTTAGTAAACCTTCACATGCAGGAATTGAGTACAAAAACTCTCTTAAAATCATATGCTCTAATCTTTTTGATAAAAATGAGAAAATATGATTTGTAAAAGAAAAATGGATGAACAATAGATTCTCATATATGTCAAAGAATATGAAGTTTGTGTGTCACCATTGTAACTCCCATGGACACTTAAAACTATATTGTTTCAAACTTCAAAATTTTGTGAGCAAAATGTTGCCTAAAATGTTGTCCAACATTCCGGATCACAATCGAAGCAACATTTCTGAGCCAAAAGGTAAAAAATATTTTAAGAGAGTTTGGGTTCCTAAAAATGATGTAACATGTAATGTTGCTATAACTGCATTTAGAACTAACATTTTAGGTTCTTGGTACTTTGATGGTGGATGTTCTCGCCACATGACATGTACAAAAGGTTTTCTAAAGAACTATGAGTCATTCAAAAGAGGAAACGTGACTTATGGATGTAGCAGTAAAAGCAAAATAATTGGAAAAGGGATCTTGGATGTTCATGGATTTTCAGCCTTAAAAAATATCTTACACGTTGAGGGCTTAATGACTAATTTGATTAGTATTAGTCAACTGTGTGATGACGATCTTGAGGTAAAATTTAATAAGAATCCATGTAAAGTTACGAATGAAGCAAATATACGTGTCATGAAAAGTACAAGAACGGGTGACAATTTCTATCTTGTTGTAAGACAAGAAACATGAAATAATGCTAAGGTCGATGACACAACACTATGGCATCAAAAGTTGGGGCATGTAAACTACCGCAATTTAGAAAAATTGGTCTCATATGAAGCGGTTAGAGGCATACTCAAACTTAGTCATAAAGGTAAAACTGTCTATGAAGATTGTTTGAAAGGTAAGCAAACTCGTGTCTCTCATAATATTGTCCAACACAATGGACAACATTCATGTACGTCTCACTGTTTTTAATTGCTACATATGGATGTAATGGGTCCAATTGAAGTAGACAGTTTAGGAGGCATGAGGTATTCCTTTGTGATAGTAGATGATTTTTCTAGATATTCTTGGATATATTTTTTGAATAAAAAATCACAAACGTTTGACATGTTTAAAATCTTGCACTCTAGAATTAGAAATTTATACTATTCTTCTATTTTTTGGATTAGATCCGACCATGGAAAAGAATTTGAAAATAGTTCATTCACAAATTTTTGTGAGAAAAAAGGAATTTTTCATGAGTTTTCTGCCCCCAAAACTCCTCAAAAGAATGGGGTTGCAGAACGGAAGAATAGGACATTGCAAAGAAATGGCTAGAGTGATGCGTAATTCTAAATATTTGTCGAAACGTTTATGGGCAGAAGCCTTGAATACTGCTAATCACATCGCTAATAGAGTATATTTAAGGCTAGGAACAAAGATGACACCGTATGAGATTATAAATGGAAAGAAACCAAACTTGTTACTTTTATGTTTTTGGGTGTATTTGATATATTTTAAATGACAGGTATCATTTGGCAAAATTTGACTTTAAGAGTGATAAAAGAATTTTTGTTGGATATTCACAAAATAGTCATGCTTATCGAGTATACAATCTGAGATCAAGAATTGTACAAAAGTCTGTAAATGTTATCTTTGATGATCTTTCTAATGTTTCAGAAAAAACTATTGAAAATAACATTATAGATATAGTGGAAAGTTAACAGAGTGTAGAAGAATCCGATGTTGCCACACCTGAAGCAATATTCGAAACAACAATAGATACCACAGAGGCCACAGATGAGGAGTCAAGTGGTGAACTGTTAGACCAAGTTCGTAGGGACACCTCATCATGGATTATGAAAAATCATCCAACGGGCCAAGTGATAGGGGGGGGGGGGTTGAAGGAATTAGAACAAGAGGAAAAGAACCACTCAACTATAGAGAAATAGTAAGGTATGTGTGTATGTCAACCATATACCAAGAGGTTAGTCTTTCTACATTAGAACCAAAGAATATTGTAGAAGCACTTGAAGATAATTTCTGGACACAAGCAATGCAAGAAAAGCTTGAACAATTTTTTCGAAATGAAGTCTGGGACTTAGTTCCACGTCCAAATAATAAAAATGTAATTAGAACTAAGTGGATTTTTAAAAATAAATCAGACGAATCGGGAACAGTTGTTAGAAACAAAGCACGTCTAGTTGCACAACGTTATACTCAAATTGAAGGAATTGATTTTGATGAAACCTTCGCACCTGTAGCTAGAATCAAGTCGATTATACTTTTACTTGCTATTGCTTGTTGTCTGAAAATTACTTTACACCAAATGGATGTAAAATGTGCCTTCTTAAATGGTTATCTAGACAAGGAGGTATATGTTGAGCAACCAAAAGGATTTGAAGATCCTTACCATCCACTCTATGTGTACAAGCTTAAAAAGGCTTTGTATGGGTTGAAACAAGCCCCTCGTGCATGGTATGGTCGTTTAACTAACTTTCTTTTTGAATTTGGTTTAACCGTGGCGAAGCTGATCGTACTTTGTTTATTAAATGACACGGTGTAGATATTATAATTACTTAAATCTACGTGGATGACATAGTCTTTGGATTGACTTCAGAGTAGTACCTAAATTCATTTGTTGAAGCTATGTCATCGACATTTGAAATGAGCATAATTGGGGAATTAATTTTTTTCTTAGGCTTGCAGATAAAACAAAGTAAAGATGGAATTTTCATTTCACAGAGTAAATATGCCAAGAATCTAGTTAAAAGATTTGGTTTGCAGAATGCTAAACATATGAAAATGCCAATGGGTTCATCGCAGAAGGTATGTAAGGATAATGTTGGTGAAAATGTCGACCCAACATTATATCGATCTATGATAGGTAGCCTTCTTTATCTTACCGCTAGTCGTCCAGATATTATGTTTAGTGTTTGCGTTTGTGCACGTTTTCAAGCCTGTCCCAAAATGTCCCACTTAAATGCCATGAAACGTATTATTCGATATATTGCTGGAACATGTGAGTTGGGAATATGGTATTCCAAATACACTAATCCTAACTTAATAGGATTTAGTGACTCGGATTGGGCTGGAGATGTGGATGATAGAAAAAGTACAAGTGAAGGATATTTTTATCTTGGCAATAACCTTATTTCATGGTATAGTCGTAAATAAAATTGTGTCTCACTTTCAACTGCTGAATCTGAATATGTAGCACCTGGAAGTTGTTGATCTCAATTAATATGGCTACGACACATGTTAGACGACTATGGATTTACTAGAAACATTTTGATTTTGTACTGTGATAATTTAAGTGCTATAAATATTTCCAAAAATCCAGTTCAACACTTACGTACAAAATACATTGATATTAGACATCATTTTAAGAGATTTAGTCGAAAACCAGCTAGTCCAAATTGAACATGTTGACACTCTTCCTCAACTAGTTGATATTTTTACAAAAGCTTTGGACCATGAGAGATTTTCTAGCTTGAAGAAATCTCTTGATCTTTGTAATCTCTAAAAAGGCATTTTTGGTGAATGTCAGCTGAAATGTTGTCTAACATTTCGGGTGACATTTACCTATGTTAAATCACTAACTGATTATTGTTGTTGTATGGTGCATAACTTTTGGTCACACAAGCATGATCCTTCAATAAGAATATGTTATCAAAGTGATACCGTTCTCTGCTATAATATAATTTATATATATATATATATATATATATATATATATATATATATCATAAAAAGGGAGTATCAAAATAAAGCAAAGCCTATACAAATATTTGGCAACTGTGAAAAATGGGCAAATCTCTTGAAAAGATACCGTTCCTATTCTATAGGAGTATCGAGTGCTTCAAAAGAATTTTGAGAATACTAAATAAGTATTCTTATTTTTGACACGAAAAAATCTTTTGTATGTGTTATATGATTAGATCAAGGACACGATGAGAAAATGTTACATTGGTCCAGTGGTCAAACTCATAAAATACGTATAAAACGTATCTTGGTTTGTTGCCAAATCTGAAAATTCTTGTGGGATCAAAATACTTGTGTCGTCCAAAATGTTGCTAACATTGCTGTTGACATTTTCAGAATGTGATATGTGTTGGGATGTTGTTCTTATCTGATTTTTGAAATATCAGATTTTACTCCCTATCATATGTCTTGTTTAATGGAATTTCAGAATTTAAAATGATAAGATTAAATTTTATTCCTACCGTGATGTTTATTTTTATCCCAATTTTTTAGGTGTAAGTTATTGTGTAAAATTGAAATACCTAAAAATAAGAGATTTTTGTTGGTAAGAAAAGGTTTGCCATGTATATAAATATTTCTCTCATTTGCTAATATTTTTATCATTTCCGATTTTCCCATAAAAATAAAAATACAAACGGGAGGGAAAATCACATCGAGCATACATCTACCTACCTAACCGATGGAATCACCAAACCAAACTTCAATCTCTATCAGAAATCCTAACTTCTCAAAACCCTATCCCAAATTTTCACCAATGGTAACATCACCAATGTCAAAACAAATGTCATCCAACATCCACTCCAATACTCCAATGAGCACAAACCCTCCAATGAATACGGAGGCTTCCGAGAACAATGATCCCCAGTAAACAGAACAACCATCCTCTTCCTCCAATCTCCCAGAAAACCCATGTACAACAATAGTGTTTAAAGGTTTTGATGAACCTTTAGATATTAACTATCCTAGAGATAATGTAAGAGAAGCAAAACATGTCATAGACAATAGGGATGAAGTGATTGAATATCTCACTAGAGGTATGATGAAGAAGTGGATCCCTAGATGTCCACCCTCCAAACTAACAACCCCGTTTTCCACCCTCCACAAAATTGGTATTCACAATTGGCTTCCTTCAATGAATGAGTCAATTGTGACATCTGAACAAGCCACCATGTTGTATAAAGTTGGGAAAGGTTTGAAAGTTGATTTGGGAAAAATGATATTTCATCAAATTGCCAACTTAGCTGAGAAATAATCAACTTCAATCCTTCATTTTCCCTCTCTGATCTAAAAAGTTTTAACCACCCAAGGTTTTGAGCCTAAGAGAGAAGACACTTTAGGGAAGGCTCCTGAGCTTTACACTATAAACAAAGTAATTTTGAAGAGCAAGGACAGAGTCATCGACTTGCCCGGGAAGAAGGAAGCTGAAAGTGAAAACGTTGCCAGAAATGTCACCAACATCCTGGGCAACACTTGTCCAGGACAGTCTACATTGTCTACAAAATGGCTTGTGGATCAAATTGAAAAAATCAACCAACAGATTTTTGAGGTTGATGCTGCAAGAAATGCCATGATACAAGCTAGAGACCATTTCATGATGCTAATTTCTTCACAAAAAGGGGGAGATGATGTTGATGCTGGAGGAGGAAGCTAAAGGTTGTTGTGCAGAGGAAGTTAAATTTGTTATGCAGAAGTAGAAAGTTGTTGCTGCTGTATGATGAGCAATGAGGGAACTATTGCTGTTGTCGATGTTGTATGAGGATCTTTAGTGGATTGACATTGATATTTGTTGACAATGAATATTTCTATTTGTGGTTTGTATATATTGGATGATATGTGATATGTATGCTCATATTGGTTTTCCTTTTCTAATCCTATGAATCGGTATACACATATTTGCTTGTATGCCATCACAGGTTAAGGGGGAGCATGACCTTGAAATTGTTGATCACAAATGTCGGACAACATTTGTGACAACATCCAAAGTCAACTTTATATTTTAATAAGTTTTGTAAAGAAAGAAAAAAAGGGGGATATTGTTAATGTTGGATTTGGTGTTGTGACATTTGACCCAACATATCTCCTAAAGTATTGATATGAATGTGTAAGTATATTGGGACAAATGTTGCACACCATTCAGACCAACATTTTCTGAACAAATTTTGCCTTACTTCACGCGATGCAGTAATATTTGTGTAAATATTACTATGAGGTAAAAACAACTTGGCAAAGTAAAAATGAGCTGGTAAAAATGAGTGAGGACTACGTCAAAAGTTGTTGCTTGTCGTGAGGATCAAGCCAAAGCCATTGACATTATTACTCCCTGATCTTCTCCAACCAATCCCACCAGCAGTCCACCTTTCCCTCAACTTCCACAACTGATTCATGAGCTTTTCAAAGAAGATTTTCTACTATAAATAGAGAGGCTACTACAGAGTATCAGTATCCAGAACCAGAAAGTAAAAATACCAAGAGAGCTCTCGGGATTTCATTTCAGAAATCTGGATCACCAGTGTTACCTGAGTATGTTGACAACATTCTGTCCAACATTACAATTGTTGTTTAGATTCTAGATTAGTTTTGTATGGATTGATTGTAATGAGAGGTTGTCTATGTCTACTTAGTTAGATTTTTCAGGCAGAAGTCATCTGCGACTTCAACTTTTAATTCCTTTCCGTTTTATCTTGTAAATCTGTAAAGAAATGAATTAGTATATTTGTATATAATATATATACAATACATTTGGTCATTGACCATCATAAATTATATTATATATATAAATTATGAAAATTTTAAACCCTTGTGTTATTTAAATTTCCGAAGCATTTACTTTTCAAAGTTTTCTGTTTTGCTAAAGTGTTGTTACTGGTGTCGGACTACATAATTTCCAACATTCGGACACAGAATTGGCATTCGAGTTTATTTCATTTTTTTTATTGTTCCATAGCCCCCTTACACTCTATATAGCTTGTTTGATCAAATATATGAAAGCAAACTATGTCCAATACTCTGGGCATAGTGATTTCCTTGATCCTAGCGAACTCATTGCAATTTTTTTCAGTGATCCTACTAAGTGTTAAAGGTAAACGAGACCCGATCATTGTCAGGTTCTTGTAGCTAGAATTTCTGTATCAGCAGACTTTGATAACTTATCTGAATTAATAGTCATATCTGCTGTTTATGGGAGGCTATAGAACTAAACCTGAAGAATTTTAATGCTTGACCAATGAAAATGAAGAAAGAGGGCCAGGAAAACATTGCATACAGATTAAAGCATTACAAAATGATGTAAGATATGATACTAGGTAGTATTATTGCCAAAGGTTGAACTTCCAGTATATATAAGCCATGAATTGGAAGGAAAGCAATGCATCTCTGTTTTGGTTTAGAGGAAATTTCTATGGAACCTTCCACTTTTAAACTCTCTAGCTAGTTTGTACAATTTTATACAACATCCTATGAAGAAAAATCCATAACTTTCAATCATTAGACCTACATTCTCTGAACACACCTTCTTTTGGCAATCAAGATATGGACATTTGTTAACTTACTTGAAGAAGAGTTAGAGTGACAACCTTAGAAACAAAAGTTCGATTTGTAAGACAATCTATAAAATTTAAGAATGTCGAAACACTTATAGAGTGAAATCGCAACCGAATAAATGATCGACATACCTCCGGCCATTGTTACGGAATTGTGATTGGCATCATCTTAGTCGGTTTATCGAAGAATCTTCTAAGCACTCAAACCTCACTCAAGATGGTATGGAGTTTTGAAAAGAGAGTTTATGCTTAGGGACCCTTGAACCAGATATATGTATATATAATAGTTCTCCATCAAGAACATTTCCAGAAGAAACTGCCATAGCAACATTTTTCTTGATGGTTATGGGCAAGTATGTTTACATGGCAATTAGCAAAGAGAGTAATGGGTTAGTGGCTTAGGTCCAACTTTTATGGACCATTTCAACTGATGCCTACATTCTTCCACTTGGTCCGCATATTCTAACACCATAAATGAAATATAATACATGAATCATGGCGATAGTTTCTCTAAAATTGAGTAGTATCTTTCATGTATCACGATGCCTCTAAACATTATCCCATAATTACTTTATGAATAAACCGAATGTTTATTCTAGGTCCATACTCTAGCAATATATCTCCAAATAAACTGAATATGCACACAATAATAAATACGAGAAATATCATATAAAATAGAGTTTCATCAACATTCGTTGTTACAACAAAATTTTACATAGTGGAACTAAGTCCCATTATGACTACATCATCCTTAAATTTATGTGGTGGCATGCCTTTAGTTAAAGGATCAGCTAATATCAGTTCAGTGCTAACGTATTGAATGACAAATTTCTTATCTTTAACATGTTCTCGTATGGCTAGATACCTGAAGTCGATATACTTGCTTTGAATACCACTGTATTATTCTTAGCCATAAAAATAGTAGCTTAATTGTCACAATATAACCTTAATGGCTTAGAGATAGAGTCGATAATTCTAAGCCTAGAAATGAAACTCTTCAACCATACACCAAGTGAGGTAGCCTCAAAATAAGAAACGAACTCAGCCTCCATAGTGGAAGTAGTAATCAGGGTCTGTTTGGCACTCCTCCAAGATATATCTCCACCGGCTAACATAAACATGTATCCTGAAGTTGGTTTGTGTAAATCAACACAACCAGCAAAGTCTGAATCAAAGTAGCCAATAACTTCCAAATCATCTAATCGTTTGTACAAAAGCATGTAGTCTTTTGTCCCTTGTAGGTATCATAAGATTTTCTTTGCAGCTCTCCAGTGGTCAAGACCTGGATTACTCTGGTATCTTCCTAACATTCCAACAATAAATGCAATATCAGGTCTTGTACAAACCTGAGCATACATCAAGCTTCCAACAGCAGAAGCTCATGGAATATCCTTTATTTGTTCCCTTTCAAGATCATTCTTTGGGCACTTATTCAAATTGAATTTGTCACCCTTTAAAATAGGAGCTACACTTGGTGAACAACTTTTCATCCGAAACCTCTCTAAAATTTTATTGATATAGACTTCTTGAGATAGACCTAAGATACCTTGATGTCTATCTCGATGAATCTTAATGTCAATGACATAAGACGCATCACCCATGTCTTTCATATCAAAATTTTAGAGAGAAATTGTTTCACCTCATGTAGCATTCCCTTATCATTGGATGCAAGTAAGATATCATCCCCATATAGAACTAAGAAGCAAATTTTGCTCTCACTGACCTTCTGGTATATACATTGATCCATAGTGTTCTCAACAAAGTTAAATGAAAAGATAACATCATGAAATTTTAAGTACCATTAATAGGAGGCTTGTTTTAGTCCATTTATGTATTTCTTTAGCTTGCATACCAAGTGCTCACCATTTCTAGAGGAGAATCCTTAAGGTTGTTTCATATCAACTTCTTCCTCTAAATCTCCATTGAGAAATGCGATTTTCACATCCATCTATTGCAATTCTAAATCAAAATGAGCTACTAATACCAATATGATAGGTAAGGAATCCTTTTTAGATATAGGAGAAAACATCTCTGTATAATCGATTCCTTCCTTTTGAGTGAATCCTTTAGCGACTAGTCTTGCTTTATATCTTTCTATGCTGCCCGATAAGTCCCTTTTAGTTTTAAAGATACATTTACATCCAACTGCTTTTACACCATTAGACAACTCGACAAGATCCCATACCTCATTGCTTTTCATGGAATTTATCTCTTTTTTCATGGCATTGTACCACAATTCTGACTCTTTGCAACTCATGGCTTGTAAAAAAGACTCAGCATCATTTCGACTCCAACGTCAGATTCTTGCAGATATACAACATAGTCACTAGAAATTATTGATTTTCTTTCTCTAGTAGATCTCCTTAATATTGCGCCAACATTTTTCTGAGGGTCATGTTGTTCAACTTGTTGTTCAATAATTTCTAGAATTTCTTGAACAACTTGATCTACTGGAATATTTTTAGCAGCTTGTGGAATTTTATTGATCAGATGCTCAACACCTTGTTGTATGTGAGGGATGTTCTGAACGATAACCAATCTTTATCTTGAAGTAAAAGGTTGATCTCTTACATAAGTTGTAATCTGAAAATGATCACTCCCACTAATTAAGTCATTCTCAAGAAAGTTTGCATTTATTGATTCCACAATCCTAGTGCTATTAGATGGACAGTATAATCTGTATTCCTTAGACCTTTCGGCATATTCAATGAAATATCCGCTAATGGTCCTAGAATTCAATTTTTTTTCTTGTGGGTTGTAGATACTAACTTTGGACGGGCATCCCCATATACATATATGTGTCAAACTCAGTTTCCAACCTTTGAACAACTCAAAAGGTGTCTTTGGGACAGCCTTTTCAGAACTCGGTTTAATATATACACTGTCGTATTAAGAGCTTCAATCCACAAGGACTTAGGTAGCTTAGAACTACTTAGCATACTATGCACCATGTCCAATAAAGTTTGATTCTTCTTTCTGCTACACTATTTTGGTCTGGAGAACCGAGCATAGTATATTGGGCATCAATTCCATTTTCTTGAAGAAAATTCAAAAAAGGACCTTATGCTTGTCCATCCTCAGTGTATCTACCATAATACTCACCACCTCTATTAGTCCTCACAATCTTAATTTATTTTCCATATTGTTTCTCTACTTCGTCCTTGAAAACTTTAAAGGCTTCTAATGCTTCACTTTTATTATGAAGCATGTAGAGATACATGTATCATGAGTAATCATCTATAAAGGTGATAAAGTATTTTTGACCATATGCGTCCATGTTAGGACAACATATATCTGAATGTATGATTTCTAATATAGTTGAACTCCTCTTAGCACCTTTCTTTGACTTTTTGGTCTGCTTGCCTTTAATGTAGTCCACACAAGTACCGAAATCAGTAAAATCTAAAGTACTAAGTGTTCCATCATTTACTAATCTCTTAATTCTATCTATGGAGATATGTCCCAATCTCCGAAGTGATAAAATAAAGAAATCTTCATTCATAACACACCGTTTAATACCAATTTTTACATGCATAACATTATGAGTGGAATCATTTTATAAATCAAGAGTGAAAAGACCATCAGACAATGTATCATTTCCAACAAGTTTAGACTTATAAAATAGATTAGAATACCCTTCTAAAAAGAAGAAATATCCCAAAGGTACAAGTCTTGAAACTGAAATTAAATTCCTAGAAAATTTAGGAACATAAAAGGTCTTTTCTAACTCTAAAATGAAATCGCTACTTAAAACTAAAGTGCATGTTCCAATAGCTTCCACACGCGACTGCATCTTGTTTCCAAAATAGATGTTTCGCTCATCTTCCACTGGCTTCAGCAGGTTTTTTAATCCATGCAATTAATTTGTAATATGGATTGTAGAAGCATAATCAATCCACCACGTATTATAAACAACATCAGCCATATTGGCTTCATTACAAATAAGAGAGATTGAAGTACCTTTCTTTTCAGCCATTTCTGATACTTGATACAATCCTTCTTTATGTGGCCCATCTTTCTACAGACGGGACACTTGAATTCTTTCTTGATATCAGGTTCAACTTCAAGTGGTGCTTTTCCTTTCCATTTCTTATTGGATTGATAGGTCTTCTTTCCTTGAGTAGCCATGAATGCACTTTCTCCAGTTTCCATCAGCAATCGACCCTCCTCTTGAACACACATGGACATAAGTTCATTAATAGACCACTTATCCTTATGTTTGTTATAGGACATCTTAAAGGGGCCATACTGTAGAGGAAGAGAGTTCAAAATATAGTGCACAAGGAAAGTTTCAGACATTTCAACCTCAAAAGTCCTTAGCCATGCCGCTAAGTCTCGCATGTTCATGATGTGCTCGCGCACACCTCTCACACTGGTGAGCCTCATTGATGAGAATTTCATAATCAAGATGCTGGCAAGTGCCTGAAGTCTCAAATTGTTCATTAATAGCCTTCAGTAATGTCTTGACATTGTTATACTGTTCGACAGAACCACGAATACGAGCAGAGATTTTGGTCTTAATGAACATAACACTCAAACGGTTTGAGCTCTCCTATTGTTCATTAAGAGCAATCTCAGCTTGAGTGCTACGTTCATTAATAGGTGGTTTGTCTTTCCTGATAGCATAATCAATGTTCATGCACCCTAAGTGAAGGAGAATTCTCTCCTTCCAAATCTTATAGTTCTCTCCATTCAATTCGGGAATATCAGAGAAATTTGAAGGTTGCATAACTACAAAAACATATACATACATTCTTAATAAATTTGAGGCAAATAATATAAAATTGAATCTACTGACATGCCATAAAAATTGCATGTGGGCTAAATTTTTAATTCAATTAGATTATTCTTTATGATAGAATTATTAATTTACAAGCATGATATTCTATTTTTATGATAAAATTGTTAAACTCTCATTCATAATTCCTATGGGTAATTATAAAAGTATTTAACATTTTATTCTAATTAATCAGGCAACCCAATAATAAAAGTTCTTGAGTTATTATATCGTGCATAATTAATCACAATTTTAATGTCTAAAATTTCTTTATGTTATCCTTAAATTTAAAATTTTATTCAATTAAAGATGTTGTGGCTAATCTCCAACCAAATAAAATTATAGACCACTTAGACATTAGTCCTTATTTAATGTCTATAATTTCCTTATGTGATCCTAAACATAATATATAATTTCATTTAATCAAGATTGTTGTGGCTAAATCTTAATTAAATAAAATTATATGAATCACTAAATATCAATTCAAAATTTTATTGCTAAATCATTGTGCAATAATATTATGCTTCATGTGCTTAAATATTTTATTTAATATTTGTATGCAGATGCAACAGTAAACATACAACAAATATAGTTATTTAAACACATAATTATAAAATTGGTAAACATCTTAAATGAAGATCTTAGATTAAAAAGTATCTTTAACAATAATGGAAGTATTACCGTGGCAGAAGAATTTAAGTGCCAACAACATAATTAAATTTACTACTCCCTCAGGATAAAAAAGAATGTCACTTTAGTCATTTGCACCCCTTTAAAAAAATATTAACTTCTAGAAAAAAATAGATAATTTGACTAAACTGCTCCTAATTAAATAGGTTTTGGAATTTGATCACATAACACTTAATAGGGTTATGAAAAAGTAAGATTAATTATTTCTTGATTAGATTAGTGAACTCTTTTTAACTTAAGAAAAAATGTTAAGTGAAAACTCTTTTAAATCAGAAGAAATTACTTTTAAAGAAGTTTATACTATCTCCTCCGCATAAAAGACATTTAATGAGCACTGTGCGAGAAATATTGGAAGACTATGGAATTAAAACATCAGACTTAATATGTACAATCAAGGCAGCCAACATTTTTCTCTTCTTTCAAGAAAAGAAGCATTGAATAGTCTGTCTCCATGTACCAAAGTCAATAGTAAAAAATAAGGGTGGCCAGTGCGACGAGATGGGACAGGACGGAATTTAGGGGGACAGGGGTGGGTCAGGGTCAGGATCAGGATAGGCGGGACGCGGGGGAAGGGATTTGGGGGACGGGAAGTGGTCCTATCCCGTCCCACATCCCGCTATCAGAGGGGACGGGATATATATATATATATTTAAACACTTAAATAATTGAACAAGATATTGAAAAAATATTCCAAGGCTAATTGTCTCTTATATTATTTAATAGAAATATGATTTTTTTTGTAATACAATTTCAAAATTGCAACTTTGTTTCGTAGTTCAGAAGTTGCAAATCACACAGTAAAATTGGCATTAAAAAATTATATATGCAACCATACTTTTTCTAATTTTCTGACAATCTGTTGAGGATCTTCTGTTGGAATTGGAATTTGTTGGTCAAATTGTTCAACGTCGCTTCCTGCTCCCTCGGATAAGATTTCACTGTAATTATAGTCATCTTCTTTATTGATCTCTGGTTGACCGCATCTTCTACGCTCCGCTCTAATCCAATCTCTAAATAAAACTACAATCTCCAAACTATCTCCCGTCAATGAGTGTCTGTGCTCTCCTATTTGAAACATTTTAGTAGAAAAGGCGCTTTCAAAAGCTGTATGCTTGAATATTCAACACATATCGGGCCATCTTTGATAGTCGGAAATGTCTTTTCATTCTCCCTCCAGTATTTCAGCAAGTCTTCACGTCCATTTTCATTAGCAATTGATTTGAACGGTACAACACCTTGCAAAACATAAACATCTAACTCGCTAATTTGTGAAGCACTTGAACCACTATACATTCTATTCGAAGGCCTTGAATACTTGAAGCAGAAACTACATATTTTTTATAAGGTTGAAGTAAAGTAGAAGAAGATGGTACAGAAGCCGGTTGATTATTTGCACTTTGCTCTTGGTAATACATATACATAGTTTTGCACTGTGTTTGTACGCTAGAGATAACATCTTCTTTAGTTGGTTCGTTAGTTGGTTCTGTTTGAAGTATTTCTAGGCATTCTTAAATCGTTTCGATAAGGGCATTACAACCGTCTACTTTAATAGTAGGATTTAATACAACACCAATAAAATAAATAGGGGAATAGGAATTTTTTTTTAATTTTACAAATATTTTTGTAATAGCTGGAGCATAAGTTGGTTTTTCATATATTCATTAAATAACCAAAATGTTAGAGCTATATAAAATAACATAGATGAAATAGTAGGATAATAAATACCAGAAAATTCCTTAGTAGCTAGATTTTTTTTTCTAGGAATACAATAAGTTCCAAAATTGTATCCCAATCATCATCTACAAGCATATATGAAGAATTTTGATTATGGGCATTAAATAATAAAGTTATAGGTCTTCTATACTCCTGAACAACAACTAATTGTTCATACAAAGAATTTCACCTAGTTGCAACTTCTTCTGAAATTTTCCTATAAGGTAATCCACAATCATGACATATTTTTTTAAACTCTTTGCGTCTTTGTATTTTATTACCTTTAAAAATAAAGTTGATAGCAAATTGTACTTTATCAAGGATGTTTTTAAAAAGTTTTAGGTCATCCTTTACAACTAAGTTATAAATATGACATGCACATCTAACATGAAAAATATCGGGAAAAGATGGAGTACATCGAGTTTTTAAAATGTTTACAGCATAATCATTAGAATAAGCATTATCTAATGTAATAGTCATAATTTTATCAGTAATTTCATAATATTCACTAATTTCATGAATATTTCTTGAAATAAAAATTCTAGTGTGCCTTTCGTCAATATATCTATATGGTAATATACGTTTTTGCATAAACCAATTGTGATCTATCCAATGACATGTAACAGTTAAATAATCATTACCATTAGTACTACGACCTATGTCAGAAGTGATAGCCACTTTGCCCTTAAAATGATACAATGCATAACGTAAAATATTCTTGATATTCATGCGCAAATTTAAAAACATCTCTTCTAATAGTTGATCTAGGAAACCCGTTAAAAGCTGGATTATATATTTCTCGAATGTAATGAATAAAACCATGAGATAAAGGAAATGAAAAAGGCAAACCCTCCACAACAACTAATTTTGCTAAATTTTCCCGATCTTTGTGTTTATCATATTTCGGATTTATAACTCCCCCGTCATCGGGTTAATTCGACCCTGTACTTGGTCGGGGACGCTATGTGAACCTTATCCCGACTCAGAAGGCATTTTCACACCCGTTTTTTCAGTCAAGTATTGGTTATACCTTGCTTTGTGATCCTTTTCCACATGTCTCATTAAACTTTCTGTCCCACCTTGACCTTATCCAGTTTTAAATTTATAAACTTCGCGACAAATTTTACAAATAGCTAGTTGATTAGGAATGTCCCTTTCAAAAAAATCCCATGCAGGTGATTTTAATTTTTGTTGTTTTTGGCCTCTTCTTATACTAGGGGGAATAGGAGGAATTCCAGTTTCAATTTCAGCCTGAGACTCAATCTGAGCTTGAGGTGAAGTTGCACTAGTGGGTGTGTTATCTAAATCATCTTCTAATTCATTTTCTAAAGCATAGTCTGGTTCAGATGCAGAATATACCTCATGATCTAATGGTATATTAAGATTAACATTAAAAAGTTCAGTTTCATCTACATGAGTGAAATTATCATAATTAGGATTACTAGAAAATGCACCCTTACCCCTGTTACCTCTACTACATCTACCAAAAAAATGTACACCTCGTTCCATTATAATTATGCAAATAAATAATTAAAGTTAAAAAAATTAAGTACGATATTTAAAATTAAACAATAATAATTTAAATAAAGGAACGAGTGTACCAAACGCCAACGTAACGTCGATGTATAATCGAGGTTGAAAATTGAAACTTTGCTCGATGATCCTCAAGCTAGTTGCCAACTTTACTCCCAATTTTTGAACTTTGATAGAAATTACCAAATAAAATATAATATTTATTGTGTAATTTAGACTTGTAGAGAGAGAGATGATAGGAAGATTTGTGAGAAACATGAAGAGAAAAATGAGGTATTTATAGTTGAGAAATATGATTAATGTGTAAATATACTAACTTAGGGGTTAAAAATAAATATTAAGGGGGTAGGAGGTTTATGGGTTAGTGGGGGGGGGGGGATAAAATGGCCGGTTCTAGCCGTTGTCAACGACTAAAATTGAAACTAGCAGTTTGTGCAACGACTATATTCTGCAGGCGGGGCGGGACGGGACGGGACGGGACGGGTCGGGTTGTGGGCGGGATGGGGCAGGATCGGGATGCGGCGGGACCAGCTCTAGTTCCGTCCCGATTTTGAACCCGATTACCGACAATCCCCAATCTGTAATTTACCCAACGGGACCGTGATGGGGCGGGGCGGGGCTGGGCGGGATTGGGACGTCTCGTCCCGCTGGACATCCTTAGTATAAAATAGAGAGTCCATTACATTTTCAAAAAGGTCTCTCTCTTTCTTATCACATTGTCCTTTTATAGCATTTGTACGTCTAGGATCGTCTTCTTCGTCTAGCGGGCCGTTTCAATCCGGTTAAAACCTGTTTTACAGATCCGACTCAATCTCACAATTTGAACATCAAAAGAAGCGTTTCAAATGGAAGAATGTTAGAAAATCAATTTTCAAAAGATTTCTGCCATTATTTGCTTCAAAAGTTTCAAAAACAGATCTGAAAATTAAGATCCATTTTGAAGGATTTTTTGCAAATTCCAAAAACCAAATAAGTCAGAGGTAAACATACGCTCTGATACCAAATGTAAGACAATGTATGCAATTTAAGAATGTCGAAACATATATAGAGCGAAATCACAACAGAATAAATGATCAACGTGCCTCCCAATTGTTATGGAATCGTGATTGGCGTCGTCGAAGTCGGTTTATCCAAGAATCTTCTAAGCACTCAAACCTAACTCAAAATGGTGTGGACTTTTGAAAAGAGAGTTTATGCTTAAGGACCGTTGAACCAGATATATCTACACAGTAGTTTCCCAAGAACATTTCCGGAAGAAACTGCCATAGCAACAATTTTCTTGATGGTGATGGGCAAGTATGTTTACATGGCAATTAACAAAGAGAGTAATGGGTTAGTGTCTTAGTCCAACTTTTACGGACCATTTCAACATATGCCTACACGATTCGTATTTGGTACCAGTTTTGACGGGAGGCAGAAGGTAACCAATAGTTTGTCCATTATGTGTTTACACTCTTGAGGCGTTCTTCTTATACACACATATTAATAATTTTTGATGCAGTACTTGTAATTAGTTTTTAAGTAACATGAATACTTGATGGTATAAAAATTCTTTCATAATGTGGATGTATAATCAAAGTTCAAAACAAACAGGAAAAACAAAGAGAAAAATACCATAAAAGTTCAACTTGGTGGAGTGAAAAACAAGTATAGTTTTTCAATTAACTAAAGAAAAAATAAAAGGAACAACAATACATAAAGCCTAAGTTAGGAAAAAAGGAGAAAAGGAAAAAGACGCTGAAAGAATCATGTCTTTGACAATCTGTTAAAATTTTAGAGAGAAGAAAAATATTAGGAGAATTCTCTCTTGCTTTCATTCATTATAATGACCTCTTTATATACAATCAAAAGTCTTTCTTTCCCTAGTCTAACAAGGAAACCCTATTCTAATATACTACTGTAGTTACAATTTACCAAATATAATTAGACTAGGATTTTATCATAAAAACTATTAGAGTTAAATTAGGAAACACCCATTGGGGTCGGTGACCGACGTTGGTGCCGACGTCGGTGTCAGTCTCAATACCCCCCCTTCAAGTTGGAGCATGGGGGGTCTTGAATGCCCAACTTGCCAAGTATATATTCATGTTGTGATTTTCTCAAAGCCTTCAGAAATACATCAACCAATTATTTATTGGTTGACACATAACTCGGAAGTATTATACCAGATTGGAGTGTGTCCCGTACATAATGACAGCCGACTTCAATATGTTTTGTCCATTCATGAAACATTGGGTTTCATGCAATATACAATGCCTCTTGACTGTCACAAAATATTTGAACCGGAGATTTATATTCAACGCCTAAGTTATGTGGGATTCCCTTCAACCATTTCAATTCACAAACCACTATTGCCATTGAACGATATTCTTCCACAGATGACGAGCGAGAGATAATGTGTTGCTTCGTGATTTTCCACGATACCGGTGAATTTCCGAGGGAGATAAATCATCCGGTGAGTGATTTTTGAGTCAACGAATAATCGTTGACTGGATATCCAGCCCAGTCTGCATCACACCACCCATACAATGGGAGATCACAATCCTTCCTTAACACAATTTCTTGCGCATGGTTCTTCTTCAAGTATCTTACCACCCAGAGTGCGACTCTCTAATTCGCTTTCTTCGGTTGGTGCATGAATTGAGATAGAACATTCACACAATAGGACAACTCCGGTCATGTAAAACCGAGGTATATCAATCTACCGACCAAACATCGATATGGTTTCGTATCTTCCAAATTAGCCCCTTTGGCAAACACCAAATTGTGATTCTGTTCCATGAGAGTATTAGCCGGATTTTCTCCCAATAGCCTGGACTCAGAGATTATATCCAATGTGTATTTTCATTGACAAATGAATAATCCGGTTGGTCTACTCGCATCTTCAACCCCCAGAAAATACTTCAGGTGGCCAAAATCCTTTATGTGAAAACAAGCTCGGAGATAGTCTTTGAATCGTGCAATGACACCATGTCATTTCCGGAAATAATCAAATCATCCATATAAACTAGGACGTTAAGTTGTATACTTCCTTGGTGTATTATGAAGACAGAATAGCCGGAGTATGACTTTTTGAACCCATATTTCATCAAGACACTTGATAATTTGGCAAACCAACACCGTGAGGCTTGTTTTAACCCGTACAATGATTTTGGGAGTCGACATACTTGCACTGGACCAGACACACAAAATCCCAATGGTAATTTCATATAAACTTCTTCAGCTAGTTTGCCATGCAAGAAGTTGTTATGAACATCCATCTGATGCAACTCCCAATTGCGAGTAGTTGTTACCGTCAAGAAGGTCCGAACGGTCGCTACCTATGCCACCGGAGCAAATGTTTCATTGTAATCAATACCTTCCTCCTGCTTATTACCAAAGATGATCAACCGAGCTATATATTGTTCAACTTAACCGTCCGAGTTGTATTTGATCTTGTACACCCATCTACATCTGAGTGTCTTTTTATCCGGCGGTAATGTTTCGAACGTCCATGTGTCATTGTCCTCCAATGCTTGGATTTCATGTTGCATGGCTTTTCTCCAACATTCCTTTTTCATGGCCTCCGTAAAGGATTTTGGTTCAATTCTTGTGGTAATTGCTACAAGAAATCTTTGGTGTTTTAAGGAAAAATTATCACGAGATATATAATGAGCTAAAGGATAAGGCACACTTGAGGGTTGTTAAGCATCGGGCGAACTCATCAATGGAATTTCTATCCAAAATGATTTAGTAACGTAGTCACGCAATTGAACCGAGTCATGCTTCTATCATTTACCCCAACCCAATTATTCCTCTGGTGGCTTTTCATTGGCTCGGGTACCTTCCGTTTGTGTTTTTTCCACGTTTTCATTGTTCGAACTAGCATCTGTCTGGTCTAATTTTGATTGATCTGTAGGTTCAATATCCGATGTTCGAATTTCTTCTATTTGAGCTTCGTTCGTACCTACATTACTTGTCCGTTCTTCCTCAAAATTGTGTTGATTCCTCTCTTCCTTTGTTTCGTCCAGGATCACTTCTATGTTGTTAACAAATTACCTTTTTCTATGGCAAAAGGTAACTTAGTCTCATAGAAGTCCATATCTCTCGAGACTAAATATTCATCATTTTCCAAGTCATATAATCTCCAACTTTTCTGCCCGTAGGGGTTTCCCAAGAAGACACACCTACGACTCCGACTCTCAAACTTCTCTCTTATTTTTTCCTTCGTGTGTGCATAGCACAGTGATCCTAGCACCCTTACATGATCATAATGAGTTGCCTCTTCGCATAAAATGTCATAGGGGGTTTTTCCATTGAAGATGGTGTTCTATTGATTAAATATCCCGTAGTCAAAACACATTCTCCCCAAAATCTGATCGGAAGATGACCCTAAAATCTTAATGCTCATGCCACATTAAAAATATGACAATGTTTTCTTTCAACTCTTCCATCCTGCTGCGGCGTCCCTGTGCAAGAAGTTTGGAAAAGAATTCCATGTTCGAAGAAGTAATTATTCATACATATGAATTCAGTTCTGTTATCACTTCTAACAATTTTTACCTTCTTACCAAACTTCCTATCCACCAGTGCGAAGAAAGTTTTCAAGGTTCGGGATACATCTTTCTTATCAACTAAATAAAAATTCACACGGCTCCTGACCAATCATCCACAATAGTAAAGAAATACGAATCTCCTCAAGAAGAAGGTGTTCTATACGACCCCCATAAATCACAATGAATCATATCAAAAATATTGGAAGCTATATTATCACCTGAAGGAAAAACACTTCTTGTTTGTTTTGTCCTTTGGCATACATCACATTCTTTAAATAAACTAAAACTACTTTCTTTTAAATCTAACGTCGTAATAGATTTTGTCACTTGTGCAGAAGGATGACCTAACCGTTTGTAGCAAAGATCAAAACAATCAACTGCCTCCACCTTCATACATCGTATCCGCGACACATTCCGGAAATAGTAAAGTCCACCTCGTCGCTGACCCGTTTCAAGCAGCTTCCTCATGATGGGTCCTGTATAGCACACATAGTTTTGTTAGAATTTACATCACAATCTAAATGATCAACAAGTTGCGATACAGAAATTAAATTGCAAGTTAAGTCCGGAACATAAAGAACATTCTTCAACCAAATCCTATTATTTAGCCTGGTTGTTCCTTCTTTCGTGGCCACCGAGCTACTTCCATCCGAAAACCCAATCGGACACTCAGGAATGTCCCATTGATCGCTCAGTTTAACCAGATTACCTGTCACGTGATTGGTAGCTCCGGAGTCAATAATCCAGGATGAGTTTTCGATCTTACCATCCATCTTGCAATTTGGATTTAGTCCTTGTGAATTCAACATGTGAATCTCCGTTTTTCGGATTTCTTCGCTCAAATTGTGAGGTCTTATTCCTCATTTGTTCATCCGGTCTATCTTTGTATGTGTATCTTTGATAGCAACAACGTTAGCTCGATAGCTTCCTCTTTCGCGATCGGATCTCGGACCTCTCATCTACTGTTGTTGTCCTCGTCCTCTTACTCCAAAATTTTCATCTCCCTTTTAATTTTTAGGCTACCATTCCGGATACCTAATAAGTTAAAATCATCCTTCCATAATGTGTCCGGATCTCTTGCAATGTGTGCATAATGCACCATCATTCTTCCTTTCATCTTGATCACGATATGGATTTCTTCCTTGTACGGCAAGGGTCATGGTTTCACTTCGTTTCTCCATTTTTCATGTGAGTCCTCTCACACGCTCTTCCTACACTAGCTTCGAATAGACTTTGTTTAATGATGAAAATGGTTCATGGGCCAGTATGTTCGATCTCACCATTCCATACATTGTCTCAACCAATTCCATGAGAAAAAGATGCACTTTTTCTTCTTCTCTTTTGGTTACCAAGATCATCCCCAGATTGCACGTGCACTTTCCTCACTTGCAAGTCGGAATCTATTCGTAGTTTGCCAATTCTTCCCATAACTTAGTTAGTTTTCCATAGTAATCCACTATGGTCCTTCCCTTCTTCTTGCACTTTGCAAGTTCTGCTTTCAGTTATTGCATTCGAGGTCCGTTTATAACAGCGAACCGCTCCCGGATGCTCGTCCATAATTTCTCCGCTTTTTCTTTATGCGAGAATTTTTAGCGAAGAGTTGGTTCCATGGTGTTATGAATCCACGATACCAACAAAGAGTTTATAGTCCACTAGTCTTCTAAGTCCGGTGATTCTTCATCCGGCTTCTTGATCGTACCATCAACGCATCCTAATTTCTTCCTTTCTCTTAGGGCCGTCCTCATGTATCGAACTCATTCTTCGTAACTTTATCCTTTCAACTGGATTTGTGTCACCATAATTTCGGGATTATCATTTGACGTAATTTCATACGGGGAGATTGTTTTTCTTTGAATTTTATTTTCTTCATCGGTGATTCCTTTGTTTTTATCACCGGTTTCTCCATCACCCGCTATTATTTAGTGTTTTTGTATTCTTTCAACGTGTCTCTGATACCATGATAGAATTAAGAGGGGACAAAATTTTAGAGAGAAGAAAAATATTGGGAGAATTCTTTCTTGCTTTGGTTCATCATAATGGTCTCTTTATATAGAGGCAAAAGTCTTCATTTCCCTAGTCTAACAAGGAAATTATATTCTAATAAACTACTTTGTTGCGGGTTCAACTGGAATTGTAAGAAGTCAGGTAAATTGCCTTTCTCCGTTGTTCGGAATCCACTGAGGTACAGCCGGACCGGGGGAATCCGCGAGAGAGTGAAATAATGGGGAATAGAATGGAGCAAAAAATCTCAAATAATTATAATTTATGAAATATACTTAGATTATGATTTTATCATAAAAATATTAGAGTTAAACTAGAAAATCCCCCTTGGGGTCGGTGACCGACGTTGGTGTCAGTCTCAATGCAATCGCTTATTCAGCTTCCTGTACAAACTTTTATATATTTGTGGAACAAATCCAGAAGGAGGCATTATCGTTCCTTTTATTTTTTATTCTTTCAACTTATATAGGACAATTTTAAAACTAAAATTTGAATTTTTTTCTTTTATGTTTAGTGTACTTATTTATTTGTACCTAGTGATTAGCACAATCATGTAAACTTATAACTATAATTAAGTGATTTGATTAGGTGAGAATACGTGATTTGGAATGAAAAGAGGAGTAATGCTTCCTTAAATAACTAAAATTAACTGTTAAAAATCTTTGTGTAACCAAATATGCATTTATTGGCTTGATATAAATATCAAATGTCGATATATTTGAAAAGGACCGCATTTGCGGAACCTTGTGGCCACGCAGAGGTGAACTATTTCTGCGCTTTCGTCTCCGTTTTGCGTACCTCCGGTACATTAAGTGGGGCCGCTTCCGCGGTCACTTGTCCGCAGAAGCGAGACCACTTCTGCGAGAAATTCCGCAGGAGCGGGATCGCTGTATCATAAACAATAAAAGACCCTAAGTTCGATTTCACTTCTCATACCTCACTTTTCACAACTCTAAGCTCGGTTTGGAAAGGAAATCAGGGCTTTTCATTCATTCCAACTTTGGGGTAAGGATACTATCCTATTTTCATTATCTATTTATGATTCCATCATTAAATCTAGGTTGTTTATCATGTTTTGAGGATAGAAAACCTAGGGTTCTTGTGTAAAGTTAAGAGAACTAATTAAATGAATTTAGAGGCCAAGTTTTAGTCTTTTGAGGTTGATACTTCAAATTTGGGATTATTATCATTCCCGTAGGAGATCCGGACCCATTTTTTCTGATCCTTCGAGAAAAAGAATAATTAGAGAAGCTATTGCTAAGCTTGATTTGCTATTTCAATTCCATGATTTTTGGGTGAAATTCTAGTGTTTGTCTAAATTGGGGATTTTGATTTTAAAGACAACTGAAGACCTAATTGTGAGTAGTTGACCCTCAAACTTAAGATTATGACTAATTATATCACGATTATACTTTTATAATATTAAAGTTCCGATTTTATTCTTGTGGTCCCGGCATTGCTTTGGGGTCGGGTATTCAATTTCTTTGAAGGGTCTTACCTTTTTGTATGTGTTTAGAATACCGTGTTAACGTAGAATCCAAGATAATAGAATACGAACGATCGGAGGCACTTCACATGGACAAGGCCTTAGTTTGAGATTAGTTCATGGCACCAGTTTGACTTCGAGGTAGACTATAATTTTCTATATTAGACTCCGATAGATACATAAATATTGAGGGGTATTGGACGTTATGGGGGTCTTACCTTAGTGACTTTGATGAGAACTTGGCTGGGTACACGCCTTGAACTTTTTGAGGGATCCGATAGTTGTTACGTGGGCTTGTCACCATGATTGATCCTAATTGTGATTGTTGATTGAAATTACTCATCATTGTATGCCTCCTGATATGAACAAGACAGATATGTGAAACTGTGTGTTATTGATAGTTCTAAAGCATGTGTTATTCATCTTTTGAACATGATTTTATCTCATAGTTCATAATTTTTTGATATATTTACCGTTGTATTCATACACTCATAGTATTTTGATATTGAAATGGAGTTGGTATGGAATGTCGTTGGTCTGATGAGACTTGGAAATTAAGGTAAATGATATTGTTATGAGATGATTCAGGTACTAAGATGATGTTAATTGATATAACTTGACAAATGAGTCTATGATTGATGCTCTAGCCAGATTGAGGGATCATTCTGGTTGATTGTGAGTGGTATATAGACTTCGTGGATCCCCCATGAGTCATAGCTATGAGTTAAAATCCGGTGGCATGCGTATACCAGATTGTTGAGGGGTACCATTGCATTCATGCATACCATTCATTAACATACAATATAATCATGAGGCTTGTACTTGATTGGAACTGCTACTGTGATGAATTGATTATGTGTTGGGTTGTACTTCTTGTTTTGAGATGGCTTAAGTGTTGAACTATATCTAATATGTGAAGGCGACTTATGTGCTTAACCAGACTATGTAGGTTAGGAATACTTGTGTGTCAACTTGTTGTTTATGTCTGTTACATGTTATCCGTCGTTGTCGGCCTATGATGCTTACGGGAGGTACAATTTGTACTCATACTACATTTATTGCATTCTTTTCAAATATAGATACATCGTCGTCGACCAGTGCCGGACCTCGTGGCTGACGTCTGACCCTGGACTCTCCCTCCTTATTCCTGTCTTTATTTTCATTGTTGAGACAATATTTCAGACATTTTCTTTCAGCTATGTAGAGGCTCTTGTACCGACTAGACTAGATTAATGGAAAATGTAATAATTAGATATTTGATATTTTATGAATTTTTTTGTTAATATAGAAAGACAATTAGTACATATCTCTTCTATTTTCACTTAAGTTATGTTATGTTTGCTTGGGTTGAGAAGTGGTTCACCTACCGATAGAGACAATGTAGGTGCCACCATGACTTTCGAAAGGGGTCGTAACATTTTGACATCAGAAAAATAATGAAAATGATTGTGTTATATCTTGATGACTTTGATGAATATAATATGGGTACTCTTGAGAATCAACTTGCAAGTTACATTGTTGATGTTCGTGATGTTGTTGAAAGGTTCTTTGATCTAAAAGGATTTTGTGATCTTTCAAAAAGATTAGTTCAGACAAAGAAGCATTCAAATTATCCTCTTGTATTTCACTTAGTGAAACTTGCTTTGCTTCTGCCAGTCGTCACTGCATTCGTTGAAAGAGCTTTTTCGGCAATGATGTTTATCAATAATAACTTGCGGAGTCAAATGAGTGATGATTTTTTTAGCGGTTGTTTGGTGCCTTATTTAGAAAAAGATTTATTTGATAATATTTCTAATGATGCTATTATTAATACATTTTAAGGTATGAAACCTCGTAGTGTACAATTATAAAGCTCCATGATTCTTGCCTAGTCTAACTTACTTTTCACCCCAAAAGCTTACTAGCTTTTGTTTTTGCTTTAAAAGTTCCCAAGCGTTTGCTTTTGTAATATGGCACCTTCCAGTTGCCTTTGTTTATGAAAATTTCTTACTTCATAAAAAAAGTACAATTATAATATGTATGTAGTTGGCTAATTGCGTTAGTGTCTTAGCCTTTATTGTGGCATTTTATTGTGACTTGTGAAGCTTGGGGGTTTAAGCTTTACAACTGTTGATGTTGGACATGTTCTTTCCATCATAGGTATAATTTATAAAGAAAAAATTTGAATCTCTGCACACAAAAAATTATGTGTTGTATGTAGTTCTAAAGCTTTTTAGTCAGGTTATTTGGTTGTTTAGTTAACTTTTTATGTTTCGGTTTTCAACTATACTTATTCATCTTTCAGGTTTTAAGCATACCATTGCTGGCAAGCTACCCATAACTTTGTTAATCAGTTTATGCATGTCCATAATTTTTAATTGTGCGTTTATGTCAAAATGTGCCCTCGGTAAGTTTTTTTCCTACAAACATCTTGTTCTTCGATCAGTTTCTGAAATAACTTAGGTTCGATCATACTATTTATTATTATTTTTTAATTTTACATGTCTTTAGTCGACATTTATCTTCATCAAGCACTATGAATATTCATTATTATTATTAATTGTTAACACTCAAAAGTAATTTAAGTGTTTAGCCGAATTCAGTGACAGTCGAACTGTTTAAGAGTCGAATTTACTCCTAGCCCTCGACTACCACAACTTCATCGGCTACTAAGGAATCTTTAGCCGAGTTGTTAGTTAGAGGTCACTCAGATGCAGATGCCTCAACGACAAAGTCAAAAGGGTTTCTGGACCCCTAGAAGTGGTAACGGCCAACAACAGCTAAAAGAAAGGGCCATTATCCGAGCAAGAGGAGTAGAGGGCGAGAAAATTGGCACCACCTCCCCCATAGTCGGCCATTGAACTTAGTGGGTTACTTGATGGCTGACACGGGGGGTATCACGTTGTACAATTTCCCCCCTTTTTGTACTATAAATAGGATCATTCTTTGTATATACAGACACACCCAATCAATCAAACAACTCAATTTTTATCTATCTTTATCATTTACTTTACTGTACTCAGCTGCATTCATGTTTCTTACCTCTTAGTTTACTCATACCACCGTCCTAACGCTTTCTGGAGTAGTTGGGGAACCCATTGCTGGAAATTAGAGTTCCTTTTCCAGCGCAAATCGCTTTAGTTAAGGAATCAATTTGTCTTCCGATTTCGTCAGCCGATAGAACGGCAGAGAACAAAATTTGGGGCGAGGACAAATTTGGCACGCCCAGTGGGACCATAGGTTAATTAACAACAAAGTTTGATTCTCCAGGTCCGGAGGATCATTCTTGGGGTATGCGCCTAAGGTCCGGTAAGAAAATGAACCCCGAGTCCAGTCCACATCCTAAACAAAATCCTCCCAGAAGGAACAACGAACCAGCATCCTCCTTGGGTATGCCTACATCGGTTGATACCCCTCCACTTCCTCCATCAACCCAAGCTATGGAAGAATCTAGCCAATCTGAAGGTCCAACCATAATGACCACGTCTTTTATTAGACAACAGATCGACTTGGGCATCCACGATATTATGTACCAGGTTTCTAAACAGTTGGCTGACATTGTGAAGCTGATAGTACATAATAAGGTTCAGCAAGCGAGGGAGATGGAAACCAATCGAATGCACCCAGGAGAATGTTTGGCTAGTTCTGCCATCCCTCTGACGAGCGGTGTTGTTCAGCATGAGACTGTGACTCCCAGTGTTGTTCCTCAGCCGCATGTACCTCAGCTAGTGCCTACTCAGGTGCATCCGATAGCGCACTTAGGAACACAAGCTCAATCGCCTGGCAACCAGCACACTGCATGGTCGCCGCCGAACCTTGGGCACAAAATATGCCACTTGACCAAGTGAGTCTACAGTATGGGCAGATCAACATGGCTCAGAGACCAGTTCATGCTCCAGGACATTTTGAATTGCCGCTCGTTAAGACGTACGTTTCTACAAAAGGCCTTAAGATGCAGGTGAACAATGTTAGGCAGCCGAATTGGCAACTGATGGCCCCTGGCTATGACTTAGCTCAGCTATCTGGTGATGCTGTTTACAGAGAAATACCATTCCAGCAGTCATTGCCAATACCCAGTCCATACCTTCTAGGAAGCGTAAATTTTCTAAGAACGGCCGACATCCGAGGAGAGCAGCCATGGAATACTGTTCTACCTTATCCTCAGGCTCCGTTAGCCGTTCTAGGAGCTCAGGTTGCAGGCTTTGGTGGCCATACCCAACAACAGCAATGGGGAATTACCCCACCTATTGGTAATGGCCAGTAGACCACCTACAACCTTCAAAACCCTGTCCAACCAAGTGCAGAATGGAGGTCGCCAATGCAAAACGCCTACCAGTCGAATCCAATCGAGAATCGGCAGGGGATGTCACAACTGATAAACCCAGAAATTATTACTAATACCATGTAGAGGTACTTCGGCATCCAACCGAAACCTTTGGACATGCCTGTTTATAAGAAGCCTAACCCCGATTGGGTAGATCAGATAGCAATTTGCCGATGGGCTTCAATATACCGGAGTTTGCCATCTTCTCTGGCGACGATGACAAATCCACTATCGAGAACATAGGTAGATTTACTACCCAATGCGGCGAGGATGGCCAGAATGAGTATCACAAGTTGCAGCTATTCCCTCTCTCGCTCTCTCTAATGGGAACAACCTTCGCATGGCTCTTTGGCTCCTGATTCCGTACAGAGCTGGGCTGACATGGAAGGTTGCTTCCATGATAGGTTCTATTGGCCCCAACCTCAGGTTACCCTGACTGATCTAATGAATCTCAAGCAGCAGGTCGATGAATCGACTGCTAATTTTATCGAGAGATTCAGAAAGAAGGTTGGGAAATGCACCGTACACTTCCCCGAGTCTGGGTGTGCCCACATGATAATCAACAACATGCACCCTCAGTTAAAGGAGAAGTTGGTGAGACAATCCTGCTCTGACCTGAGCCAGTTAGCCGAAAAGGCTAGCCAAATAGAGTTGTACGTCCAGGAGAAGAAGCGGAGAAGAGCCAGTCGAAATCGAGGCTCCCACTTGGTATCCATCATTGAAGCGGATGAGTCTGACTCAGAGCTAGCCGATTGCGCGGCAAACACAATGGTGACCGAGATTGTTAGGGGTAAGGTTTACTCTTTCCCAGCCTTGAAAGCCGTAAAAGGAAAGGAGATGAGTTCATCCGATGACATGGTCGGTTACTAATTTGATATCACAAAGGCAGATTAGATCTTTGATCATCTCCTCAAAGATAAGCAGATTCGGCTGCTTGATGGTAATAGGATTCCGCCTGCCGAGGAACTCAAAGATAAGAAGTACTGCAAGTGGCATAATTCATACAACCACTCTACTTCTAATTGTGTGGTCTTCAGAAAGCCGATCCAAAAGGGAAAGTACCAATATCTATGGTATCTTTTCCTAAGCCGGATGAGTCAAAGAAAACTAAAGGGAGACAACCGATGAAAAGGGTGTGAGTCCCAAAGAAACCTACCAAAGGGGAGAAGGCCACAAGGACCTCTGTGTTCAACCGGTTAGGCAGCCTACATGACATTCGCGATGACAGGCATCCAGCTAGAAGCAGTTTTCATGGCCGCACTAAATAATTGAGGGACGTTGAACGAGAACTTCAGGAATAAATCATAAGGTTCAGGAGGGTCCCTATCGGCGCCAGGCATAGGCCTGGGAGGCAAGTACGGATGCCAACCAACCGGCAGCCAAGCATGCCTCGAATAGATGAAGAACTATTCCCTAAAACCAATCAGAGGGTGGTCGAGTTTAACGTAAATGAGGGTGTTTTGTCCTTACGTATCATAGTGAGAAATGAGGACCAGACGAAACTTGGAGAATGATTAAACCAGCCGCCAACACAGAAGAGGGGAAGTGGTTTGTCAATCAGGCTCCCGAAAAGAAAGAGGCAAGACCGAGAGTCGCATCCAGGACTCTGAAAAGAAGGATACAACGTGTCAAGGCCTTGCGTAAGATGCAACAGACATTGCATCTAATTTCCAACACCAAGGCAACAGAAAATCAGGAGATTCCTGAGTCTGCCACAGCTGAGGCTATAAAGCGGGCATTCGGCTCAGTTGTTTGAGGGGCAATGCCACCTAAAGGAGAGACATCGGGTCAATTAGAGCTGGATGAATAGCCTACCGACAACCCAACGGAGGAGCCCCGACAAGATAACGTGGCCCCAGATGGACCTCTAACCAAGGCAATCCCACAGATCGTGTAAATGATTCAGTCAAAGGATCCCCAGCCGATTCCCATTTATCTCTAGAAAATGGAAGATATGAGCTTTTGGTCAGCCGAATTGGATAAAGGATGGGACTCCATCCTCGATTTATTTATCCATGACCTAGTTGATGAGATGTGGGCAGACATTGAAATGGTCAGCCTAATTCCATATGAGTTCTAGGCCAACCGCTTCGTGCTGGATTGCCTAGAAGGTGATGTTTGTGTAGAAGACGCGAAATGGGCAACAATAACCAATACCCCGGCTAGGGACACTTTGAGCACCATATTTGGCACACTTACAGAAGATATGGTTAAACACCTCAAACCCATTTACGTCAAGGATTACATTAACGAGAAAATTATTAGTCGGGTGTTTGTTGACAATGGGGTTGTGCTGAATGTGATGCCGCTGCTTACCTTGAAGGATCTTAACAAAACAAAGGAGGATCTCATTCCAACTAATATGAAAATGTCTAGCTTTATGGGATAAGCTTCTGAAGCATTGGGGATTCTAGTAGCAGAAATCATTGTATGTCCTAAGACGGTCAGGTCTGTCTTCTTTTGTAATAGATGGCAAGACGTCCTACACCATTCTGTTGGGCAAGGACTGGATTCACACCAGCAGATGCCTTCCTTCTACCATGCATCAAAAGCTCATCTTTTAGGAAGGAGACAAGATAGAAATCATCACAGCGGATGATAACCCGTTCCAACCAGAGGTTTAGAACATAGAGGTTGTCCTCTATTCACCTTATGTGGCTCCCATAGCCGTCATAGAACAGTTTAAAGAAGGGTCTTGGAAATCCTGTAATCTTACCTTGCGACGGTTTGAAATAAAATAATTAGCTGAATCACGGCTTATCTAGGAGGATTTAAATGGTTAAGGAAACCCAAATCATACGTGACCTATGGCATCGTCTAACCGCCCTAAGTTCTGAGGCAAGGATAGTTGAGGCATCGCAGATGGGGAACCATGACAATGAACCAACGCTTGCAGCCGATGAAGTTGAGCTGTCGATGGAACTTGAATCGCCCATAAGAAGGTCTATACCTAGTTTTAAGTCTCAAGATCCTTTGGAAGATATCAACTTAGGAACTGAAGAAATCCCTCGGCTAACACATATTAGTGGTTTACTAAAGGAATAAGACAAATAAGGCATAACGACCCTTCTGCTGCAGTATAAAGACTGCTTCACATGGGATTATCATGAGATGCCTGGGCTGGCACGTACATTGGAAGAACATAGATTGCCTATCAAGGAGGGTTTCAAACCCCAAAACCAGCCGCCCAGAAGATATCACCCTCAACTGATGCCTCAAATCAAAGCCGAAATCCAACAACTCTTGAAAGCCGAGTTTATCAAAATAGCTAAGTATGTGGAATGGTTGGCAAACGTCATACCAGTCAAGAAGAAGAATGGCAAGGTTCGGGTATGTATTGATTACAAGAACCTAAATCTAGTCACTCCTAAAGATGAGTACGTCATGCCGAGAACCGACATGCTAGTCGACTCAGTAGCCTCTAATGGTGTATTGATCTTCATGGATGGATACTCTGGCTATAATCAGATATCAGTAGCCGAGGACGATATTTACAAAACCGCCTTCAGATGTCCAGGAGCGTTGGGCATTTATGAGTGGGTAGTTATGCCGTTTGGTCTGAAGAATGTTGGTGCCACTTATCAAAGGCCAATGAACACCATATTTCATGACTTGATCGGCAAGACTATGGTGGTTTACATCGATTATGTAAGTCTAAGGACTTTAAGGATCATTTAGCCGATCTTGAACAAACATTAAAAAGAATGAGGATTCTAATCTCAAAATGAATCTAGCCAAGTGCATGTTCAGAGTATCGGCTGGAGTATTAACCTTTGATGGGTCTAGAACCCAGAAAGCAGTTGAGTCGGAGTCACGATAACAAATTCGAGAGATAAAACGTGGAGGTTCTCCTATCGGCTAGATCCTGAATTGACAAATAACAAAGTCGAATACGATGCTCTCATCATGGGACTCAAACTCTTAGTTTCTATGAAGGCGAGGTGCATGGAGATTCGAGGAGACTCTCAGCTGGTGATCAAACAACTGGTCGGGGAATATGACCGCAAAGACCCAAATTTGTTGGCCCATCACAGGACGGCTAGCAGGTTGCTTAGTGGGTTCGCATCATCCACATTAAGTTATGTTCTAGAGGCACGAATGTTGAGGCTAACGACTTAGCACAAGAAGCTTCAGGTTTTAGGAAGTCTCTACTCACCCTAGAGCACGATGAATTACCAGCTGAAGTATTAGCCGTTGATCAAATCGACTTATAGAGGCAGTTACTAATTGACTACCTAAAAGATCCTCCAGTTGTAAGGACCTCAAGGTTAAAAGAAGAGCCTTGAAATATGTGCTCATTGACGATGACCTCTGTAAAAGGAGCGTGAATGGAGTACTACTCAAGTGCATTGCCAAAGCAGAGGCCTTGAGGGTCATGGGAGAGGGCCATGAATGGGTATGTGGGTCACATAGAGCGGGGCCAGCGATGAAGTGGTTGATCTACCGCCACGGCTATTATTGGCCTACTATCACAGCTGACTGCTTCCAGTATGCCAAAGGATGCGGAGAAACCAGAAACATTAACCAATCCAATGGGTACCAGCCGAATTGCTACACCCAGTCGTAAAACCTTGGCCCTTCAGAGGATGGGCTATGGACCTCATCAACAAGATTCACCCACAATCGTCTAAAGGCCACAATTTCATTATTGTGGCTACCGATTACTTCACTAAATGAGTGGAGGCTCGGCCAATGAAGAGGGTCCATCAGACAAATGTCATTCAGCTTATCCAACACCAGATCATATACAGATATGGTATTCCTGACATTATTAACCCCGATCAAGGGACGATGTTCACTGGTTCTAAGGTGGCAGTCTTTGCTGAGAAGTTCGGTATCAAGATGATCACATCTTCCCCTTATTACGCATAGGCGAATAGGAAAGCGAAGGCAGCCAACAAACTTATTGTGAACACAATTAGTAAGAACATGAAGGATAAACCAGGAATGTGGCATTTCACTCTAGATAAAGCCGTTTGGGTGATCAGGAATTCTAAATCTACAGCTACCGGGACGACACCTTATCGACTAACCTATGGCCAAGATGCAGTGTTACCATTGGAAATTAATGTCAAATCCTTACGGGTGGCCAAGCAGAACTCTCTAAGTTTAGAGGACTATCAACATGGCATTCTAATGGAGTTAGACCAGCTAGATGAAGATCAACTGATGGCCCTAGAGAAAATTAAAGTCGGTAAACGTAGAATGGCTAAAGCATACAACGAACATATTAAGCCTAAGAGATTTGCCGAAGGAGACTTAGTTTGGAAAACCGTTTTGCCGATTGGGATGAAAGATTGTAAATTCGGCAAATGGTCACAAAATTGGGAAGGACCTTTCGTAGTAAGCCAACGGATCGCCGGCAACGCATATCGACTAATAAACATGCATGACGAAGAAATGGACAGGAATGTAAACGGAAAGTATCTTAAAAAGTACTATCCTTCGATTTGGGGCATGCATGAATAAACAACAGCCACAGACCGGCTGCCTAGTCGCACAAAATAAGCTAATTACCTCCGACGGGAGATGTATGGCTAAATGACATCCACAGACTGGCTGCCCGGTCATAAAATACAGAGAAAGCCATTTCTTTCATGCGCTTGTGTCGTAAGGTTGGTCGCACTGCTCAAGTGAAGAAACGTCATCCTAAGTGGTCAAAGATAATGGCCCATCAAATCTGCGATATTTATTCTAAATTTTCTCAAGAATGCCGAAAGCAATGCTGAAGTTAATGGGTGAGTTATGGATTCCCACATCCAAGTAAACCAAGAAAAAAAACAGAGGTACCGCATATACCCGAGCCCGACGTTACAGCGGAAATCAAATCCGATAGTGTGGCGGCATTAAAAGGACCCATGCGCCTCCATTCGGCTTCTGTGACCAACTTCACTAGGTCCAACCAACCCGAATAATGAGCGACCTTAGTCGGCCAAGTGCGAAGTTTAGCCGATCAGCGGCTGTCGGTGAACCAGTCACAAGTAAAAAGAAAGTCATGGTTTATCGGGCTGAGGTACTGAAATAAAAGAGAATCACCTTGTTCCAGTCTATCAGTTGTTCATCAACGAAGGCTAAGGCAGGGGTCAGGTCACTATCGGCTAGAATGATTTTTCTTGATCTTCGAGACAAAAAAGATGAAGCCATGGTTTCCGACTAAGAAAAGGGCCAAAGATTAGGTGACAAACCTATGAGGGGATACCTTTCCTTAAATAACTTTCAGAGGCACGGCTGAGATTAATTTATTATTTTCAAAAGCACGACCGAAAATCACCAGAGCCAATTCGTGGTAATGGAGACGCCTCGGTAAAAGGGGAAAAACAATTTAGAAGTAATCATCATTGCATGCACTGGAGACGAGACAATTTAAGTGACATGCGCGGCTGTCAGACTGAAACGACAGCTACTTTTGGATACATCAACTCAACAGTCACACTCGAGTTAATGTAGGGGGAAATTGTTAACAATCAAAAGTAATTTAAGTGTTTAGCTGAATTCAGTGACAACCGAACTATTCTAGAGATGAATTTACTCCTAGCCCTCGACTATCATAACTTCATCGACTACTAAGGCATCTTAGCCAAGTTAGTTAGAGGTACAACTGGGACCCATTTAGACGCAGATGCCTCAACGACCAAGTCAAAAGGGTTTCTGGACCCGTAGAAGCGGTAACGACCAACAACAGCTAAAAGAAAGGGCCATTATCCGAGCAAGAGGAGTAGAGGGAGAGAAAATCGGCAGCACCTCCCTCATAGTCGGCCATTAATCTTAGTGGGTTACTTGATGGCTGACATGGGGGGATCACATTGTACAATTTTTTTCCTTTTTTGTACTATAAATAGGTTCATTATTTGTATATACAGACACACCCAATCAATCAAACAACTCAATTTTTATCTATTTTTATCATTTACTTTATTTATCATTTACTTTACTGTACTCAGTTGCATTCATGTTTCTTACCTCTTAGTTTACTTATACCACCGTCCTAACGCTTTCTGGAGTAGTTGGGAAACCCATTGCTGGAAATTAGAGTTTTGTTTCCAGCTCAAATAGCTTAAGTTAAGGAATCAATTTGTCTCCCGATAAAACGGCAGAGAACAGAATTCGGAGCGAGAACATTAATAATGAAGGATATATAGGAAAGAGAGAGAAAAGTTATTATTTGATTATGAATAACGTTGATTAGACCACTGCTTTCAATCATTAGACATACATTCTCTGAACGCACATTTTTTGACAATCAGGTACCCCTCCCCCACATCCAACCGCCCGCCCATCGCCCGTCTTATACCCGCCAACTATAATTTTATTTGTACAACTTTATATTTTAAAGCCCAAATAATTTGGCACACATAATTTTAGCAGCCCATAAGCTCAATAATAATGAATTTTTCGGATATCCACTTGGGTGGTGGAGCGGGTGTGGATTTAGGAATATACCAGCCTAGGTGGGTATGGATGTTGAAAATGTACCCGCCACGAGTGGCGGGTATAAAATTTTCTGGCGGGTACGGGTGCGGGGGAGGGGTACCCGCACCCGCCCAATGGCCATCCCTATTGAACATCCCATCAGATGCATACCCCTTTCCAAGCAATTGAGTGGTGTGAGAATCACCAAGCATGATGGTTTTGGGCTCCTCAAAAGGAGTATACACTTTGAACCAATTTTTGTCATAACATACATGACGGTTTGCACCAGAATTAGCCCACCATCCATCAACATGTTTCACCATGTTTTTATCTTTTATCACTGCCACGAGTGGCTCTTCGGTAACATTCGCCTAAGGTACAAGATCACATTTTTGAAACTTGCAAAATTGAGCAATATGCCCACTCTTGCCATACACAAAGCATGATCCTAAATCTTGAACATGTTGATATTATGCTCGATTATTGTGATCATTATTTTTCTTGGGAGGTCTATTATTATTTTTCTTGAATATTTTCTTCTTAGGCTTTATAGAAGTATTTTTGTGAGAATTAGGAGCATCATTATCTGAAGTATTAAATTTACCTTATTTGTGACGGGTTGTAAATTGCTCTCTTCCAGTTGCATAAGTGCATCTTGTCCCTTTGCTTCTTCTTCCTTGCGGATTCGCATTATCAATGTCTCAAGAGAGGTTTCCTTTTGTTTGTGGTGCATAGTTTTTTAAATTCCTTCCAAGAAGGTGGAAGTTTATCTATTATGCCACAAACAATAAGATTATCTCCAATTTTGATTTCCTGAGCTCTCCAACGATCATTATAAAGTCTTGAGCTTGATCTACCAATGTTTTGTTGTCTACCATTTGAAAATGAAAAAAATCTACTAGTAGCATATTTTTTCGCTCCAGCCTTTTCGGTATCATATTTACTCTACAATATTTTTCAAATTTTCTTTGCACTAGAGTAAGTTCTATCATAATAATCATAAAAATTATCAGATATACAATTAAGTAGATAATACCGACAACTTGTAGAATCATCATTATATTTTTCCACTTTCTCTTGAACAGAAATAAGTTATTTATCATTCATGAAAGAGTTGTCTACTTTGTTTGGATACTTCTCAGTTAATACACAAGAAACATTGAGAAGACTTAAGTAGAAAAGTACTTTACCCTTCCATCTATTGAAATGAGTACCGTTGAACTAAAATGGCTTGTTAAGATCTCCCACAATTCGCGAATTTTTCAATTGTAACCATTGAATCTCCTTAAAATTGTTGGTGAAATTACAATTGAAATTAAAATTACAATTAAAAAATAAAATGAAGAAAATAATATCTTCAGAATGAGGCGCGGATATCTCGCTCTCTTTAAGGAGATTCAATCCAACTGCAGCAAATCTATACCAGTCCAGCAGTAATCTTCCTGACTTGTCCCCTCCAAGATATAATAGTCCGACCACGTCGTACAACTCAACAAACTATGGACATGATGTGGAGTCCAAAGTCCATCAAAAGAACACCTTCCTTCAACTAAATAAACTCTCTTTTATCTCAATTTTTTCACAATCTATGTTTTATTTCCACTTGTTCATAATGTAAGGATGACAATCAATATATAGGAGAGAAATTCATCCTCGAATAATATTGGAAGAAAGTGGAAAAATAATTTAAATAGATAGTGAAAAAACTTTAATGTTCACTTATTAGTGAAAGAAAAATTTATTTCCAACTTTTAATAGTGGATTTTTTTTATTTCCACTTTTAATAGTGGAAGAGCCAAATTATTATGACCAACATTTAATAGTGGAACAAATTTTATTGTCAACTTTTAATAGTGGCACTTTAATATATTAATTTGCAATATTAAAATGCTCAACACTTACTTATTTGTACCTAGTGATATTACTATAATCAAGTGAGAATGCATGTTAAATAACCAGAATTATCTGCTAAAAGTCTATGCGCAAACACATACGTATCTATTGGTTTGATGGGAATATCAATTGGAGTAAATTTTACTACTATATAATTGTGTAAGTTAATGAAACAATTTATAAGAACTCCTTCTGCTCCCTAGCTTGGTCCTTGACCCGGGAGAAAGAAGTCAAATGAATTTGAGAGGTGGCTCATTTCTAATGTCTCTTTTCCTTTCATTTTTAGCGTGATTTCTATTACCACTACTTAAGGGCAAAGATATACTTTGAAGCTTATTCTCTCATTATGTTATGCTTTATTTCTCCAAAAATGCAAGAATTTTTCCAAAAAGAAAGTACATCTGCCGATAATGTAGATCATTAGTAATGCTTGGCCCCCAAGAACACTCCTGTCAAGCCCACCAAGGCCGAAAAGTTGCGACGCGTTTCATGGGCCCCAACATCTTTTGCTTTGGATTAATTTGCAAAAGAAATTTTACACTCAATGTAAATTTGTTGTGGGTTATACATACTCCCACAACTTCAATTTATTTGTCATACTTAAATTTTATTTTATTTTAAAAAGAAAGTCTATTTTCTGATTTAATATTTATTTTTAAAATATCACATGATATGTTTAAGATCACAAGATTAAATGATATATTATATATTTAAGATCGCAAGATCAAAAAATATTTTTGATACGTTACATGTATTTTTAATTTAAGACCACACGATTCAAAAGTCTTTTTTACTTTCTTAAACTTTGTGATCGTTCAAATTAAGACACACAAATTGAAACGGAAGAAGTAACTCATTTTTTTCAAATTATCAGTTTCACTTATTATAAGTTGTTGCTAGTAAAGTTGTAGTTATCTTTTTAAATAATTTAGTGGTGTAAAAATTACTCATTTTATTAAGGCCTTTTATTAATTTTATATAAAAAATATTTAATTGTGGTGTAAAAATTACTCATTTTATTAAGGCCTTTTATTAATTTTATATAAAAAATATTTAATTGTGTACGAAATTTAAGAAAGAAAGAAAATAAACTTTTAGCACAAATCAGAAGTATCTTTAGAGTCTATAATTTTATATATGTCATGACATTTCTTTGGCGATCATATTATTAAAGGTAAATTAAAATTTTTAAGTTTAAATAAATAATAACAACGTACTTAATTTAATCTCACAAAATGGAGTCTGAAAACAGTAAGATATATATATATATATCTTATCACTATCTTTGTATGATAGAGAGACAATTTTCTATAGACAATAAAAAATTCAAAGTTTAAAAGGTGTTGCAAACTTCCTTTGAGACGAGGTGAGCTAGCGAAGTGCATGCTTTAAACACTTCAGGAATTGTTGCATAATCAAGAATCATTAAATAATTTTTCATTTTTAGGGATAATTTAATAAAAACACTTATAACTTTTTTAAAATGAGCACACTCTTAAAGGTGTGCCTAAGCTAAAAACACACTTATTATGGAACAAACTATCTTTTATCCAAAAGAAGCGTTTTATTAGAATAGATCTATAACCCCGTGCTCTAATGTGTGACATTAAGGGTCCAATAATAACGTAATTAATACGATAAAAGAGCATTTAACTAATGAGCTGTCATGCTTTTACCTCGGTCAAAAGGTAATTTATTAGAGTTGAAAGTGCAGTCACATTTTTCCTTCTCAAGTCCACAAAGAAAAAAGAAGGGTAGAAAGAAAAGTTCATGATTACTTTTCTCTTAGGATAACTGTATAATATTTCTATTACACACTGCCTCTCAATTTATTCGAAGCTAAATTAAAATAGAATTTTATATTTTAAATTAAATTTAAATATTCAAAAATTATAATATAAAAATATTAATTAAAATTCACATAATTTAAATTGCAAGAAGTGATAAATGTCATATAAATATAGTAATTTCTTTCAATTTACTAAAAAAGAATTAGAATAACTACTACATTTGGTTTTGCTCCTTTTGGATCCTTCTAAACATTTTAGCCACCCTAGGGACTTCTTTAGACTTTCCTGAACCTCGTCTACAGAACCTTTGATGACAACAAAGAATAACTTCACTCCGAAGTTGTCTTCAAAACAATATTCTTGGTGGCATTTCCTTCCTCCATCCCATTTACTCTCTATAAATGCCATAGTCATTAATTGTCCCCTTATCTTGACCATAATTACCAAAAGCTGACTACAATTCTCTCACAAAGAAAAAGACTAATTACAGGAAAAGATAAAGAGGAGATCATAAGGCTGATTATTGCAAAAGGAAACTTTCTTAGCTAGTACTGTTTATTTGTTAAAAGGGATATATGGTGAAGCTGACAATTATTGGGAGGGTGAGTGATGGGATGCCCTTAGCCCAAGGTCCAAGACATGTTCATCATGAAGAAAATGATGTATTAACAACTTACAAGCAACAAGCTGAGTTCATTCTCAAGGAAATTGCTTCACAAGCCTTGCCCTCTTCCAACATGACCATTCTTGTAGATCACCACTGCTTCAAGTATTCTTTTCCTTCTATCTATACTTTTACATTTGATTTTATTTGGTGCATATTTCTTAAAGTTTGACATTGCTTCTTTTATGGTCTATCAAGAATGCAACTTTCCTTTCTTTATGAGAAGAATTCAACAACTTTAGCAATACCATTTAGTAAATTGATACTATATGTTAGCATAGTTGCAAGCAACATTATAGTTCCTTTTTGGGGATTTAAAAAAATAATAGTATGCCCCGACAATGGTGAAGTCAGGAATTGCGCCAAGGGTATTCAAGATTTGATATATATATTTATAAAAAGTAATTTTTGACCTATAAGCGAAATATTATTTTTTATATAAGGATATTCAATTGACCACCCTTCAGACGGTGTAGCTAAGCCACTGGCCTAAGGATTTTGGTTCACTGGTAGAAGCGTAGTGCATGATGTATACGCACCTTACGTTGATCTAGATTACAACAAGGCCTTTCTTCCTCACGAAGGAGTAGAGACCTAGCTTTCATCTGTCTATTAAAATGTAATGCTATACCTTTTGTTCTTGAGAATCGGCTGGGTATAGCGGGAAAGAGTTTGACGATCTAGTTACATATCACATAAGATGGGTACTCCCGATATTGTCTTGGGAATTCTCAGTATATAAGTGTGAATTAGAAGCACGTTACGTGTTGCCGAAATTTAAGTATTGAATGGTAGAGGGGTAGATCCCTTATCCATCCTATTTCGAATCATGCACCAACAAGCCTGAAGATTTCTCAGTTATCAGAAAATATAATATCATTTCTTTGTTACTTTTGGTTCTTCAGTTAAACTGTGGTTTTTTTCTTTAGCTATATTATTGTAGCTTTACATTCCAGAGTTAGCTTTTTACAATGTCTCTTTAATGTGCTAATTTTTTAGCTACATGGTTGAGAATGGGATTTGCTTCCTAACGTTATGCGAGTCGTCCTATCCGAGAAAGCTGGCATTCCATTATCTACAAGATTTGCAACAGGAGTTTGAAAAATTAGATAGGAGCCTTGCTGACAGAGTTACAAAGCCATATACCTTCATAAAACTTGGTAATACACAAAATGTCCATTGTCGTTTAATTTATAGTAGCTGCATTTCACATTATAGGTTTAATTGCATATTTTGTTCCTTTTGCATGATTGGCTCTGGCTCACAGATACTATCATTGGAAACATTAGGAAGCAATATGTGGATACAAGAACACAGGCAAATTTATCTAAACTTGAGGCTCATCGTCAAAAGGATCTGGATATTGGGACAGAGGAATTATCACTAATAACAGAGAATAGGCGAAGAGTAGGTAAGCTTGTCGCATAGTTACTGTTGTTTAAATTGAATTATAACTTATGATACTTAAAATTATCCATTGGATTATTACCAAAATTTATCAGAAATGATCCAGCGAATGATGGAAGCTCATATAAGTACTTCTCCAATTTGGGATTCTAAAACGCTTGAGGTATGTGGTACTAGTGATCAATTCTAATCGATCTTCTTATATTTGACAACTAAACAAGAGGTTCTAATTTTACCCATTGGCTTCCAGATCATCGCGCTGAAATGGACACCAATTACAATCCTTGTTGTCACTGCTGTTCTTTTGTGGACGGGCTTAATTCTCCAAGATGATTTCCGACAATGGTGAACCAAACTTTATACTTTCTGAAGCCGTAGTCAGTTGAAGGACTTCCTCCAATGTCTCCAAGAAAAATGCATCAATGTTGCAAATGAAGAAATAATCAGGATATCCACTGACTGGATACTTGCAGAGTTGCAGGGTCCAATCAAGAACGTCAACATAAGCAGCTAAAGGTGCCTCTGGGCACACAAATTGTGCATATTGTTATCGGCTTTGATGCCCCATTCATCTGATTATTATGTGTCCTGTAAATGGATCAACTTAATGTACTTATTCTTATGTCAAGTTGGTTACTTATTATTAAACTACTTGGCACCTTGTAAAAACTTCGTCATCTGCAAAATCAATAAAAACTACGTACTACTATTATCTGTTGATTTTCTTGATTATAGGTGGTGATTTCAGACAGCCATGATATGATACTCTTTCATATTGATTCCAACTTGTTTGATTGCCATTTTATTATCCTGTTTCTTTGTGTGCAAAATATGGAAAGACCACCAAGTTAAAACCCTCAGTTTATTACAGATAGAATGAATTAGACTTTGTACAACATGAAACACAACGAAGGAGAAGGCATCTATGGTAAATGAGCGCTAAATTCCTGCTTTATTACCTCCAAATAAATACAGTACCACTTTTTTGTAAGATTCTAAAAAGGACAGCTCATATGTACATCACATCGTCGTGTATGTTTAATTCCCCTGACATAAATTCCTCAAATCCATTTGCAGAGATCTGATCCTCAAACATGAGTTGGGGTTGAAAAATATCATCCACTATCCCATTGTTAACCTCTTGATTTATGCCATTAGCATAACTACTATCATCATTCATCATTAAACCGTTCATGAAGGCGTGTTGGCATTCTGAATTATTATAGCCAAAGTTAATCTTGGAAGGATCAAAATTGCTCGAGTTCTGGAAATCTTGTCCATTAAATTGATCCAACGAAAGCCATTCAGCGAATAATACTTTGGGTAAGTTACTTTTTTGAGGCTCTCTTGGATAGTCCATCTGTGAAGCTGATTGATCTGAATCTGCTAATGATCCTTCTATGTGTTCAAATGAATCCAAACTAGAATTCTGGGGAGTCAATTTCTTCAAAGAAGGCGAAGATTCTGTATTAACAGATTTAGTGTGGCCTTCATTTTCTGCCATTTTGGCTACTCTCTTCTTTAAATAAGAGTGCCAATGGTTCTTTATCTCATTATCAGTCCGTCCAGGCAAATGTTGTGCAATCTGAGACCACCTGTTTGTACAGAACCTTAGTTAGACATAACGATAGTGTAAAAAATCTTTATGTCGACCTTTGGCTTATATAAGTTAAATCCACTATAAAATGACATGTTATATCCTTGACACTTGAGCCCTTCACATAACCATGTTTATTAGAAAAGGTCTGTTGACTGTCATAACAATACTTATTTGTTAAATGGGCAGCCTAGTAGGTGGACTCTTATTGAATACAATTATTTTGAAATCAACTTACAAGAATTATTTACCACATACTAGTAGTATTTTTCTAATTTAAAATGGTGCAGATAGTCAAAGCTGACTACCTCTTCGAACTCCAGAAGAGTAATTGGAAATTGTAATCGATAAAAAAGCAGTAAGTATAATTAGAGGAATCATTCAAGGTATTTGTTGAAAATATACTAATTAAGTAAATAGTATAAGTTGCATGCTTTGTTAGTCTAACGATTACATTATGATCAGGTCATCCAAAAGATATCTACAGGTAAGTCTTCTTAAAATGTGAGATTATTAATCTTGTAAATAATACTTAGATATCTACATGTAAGTCTCCTTAAAATGTGAGATTATTAATCTTGTAAATAATAGTTCGCTACCACAGTTAAATATAACCTGATGTTGTAAAAGTTTCTTACACCTAACGGTGTAGACTTGTAGTAAAAATCATGTGTTCTATCTATCATGTTAAACCTTTAAATAAGATGATTACATAATCTAACAATTTTCTTACTTGTTGCCAAACATGGCATGAAGGGTCAAGATTCTCTCTTCCTCATCAAAGCTAAATGCCCCTCGCTTTAATCCAGGCCTTAAGTAATTAATCCACCTTAATCTGCAACTCTTTCCATTCCTTTGCAAGCCTGGAAAATGATAATTATATTGATATGAATACCAATGATGTCAACGATAATACATGTTATAAGTTGTCTTAGCTAATCTCTCTCTCTCACTGTGACGGTGTTGAATTTTTCAATTATAACAGAAAATTGTATTATTTGTTGACTTATTGCTCTTCTTCCTAAAAACTATTCCCAAGTAGTGCGCCAAAGATAACGAATTTGGCGAGGCGTATATCTGCATAAGCCAATCAACTTTTAGAAGTTTTTTTAATGTATTATTTCACGACTTTTCTTAGAAACAAAGACTTTTAAATGTCTTACACATAATAAAAACAACTTTATTATTCTTTTACAAGTACACTCGTCAACTAGACATGCTTTTTGGGTAAGATGATCCCAGCTGGAGTGAAGCCATTCATGAAAGATTAGAAATAGGCAAAAGGGTTAACAATAATTATGCTGATGCCCATATCGATCTCCAATCGTTAAAATCATGATATTGCTGTCATTAACAAGGATATGATACACCAATCTTGTTTCATTCTTTTGCATTTTCATGTACTATCAAATTACACTCTGATAATGTAAATATATCTTTATATATATACTATCAATGTATATAACTTAATATTATTCAGTATGAAATAGTTCAAGCGCTTAAACTTGGACTCGGAATTTGGATAAAGTTGAAGAAGCTATGTCCATCTTCTAATCTACTTAAAAAAATTAAGATGGAAAAATAGCCTGGAGATAATTCAACTGAAACAATATACTACTCCATTAAAGTACTAATGTGTTGCATGTTATGAAAATATGAAGAAGAATTAAAGAAGTTGATTCAACTAACCTGCATTAATGGGAACAGAACTCCAGCAGCCATGACCATACTTGATGATGTAGTTTTTGAGCTTATCATCTTCATCAGGAGACCATAATCCTTTCTTGTGCTTTTGCTTTGGCTTCTCGGTTGGCTTACACCCCATTTTCAAACAAATAACTTCCATAAAATTAATGTGTGTGTATAAATGTTTCAAGATATATTTGAAAGCAAGAAAGAATACAAAGATACACTATGACTTTTGTGTATGTGTGTTTTTGTGTAAGAGAGGAGACAGGGAAGACTTGATGTTGAGGTAATAGCCGACCTGGTATTTAAAGGCAGGATTAGTTGAGACTGAATACTACTACTAATTAAGTTTAATAAAAACAAACCTACTTAATGAAAAAGTTAAAAAAGGAACTATTTGTCTGATCCCTCTCCCCATATGCAATAATTCCTTAACAAAAGGAAAGTGAAAGTGAAAGTGAAAAAGGGCATTAATCAATATAATATAGTTGTCCATCTCATGGAATTTTTAGTAGCTAAAACTACTAGAGACAAATGAGTCTTTGCACATACAGTATATATTCATTTCTTCTTGAGTCATTTATCATGCTTAAACCTACTTGACAGACACCACTAACGGTTTCTTATGTCCTCACTTATAAGATACAATCTCTTGATTAAATCACCAGATCATTATGTTATTAACTTGCATTAGACTTATAAGCTAAAAAAAATTAACTTAAGATGGTGAAAACATAATTTTTTTTGAAAAACCGAAAAGGATCACTAGGTTGATTCACTTTTCTATTCATTTATTCATCTTCTTAATTCATTTCCTGACTTAATGAGGTAATTACTTTCCAATAAAACTAGAGATAATGGTAAAAAACACACATGAAATATCATTTTTTTGCAAGTTTTTTACCTGAACTCTTAGGTATTTGCGTTTTCTATCTGAACTATAACTAACTATTTATCAAAACGCACCTCGACTAGTATATGATGGTGTGTGGTATATACACTCTCTTTTTTTGTTTAAAAATGATGCCAAATGGCACTTCACGCGGATAATTAAAGTACTTAATTAATTTTGTTTTAAAGAAAGTTAAGAGATAATGGTCAAAAACAGACCTCAAGTATCACTTTTTTGCGAGTTTCCTACCTGAACTATCAGGTGTTCGCATTTCCTACCTGAACTATCATCAACTATTTATCAAAACACACCTTGAAATTAATGAGTGAGCTGCCATGTAGACGAAATTTTACGGGCAAATTAAGTTGTCACGCGCCTTTTGGCGATTGTATTCAAACACATGGTTTAGTCATCTTCAAAGCGTGTTTTGATAAATAGTTGGTGATAGTTCAGATAGAAAATTAAGCACAAATACCTAATAGTTTAGGTAGAAAACTCGCAAAAAATGACACTTCACGTGTGTTTTTGACCATTATCTCATGAAACTATCAACTAAGGATCCTCTCATCCTCAAGCCTAAAAAGTAACATAAATGTTGTTGGATTTAAGTTATATACATTTATATTATAAATATTTCTTTTGCATTATCAATAAATTTTAACATGTGATAGCATGTTATTTATCATTTTTATTAAATTATCAATTAGTGTTTATCAAAAACTTTACATAAAACTACCTAATAAATTACCCGATTGTGTCTAGTATTTTTTACAACAAATAGAACTTAACTCGATGTTCTTTCCTGTTGCTGTCAGGTAGCCTAGACCACCGTCAGATTAGGCATATTTTACAACTATCTAATCACTAATTAAGGAGCTTAATATCATCATTTGCATGCGCATTAGACTGTATTTTTTGTGTTTAGTATATTAAGTTCCCACATATTTTGTTCAATTATTGCAAGATGATCATAAGAACAAAATATTGGTGCCCACCAATTACTATGCGACAATGATAGTGTTGTCGGTGAATTTTTTGTATATCATGTTACTCAAATAGTTACTGCAGTTTTAATTTACGAATTCATGCTCTGGAAACCTTTCCAAATATAATAAAAGCCTCTTCAATGGTTCGCAACTTCAAGAAAATTTCAACCAGTCCATTAACCTAATTATTTTGATGATCCAGAATTTTCTCAACTTGAAAAGTCCAACTAATGAAAAAAGCAGAAGGAAGTTTTGTTACTCTTGCTGACTAAAAATCCTACCCAATTATTGGAGAAAATTTCAAAAATTTATGATATTACAGTTGGATTACTTGTCGAGGTGAACAAACGACAATGATTCGTCAATCATTATTGCATTTCACACTACCTATATGTTCTAGAAAACAACAAAGAAGACCAAGGTTACGTCAATTAATTTATTCCTAATTATTACACAAGCTTTGACAGGTTCTGATTAATAATTCTGTAAATGGTGGAAATATAGAAAAAGAAATCTAGAGTTTTGCGTGGTTTCAATTATAGGAAATATTAAGATAGCTTAAAGTCCAAATTTCCGTTATTAAAAAAAATTAAAACCTTAAAAAGCATAGTATATAATAGTAGAAACCAATCACATTCATGTCAACCCAGTTTCTTATTCAGCCATGAAGAATAATCAAAACTTAAAATGCCTATAAAACTTCATACATGTTTTAAAACCTTTCTTTTCGCAATCACAATATTGAAGTGGCGGAACTTTATTGGCATATGTTTCTACATACAACGTGCAGAAATTAAAATTCATTGGTTGGAAAATTTAGGTTTTTGTTTACCTAAACATACATTACATTATCATGAAAAAATTGAGTAGTGAATAACAAATGTTGATGATAAATCGTAGGTAAAGAGAAACAATTTTTTCAAGAAAGGGAAAGCAGAGAATAACGTTTCCTAATTATTTTTTTTAAGTACAAAGGAAAATGATAGCTCGGGTCAATTGAGTATTATTTTGGTACTAGTTTAAATGGACTTTACCAAAACTACTTCCATTGCTTATTAAATTATAGAGGCTTAATAACAACGGTGAGATTATAAAATAATGACGCGTTGAATTTACCCCACGTGGTTTAATTTATGTATTATCCAATTACCTAAATAGATTATATACGATTACACTATTCATGATTTGGTACACAAGATATGTTGAGATGAGTTCGGTAGTTCCTACTCCGTTTAATATTAGTTAGCATCCTTATGAGACACTAATTGGATGCAAACCAACCTCGTTATACTACATATTCTCGTAATGAGTTAGGAGGGAAATCTAAGTACACATCCATTGTTTTCTCTAGACTTTTGGATATACTAGAGAAATTTAATCGATTTGCTCTAAGGGGTCAAATTCATGTTAACTCCCAAATTATATGAATAGAATACGGACGGACCAATTTTATAAGATGTACTTGGGCCATTAATGTTAAACCAACGGATTGGTGTAGGTTGGGGTTGAGGTTTAATTTCAAAACTTATTACCTAAATGAGAAACGATGTGATCGATATGATAGTTACAATTTGAATTAAAGAAAATGGGCGTAGTAAAATTTCCTGTATTATATTTTACTTCAGACTTCGAAGCCATTTTGGCCATTCCACTATCCAACTATATACTCTCTTTTTTTCTTTTTGTTGACGAAGGAACCCGCAGCCGCTACTCTCTCGAGTGCGCACAGGGTAAAACCCAGACTGACACAATAGCCTGCAAACCACGTCAGCCGATTAACCACACTTGGCAAGCCATGTGTGACAGGCTCAACCAAGAAGGTTTATGCAGGGGATCGAACTCGTAACCTTGCGGTCCCGCGCTCTACTGCTACACCAACTTGGCTACCATTTTTTGTTGATTTTTGTTGACGAAGGAACCCGCAGCGGCTACTCTCTCGAGTGCGCACAGGGTAAACCCCGGACTGACGCAATAGCCTGCAAACCACGTCAGCCGATTAACTTGGCTACCCTTGTTTGTATTAATAGAGGATAAATACTCCATGTTAAAAAAAATTACGATATAATTTTAATAACTTTCCCTACCTACACGAACCAAATACGAGACTGAAATTTATTCAAACTTTTTCCGAAAAAATACCATTTCAAGAATGATCATATATGTAATCCATATAAAATATAATTAATGACGAACATGTAGATTCCATAAAAAAAAAATTAAAAAAGGTAATCTAAAAAACCAAAAGTTACTGTCTGACTAATCCATTAGAAATTTTGACAAAAAAGAAGTCTCGCATCGAAAAACAATTAAACGGTTAAGCTTATGCGGTTACTATTAAAAGGTAAGATAACAGAGACTTTGAGAAGTATTACTCCATGTTTCAAGCAAGTTTTGTTTATATAATTATCAGTTTTATTTAATAACTAGGTAAGTTGTTTAATAACTAGGTAAGTTGTCCGCGCTTCGTGCCGTTAAAATTTGAGTTTTGTAAATTTAGTTAATATAAAAGAGATATTAAATATAAAAGAGATATAATGTAGGACATTTCCATGTAAACATTTAAATCAAATGGTTATAAAAAAATATATAGAAATATAATCAAAAATTTTAAAAAATATAGTCATGAGGGTTGAGACATGGGTTGAGTGCAATCAATTTTATGAAAACGAAACATGTCAATATAAGAAATAAAAAAATAAAGAGAAAAAAATAAATACTTTTATTATTCAAAGAGAGTGTTGCACATTATCTCACTATAGATCATACTACTTTTAGGAGTTACATTTTATTTTTTATAATGATTCTATTATTTAAAATGTTCAATTCAACAAATAATATTTTAATTAATTCAGAATATTATTTATTAGAATACTAGTGAACCTACCTGCGCGCGGATTAGACTTTTGAATATTAATTCCTTTAAATTTTCTTTTAATCTTCAAAGTCAAATATCTCAAGTTTTAACAAACTAATTAACACTTAGTTTACATATTTTTTATGATTTTTCATAAAGAATTTTTAATTTTCTACAAATACTTGTGTAATCTATATACAAGTGAAACAATATTCTTGATTTGTTATAAAAACGTTAAAAAAAAAATCACGAAAATCAATCTCTTTCGGGCACATATATAACAAAATTTGAAATATAGTTATTTCTTCATACATCTAATATATGTATATAAGTATCTAACCGCATGCATCTCGCATGTAATTTTTTTTCTCTTTTTAAATATGTTTATCTTTAACTTTTTCCTTTCTTCAATTATTTTTTTCTTTTCCTTTCTTACTTTTCTACTCAATCGCTCAATTTTCTTTTTGAAAAATCAAATTTTATTTTTCTTTCTCCTTTAACTTTCTAATAACAAAGATAAGTAACCAAAAAGATAATATTCTCAAGCTCATCATAAAATATAAAAGAAGATATTAAAAGTAGTGCATAAGATATTTTATAGAATATTAAAAATTATATTTATTTTTATTACACAATAATTATTCAACTAAACTAGATAATATGAAGAGTATCGACATAGCTATGAACAGGAAAAGAACAAATAATTTAATTGGAGACTAAATTATTGAGAATAAGAAAAGAATCAATAAAATATCATATATTAATTTAATATCTTTTATCAATAAATATTTAAGTTTAACAAAAAAATCCTAATATTAATCTGGAGTGCGTGTTCTTCGTGCTGATACTCAATTTCGTTGTATTATATGTTTTGGTTCTTTTTTAAAGAAATAATCTCTTCATTATTTTCATTAATTGAAAGAGAATATATACAATTTAATAAGAGAATCATATTCCTATTCTAACTCCAAAACCCTATTCTAGTAGTACAAGACTCCTATAACTATGGTAAGTGTACAATACTAATTAAGATAATATTTACACTAAAATATAACAAACAATATTACATTAAAATTCTGCCCAACCAGTGGGCTTCTTATTAACAAACCGAGATCACACGTATACATAAGTATACACGTGTATATCGTGTATACTTATGTATATTTAACACACACCCGCAGTCACAACGGGCGGTCTTCGAACGCTGAGACTGTCCCTAAAATCTTCAAAAAGAACCGATGGAAGCTCCTTTGTAAAGATGTCTGCAATTTGATACCTGAAAGGGACATGGCAGACGCGAACATGTCCATGAGCTACCTTTTCGCGAACAAAGTGAATGTCCATCTCGAGATGTTTAGTGCGTTGGTGCTGAACCAGATTACCCGAAAGATAGATGACACAAATATTATCACAATAAACTAAGGTAGCCTTCTGAATAGGACAATGGAGCTCTAAAAGAAGATTATGTAACCAACAGGATTCAGAGACCACATTGGCTACCCCTCGATACTTGGCCTCTACACTTGAGCGTGATAACGTCGACTGACGCTTCGCGGACCATGAGACCAAGTTATTACCAAGAAATATATAATAGCCAAACGTAGACCGTCTAGTGTCCGGACAGCCGCCCCAATCAGCATTTGTGTAGGAGACAAGAGTAGATGTCGACGACGGATATAAATGTAAGCCATAGTCAAGTGTCCCCTAGATGTACCTAATAATGCGTTTGAGTGCATTCATGTGCTCAATCTTAGGATCATGCATAAACAAACACACCTGTTGTACAACATATGTAATATCTGATCTCGTGAATGTAAGATACTGAAGGGCCCCTGCAAGACTGCGATAACGAGTCGGATCCTCATAAGGTGAGCCGGCCGCAACACCCAACTTGGGTTTAGTATCAACAGGAGTGGAAGTGGACTTACAGGATGACATCCCAGCCCTCTCAATGATCTCAGCTGCATACTTCCTCTGTGATAAGAACAACCCACCTGCATGACGGGTAACAACAATCCCTAAAAAGTAACTCAAAGGCCCCCAAGTCTTTCATAGCAAACTCAGAAGTGAGGAGTGTCATGATAGACTGGCGTAATGCATCATAAGAGGCAGTCAAGATAATATCATCCACATATAATAGTATATAAGACATTTAAGAACCACAACGATATATGAACAATGAATTATCAGACCTGCTGTGATAGAACCCAATAGTCGAAACATAGCCTGCAAACCTCTTATACCAAGCCCATGGAGACTGCTTAAGCCCATACATGGACTTCTTCAACAAACAGACATGATGAGGAAATTTGGGATCCCTAAACCCCAAGGGCTGATGCATATAAACTGTTTCCTTGAGATCACCATGTAAGAAAACATTCTTCACATCTAACTGATGAATGGGTCATGCTTTCGAAAGAGCCAAGCTGAGCACAGTGCGAATGGTAGCCGGTTTGACCACCGGACTAAATGTCTCACCATAATCCACACCAACCTGCTGAGTCTTACCATCACCTACAAGACGATCCTTATGCCTCGCAAATGAACCGTGGTCTTAGCTCAATCTCAAAGTAGTTCGTGACTTGCCAAGCTAGCTAACGAAGATTCTGAGGCATCTATTGATCCTTAAAGGGATAAATAACCTTGTATACTTGCAATATTGCTCCTAAATGGTAGGAAGGGGTTTGGAGAATTTTTGAAAGGGTTGTGGGAGCTTAAGGGTCGAAATTGAGGTGGAGAATGAAATCAGCCGACATTGGGGATTAAATAGCCCAACCCACCACCTCACATATGCGACATCATATGCCTATATGCGGCCACATATGGTGGCAGTGAGGTGGGAAAATAGAGCCTGAGGTCTACGGCCATATCAGCAAGGCGGATTGGCTTCCGCGACACAAAACCCATGGCGTATCGTCGAAACTTCATTAATCTTTGTCGAGTTGTACTTCCTTTAGTACTATTAACTTCTAGCCTTCCAAAACCATTTCTTAACATCCTTATACATCATGTGACCCCTCAAAAATGATTTCGAGTTCTCACAACTCAAGTCGGTTGACTATATTTTCATTCGAACGTGAAACTAGGGGGCGTAACAATCCTGAGGCTATTGCTAAGTCATCTAGGGTGAGCACTACTGGATGGATCCGCTGCCCAGAGACTCATTCTCATTACTTGTCTTTACTTTTATTCAGTGACAATATTTCCATTTTGAGACTTGTATTATTCAGATTTGTTTTGATGATTAGTGACTCTTGTACTATTTCAGACCATTATCCTTTGGGTGTAGCAGTATTCATACTTCCGCACTTGACATTTATGATATGACTTAGACTTCCATTATTTTTGCTTATTTACTTTGTTGTGTTGACTTAATGAATAACTGAAGGGTTCGCCGACCGATGATGGGAATGGTAGGTGCCCGCATGACTAGTGATTTTAGGTTATGACACATTTACAAGGTAATGGCTTCTTTCCTGAAGGTAAAACAACAATATCCCATGTGTGGTTTAAATCAAGGGCTTCAATTTCTTATTTCATAACTGATACCGAACCAGGATAAGAAGATGCTTCTGAGTAAGTAGCAGGCTCTGAAATGAAATGTAGAGATTGTAAAATGTGTTGGTTAGGAAAAGAGATGGTAGATAAGGAATGAATAGGAATTTGTGGGGGTGAAGCAAAAAAAGTTGAAGTAACATCAGTTAGGAACACACTATTACATATGAAATAATCTAAGTAACTGGGCTTGGTCACAATTCTTCCTGATCTCCTAGGTGGATGAACAGGAGAAATAGTTTGTGGATGATTGAAATTAGGAGTGGAAAGAGATTGGATAGCTGGATCTGTGGTGGAAGAGTTTTGTGTGCTAGGTTCAGAGTTTTATGGGATGTCAATGTTGTCAAGTGGGAATTGAATGGGATATGGAGACTGAAATAAGTCATCTGAGTGTTGAGAATGGAAAATTGGGACATTTTGTACTATAGAATAATTAGAGGCAAAAGGAAAGATGTTCTCATGAAACTGTACATCTCTAGAAATGAAAACATTTCTACTATTGAGGTCCAAAATCTTATATCCCTTTTGGTGTTGAGGATATATTAGAAATGCACATTTCATAGCTCTAGGTTCAAATCTTCTCCTTTCTTGAGACAAAGTAGAAGAGTAACACAGGCAACCAAATACTCTTAATGACTGATAGAAAGGTGTCCTACCAAATAAAACTTCATGAGGTGTCTATCCATTTAAAACTCTTGAAGGTAAAAAAAAATGATAATATGGGTGGCAATCAAAATACATTCACCCCAAAATGTGATAGGGATAGATGATTGAAAAATGAAGCTCTAGTTGTTTTCAAAATGTGCCTATATTTTCTTTCAACTACAACATTCTGTTGTGGTGTGCCCACACAACTCTTTTGGTGTAGAATGCCCTGATCATTCAAATATGCTTCCTCATGTGATCCTGAACCTAATTCTAATGCATTATCAGACCTAATGCACTTTGCTTTCATGTTGAACTGTCTTTCTACCATGGTTAGAAAATATTTCAAAACAGGAAAAGCATTAATCTTGGTGGAAAGCAAAAAGGTCCAAGTACCTCTGCTATAATCATCAATAATGATTAGAAAATATCTATATTCATTATATGTATAATGTTTGAATAGCCCCCAAGTGTCAATGTGAATCAAATCAAACAAACCTTTAGATTTGATGATACTAACATGAAAAGGTGTTGTAGTTTGTCTAGCTTTAGGGTAAACATCAAAAGCAGAATCAAAAATAGAATGAGACTTGATAAAATTGAAATGTTTCATTGTTGTAAATGGCAAATGCCCAAGCCTGATATGCCAAAGGCTTACATCTAGAATAGGAGTAGCAATAACATTCTTTTTTGAAACACTACAAGAAACTAACTCAGAGACAGACTTTGATTCATTTTCTTGTGGAATAGAAACTACATTATTCTTAAAACAAGCACTATACTTAGGAAATGAAGGCATCAGTAAGTACAATCCTTCTTTGATATCACAAAAAACTTTTACTCTCCTCAGTAAATGATCCTACAAGAGACATCCACTCATTGTTAATAAAACATTATAGTTGAGTTGAATGTACAATTTATTTATTGAAATCAAATTATATTTAAAGGAAGGCACATTAAGCATATTTATAAGAGTGAGATTGAGTAGGATAGGAACACTTCCTGTATGAGTTACAATTAACTTAAAAGAGTTATGTAGGCTAATACTCAAAGGCACAGGGAGAAGAGTGAGACAAGAAAAAGAAGTAGAATCAAAACAGATATGTTTTGATGTACCTAAATCAATAATCCAGTTGCTGGAGTTGAAAACCGAGAGAGAAAGAGTTGAGTATTTAAGAATTGTACTAGCTATAGCATTAGTGTCATGTGTTGAAGCTCCTGGTAGTGTCATGTGCATCTGTTTGAACATTTGTGCCACTTCTGACCTCTGCTCTTTGGTGAGATGTTGAAAATTGTTGATAGTTTCCTGTGTAGTGTAAGGATCATTACTCTCCTCCATGTCCTCATAAGAAACAACAGCAACGCCTTTAGGATTTTGTGCATTCTTCTCTTTGTTAAACTGAAATTCCTTTAGAAATCCATGTAGCCTGTAGCAATCATCACTGTTATGTCCAACTTTTGAACAATAGCTACAAGTCACATTAGTATTGAACTTGGTTCTTCTTACTTTATATCTAACTTGTGTGTTTCCAAACTTTTGAACATAGTTTCAAGTCCTCTGAACAGGATTTTAACTTTGGAAGCTTGATTTCCAGATTTGTAATTGTTCTTACCCTAGTTTGTGACCATGAATGATGAAGAGTCTGTGAAAACTTGAACATTAATATAAATCTCTCTTTGGTTCTCATCCTGGAGCAATAGTTAGTAGGCATGGTCCATACTAGGTAGAGGGTTAATCATCAAGATGTTTCCTCTAGCATGAGCATAAACATCATTTAGGCGCATTAAAAACTGAATAAGCCTTTGATCTTGCTTATACTTGCTCAGTTTAGCTTTTCCATCACACAAACAGTTGCAAATACATACCACATATGTGTTTAGAGAATATAACTTATCTCAAATCCTCTTAAAATTTGTAAAATAGCCTGAGATGTCTAAATTTTCTTGTACTAAACTGTTTTGTTCGTTCAGTAGGTGAAACAGTTTGGCCCCATTTGATCACTCAAGTCTTCTTTCTAGATTGTCCCAAAATTCTTTGGCAGTATTGGAGTAGATGACACTATCTCCAATATCCTTAGATGGTGAGTTAACTAACCATGAAGTGACCATGTTATTGTAACAATACCATCGTGAGTATTCACTTGAGTTGAGATATAATTCTTTGCGCACACAATTTATGAAACTCAATTTTTTCTTTGCAGACAAGGCAATTAAAATGAATCTCCTCCACCCAGAAAAACCTCTTCCATCAAACACTATGTTAACAAGGTTCATTCTAGGTGCATCATAAAGATGAAGGTGGTATGTGTGGTTGGAATCAAAACTGATGGTGTTTTGATTTGTGAGAGTAGTTGCAGTTTCTTCTGCCATATTTGCTTGAAGAACTAGGAGAAGAGGAAGATGATGAATTTAATTATAGCTTTAGTGAAATGGATCGAGCTTTCACTGCTCTGATACCATGTAGGGAATTAAAATTACACTAATGTTGGAGAAATTTTCTTCTTGTATTCCATTATTACTTACATGTCTATTTATTGATTACAAAAAAGGACTCCTATGTAATATCTAAGGAATAGACTATAATTACAAAATATTTCTCTGACAAACTATAACTAACTTTGTATTTTGTATACATCACTAATTTTATAAGGTACTAAATAAAAGAATACTATGTACACAAATCTTCTGTTGGGTCGCTTGCTTCATAATGTTCAAATTGTGCAAGCCCAACTAACCCAGATATGTGTTTCATTTTTGGGCCAACAGACTTGAGCTCAAGTTGTACGAGTAGCCATCTGATCTTTCACTTGATTTTGCCGGTGGTGATTGCATCCACGTGTCATGTCCTTGTGAGAAGGATAATAGTGTTTATTTGGTGTTCATCGAACATGTCGGAGAATGAGAGAAGATCATCTTCTTGATTTCTCTTCCTCTTTGTTTCTTTCTAACGCTGATTGACATAGCAAAATTAGGATTTAGGGTCTTCTCTTCAAAAAAGTAAATAGAAAATAATATTATCTAAAGTATATTTATATACATAATTAATTAGGTAAATACTATGATATGATTTGGTAGGGCGGGTGATTTGGGAGTGGGGTACTAGGGAGGGCGACGAGAGCGCGGGGTGGAGTGTTAGGTGGTGGTGATACAATTAGCATGGAATGCTACTTATAGAACTTATTTTCTTTACTTCTATGAGAGACATCATAATCTTGATTTTTACAGTTTAGCTTTTCCATCACACAAACAGTTGCAAATACATACCACGTATGTGTTTAGAGAATATAACTCATCTCAAATCCTCTTAAGTTTTGATAAAATAGGCTGAGATGTCTAAATTTTCTTGTACTAAACTGTTTAGTTCGTTCAGCATGTGAAACAGTTTGGCCCCATTTGATCTTCCAAGTCTGCTTTCTAGATTGTCCCAAAATTCTTTGGCAGTCTTAGAGTAGATGACACTATCTCCAATATCCTTAGATAGTGAGTTAAGTAACCATGAAGTGACCATGTCATTGTAACAATACCATTGTGAGTATTCACTTGAGTTGAGATATGATTCTTTGCACACAATTTATGAAACTCAATTTTTTCTTTGCAAACAAAGCAATTTAAATGAATCTCCTCCACCCAGAAAAACCTCTTCCGTCAAACATTGTGTTAACAAGGTTCATTCCAGGTGCATCATAAGGATGAAGATGGTATGAGTGGTTGGAATCAAAACTTATGGTGTTTTGATTTGTGAGAGTAGTTGCAGTTTCTTTGGCCAATTAGCTACTTATAGAACTTATGGAATGCTACTTATAGAACTTATTTTCTTTACTTCTATGAGAGACGTCATAATCTTGATTTTTACAACAACATATCCAGTGAAATCTCATAAGTGGTGTCTGGGGAGGGTAGAGTGTCGCAGATCTAACCCCTATCTCGGGAGGTAGAGAGGTTGTTTCAATAGACCCTATTAGAAACATAGAGAAATAATTTCTTGATTTTTAAGTAACTTAATTTCCTAGAGAAATTATTTTCCAGAACAAACCAAACATAGAGAAATTGGAAAACATTTTCGGAAAATGTTCTCCTCTATACCAACACAGCCTTAATTAATATGATTATACATTTTATTTTAAGAAATCGTAGAAGGCGGCATTAAAGTAAAGAGTGGAGATGTTGGTGTTTATATTGCCAAAAATAAATGTTGGTGTTTATGCATTTTAATATTAAATTTAAAATATTAAAGTGCAATATATATTATCATGTTAGTGGCCATAAATTGATAAGAAAATTGTGGTGTAACTCATAATACTAATTACCCCATTAAGACTTAAATCTTGTAACCACATTTCGATATTCTACCTCACTTATTATTTCACTACTATGCTATTTAATCTATTAAAAAGCTATAGACTTTATAGTGGTATTTCTTTCATGTGTTGTGTGAAAAAATATTGTGTTGTAGTGTGAGAACATGTTGTAAAGTGAGGTTGGTGTAGTAAAAGTGAGAGTTGTGTGGAAAAAAAATATTCTAAGTCTCCAACTTATTCATCATAAAAGAGAAAAAAAAATTGTTGAAAAAGGGTTCATGTTCTTATTGGTGGAGCTTTGGACTCTTCAACTAATTTGCAGTTGTTTGAGTCATACGACGACGTTGTCGGAAGGGACAAGTCAAGAATATTACTATTGAATTGGTGAAAATTATACCACATTAGGTTTGAATCTCCTTAAAGATAGGGAGATATCCTGTCCCAACATAAAGAATATTTATTTATTTTGTTTTTTCATTTTCATTTTATTTTCAATCGTAATTTATCGGTATTTTCACCGACAAGAGATGAATGGAAAAGCCTAGGAAAGACCAATAATAATCAATATTTTTCACGATATATCACATAAGATTGGAGCAATTGGATTAAAAAAACTAAAGGGGCCCAGTAAAGGAAAAAAATATTGCACTAGTTTACATTTTGCATTGCACCTATTGCATAAGCTGCTAAGTATGAAAACCACAAATTTAATTACAAGAATGCAAATTAACTAGCAGCCATACATAATACGCATTACCAAACCATGGTGACATACATAAATAGATGTAATTGGGAAATCTTACGTAACCGTATATAGATATATATACTGCATGCGTACGTACCATTGTGCTGATATAGTATTTTCCTTTTGGGTTAGGAACTGACTAACTATAATTAGCTAATTACACGTTTCTAATTGGAGGATAGGATTTAAAAATTTATGCTACTTGTATTTAGAAAATAAAGGGTTTTGTACTAAAAAAAATATCGTACTTAATATGTATCTCACGCCTTTCCAGTACCATGCGAGGCTGAAACTGGTGGAGTTCACTTCTAACAAAATAAATACTCATCTAATTTATTCTGACTTTTCTAAAGGAGAGATTCTTCGTGTATAATCAAATAACAGGGCGGTTGGGACGAAAAAATTGAAGACATTGATCAAATAAAACGCAAGGAACTTTTAGACCATCTTGTCACTTTTACTTGTACTTTCTCAAATTCAATTTACTTTCATTTGCATGATCCTTGAGAAAATATTAGCTAAAAGGATAATTTGATTAATTTACCTTATTTATTCATTGATCACAATTTAATATTTCCTGCATTCACATTTACTTGTCCATAATGGACTTTGCACACCCCTTAAGAAATAATAAATGAAGTGCATTTTTTATCATGATAATCATATTAATTGGTATAGTACTCTTAATGAATTTGGAAAATGAGAGGGAGGGATTATCATAATTGCTAGAGTAAAAATTTAATATGTATAAAAGAGAATGTAATTGTTTCATTTTTTTTCTTCATTCTTTTTGTTTCAATTCTCATGTACTTTGTAACTTTGAAGTTTGCATAAATTGGTTAAGTGAAAGAAAATATCTATAGCAGGGGTGGATGCAGCTCTTCGACAACAACTTCATTTGTGTCAATTAAATATAATTTTATGTATGAAAACATATAAGAATTTCAAAAAATATTAAATTTGAATAAATAATTTTATAAATATAATAAATTCAGTGCTAGAAACTTTAAAGTTAAATCCACTAAATTTAAATCGTAGAATCGCCTCAACCTATTGCTTTGTTCCCCAAGGTGTGCTTGCAGGGGAGTGGGGGTGGGGGTGTTGAGAAGGAAAGCAGGCAATGATACATCAACATTAATCCTCTTGGATATTCCTTAAACCTCTTGATGTAGATTATTTCCCCTTGGTCATGGTCAATGGAAATAAAATCATTTTATAATATATAGTAGGTATTTATTATTAATGTCCAAGATGCTTTTCTAATACCTAAATCACAATTTCCTTTCCTAAGAAAGTAATTGTAAATGTATTTACTTTTCTTATATGATTGACTTTTCATTATCTTCTCATTAAGTTTTAGATTTGAACTTGTGACATTGTTTTATGATCTCTCCAATAGTGTGACTTTTTTCAAACATGCTTGTTTTACTTATACACAATATCAACTGAACTTGAGACTAGTAAAATAATTCGTGACAAGCATTTAACTTAGCTTTAATGCGGAATTGACTATTATTTTGCTCTAAAAACGTTATAAGTTCTGTATAACATTTTACCTCAACAAGAGAATAAAATCATTAATGCTTAAGGTGATCCTTAATATTCCATCGAATAACCATCTACTATACCATGAAATAACCTGATCAAAATTAGATTAGAATTAGTGAATTAATTTATTTTTAACCATCATAAACGAGTCTTATGAAATGTGTTATTAGCTACAATATAGAATAATAGTTAACATTTTCTACTTAAAAATAACTATACTGTATTATTTGTTTCTCAAATACCCATACTACTTCTCTGAAAGTATCACTTAATGTCAAATGCAGAGGAAAAAACCTAGATTTGTGCATAATTGTCCTTTTTGATGACTTTATTTAATTTCTCCAATAAAGTCTCGAGTATGCCCCCTTCCCAGGGGAAACATATTTTAATTTTTGAATGTCATGTAAACGTGGTCCTGCGTCATTATTGTTAATAATATCCTACTATTACTAAAACTGAGATTCTTATGATGACGCACAAGAAAAGACACCCATTTTTTTTTGGTGGAAACCGAGTACAATATTTTTAAAATTCAATCATTTATAATCAAATCTTGTGAGGTAGCTAGGCGGGGGCATGTGTTAGAGTTAAATAGTTTGGATTGGGTATGTGAAGATATAATTAATAGTATTTCCGTTAACGAATCATTAACTTTTAGCAAAGTCAAATTGGCTACTATTTTCAGAATCAATGTGAAATAGGGAGTATGGCAAATAGGCACATGCGCGAAGATGTAAGCATGTGTATCCGCATTTTATTGGAACTTAAAAGACAAAATTACACTTGGCTTAATTTTGGGGTATTTCAATTAGAAACTCGAACTATAACTTATTTCTATTGATTATTTAAATAACATAATAAAGTGTTCTTATTAGATATTTTCGAATCAAAATCTTGGAAAAGCTTTTGTATGTGTTCTCAAGCACCAATTAGATAGATAAGGAATAATCATTTAAAATATGGCATCTCCTTTAATTATACACATTTGGATCAATAAGCCGTAAAACCTAAACTTATTCCAATTGATATTGATGTGTAAAATTAAAAGAGGATACATATTTTATGTGATTAACTTATCTACGCATGCAACGGGCATTTGAGAACACATGCAAAAACTTTTTCAAAATATGAACCGAAAGTATCTAATAGGAATACGTTATCATATGTTCATATGCTAAATTGAACATGTCATAGTTTGAGTGTCTAAATAAAATTTATTGTCAAGTTCAGAAGTTGTCAATGTATTCGTCATTATACTTTATACTACTGATTAAAAATTCAAGATTCACAAGGAGACCAATATATCAATTATACTGGATTTCACAACATCCGCTCTACCTACCAAGGTGGAGGTAAGGTCTGCGTACACTCTACCCTTTCCAGACCCCACATTGTGGGATTTCAGTGGATATGTTGTTGTTGTACTGGATTTCCCGAAAACAGTAAAGTAATCAAGAGAAATTCAACCTTAAGATCAATATGAAGTGTTGCTCGATTTTTTCGAAAGAAATGAACACTACTAAGTGATAATATGTATAAAGAGTGAGGCCTGCTAAGTATGTAAAGTTCTTTTTTACAATCTTTGAATGAAAGCGCGAATGAATTTTGGCTCTTATTAACGTGTTTACATATATTTTGTAATATTTAGTGTTGTATAATTATGGTAGATATAGGATCCCTATTGTATTAGGATTCTCCATTGTGCACACTATATATATTTGTATTAATGAGAAGGACTCCCAAATGGAGATTAATACATTCTTACATGGTACCAAGAATCAAATTCTAAAAACACCTCAAAACCTATTCTTTTGTTTTTTATCTAGCCGACGCTGTAACCCCCCCCCCCCCCCCCCCCGCGGGACAGCAGCCGCCAGCTGCCCTACACCTCAAAATTTCTTTTCTTTGTTTCCTGTGTAAACTTCTGTGGCAACCATGTCATCTCCCACCGCTCACAAAGCTTCAGCATCCTCCGCAGTCGTCAATGACAACCCCTTTCTTCCCTCTGCCTCTTCTTTCCATCCGGCGTTTACCGTCACAAATATCAAAAATTTCATTCCCTTAATCCTTGACCAAGAAGATGGTCAGTATTCTTCGTGGATTGAACTTTTTCATATTCATGCATGCGCGTACAACGTGCTTGACCATATTAACGACTCTCTCCCTCGCCCTCTTGACATTGCAGACTCGACATGGCGTTGTCTCGATGCTATTGTCAAGCAGTGGATAATGGCACCATATCTAAAGATTTGCTTCACACAATCATGAAAATAGGTGCCTCTGCTCGTGAGTTATGGGTACGTTTAGAGGAAATATTTCATGACAACAAACATACTCGTGCTGTGTATTTGGAGGAGCAGTTTAACAATACACGTCTCAAAAATTTTGCCAGCATGTCTGAATATTGTAAACAATTGAAGCTAGTTGCGGACCAATTATCTAACGTGGGAATGCCTATTTCCGAAACCAAAATGGTCCTACAACTTGTTGCGGGCTTACCAAAAGGTGAATATGACACTCTCGCGACTATGATTCAACAAGCCGACCCACTTTCGAGTTTCAACAGGGCACACCCACAATTACTTTTGGAGGAAACCCGACGCGCAAAACAGGACGAACACAATCAAAAGGCATTAGCGGTTGAAAATCCAGCATCAAACGCCGCCCCCACCACCCAACCGCCACATCGAAAAACCACCAGTCACGGGACAGTCGCAGTGGTAGAGGCGGCAGAGGTCGCGGTACCAGAAAAAATGGTAAGGGTCACAGCAGAGGAGGAAAAACTCAGCAGTAACCTAATTCTGATTCGATGTGGGCTGGCCTAGGGCAGTGGCCCGCCACTGGACCCTGGGTCTCGGTTCCTTTTCCCTACAACCAGCAGACACAGGCCCAATTCCAGAACCCAGGAATGCTTAGTGTTCTGGGCCAGTTCCCAGGCCCAAGGCAGGTTCCTGGTCCACCCCAGCAAGCGAATTTTGTGATGGCCCAGCAACATCCCATTTTGGATCTGGCCCCCACTGACTTGGGCCAGGCCTTCAACACTCTAAATCTCCAACAGCCCGATGAAAATTGGTACATGGATACGGGTGCCGCATCTCACCTCACCCGCTCTACATGTAATCTTCCCAAACCGTTTCGTTTAAAGTATCCTCAATATATTACCGTTGGTAATGGCCATCACATTCTAATTCAGGGTTATGGTACAACCTACACCCAACCTCCTCACCCACTCTTCTCTTTATATAATATCATGTATGCTCCCAATATTATTAAAAACCTAATATATGTCCGAAAATTTACTCGTAATAATTATGTTTCAGTTGATTTTGACTCATTTGGTTTTACTGTGAAGGACCATCATACGGGGACACCTATTACGAGATTCAATAGCATGAAGGATCTCTATCCTTTCCCATCCACCTCCACTGCCAGTCCCCGTACACACACCTCCCTCACTGCTATCTCCCCGTCAACTTGGCACAATAGGCTTGGACACCCAGGAGCTCCGGTTTTTAATTTTCTTAGAAGCAATAACTTTATTCGTTGTAATAATGGGAAACTTGCCCAAAATTGTGTGTCTTGTCAATTAGGAAAACATGTTCGCCTTCCTTTTAAGTCGTCTCTTAGTGTTACGTTTTCCCCATTTGATATTGTTCATACTGATTATGGTCTCTCCCATTACTAGCTCTCTGGATCATAAATATTATCTAGTCTTATTAGATGATTACTCTCACTTTACTTGAATTTACCCACTAAAGTTCAAGTCGGAAGTTTTTGCCAAATTTCTTGAATTTTGCATTTTTATCCAAACACAATTTGAAAAAAACCATTAAATCTTTTCAATGTGATAATGGTCGTGAATTTAATAATTCTACGTTTCACAAATTTTGTAAAAATAATGGCATGTTTTTTCGATTTTCGTGTCCTCACACCTCTCCTCAGAATGGCAAAGCAGAACGAATCATTTGAACCATAAATAACATGGTTCACACTTTCCTGTTCCATGCCTCTCTCTCTCTCTCCCTTCTTTTGGATTTATGCAGTCAAAATGGTTGAATATTTCATTAATATTTTACCTACTAGTACTCTTCATAACATGACCCCAACGGAAATATTATACCGTCGGATCCCCTCATATGATCACCTTTGACTTTTCGGTTGCCTTTGTTATCCAAACATTGTGTCCACCGTCCCTCATAAATTAGCACCCTGAACCACTCTGTGTGTCTTCGTAGGTTTTTCGTCTAATCATAGGGGCTATTTGTGATATAACTTGTCCACTCGTCAAATCCACGTCTCTCATCAAGTTACGTTTGACAAGACTTTTTCCATCGCAAATATTCAAAAAATTTGTAACACGGACTATACCTTTCTAGATGAGTCAGACACCTCCCCCGTCATACTTCTCGAACTGCATCAGTCTGCCACCACCCCCTCCGCCACTTTTGTCGGATACTGACACCACCAGTAGTATGTCAGCCAACTACCCCACCAGCTAGTCCATCTGCCACCTACCACTGCCACCACTAGAAACATGTCTGCATCTCAGTCACCGTCTATGTCTCCGTCCCCGTCTCTGTCACGACCGGTCATCATCCCAACCACCCATTGATGACCCCCACCAACTCCGACAGTGTTACCACACCTCATCGCCGACACTCCAAACACCCACAATTGGAGCTAGCCATCTTTCATGGAAGGTTTTAAAGGAGGAAAAAATAAAACAAAAAAGAATAGGCATCGCAAAAGCAGAGCATGAACACTGCATACCTACCAGTTTCGGGAACCCCTCTAACTGCCTATACCTGGACCAACACAACCACACCACCACAATGTCAACCCAGCCCTAACCTATCGTCGTCGTCTAACTCAACACCGACCATGACACACCTCATCGCACAACCAAGATCTTTACCTCTACACATCCCGATGTCGTCCCCAGATACCACCTAGCCAATGCTCGATACCGTCGACCCACCTAGAAACCAACCCAACTTCATACCTAGGATTTCCCCAATTCCCAAAAACCCAAAATTATCCAAACTAGATCCAAAGTGGAATGCGGCCATGTGTGAGAAATTTAATGCTTTAACGAAATAACACACTTGGGATTTGGTTCCTAGATCGAGGGGTTGAATGTGATCTGATGCATGTGGATTTTCGTCACAAATACAAATATAGTGATGGTCTAGAGAGATATAAGGCGAGACTTGTGGCCAATGGCACTAATCAGCAGGAGGGTATTGATTGTGCTGAGACGTTCAGTCCAGTTGTTAAACTGGCTACCATTCACACAGCTCTGAGTTTTGTTATGGGTATGTATTGGCTGATTCATCAACTTGATGTGAAGAATGTATTTCTACATTGAGACTTGAATGAAATTGTTTACATGCACCAGCCACCTGGTTTTGTCCATCCAGCAGCCCCTCAGTATGTATGTCATCTTCGTAAGTCACTTTATGGTTTGAAACAGGCCCCTAGAGCGTGGTATGATCGCTTTGCACAGTACATTATGCGGATTAGGTTTATATACAACAAGTGTGATAATTCTCTATTTATTATTAGTAGCATTGCTTATTTGTTGTTATATGTGGATGACATTGTGCTTACTGCATCCTCTAATTTGTTAAAAATGAGATCATTGCATTGCTTAAAACTGAATTCGCTACGACCGACTTGGGGAAGTTGAGTTACTTTTTGGGGATAACAGTGACTTGATCTACAGATACTATGTTTTTGTGTCAGCGCAAGTATGCAAATGAGATAGTATACAGGGCTAAAATGGTGAACTGCAAGATAATGTCCACTCCGGTTGACTCTAAATCAAAGCTTAGTGTTGTTGATGGTGATCTAGTGTCCGATCCTACCCTTTACAGGACTCTTGCAGGTGCACTACAATATCTTACTTACAACAGGCCCAATATTACTTATGTTGTTCAGCATGTATGTTTATTCATGCATGTCCCCAGGAAGCCTCATTTTACTTCTCTTAAGTGTATTATTCGATACGTTAAGGGCACACTTGATTATGGATTGCATCTATATCCCTCAGCACCGACCAAGTTATTATCATATACGGATGCTGATTGGGCAGACTGTCCGAACACGCGAAGCTCTACCTCCGGCTACTGTGTGTTCTTAGGGGATAATCTCAATTCATGGTCTGCCAAGAGGCAAGCCACCTTATCACGTTCGAGTGCAGAAGTAGAGTATAGAGGCGTCACAAATATTGTTGTTGAGATCTACTATCTCCGAAACCTTCTTTTGGAGCTTCAGTGTCCCTTGCGTAAGGCGTCTTTGGTTTACTTTGATAACATATTCGCCATATATTTATCTCATTATCCGATTCAGCATCAGCGAACCACACACATTGAGATGGATATACACTTTGTTCGTGAGAAGGTTGCTCTCGGTCATGTTAAGGAGTTGTATCTACCTTTTTCGTATCAGTATGCGGATATCTTCATGAAAGGTCTTCCCAGACAGCTATTCCTCGACTTTAGATCCAGTCTTAGCATCCGGCCTCCTCCTACTCCGACTGAGGGGGTGTATTAATGTGTATTACTAAATATGGTCCATATATTTTGTAATATTTAGTGTTGTATAATTATGGTAGATATATGATCCCTATTGTATTAGGATTCCCATTATACACACTATATATATTTGTATTAATGAGAAAGACTCCCCAAGGGAGATTAATACATTTTTACCGCGCTAAATTCATCTACTCTGGAGTGTCATGCGAGAATTGGTCTATTGTATTTTTCATTTGCTTTCTTCTTCTCCATTGTCATAAAGTTGGTAGGTCCTCCCTTTTGCAAAATAAAGATAAAAATAACTAATTTGAGCTAGGAGATCAAAATGTGAGTGGAAAATGGATAAAATGGAGCATAAGCGTGCAGTAAATCATATGGGAAATTTTCACAAATAAGTACTTTGGGGTTTTTTTTGGCAAAGCTATACTATTGTTAATTACATTTCGTATCTACAGCAACATGTATTTCAATTTAATTGTATTTCATTGTATTCAATTCGGATATATTCAATTCGGTTGTATTCACTCGTAGCTACTTTTATATTGTATTCAACTTATTGTATTTAAATTTGGTTGTATTCAAACAATATAAATACAAAAAATAGAGATATTCAGTTGTATTCAATTCACTATATTCATTTGTATACAAAAAATTATATTTAATTCACTATATTCATTTGTATACAAAAATTATATTTAATTCTTTGTATACAAAATAGTCTTCTTCGAAATACAGAAATACAGGCGAAAAATACAAAACATAAATATTATATTTAAACTAAAAAGAATAACTAATACACTCAGATTTAAGATACAAGAAATAAAATACACTCCCATGTGAGATACAAGAAATAATAATACACCCCGATCTGAAATAGAAGAAATAAAATACACTCCATCAGTTGGTTCGCCGGAGTTCAATGTAGTTTTTCCGGCGCCGGCCAGATCTGAGCCACCATCACTCCCACTACCGCCACCAACAACACTCATCATCTTCCTCCCATCTCGATGTATCTCCGCCGCCAAGTGGAGGCGCCGGCCAGATCTGAGCCCTCGATGTATCTCTGCCGCCAGGTGAAGGCGTCGACCAGATCTGAGCCACCGTCACTCCCACCACCGCCAACAACAACCCTTATCCTCTTCCTACCATCACCATGTATCTCCGCCGCCATCCACCACAACAACACTACTGCCACTACTTCTCTTCTCCTATTTGTCACTCCCACACCAATAGCACCACCGTCACCGACCCTCTTCGTCGATTGCGGTGGTGGAGCTCACCTCTGATTAGTCATCGGAGCAGCAAACAGTCACCAACAAATCCAAATCTGTCGAGTCAGATCTGGGCTTGGAGAAAGTAGACTGCTTTTTTCAATGTATTTTTTTCTCTAATGTAGTATCCTTTTTTAAATATATAATATATCTATGGTTTGTAATTATTTACATAGTATTAGCTATAGCAAGTAATTAATTTAAAGTATAGTTACTATAAGTAAATAGCTCTTAAATGTTATTTACACCATGTAAATTTTCCAATTCTTAGTTGCATCTTATAGGCCCATAATGACGCCACTTAGGCCCGCCACGCCATTGTTAAATTACTACCTCCTCTTTTGACTAGAATAGATTAAATTAAGTAGAAACAACAGTGAAATTAAGATCAGCTGTAAGCTCCATTAATGGAGATTGAAGCTCAATTCGTATAGCAATGGAGATGAGAAAGAGAGAAGAAGTGAGGAGGAAGAAAGGCAGTTGCAGAGAGAGAAATATCTGATACATTGTGAAAATATTTTTATGAGTTTAAATCTCTACAATAACTAGACTCATGTTTATATACACCTAACTAATCATGATAACTAACTCTTAACCACTTAAGCATTTAACTCATCTTAAGCAACCATAGTTACTTGCTAGCTAATCAATTAGTTAGCACTCCTCCTCAAGTCTATGGTTGAAATAGATTCTTGACTCCTATCTTGCTCAGCAAGTATTGATGTTGAACTCTTTTCAAACTCTTTGTAAACAGGTCATCCAGTTGTTCCTTAGTGTGTATATGCTCAGTCTGCAACATTTCTTAAGCTATCCTTTCTCTAACAAAGTGACAATCAATGTCTATATGATTTGTTCTCTCATAGAAGATTGAATTTGCTGCAATTTAAATTGTAGCTTTGCTATCACATGTCATATTTACTTGTACTTCAACATGCACACCAAGTTCTTTGAATATTCCCACTAACCAAGTGATCTTTACTACACAAGAAGCCATACTTCTGAATTCTGCTTCAGCAGGCTTCTTGATATTGTCTCTTGTTTTTTTTATTTCCAAGAGATAAGTGCATCACCATACTTTACCATATATGCAGTAACAAACCTCCTAAACTCCAAACAACCACCCCGGTCTGAATCACAATAGGCAACCAGATGGCTTGAAGTATATGTATACATCAATAAACCAAGCCAGGAGCTTCTTTGATATACATCGCTACTCTGAGTGTTGCTTCCCAATGAGACTGCTTTGGTGTATGCATGTATTGACTCAGGACTTGAACAGCAAATACCAAGTCAGGTCTGGTCATTGTGAGATATAATAGTCTACCCACTAGCCTTTGATATGGACCTGGATCTGTAAGTACTGCATCTTCAATGACAACCTTAGTCTGATTGGCCTTGTTCTGATTTTCCTCCTTTTCTTGAACAAACTTGTCATATTGGACAAAGGTTAGTTCCTAATTAAACTTAAGAGGTGTTCCTACAGGCTTAGCTCCTTCTAGACCTGATTCTGCTACCAACTCCAAGGCATACTTCCTTTGACACATAAGTATTCCCTTAGAAGCCCTAAGAAGAATTTAAGTTCTCCAAGATCCTTCATTTTAAACCTTTGTTTTAATGCTTTCCTAGTGTCACATAACAGCTGTTGATTGTTGTCTGTAATCACTACAAGAAAAAGGTCTTTTTGTGGAGACAAAAGTCGCAACTGAATGCTAAAAAGTCGCCACATATAAGATTTAGTGGCGGCCCACAAGTCGTTAGCTATACTAAGTGGCTGATGATTATTCGTGGCGACTAGTAAGAGTCATCACCAAACGCCAATTTATAGTGGCGACAATAATCGCCACGGAAAGCATCCACTGAAGTGCCTCAAAATGGGTCGCCACGGTAGATATGACCTTTAGTGGCAATTAAGTCGCCACGATATGTTTCTGATAGCGATAAACTAACTGCCACAAAAAGTTCTAAATTTTTCCATGGCAAGTATGGTCACCACTAAGCCTATTTTCTGTGGCAAGTAGAGTCGCCAAAGCTCTTTGTTTGTGAAAAAAAATAAATTATCTTATGCTACTAGTTACCAACAACATTAATGTGTAACAAACACCACTAAATACTCTGAACAAAGTGGCCTTGGATCTTTTCATTACCAATTACTTTATGCAACAAAGTGTACAACAATAATTATACATTTTGAGTGTGTATACACATGGGAAAAAATCAAAAGACTTCGATCTCCTTGGGCATCATCATTTCCTTGTTGAAGAACCTCTGTGTCTGCAATATTTAGAAAAAAAATGAGAAGGAAGAGGGTTCATTTTGATAACATCCACAAACAGAAAGAACCTTTTATTTATAACACATCAATTATAGAAAATTTAGACCAAATATTTGAAGTTCGTATCAACTTGTATACATTAATACACGATAGACTTATGGAATGCACAACTGCAGTAACTACTGGTAATTCTAAAATTATAAGTAGGAGCATGAATGACAAAATGAATGGCTAAGTTATATTAGGATAAGCATCCAACTCATGTAGTTCCTCTGGGAGGTCTATGTCAAAAGACTTGATGCCAATGCTAACACAAGACTTTAATTCGTAGTCACACAACTTGGATAATCCTTCCCACTATCTACAATGACTACTACCAACCCAGCGATGTGAAAAAAAGATAGAACTTGAATACTTGAGACGGTGCAGGGTCCATGACAAATACAACTTTAGTGAGGATAAAGATTGCTACTTTGATACTTGAGAAATGCAAATATAGCGGGAGGACTTAATGAGGTTAAAGATTTCTACCAAATCGACATTAAGGAAGTATGTTTTTGACTTTGAACCTCCTGAAGTTAAGAAGGTTTTAGTTCCCAGCAATGGTAAATGCCTTTTACCAAAAAGAGGGTTCTTCAAGTGGATATACTGTAGGGTTCGGAATATAAATTGAGCTTTGAAATGCATAGCCCCAAAGGTATGTTGGTAGAGCTGAGAAACTCATCATGGATCTAACCATATCTAATAGGGTTCGATTTCTCCTTTCAGCAACACCATTCATCTGTGGCGTTCCAGGAGGTGTCCATTGTGATTGGACTCCATGAAGCTTCAAATAATATAGAAATTCTTTACTTAAGTATTCACCTCCTCGATCTGATCGAAGTGTCTTGATACTTGTTTCAAGTTGCTTCTCTACTTCTGACTTGTACTCCTTGAATTTCTCAAAGGCTTCGGACTTATGTTTCATAAGATACACATGCCCAACCTTGTGAAATCGTCTGTAAAAGTGATTAAGTAAGGGAAGCCTCCCTTAGCTTGAGTTGAAAATGGCCCACATACATCAGTATGGACCAACTCAAGTGCCTCTTTGGCTCGCACCCCTTTCCCAGAAAGTGGGTTGTTTGTCATCTTTCCTCTCAAGCAAGATTCACAGTTACCATAGGACTCCAAGTCAACTGGTTCCAGGTAGTCTAACTTTCTTAATCTTGCTATCCTTGATTCATTAATGTGACCAAGTCTACAGTGTCATAAGTAGGTGGGGTTTCTTGGATTACTTATCTTAGCTCGTTTATTTTGCACATTGAAAATTTCACGACTACAGTTTAAAATATACAATCCATCCACAAGCAGAGCATTTCCACAAACAAAACCATTAAAAGACAATACATAACTGTCATTGGCAATAAATAAGAAAAACCCCTCAATATCTAACATTGGGATAGAAATGATATTCCTCGTTAATGAGGGAACAAAATAACAATTATTTAGTTCTAAACAAAAGTCTGAAGGTAAATCTAGTCTATAAGTTCCCACGTGTTCAGCATCTACTCGTGCTCCATTTCCAACGCGCAGGTCTACCTCCCAAGGTCTAACCTCTCTGCTGTTAATTAGGCCCTGCACATTACTACAAATGTGTGAGCCACAAGCGGTATCCAATACCCAGCAGTGGGAGTAACTTATAGACATATTTATTTCAATGACAAACATACCTTGTCCAGTAGAGGTAGAAGCACCTAGTGCTTTGCCTCCTCTTGGAGCTGTGTAGTCCTTCTTTAGAACATGCGCTGACACTTGTCCCCTTTCGTTCAACTTACATTTGAAAGGGTCTCTCAACAGTTCATACTCCATTGTTTGAGACTGTTTTTCATAGAGACTCTTCAAGTGTTCTAGCATTTCATTGGGGCTCATGTTTTCATGTTGTCTCTGTAACTCCATAGTCATGGAAGACAACATTATACATTTTGCCAAGGTAGCATCGTTCAAACGTTTCTGATAAGCCACTTTGTCAAACAGCGCATATTCATCAGAGTTTTCAGCAGGGACTGTGGGGAATACTGTGTCTAACACATACTCAATTCTTTCTAGTCTTAGCACCAATCGCAGATTTCTTAACCAGTCAAGGTAATTTGATCCAGTCAACTTGTTTGTCTCGACCAACATTTTCAGTGATAGATTCGACAGTTTATACGACTGAAGAAACAAATAGACTTGAAATTAAACTCTAATATAATTTCTATTGAACACATTCGTTAACTAATTAACATGGCCTTTAGTTTAATTAGCTCTCACTATTTTAACATACTCTTCGACCCCATGGAAGAATACGGACTCATATCAAATATGGTCATAATGGGCCATGATCTAGGTTCATGTTATCTCTGCGTTTGCTGTGGTTGATAACTTCAACAGCACAACCTGGTAGGTCTCTAAACCAATTACAAATAATTTGTAACTCATGTTTGACCGAATGTTCTAAACAATCAATTTGCGTCCCTCGGCTTGTCCGACGCTGTGGCACCAAGACAGCCTAGCAAGTCAACCCCGTTATGTGACTGCAATTATGTATCTAAGTGAGTTTTGCCTTATAGAGAAAACATTGTGGTGTAAATACTCATGAAGGTTTATCACCCGCTTCTACATTTAACATGCATCTATGAAAGAGTCTGAGTCCTCATAGACTTAGAGCAAATGCTGTGGCATAAATACTTATCTCGCCGAAAAGGATTTTGCACTACAATCAATTATAACGAACGACGCGTTCATTTTAAATGAGACTTGTATTAAAATTTTAGGGAACGTTTTAATTCAGGGTTTTAACCAAGATCAACTCTTTTACGCCATATCCAATATGACATCTTAACATCATGCAAACTAATGACACATATAGTTGGAAACCGTCAACCCAATATGCATGATATAAGATGGTTTAATCAAACACTGGGTGCCGCCTGTCCAGATAGTTATAGCGGACGCTATTCTAGAAATGTGAATGACAAACATTTTGACATTTAGCACATAAACAGTATACTTATACTTTATATTAATAATCTTGGGTTAAACATTCTGAATTCTGGAAAAAAATTATTTCTGGACAGGTGGGGCTGCGGCGCTAATCATTAAGGTCGCGGCGCCACTGAGGCAGAAGCATTTCGGCTTCTGCAAAATGCATTAGCACCGCGGTGCTCCACCATGGAGTCGCGACACCTATTGTCCAGTGAGTCCAAGTTTTGAAATGAAGCATTAGCGCCGCGGCGCCGCCTTGAAACCCTATCAAGCGTCGCGGCGCCCTACCATAGGGTCGCGACACCGATGTCCTGACAAACATTTCTGTGTTAATTTTTCAAAATCGTTCAACCCCTAAATCCAACTTAGGGATCAATTCACATGTCCTTTATCATCACCCACTATTATCAATAACACTCATATCGACCATCATCCGTTCTTACCCGTTCTTAGCCATGCACCGTGCAATGAGCCGGACAACACACTTTTGTCTTAGTTCGAGTTAGAGCGGAATGACTTCCTCGAATTAGAGTAGGAGATAATTTAGGGTGATATCAAAAGGTCAACATTCGTTCAAGACATGTAGGATTTCAAAAAACCTTGTTTTAATCCAATTTTATGTTTAACCCATATTATTACTTTATTCAATCTGTTATATAACCATTGAACCAGTATGGGCTCTGATACCATTGTAGGGTTTTATTGGGTTCAAAATACATAAGTAAGGCACAGCGGAAGTTTAAATTTCTTGTTTCTTACTTACCCCAATAAGTTTTCTGATATGGTTATACAACAATCAAACATGTAACATAAAGCATAATACTTACAGGTTATAGTATCTGTCTTTATCTACTATAAGGTTGACACGCGGTTGCCCTTCCGATTGCAAGCTCCAAGCTTCAATGTATTTCTCTTTCGAAAAGCTAGAAAATCCGGCAGAGGTTTGAGAGAGTATTTTAATTCTAAGTCTCTAAGACTTAGAATGATAATCTGGAAATTAAGTATAGAATAATGAAGAGAATGCCACTATTTATAGGACTGTGTGACCTAATCAAAACTCAAGATTAAGGAACCCCCTCGGCGTAGGTAGACGTTGGAACTGTGTGGATCAACCAAACCCAAACCAAGGGTCTATCATAAGGTTTCCCGACCACTCTCACTTGGCTTGTTCATGAGCATTGCACTTAGAAACCTCATAATAGACCTTGTTAAATTGGTCACCCCATCAAGGTGTCGACTTGGGTAATAAAAACCCCTTGTCATTATCCTTCACTTATCCACCGATTGTGCTTGGTTTGTACTCGGATTTGCACCTAACGTCCTGTGTCCATCCCTCATCAAAACCATCTCATTCCTTTCACCATTACATCCCACAGTACCTTTCAAACATCCACCCCAAAGTCCAACCCCCAAAACCATCCCAACTACCCATCCAAACCTGACAACAACAAACTGTCTGCATAACACACTTACCCAGAACGTTACCGTTTTAGTTCTGTTCCGTTGCCTTACCACCATCCAACCATCAAACCCCAATCATCAAGATCACCCTCAATCTGTCTATAACTTCCCATAAAACTCCTTGACCTAATTCTCCATATAACTACCTGAAACAACCACCAACACCACATTGCCCGGCCGTAACACCCCAACTGAGGACCTCATTATTTCAGGTCTATTTTGTGGCCTTTCTACTATCAAACCACCAAACCCCAACCATTAATACAACCATAAACACACCTGTAACCATCACAAAGCACCTTAAACCAACTCCCCCTGAATGCACCTGAAATAGCCACCAAATTCCCCATTACCGGCTAAGCCGAGAACCCGAAATGCCTCACTTTCAAACCCTTTTTCCCATCTACTTTTTCCCTTCTGAACTCATCCCCACTTACCATCACTCACCCCTCTGTACTTACATCAATTCTACTCCAGTTGGCCACGTTTCAGTTGGTGGCTTCGGGAGCTTCTTTTGAGACTGTGGCAGAGTATGCTAGGATGGTGGAGTGTGTGAGAGGCAGTTTGTCCAGATATGAGCCTGATAAGAGGGCGAGGTGACATGGTCAGTTCAGTGGTTCTACTTCCCGTGGTTATGGGTATCAGGCGAGATATCAGCAGTCACAGCCTAGTGAACTAGTTCAGGCTACTCTACAGATTATTGATGGTTATAGTAGAGGCCAATCTTCAAGGGGTTCTTAGTCTAGATATTCAGATCATGGTGGTTCGGGTTCTTCTATATCTATATGTCTGTCCTCAGCGGCCAGGACCTATTTTGAGTGTGGAGAGGTTGGGCATTTCAAGAGAGATTGACCCAGACTTACATCGAGTGCATCCCGTGCACCTAGGACTCCAGCACAGCCATTTAGAGGTGGTAGTCAGACTAGCGGGGGAGGATTTTATTCAGTCTATGGTGGTCATTAACCTGATCATGGTGGATCCTAGTCAAAGAGATATGGAGTTTATTCTAGATGAGGTGGCCAGCAGGGTACTCAGTTCGATGTGGGACGCACTCATTGTTATGCATTCCATGGTAGGGTCGAGGCTGGGGCATCAGACACAATCATCGCATGTATCATCTTTAATCATCGAGCTACTACTGTGTTATTTGATCTAGGGTCTACATTATCTTATGTGTCTACCTATTTTTCTACTAAATTGGAGATGTGGTGTGATATGCTTGATGTTCCTATTCACGTGTCTACACCAGTCGGTGATTCTGTGATTGTAAATAAAGAATATCGCATGTGTGTAGTTACTTTCATGGGTTACAACACTTGGGTAGATTTGGTTATCTTAGATATGGTAGATTTCGATGTTATCTTGGGTATGGATATTGTATCACCATATCATATGATTTTGGATTTCTATTCCAAGATGGTCACGCTAGTTATGCCTGGTCTTCCAAGGTTAGAGTGGGGAGGCACCCCCAACCCTGCTCTTAGGAAGTTTATCTCTTATATTCGGGCTAGGAAGTTAGTGGACCAGGGTTGTTTTACTTATCTTGCTCATATTCGGGATACGAGTATGGAGATTCCTTCCCTTAATTCCATTCTGGTAGTTAGTGAGTTTGCGGAAGTCTTTCCTTTAGATTTACAAGGTATGCCGCCGAACAGAGACATTGACTTTTGTATTGATAATGAGCCAGGTACTCAACCCATTTGTATTCTTCCGTACTGTATGGCTCCAGCAGAGTTGAGAGAGTTGAAAGAGCAGCTTCAGGATTTGTTGAGTAAGAGTTTCATTCGACCGAGTGTATATCCATGGGGACCTCCTGTCTTATTTATGAAGAAGAAGTATTGCACTATGCGTAAATGCATTAATTATAGATAGTTAAACAAGGTCACCATCAGAAACAAGTATCTAATTCCGCATATTGATGACATGTTCGACTAGCTTCTGGGTGCTTCTGTGTTTTTGAAGATTAATTTGAGGTTCGAGTATCATCAGTTGAAGATCCGGGCCGATGATATTCCCAATACAGCTTTCCAAACTCATTATGTGCATTATAAGTTCTTGGTAATGTCATTTGAGCTTACCAATGCCCCCGCAGCATTCATAGACTTGATGAATGGGATAATAAAGACATACTTAGATTCTTTTGAGATTGTGTTCATTGATGACATCCTAATATATTCGAAGATTCCAGAGGACCACGAGCAACATCTGAGAGTGGTCCTTGGGATTTTGAAGTAGAAAAAGCATTATGCTAAGTTCTCAAAATGTGAGTTTTAGTTGAGTTCTGTGGTATTCTTAGGACACGTGGTGTCCAAGGATGGGATTATAGTTGACCCTAAGAAGATAGAGGCAGTCAGGGACTGGCCTATATAGACTTTTGTGATGGATATTTGGAGTTTTTTTAGTCTTGCTAGCAACTATCACCGGTTCGTCAAGGTATTCTCTTCTATTGCTTCTCATCTGAGCAGTTGACTCAGAAAGAAATATCATTTCAGTGGTTCGATCAGTGTGAGGAGAGCTTCCAAAAGCTCAAGACTCTTTTGACCACAACCCTGATTTATCTATTTCGGTAGAGGGAAAAGACTTCTCTATGTATTGTGATACTTCTATGATTAGGTTGGGCTGTGTGTTGATGTATGAGGGTAAGGTTATTTCTTATCCATTGAGGCAGTTGAAGGTGATCGAGAAAATTACCATGTTCATGATTTTGAGTTGGTTGTGGATGGAGTTGTTGAAATATTATGACATGACCATTTTATACCATCTAGGCAAGGCCAATGTGGTGGCAGATACCTTGAGCCAAAAGGCAGTCAACATGGGGAATTTAGCTTGTTTGGATGTTTCCAAGCGTCATTTAGCATTGGAGGTCCAATCTTTAACCAATCATTTTGTGAGACTCGATATTTCAAATCCGGGTAGGATTTTAGCTTGTATGGAGGCGAGGTTGTCTCTTTTGGATCTAATTCGAACTTACCAGTATGATGATGTGGGGTTGTGAAAAAATTGAGATAAGGTGGTGAGTGGTGAGGCCAAGGAGGCCATTATTGATAGTGAGGGTATTCTAAGGATTAAGGGTACAGTGTGTGTGCCTCGTGTGGGGGATTTGACCATATTGATTATAGATGAGGCCCACAGCTCTAGGTATTCGATTCATTCAGGTGATACTAAGATGTACCGTGATTTGAGGCAGCACTATTGGTGAGGTATGATGAAGAGAGACGTTATTGATTTTATGTCTCGCAGTCAAAATTGTCAGCATGTCAAGTATGAGCACCAGCGTCCCGGTGGTGTGTTTCAGAGGATGCCCTTTCCCGAGTGGAAGTGGGAGATGATTTCCATGCATTTTATTATGGAAATGCCCAAGACTTTGGGCAAGTTTGATGCTATTTGGGTCATTATTGATAGACTGACCAAGTCCGCGCATTTCATTCCAGTCCAGATGACTTATAATATAAAGATGTTGGCTAAGATCTACATCCGATAGATTGTTCGTCTTTATGGGGTTTCTATTTCTATCATCTCGAATCGGGGTACTCAGTTTACTTCATATTTCTGGCTGAATTCAGCAAGAGATGAAAGTTTAGTTCAAGGTATATCAGAAAATTTGAGATTCTTCAGAAAGTTGGGGAGGTGGCATATGAGTTGGCTTTGCCACCAGGTCTTTTAGGCATCCATCCAGTTTTGTATGTGTTTATGCTGAAGAAGTATTATACCGTCGATTTTCATATCATTCAGTGGGACTCCGTATTGCTTGATTAGAATTTGGAGTTCGAGGAGGAGCCTATGGCTATCTTAGACAAGTAGGTGAGGAAGTTGAGATCGAAGGAGATAGCTTCTATAAAGGTTCAGTGGAGGTATCATCCTATCGAGGAGGCGACTTGGGAGACCCAGTCTGACATGCGGAGCAGATATCCTGGCTTATTTACTACTTCTAGTACATTTCCTCTATTTGTTTCCTTCCGTGCGAGGATGAATGTTGTTTTAATTGGCATCTGATGAAATGACTCATTTGGTCTTTTTTAGCTAAGGACCCTTATTTTCTTATTCAACGTTTTTTGTAGTCTCTATGTGGGGTTTGTGATACTCGGGGATGGGTGGCATGAATTTCGAGGTCCATTTTTATGAGTTTCAGATGAAAACCCCAAAACTAGAAACTTGGAGTTGGTTAGTTTGACTCAGAGTTGACTTTTGTCTAAATAGGTTCATTTCCGGGTTCCGTCGCTTTCGGTAGTTTTTGGAGAGTCATTTATGAGTTAGTCGAGTCATTGGGTTGCTTCCTGAGGCAATCGAATGTGTGTTTGTGGCTTTATTTGTAATTTTTGGATATTTGGTTTCCCGGAAGATTCTTTAGAAAAGTATGCCTTCTCTCAATTAAATGTGAAATTTGTGGGTACGAATGAATTCGTAGCACTATATACCCTTGACGAGAATGTGTAGTTTGTGTCCGGGGGTCTTGGGAGTGTTTCGGGGGCTTGATAGAAGTTTGGATTATTTTCCCATATATGGTGTTTGGTGTACGCCTCGATGGCACCAGTTTCCGCTCCGACATGTCTGCCTCGGTGAGAGAATGGCTCGCCGAAGTAGGAGTTGAGAAAGTGTGGACTTTCGCCTTGGTGGAGGGTTTTTCCGCATGGGCAAGTTGGCTTCTACAAAGTCGGGTTCGTCGTGGCGCTGAGGTGAGGTGTCAAGTGACACCGCCTCAGCGAGGGTTTGGTTCACTGCAGTGGATCTGCTCCAGTGGAGTTGATTCCGCTGGGGTGGAAGTACTGTATTAGGTGTCCTATAAAATCTCCTAGGTAAGATTTCTTTTCCCAATAGAATACCTCGAAATCAGCGTCGCCATAGAATATTTTTCAAGAGTGAAGGGGCTGAAGTTCGACGCAGAGCTTTTTGGTTGTTAAGTTATAGCAGGACTGAGCAACATCCAACAGCTCCAAATGATTTGCAAGTTCTTATGAGATTAAGAGAGAGGTTATTGATTTAATGGAGGTTTATGGATTAAATTGTGTTAATATCATATATTAGTGTGGGAATATGTTAGATTATCATGTTTTAAGCCTTAATTTAAGAATAGAAACCTATTTTCAATTGGGGGAAATTTCTAGGGTTTCAATTTGGGGCTTTTTAAATATTGTTCAATTGAGGGTTCAAACGTGTATAATTTTAAAATTAATTTAAAGATATGACTACTTAGTATGTATTCGTGATTTTCGGGTATTAACGTTCGAGTCCTGGTGAAGGGCCCGGGGTCGATATTTGTAGTCTTGCTTTAGTAAATGTTATGTCATCATTATTGTGTAAGTCTTATATTAATGAATAGTATATGCATGGATAGACTTCAACTATCACGAGGTGCAAAGGAAGGGCAAGGTTGTCACCGAGGCTTGATTGTGTAGCGCTCATGTTCGGCCCTGGGGTAGACTACGGTTTAGCTTTTTTAGACTTCAATAGAAGTGTGTAATTAGTTATAAATATTGAGGGGTATTGGGCGTGTTTGGAGTCCCACTCAGATGGTTGTGATGAATGTCTGAGTGGATACCGGTGTTGAACGGTGATGATGGGGTTTTGAGAATCAGCCTCGTGCTAGTTTCGACTGCTGATTATTTGGAGTTGTCTCCATATGTTGTCATTGCTTGATATGTTTACTCATCACACATGCTTCCGATATGATATCATGAGTTGTACTTGGATTGGTATATGTGTATTGAATTCTTGATAGCATGTGATATTTCATCTATTTATTTGGTTGCATCTCATTATATCATGATATTTTTCCTTATTTGTCATTTGTATTCATACACTCATGGTTCTGATGATATTTATATAAGTGTGGTATGGATATGATATGAGCCCAAAGGGCCGTAAAGGTAAGAACATTTATGAGCTTATGGCAACATTGAGATGATGATGATACGGATGGCTCAAGTTGTACGCTGTAATGGATATGATACGCTGGGATTGAAGTTGCACGCTTGCAACATGATATTATTATAGCCAAGAGCTGGGCTCCGTGATCCGACAAGTTATTCTGGAGCGGAGGGGTATATGGATTTTGCGAGTTCCCTATGGGTGTATGGATCATAATAAAACCTAGACATATTGTCTATCGATTGATAAAGGTACCTGGCACAATCATATCATTCATATATATGTCATTTCATTGATTGTTTGTAGAGGAACTTGTATTTGAAGTGATTGTTGATGATTTGACTGAATTCGAGACATGAAAGAGTTACACTTGCTATTGATACTTGAGTTAATCTTAAGCATTGGGAACTGAATAACATAAGTGATTATGGACACTTATTGAAATAAGGAAATATGTGAACTCTATGAATTATTATGTGGACTATGTGACCTTACTTGGATTATTGAACTGATTAGTATAGGATTACGTGGTGTCAACTTGGTATTTATCTATGATTATGTACCTTCCGTCGTTGTTGGCCTATGATGTCTACGGGGGTACATTGTGTACTCATGCTACACTTACTGCATCTTTTTTTAATGCAGATACAGATTCGACCACCAACTCGAGACCACGTGGCTGAGTTCGAGCAGCTGATCCTCAGTATTCAGGGTGAGGATGCTATTTCCAGCATACCCTTGGATGCTCCATCTCTATCACAGTTTTTATTTCGTATTTGAGAAACATGTTTTGACTATGTATTTGGTTTTGGCCTGCGTGCCTATTTTTCTCAAACTTGTATCGAATTTGCTAGTGCTCTTGTACCCACAGACTAGATCGCTTGGGGTTGTTTAGATAGATCAGACTTATTATTTCTTCTGCATTTATATTATGAGACAGTTTATGTAGCATTTGTTATCTTCCGCTTATGCTTATATCGTATCATGTTAATAATTTGGGAGTAGTTCGCTTGTGTGGTGGGATTATGTAGGTGCCATAAGATTCCTGAAAAGGGGTCGTGACAGTATAATTGCATCTACTTCAGTCCACAAGTCTCTTAGCCTTGAGAAATAATATGTGATTGATTGAGTTCCTAGAGTAAAGGTATGAATTTATTTCTGCAAGTGAAACACATGAGATCCATTAACTTTATCAAATCTCTCCTTAAGATCACACCAGACCTTATGAGCACTCAAGGCATACACAACAAAACTCAACAATCATGGCCTCACATCACTCATTATCCATGACAAAACTACAACATTACATTTCTCCCATAAATCATGCGATTCTGGTGGAAAATTACTTCTAGGATATCTACCATCAACAAATCTCATTTTACCTTTACCTAACAATGCAATTCTCATAGATTAACTCCACATGTCATAGTTTTCAGAACCACTAAGTTGAATTGAGACTAGTGAACTACCTGGTGTATCATTTGGTTGCAAGTATAAAGGATCATTATAATTGATAATGATATTACCACTAGTAGTAGCTATACCGGACACTGTTTTATTTGGATGAACTGCATGTACATTTGAAGTATCTATATAAGTCACATTTGTGTTGTTTGTGATGTTATCAACCATCATTGAAGACCTTCGAGTAGTTAATAACCTAGCTTTCAGTTGCGATATTTGGATTCAACCGAACTCAATTGAATCAATTGCACTTTGCTAGTTTGTTTTGTATTAACTTCGTAATTGATCTGCGTAGCTAGTAATCGACGCTTTGATACCATGTAAGCTTCATTAATGGAGATTGAAGCTCAATTCGTATAGCAATGGAGATGAAAAAGAGATAAGAAGTGAGGAGGAAGAAACGTAGTTATAGAGAGAAATATTTGATACATTGTGAAAATATCTTTATGAGCTTAAAGCTCTACATTGACTAGGCTCATGTTTATATACACCTAACTAATCATAATAACTAACTATTAACCACTTAAGCACTTAACTTATCTTAAGCAACCATAGTTACTTGCTAGCTAATCAACTAGTTAACATCAGCAATCTTAAAACACAAAAGTGTCTTTGATATTCGTGTTGTATCAATTTATGTGATATAATTTTTTCATTTTTTTTGGTTAATTAGATATTCTTTTAAGTATGTATCAACAATAACAACAACAACAACAACATATCCAGTGAAATTCTATAATGTGGAGTCGGGAGAGGGTAGAGGGTAGGTATGCCTTACCCCTACTTTAGAAGGTAGAGAGGCTTTTTGTGAAATCTTTTTATATAAAAAATACTTTACTTTAAATTTTTTTATTTTATATTTATTTAGATGATTTATAGTTACGTAATTTTTTATAATTTGTTTTAGACTATAAAATTTAAAAGTCTTTTTTTTTCTTTTTTTAAAAATTTATGCATATACAAAGTGCATCACATATTTTGAGACGGCAGAAGTATATTGTTTTCCAAATGCAAAAGCGATTTCACGTCAATTGGTGAAAAGTAAAATGGGAGAAAAGGAAACTTATAATTATGCCTTTTCATTTTTTATTTTTATTTTTTTTAATCTCATCCCCCAGAAGTTCCCCTTTGCTCCCTTGATGACTCGAACTCGCAACATTTGGGTTGAAGGACACTTACCATCTGAGCAACCCCCTCTTGTCTTATAATTATACCTTGTCCAGTGCCCACAGATTTATGTAAATCAAATGACTTTTTCTGCTCATATTATATCTAGCTTATAATTTAATTTCTTTTGGGATCTTAAATATGTCGCCAAATAGTTTATTACGTGTACCTTAGCATATTTATTACTCCTCACATACTTTTACAAAGAAGATTAAACTAGTAATAGAATATTTCTCAATATTCTTTTTCATTAATTGTATATCTCCTATTTTAGGTAAAATTATAATTCTTTTGTAATTAGGATAATTAGTTACCTAGTTTGTATCAAAGTAAATATTCTTGTAACCTTATATATATTGTAAATCATTCATCAATAAAATCAAGGAACATATTCCTTTATGGTATCAGTAGCCTAAAACTACAAACACTACCCTAGCCGTCGATATACCTTCTCGGTCGCCACCTTTTTTTCCACGTCGGCACCTAGCCCACGTCGGAACCCTAGCCGCCTACCCCTCTTTTCCCCACGACGGAATCCTAGTTTTTTCGGCCATTCTCCAGCGCTCTCTTCCTCCTCAATTTCCTCTTGTATGGCTGACAAAACCAAATTTCATACTGCACTTGCCGTAAACAACATTAAAAACTTCATCCTTATGACTCTTGAGATGGAAAAGTGTCAATACTCCTCGTGGGATGAGCTTTTTAAGATCCATTATTGTGTTTACGAAGTTATCGACCACACCATCCCTCCTACACCGAAGTCCACAGACATACCATCAGTTTCGACTTCTGATGATGCACTCTGGTCTCGTTTGGACGCAGCCTTCCTCCAGTGGATATACAGCACGATATCTAATGATCACCATCATTTAGAACGATGCCACTGCCCGCCAAACGTGGAAATGTTTGGATAATATTTTCCACGACAAAAAAAATCAACGAGCGTTATACCTTGAAAATCAGTTCAAGGACATTCATCAGGATGATTTCCCAAACGTGTTTGCCTATTGTCAAGAACTCAAGATGCTTGCTGACCAACTCTCCAACGACGGAGCACCAGTTACTAATCGAAGATTGGTCATACAACTTATTGCAGGTTTGAACGAATCCTATGACGGTGTTTCCACCATCCTTCAGTAATGCACGTCGTTACCTTCATTTTATGAGGCCCATTCGAAACTCAACCTGGAGAAAACCCAGAAAATCAAACGCAGCACCACTCGGGCCAGCATTGCCGATGTCGCCCTCACCACCACCGTCTGTCCCTCCGCCGATTGCAGGGCCTCCCGGTCCGGCAACCAGAACCGTCGGCCAAAGGACCCGCAACAGTCTGATTCCTCCCGTAACAACCGCTGGAGCAGGCAGTCCGGCAAGGGCCTCGGCGGAATAAATTCTGGCAACAACAGCCAACAGCGACCGCGGCAATGGCAGCAGCCTCTATCGTGGGCTGCCTACCCGTCTTGGGCCACGTGGGCCCCACTGTGATGGGCCTCCCCTCCTTGCTCGTATACGACATCTTTGTGGACTCCACATCAGAACCGACAGGCGCCACATCTCACATGACGGCATCACAAGGTACTTTCTCGTCTTATTCTAATTTGAGAAATTTAAATCAAAATATTATTGTTGGTAGTGAACAAGGCATTCCAATCCGTGGTTATGGTCATTCCTCCCTATCCCCACCACATCCACCACTAATCTTAAAAAATGCCCTTCATTCCCCTAAACTCATTAAGAATCTAATCTACGTGCGACGTTTAACAACAGACAATTGGATTTCCCTTGAATTTGATCCTTTTGGTTTTACTGTAAAGGATTTTACGACATGAAGACAAATAATGAGATGTGACAACACCAGAGATCTCTACCCTATTTCAAATGTCGTCAACAATCCAGCCTCAGTTCCCTCAACATTTGCTGCTCTTTTGTATTCCTTATGGCATTCTAGATTAGGACATTCGGGAGACTCCATTTTACTCTCCCTTAGGAAAAAAATAATTTTATTAATTGCAACCGTATTTCTAGGACTCCTATATGTGAATCTTGCATTTTTGGGAAACATGTCAAATTACCATTTTCTACATCCACAAATTGTAATTTAATGCCTTTCGATATCATACCTAGTGATTTGTGGACATCCCTTATTTTGAGTACGGCTGGCCATCGATATTATGTGTTATTTTTGGACGACTATTCCAACTTTCTATGGACTTTTCCAATTGGAAATAAATCTCAGGTCTACCTCATTTTTTCTTCATTTAGTTCTTTCGTAAAAATACAATTTGAAAAGAGAATTAAATGTTTTCAATGTGAAAATGGCAAGGAATTCAATAATAACCAATTCAAATAGTTTTGCTCCAAAAACGGTCTTACCTTTCATTTTTTCTGCCCTCACACATCCTCCCAAAATGATAAAGCGGAACGGAAAATCCGAACCATAAACAACCTCATTCGTGCCCTACTTTCTCACGCCTCAATTTTCCCTCAATTCTGGCATTACGCACTCTCCATGGCCACCTATCTACCAAACATAATCTCAAACAAGTCTCTAGATCAACGGTCGCCCACCCAAGTTATGTTTCGTAGGAACCCCTCCTACCAACACTTGCATATTTTTGGATGTGTTTGTTACCCTCTCCATCCGACCACTCACAAACTCCAACGTCGTTCTTCCCGTGTGTGTTTCTGGGTTACCCTCCCAATCATCGTGGTTACTCATGCTATGACTTGTCGAGCCGGAAAATTATTATTTCACGTCATGTCATATTTGATGAGTCTCAATTCCCCTTTGCCTCTCTACACTCGTCACCTCGACATTCCTATGACTTCCTAGATGATGGCCTAAACTCTCTTCTAATTCACCATTTACATAGTCTGTCGTCCCAGACCCCAACACCCGCCACCACCTCGGCCAGTCTGGGACTAGCTGCCCACCTGGTTCTACCAACGGAGGCCCAGAATAGCCCGCCTCAAGGTAATTCCGCAGCCATCTCTAGGTAAATCGAGGTTCGGCTAGCCAGTACCGTCACCCCTGCCCTTTCTCCTCTTCCTGGCAGTCCCGCAGCAAACCCTCCCTCCCATCCCGCATCCCGAGACACACTCTCGAACCATGGAAACCCGTGCCATTCACGGAATTCATAAACCTAAATAGTTGTTTAACCTTTGTATTTCAATTGTACCTTCCCCTATCCATCGTAACCCGAAGGATGCCTTGTCCGACCCTAATTGGAAAGCTGCAATGATTGACGAATATAATGCTCTTATTGATAATAAGACATGGGACCTAGTACCTCATCCACCTGATGCCAACATTATTCGTTCTATGTGGATTTTTAGACATAAAAATAAATCTGATGGTTCTTTTGAAAGGTACAAGGCTCGTCTTGTAGGTGATGGCAGGTCTCAACAGATGGGAGTGGACTGTGATGAAACGTTCAGCCTGGTCGTAAAACTTGAAACCATCCGAACCGTCCTCAGCATTGCCATATCCAAGTCTTGGCTCATTCATCAGCTTGATGTCAAAAATGCCTTCTTACATGAGGATCTTCATGAAATGGTATATATGCATTAGCCTATGGGTTTCAGGAATCCTATTCATCCAGATTATGTGTGTCTGTTGCAGAAATCGCTCTATGGACTGAAACAGGCTCCTCGAGCATGGTACCAACAGTTCGCCGATTATGTCTCCTCTATCATTTTTTCACACAGCAGATCCGATCATTTCATGTTCATCTACAACAAGGGTACATACATGACTTACCTATTATTAAATGTTGATGACATCATCCACACCACATCATCTGATGCTCTCCGTTGGTCCACTATGTCTCTCCTTTCCTCTGAGTTTGCTATGAAAGATCTGGGTCCCCTAAGTTATTTTTTGGGCATCTCTGTCACTCGACACTCTGGTGGCCTATTTCTATGTCAAAGAAGGACGATAAGTTAGAACTTAATTAGAAGTGCATATTTCCTCGTTTTATAGTTGAAACGAACAATAAAGTAGTAACTCCTTCCAACTTAACTAGAAGTAGATATTTCTTCGTTTTATAGTTGAAACGAACAATAAAGTAGTAAATACTTCCAAGTAATGATAGATTTGCTTCAATTTATATCTAACACTGCCTTTCGACATCAGGTTTAGTTAATGAAATTCCCCACCGTGTTAGTCAATGATGTTAAAACTGTCATTTTAGCTATTCAAATGCATCAAAGAACGGACATAGGTCAAGTTTAAATAAAAAAGGAACTTTCAAGTCAACACCTATATTTAACACAGCAATCGTTTTCAAGTGTGATTATTAACTACGAATTATTTCAACTGTAGCATTACAATATATTAGTTCCATTTTTTTAAAAGTTGTAATTTTATTGTAATACTTTACTTTTTATTTAATTTTCAGTTATTTAATTCATTTAAAATTAAGAAAATCGATGTCTGGATTGAAACCTCTTCATCCTAGAAGCCCTTGCACTTCTGGCTGGAGTCTGCAACTTAATTGACCCAAAAAGTGGGATTTTGATCCAAAATATCCACTGAAAAAAGTTACAATACTACCTTTTGTGCGGACAATTTCTGCGTAATAGGTAATATTATTTTACTAGCAGTCCACGTTTTTTAAATGTTCACTTTTAGTCCAATTACGCAATAAATTGTTGTCTTTTACAATCAATTATTCATCTACCCATTTGTGCTTGATTTGACATTACACTATGGCAACCCATCCGTTTTTTCTATTTAATATGAATTTTGAATGAGGTAAAGACTCATCCATTTTATAAGTTTACGTCATCTTTTTTCAAGTTCTTGAAGAAAAAAAAAACTCCAAAGTTCATAAAAAAATGGTCTCTCTTGCTTCAACTGTTAAGGTTTCTTTATTTTGGGATGGAGAGATTCTTAATGATAATAATATTGTTCGTTATAGTATTAAAGCACAATACCATGTTAAGTTTTCAACTACCTTTGATTACGAAACATTACTCAATGTCATACATGAAAGAATGAAAAGTAATCGTGAGTATGGATTATCTGTAATAGGCAGATATCCAATATCTATTGCACCTCAATGTTTAGTGCTTTATGGGGAGTAGAATATCATTGATGATGACTTTTTTAGGGAATATTTGAGGGTGCCGGAAGAATATAGGGGGTTAATCACCTTCAATGTTCATGAAATGTATGTTGAAAAAATACCTCACAGTCGTAGTGAAGTCTTGTCCAGGACTCGTCTGGAAGTCCCTCAAGTCCAGCCTACTCATGGTAACACTTATACGGACTTGAGTTCTTATGGAGACATTTTGAGTGGTCAAGTGCTGCTGAAAACTCTAAGCCAGCAATTTAATCAAAATTACGGCAAAAATTAGTAAATATTAATTTTTTTAATTATTATTTTGTATAGTAGCACATGTTTATTATACATATGGTAATAGTAATATTTTTGTATCTTTTTAGAGGTTATACAGCTGATATGAGTAATATTGGGCAATTCTCTCAGTTTGGTGCAGTTGATTATTATAGGTAGATATACTTTTTATTAATTAAATAATATAAGTGTTTTGATTTTTAGTATTTACAATACTTGAACTGCCTCTGTAGTGAAAATTATTCAGAAAACTCACCAGTGGTACCAAACGTTGATTTCGGTGCAGTTGATCTTTCTTCAAACCCTGACAATAGTGTTCATTATCGGTAGGTTCATCACCTTGATATTAAATAATCAATATATATTTTGATGTTGGTATTTAAAATATGTTACCTATTTTTCATGTAGGAAGAGGTCTTTACTAGATGGTGATGATTATCCAAATCATATAGAAACATCATCGACTGATAGCGATGATAAACCGAATGCAGAGGTATCTGATGATGATGATGACGTAAATATATCATATAATGAGGTTGATGTTCATCCTCATAGGTAGGAACAACAGTTAGTAGAAATGATGCAAAGTCGGTCACACCAGCAAGAAGCCCAATTCATCAGTATGAACCGATGACAGAAAGCCCAATTCAGTGTCATTCTGACGTGATTTCATATCTTGACAATCTTCAAGATCGTGCTGATGTATTTGTCTTCACCAGAGACGATGATCCAGTTCACCTTACAAAAGGCATGATATTCGAATCCAAAAATGCATTACATATGGCCATCAAAATTTATAGCTTCAAGAAAATGAGGGAGTTTAGGGTTGATGATTCAACCCGAAAGATGTGGAGATTGGTTTCCAGACAACAGCATCAAGGTTGTCAATGGATGCTTTGGGTTATTTTTACTCGTGATAATATATGCACTATCACAAAATTCCACCCACATCACACTTGTGATATGAAAGAGAATCGAGCAGATCATTTTAATTTAAATACAAATATGATTGCTCAAGTGTTACTTGCTGACATTGTCAAAACCGCAAGGTGCCCTATTCAACCAAGTTCATTATAATTTTGACATCAATTAAATTATCATTGCTAAATATTGTTTGTTTAAACTTATCCTGATTTTCCATCAAAGATTGCATTAGAAACGTTGAGAGAGTATATCTTAAAACGGTAAGCAAGAGAAAGGGATATCTCGAGCATAGGCACGCTTTTGAGATGATTTATGGTACCTAGGAGGGTTTTTTCCAGCAGTTGCCGAGGTATATGACAGCTCTTCAAAAATTCAATCCTAGTACTATTATAGAGTGGAAGCTCGACACCCAACCTGGTGTGGCTGGTTATATTTTCAATTTTGTGTTTTGGACATTCAAATCATGCATTGATGATTTAGCTCATTGTCGAACAGTTATATCCATAGATGGCAAGCAAGTGTACCGGATATACGATATCAAGCTACAATTGCAGTAAGAATGGATGCCAATTGGTCGATATTCCCTCTTGCTTTCGCCAGTGATGTTATCAAAAGCAATGAGACATGGGGGATGTTTTAGACATATTTGAGGCGATGTGTTATTAAGGATCGTATGGGTATATGTGTGCTATCTGATCAACATCATGACATATTGAACAATATATTTCATTTGGCGGGATGACAGCCTCCCTTTGCTTACCATCACTTTTGTTAAGACACATAAAGGCAAATTTTCAAATGGCCCTTAGACAACACACTAAACAAATTGATGTAGGCGGCTACAATAGAGCATCAAGAAAAAAAAAAATTGTGCGGATGGAGATGATCAAGGCAGTGAAGCCGGAAGCATATGATTGGTTGAAGGTTGTAACGACATGTTCCATTGTTACTTGTATTTTGACCATTTTACCCTCGTTGACCTGAATCCCAAAGTTATCAGGCGATTCTAGCAGAAGTTGGGGAAAATAGAACCTTAAAATATGAAATCTTTGACCGAGAGTTGACTTACATGTAAACGGACATTTTTTGGAATTCCATCGATTCTGTGAGATTCGGATGGTCATTTATGACTTGGTAGGATAGTTGTTTCGGTTCCCGATGGCCCTCGAGAGCATTCTTGGTTATTGGTTTGGGAACTAGTTTATCCTGTTGAGGGTTTGACTTGTAGAAATAGACTTCCTATTGAAATTCTGAGGCCATGAGTGAGTCTGTAGAGTGTTTTTACATGAGTGTACATAGCTGGCTTGTATCGGGGAGGTTTCGGGTGATTACCAGATCTTGGGTAAAAAATTACATAAGACTTAATTTTTTTGATTGCTGGGGAAAGCTTCAGTGCTCCCCAATGGATGGAATCCTCCACAGCGGATGGAGATAGCGAGCTTTTTGAGTTTTCGTTATGGACCGCAGGCGCGAAGAGGGTCCGTGGGCGCGGGTCCTCTGCAGCGGGATTGGGTTCGCTTCAGCGGACGTCGGGAATTTCCAGAATCATTAAAGTGTCTTAAAATTATTAAGCTTCAACCAAATTAGGGCTCATAAAATTTTTAAGCTTAAATGTGTGAATTGATTAATGGGTTTTATTAATCTAAGCATGGTAAATCATTTTTAGTACTTGTTAAGCCTAACTCTTCCATTAATGTTGATAGATTTGAATATTGAAAACTAGAGTTCATACCCAAATTGATGGTTTTTGCTTATAATGTGAAATTAGACTAATCTTGAGTTAATTTAGTAATTATTGGGTGGTATTGGACTCCTAGAATGCTAAATTCTATAGTTCACCTTTAAAATGATCGTTTTACCCCTAAAGGCCAGTTATCCTCTTCTTTGCTAATTGATTTAGGATCAAGGACTAGTGTAATGACTTATGTGTTGTGAATTCTTTATTCTAACTTAGATATCGATAATACTAGACTTTGAGTATGATCGTGATTCATGGAAGGGCAAGGCGAAAATGTGATTGTGCGACTCCCGGTCGACTTTTCAGGTAGGTTATGGCTTACCTTCTGCTTAGACTTCGGTTAGCGAAGCATATGTGTAGTTAGATTCTGTTGGAGAAAGCATGTAAGTCTTCGAGTATGGAGTTGGGATGAAATACGTAGGTCGGTTATTATGACTAAGTATGATTTGATGTTTTTTTATGGTTATCATACTTATATGATATACCATGTTTTATTGTGATGTAGTTGTATCTCACCTATCTTGTCATGATCATGTATAGGGAAGGAAATTGATGTGATACTGATATTATGATATGTGTTCTTGTGTGGCACGACTGGGAGTTGATATGATATACCTGATATTATCATTACATTGCATATACTCTCATTTCATGATATATTGATTGTGATCTTGCTATTGGAATGACGGTGATAAAGGAGAAGGGGAGTATTTATGATTCATATGACATTACTATATCGCGTAGCCATCTCTATGATGAGTGATACGGAGTGGCTAGCAAGGAGTTTGGGAGGAAGAGTCATTCTAGGTTGTGTGATATGGAATGATTGGTATATGGACATCGCGGGTCCCCCATGGATCATGACTGCTAGGATGATGATTTATACCGCTCGGAGCATGTATGTACGGATTGATCATGTGGCCACTGCATTGCATTGCATATTTATTCATCATTCATTCATATATTTGGATCTTGATTTGACTTTGTATATTTGGTTGGTTATTCTTGGACTATAATATTACTTGTAGTTGAATGTGAACATGTCTATCTTTCAGTTTCTTTCTTACGCATATGTTATCTAACTATTGACGTCCTATGATATCTACCGGTATATAGTGTTTGTATTGATACTACTTTGTTGCATTCTTTTGAGTGCAGAGTACGTGACAGGCTCTACATGTTCTCTTCGCGACTGATCGAGGTTGTTGTTGAGTCTTTCTAAGGTGAGCATGTTGGACGATCCGCTGCTCGAAGACTCTTTTCTCATTATTGTCTTTATTTGGTTTCTGAGATAGTATTCCCTCTATGATATTTATATTATTCAGACTTAGTGATTTGGTAATGGCTCTTGTACGATTTAGACCATTATTCCTCGGGATTGTATTATTAGGATATTTCCGCACTTTCTATTTATGTTAAGATGTAGACTTATGATATTCCGCTTGATTACCTTAATTATGTATTAGATTATTGTATAAAGAAAGGGTCCTCCTACCGTTGTGGAAATTGGTAGGTGCCCTCACGGCTTAGGGATTTTAGGTCGTGACAAAGGCACTCGACGTTGACAAATGGACATTATATGCGGATGAAGACAGGAGATGGGGGGATGCTAAAACAAACAGCTCAGAGTCATTCAATGATTTGCTAAAATCTGCACGGGGGCTTCCCGTTACTTCAATGATGAGAATGACTTACAAGTAAGTTGTAGAGCGGTTTGTGGCTAGAACAAGACAAGCCAAAGCCATTTTAGCATATGGTGGGAAATGGATGCCAAATTCTACAAAAATGTTCGATCGTCATAGGAAAAAATGTGAGCTACACAAGATGGTAGAGTATAACCATGTTGAACATATGTTTGAAGTCAGGACAGGTTCTTACTAAGGTCGGGGAGGAAACATTCATACCGTTTATGAGATGACGAGAACGTATAGTTGTGGTAAGTGGCAATCATACCACATGTCATGTTCTCATGCCATCAAGACTTTCGAGGAAATTGGAAAACTGGTATCAAATTATGTGGCCTCTAAATACAACGTCAAAAGTTATCGTAAAGCGTATGTCGATCATTTCTACCCACTTGGTGATCAGGCTTATTGGCAAAATGAGCCATTTTCAATGATTGCTAACAAGGAGTATATTCATAAATTACGTGTTAACGCACGAACTCGGATTCCCAATCAAATGGATATTCTGAATAGGACATACTCTTGAAGGTGTTCGACGTGTAAGAAGTTTGGTCATGATAAGCGTTTGTGTAACCTACGGGGCCATGGTGGTGCAAATACCTCTGGTGGTGCAAGTATCTCTGGTGGTTGCAGAACCTCTCATAGTGGAAGAGCCTCTCGTGGTTGAAGAACCTCATGATTTTATGAATGTATTTTAATTCTTCTTGATGTATTCGAATCGTCTTGAATTATGAATCTTAAATATTTTTCTTCTTGTAATGAATGATATATTTTTTTTAATGAAGCAACTTGAATTAGGCATTTTACCATCAAGAAAATTGTATTGAAAATTTTCATGACATACAAAAATTAGAAAAGTAATTTAATCTTTGTCACTTTCTGGAACCCCCTCGTCGTCGTCTTCATTTTCATCATCATCCTTACTTGCATTCTCTTCTTCATCTTCTTCCCCTTCATTTCTTTCTCCATCATTATCGTTGTAGTCTAGATCCTAACTATCATCATTAGGAGCACTCTCTTGGTTAACACAATAATATGGCACTCCACAATCTAATATTTGTGGTAAATATTTTGGAAGACCTATCCCTTCTTGAATTATTGGATAAACTGGATAAGAAGAGTCTCGATGAAGATTTTTATTTTCTAACAGTTTCCAATGATCTTCTTCATCCGCTCCTCAAAAATTTAGATCGTCCAAAGCATGATCCATATCTAGTGCTTTCTATATTTCTGTAATTTCTTTCATCAAGTGTTGGATAACTAGTGGTTCATCCTTGAATTTAGAGGTCTGATATGTAGTAGACAATTATTGTGGCACAACTAAACTATGTTAGTACCTAATATCTCATAAGCACACCTTTTTTAATATAATTGAACCCACTGAAGCTTTTCACCCCAAATTATAGCTCCTTCAGGTTTTGAGGAGAGTGTGTCACCCTCAATTATGTGTCCAGCAACTTTTAAATTAACATTGATACAAATTGGTTGATTTTCAAAGGGACGAAGAACATCATACCATTTTTCATCAGATAAATCTATGTAACATCCTAATATCTCTTTTTCAAATTATGATTCAATTGTGTTTGTGTTTGTGTTTGTTTCTATCCTGTCATGAGGCCTTCTTGAGATGCCCTCGCCTTTTTATCTATTTTTGAACCAACTATTGAATGTAAATCTTTTATGCATTTTTAAAATATAAGTTTTTTTAACCGAATGAGTTATATAAAAGTTCTTAACCAAACGAGTTATATAAAAGTTTCGTTATATAAGTGTGTCATATTTTGCGCATGTAAAGTAGCGCAATATAAGTGTGTCATATAAAGCGAGCATAATGTTGTCAAATCAAGAATGTCATTCCGAAAACACATAATTTGCGCAAGTAAAAATTGCGCAATATAAGTGTGTCATATAATGCGGTCAAAAGCGAGCATAGTGTTGTCAAATCAAGGATGTTATTCCGAAAACTCATATTTTGTGCATGTAAAAATTGTGCAATATAAGTGTATCATATAAAGCGGTCAAAAGCGAGCATAGTTTTGCAAATGAAGGAGTAGTATATAACATGAATGGCGAACAACTAGCATTCACATTAAAACGAGTTATTATGTCATATTGAAACCATTTTTTTTATATTGGTTCAATTACATGTTTTACCCCAACAAACATATTCGAAGCAATGGGTAGGACATAGGAACTAGATGAGGATGATTTTAAATACTCAAATAACCCGAACCACATATATAATAGAGAATACAATAATACAATGAGAGATGAGTGAAATTGGCGTGTTAGGGAGGCTGAAATGCTAGAACAAAACTTGAGGGCACTCGGACTAAAACGTTTAAAAAGTTGTGTTATGTCAATGCCTCATGGTACACCACAAAAGTTTAATTGTGCTCTAAAAGGTTTTCACGAAGAGAACAATCGGATGAAAACATGTTGCCTCAGGGTAGGATATGGTCAACATGGTTACGTCAGATTCAGATCCAAGTGGGATTCGGACTATGAGATGTCCGATGAAGATGAATCCTCGTGATCCTATTAATATTTTTTTATAATAAAGTAGGTAGGTATGATCATAATGACGACCCCAAGGGTACTTGGGGGTTTGCAACTATATAAGTAGCCTTTCATTTGTTATTAAACTACAACATATTCAATGTCGAGTAGTAGAAATGTAGATTGGTCGGTATTCCTTCCAAATGATTCGAATAGCAGTGGTGATAATAGCTCAAATCATAGAAGATATTCTGGTGATTCGAGTTTTCTTGATAATGATGAATTCAAGATAGACGATTTGAAACTCCACCTTTTTATAGAGCGTAATGATGATTTTTGCAATGTGAAATATTCAGATCCACGTGAATATTATTGCGGGTTACGTCGAGAGTGGGTACATCGGCATGCCGAATCAGAACGTCTTGTTCGTGACTTGAAAAATCTCAACGCTCAAATCCCAACAAGGTTCTCAATGACCATGCCTCGAACTGATCCACACTCTTGCAAGGTTGCCGTACGGAGGATTAGAAAAGAAAACAACAGAATTCTAGCAAGACATTGTAGATTTTACATGCTAAAGTTGGTCGAAGAACAAGCATCATCAACGGGTAGAGAACTAACATCTACAGAAAGAAGATATGTCTTAAGAAACCCAAAATATTGTTCTGAGGGAGATATTGAGGACGTCTATTCTGATGATGATTAGGAGTTATTTTGGTTCACTTACTTAGTTTTTGGGTCATTTAAGTTCGGGACTCATGATTTTATTTTTATTTTTAATTTATGATGAAGTCATCAATTTGAAAAAAATTACTATGTTTTAATTTGCTTTGATTGTTATAGTCTATTATTAATTTATATAAGCTTCTTAGAGTTAATAATTCATAAAAAGTTCAACAATTCACAATTTTAAAGAAAATACAAATAAATTAGTACATAAAAGGTGTCGATTACATAATACATTAAAAACCATAGAAAATACATAATACATGAAAACGTGCCACTAGTAAAAATAAAATACATAAAAATAACAAAACTAAATCAAAAATACATAATAACAAAATACATAGAAATAACAAACTTAATAAATAAAATACATAGAATTAATAAACAATAACAAGATAGCACAAATAATCTTCTAAAAATTTAGTTTTTCTTTCAAAGCATTTTTCTCGTGTTGAGTGTCTCTAAGGTTATCCTTGAAAAAAAATTCTTCGAATTCTTTTAGCAAACCCTCCAGAAGGTTAATTTTTTCTTAAGCTTCCATAAGTCTAAACTGCAAGTCAAACTTCATGGTATCTCTAGTGATACGTGAAGTCGTGATATCTCTATCAACATGAGGCTTTTTAAACTTCGCCGCCACCGTTTTATCCACGGAAATGTCATCTTCCCATCGAAAATGTTTGCAACCATTCATATATTATAAACATTACAAGCAAATCAGTTTTTGAAAGTAAAATATGTAGCTAATGTGAAAAAATCTAAACCCTAAAAACTTGTAAAAATACTTACTTCGGGCACTTTACAACGCCAAAAACGACGACCCGAATTATCTTGGGTCCTTGATGTTCTTAGTTTACAATAATAACCGCATTCACAAACATCGGATTCTATAGCAAAGTTTGACGTTTCGGAGCTTTGTGACATGATTTTCGGGGAGCTAAAGTATGGTAAAAGAGTGAAAATGGAGAAGGTGAAGAGTGACTTGAAAATGACTAAGTTTTTAGGGTTTATATTAACCCTTATTGCGCAACAAATTCATGAATAATAGGACTTAACGATGACGTTACTGTTAAGTCCTATTGCGCATGAATTTCCTGCTCAAAAGTTAGTATTGTAACTTTTTTAATGGGTATTTATGTTCAAAATCTCACAAAGTGAGTTACTTAAGTTGCGGACTCCTACTGGTTGGAAGCAGGGGCAGGGGCTTTTATTGGGACGGAAGTAAGCTTTGACATTTGATTCGGCAGAATTCAGTATTTTGTCGCAAATATGCATAAGAAATTCACTAATACCTTTCAAAAATTAAATTCGTTAATTGTATTTGAGCTCACTGTCCTAAAATCTAAAACCTACTCATAAAATTAAAATCCTAAACATGTCTCTGGGGCTTGAAGGTTAGCTAACTGTGTCAATAAACTGTTTAATGTAATAACCACTTGTCATCCCGAACCTCCATTTAATCTGTCATTAAATTGAGAATATGACTAATCTTGATTTGTTTCCTAATCTTGATTCAGATGCAAATGTTAACAGTGAGGACCATAATACTAAAGGATATCCAATACCTCTTCGTCAGAAAACTTTGCTACTTAATGTTTTTTCTTGTTGTTAAATAAAATTGATATACATGCCATCTTGAAAGTTATACAAAAATAAACACTTAGTATTTGAGATAACAAGTAGTAATGATTTAGAACCCCCAACGTAGCCATCCCTAATTCAAACCTGCATATACTAGTCAGATTGTGCACTATATCGACATTAACTGTTTATAATTAAGAAAACATTACACGGTATAGATAACATTTAAGATGTATTTACCTACAGTACTATAATTTAAGTTAATTACCTCCTATAGCTATATTATGTATTAAATTAACTACTGTAATTATACTATTAAATAAAGAAGAGTAATATAACAGAGAAAACTACATTGAGAACAAAGTCTTCTTCTTCTCCCTCCACCCACTGCTGTTTACAACTTTGGCCGTCGTCATCTCCCGCCAGAAAACTCGAGTTCCAGCACCGTCGTCATCTCCCTCCACTGCCTTCTTCTCCCTCCACCGCCGTCGTCATTTTCCGCCGGAAAACTTGAGTTCCAGATTGGCTTCGTCATCACCTCCACTGTCGTCGTCGTCTCTGCCCGGAATGCATGGGCTCACTGCCTTTGTTGATGAAACCCGCCAGAAAACTCGAGTTCTAGATCGGCTTTGTCATCACCTCCTCCACCTCCGTCGTCATCTCTGGCCAAAATCCATGGCCAACCGACCAGATGCATGTGTCTCAGATCTGACTGTATTTTATTTCTTGTATTTTTCAGATATGGTCGAATTTGAGTGTATTCGTTATTTTTGAGTGTAAGTACTATCTTTTTGTATTTTCATCTATATTTCTGTATTTCGAAGGAGATTTGTTTGTATTTTCGCCTGTATTTTTTGATTTTTTATTGTTTGAATACAACTGAATTGAATATAATGTATTTTTTAATTTTTTATTGTTTGAATACAACTGAATTGAATACATTGTAAAAGTAGCTACGAATAAATACAACCGAATTGAATACAGTGAATTGAATATAGCGAATTCAATACAGCAGAATACACCCTATAACAAGGAATTAGTAGCTATGAGCCGTAATTAACTAACCTATAACTATGACTTGTTAGAAGCGTCCAAACTAATAGTAGTTGTTTCTGTATGACTCTCTATAATTAAATCATGCATACATCAGTGAATACATACCTACCTCAATACATTCGTATATACACATATATGTCCGTAAGAAAAAGGCAAACTCAATAGCCTACGCATCTGAAAAAGAGGAAATGCGCACCTACGACATGGATACTGACCACTACTAAAAAAAAAAATTGTTTCCCCACTGAAAAATGTTCAATTACTTCACATTGAGTGTCACTGAAAAAAACCTAAATAGTATTATTTTTACACGGAAAAATTCCAAGTTTCACAATATTTCAGTGGGAACCTGTTTCTCACCATGCGTTTTTCCATTGAACTGGTTCGTTGGGAATGAGATGGAAAAATCATGTTTATTATAGTATATATATGTGTGTGTAAAGAGAAAGATATTTCTTTTTAGAAAATAATATGTATATAGAGAGAGAGATCGAAGCAACTTAGGAGTATTAAAGTAATACATATAAAGTAAACATTACTTGGAGACAAGAAGTAACGCCTTAGAGCCTCTACAATTTCACACCCAAACTCACATGCAAATTGAGTTGTGAGATAATATATAGGTCCACATCGCTTACACAGAATCATGCGCAATTTAGTAACAAGTAGAGCTTTATTAACTTTTTGTGCATGTCGTCTATAGGTTTCATGAGTCAAATTCCATGTTGTTTTAGGTTTTCTATCCCACCCACGCAAAATGAATGGCCACTATTATTATCATATTCAGTTGCATGTATACATTATTGATTGTTAAAATAGGTAGGTGCAAGACATCCAATTTTAAACGTTTGCTAGCAGTTGAACATTAAACAATTGGAAATAAACAAATTTTCTATTTCAAGTTCTACCGCATACTTTAATATAGTGAATTCATGCAAATATTATAGCTTATTTTTCTAATCCATGTGAATTGGATGGGAACAGTAGTTGTCATAACTCCAATCCCCTACTTCATTTTATGCAATATAATCCAATTTTAAACACTTTATGTAGTTAACTCGATAAACTATACACGAGACTGCATTTTAATACTTCAATTTGCATCCACATATTGCAAGTGACAAACTTGGAGGGGCAAAAAGGGATTGAGGCCCCAAATGAATGAACGCTGAAAGGTCTTCAACTAAAGCATCAACAATTGATGAGTTTCCTTATGAGTGAGTTTGTAAGTGTGTATAAGTAGAGTATAGCAAAAGGATTCTCTAAGTACAAATGTCAAAAGTACTGCCAGATAATCCAAAGGCAATCAATTAGCGGACAACTGGAGCTTGGAATTTGAAGACACCTTATTCTTCAACTCGGATGTGGACTTGCCTCAAATTTCAGAAGAAAAACAGTTTATTCATGCGCCTTAACATTATGTTTTTGTTGATCATTAGTTAAATTCTATATGCTAAACTCCCTAGCATGGTCTAGGATCTCTTTTGTCAATAGCTATCATCAATAATTGACTATTAATTATATCCTAGGCAGTGAGAAGGATCGAATTCATATCCCTCTCCTTCATGTATTCACTTATTGAATATTAATCTTCAGGTTTGGGGCTTAGCCTTAAACCCCTCCACCATTGGTGGTCTTTTAATTTAAGAAAAAAAATTCTTAATTGCTAATCCGAACAAACTCTTTATATAAATACATATAGAGAAGTGAGCAGACATATACCTCGGACACAATAATGCTTAATTATTGAAAGACGTGTAAATCACGGTAAACCGTTTGCCAATTTTGTAAATAATTTATCATAGTTGTAGAATTATTGTACGAGTGTAATTATGGTAGTAGTCTTGTATTAGAAAAAGTTATTAGTCTTGTATTAGAAAAAGGTAGAATTAATTTCCTTAATTAGTTTTGTATATCATGTATATATAAACCTTTTCATTAATGAAAAAATAAATAATCAAGGGGATTATTCTCTTTCATTGTATCTGAAGTCTAAGGCAAAATTTCCTTCTCCACATCCAACTTCTGCCGCCCTCCTCGGTATTCTAACCCTCGGCCGACGACTGATTTTTTTCCTCTCCCAAATTTTCTTCCAAATCCCTAATCCTCCTCTTGTTCTTTCGTCATGTGTACCACAAAGAACACGTTTCATCATGCCCTTACAGTCTCCAACATCAAGAAAAATATCCCTATCGTTCTTGAGATGGAAAACGTTCAATACGCGACGTGGACGGAATTATTTAAAATTCATGCACGCTCTCATCTAGTCCTTCATCACATCATCCCCTCACAAACAAGCAAGGAGAAGGTGCCTACCACCGATGATGAAATAGAGTTGTGGGTAACTCTTGATGCTACGGTACTCCAGTGTATTTATTTCACTATCTCTACAGACCTCTTGCAGACTATTATTGAACCTGACGCGATGGCAATGGACACTTGGGATAGGTTGCGTGACATATTCCAAGATAACAAAAATTCCCGTGTTGTGACCCTTGAGCAGGAATTCTCCCACATCAACATGGAGGATTTTCCGAATGTCTCAACCTATTGTAAAAGGCTCAAGGAATTGGCGGATCAACTCAAGAACATTGATGCGCCCGTCATGAATGATCGTCTTGTTCTTCAGATGGTTGTCGGCATATCCAAGGCCTATAATGACGTTAGGACACTTCTTCGTCAAAGTAATCCTCTCCTGTCGTTCTACCAAACGCTTTCCATGCTCACCTTAGAGGAAACCGGCTTGGCTAAAAAGGCGGCTACCGGAGTCAATTCCGTCATGATGATGGACACATCCGATGACCCTCACTCATTCTCAAACAATCTAGCCAAAACCGTGATAATGGTGGCGGCAAAAGGGTCAAAATCAGAAAACTGACAGTAAAGGTACAATTAATTTCCTTGTATTAGAAAAAGTTATTAGTCTTTTATTAGGAAAATATAGAATTAATTTCCTTAATTAGTTTTGTATATCATGTATATATAAACCTTTTCATTAATGAAAATAATCAAGGAGATTATTCTCTTCCAATTATGATCTCCTAGAATTATATATAACCATACCTAACACTGAAGTAACAAAGATTTAAATCATATCATCTTTCTTAATAAGTAACCAGTTATTTGCCTCTTAATTAATTACTTAAACTTTTGACAAAACATGTGATTACTTTACACTGTTAGTTGAGATAACTTCTAAAACAGTGAGGTATCTTGACCCTTGGTTTGGTTTTAATTTTCTAATTAATTTCATTTATTAATTACTAGGAAAGTTTAAGATTAAATTGAAGTTTTAGACCACAAAAATTCAGAATATATAAGAGATTACATCCCACCACACGTATATTAATAACATCCAGAGTGATCATTCTGGCAAAATTCAGCACATTATTTTGATTTAATATGAAAATGTGGGAACTATAGAACATAGAGGTACCAAAACCTGGTAAACTACAAAATGAACTACTAATAACAAGAAGTAGGGTATATACCATTGCAATTTGCATGCATCACCGAACTGCAACTCCGGAAAAAATAAAAAGTTACCAACAAAGTTATAATATGGTGAATCAGTACCTAATGCAAATTGTAACATTAATTTTGATTAGCAGGCACCAATATCAATCAATTGTGTATGCTCCAAAACAAGAGATTTTGAATATATGGAGCACATATGGTTTTAATATCAGATAAAATATGATGTCCCAAGAAATAATGTTGTCAAATAATATTGTTCTTTTTCCTTCCATGTGAATTAAATATATACAAGTTGTCTAATAATTTATAAATTGGTCATCGCTTAAACTAACTGAGTCGTTAGAATATTAGCAACCAGTTTTATTCTAAACACTTGTAAGTAGTTGGAAGTAAGTATAATTGAAGTGACGATCAAAGAGGTACGTAGTAAAGTGACCATGTGCTTCAGTATGATCTTATGTTTATTATTTTTTCCAAAATTGAAAACTTAGTAAAATCAGCTAAAAAAAAATTCTTCAATAAAAAACAGCTAAAATATTACTCCTTTTAAGAGCAAATGAATCTAGACAAATTAGCTCAAATCTCAGTTTTCCTCCAAACAGGATTTCGCTGATTATTTTTTTGTTACTGTTAGATTTCACTTCGGGATTCAAAAAAGGAATTTTGGCATGGCAATACAACGTGGGCTAAAATTTAGTAAAAAATACAAATTTTCTTGACATCTGATAGTTCAAATACAAATTTTCTTTTAAATATTTTGTGTTTCTTGTACTTCGATTATCGTATGATTTTTGTCACAGTTATGTTATTGTTCTTTTTCTGTTATTATTTATTATTTCTTTACTTTTGTTATTTCTTTTTCTCTATTGCTTGTGTTTGCTTATCTTTGAGTTGAGGGTCTATATCGAAAATAACATATCTACCTCCCAATATTATTGTCATTGTTGTTGTACTGATATTTAATCGATAAATTAATTAATTCTCTCTCCTTCTAAAAAGATGTTGTACCATTACTCCAGTTTCTTTCATTTTCATTATCGATTTCATCTCCCCGATATCTTTCACTTGTGTATCGGAATATATACAGTGAATCCAACCTTCTCCATTTCGTTGTCTACTTCAATTTTCTGGGCTCAACTAATATCGTGTTTGAGGGATTATTCTAACACAATCGTTGCAATATTGGAAAATTTTCTACAATGAATCCAACCCTCCTCATTTTCGTTCTCTACTCCAATTTTTATGGATCAAATGATACCAGGTTTTAAGAATTTTTCCAACACAATCGCTGTTTTTTTTATTTTTTATAGCTGACTGTATATCAATTATTTATTAGAAATTAAACATGATATACATGAATTGATTTATTCTTCAGAATGTTTAAAATGTGTATAACTATAGAAGTTATCGTTAGGGTGGGCGTATATTGGTTCGGTTCGATTTTGTATCAAAAAAATATAAACCGAATCAAACTTTTTAAAAAAATGATATATCAGTTTATATCGCCGAACATATCGGTTGATATCGATTTTTTCAATTCAAATATAAAGTCCAAAAAAATAATATAAAGTCCAAAAAAAATAATTTAAAGTCCAAAAACATAAAGTCTGCATCACGTATATTCTTAAAACATGTAAAAAAAAACTCCAAATTAAAGTTTACATCCTCACAAAATAAAAGTCCAACATTAAAATAAAACAAACCGGTCAGGGGATTTATTTTATTTTTTAAATTGAATTTCCAACACTAAAATTGACATTCACACCTACATTACCACAAAATTTCGACGTTTAAATCTATTGTATATTGTGATATCTTTACTAAAGAAAAAGGGAAATTAGAAACGAATTTGGAGAAAAACACAAATTGATTGGAAAAACGGACGTTTTCCTAAAAATCGATGACGCCTCTGCTATATCATTCACGATCTAGATGTCCAGTTCTAAGCAGAGTGTTAGATCCCACATCAATTTGAAAGTTAAGAATGGATCTTTTTACATTATCTTGGATAATTTCCATCTTATGAGCCAGCTTCCAGAAAGTCCATTTCCTCCAATGCTACAATTGAAGCAAGGCATATAGTGGCTCGCGTATGAAGGCAACTGAATTTTGCAATCAACGAACTCTGGTAAGGATTTAACTAATGTTAGTTTTTAACTTTTGTACACTGGAAGTGTATATTAAGTTAATTAAATCCTTAACATAGAAGTTTACTTTTATCACTGATAAGGTAAAAGAATCTTTGCAGGCAAGTATTATAGGTCCTCTATATATGATAATCATAGAGTTAAGATGTGACCTCTAAGTGGTGCAGCAATTGATGTCATAAGCAGAGCTTACGAGTAAGAAACTAGAGATAAATCGCTGTCCATATGTTGAACACCAACCATGAGAAGTCAAGTAACTAAGCAAAAGATGGGTCAACGAGCAATTGAGTTATGCAAAGTGACATGTATACTACAAATGCCCTGTACCAAGTAAATGTAAATGGTAGATTTAGCAAGGCTCGAACTTCAACGTCACTATTGTAAAAAAACATTTCAACTAACTAAATTACAAGCCTCAGACAGATCTGTACATGCTTGGGAGCGGACGGAAAGATAAAGCCTTTACACGAAAGGGAAAATGAAATTATACAGGTCCAGTTTCATTGAAACTTGACGCTAAGACAGATTTATGTTACCAAAAAGTTTCCTGTGGAAGCCAATACAAAGGAGTCTTCAATGGAGCAATGCAAATGACCTGGATCTCATGCCGAGCATAATGGAATGGAAGTGTGGCACAAGACTCAAGAGGCGGTATCCTTGGGAGATCACTAAGTACAGCTCTGTCCAAGAGCCTCAGCAAACAAATGAAACGTAGCAGCGCTATTCCATCTAATATGTCAACATTAAAAAAAAAACACTAAAATACATGGCAACGAGTAAATATTGTACAATACAACAGACAGGCAAATAAGCTTTAAACAATACACACCTACGATGTCCATCAGAAATAAGCCAGTCGAAATCAAATAAACATCCATGAAAGTCGGTACATATGCCTACTGAAAAAGAAAGCATCACGTCAGAAAATAGGATTATCATTCCTCACGTCTTTTGCGATATGCCAGAAGGAGCTCCTGAATGTACATAACCTAATCTACGGGTGGATCATGTTGAACTGGAATCTGGAAAGCTGTTGAGGAATCGTGGATATCACAGGTCCATATCTCTGCAATGAGTTGAGAGAACGTCAATAAAATGATAAACATGTATCACGATGCTTTACATAAATGCATTCTCGAAAAAAGATGGTTTACAAAAATCGTGTGGGTTACAGGCACTTGAGACTGCCACCAGTTGGCACAACACTGACTGCTAAAGGACTTCGAGGCACTCTACTTGGGAAAATATCTTATGATGCAGCAAAGAAGATTAATGGTTATACCTGAATATTGTCATAAAGTTCAAACAATGGCACTGCAAGAAGCTTCAAATTTTTTGGGACAGCAAAGTACTCTCTTTCAGATAGATGAACAACAAAGAGCTTCTTACACTCCTGCATGGCCCACGAAAATAATTAAAAAAATCATTCACCAAAAGAAGAACTGAGAAACTAAGACCCAACTCGGAATAATATGATGATTTAACTTTGACATTCAATAATAATAATATGAAGATTTAACACCCAAATGCATGGGGGTTTTGCCCTTCAGCAAACCAGTCCCTTTCGGGAAAAAAAAAAAAGGAAAAGAGATCAGGCATCTTAGGAAAAAAAAATTAATACTATACCTTGGGTTTTGTTATGTGCGGAGGGCAGTATGGATACATTATAGTTTCAAAATTTGGCCTCCACCAGATGGCCACGCATTCACCTATCTGCATTGATAGAAGCGAGATCACAGCCAAAGGCATTAGCTATAACATTATAAGAGAGAAATAGATAAAACACTTGAATGATGATCAATGGGCTAGACTCACTTGACATTAGCTCATAAATAAACGAACTATCCATTAAAACATAGTAACAGCCATGAAAATATAACCTCGTCTTTAATCAGATTTGTCAAGTATTTAAAAACAGAATTCTCTTGCATGATGCACTTAGCCACTTACTGAGGACAATCTTTTTCAGACAAAGCAGGTCAACAACAACGAGACCAATAAAAATATTTTTTATGCCATTTGTGCAGCTGCTAGGCAGAAATGATAGTAGACCAGTTTTCAGGTGTAAACTTCAAAGTTACCGTTCACTGTTCAGCAAGCTTTCACATTTATACCATTCAAAAGATGCCCGAAATCATCCTCATTCCATTTCTATCACGTCATAAGATATACAGTTGAATAAACAATCATGCAATGAAGCATGTTAAATACCTTCACCCCACCTATTTTTTTATTTGAACAACTGAGAAATCCCCAAGGGACCACTGGTGTATGGTTTGAAACTCAGTGGATAATGGCCAGCACTCTTTACCACTAAAAGCCACAGGTGCCCTTCACCCCACCCTTTTTTCTCCTTTATCTTCCTCCCACACAAAAGAAAAGACAGTACCAAAAGGTCAAACGCTCAAAAGCATACCTGCCAATTTGGCTGAAGGCCAGGAGAATTAGCTGCGAGTTTACTAGAGAGTTTCCTTTTCAAACCCTCAATTTCTGCACACAAAAAAAAATGCTAGTATCCCATATCAAAGCTTAGCAAAATAATTCAAGAAATCCAGTAAAACAAACACTAAACATACCGTTCTCTCCTGGCTTCAGGCGTCCACCTGGAAGTTTGCAGAATGTGTTCCCAATTTGCAGAAGAAGAATATGAGGATGATTGTGTTCTTGTACCTGTGAATTCCAACCACGGGAATTGTACATCATCCTAATTTTTCTCGATAGAATCAAGCTCTCAAATTACAAAACCAACTTTTAACCAATAGGCTTCACATTTATGCCAAAATTTAGTCAATTACTAGGTATAAATCGCCTCTTGTATTAAAATAGATTCTGTATCAACGTCTAAAGATTCTTTATCGAATATAATTAAAAAATGCATGTCTCAATAGTACTCCCTCCGTCCCAAAATACTTGTCATGTTTTTCTTTTTAAAAGTCAATTTGACTAAATTTCAAAGCTAAATTACATTAGATTAATTTAATATTTTAAAACTAAAATTTAGATATTCGGAAACTATACGAAAAGTACTATAAGTTGCAATTCTTCTCATATTAATATGATGCAAAAATATAGCTTAAATTGTTGGACAAAGTTCATATAGTTTGACTTTTGAAAAGCGTAATGCGACAAGTATTTTGGGACAGATGAAGTATGAACTATCTTTTAGAACAAGTGAAAGAAGAAACAACCAACAGATGATTTTAAGTGGACGAGTACTCCTCCTTTTACAACTATAGACAGTTCGAAATAAAGTTGAAACCTAAGTTGCTTGAATCCTATTGCTTTCCTCCTATTAAGAGAGCTTGAGACCCATTGAATGAGTAGTTAAAAACAAAGTTGTAAGGAAACAGGGATAAAGCTGACTGTTAAGAGGGGTGGTGGCTGGGATGTGATTGTGAAAGTGGAAGATGAAGCTCTAGCTGAAGAAGAAAACGTGAGATCTTTGCTCTCTCCCACACTCTCTTCTTATAGTTGAGATCTTTCTTCTCGTCCTGCTAATATTTTTTCCATTACTTGCTTCTTAATGTTTTAAATCCTAATTTTTCAACATATTTCTACAAGCACCCTGACCCAGCACTATATTTGAATAAAATCCAATATCCCCTAAAGTGAACAGATTGCCAGTAGTTTTAGAAGCTCTAGATCCAAATTGTAATCGACCTAAAATTAAATGTCTAGTACGGTAGTACCCAACTTTTCATCCATCTGAAACCAGGAACTGACACTACATAGAAATTTTAATTTCTTTTCTTTTTTTCAGATAAGGAACACTAGATAGTATTCTACGTAACTTCTTTCTTATTATTAACTTTTTAGTAAATAGCTAAAACCGATTAAGAAGCAAGCTATATAAGACATTAAATGGAAGCCAGCTCAATGAATGAAGTGCCCTCTGTTGATGGCTATACTGTGCTATAAAATAAAACTGTAATAAAATAAAGTAGCAAGAACAGAGAGAGAGAGAAGATTGACTTTTCTTTCTTTTGAGTGTGTTATTCCATCTAAAATACAAGGCTATTTATAAGCCTCAAAATGATGAAGTAACTTGGAAAGCTAAACTGGCTACAGTGTAGGTGGGCCACATGGGCATCCCCCAGTCATCTATGTAAAAGAAAAATTCTAGTGAAAGAAAAAGTATACACAATTATTCGCAATATGCATTGCTTCTGCCTCATAAAAACCTTAGCAGAAAAATCCACAAAACCTTGGTTAAGGGATTTTTCTGTTGGTTAAGGACAAAATTGCGTATACTTTTACTTTCATTAAATTTTTCCTTTTACATGGACATCCAAGGGGGAGTATTGTGAATAGATGAGTGGTGGATGCCCATGTAGTCCACCTACACTACATTGTAGCAAGTTTAGCTTTCCAAGTTACTTCATCATTTTGAGGCATATAAGTTTCCTTGTATTTTAGATGGAATAACACACACTCAAAAGAAAGAAAAGTTACTCCTTTCTCTCTCTGTTCTTGCTACTTTATTTTATTACAACTTTATTTTATTACAGGGTTTTATTTGATAACACGTTTTAAATGGGACGTCGTTCTTCCCCAAAACATAATGGGAACTTGGGATACAAAAGGCTGCTATATAAAACAATGCCCTTATTATGAGCCTAACTTGGCGCATGTTCAAGAACCCTCCTCACTTTGGGCTATAACCCTAACTGAGAAGCATGCTAAACGCAGAACCACGAATTCTGAAATTTGGCGCAACATATTGAGAGGGTGGGAGCTATGCAAAAACAACATGCACTGGGTTATTGGAGATGGGAAAAGAACCAACTTTTGGATTGATAATTGGATCCCCCATAATCAGTCCTTAAGAAGCCTAATCCAGGACCACTCAACATAGGTGAGCAAGATCATAAAGTGGCCAACTTCCTCATCAATGGAAATTGGGACCTTAACATGGCCTCCATCGAAATCCCTGAGGATATCAAATATGCTATCACGAACTCTTTCATTAGCATTGACCAAAATAGTCTTGATAAACCTATTTGAGCCTTAAATCAGAATGGGGTTTTCTCAACAAAAAGTGCCTGCGGTCACCTCTCACACCAAGCTCATGGACTTGATGATAGTACCACAAACCTCTTTCCCTGGGGCTGGAAGATCGATGCCCCAAACAAAATAAAATTCTTCATACGGCTGTTGAATCACAACAGACTCCCTAGCAACAACTACCTTCGAAGTATTGGGCTTGATATCATAGATAACTGTAATTCCTGTGACCAACCTAATGAACACATTGACCACATCTTTAAAGAATGCATCCATGCAAAAAATTATTGGAACTTCATATGGCCAAAAGAACAAACCAAAACATCAACCAGATTCTCCATACACCTCGTAGGACCTGGAAAAACATCTGGGAATTAGCTAAAGACATCCCTTACAAGTTACAACAACCTTCTTTAATGGAGTAATATCCTACCATTTTGCCTTTGGCACATCTGGGATGGTCCGTCGCGACCATATTTTTGTTATGATATATATATGGACTGTTTGGTTTGTTGTATTCCCCTCTCTCTCCTCTCCTCTTTCTCTCTCTACTTCCACCGCTACCTTCTGCCACTGCCGGTAACGGCTATCTATCATCGCCGGCGATCACTCACTGCCACCGCCACCAGGTTTTCTCTCTCCCCTTCTCTCTCTCCTCCCTTCCCCTCTTCTTCTCTCCCTTAACACAGTGACCACCAACCACCGGAGGCCACAACCGGCGACGGTACACCGATTGCCACTGGAAAAAACATACGGTGCAACCACCGGCGACCAACCTCCACTGGTGACCGGCGACCAGGTATCAAGTTTTTTTTTCTTTCCGGCTCTTCAAACGCCGACGGACGGCGCTGCTCCGACCAAGTATATTTTTTTCGCCAGAGATTTTTCCGGCCAGATCTTTTTCATTACCTTCTCTTTTCTCCTCTTTTTCCCCTCTTTCCGTATCCTTTTCTCCTTTATTCTGCAACCGGAAACCACACTCACAGTAGTGGTTTCCGGTCAGGTTTGAACAGGCACTCGAATTTTTCGGCAACTTCCGGCGGTGAACAGTAGTATCCGGCAGCGAAATTCTACAACAGTGAACAGGTTCTACCCAACTGGAGTTGGTACCTCTAGTCGCCCTTACTGATTATTTATATGTCATCCTTGTAGCTGGTTCGTTTGCTCGTTTGTTGAATCTTGAATTCTACATTCTATCCTATAGTTCTATCATTCTTGTCGTAGTAGTCAGACTTGCTAACTACATTCTTGCCAACTTGTACTATAGTATTGATTTCTACCTCTTCTGGTGTAAGTTATTGATTGTTTTTATTTGTTTAAGTGGCGTTGGTAAACAATGGTAGACTAGGATCATGTTCTCAATCGGGAACCGAGGCGAGGGTTAGGGGGTAAGTGGGGTAAGGGAGATGCTAGGATGAGAATAGGGTCTTGGAACATCGGGACTTTAACGGGGGAAGTCCATAGAGCTAGTTAAGATTCTTAAGAAGAGGAAGATTAATATAGCATGTGTCCAGGAGACCAGATGGATAGGACCTAAGGGCAAGAAAGTAGATGGGTATAAGTTATGATTCTCGGGTAGGTAGAAGTAGGTCGAAGTATAAGAATGGGGTAGGCATTTTGGTAGACAGCGAGCTAAGGGATCAGGTGGTAGAGGTTAATAGGGTCAATGACAGGATGATGACAATTAAGTTGGTAGTTGGAGGGTTCACGCTGAATATTATTAGTGCTTACGCGCCACAGACAGGCTTGGACAAGGAGGAGAAGAGGCGTTTTGGGAGGATTTGGACGAAGTGGTGGGAGGTATACCACCCACTGAGAAGCTATTTGTAGGAAAGGATTTTAATGGACGTAGCGGATCACTTCCAGGGGGTTATGACGACGTGCATGGAGGCTTTGGCCTCGGAGATAGGAACGGGGGTGGTGTCTCACTCTTGGAGTTCACTAGAGCTTCTGAAATGGTGATAGCCAATTCGAGTTTCCTGAAGAAGGAGGAGCACTTGGTGACTTTCCGTAGTTCGGTGGCTAAGACCCATATAGACTTTTTGCTCCTTAGGAAGATTGACAGCGGTCTTTGTAAAGACCGCAAGGTTATTCTGAAGGAGTACCTTACACCCAGACATAAGCTTTTAGTGATGAATTTGGAGATCAAGATGGAAAAGAAGAGGAGGGTTGTGGATGGCATATTAAGAATCAAATGGAGGAGTTTGACCATGACTAGTGCAAAGGATATAGGGGAAAGGTTGATGACCAAGGGGGCTTGGGGAGTAGTGGGGATGAGACCGGTATGTGGGGCAGGACGGCCAATTGTATTCGAGAGGTAGCTAGAGAAGTGCTAGAGGTCTCGCGAGGTAACCGTGGTAGGCATCGAGAGGACTGGTGGTGGAATGGTAAAAATTCAAGAGAAGGTGGAAGCGAAAAAAGTGGCGTATGCGAAATGGGTAGAAAGTAAGAATGAGGTGGAGAAGTGAACGAATAGGGAATTGTATAAGATGGCGAGGAAGGAGGTAAAGCTAGCCATTACGACGGCAAAACGGCGGCTTTTGAACGCCTATATGTGGAATTAGAGGGAAAATGCGAGGATAAGAAATTGTACAAACTAGTCAAGGCGAGTGAGAGGAAGGCATGTGACTTGGATCACGTGAAGTGTATCAAGAACGAGGACGGCAAAGTACTGGTGGAGGACGTGCATATTAGGCGGAGGTGGCAGTTCTACTTCCATAAACTCTTGAACGAAGAAGGAGACAGAGATATTGTGCTGGGAGATCTGGAGCAATCTGGTAGATACCGAAATTTTAGGTATTGTAGAAGCATTAAGGTTGAGGAGGATAAGGGTGTTGTTCGCAGGATGTGCAGGGGACGAGCGACCGGGCCTGATGAGATCCCAGTTGAAGTTTGGAAGAGCGCAGGCAGGGCAGGTTTGGAGTGGCTAACTGAGTTGTTTAACGACATTTTTAAGACGGCGAGAATGCCCGAAGAATGGAGGTGGAGTACAATGATTCATTTATGCAAGAACAAAAGGGATATCCAGAGTTGCAACAACTATAGGGGTATTAAGCTGTTAAGCCACACTATAAAAGTTTGGGAAAGGGTCGTGGAGATAAGCTGAGAAAAGACGTGTCTATTTTCGTAAACCAGTTTGGATTCATGTCGGGGCGTTCGACCACAGAAGTCATTTATCTTATTAGGAGGTTGATGGAGTAGTATAGGGACCTACATATGGTTTCCATCGACCACGAGAAGGCATACGACAAAGTCCCTATGGAGGTTTCAGGGAGATGTTTGGAGGTTAAAGGTGTACCTGTGGCGTACACTAGGGCGATCAAGGATATGTATGATGGAGCCAAGACCAGAGTACAGACAGTATGAGGGGATTCAGAGCACTTCCCAGTGACGATGGGGTTGCACTAGGGATCAGCTCTTAGTCCATTCTTATTTGTCTTAGTGATGGATGGCCTGACGCAACACATCCAAGGGGAGGTGTCATGGTGTATGTTATTCGCAGATGACATAGTCCTGATTGATGAGACTCGCAGCGTAGTGAACGCTAAGCTGGAGGTTTGGAGACAGACTCTGGAGTCTAAAGGGTTCAGGTTGAGTAGGACCAAGACAGAATACTTGGAGTGCGAGTTCAGTAAAGGGAGCGACCATGAGACAGGCGTGGAGGTGAGGCTTGGTACTCAGGTCATTTCGAAAAAAGAAAGCTTCAAGTACCTCGGATCTATTATCCAAGGGAATGGAGAGATTGATGACGATGTCACACATCGTATTGGGGCAGGGTGGATGAAATGAAGGCTCGTATCTAGAGTCTTGTGCGATAAAAATGTGCCACCAAAACGATCGACTATGTGTATGGGGCGAAGTGTTGGCCAGTTAAGACTTCGCACATCCAGAAGATGAAAGTTGAGAAAATGAGGATGCTGAGATGGATGTGTGGGCATATAAGGAGTGATAGAATTAAAAATGATGATATCCAGAACAGAGTGGGAGTAGCCTCGATGGAGGATAAAGATGCGGGAAGCGAGGTTGAGATGGTTCGGACATGTGCAGAGGAAAAACACAAATGCCCCAGTGCGGAGGTGTGAGAGGTTGGCCATGGACGGGTTCAGGAGGGGTAGAGGTAGGCCGAATAAGTATTGGGGAGAGGTGATTAGACAGGATATGGCACAGGTGCAACTTACTGAGGACATGACCTTAGATAGGGGGTTGTGGAGGACACAGATTAGGGTAGAAGAGTAGTAGGTAGTCGAGCGTAGCCCTACTTACGCTTACAAACTGATAGTTATATTGTTATTAGTGTAAGCCCGCTTAGCCTATCATACTAGTACGCGCATTATTGCTTTATAGTAGCGTTTGATTTCTACTGCTATGTGCTCTTTAGTGTATTTTATTTATCTTATGTACCTGCATTAGTTACTGCTTCTTTTTCAGAATGCGCTAGCATGACTTATTCGCATTTGATACTAGCATTTTCATACTGCTTTAAATTTCTTATCCGGGTCTGATCGTTTCTCTTACTTTGCTTGTATTTGTGCTTATGCTTATGCTTATGCTTATGCTTATGCTTATGCTTATGCTTGAGCTGAGGGTCTCTCGAAAACAGTCGCTCTACATACCAAGGTAGAGTTAAGGTCTGCGTACACTCTACCCTTCCCAGACCCCACGTTGTGGGACTTCACTGGGTATGTTGTTGTTGTTGTTGTTGTTGTTTATAACCCAAAAAAAAACAAAGGTCAATGTCCACTAACCATTGTCCAATCCACTAAACAATGCGGAAGAACTCCTAGTGAGCCATATGATTCTTCTTCTCCCCATTAGCTCGTATAAAAACCAGTTTTCCTAAAAAGATCTCTTTTTCCCCAATTGAAGTAAAAGTCGTTGAGAAAGTTATATTGCTTCAATATTTATTTAACCTCTCTCTTGAAAGAACTTTTCAACGTACCCCCATATTCCACTTTATATGATACTTAGGATCTAGGGAGTCAAACATGTCTTTGACTACAACGTTTTCGTACATTGTGTAATTTTCAAATATTTTAAGTTGTAATCTAGACTACCTTTTAATATAATTTCTAGTTATCCAAATTTTATTTCAATAAGATTAAGAAATTGGTGTTCCAATTGAAACCAAAAATTAGAAGTTTTGGTCCCGTCTCTAAACCCCTTCATTCTTTTTTAAACGAATGGACTAACATTTTATGAGATTCAAATGAAATATTTGTGATGATTGGAAGATGGCAAATAAAACTAGATAAAGAGAGAGAGAGGTGTACTGAAATCATCTACTTCCTTCAGCATGATTATACATATAAAGAAGCCTAAGAGAACTTGAAGATTCGGAAAGATACTATCCAGATCACGAGTTCTTACCTTACCTTATCAAAAAAAAAAAAAAAAAAAAAGATCACGAGTTTTTATGATTGGTAGTTGTTCTGATGTGAATGAAAGTAACTAGTCATGCATAATACATGTGAAGATTTCTCCTATAACACAGGAAACTGATCAGAAAGTACATGATCTTTTGCACAAAAAGCTACACAATGGCAGCTAATGGAAATGGAGAAATATTATGAAATAGAGTGAAAAGTTAGTTCCTATTCTGACTATTGTTTTCTTAATCAATGCAGTCCTTTTTTTATTAAGTAAATAATTTTATTAACAATTGGAAAAACCCCGTATACAATCCGTATACCAAAACAAGAGAACCTACACCAAATATGGTTCTCAACAAAAGAGATCCAATTCTCTATACAAATTGGGACCTTGTAAGTACACCATAAAGAGACTAGCGACAAAACACTACATTGCATTTTTACAAAATCAAGATCCAACCCTTCAAATGCCCTCCTATTCCTCTCTTTCCAAATGACCCACATGATTGCTTAGGGGAAACGCTCCAAGCCCTCAGGCTTTTCTTCCCCGTCTATGAGTCCAACTTTGCAAAGCCTCCTTTACTGTACCTGGCATGACCCATTGCATCCCAAATAAATTGAGAGTCGCCCTCCATAACCTGCTAGCCACCTTACAATGCAAAAGAAGATAATCTACACTTTTTGCATGCACTTTTACACAACACCAACTAACATAGGTGATTTTCTTCTTTTTCAGGTTCTCCACTATCACACCCCTTGCTGCCAACCATACAAAGAAACAAACCTTCCTCGGTGCTCTAGGGATCCAAATGGAGCGATGGGGAAATAATATTCCTCTCTAATAAGAGCTAACAGTGAATAAGACATCTCCGCTCTCCAGCCATCTCCCCACATCCGATAGGTTGTTTGTGTGTCTAGCCCATACAAAAGCTCTATCAAATTGTGAAACTCTTCCATCTCCCAATCATGAAGGTTCTTTCTGAATCTTAGATCCCAGTGAAAGCAATCTTAGACAGATAATGGAAGGGTCGTATACTTCCAGCAAGGATATTTGCTTAGAAAAGTTATGCAAGAATGTTGAACTCTCCCTTTTTCACAAGGTGATGACAAGTTGACAACCATATGTCATGTGGGGAAAAAAGTTAGGCTAAACAAGGACTAAAAATATCAATATCAACTGAACCAAAAGCACAATTACTGCATCAGAGCCAATATTCGAATCAAGCAAATGCTGGAGCTCATTGTTGCAGCTTAACGACAACTAATGGGTTCCTAGCAACTAAATATCGCAAAACAAACATAAATAGTACTCCCTTTGCTTCAATTTGTTTGTCTTACTTTCCTATTTAATTTGTTCCAAAAAGAATGTCTCTCTCCTTTTTTTGGCAACTCTTTAATTCCAACTTCCCACATGACATGTAATAAAACTACAAGATTAAAGGACATTTCGGTACATTTACATATCTTTAGTTTAAGACCACATGATTCAAAAACCTTCTTTACTTTCTTAAACTACACACCAAATCAAAACCAGCCAAACAAATTGAACCGGATGGAGTAGTAACTATCTAGGGCAAAAACTCAAAAATGTGAGCATGTATTGCTATCAACAAGAAAATGATTATTTTCCTTAGATAGAAAACGGGAACATAATAAAAATTGAGATAGAGGACACAAAAGCATACCAAGAGAATTCCTTCGACGCTAGTCCTCATACCCTCCTTCATATAGCTGAAAACCACATCATAAACAACAGGTTAATCAAATTCCATAAAAGAAGAAACAATTTTTAAGCTGTTTAAGTATAGTAATCTAAATATACTAGCAGTCTCCAGTGTGATCCAGTTTCATCAGGGTTTTACCTAGGGTTTAAGGAATTTTGAACTAATTAACAGTAATAATCAATTACGAAATAGAAGAAAAACAATACTTGACTTTCATACGAGCAAGGCGATCGGCGACGGAGGTGTCTTTCTCCATTTTGGGTTCCTTAGTACCAAATGTATAGCTGGACAGTGGATATGTGTTAACAATCGATGACGTTACCATTTTCTTTTATCTTTCTGTGTTTTACTACGCAAATTACGAGGTCTTTTAAGATAGTTTTCTCGCCGGAATTAGGTGTCGCCGACGGGAGGACTGAGGGAGAGACGGTGGGTGGGTGTTTACCGGGGGAATGTTTGTATTTTCAGATTAAATAATAATGGATAAACTAAAGGAGAAAGGTAATATGTGTAAAGTATTGTAAACAGGAGATAAACAGAGTGTAATTTATTGCCAAGTTTGATCTCTGCTATAGCTATGATCAAGTTCTCATGAATTCTATGGGATATTTGACAACACGGATTTCAAAATACATCATTTGATCGTAGAACCCATTATGGTCATTTTGGGTTTCTTGTCATGCTTGATTGATGTTTCTCTACCTCTCTAGCATTATAAACAAGACTTGGAGAATTATGATATTATTGTGTGTAGTGAGACTTGGAGAATTATTTGTCACGCATATGAATCATGTTTGAGTTGTTATAATTTCTTCGCCTTTGTTGAACAAAAAAATAGTAGTATAGCGATAGAATAAATCTTATTTTTTCATTCTTTCTTTTTCCCCTTATTATTCCCATTTTTTCCTTTATCTTTCTTTCTTTTCATTTTTGCAGTCGTCATATCATCATATTTCCATATTCATCTTACAATATTTGATCCTATCAATTCAATACTCTTCATCAATAAGTAATACACACATACATGCGAGTGCGCACACACTTCACCACCTTCTTCTTTTTTAACTTGACTTTTGTCGAAAATAACTAAGAGTTTGACATTCTACTCTCCATCTTGAGCCACCTTTACCGCCTCCACTTTCTTCTCTTATCTTCCCTTTCACCACCTTTGATCACGCCCCTCCTCTATTGTTGTAGTCGCTCTCCGTCTAGTTTCTCCCTCCAATTTGGCTCAAGTTATAATTTTTTCGACCTAAGATTTAATCCTTTTCACTATAAACCTTTTTAACACGTCTAGAAATCAACATTTTCTAATCTTATTTATTTTAAAAAGAAAGAGTGAATCAAAATGGAGCAAATCAAAGCTCTTCAAAAATAAAGCTTGGGAAGATAAACTTTAACAATTTTGGGCATTTTAATTAACTTTACTAGCACTTGGATGATATATATTGTTTATCCCAAAAAATGTACAATTAAATTTGTAATTGATTTTAAGGATATATAGACTAATTTGCAATATAAGATGACAAATAGTTAGCAATAAGTGAGTAAAAGTAAACAATAAGTAAGAAAGTTAGTCTGGGATTCTGTGAACTTGATTGAATCTTCTTAATGAAAATTGGTCAGAGCCTTAGCTAACCTGCTTCGGTTACGAGCCAAAATGAGAGCTGGTGAGCTATAATTCTTATAAATTTGATCGTACAAGTGTAAAAATTAGAATTGGATGCCCTTCCAACATGAAAGTTGTATCCTTTTATAGCTATGAATCAAGGCGTTAATGACTGAGATTCCCTCTAAAATTAAATACAATAAATGCCAATTAAGGCCTTTTATTGAGTAAGGAGTAACTGCTTGCGCCATATCCAGAACGGTACACATTGGGCTCCTCCGGTTCTTCATCCGGTATCATTTGACTCGGTCGCTACCCGATCTTGCCTTGACATCCAATCTACCCCGATGCTACTTGCATCCGGCATGGAACTTGACCACCTACCTCGAATTTCATACTCAAACATTGCCACGTGTCATACCAGTTTTTATCGTATACAAATAGTCCTCATACTTCCCGGACCAAAGTTTACCGAAGTGATGGAAAGTGGAAATGATTTATTTCTTGTCTTCTCTTGTAAGCTTCTTTTCAAATTACTCCGAAATAGGCGGGAAAATCAAACATTTCCCCTTCTCCAAACTCTGACTCACGTCCCATCTTCCAGCAAATCCGGACACGTGTAACCTTCTTATTGAACCGTCACTTCGGCTCGTGAATCAAAGCATTTTCGCAATGATGACTGGACTTCTATAAAATCCCTCTTCTTTTCCTCCATTTTTTACTTTCTGTAAAATTTTCATCCTTATTTGCTTATCTACTTTTCTCACTCCTCAAAATCTCTCAATATTCAAACATTTAAATCTTCAAATCCCCAGAACTTCAAACTTTCAAATCTTCAAAATTTCTTCAACGTGACTAAAATCAACACCCGCTCTTCTTCAAGACATTTTTCTCCGGCACCTTCATTTCCACCGGCCACCGATGACGTTGTCGGTTCCCGTGAAGCTCCTGAAGCTCAGACTACCATTGAGCTTAGAGCTTTCGACATGATCCCGTCTACCTTCCGTTTCGACAATGAGTTTTCCATTCGAGCTGTCACTTCGACATTCGACCTAGGTGAAGAGGCTAAAAACTATCCGACCTCAATAAGTCCATCCATTCTTGACAAAGTCTGAAAAAAATTATGGTTGGACCAGTCTCTTTGTGATCATTATACCCGACCCGGACGAGGATGTTACCACCTACAGATATGGGTACTCCAATGTTTACACCTACGTTTTTACCTTCAAGCTTGACACTCAGATCGACATCGTGATCCTAGAAATGTGCAGGACCTACGCTTATGTCTTGCACAAATTGGTCTGTCCATCTAGAGGGTCGTAACTTGCCTCTGATTCCTAGCTAATAAGATCAATGAAGTTTTTACCATGGATCACCTAATCCGATTGTATGTCCCTAGTTTTTTTTGTGGTGGGATCGCCCAAATCTCAAAACGAGGAAAATTCCCTATCATTTCCAGTATCGATGAAGATTGAGACCGAGGTTGGATGGAGCGCTTCATCGCGGTTCCCACCGCTAAAATCATTCCGGCAAGGTTCATACCTTTCCCAGAGGAATAGAACTTAAATCGTAAGTATCATTAATTACTTTCCTTGGTTTTATATAATACATTCAATTGACAATTTACCCTAAGCTTTATTTCGTCACCTTCTCAGTTGTTCGCTGGACCCCAACCCTCATCGAGAACCTTCACACATGGGTAAAAAATGTCATAAGCACTTGTTCGCACAAAGACCAGACATAAAAATACTTTCTAAAAACTGATGGAAAGCTTAAAACCATGGTTAGTATCCTCCAAACTCCTTTTTTTCCTTTTTACTACCATTTCCCTACATATGTTCACCATTCTTTTCTTTTCAATGTTCAGGTTTGCAAAAAGGCACCTCAGTCCCAAGGATAGTCGTGGCTGCTCCTGTTCTCACCAACCTGATACTTGATCCGGCGGCATCTGCTCGTCGTATCGCCGAAGTACCGAAGAAAAATAAATCCTCTAAGCCTCTGAAGTCTCCCTCAGCTTTTTCAAAGAGGAAAAGAACTCCAGAAGTAGGTGGTTCTTCCAGAGCAAAAAAATAACAATTTCGGAAGAAATTAGTTCTTCCAAAGTTAGTGAAGTCACTGTTATGAAAGTCGTCGTACCTCCCTATGGTACTATGCCACTGTACCACCACTTACCTAAAAAATTCTCTTCATCATTAAGATGACGACGAAGCAACGGATGAGGAGTCGTTGGCAAATAAGCAAAGAACTTCAACTCCTCCTCCTGAACCATCATCATAATCAGCCTCCAGTTTCGGGTAAGAAAACTTCGAGCGCTCTTCAGTGATGCTAGAACTTTTGCAAATCCGGGACTGTCAATGAATACCTCTGGATTCACGCACTTACCCATCCCCCAACAGATGAAAAAATCATCTCGTCCCTCAATAAATCACGCAACTTCCCAATCCAAGCTTGTGGACGTGTTCCCGGGTCTGAGCGTGGATCTGAATAAGATAAGGACTGCAACCCTCTATTTTCCCAAAGACACCAACTTCTTATCGCGGCTAGTCAGGTTTGCGAGCTATATGAAGCCTTTGGTGTCTGCATCCAATAAGGACAAGATGAGGGATGTTTGGTGGAAATGCCTCATAAATTAGGGGATACACGCATCCAATCGGGTAAGTGCGGATATCTGGACTTCATGTCTTCTTCGGCTTCTCACGTAACCTCTTCGATATTCTGACTTCTCCACAACACTTTCACTAAGGCAACTTCCTTAGTTCTTAACTTTCGAATCTAACGATCCAAAATAGCCACTGGGACCTCTTCATAGGTCAGCCCATCCTTAACTGTAATGGAATCGGTAAGGACAATTAGCGATGGATATCCGACACACTTTCTCGATATGGATACATGAAACACTGGATGAACAACAACTAAGTGTAGTGGCAATTCAAGTTCATAAGCCACTTGGCCAACTCCCCTCAAAATCTTGTATGGTCCGTTATACCTGGGACTGAGTTTTTCTTTCTTTCCAAACCTCATGACACCTTTCATAGGTGAAATCTTCATAAATACCCAATCGTCAACTTGAAACCCTAAGTCTCTGCGCCTCATAGCCGAGTAGGATTTTTGGCAACTCTGAGCTATTTTCAAACGTTTCTGAATCAACTTAAATTTCTCCATAGCCTGATGGACCAAGTCGAGTCCTAACAACTCTGTTTCACCAACTTTAAACTAACCAATTAGTGATCTACACCTTCACCCATACAGAGCTTCGAACGGTGCCATCTGAAATACTAGCATGATAACTATTATTATAAGCAAACTCAATGAGAGGCAAATGATCATCCCAATTACCTTTGAAATCAAGGACATATGCCCTCAGCATATTATTAAAGGTCTGAATAGTACTCTCTGTCTGGCCATCAATCTGAGGATTGAAAGTTGTTGTGAGATTTACCTTAGTACCCAATCCTTTCTGGAAATACTTCCAAAAGTGTGGTGTGCTGAGATTTACCTTAGTATCCAATCCTTCTGGAAAGACTTCCAAAAGTGCATTGTGAACTGAGCAGCATGATCAGAAATGATAGACATCGGGGTCCCATGAAGCCTGACAATTTCTTGGATATAAAATTTAGCATAATCCTCTACTGAATATGTGGTCTTGACTGACAAAAATGGACTGATATGGTAAGTCGGTCCATAATAACCCAAATCGAATCATGCGTTTGGGCTGAGCAAGGTAGACCTGTTATAAAATCTATATTTATCATCTCCCATTTTCAAATAGGAATATCAATATTTTGAGCCAACCCACCAAGCCTCTGGTGCTCGGCTTTCACCTACTGACAATTTACACAATTGGCTACAAAGTCTGTTACATTCCTCTTCTTATCATTCCACCAATAAATCTCCTTAAGATCATGATACATTTTTGTGGAACCTGGTGAATAGAATACTTAGATTTATGTGTTTCTGCCATGATTCGCTCTCTGAGTCCGTCCACATTTGGAACACATAACATGCCTCGGTACCTCAAAGTACCATCATCTCCCTCTTGCTCAAAAGTCATAGTCTTATGCTTGTGAATCCCTTCTTTCAGCTGTAACAAGTAGGAATCACTTAATTCTTTCTCCTTCACTTCGGCTACTAAGGAGAATTCAGACTTGTTCTGAACAACAATAACACCATCTTCGGAGTCCATGAGTCTAACTCCTAGACTGGCTAGTCAGTGAATCTCCTTCATCATAGTTTTCTTATCTTCTTGAGCTAAAATTCCCATGGATCGCTGACTAAGAGCATTGTCTACCACGTTCGCTTTACCTGGATGGTAGAGAACATCTACATCATAATCCTTTATTTTTTTTAGTCATCTCCTCTGTCTAAGATTCAACTCTCGTTGTTTGAAAATATACTGAAGGCTCTTGTGATTTGTGAAAATGTCAACGTGAACTCCATACAAATAATGACGCCAAATATTGAGTGCAAAAATCATAGATGTCAATTTTAGGACATGAGTCAGATAATTCTTTTCATGAGGTTTAAGTTATCTGGATGTATAAGCTATAACTTTACCATGCTACATTAAAACACACCCAAGACTAATTCCTGAAGCATCACAATAAACTACGAACCCCTCGGTTCTCTATTGCAATGTTAATACTAGAGCAGAAGTCAATCTCATTTTCAATTCTTTGAAACTATGCTCACAGGCATCTGACCACTGAAACTTGGCTTTCTTATGAGTCAATCTAGTCAATGCAGCTGAGATGGAAGAAAACCCTTCTACGAATCGCATGTAATAGACTTCTAGACCCAACCAACTCCACATGTCAGAAACTGAAGTGGGTCTGGTCCAATTCTTAACATCGTCTATCTTCTGAAAATCAACTTGGACGCCTTCGCCTGAAATCACATGGCCTAAGAATGCCAATGACTCAAGCCAAAATTCACACTTGAAAAATTCGCATAAAGCTCGCGGTCTTGAAGTGTCCGCAATACAATTTTGAAATGTTCTGCATGATCAACCTCACTATGGGAATATACTAGACTATCATCAATGAAGATAATGACAAAAAAGTCAAGATAAGGCTTGAAGACCATGTTCATAAGATCTATAAAAGCGGCTGGTGCATTTGTCAATCCAAATTACATGACACAAAATTCAAAATGACCATAACGGGTTCTTAAGGCAATTTTCGAAATATCAACTTCCTTAACCTTAAGCTGATGGTACCCTGATCTTAGGTCAATCTTGGAATAACACTAAGCACCCTGAAATTGGTCAAATAAATCATCGATTCTAGGAAGATGGTACTTGTTCTTAATGGTGACTTTGTTCAACTACCGGTAGTCAATACACATACGCAAAGACCCATCTTTCTTTCGAACAAACAAGACTGGTGCACCCAAGGTGAGACACTTGGTCTAATGAATCCCTTATCAAAGAGATCTTTCAACTGGGCTTTTAGTCTGTATAGCGAAATAGATATTGGCTTACTGCCGAAAAGTAGATCAATCTCGAACTTAATCTCCCTATCGGGAGGAACTCCAAGAATATCTTCTGGAAAGACTTCTGAAAACTCATTTACAACTGGTACTGACTAAAGAGTTGGGGTTAGGGTATATTCATCACTAACCCAAACTAAATGGTAGATGTACCCCTTGGATATCATCTTTCTGGCTTTAAGATAGGAAATAAACTTACCCATGGGTGTTACTACAACACCCTTACATTATATGATTAGTTCACCGGGAAACTCGAATTTGAAAATTTTGGTTCTATAACCTACTGTGGCATACCATGAAGACATCCAATCCATACATATGATTACATCGAAGTTTACCATTTCTAACTCTATCAGATCGGTTATGGTAATGCAGTGATAGACTTCAACTGGACAACCCCTATAAATTCGCCTAGCTATAACTGACTGACCAACTGGAGTGGATACCTCAAAACGTTCATTAACTTTTCTGGTTCTATCCCAAATTTCTAAGTAACAAATGGAGTTACGTATGATAGAGTGGATCCAGGATCTATAAGGGCATAAACGTCAAAAGTAAAAACTGTTAATATACCTGTGATGACATTTGTACGACCTTCTGTATCCAGATGGCCGGTTAAAGTATATAGGTTGTTTGGACCTCCACCTATATTACCAAACTTAGCTGCACCACGCCCTGGTTGGGCTTGAGAATTGCGATTGACTGCTGAGTTAGTGGACTGAGCTACGTTATCAACAGTACTTTGCTTTGCCAATGGGCAATCCCTTAAAAAGTGACCCTGCTGACCACACCCAAAGCAATCATCAATGCCTGAATGACACACCCATGAGTGTCTCTTAACACAAGTGTTCCAAGTAGGATGTTGGAAACCCTTGTGGCCCACGCTGACCTGTGATTGTGAGCTTGATGCTCTGAAGTTCTACCTCTTATTATCATTCTTAGACTTTGGGGATAGGGCACTTGCTGAAGATGGAACAGGTCCTGATGACATGTTTTTGAAGAATTGTCTACATCCACCTCCCCCATGGCTGAAGTGACCTCAGGACTTAGCTCTTTTGTTAAACTTTTTGTCCTTCTATTTCTGTAAAGCTTCAGATTTCTTTAACATGTTCTCATTACATTATACGAAAGAAACCATCTTCATGATAGTCATCTCCTTGTTCTAAGCTGTAATATTAGCTGCATCGTACAAATAGGGATCAAAACCATATACGAAACATCTAACTCTAGCCCTCATGTCCAGCATATGTAGAGCATACTTTGCCAGAGAAACAAATTGAAGAATGAACTCATGCACACTCATGTCATTCTGCTTAAGCTTTTTGAATTTTATGGCCTTTGCCTCCCTGAGCTCAACTGGCATAAAAAAACTCATCCCAAGTTACTGAATATGCATCTTCCCCACGGGACTGCTCCCACGACTCATACCAGATATTGGCAACATCCTACAACTGATAAGCTTCCAACTCTGATGTCTCTATCTCAGTAACATGTATAACATGAAAGATTTTCTGTAGCCCACCAATAAAGTTCTGTAGATCCTCTGTCTTGATTGACCCTGTGAACATTGGAGGGTCCATATGTAGAAATTCACATATCATGTAACTGGATAACTCTCCATTATTTCCCGTGCTTAGAGTCATTCCCTAATGTTAGGCTTGAGTAGCCACAAGTTAGGTGAGCAGCTGGATAGCTCCCCTAACATCAGAGTCAGTATAACTTGGCGGCAGAACTGGGATCTCCGCAGGCCCTGTAGTATCGAGTGGTGTTGTTGTACCCGAATCGGCTCCCTAAGCCTGAGCATCTTCTTCGCGAGCAACACTAGCAACAACTCTCTTGCTGGTAGTTGTTTTTCTTTTCGCAGACATTTTATGAAATATGTAATACGCATGAGTTAGAAGGATGTCCTGAAGGTATAGCTCTAACTGCACGATCTAGAGTATGAAAGAAGTGAGACAATCTTAGATGTCTTAGTGGTCAACTATTTACATGTGTGGGCCCCTCACACATGTAAAAGTGACCCCACTAGACACGATTTCATAGACTCTCTTAAGACACATGAACCTAGTTCTTTGATACCAAGCTTTGTCACGCTCTGAACCATAGCTTGGGTGAAACACGACACTCGGTGCCTGGTTGCATGTGACCGAGCGAATCACATGAGCATCAAAACATACTATAGTAATTATTTAAAACATGCAAAAAATAATACTGAGTTTATAATCTGAAATAGTCATAGCGGAAGAAGTCTGAAAATATCATAAGTCTAAAAATATTAAATACTGACATATCTTACATACTTAACTAGTCTAGTCTATGAAACCTCTAAAATATGAATCTGCAAATCTGTGTACCGGGACAAGGCCTTGACATACCTCTACTAACAAAACATAATCATGCAATACTAGACTGACACCCCGAATGAGATAGGGCTCACCAAGCAGTTGATACTAGAGCAATCCTACTGAGCTGATTTGTCCTCCCGAAACTCGGCACCTGCACTGTGAAGTGCAGGCCTATGTAAAGTGATGTTAGTATATTTAAATTATATTGTATGTAAAGCAACTGGAAGGAATAAATATCTATGGGGTGCTCAGGAAAAAGGGCAACCCAAAATACATAAACAAATATTGTACTGAATCTGAATATGATAATTGATAACTGAACAAAGAAGAAAATAATAAGAATACTCCATGTACTGAAATAGATAATCACATGTTTAACTAAAGCAATAAATAATTGTGGCCTTAGGCCCAATATATGTGCACAAATCTGTGGCCTCGGGCCCAAGTATACGTATACATAACTGTGGCCTTGGGCCCAAAATAAGGTGTTCAACATGATACTGGATTACTGAAATATACTGATATGAAATACTGAACATGAAACACTGGACATGTTATACTCAACATGAAATCATGAATAGAATATGAGTACCGGAGCTTTAACTAATTTATAAGCATATTGAGTATTCTAGACTGAGACTTGTGGATATCAATCACGAGTCTATGTTGATTTCGTACTGAGTCCATAACGTCCAGAGTGATAATTATGAACAACTACGAAGTTATCCTCACAAATTTTCGTCTTTTCATGAACTAGGGTAAAATCTCAAATTTAATGTAAGTTTCCTCGCCGAGAGGTATCGCCGATGGAAGGACTGAGGAAGAGACAATGGGTGGGTGTTTACCAGGGGAATATTTGTATTTTCATATTTTCCCCCTTGCCGTTAATGTGATGGTTCTATACTAAAGACGAGGCATGTTTAGATTGAATTTGTCCAACTGGACTTTCACTGGATCCATTTCAACTTTGGTTTTCTTCTTTTTTCTTTCTATTTTTTCTTAGTTCATATTTAATTAAACAAGTACTAACAATATTTGACTTTAATGTTTTAACTGTGTTAATGTTTTGAATCAATTTTATGCAAAATATAATTTAATAATAATGGATAGACTAAAAGAGAAAGATAATGTGTAAGAGTATTAATAACACGATGTAAACATGAGATAGATTTCCTGAAGAATTAAATAGAGTGTAATTTGTTGCCAAGTTTGATCTCTGTTCTAGCTATGATCAAGTTCGCATGAATTCTATGAATATTGAGAACACGACTTTGAAAATACATCATTTGATCATAGGTCATTTTGAGTTTCTTGTCATGCCATTTAGATTGAGTGATATTTTCTCTACATCTCTAGCATTATAAACAAGATATTTTGAAATATATTCATCAATTTGTTTTTATATTTTTATTACATTATTGTGTGTAGTGAGACTTGGAGAATTATTTGTCACGCCTATGAATCATGTTTGAGTTGTTATAATTTCTTCGCCTTTGTTGAACAAAAAAATAGTAGTATAGCGATAGAATAAATCTTATTTTTTCATTCTTTCTTTTTCCCCTTATTATTCCCATTTTTTCCTTTATCTTTCTTTCTTTTCATTTTTGCAGTCGCCATATCATCATATTTCCATATTCATCTTACAATATTTGATCCTATCAATTCAATACTCTTCATCAATAAGTATTACACACATACATGCGCGTGCGCACACACTTCACCACCTTCTTTTTTAACTTGACTTTTGTCGAAAATAACTAAGAGTTTGACATTCTACTCTCCATCTTGAGCCACCTTTACCGCCTCCACTTTCTTCTCTTATCTTCCCTTTCACCACCTTTGATCACGCCCCTCCTCTATTGTTGTAGTCGCTCTCCGTCTAGTTTCTCCCTCCAATTTGGCTCAAGTTATAATTTTTTCGACCTAAGATTTAATCCTTTTCACTATAAACCTTTTTAACACGTCTAGAAATCAATATTTTCTAATCTTATTTATTTTTAAAAGAAAGAGTGAATCAAAATGGAGCAAATCAAAGCTCTTCAAAAATAAAGCTTGGGAAGATAAACTTTAACAATTTTGGGCATTTTAATTAACTTTACTAGCACTTGGATGATATATATTGTTTATCCCAAAAAATGTACAATTAAATTTGTAATTGATTTTAAGGATATATAGATTAATTTGCAATATAAGATGACAAATAGTTAGCAATAAGTGAGTAAAAGTAAACAATAAGTAAGAAAGTTAGCCTGGGATTCTGTGAACTTGATTGAATCTCCATAAAATTGATCGTACAAGTGTAAAAATGAGAATTGGATGCCCTTCCAATATGAAGGTTGGGCTCATTTTATAGCTATGAATCAAGGCGTTAATGACCGAGATTCCCTGTAAAATTAACTACAATAAATGCCATTAAGGCCCCTTAATGAGTGAGGAGTAACGGCTGACACCATATCCGGAACGGGTACACGCTGGGCTCCTCCAATTTTTCATCCGGTATCATTTGGCTCGATTGCTACTCGATCTTGCCTTGACATATGATCTACCTCAATGCTACCTGCATTCGGCTTGGAACTTGACCACCTACCTCGAATTTCATACTCAAACCTTGTCACGTGTCATGCCGATTTTTACCGTATACATATAGTCCCCACACTTCCCGGACCAAAGTTTATCGAAGTGTTGTGAAGTGAAAATGATTTCTTTGTTGTCTTCTCTTGTAAGCTTCTTTTTAAATTACTTCGAAATAGGTGGGAAAATCAAATGTTTTCCCTTCTCCAAACTCTGACTCACGTCCCATCTTCCAGCAAATCTGGACACGTGAAACCTTCTGATTGAACTATTACTTCGTGAACCGAAGCATTTTGCAATGATGACTGAGTTTCTATACCTCTTCATTTCCTCTATTTTTTACTTTCTGCAAAATTTTCATCCTTATTTGCTCATCTGCTTTTCTCACTCATCAAAATCTCCCAATCTTCAAATCTTTAAATCTTCAAATCCCCAAAACTTCGAACTTTTAAATTTTCAAGCCTTCAAACCTTCAAAATTTCTTCAACATGACTAAAATCAACACCCGCTCTTCTTCAAGACATTCTTCTCTGGCATTTTCATCTCTGTCGGCCACCAATGACGCTACCGGTGCCCGTGAAGCTCAGACTGCAATTGAGCCCAGAGCTTTCGACATGATCACGTCTACCTTCCATTTTGAAAATGAGTTTGCCATTCGAGCTATCACTTCAAAATCCGACCGAGGTGAAGAGGCTAAAAACTATCTGACCTCAATAAGTCCTTCCATTCTCGACAAAGTCTGAATATATTGTGGTTGAACCAGTCTCTTCGTGATCATTATACCCGACCCGAACGAGAATATTATCACCTACAAATATGGGTACTCCAATGTTTACACCTACCATTTTACCTCTAAGCTTGACCCTCCGATTAACATCGTGATCCTAAAAATGTGCAGGGCCTACAACTTGTGTCTTACACAAATTGGTCCATTCGTTTGGAGGGCCGTAACTTGCCTCCAATTCCTGGCCAACAGGGTCAATGAAGTTTTTACCTTGGATCACCTGATCTGATTGTATGTCTCGAGGTTTTTGTGGCCAGATCCTCCAGAGCTCAAAATGAGGAAAATTCCCCATCATTTCCAATATCGATGAAGATTGAGACCGAGGTTGGATGGAGTGCTTCATCGCGGCTCCCACCGCTAAAATCATTCCGGCAAGGTTCATACCTTTCCCAGAGGAATAGAACTTAAATCGTAAGTATCATTAATTACTTTCCTTGGTTTTATATAATACATTCAATTGACAATTTACCCTAAGCTTTATTTCGTCACCTTCTCAGCTGTCCGCTGGACCCCAGCCCTCATCGAGAACCTTCACACATTGGTAAAAAATGTCATAAGCACTTGTTCGCACAAAGACCAGACATGAAAATACTTTCTAAAAACTGATAGAAAGCTTAAAACCATGGTTAGTATCCTCCGAACTCCTTTTTTTCCTTTTTACTACCATTTCCCTACATATGTTCACCATTCTTTTCTTTTCAATGTTCAGGTTTGCCAAACTCAGTCCCAAGGATAGTCGTGGCTGCTCCAATTCTCACCAACCTGATACTTGATCCGGCGGCATCTGCTCGTCGTATTGCCGAAGTACCGAAGAAAAATAAATCCTCTATGCCTCTGAAGTCTCCCTCTGCTTTTTCAAAGAGGAAAATAACTCCAGAAGTAGGTGGTTCTTCCAGAGCAAAAAACACAATAATTTTGGAAGAAATTGGTTCTTCCAGAGTCGATTAAACTGTTGTTGTAGAAGCTGTCGTACCTCCCTCCGGTAGCATGCCAACTTCTGCCACCGTACCGCCCCTACCAAACAAATGCCCATTATCATTGAAGAAGATGATGAAGCAACGGATGAGGAGTCGTTGGCAAAGAAGCAAATAACTTCAACTCCTCCTCTTAAACCATCATCACAATCGGCTCCCGCGTGAACGTGGCATCTGATCTCTGCCCGATCAGCTAAGCCATCTCATACCTTTCCAGGTTAAGAGACATGAACATGACATGAATGGATCTAATAATCCCACAAATGGGTAACATGAAGGTATCGTCCTAACTAGGCGGAGCGATCCTTATCCTATGTTGGCATACGTAGTTTCAGGCTGTCTGAGCCTTCTCGGTAATATGTGTAACTCCTACAATATGTACTTGAATATAGTTGGCTTGTAAGCCCATGAATTTCATAAATATAGCTTGTGAACATGATTCGTGATTATAATTTAGCATGTAAATAAATACATAATATAACTTCTGTAAAACATGAAAACATATATAATTTCATGGAATTGAGTAGTAATGGTTCATGACTTGTATTTAAGAACTCATGAGATTCAAAACATGAATCCATGGATTACGAATAGGTTCATGACAATTATAATGACATATCATGAATACAATTGACGAGTTGTAATAGAGACATGTAATATAATATTACATGTAATTAGGGTTATCATGATAATAGAATAAAAACTCTAAGTTATGAAATTTCATGGTTTTATGGAAAAGTGTGGCGTGGGAAATAACAATGATGTGGATAGAAGCTCTACATACCTTAGTCACTCCAAAACTTGAATAAAAGGTCTGAACTTTTGAAGAAGAAACCCAAAACTTTGAATTTGAAACCTTGAGAAGAGTTTTCACCATTTTTTGTAGCTATTGATCATAGCTCAAAGAGTACTTCTCCAGACCTCCAAATAGAATCTCCACCATTCAGATTTAATACCTATATGTTGTGACCACTAGGTTGAAATTTGGGATCGATCCAACGGTTAAATTATTAGAAAACGCCAATGGAAGATGGCTAGTCAGAGGGAAAATCTACAGCAAAATTACTATGGTTTTGCGTTTGATGGAGTGCATCTAAATCAGTCATATGTCATGATTCTACCAACTATTAAATGTCTAAAACATAGTAATAACTCCATATAATCCATTAATGAGTGAGAGACTTACCTTTTTGAAGAAATCCCAAAGCTTCATTCCAAATTCGACCTTGAATGGATTTTCTAAAATCTAGCGATTCCAAATAATGATTCGGTGTGAATCTAGTGTTAACTTAATATAATTGACATAGGGATTTGAATAAGAACTCACCTTAGGTGTTTGGTAGCAGCTCTAGAAGAAAATCCTCACATAAACGTTTTTAGGGTTGTATTTATAGGTTATCATAAAGGCTTGGGCTTTAAAATCTAATCCTACAAGAATCGGGATTTATATTTACACGTCCTCAGTAAATCGACTATAACATTTCATACAAACCTTTGTTCGTTTGACCTGGGCCTTATATGGATGGAAAGGTATTTCAAAGGGATACAAATTTCATGAAGGTTTTTTTTCCATATTCCTTATATATTTATCCATAAACTCGGTTTAAGTGAGGCATGCAACAAACTCACTTGAAAACATGCTCCGTAGAGTAGCTTCTGACTCTAATTTTTCATAAGAATCTTCTTACGCCTTGATTAGTTTTTAAAACACTTCTTACAATCTTCATCTTATTTCCATAATATTCCTATCATACAGTTCAAACCATAGCTCGAATGTACGAGGTGTTACATTTTTTACCCCGACATGCGCATTTATAAACGCATCTGCAAGAATTTTAAATGAGTTAATAGAGTGTTCGAGTAGTAAATAATACCAGATCCTTTCCCATTTGGACAATGTTTCGCCAAACTTCTTCAGCAAGACCAATTATATCTCGTCCGGATGCATGTCGTTGCCTTTTATCGCACAGGTGTACAGTGTCACGTGCTCATGAGGATCCATGGTTCCATCGTACTTAGGGAGATCTGGCATTTTGAACCTCTTTGGTATAAGCTTCGGAGCCATGCTTGGTGGGAAAGACAACTGAATGTATATTTTCGAGTCTGGTCCCTTCAAGATCGGAGACGCTCTCGAGATCTGATCTACTCGCGAATTGTAGGTGTCAACCTTCTTTTCATTAGTTTCCACACGCTTGGTCAAAGATTGGAGCAGCCTCAAGACCTCCGAAGACTCATTAGTCCCCGATCCATTGCCATTTTCATCAACTTGATCTTTCTCTCGGCCTGGGTCTTCATTACAGACGGGTTGAGTTTCACCCATCGCACTTGCTCCGCTGCTATTTTTCTGAAGCTGAGTAATCGCCTTCTGTTGCTCCTCTAGCATGCTCAGGATTTGAGCCAAATCTGACCCAGGTATCCGCACTCCATCATCTGCTTCGTCATCATCATCATCATATGTTTTATCACCGCTTCTTATGGACGCCCGAGGTGAAATCACGAGATGATTCTGAGGTTAGCCATTGCCATTTAACGGGTCAATGGGTGAGGCGTTGTTATTGTTGATGTTGGGATTGTCGTTGTTATTGACATTGTTGTTAGGATTGTCTTTGTTGTTAACATTGTTGTTGATGTTATTGTTGTTATTGCCGTTGTTGCTACCGATAACACCAACTTGACTCATCTCGTCAAAGTATGATTTTTAACATGTTCACAAAATCTCAAAAGAAGCAAGTGAAATTTGAGTTTGAGCAAATCAGTACAATTGTCCTTACCCCCATGGTGGGCGCCAAACGGTTTACCCCAAAAAGGTATAGTTGAATTTGTAAGTGATTTTAATGATACATGGATTAATTTGCATTATAAGATGACAAATAGTTAGCAATAAGTGAGTAAAAGTAAGCAATAAGTAAGAAAGTTAGTCTGAGATTCTGTGAACTTGATTGAATCTTCTCAATAAAACTGGTCCGAGCCTTAGCTAAATTGCTTCGTTACTAGCCAAAAATGAGAGCTGGTGAGCTACAATTCTTATAAAACTAATTGTACAAGTGTAAAAATGAGAATTGGATGCCCTTCCAACATGAAGGTTGGACTCTTTTTATAGCTATGAATCACGACGTTAATGACCGAGATTCCGTCTTAAATTAAATACAATAAATTCCAATTAAGACCTCTTAATGAGTGGGGATTAACGATTGGTGATATTCGGCCTAAAATGCATATATTTATCTATTGTTTGTCACATATTTTAGTATTTTTAATCATCGTTTGAGTATTAATTAAAGTGGTTTGTGCTAATAGTATATTTTTAATGTGTAGAATAGCGACGTGAAGATGAAGAGATTTGGGGCAAAATTGAATAAAATGAGGAAAAAGAAAATAAAATGAAGAAAGAAGAGAAAGAACATGGGGACCACGAAGGGAACATCATCATGACTCAATGATTGATGGAGAAAGAAAATAATCAATGAAGGGATGACACATTGAACCAAGAATTGCCAAAATTAATGTGTGCTATAGTGCTGTGCTTTAGCGTCGCACGAGGATAGCACAAAAATGCAGTCTCTGAACTTTATTTTTCCTGATGCGAGGGTGGCGTGGAGCCCGTTAGTTTTCTCGATTTGAGTTGGATTTTTGGTTTTTAAAAGTCCATGCTTTTTGGTATCCTATAAATACATATTCTATAGGTTTTTTACACAACTTTGGGATAACTTGTGATCTTGAGTTCAGAACCTTTGACATAAGAAGAGTTTGGAACCGCCACAGAGGCCAAAGTTGATTAGGATTTTATCTCTTCTTCTCCATATACTAGTTTTTTTTTCTTTGGATGATTTGTTGTATTTCCTTCAAGTCTATGTGGAGCTAAACTTCTCATTCTAGGGTTATGGTTCTTTCATGAACGTTGTTATTCAAATATTGATTTCAAGTAATTATCTTATCGTATTAGTTTATTTATTTAATCCTGAACTTATTATTTGGTTGCTTGATCACCAATCGAATACTACCTTTGATTCTTAGATTTAACTCGAGAGAGGAATACTAAGATAGCAATAGGGTTGAATAGAACATAATCTCATCCCTGAAAATCAGGGTAGGGATTTGCGGCTATGATAGAGACATACCTAACTCGCCCTGTTTGGTTGGAATATAGGAAATATAATGCATTTGTGTTAAGGTTCATGACCATAGAGATATAGGCGTGAAAGTAATATAAATAGGCGACTAGAGGACTCGAGAGATTCGTAGTCGTAGTATCAACCATGTCAATCAGTAAACCGGCTAAATTAAGAAGTTGAATCAATTGAAGAATACAACGGGATTGTTAGATAGCCCATAGCCCTAGATCGATGTCATCTCATTGATAATATAAAAATTCGCTCTTTCTTTGTCGAAGTTCATTATTTGTTTTCTTTTTCTTTTAATTAGTTTAGAATTACAACTTCCATATTTTCTCTCTTGTATATATAATTCAGATTAGTTAATTTAGCTAACGGTTAATCATAAGTCCCTGTGGGTACGATATCTAAACTTTAAATCCTATATTACTTTTATGACTGCATATACTTACGTGTGCGTTTGGGAGCAATAAATTTTTGGCACCGTTGCCGGGGAGTACACGCTGGGCTCCTCCGATTCTTCATCCGGTGTCATTTGGCTCGATCGCTATATGATCTTGCCTTGACACGATCTACCCCGATGCTACTTGCATCTGGCTTGGAACTTGACCACCTACCTCAAACTTCATACTCAAACTTTGCCACGTGTCATGCTGGTTTTCACGGTATAAGTATATTTTATTTTACTTTGAGTTGAGAGATGCATAAGAGGTTATTCATTTCAATTCGAAATAGTTCAAAGTTAGTACAGTTCCTACCAAATATATGCTGCAACTATAAATTGGAGACAAGTTTTGGGCTACTTATACATTTCCCCAAACTTGAAAGAGTATTTCGAGCGAAATCGACATAGCGCGCCAAGATACCCATAACACTACACTGCAAAAACGCCTTTTACACTTCATACCATCAAACTCACATGTCCTAACCACCACGACCACGACCACGATAGCCGCCGTGTATAATGGGTAAACCAAAACAACAAGTAATTTCCCGTTTCTTTGCACCAAAACCAAATAACAACGAACACCCTTCAACTTCAACAACACCCCCCAATACCCCACCTCCCAAAATTGCCACCACCGTCACCTTTTCATCTTCAAAACGCCTTAGAACTTCCCAACTCATTTCTCCCACAAAACCCACCAAAACCCCTAAACTATCAACCACCCTTCACCAACAATTCCTCAACAAACTTCTAGAACCATCTTACAACCTTCTAGAACCTTCCAAATGTCATATCACTACAAACCCCAAGTACACACCACTAGAACAACAAGTTGTGGAACTTAAAGCTAAGTACCCAGATGTTCTTTTAATGATTGAAGTAGGTTACAAGTATAGATTTTTTGGTCAGGATGCAGAAAATGCTGCTAAAGTATTGGGTATTTATGCACATATGGATCATAATTTCTTGACAGCTAGTGTACCGACTTTTCGGTTGAATGTTCATGTAAGGAGGTTTGTTAATGCAGGGTACAAAGTTGGGGTTGTTAAACAAACTGAAACTGCTGCAATTAAGGCTCATGGAACGAATAAAGTGGGCCCGTTTGGTCGTGGGTTGTCAGCATTGTACACGAAAGCTACTTTGGAGGCTGCTGAGGATGTAGGGGGTGGTGGAGATGAGGGGTTTGGGTCGTGTAATAACTATTTGGTTTGTGTTGTCGAGAAGAAGGGAATTGGCGTGGAGGGTTGTGGGGATGAGGTGAAACTTGGGGTTGTTGGGGTTGAGGTTTCGACCGGGGATGTTGTTTTTGGGGAGTTTAATGATAATTTTATGAGGGCTGTATTGGAGGCGATGATCTTGAACTTGTTGCCAGCTGAATTGCTTGTTGGTAGGCCTATATCTAAGCAGACAGAGAAGGTGATTATTATTACTCGTTTATGTGCAAATCTATCACTAGAACTAAAAGGAACCTTTGGTGTATTCCTGTTTATGGAAATAGAATATTCAGTTTGTTGACGAATTAATTAGAGAACCGGGATTGCTTACTCTCTAAAAGCACAGGCTTTTAATAAAGGGAGCTACATACTAATAAATGTTTATTAGTTGATTGTTCTGTTGCAGGTTCTTTGTTAATTGCGTTTGCATTGATTTAGTAAAATAAATTTGCATTTTATTTCTAGATTGAATACTGAACCAAAGAATCATTAGAAATGGTGTTTCATTCGAGGCAGGAAGGACTGTAAAACTTAATTGCCAAAACTCGAGTTGACCATGTGTAAAATAAGGTTTGTGTTTAACAATCATAAAAAAAAAGGTTTGTGTTTGCCATATCTCTAATGGGGCAAAAATATACAGGCTTGTCATATTGATTTAGGCAGTGGTAGAACGGCCTCCTGTTTTGGTAAAATAATGGTAGCTCCTCATCCTTTGCGAGAACATGTTTTAGAAATTGTTGTTTTACGGATCAAACTTGTGTAAAGAGGGAAGTTGTTTGTGAGACCAGCCAAACTACAAGACGTCACTTATATAACCAAACTAACAAGTGGATAGTTATTTATAGCCAAGAAAGGTGTGTATCCAGGTGAGATGAATGCAATATTTTAATAATCCAATAGTATTTGAAGTGACCACTCATGTAAATGAGACAGGAAATTGGCTTGATAATTAGTTGAAGGTAGAGCATTTCTTACTTTTGTTTGCCTTGTCCAAAATTTCTTGGTGATATCTTCAAGAACCAGATAATATATAGCATTATTGACTATTCTCTAGGGGTTTTGGGCATGAAGATACCGGGTTATTATTCAGTTAGAGTTGTTCTCATGCTATTGGAGAAATGTCATCATATTTGAAGCTTGTATGGAACTCAACACAAATAAATAAAGAAACTGAAGTTTGTATGACAGTGACTTTTATGAATGTGTTTCCGCAAAAGTCAGTGGTTGCGCTTTAAGTTGTTATAATCTTTTCAGCTGCTACTGGCTTATGCTGGACCGACATCTAATGTTCGGGTGGAGGATGTATCATCAGATCAGTTCAGTGACGGTGGTGCTCTTGCTGAAGTGATGTCTCTATATGAGCGCATGCAGGAAAATTATTTGCTAGATGTCCAAGAAAGGGAAGAGGCTGAAATGAAAATACACGAATGCAATCAAATTGCAATCCAGGTGTAATTTTTACTCTTCGTGGAGTTAGAGACTGAACAACCTAAATTTTTTATATACCATCTATTTGAATCAAAATGTCAAAACTTAATACCTTCATATCTTTATTAATGTGGACGTGGTTGTACTTTCTTATTTTATGTTCTTCACTTTATCTGTTTGGTGGGGTTCACTGTTGTACTGGATTCCCCCATGCATTAAGTATGTCTCTTTCTCTCATTTTTTTTATTTTGAGTTGTAGGGAATTATGGCAATGCCTGATTTGGCTATACAAGCATTGGCCCTAATTATTAGGCATCTAAAACAATTTGGTTTGGAAAGAGTTCTATGCTTGGGAGCTTCATTTCGTCCCTTCTCTAGCAACATGGAGATGACTCTTTCAGCCAATGCACTGCAGCAACTTGAGGTTAGTGGGTTAGCCCTTCTCTCTTCAAAAGCAAATAAATCGAAGAGAAAAACAAAGACAATTCTTTTGGATAAATTCCATAGTTGAACTTTAGTAATTGTTGGACTCCCAGGCATGAACAACACATTTTCTTATTGTTTCATGTTTTCATCCCCGAAGATTCCTTCTCAAAGCAATAACTGATGGACTCAAAATTAAAGGAGGATGTGATCGTATTTTCCTTACCTAAAAAAAAAGAGGAGGGAATGGAAACCATTTGCGGCAATTAATAACACTTTGAATCAAGGAGTAAGCCAAATTAGTTTGGTTTAGGGGAAACCATCTGTAAATGTTAACCTCAGTAAACTTGAGCGCGATTGACTTAACTTTGCTTTCATGATAGAATATAAATTTGCTTTCTTGACAACATTTATGGTTCTCGGGCAAGCAGACTCCATACCGTAATGCAGATAAGCATTTAACAAGCAACTTTCGATCATCTGATGATTGAGTTAATCAAGCTAGTGAAAATGTATTATAGAGATAGTCTGTATGTGGATAATGTACGTAGTTTAAAGGCAACTAATGGCTCTCTGGTATCTGAAATGCTTGTAGGATTGGTAAAACATCTTAAGTTTCTGAACTAGCAAGTAGCAAGACAACAGATGATAGCTCATGTGGAAAGCTCCCCCCCTCCAAAAGTGAGGAACACTTTTGACTCATGGGAAGGAGGTTTGGTGAAGTTACGAACATTAGAAATCAAGGCTCCATCACATCCATTCCTTCCATGTCTCCCCTTCTCTCCCTACTTTCTCACAGCTCGTCTCTTCCTCACCTTTCTTCCTTTAGCTCACTGATTCTCTTCCTCCCCCAATTTTAGTAGTATATGAACTATGAGTAGATCTGTTATTTTGTATAAAGTAGATACTACTCTGGTGAAAGTTTTATATACTTCATATAGAAATTGGTAAAAGTTTTAAAGATTTTGATCTTTGTTTAATCCAGCCAATTTAATGCCACATTTGTCTGAACAGAATTGCACATATAGAGAATTCATATTTTTTTCACTAGTTTGTCATCGGGGCATATTTAGTGGATTGTTCTATTGATTAATCAGCTATTACTCTGTTTGTTCAATATTTTTGTCACTTTTTACTTTGCAAGAGTAGATAAAATCAATATATTGTAGTCAAAATTTACTCTGCTCTACTTCTGGACAGTGTGACAAGGCAAATATTTTGGAGAGAACTTTTTTATGATCTTTTTCTGATAAAGATCATCTATGGTTAGAAAACCCCATAACCAACTTTTGTTCATATGTTTTCTAGTAATAGGTGTAAAATGATAGTAGTTTCTTTTCGTGTTATTCTTTTTTATCTCAGTATTTGTACACGCAACATGAGCCAGATTGCAACCGTTAAGGTTAAGCTTACCTTAGCACGTAGGACTAACCTGTTTCTTAGAAGGAAATGATTAGCGACACATTCTCTTTCTGTCCGAATTGGCTTGTAAGAGGTAAATTCTACGATATTCTAAATTTAAGTGGGTCCAATAGTTAAAAAGCATTGGAGAGTTTTTTTTTTTTTTTTTTGGGGGGGTGGGGGGGGTACTATATAGAAAGGGCACATAATTTTTCCAAAAAATAAAGTAGGACAATTAATTTTGGGGAACGAGAATGTTTGATCTTTGCACATTTACTAATATAGGAATCTGTTAGTATGCAATTTGATAGGGGTTCCTATGGTTTACTAAACACCTTGAATGGTTAGCTGTATCCTCTATGATTTGTATCTGTACGTGATACTATTAAACCCAGGCCATGTGAGATGCATAGGGGTCAAACTTCAAAACATTAACCAGTATCCCGCTTGATTCCTTACTAGTATTGAACCATGATAGGACCATTAAAGAGCTTCCTGTTTGGTTAGAACTTGTAAAGATTGGGTTAAACATGTCTTGCCTCCTTGTTAGACCTCTTTCACACTGGTATAGTTTCAAGTGAATTTTCCGGGTTTGTGCTGTTTAGAGGGTCATATCCGGTGTTTTTAATAGCAACAAGCGATAGGGTGTGGGGTTTGAAGTGAAAAGCGTGAAGTGAAGACCACACTTCTTGTGAAGTGTACAAGTAATGGAAAATTAAAAAAAACACATATGAGTACTATAATCAAATTGTAATTGAAGTAACTTATTTCAGCAACCAATATACAATTATGCCGATACTAATCCAAATCCTCAACATCCAAAGAACCGATGGCTTTCCTTGGGATCACTTTGCACATCATTGTTTGAAGTGCACACTTCCCTGGAGCACATATAACCCCTTGCGTCGCGTTGCTTCATCGTTTCAAGCGACAAAGTGGTGGTTTTTAATAACACTGGTCATGTCTGGAGGAATTACGGGGGTTACTTCTGTTAAGGTTTTGATCAGTTATAAAATTATGCAGAGTGGAGAGGAGAATGATTTTGAAATCTTTTTTTCTGGCTAAGGAACATCAAAGATCCCTAGCTTGTCAGAGTATCAGGCAAAGAAAAGAAGGAAAACAGTTCTAAAGTAAATTGATTATTATGTATGATATGCAATTTGGTAGGAGTTTTAAAAGTTTTATTTTCCTTCTCTCTACTTTTCTGCACCGGCAATCTTTTAGCTCTCAGGAGATATATAAGGCATTTCCCCCCGTTTGTAATTTTACTGATGGTGTAGGTTTTGAGGAATACCTTTGACGGATCAGAGTCTGGCTCCTTACTGCAGTGTATGAATCAGACTCTTACTGTATTTGGTTCAAGGCTTCTCAGGCATTGGGTATGGAGGTCTTTTGGCCCAGTTTGTTTGGTTATAGTAATATGAACAGATACATATATGGGTGATTTCCTATTTTGCAGGTGACTCATCCTTTACGTGATAGAAACATGATAGATGCTCGTCTTGATGCAGTTTCAGAGATTGCAGAATCTATGCAAACTTGTCGAACTTCTCATACTACTGACTTAGATGTGGAAGGTGCTGATGTCACCATTTTCCAACCAGATATTCATCATGTAATTTCTTCAGTTTTGACCACTCTACGAAAGTTGCCGGACATCCAACGCGGGATTACAAGAATCTTTCACAGAAAATCTACTGCATCTGAGGTGGACGGATTTATCTTTTGATTTAATTGGACAAAGATTTATCTTTTGATTTAATTGGACAAAGTTCTCTTAGTTTTATTCTAGGTGACAATGTCTCTCATCTAATGGGAAAAATCATCATAATGCAACTTTAAAAGGTTATGTCGCTTGTGGCAACCAGTTCTGGTAACTACAGGCAGGAACCTATGGTGGGGAGGTTTCTTTAAATTTTATAACAATGGTATCCTGGCCAGTTTGCACACACCTAAACTATTCCACCCCTTACCTTCTATGTCCCACCAACACATGTACCGGTAACTATGCCCCCCAAGACTTAGCAGATGGGAAGAAATCACATGATGTTTTTTTGTCTCTGCTAGGCTTTGAACCCTGATTTTCAGGTTGGATGTTCCAGTCAGTTTTTTCAATGCTTAGACATGAGATCATGAAAATATATCTTTCAAACAATCACACACATAAATAAGCATATACAGTTCCTTGAATTGTTTTTTCTCCCTCAACCATTTTTTAGATAAAATTTAATAGGAAATGCTCTATCAGTTTATTGCAGTCACTCAAGCTATCTTGATTGCTGCAAAACAACTTCAGCAGCTTTGCATAGAAGAGGACAAAAGTATGAAGCTGAGACAGACCCTGCGCTCAGTACTGTTGAGAAAGTTGATATCAATTGCCTCATCATCTACTGTTATTAGTGCTGCCGCAAAGCTTTTGTCTGCTTTAAACAAGGAAGCCGCTGAAAGACGGGATCTTCACAATTTATTCATCATTTCTGATGGAAAATTCCCAGAGGTTTGTTGTATTCCTTTTCTATGCCACGTTTCTTACCTGCACTTGATTCATTTACCAATTTCAGTTTGTTCTCAGGTAGCTGAAGGTACAAGGAGAGTTGAGTTGGCTAATGAGAAGTTAGACTCGTTGATTTTTGTGTATCGCAAACAGCTTCGCATCCGCAATTTGGAGTACATGAGTGTAGCTGGAATTACACATTTGATAGAGGTACATTAGTAGAAGAAGTCCATAACAAGGTTTTATCATGTTCCCATCTTTCTTCTTGGAATCTCCCTTTCATGTTTAGTAGTTTTACTATTTTCAAAATATTTACTCAAACTCTTGGTAAAAATTCTCTGTTTGTGCAATCTTTACAGTGTGCTTGAAATAATTAGGATCCTTTCTTGCTTTTCCTGATTTTGAATTGCTTCTGTTGATAACATACATATAGTCCTTTCTCCAAGTAGATTTATTCTGTTAGAGAGTCTTTCTGAAACCTATTTGGTCAATCATGATGATTTATTTCTATTAAGTCCTTTCATGTCTTCTTACTGTGACAACATGGAAAATATTTTTCTTTTTGTTGCTGCTTTTGTTCACTTGTGGTCAACTAAACCTCATTGTTCAAAGTGTTCCAAATAGATTTTGCTGTGTTGTTTTTTTGTACTATGCTGTTATGATCTATCTTATTTTAAGTTAATGACTTATATGGACTCATTTGGTTTTCTCTTATTCCCTTTATTTGGTATGTTTTTGAGCTGGTTCTTTTTATTGTGTGTGTGTTTTTTTTTTTTTTTGGGGGGGGGGGGGGGGGGGGTTGTAATTATGGATTATCCAAGAAAGTAAGAAACATGGTCCTCCCTGAAAAGGTCGCCATGTTTGGCTTCAACGTCAACAAGTTTTAACATGTCTTGTTGGTCCAAGTCCTCTTCTGTCCAACACGATATCCTTTTCCATCACCCGTCAGACCTGTTTTTAACAAAGATATAAATTGTTCTTGGATGCAAGTGCCTAGTAGACAAACTTTTGAAGGGAAATACATATCAGATCAAGATTAGACATTATAGTGAAAAACCATATTCCATGCCTCTGTTATTTCTGCTTTGCATATCATAAGAAAGGTTTTCTACTTGTTGGTGCTACATAGCCAGCAGACATAGGCTCCAAGCTGGAAGCCTTTATGTTGTAATTGTCTTTAGTGCATACCTTGAACCTGTGGTCCATCTTCCAATATTGAAACCTAGGAAGTATGCCCTTTTATGTCCTATTTTTGCTTGACTGGATGTGCTTCACCTGCAGTTGCCTCTAGATACGAAGGTGCCTCCAGATTGGGTCAAAGTGAACAGTACTAAGAAAGTGATACGCTATCATCCACCAGAAGTACTAGTGGCTTTAGATGAATTGGCATTGGCAAATGAACAGCTCACTGTCATTTGCCAAGCTGCTTGGAATAACTTTTTAACGGGTTTTGGTGGATACTTTGCCGAGTTCCAAGCTGCTGTGCAAGCCCTGGCTTCATTGGATTGCCTAAATTCCCTTGCCATTCTTTCAAGGAATAAGGTTAAAGATTATGTTTTCCCCCTTTTTGCTTCTACTTGCTTTATTGGATGTAAATAGTGCTTTATTTATTTGTTTCAGAATTATGTCCGTCCATTCTTTGTGAAAGATGATGAGGCTGTTCAGATACATATTTGCTCTGGTCGTCACCCGGTATGTGTTAAAAACAGTAATTATAGAAGTTCCGCCATTTTTAAGACCGCTTTAGATATTGCAGCTTAACTTCTGTTTGTGATTTGAAAAATAACTTCGTTAAATTATTTAGCTGACAAGAGAGTGTATCTCAAGTGGAAGCTCCCTCCACCTCCAACCTCGAGATTGGGGTTTTGACTTTTGAGTCACCAAGGGAGAATGATGGGGGCTTATTCTGGTTTAATCCAGAGAGACCAGTTTCAGTATCAGTAGCTCAAACTAGAAGCTGGGGTTCTTTATTTGGTCGAAGAGTAGAATAACAAATAGGCTAGTCCTATCTCTCAATAACATATCCTGTGCTCAAGAAGGTCCTACCTATGTCCGCATTGCCATTCTTCGATATCGAAAACGAAAAGATCAGGATTGACTGCTCTTCAATTATCTCCCTTGCTTACCTATAGCCGGGACCAAAATGACTTATCTGACTCCTGGGGTGGAGGTGTAGATTACCAATTGAAAAAAATGGAGAAGAAAACAAAAAATGTGAGATTCTTTTTATGCCTTCATCTGTATTAGATATCCAAGGATAGTGTTGGTTATATTTTACACTTCTTTCTATCTGAAAGTTGAGAGTTCAACTGCTTTGTGTTTCTCCATATCAAAAGTGAATGGCAATTGCAATACATATGCAGTTAACCCGTTCTGTATTTGCTTTCCTCCCCCTAAAAAAGTTTGTTCGTCAATTGCAAGTTTTACTTTCTGATTTTATTTTCTACTATGGTGTCTTACTGTCTTTTGTTTGCTTTAAGTCTATTTTTCCTATTGGATTTTATCAGTACAAAAGAAGGCATCCTATCATATATTCAGCAAAATTATACTGAATCTGAAGAAAATATCCTGAATTTTTAAGTCGTTGGGCCAGATTGGCTGATTTACCATGAAGATCAGGTACCTGTACTTAGTATATCACCTGGATTCTCAGGTATTGAAATGGCTATATTGCAATAACCTTTACCATATTAAGACATTCAGCAATTCCATATATGTGCCACTAAGCAACTCATCCATCACGTTCCCATGAAGAACCACCCTGGGTTTGTTTTTTGGCATCCAAAAAGAGAGAATGTGTTTAACAGTGCTCCTTTGAAAGTCTCATGCTTCTCTTGGTTGGTGGGAAGGAGGCCTGCATCACTCCGAAATAACCTTCACAAAGGAAGCTTCCGACTTTGCAGTAGATGTCCTCTTTGTGACGCCACCAAAAGACGCAAAATCACCTTTTCCTTCATTGCAAGGTCACATTTCAATTCTGGAGCCTATTTTTTCTCATACTTGGCATGTGCTGAAGCATGCCATACTCCACTCAAGAGCTTCTTACATGGTGGTATGGAAAGGGACTCAACAAAAAGTCTCACAGCAATCTTTGGTGGAGTATCTGGACTAAATGGAATAGCAGAATTTTTCAAGGCAAAAACAGAAATATACATACCCTTAAGTTTAGAGCTTTTCCATTGCTAGCTTTTTGTGTGCAACTTTGTGCAGGAGAATGGTGCCATGTTAGATATGGTGGGAAATTGCACAATCTGTAACTATGTCTTGCTGCACTAGCTTAGTGCTGACTTAATTCTAATAAAAAATCATTAGTTATTAAAAAAACAAAAGAAAAAGAGAGGGAATGCGCTAAATGACAAAAAATATAAACTGATTTCTGAAGTAACACTTTCTAGTAGTTTGCTAAGTAAATTAAGCCTTTTGATCCTTGGTGACAAATTTTTCTTAATAGGCATATATGATATCAAACTACCGTTAAACTAGATGTTCAGATGGCTTGCAAATGATATTTCTTTTTGTTGTTTGCTAGTGTTCCATAATGACATTAGATAACCTCGTTGATGTAGCTGCCTTTGCCAATTGAATGGAAGGGGTTAGGATGCTCTTTTTGTACGCCTTCTTTTATTGGTTGTTGCAGACATCCGTATATGTGTTTATGATTTCTGATTGAGATATCTCGGAAATTTGAATTAACTGAGGGTTTTGAACAGGTTTTGGAGAGAGTATTACAAGATAACTTTGTCCCAAATAATACAGATTTGCATGCAGAAAGAGAATATTGTCAGATTGTTACTGGACCAAATATGGGGGGGAAAAGTTGCTATATTCGCCAAGTTGCTCTTATTGCTCTCATGGCTCAGGTGAAGCCATACGTTGCTTGCTTCTTTGTGATTATCTCTAGAGTTCTTTGCTTTACAATCTCTATGTAACCTTAGAATTGAAAATCTTCTTTTCTTACAGAAGAATGTATATGAAGGTCAGAATAAGGAACAACTGTCAGAAAAGTTTACTGGGGAAGACATATTTCTTTGTAGTGGTCTTCTCTTGGTGATCTTTGTGGCATTATACTGAAGGAACATTTTCTTAATAGTAACAACAACATACCCACTGAAATTCCACAACATGGGGTCTGGGGAGGGTAGAGTATACGCAGACCTTATCTCTACCTTGGTAGGTAGATCGACTATTTCCGAGAGACCCTCGGCTCAAAACAAAGCATAAGCACAAGCAAAGCAAGGAAAACGGTTAGACCCGGACAAGAAATTTAAAGCAATATGAAAATGCTGGTATCAAAAGCGAATAAGCAATGCTAGCGCATTCTGAAAAAAAAACAGTAACTAACGCAAGTAAATAAGATAAACAAAGTACACTAAAGAACACATAGCAGCAGAAATCAAACGATACTATAAAGCAATACTGTGCCTACTAGTATGATAGGCTAAACAGGCGTACAATAAATAACACTACAACTACCAGTTTGTAAGCGTAAGTAGGACACACTCGACTACCTACTATCCTAATCCGTGTTCTTCACAACGCCCTATCTAAGGTTATGCCCTCAGTAAGTTGCACCTGCGTCGTATCCCGTCTAATCACCTCTCCCCAATACTTTTTCGGCCTACCTCTACCCCTCCTGAATCCGTTCATACCCAACCTCACACCTCCGCACTAAGACATTTGTGTGTCTCCTCTGCACGTGCCTGAACCATCTCAACTTCGCTTCCCGCATCTTATCCTCCACCGAGGACACTGCCACTCTGTCGCAAATATCATAATTTCTAATTCTAGTGCCCACATTCATCTTAGCATCCTCATTTAAGCAACTTTCATCTTTTAGATGTGCGAAGTTTTGACTGGCCAACACTCCGCCCCATACAACATAGTCGGTCTAACCACCACCCTATATAACTTACCTTTAGTTTTTGTGGCACCTTTTTATCGCACAAGACTTCAGATGCGAGTCTCCGTTTCATTCACCCTGCCCTAAACGATGTGTGATATCGTCATCAATCTCTCAATTCCCTTGGATAATAGACCCGAGGTACTTGAAGCTTTCTTTCTTCGGAATGACACGAGTACCAAGCCTCACCTCCACGCCTGTCTCAAGGTCACTCCCGTTATTGAACTTGCACTCTAAGTATTTTGTCTTGATCCTACTCAGCCTGAACCCTTTAGACTCCAGAGTTTGTCTCCAAACCTCCAACTTAGCGTTCACTCCGCTGCGAGTCTCATCAATCAGGACTATGTCGTTTGCGAATAACATACACGATGACACCTCTCTTTGGATTTGTCGCGTCAGTCCATCCATCACCAAGTCAAATAAGAATGGACTAAAGGGCAGATCCCTGATGCAGCCCCATCGTCACTGGGAAGTGCTTTGAGTCCCCTCCTACTGTCCGTACCTTGGTCTTGGCTCCATCATACATATCATTGATCGCCCTAGTGTACGCCACATGTACACCTCTAACCTCCAAACATCTCCATAAAAGCTTCCTAGGGATTTTGTCGTATGCCTTCTCGAGGTCGATGAAAATCATATGTAAGTCTCTCTTCCTCTCCCTATACTGCTCCACCAACCTCCTAATAAGATGAATGACTTCTGTAGTCGAACGCCCCAGCATGAATCCAAAATGGTTCTCGAAAATAGACACGCCTCTTCCCACCTTCATCTCCACGACCCTTTTCCAATTTTTCATAGTGTGGCTTAGCAGCTTGATACCCCTATAGTTGCTGCAACTCTGGATATCACCTTTGTTCTTGTACGAAGGAATCATTATACTCCATTCTTCGGGTATTCTCGCTGTCTTAAAAATGACGTTAAACAACTCAGTTAGCCACTCCAAACCTGCCCTGCCTGCGCTCTTCCAAGATTCAACTGGGATCTCATCAGGCCCGGTCGCTCGTCCCATGCACATCCTGCGAACAACACCCTTAACCGCCAGCTATTTCTACACTTAAGTTAATTCTTCTTTTATTTTTGATGTAGTTAAAGTTCTTAACTCCAAACACAGAGATCTAAGCCAAATGAGATAAATACATAATTAGAAGGAAAAAGGAATTCTTTGGGACGTCGATGAACAGCTTCGCCGGCGGCCACCAAATGGGACAAGTCTCAGATTTAGTGTGTGACTGAGAGCGAGAGAGAGATTTTCTTAATAGTAATAGTTTAAAATAAAGATCATTAACAAAATAATATTTTCCTTGACTATTTTAAAGATTTTGTGGTAACTGCAGGTTATCATAATCTTTTTATGTAAAGCTGGTCTCTATTTGTCCTTGCTCTTTCATATTCTCATGGAACTGATGATGGTTGATTACTTATATCTCAAACAAGTCTTATTAGAAAGCAGTCTTGTTGGTGCAATGCTTGTTTATTGAAGATCAATAACACTATTGTTTGATTTTTATAAAAAAGAATGTTTTGAGAAAGGTGTTTTTCTGGATTCCTCTAGGTTGGATCCTTTGTACCAGCATTCTCTGCAAAACTACATGTGCTAGATGGCATATATACTCGTATGGGTGTATCGGACAGTATACAGCAGGGAAGAAGTACCTTCTTAGAAGAACTCAGTGAGGCTTCTGATATACTGAAAAACTGCTCAGCCAGCTCATTGGTTATACTTGATGAGCTTGGGAGAGGCACCAGTACACATGATGGCGTAGCAATTGCTTATGCAACACTCCAATATCTCCTAGAGCACAAAAAATGTATGGTTCTATTTGTTACCCATTACCCTGAAATTGTCAGTATCAAGAACGAGTTTCCAGGCTCTGTGGGACCATACCATGTGTCATATCTGACATCCCAAAGGGATGTGAATGGGGATATCAAGTCAAATGAGAAGATGGATCACATCAATAGTGAAGATATCACCTACCTTTACAAGCTTGCTCCAGGAATCTCTGGGAGAAGCTTTGGTTTTAAAGTTGCTCAGCTTGCACAAGTGAGTTTGCCTCTATTCATGGTTCCTCTTGTGCTGGTCCAGTAGAAGACACTCTCAATGAAGCCTGATAGTAAATATAATATGAAACTAAAGAACGTGGAATCCACTCTAAGAATCTAAATTTGAAAGGATAGTCGCTAAAGTTGAGTCTCTTTTGCCTTCAGTCAATTTCCTGGGTCAATATGGATTGATTTTTAGCCAGATCATTTGATTTGGTTGATTAAAATCCATCATTTATCTCATAGTTCTGGTTTGGTTTCAGCTGCCGCTCACATGTATTCAGCGAGCCATTGTAATAGCTGGAAGACTAGAAGCAGCAGTCTGTAACTACACGGACCAAAATCAAACTCGAATGAGCTCATCGGTAAGTTATAGGGAAAGTGACTGTAAAGAATCAGAATCAGTACAGGATGTCGTAGAACCTGGTTGCTTGTCTGCTGGAAGAGTTGAGGGCTTAGATGACATGATCGAGCTTTATAGGGAGTTGTTTCTGAATCTAAATTTTGCACTTCTTGAAGAACATGATGATGTCAGGAGGTTCCAGTTTCTAATGCAGGCTAGAAGTCTTGCAGCTCAGTTGGTAATTGGGTAAAGACTAGTTAATTTATCCTATCGTTTTTTCCTCTCTTATCAAGTACTCCTTCCTTTTCATTTACATGACAGTCTTTCATTTTTATCCATTTAAAAAAGACCGACACTTTTCTGTTTTTAGAAACTCTGTAGTTTTACCTTTCATTTGTTATGTGGCATGTTAAAGACAACAAGATCCTAATGATACTTTTGATATATTATATATAGTATTTTAGAAACCCTGCATCCATGCTAGTACCTCGCTAATGTCCCATTGTCGTTCCAACATGAAAAAGACTCTTCGTCATTTTGCAGGTAAATGCTGGTTGTGAAACTGTTTGCCTGCTTCTACAGTCATATTAAGGACACGACTATTTCTGTCTTAATAGAAAAAGAGGAATTCCTTGCTTTATATCATTCAGGTGATGAATCATATCTAATTTCTGCTTATCTTGTTGAGCTCTTATCATCGCCATCGATGTCCCTCTTTATAGTTTCTGATATTTGACTCATTTTCGTTTATATGCTATTCTCTTTCCTTCCTTTTCTCCTTATTTATTTTTGTCATTTTTTTCGGGGGCGGATGGTCTACAGATTATAAGACGTGCAGGAAATTTCGATCTTAAGCCAAATGAGAACTAATATGTACAGTTCATAGGATTGCAGGTGCTGGCTTGGTCATATTCCCTGATGATCCCAGAGTGTAATCTTAAACAGGAGAAAACTGTGCTGGTAGCGGATGAATCCTTCGTATGTAAAAAAGTTCGTCTTTTTGGGATGAAGGTTTGTCCAAGCCAACATGAAGTTGCATCTCAACTAATCCAGCTGGCAACCAGCTGCATACCTGCTCATGAAAGTTGTGAACTATCTGTTTCCCTCTTAGTCGTCTTGCCTCCAAGTATTGCATTGGCCATCAATTTTCTGTAGTTATAGACGGCCAACCTGTCTTTAGCCCAGTGCAGTCTGGTCCTTGCAGAGATTGCACCAGCATAAACCAGTGGTTCAGTATCATCATGTGTCAAGAGTCATCCTTTTTGTGAGCTTTTCACCATTTTCATTAATCAATTAAGTTAAAAGCTGTATATATCTGAATGAAGAAATAACTGTTGACTTGGATGCATGGGAAGTTGCTCCACCCTATCTTTTACCATGGTTATTCTTACTATGTTTTGTTGAAAACATTGAAGGGTAACTGAGCTGCTATGAAAGAATATGGCAAGACGTGAAGATGATGAGTTCGTCTATGCAGTATAAATGAGAAGGATATCTGTAAAAGCATCTTACAGATTCGTTAGACTTAAAAAGTTTTAAAAGCTGAACAAACTTTTGAATGTGCTGAGATTGCCTGAGGTTCATAGTATCCTTTTTGTTTCTGACTATAACATGTAGAGATTGCTGGACCTTAGCGTTTTCCTGAAATTGGCACAAATATGACCTGAGTGGTTCATTGTTTTCTCTATTTTTCTTTTATTTAATTCTTCCTGTGTTTTTTGAGGGTTTGACATTCTAGTGTACCTTACAAATAACCAAAGTAGACTAGATATAGTGGGAGCTGTGGCGCATTAATTCTCCAATGCCTATATATGAAATAGGCATTTGCTGAGCTAAATTTAAGGAAGTTGATAGGTCTCCCTACTGTTCAAAGGTGTCAAGATTACAAAACATTACAAAGTAAATGAAACTTCCATAACAAAACCCGACACTTGCATGGCGTTGCCTGATTCGCAAGTCAGGTGTTTGTATCTGCTTCAGCTTGAACGGCTCTCTAACTTCTCTTGGCATGTGGTTGAATCTGGTAACGTAGGTCGCCCATTTTGCCAAAATATCTGCTATGCAGGGTGTCTCCCAAAGAACATGTTCATTTCCTTGCCAGTTATCACGTGTTTGCTATTCGCTTCTGCAATCATCATGGAGGTGATATGATTTCTTTCAACATGTTAAACACTTAACAACAGCCATAGAAAACTTACTCGAGAATTACATAGCAAATTCTTGAAATGCACCATTTGGCTCAACAGAAGCTGCTGGAACCATAATCTCTGCTATGAAAATCCTAATTCCATCCGGAACACTACTCTCAATTATTTATTCACTATCACTAAGACTTGAAAAAAAAACGCTCGCCAAAAAAATGAGGGAAGAAGGCTTCTTGATTTCTTTTTCAATAAAAGAAAATACAAGGGCGGAGAAAGAGAGTGTAGAGTCGGCACCTCCGTATTCTAAGGCTGCAGGTTGCTCGTCTTGAAGAGCAAGCAAGAACAGACATTCATCACAAGTTGACATTATGCGACCAATTGCCAGAGATGGGCAACTTATGATAAACGTATGAATAAATAAACACACACACATTACACTGGAAAACATCCACATTCACATTCAGTAGGTGGTGTCCTTAATTCCTGCAATGAACATTCTCAGTTCTCTGGATCTCCTTGTATGTTCAGGAGAGAACATATCATTTTCTGAATCACTAAGCTCAATCATATCCATGCGTTGAACTTTGTCCTCTTGGACCTTGGAGTTTCCAGAAGCATGCCGTGGTGGTGGACTCGTGAGATCAATTACTTCATCTTCAGATGAAGCTGGTAAAATGTCGCTCTCTTGGCAAATGGCACTCCCAGAAGTAAAACCACCCTTCTTGACACTGTTGCTGTTCCACGTATCGTGGGACTGTATACCTGGATCTACCAACTGAATTTGAGCAAAGCTTTCATCATCCTCTGATACTGATCCACACAAAAAAGTGGTATAATTGGTGGCAGAGCTTTCTCTGTCGATCTCAAGCAAGAGGTCTTGGAGTTTTTGATCAATTTGACCCAACGGTGTTTTTTCTAGTTTCCTTGGTCTTGATCTATTTGTGTTTCTTTTCTTTCCTTGAGCTCGTCTTTCTTGGAACTCCAAAATCCTTCCGGACAAGCCCTGTTGCAAAGAAGAGAAAAAAGATTTACTATAACATAGATCAAACAGTGTTTTTACCTGAGTAACCTTTAGAATCATTAAAACATTTTTATGTAAGTCATCAAGTTAATAGTCGACATACCTCTGAACGAGATCAGCTTGTACTATAGAGGTTTCAAGTCCATCCATTTGTTCCCAAGACACCTCAAAACAATCCACTCCTTGAGCTTTTCTCGGCTTGATAATTCGAGATAAAGGACACTTTATTGGCATCTGTGCATGCTCAGATATTAGAAATCATTTCCAGAAACACATTTGATAAAATGAAATAGAATTTTCAGACGAAAGTATCACAAAGATATTTTTTTTAGAAGAAATGCATCATTGCACGTGAACCCCTGTAGCACAATAAACTTCCTTCTCACAGAGAAAGCAGAACAACACCATATGTTCACACATTTAAGACATCCCTAGACTTATGAGGCCATTAAATAGTTATTCTATTTTCAAGTCTTTTGGTTATGCAATCTCTTCTTTTGGTTATTCTCCATTTTAGTAATATTGCATTACATTCAACTCCGTTAAATGTGCAACTCCAACTCTCAAAATGGATGAGAACGTGTCTTCCAAAATCATGTATTTTATTGCATATGCTCCATTTTAGTCTTCATGTCACAAAGTAGCAAACTTATCCAGAATGCTAGAGGAAGAAAAACTAAGTACATGTTACAACCATCTCTCATCTACTAACCATAACCCCAACTAATTTGGGTTAGTTAACTGGGACAGACACAAATTTGGATAAGCAATAAAGAAGTGAAATTATCATCTCTGAATGCAAAAGTGCCAGTTGAAGTTCTGCAAATGCTGCTATCATTGCAAGAGGATCATTCTCAGGTACACGTATGCAGAAGGTCGTAATTGCAAAAATGATCTTGATAATAAACTACTGTACGGAAGCAAAGTTGGTTTCAGGAAACCATTAAGTTTGAAGCACAAAAAGTTATATCAAGTAAAATTGAGCACTCATTGCAGTAGAATACTGGGATGAGCATTACCTCATCTAATGGAAGCTGGACTCTATGTTGTGATGCAGTGGACCGCAAGTTGGCGAATCTACGCAGTTCCCTTTCAGCAATCTTAGGAAGGATATACTCATCTGAGCCACAAAGAACAGACGATTTCAGAGAAGGCAAGCTTCTCATTGACTGGACCAACGTCTAATTTCGTACATAATTTTTCTAATTAGTACCAAAAAAAACTATTGATTATCAAAAAACAGACAGCTGAGAAACCGTTGTTGGAATTATCCATGATAGATGCCGAACCAAAAGAAACAGGTCTGATAAATCAGTGAATGAAATAGAACAAAGATTTGGTTCAGCGAAAACACCTGTCTTCTCATGAGGCCAACCAAAAAGTTCAGTGCATATTTGCTGAAGCTGGCTGCGGCTATGTGGATACAACGCAAGAATCCTGCAACAAAAATGTTTCTTTTCAGACTTCTTGGTTCTTAGCTAATATGTCAGACTTATAATCAGCGCAATGTAATGAGGTAAAACATTAACCAACAATGCAAAAGGGAAAAGAAAAAGAAAGAAGTATAACTGCTGTATAAGATAAGAATCTACCTTTGGACAGCATCAGTCTGCTGAATGGCACTTTGGTCTCAGATATGCATCTAATACTTGCAACACCTGACTTTTCGTTTGTGAAGGGCATTTGAATCTACCTTTGGACAACATCAGTCTGCTGAATGGCACTTTGGTCTCAGATATGCATCTAATACTTGCAACACCTGACTTTTCGTTTGTGAAGGGCATTTGCTTCCTAATGCAAAAAAAATAAAAAATAGCTGTGGTTAAACATAAATATGATTGCTAAATACTAGTCAACATCCAGAAAATTTCTCTTCCCTTTATTTCCTCCCCCACCCCACCCCACCCACCCCACACCCCTTCCGAGGGACTCACCATTAGGATTTTTATACTCTGCAGCATTTTCTCGATCATTGCTTTTGTCATCTTCAGTCTGTCTCTTTGAACCTTTTTTCTTCTTTACAAAGGAAGATCCTTCTGATGCAATCCATTGAAGAACAGCACTATTACCAATAGATTTAACAATCTGACAAGCTGACTCCTAATGAACACAAAAGCATGCCATACAATAAGCATCGAAATTTAACCCGTTTCAGATCATAGACGTTAAATTGAGAGGAAAAAGAATGCCTGCCGGATACAAGAATCAGAATTTCCAAGACTTACCCGACCAAGCCCATAAACTCCTTCAGAGTAATCACCACCAAGAATAACAGCCAGCGTTATCTGGAAATAATAATTTCCAAAAAAACAAGCCCCAACAAATACATCAAAAATTTAAACAATGAGTTGCAATTGTTGGGCTGTTCCAGACAAAAGCAAGGTCAATGAAATTCTGACGCCATCAGACTTCATGGTAAGAACCAGAAAGATTCATAGTTTCTCCAGGAACATCATTTAACAGGACATAAGACTTGCAAGTTGATCATAATTCATATCATTGTAGAAGTCTCGAATAAAACTAAGTACAACAACAACAACGTACCAGAGTGATCCCACCAAGTGGGGTCTGGGGAGGGTAAGATGTACACAGACCTTACCCCTACCTTTTGTGGGGTAGAGAAGTTGTTTCTGATAGACCCTCAGCTCGAAAGAAAGGGAAGATGCTACCGAAAGACGGAAAGGGGAACCGACTCGTTCCTTCCTTGCGGAGGACGAATCAAGGCCTGAAGTTGGTTCGTCGTAGGTTACGCTCCTATTATTGAAAAGGAGTTATCCTCCTCAAAATCCTTCCCCCCTTGGTCGAGTTGGCTTAAGCCCGAATCCATCCTTACGGAAGGTGTTTGAAGCAAGATAACAAGTAAAAATAAGATAGCACAATAGCAAGATACATGCAAACGAGACAACAAATACAAATACCCATAGAGGAAAAGAAATTAAGCGAAAACTACATAGATACTACTAATAGGGAGCACCCTCAGCTATCTACTAACCTTCTAGCCTAATACTCGACCTCCACACCTTTCTATCTGGGGTCATGTCCTCAGTGAGCTGAAACTGTGTCATATCTTGTTTAATCACCTCCCCCAGTTCTTCTTCGGCCTACCTCTACCCCTCCTAACTCCTGTTATCGCCAACCTCTCACACCTCATTACCGGTGCATCCAAGCACCTCCTCTTCACATGCCCAAACCATCTCAGTCTCGCTTCCCTCATCTTATCCGCCACGAGCGCCACTTCCACCTTTCCTCGCATAACTTCATTCCTTATCATATCTCTCCTAATATGCCCACACATCCATCTAAGCATTCTCATCTCTGCTACATTCATCTTCTGAACGTGGGCATTATTGATTGGCCAGCACTCTGCCCCATACAACAATGTCGGTTGAACAACACTTAGATTGATACGATTTACACTTTAATCTACTTGGACACGAAGTACCATGACTGAGAACAATATCCTTTCCATTGTAATCGATAGTGCTAGAAGCAAAAAGCAAAAAAAGAATTACCAAGGAGTTCCTTCCGAGTCCGAGCTTTCTCTCAATATCATCCATTTCATAGCAAACAAGATAGCCACCATCCCCTGAATCTCGCAAACTAGAAGTATGAGTACATCAAAATCAATTAAAAGCCACTACTAAGAGTCAAAAGGAAAGAACGGACAAATATTAACTCAATTCTCACCAAGGCAAATATCTCTATACACTGTCCTTGCTCCAAATAGGAAGGCATCAGAATCTGATGTGAAGCATCCATCCTGATAATCACAATCAGTACCGTGTGATACATTATGAGGTTGCTCCAGTGAAAACAAACCATGATTGTTATGGTAATAAATTTCTTAAAGAACAGAGTTGTAGAACAACATTATATCAGGAAAAAGACTAGTTTAATCCTCTGAAATGAAGCATTACTAGCATAATGAATCAATGACTTCCACTCACACAGAATGATTCAGAGTTTAATAATGCGCATTGAGCTTCACCCTCCTCAATCCTGAAAGGTTTTCACAGCAGTCAATAATTATTTTCTACAACTCAATAGTTATTCAAGGCACTGTAATCAGTTCTGAAAATGTTTATTCTTCCAAGTATAGATTAGATACCTGAGCAAGTTAAGATGTAAAACTAACGAATGCTAATATCACATAGATCACGGGAAAAGAATGACAGTTATCTCAGAAGGCACTTGATTTCCTTTTATCATTTACATGAATATTTGCTTTCTGACAGATTAGCATGTGAAATACAAATGCATAGGTAAAAAGTTACCCATCTAAGCACGGAATTCCAAGTGCATTTCCAAGAACTTTAGCCTCTTTTATCATGCGTGAAAACTCAGATCCTGCATTTCTTCATATTGATGCTGGTTTAATCGCCTCATCGTGAGTGAGCTACATTATACAAAGCTAGTGTCTAATGAGCAAAGTACAAAACAAATGTGTAAGTGATATTATAATATTATTCATACATTTGAATAGTTGTGTCTTTATGAATGGACATCATTCAAAGGTTGTGACCTTATGAAATAGTTGTGTCTTTATGAATGGACATCATTCAAAGGTTGTGACCTTATGAAACGATCTCTTCAAGAAGGGTTGTGTCCATTATGAAAAGGGACTTAAAAGTCTATAAATAATCCAGATATTACTACAGATTTTGATATAGATCAATATAGATTTATAATTAGTTCTAGAAACACCATCTTATTTGCTTAAGATAGTGTTTTAGGATTTGTTGTATCTTGGAGGTAATTTGCCATAAACTCTTAGTAAACCTTGTGTTGGTGAGGGCAAATAAAATCTTAAAGAAAGTGTTTATACACGCCTCAAATCCTGGTTTGTCATTTCTCCTCTTCAAAATCTTAGAAAAAAAGAATCAAAACTTCTGAAGAAATCAAAACTTCTGTTCTTCTTTTGCCTCCTTATTCCTTTCTACGCCAACAATCTTTAAGGTTTTAATTTGCAATGGAGGCTTCTAAAGATATGACTTCGTTCCTCAATTCAAATGTTCAACTTGATCGTTTTGACGGCACTAACTTCACTCGCTGGAAAGGAAAATTGTTCTTTCTTCTCACTGTGCTCAAGATTGCTTATGTGCTTGATCCAAAGTTGCCACCACTTTCAGAGCCAAAGGAAGATGACACATAAGTGATCAAGGCCGCTAGGAAAAAGCGTGAAGATGATGAAGTGATATGTAGAGGTCATATTCTCAACAGTCTTTCTGATAGGCACTATGATCTCTATAACTTGATGGAATCTCCAGTTGAAATTTGGAACGCTCTCGAGTATAAATATAAGACGGAGAAAGAAGGTACAGATAAATTTCTTGAATTTACCATGATTGACACAAAGTCCGTTCTTGATCAAATACATGAATTGCAAGTCATTGTTACTAAGCTTCGAGAATTGAAAGTTGAAATTTCTGAACCATTTCTAGTGGGGACAATTATTGCTAAATTGCCTCAAAGTTGGAATGGTTATAGAAAGAAACTTATTCATAAAAGAGAGGACATACCTTTGGAAGAATTAGAAAAGCATTTGAGAATCGAAGAAGAGACTAGCTCTCGTGATTCTAAGAACAAATATGATTCTTCCAAAGTTAATGTCGCTAAAGCTAGTAAGTTCTCAAAGAATTTCAAAGTCAAGAACAATCAGAAATTCAAGAAGTCCGGTAATGGGCCACAAAAGTTTTCCGGAAATTGTTTTAATTGTGGAAAAAAAGGCCATCGCAAAAGTGACTGCAAATTCAAGAAGGAAGAAGAAAATTCCAACAAGGCCAATGTCATTGAAGAAATTTATGCTATGGTCTCCGAAATGCAAATTGGCATGATTACCCAAATCAATATGGCTGAAACAAAGTCTTCAGATTGGTGGCTCGACTCGGGCGCAACCATTCATGTTTGTAATGACAAGAATCTATTTAAGTCTTACAAAATGGAGAATGAAGGACAAAATGGAGAATGAAGGACAAAATGTTCTTATGGGGAACAATGATTTAGCCATGGTTGCTGGTAAAGGTACGGTGGAAATTAACTTCACTTCCGGAAAGAAAGTCACATTGAACAATGTCTTCCATGTTCCTTCAATTAGGAAGAATCTTGTTTCTGCTAGTTGCTTGTGTAAGAATGGGCTTAAGATTGTTCTTGATGGCAATAATTGTATTGTATCAAATAATGCAATGTTTGTGGGGAAAGGATATTCTTGTGATGGAATGTATAAGCTAAGCATTAATAATAATAATTTCAATTCTGCTTATCTTGTTGAGTCTTTTGATATTTGGCATGCTAGATTAGCACATTTAAATTTTCGATCTTTGAAGCACATGTCCAAGCATGGTTTGATTAATTGCAAAGATATAAAAAATGATAAATGTGAAATATGCATCCAAGCAAAATTGACTAAGAAATCTTTTCTAAGTGTTGAACGTAATACTCAAATATTAGATTTGATTCATACCGATATTTGTGAGTATAACGGTGTTTTGACTAGAGGAGGGAAAAGATACTTTATCACTTTCATTGATGATTGTTCAAGATACACTCATGTGTACTTACTTAGAACAAAAGATAAAGCTTTTGAGAAATTTAAAATTTTCAAGGCTGAAGTTGAGAACCAAAAAGATAAGAGAATCAAAATGGTTCGAAGTGATAGAGGAGGTGAATACTTTTCTAATGAATTTGATAATTTATGTGAAGAACATGGAATTATTCACCAAAGAACAACACCTTTTAATCCTCAACAAAACGGTATGGCTGAAAGAAAGAATAGAATTTTTACAGATATGATAAATTCTATGATTCTTAATTCTAAGTTACCAAAAAAACTTATGGGGGGAAGCATTACTCGTTCATAATAGAATTACCTCTCTAAAAACACATGTATCTCCTTATGAAATTTGGAAAGGAAGAAAACCAAACTTGATGTATTTAAGGGTGTGGGGTTGTTTAGCCTTTTATAGAAAGCATGACCCAAAATCATCTAAGTTAGATGCTAGAGGTACTAAAAGTGTTTTTGTGGGATATGCTAAGAGTTCCAAGGCTTATAGATTATTAAATTTAGATTCTAATATCATTGTTGAATCAAGAGATGTTGAATTTATTGAAAATAAGTTTAATCATGATTCTGTAACTCAATTAGAATCGATCATTGATCAACCATGTGATGATTCTCTTGGTGTTTCTAATGATTATAAAAGTAAAGAGTCTATGACATCTTTCGAACCAAGGAGAAGTCAACGTGAAAGAAAAGAAAAAGATTTACCACCAGATTTTATTTCATCACAAGCATTACTCTTCTTGGTTGAAGGGGATAGAAATAATGTACTAAACAAAGTACCATTATTGCTAAATGTTGAAGCAGATCCAAAGACATTTAATGAAGCTATGACTTCGATGCCTCCTTTTGGAGAGAGGCGCTAAATGATGAAATGGATTCAATTATGTCAAATCAAACATGGATTTTGGTTGATCTTCCACCGGGATCTAAACCAATTACAAATAAATGGGTTTTTCGTAGAAAGTATAATACTGATGGCTCTTTGCAAACTTTCAAGGCTAGATTGGTAGCCAAAGGGTTTAAACAAATACATGGCATTGACTACTTTGACACATATGCTCCGATAGCAAGATTAACATCTATTAGAGTGCTATTTGCAATTGCTTCCTTGAACAATTTGCATGTGCATCAAATGGATGTGAAAACGTCTTTTCTTAATGGTGATCTTGATGAAGAAATATATATGGATCAACCCGAGGGATTTGTTTTGCCTGGAAATGAGAAAAAGGTATGCAAGTTAGTCAAATCTCTTTATGGTTTAAAGCAAGCACCAAAACAATGGCATGACAAATTCGACAAATTCGACAAAGTCATTTTGTCTTATGGTTTTGAGCATAATAATGCAGATAAGTGCATATATTCCAAATTTACAAGTGATTTTGGTGTGATTTTATGCTTATATGTTGATGACATGCTTATCGTTGGAACGAACATGCAAAGGGTAAACGACGCTAAGAATTATCTAGTTTCACAATTTAAGATGAAAGATCTTGGTGAAGTAGATACTATCTTAGGTGTAATAGTGAGAAAAAATAGTGGGGGTTACTCGTTGTGCCAATCTCACTATATTGAAAAAGTACTTAAATTTAATCACTTAAAATTTAAAGAAGTTAATACCCCATTTGATTCTAGTATTAAATTACTAGAGAACTCAGGCCGAGTTGTAGCACAGCTTGAATATGCTAGTGCGATTGGTAGCTTGATGTATGCTATGCATTGTACAAGACCTAATATAGCTTTTGCGGTATGCAAAATGTCTAGATTCACGAGTAACCCGGGCGTTGAGCACTGGAAAGCAATTGGACGAATACTTGGTTATCTTAAAAGGACCATGAATTTGGGATCGCATTATAACAACTATCTTGAAGTACTTGAAGGGTATTCAGATGCTAGTTGGATAACCAATATAAGTGATAATAAATCCACATCTGGATAGATCTTTACAATTGCTGGAGGAGCCGTCTCTTGGGCATCCAAGAAACAAACGTGCATAACTCACTCAACAATGGAAAGTGAGTTTATAGCACTTGCAGCAGCGGGCAAAGAAGCAGAATGGCCGAGGAATTTGTTATTTGATATAAAGTTGTGGCCACAACCGATGCCGTCTATTTCTGTGTACTGCGATAGTGAAGCTACATTGTCTAAGGCTTATAATAAGGTGTATAATGGAAAGTCTAGACACATTAGCTTGAGACATGAGTATGTGAAACAATTAATAACCGATGGTGTTATTAATGTGATTTATGTTAGGACAAATAAAAACGTAGCGGATCCTTTAACAAAAGGTCTTTCAAGAGACTTAGTTAAGGATACATCTAGTGGAATGGGGCTGAAACCATTTAGTTTTACAGTCACCAATGATGGTAACCCAACTATGTAACAGTTATACCGATATTCCATAGTTAAATGGGTAAGAACAAGTCATTGTTTAGTGACGGGTTTGGCACCGAAAATATATATATATATATATAAATAGTCCCTTTCAAGATGTTCGGTGGAAATAGCTACGAAGTAGAGGTTGAGTACTAACTCTTAATGAAGTTCAAGTCTCATAGTAGCTAGAGACAAAATTTTGAAACTTCACCCAAGTGAGCATAAGAAATGGTGCCGTTTCTAACAAGATCGTGGTTTAATCTTGTAAATGCTTATGAATCTAAGATAGAGCACAAGGCCGGAATAGTGCTAAATAAATTAGAACATAATTTAAAATCTGGGATAGCTTATATGTGATGTATCTCCGGTATTTGCGTAAGAGACAAAGTTCAATGCTAAGCACACTATTGTCTTGTAGATACTTTGAAATGCATTCACTAATTAAAGGTTAAAATCGAAAGATACCTCTTTGTATGTATAAGTTTATCATAGTAAATCTGGAATAATATTACAATCTAGTGGGGGATTGTAAGTGATATTATAATATTATTCATACATTTGAATAGTTGTGTCTTTATGAATGGACATCATTCAAGGTTGTGACCTTATGAAATGATACCTCTTCAAGAAGGGTTGTGTCCATTATGAAAAGGGACTTAAAAGTCTATAAATAATCCAGATTTTACTACAGATTTTGATATAGATCAATATAGATTTATAATTAGTTCTAGAAACACCATCTTATTTGCTTACGATAGTGTTTAGGATTTGTTGTATCTTGGGGGTAATTTGCCATAAACTCTTAGCAAACCTTGTGTTGGTGAGAGCAAATAAAACCTTAAAGGAAAGTGTTTATACACGCCTCAAATCCTGGTTTGTCATTTCTCTTCTTCAAAATCTTGGAAAAAAAGAATCTGAAGAAAAAGAATCAAAACTTCTGAAGAAAAGAATCAAAACTTCTGAAGTAAAAGAATCAAAACTTTTGTTCTTCTTTTGCCTCCTTATTCCTTTCTACTCCAACAAAATGTAGGTAAACAAACAATTGAAAAAGGGAGTAATTAAGTAGTCCTACCACATTTCCAGGATTTAGTCGCCTTCTATAAGTAGATGATTTGATAGCAGGAATGGCTCCATCTGAAAAAAGAAGAAAAGTGCCACTGAAATGTGTATCATGTATTAACTACTGCAGTTCCCTATATACCAACACCTAATATGCACATTCCAACACCACAAACATGCTTAATTTTCCAGACTGTTTTAGAAACCATAAAAACTCTGAATTTCTTTGTCTAAATAGATGTTCAAATCAAATACTACTACATGTTACTCCCATGCGGCTGCTAAACTTTGTGAAGCAACAATACTTTTGTGGGTGGTAAGAATCGATAGCATCTATTCTGGAACCAAACTCAATCTTATAATTATCTTACATTATAATTATCTTACAACAACAATATAACCAGTATAATCCCACAAAGTGGGGTCCTGGGAGGATAGAGTGTAAGCAGACATTAACCCTACCATGGAGGTGGAGAGGTTGTTTCCGATAGACTCCCAGATCAAAGAAAACCAGTTCAAAGCAGTTTGGAAAAAAAACTTATAATTATCTTGAGTACTAGAATTAAGAATCTTCAAGTTGAACACCCTCTTATACAAAATGAATACAACAAGAGCAAGCAAAGAATGTGTTCCAAAAAGAGTAAAGTACAGATTTTTTTTTTTATTTCTTTGCAAGACCCCATTATAGATTTACTCAAAGAAAAGAAAGAAGATTACCAGTGACAAAAATGAGGCTACAATTCAAAGCAATGAGAGCTCTAAGGCGGTGGAAGAGACCCCTAAGATAAAGCTTCTCCTTCATAGCACAGTGGGACTTGTTTACATTAGCAAGTTGAACTATCCAACAAGAAAGATCTAAACATACCCTTTTGTTCCTGATACACAGAATTAAGTAGATTAATAAAAAATCCCAACAAAAAAATAAAATAAAATATGTGGATATATTAAAAAGTGAAGTGGAAAGAGACTTACTGGAGATGATGAAAAGGAAGTGTTTTCATGCAAGATTCTAAGATGTCCCAACGATTCTTTACACCCATCTTTGGCCCTTGTAAATTTGTCTCCGGTGGGCATGTGCTTCCACCAGTATTTAATGACTTAAACACTAAGATTTCGTATGTTGGAAGCTTTGTCTCTTCACACGTGTATAATCTACTAAGTGAGTAGATGATTGTAATCGTCAAATTTCATTGAGAAATGAAAGAGATATTGGTCAACGAAGTAAGTTGTTTGAGGCATGAAAATATGGTGTGCGACAAATCTACCACATCGATGGGAAAAAAGAAGAATTGTTCTCTTTATAAGTCTCAAAATTGGGTCTTGGGCTTCTTCTGATAGACCTCCAAATTTTTTAATATTTACAGTTTGGTCCCTGGAAAGTTGAAATTGGGAACGACGGAGGTTGCTTTTGGAACGTTGCACATTAAATCAGCCATGATGGCTGATTAACTCCCTTACTAAATGGCCATAAACAACAGTCATTACTTGGTTGATTACTCCCCTCACTAATAGCCATTACTTGGCAGTTGAGGAGTCCCTCCCTTATGCTATATATTGGTGTCTTTTGGCACAATTGTAAAGACTACAACAGACAGAAAATGAGACAACAACATATATACACATAGACAAAACAGAAGAGAACAACATAGATTCTGTCAAAAAACGTGAGCAGAAACAGTGGTAAAAAAACAGAAACTCTTCCTTCCTTTTCTATTCTTCAGCAAGTCGTTTCGTGTTTTATTTTCTTCGTCAGAATCAACCTATTTGTTTTGTAGTGTTGATTAGTTGTTGTTTTACCTTGGGAGACTATTGCCCGTTAACGTAAAAACATATTTATGGGGCAATCTTGTCTTAAAGACAAAGAGCCATCTATCGACTCAGCCATAATTGTAACAATCCAGATTTAGTGTTTCTTGATTTCAGGTTATCAAGATTCAAGACTCAACAAGCTTGCGGCAGTTCTGAATATTGGCTTGTTTGTTTATCCTTTCGAACACTTGTAATATTGATTTACTTCCCGTACTGCTTTACATATCCAAAAAATTTAAGACAAGATTTGTAGTAGTGTTCGAAATATGTAGGTCAAAAGTTGTGTGACCAAATCTGGATATGGCTGTGGTTTTCTGGTAGAAGAGACTTGTGATTATGATGTTGAAGGTCAACGTGTTCATGGTGTCACCGTTCCTGAGAGTGATGGGAATAAGCGCCCACGAGAGGCTGAGGATATCAACTGGGACAAGAGGAGAATGCTGAAGATGTGGTTCTATCTTGTAGCAGAAGGCCAATATCTGTCCCAGACAAAGGATCCGAATTATGGTAAGGAGAAAATGAACACTCAGTCCGATGAAGTGGGCCAGAATCCGAAATTGGGATAAGTAATTTTTCTTCCTTGTCAAAAATAAGATTAAATGATGTCTGATTAAAAAGGGCTTAAAGTAAGGAGGAATATGAAAATGTTTTCTGAAATAATTTATATTTCTTACCCTTTAAAATCAGAAGTTTAATCTCATCTTCCTTCCCGTTTAAAGATTGGATTTTGTAAACGACTTAAAAAGATCCTGTTCTTTTAAATGTAATTATTAAAAGTGTGTAAAGTATGTTCGCACATATGAGGGAGAAAGATCCACTGACTGTGCGAAAACTGTTACCACTCTTAAGTAAGCGCCAAGAATTGTCTGGACACCAATCATAAGGGAAGAAGACTAAAAGCTAAAGACGTTGAGCCTGTCACACTATTTGGCAGAAGATCCTTCATAGGATGATATTAGACACTCAGTCATACAAAGCCTACGGGTGACTGGAGTGGGGCCAAAATTCATTTGATAGGATGATATTGGACACTCAGTCATACAAAGCCTACGGGCGACTGAAGTGGGGCCAAAATTCACTTCATAGGAAAAGTAATGGACACCTAGTGTGGTGGGCCAGAATTTCCAGAGTCTTAAATGATTTGAAGGCCAGAAGAAAGGCATAAAAGTAATGGACACCTAGTAAGGTAGGCCAGAGTTTCCAAGTCTTAAATGATCTGAAGGCCAAAAGAAAGGTAGAAAAGAAATTGGACACTCAGTCTGCCAAAGCAACTAGAGTGGGACAGAGTATCCAGATCACATATAATCCGGTTACGCCCTAACCACGGGCACGAGGTTGTTCATGTGAAGCAACGCCACCTCTAAAGTAGAAGGGGTTGGAGAGGTTGTCCTCAATAGGACTTCGGGGAATGGGATCACTCTAAAATGAGGTGATACAAGTCCCAAACTTGGTTTAAGGGACGATGTTGGTCAAGCCGGTTTGAGACTAGTCCGACAGATCTATAATAACTAAGAATGGTACATTATGTCTATAGCCAAATGAATGATATATTTGTAATCTGTGCATCTATGTCATCATAGATTAAGACATGTTAAATAGAAAGTCATTCAAAAGCTAACGAAGTTAAGATTGTTGCCTTCTGTCGACATAAACCCTCAAAATAAATGTGAGGTAGGCGAAGAGGCAAAATCACCTTTTCAAATTCCGTCAAAGGAATAGCGAAAGAAGCACCGCTTCTCTAGAACTTAGTCACACCTACTTGGGTGATTTGAAGTTTATACAAAATAGAGGGGTGAGACAAGTACGTTGTGACCTTCATTGATGATGGTACATCGTATTGTATCCTTTGTGTGTTGAAAAGGAAAGATGAAGTTGTTGAAGCTGATAAGCGCTACAAAGCAGAAGTTGAAAATCAACTAAGCCTACGGATTGAGGAATTCATAGTGATAGAGGGGGAGAATGTGAAGCATCGTTCATCAAACGACTGCTCATTACTCACCTCAGTCTGACGATGTTAGCCAAGCGCAAAGTCATACGCCCAAATTATGTGGGGCAAGGCGATCCTTACCGCTAATGTGATTCTCAACAGAACTCCGCATAAGGATAAGGATAACTCTCCGTGTGAAACATGGAAAAGATCTCACATACAAATGTTGTGATGTGGGGTGGCTTGGTTGAGATTGGAATACCGAAACAGGTCAAGTTGGACCTAAGACTGTAAATTGCAAATCCACTGGAACTGCAAATAACAGTAGTGCTTATCGGCTCTTGGCATCAAAGAATGCTGAATTCTTTGAAGATAACTTTCCTTGAAAAGGAAAAATGAGTAATTGCTCGAGGTTAACAAGAATCCGCGGGGGCCTGACTGTCCGGAACTAGACATTCCGGATCTACAGGACTCGAAAGTTGATATCTATACGGAACTTAATATTTCAGATCTACAGAACTCAAGGATTCTAGATGTTGAACCGAGACGGAGCAAAGAGGAGACAAAGACTTGTTCCAGGCCTTCTAGCTTGTATGGTTGAGAATGAACTATGGACAATTAACAAATAATTGTCATCTCCAAAAGCGTTGCTTTGGAAAGAATCTAAAGAGAAATAGATTCCATCATATAGAACCATACTTATGTAATGGTTGATCTTCCTCCGGGAAAAGAAACTTTGGGTTGTGAAAAAGGATACTCAAAAGTGAGTACAAAGTAGATGGATCTGCTGATGAGTATAAGGCCTCGACTACTTGTACATGTGTTTCCCTGTGAATAGTTTAACATCCAGGGCCATTGCAGTATTGCGTGGCATGGATGTTGAAACAACCTTCCTAACCGGAGAGTTGGAAGGGAAGAATTAGAGTTGGTTTGCTAGATTGTTGGGCTTCTTACTGAACTTTCATTTTGGTCCCTGAAATGTTTACATTTTGGTCTTGAAAGTTTCAGATAAAATAGAAATAATAAATCTGACCACAGAAACATTGACTCTGAAGTTAGAAAGCCAACAGTTGGAAAACTAACAGTCTAAGAGTGGAAGTTATATTGAAACAAAAGATATGGGTATCACAGATGACATCTTAGGAATTGGATTTCTAAGACATCTAACGGACTGGTCTAACTCCAAACTCAGTTGTGAGATGGTTGGCAGTCTCGTTGAAGCCACCAATGGATATGAATCATATAACTGATTGAAATCATGGTGCACCCATATACAAGGAGCGATATGCGCAGGTCACATGTAGTTCAATGTTTGTTACACACTACAACCGACCTGGTATCAGCCTACAAAGCAGATCAATTGAACTAAGGTTCACTGATGATTTTAATAAATGATCAATAGAAGGCGTTGAGTCGGATATGACGATATCTGAAATATTCGCTTATCTACGGATTATGGTATTCTGGATGTCCAGCGATTCTGGGAGAACACAATGATGCAAACTGGACATCAGATGTGAAGAACACCAAAGCCATGTGAAGAACACCAAAGCCATAAGGAAATGTGTATGATAGGTCTTGGAAAAACCTCTAAGCAAACTTGCATCGGCCGATTCATGATGGAATCAGAGTTTATCGCTTTATACAAAGCATGAAAGAAGTTGAGTAACTTTACGACTCCTTAGAGGACGTCCCTTATTGGGAGAAACCCGTGCCTTCAGCAGTTATACATTGTGGCTAGTCGTTCGGCTTCAGGAAGGACACGGATGACGACGTCTGGACATATCTGTCAGGATTTGTCGGAGACATAAGACCGTATGGCAGTTGATCATCACGGGTGTCACTTCCTTGATTACTAATCAAAGGATATAGCGGACCCTCTTTAACTAAGGGACTACCCGGAGATCAAGTGTTCTGTCTGTCTAGGGGAATGGGCTTAAAACCCAAACAATACAAACCTTTGCGGTGGTAACCCAACCATACTGATTGGAGATCCCAAGAATTTGGTTCAATAGGAAAACTAAGCTGCAAAAGGTTCAGTTGAGCGCTTCGGTGGAAGCAAGAGCACTTCGGATGATGATTTCTTTAGGGAAACATGAATCCAAAGTTGTTCCCGCGGTAGACATTAAAGTGCTGCCTGCATAGTGGGTAAAGGTTAAGCTTCCAAACCTTTAACGATCCTCAAACGGTTGAGGTTAAGGTTGGGGAAACTTTTAATAATTCCTAATATTTGTGAAGTAGGGTATAGCAGGATACCTTGTAGGAGATCACCTATTTAATTGCGAGGACATGCCGCCTCAAATGAACGTACTTAAGAATCCAAGTGTGTTCATGGACACAACGGACAAAATAATAAGAAGAAAATGAATAAGGAGAGTTATTGTGTTGGTATCATTGTCTTGGCTTACACTAAACACTGACGGTTCAAGACATCACGTTCACCGCACAGTAAGTAAGTCCGATGGTATTCAACTCGGGAAGGTTCAAAGCAGAAGCTACCTCTCCTGATGCAATATTCTTTCGCTGAAAGATTGTTGAAAGTAGGCACCTTGTGTGTACGCCAAAATCTCATTCAAGAGGGGATTGTTGAAAATTTGCCTTTGGTGGGAAGGTGCGTCCACCCGTATTTAATGACTTAAACACTAGGGTTTCGTATGTTGGAGGCTTTGTCTCTTCCCACGTGCATAATCTACTAAGTGAGTAGATGATCGTATGGCCAATAATCGTCAAATTTCATTGAGAAATGAAAGAGATATTGGTCCACGAAGTAAGGTGTTTGAGGCATGGAAATATGGTGTGCGACAAATCTACCACATCGGTGGAAAAAAGGAAGAATTGTTCTCTTTATAAGTCTCAAAATTGGCTAAGGCTTTCGGACCCCAAGGGGCAACTCATGTGTTTGAAGGAGGGAGGACCTAGATGTGCTTGGGTTCAAGTCTAAGCCCACACGCGCGCCGCCGCCGCCCGCCCGTCTCGTTCGGTCCGGGCTCGGGTTATGGGCCTTGGGCTTCTTCTGATAGACCCCCAAATTGTTTAATATTTACAGTTTGGTGTACTTTCTGCCTACCGTTTGGGTTGGTTTTTGGAACGTTGCACATTAAATCAGCCATGATAGCTGATTAACTCCCTCACTAAATGGCCATAAACAGCATCCATTACTTGGCTGATTACTCCCTCACTAATGGCCATTATTTGGCTGATTACTCCCCTCACTAATGGTCATTACTTGGCAGTTAAGGAGTCCCTCCCTTATGCTATATATTGGTGTCTTTTGGCACAATTGTAAAGACTACAACAGACAGAAAATGAGACAACAACATATATACACAAAGACAAAACAGAAGAGAACAACACAGATTCTGTCAAAAAACGTGAGCAGAAACAGTGGTAAAAAAAACAGAAACTCTTCTTTCATTTTCTATTCTTCAGCAAGTCGTTTCGTGTTTTATTTTCTTCGTCAGAATCAGCCTATTTGCTTTGTAGTGTTGATTAGTTGCTGTTTTATCTTGGGAGACTATTGCCCGTTAACGTAAAAGCATATTTATGGGGCAATCTTGTCTTAAAGACAGAGAGCCATCTCTCGACTCAGCCACAATTGTAACAATCCAGATTTAGTGTTTCTTGATTTCAGGTTATCAAGATTCAAGACTCAACAAGCTTGCGGCAGTTCTGAATATTGGCTTGTTTGTTTATCCTTTCGAACACTTGTAATATTTATTTACTTCTCGTACTGCTTTACATATCCAACACCTTATACAGTTCTTGGCATCTTGGGTTTCTGGGGAAACAAGAATCTATTTATCGAAGAGATAACCGTTGTTTTTGAAGTTTGATTTGTACTATTTCGACTACTTCCACAATTTAGAGGGGCTGCTTTCTCGAGTCACATATTAGGTTAAGTTACTAAATATATTCGTCTAAAATTATTTGGCCACCTTCAATAGAATAAATTAATTTTTTTCTACTTTACTTTTAACATTAATTGTATTTTAAAATAATCAATAGTATTAATTAGAGAGAGATAAAGTTAATATAGTAAAAATATACTTCTTGTTTATATTTCAAATAATATCGGACGGAGGGAGTACTACTCGAGTGTAAGTAGTAAATGAGATAATTATAATTACTGTGTTATCTCCCTTGTTAACCCTCCCAACTTTTTATTTTAGGGCTAATAGCATTTTTGATCCTTCACTTATTGATAAATTATAATTTTTTTTTTATAATATTTGACTAAGCTCAAGTACTAAATGAAATGTGTTTTTTCATTTAAGTTGAAGTGGATTGTGGAACCTTCAATTACTTAAAATGTGCCTTTTGAATCTCATTACTATTGTGATACACTTCTAAAAATAGTCCAAAAGTATACTCCCTCCGTCCCATAATATTTGCCGAGTTACTAAAAATATTTGTTTCAAAATAATTGTCATTATACAAAATTCGGAAAGATTAATTAAACTTTTTTTCATTTTACCTTTAATACTAGCTGTTCCTTAATAGTGAAAATATTGATTACTTAGCATAGAAACTATAAATTTGAAGAGTTCAAAGTTCAAACAAGTGATTATTGATTGATGTTATAATTGTGAATACAACAATAAGATTAGTTTAGCCTTGTTTATGAAGAGAAGGGTAAATGAAAAAAAAATGCTTCTCATTTATGATTTATGATTTCTTAAGGGGGCATAAAAAGGGGTAATATGACAATTAAACGGAAAGAGTACCATATTTCCCACATAAAACAACAAAAGCGTATATTTTTAATTAACTACAAGTTAAATATTTTGGCTATATATTGTATCAAATGCAAGGCAAATAATAAGAATTCACTTAATTCGCTTCTGCTAGGTCTACTTATGTAGCAAGCAGACGCATCACATGGTGGGTGAACACGAGCTCCACTTCAACGATGAGCAACAGCGTGCATTATCTGTAGCTATGGGCACAAGGTAGATGCAACACAGAATCATATCCAGTTTGTAGAGAGTCATGAAGGCTTGATTACTTGTGGTGTGAATAGTTCACAAGATTCTCAGATGGCATGCTGACGTTGTATAAACTAGCAAAATACATACTTGTACAGTAATAAACCTAGCCAGCATATTGGTGTAGGTGAATTCCTGACCCAAGATCAACTATTTCTTTTGCATTTCTTGATATACAGAAGATAAAAGGGAAAACGAAAATCATCATGGAAATTTGCTCTGGCAAGCTTTAATCTTGTGTGAAAAAGCACGCAGTTTATTTAATGGAACATTGTCATTATAATGGCACACTGTTTCGAATAAAAATAACCACGAAAGCACTTCAGAATCCAAATACAGAAGGCAAGTTAATCATCCTCCACATAGCAAGCTACAATTGTTGCTTCACTCAAAAGACTTGTAGTCTTTTGTTCCAAAATTCTTGCACCAGAGCTGAGAAGGAATGGGACGGACTGGAAGATGTGGCCTTTGCTGCAGAACAAAAAGCTTGTTAGCATGAATATCAAATATCCCCCAAGAACAAAAACACAGTAAACTTCCATACATCTCTGAGTGAGTGGAAAGCAGGAAAATGAAAGGAAAACAAGAGAGCAAGCTGTAAATTAAAGATATAAAAAAGGTAGATCAAGAAGAAAAAGGTACACTAAACATTATTCTAGAAAGGCAAAACACATTGAAAAACACTTCAAGTTGTCACCAACTGCCAATTACACATTGACTATCCTTGTGACAAGTTAGACACCTCTCAACGGCGTAGGTGTGTCTTTTGACACCCAGTTCTACAAGACCACATGCGTGATATACACTCGTTGCTGACATGTCAAACGGACCAATCAAATAACGAAACGTGTAATTTTTTTAAAAAAGTTGCCATCTATAATTTTTTTGAGATACAATAATAATTAAAAAGAACAACTCACCCTACAGCCCCTCCGCGTTTTTCTTTTTGAGAATGGTAACATTTTTTATATAACAGGTATACTACACAAGCTGTGTAGTCCCTCCGCATTTAGCTTCCCAAAAAAATGAATGCAAACTTCCGCGACCTCCAGGCCAAGAAAAATGGGATCTTCGATGACCTGATAAAAAATCTAAACGACTGACAACTCCCAAAACCCCAAGTGCTTCCAGCTCCTCCTTAAAACACATTCACACACTTCCTCTCCCCATAAAGACATTTCCACCATCACTCACACTACCCAACACTGCACAGCCACCAACTGAAACCATAATTCTGTTTTATAGAAACTGGCATTTCAAGCACCATGAGCTTGGCTCCAACAAAATTTCTTGGCGATGGATTCTGAATCAATGGACATCATTGTTTCAAGAACCTTTTTGGTTGAGTTTGTTCGAGTTCTTGGCCACTTAGGATGAAAATAAATTCTTTTGGCATGTTACCATCAAGTCAAAGAGGCAATATCAACCACCATATTTTACCACCGTGGCTCCTTCTCCACCTTTGAACCATAAACCACCACAACACCATAAAAGATTTTCCAGAAGCTCCATTTTGAAAACCATCACCATAACAACTCCCTCAACAACAACACACCCAATGTAATCCCACAAGTGGGGTCTGGGGAGGATAGGATGTACGCAGACCTTACCCCTACCTTTGTGAGGTAGAGAGGTTGTTTTTGATATACCATAACAACTCCCTCACTAAGGATCTTACCGTTGCAAGGCAACAAGGAAAGAAGAGGTTTTCATCTTGTCAAACACAAAACAGAAACTTCAAGCAAGAGGCAGGGAAGCTAAAGAATCTGAGGAAACAAAATCAAAGTTTTCTCATAAGACGGGGCTATGGAGATGTCCCGTGAAGATCACTCCCTATGGAAGAAAGTAATCAAGGGCAAACATGGAAAGGAGTGTTTCTGGAAAACAAAGGAGGAGACCTGCTTATGATGTTAGTGTTTGGAAGTCTATCGGAGCTCGATGGAAAATTTTCAGTACCAGCTACATAATTGGAAATGAGCAAAACACATCTTTTTGGGAACACAACTGATTGGGGCTTCGCACTCTTAAGCTACTATTCTCTGATATCTACACTCTAAACCAGTAACAGAAGGTCATCACTGATGAAGTATGTACTGCACAGGGATGGATCCTCAAGTTTTAAGAGACCTTTGAATGATGGGGAACTGGCTAGATTCACCGATTTTCAACACTCAATCAGTTCACAGGGGTGAACCAGCATCAAGACAGGTTATGGTGGCTAGGGCATAAGTAAGGTCGGGATGGCAACGGGGTGGGGCGGTTTTGGCGGTGGCGGGGCGGGTTTCCTTTCTATTTTTATAAAAATGATGCGGTTTCCTCTCCAGTTTTTTAAATTCATTGTACATAGCAATCCATCTTCCTATTCTTTCTATTTTTGATCTTTCTGCTCTTACTTTTCAGTTGCAAATCATTTTTTTTCTCTTTTAATTTTCTTAACGCTACAATCCACAACTTTCTTATTTGAACCAGTTCAAGATCCACAAATCATTTGTATTTTTATTTTCATGCTTTTAAATTTGCTCGTTTACAGTGATTTTATCTAGCGCAGTCTACTGTAATATTTCACTGTGTACCATAGTGTTTTTTTTAATTCTAAAAAGACAACATTATAGTAATTTATTGGAGGACTACTGTGTACCATATTTAAGTCTTCAGACCTGAATTAAACTTGTGTTTATTTAGCAACTGCAAAAATAATATTAAAATTTTGTATTTTAGCAAAAATAACAAAAAGGAAAAAGAGAAAAACATTTGCGGGGAGGGTCTTGGCGGGGGCTGGGCGGGGCGGTTTGAAAATAGCAAACCATGCTATACGGAGCAGGGCGGGGCGGTTTCGCGGATTCATGCGGGTTTGCCCGCAACCGCCCCGACCCGTCCCATTTGCCATCCCTAACTAAGGAAGCTACTTGGTAAGATCATCTGACTCACCAATAATCAAACTGAGTTGTGGCCTTCGAAGGAGATATGGAAGGTTAAAATCCTATACACGATGGCTTACTTTGTTTGGCTGGTAGAAAAGGAGGCATGTTTAACTCGAGAGAACCTTTAAAGGAGGGGCATACAACTGTGTTCTATTTTCCATCTATGTGGTAAAATTGCATAAGCGAATAGCTATATGTTTTTGCATTGTAAAGTGACTACACATTTATGGGACATCTTTCTGGTTATTGCAGGTTTGAGGTGGACAATTCCAGAAAAACTCTGGGACTGCAGTCAAGCTGGCACAAACGTGGAGGATTAACAAATCAAAAAAGATGGAGCATAATCCCAACTTGCATATGGTGGACCATATGGAGGGAGAGGAACTTAAGATACTTTGAAGATAAGGGCAATTCAATTCAGAAAATAAAATTGAATTGTATCATTCTGTTACATTTCTGGTGCAAAAGGAGCATATAGATGACATTGAGCCTCTATTAGTAGTACTAGAATCTCTGTAAGGAAGAAAATAGTTTTTGGTTTGCTTTTATACCTTTTACTACAAAACTCTATAATTATGATCAGTACAGCCTTTTGTGCTTTGAGTATTTTTTTTATCGTTAAAAGGTATTATATTAAATGTCCAGCATTCAGAAGGTGCTGTGAGGAATTTACAAGGGGTAGCCCCATATTGTGTAATGAGCTCAAAAAATGTATCATGGCCTCTATATTATCTGCAATTGCCATGTTACACCAAAAAAGCAGTTGGGATAAATATTTGTACTTAATACTAACTACAGATTCTGATTGGCTTTCAAAATCCTTGCATTCCTTTCTTTCCAAATGGTCCACCGTACTGCTGAAGGGAGAATATTCCATGTTTTCATCTTGGTCTTACCCAGACCTTTTGAGTACCAGCATTTTTGTCGTCCTTGGCATTGTCCAGTTAACCCCGATGATTTTTAGAACAACATCCCAGATCTGTCTTAGTGAATGCGCAGTGAATAAAAAGATGATTGACATCCTCATTGTGCCTCTCACACAGGACACATAAAAAAAGAAGAGTTCCGAATTTGGGTAGAAAGAAAGGGTAAAAAAGGAAGTTCCTTTATTATTAATAGTTGGAGTTGGGTTCTCAATATACTCACGCACTGAAAAGTCAACATATTAGTCGTGTATTTCCAGGTTAGATCAGGGTGTGCACTTGACACATTTATGTTAATGAGAGGTGTCTAACTAGTCACAGGGATAGTTAAGTTGTATAACTGGAAGATGATGACAACTGTAAGTGTATCTATGTATTTGGCATTATAGAAAATATCAATTAATCTTTGGGATGGAAAGAGCAACCATTTACTTGACAAAGCAGACTCATTATCAGCTTTAAACAGATGCTTCAAACTTGACAGACAAAATATACATTGGTTAGGCAAAATCTTATTTGCTTGCACCAATGTTCCAAATACTTCAGTTTTTTTTTAAAACTTTGTATTCTACTATTCTTTAATAGCTGCTTAAGATAGACCTGTTTGACAGAAATAAGTACAAAATCGTTGTATCTAATTAAGAGCATCTAATCAGTAGGCTGAACTTTTCGACACGGAACTAAGACAAGATGATAACATTAGAAGGAAAAGAAAAGGCAAGACAGGTAGAACAGGAGGAAAGGGGACAAAGAGTCTCGTAAACGCGGAACCCTTCCCTCTCACAATTTTGCCTAGCAGGATCAATGGTTCCCAAAAGTTATATAATTAATTAGATAGTAACATAGACAATCATTTTTAAGAGTGATAGATCCTTACTAAGACGACAAAATAATAAATGGACACTACTGTAAAATTTCAAGAAGGAAATAAAAATTGAACACCCGGCAATCATTTACTAATTATGTTTGATGTGAGTGTCACGTCAACAGAGAGGAAGAGATGCAGCTTCTTATTGCCTTTAGTAAAGGAGACCACTTCTGAGCAGCTCCTCACAAATTCCAAGGAGGCTTAGGTCGGCATGTGGACCTAAATCCTCCTCATATGAGGTTTTTCTCTTAAACAGAATGTTTTACACACCAAAAGTTTGAGTGTGGGAATGCAGTAACCAGGATCCACTCCTCCTATTGAGTTCACAGACTACAAGTGTACTCAAATTGAATTCAACCTATGTCCTTATCATCCGAAGCTTCATGACATTGGTAGACTAATTAGGTATGCTATGGGAGGATCAAACAAGGGGGAAGATCGAAAGAGTGTGCCAGCACGAAGCTAAGACTTATTGTCAACGTTTCACCATGAGCATGTCAAGTTCTGTTTAATTTGACTTTCTTGTTAGACCTTTCTTGTCCAGTTCACAGAATAAAATTACTGAGCAATTCCGAAATCGAAGCGAAATAGAGCCTCAAGCAAAAGATAAGTACAGTACTTATCTTAGCCAACATGAGATTTTCTATGAAGAAGACTCCAAAGAGAATCTAGATAGAACCATTGGACGTAACCCCAGCCCCATCAGTTTCTATAGATGCCAAATTTGTAATTTGTGTTGTTTTCTGGGAAATCATAATCAACATTATCTAGAACCAAGTATTACTTGCTACATTTATCTTAATTACATCTATAGATCTATGAAACCAGATACAACTACACAAAATTCCCTTTTCTTTTATGTTTTGGGCAACGGTGGTGTCCAGGTCAGCTTGTGCACACCTCGACTATTCCACCAGGTACCTGCTATCACCCATCAGCACAAGTATTGGGTAACCTTGTTCATCAAGACTTAGGTAGCTGGAAATAAATCACCGAGTATTTTCATCGTCACTTTCAGTCTCCAAGGTCTGCACACTTCACTAATGACTGGTCATTCCCTTGGATGCCACTGTCATACACACTTTTCAGAGGCTTCTAAGACATTTCTCTTTCTTTGGCAGATAAGGCCATAAGGCTAAGGATTAGGGAAGGGGGTTTAAAAATCGAGATAGGTACCCTATTTTTGTCATTGGAGTTGCACCAAATTGTATAAAGCTGGTATTAGAATCACAAAAAGGGCAAAAACAAAGGTGCTTCCCATCCGTAATTTGACCGACCCGTCAGATAGCAGGTTGAGCATTCAACCTGTGATTGGGTCTTGTCCGTGCATTCTTACCCTAACAGCACCTGACAACCCAATATTGTTCCCTATAAAAGCATGGTGAATCCTCCAAGATATCTAAATCATCCAACGTTTTCACATGGCTATAAGAACTTCATTTTGGTTTATATACCAGTTTCATCTAGCCCATAGTGTCAAAGCATAAAATATAACACTTGCTTTCTGCCCTAAAAACACTAAAGCTATAAACTAAAATGAGTTTGTTTTACTTTCCCGAGACCAAGCAGCAACAATAAGAGTATCAATTACATCTAATAATCAAATTAATGAAAGTTAATATAAATCTATCCACACGGCAAATCTAAACCCTTAACCTGGAGTCAATAAGATCACAAATTTCACCAAAATTACAGGAAGTTAATCGATTTCCAACGACCTATCAATACATTTCAGTTCATAGCGACAAAGTAAAATATAACACTTGCATTCTGCCCTAAAAAAACTAAAGCTTTTACCTTAGGATGGGATTAATTTAACTTTCCGGAGACCAAGCAGATATAGGAGAGTCAATTACATCTAATAATCAAATAAATTAAAGTTAAACATAAATCAATCCACACGGCACATTTAATCTAAATCTTTAGCCTGAATTGAACAAGATCACACATTATTACAAAATGACACCAAGCTATTCGATTTTCAACAAGATCACATATTATTATCAAAATTACAGTACTGACCTCAAGCTCGGCGGATTTCAAGGCAACAGGAATGCAAACGAGTACGATTCCGGCGAGGGCAATAACGGTATTGCGCTTCCAATGTACGGGCCTACAGTAAGGCCCACCACTCATACTCCATACCTTAGTTCTGAAATCTCCACTACCACCGGCCATTTTTGCGTACAAGTAACACAAGAGAAGATGAAGATCAATTGGGCGTTACAGAAAGAATTTGTATTATCGTATTGTATGTATAACCCTAGGACCCGTGCTATTGGATGATCCGTAGAGTTACTCGGAGTTTTTATGGACCCGACTTGTAATAATGTCCTTATTTCGGGCCGCTCTTTAGTTTTTTACCCTCAATTTTATAATTTCTAATTTTTGCCCTTCAATCATTTTTCGGCGCGACATAATTTAAAATTCACAAAGATATAATTTACGTTTAACTTCGGCCTATATATTATAACATTCACACAAATTATGTCGGACAAGACAAAACTTTCAACACTTAACATAATATGAAAAATGACATAATTTTAGATTTCGCTCGGCATAATTTATGATTAACTTCAGAATATATATTATAATGTTTGCACAAATTATGTAGGACAAGATAAAATTTTCACATAATTTAAAAAATACTTTAAAATTTATATGGCATAACTTAATTCTTACAGAATTTATGCCGAGTGCAACAAAAGTTCAATTTCCGAAAATAAAATAGATCTCTATATGTTTATTAAATAAGTAGCAGGGGAAAACAAATAAAGACTGCAGTATGAGGGGCAAAAATTAAAGACCAGTGCGTTTGAAGGGAAATCTAGTGCAGCTAGGTAATTAATATGCCAACGCTTTGAGATTGAGCATTTTGAACTCAGATGTAATATTAGTAAAGATTGGTGAGGTTTCTTGAAGTAATTTAATCACCTATATGACATCTTTTTCAAATTCTGAAATGATGAGATTATGAGAAAAAACCAACTTTAATCCTTTATGGAGAGCATGAATCTCTATGATTGATTCATGTTGTGCGCATGTAATAATCCGCAATCCAGCTGGCATGTTGTCACACTCCAAAATTGATACCAAAGCAATCCTAACGAGCATATAGGTAAACTGACACCCGAATGAAATGGGGCTCACCAAACCTCTGGCATGAGTCAACTGCAAAACTGTTTACCAGGACAAAGCCCTGTCATACCTCTACTATAATGCATAATCATGAAAATAGTTAAACTGACACCCGAATGAGATGGGGCTCACCAAATAGCTGATACCAAAGCAATCCTAACGAGTAGATACGTCGTCCTGAAACTCAGTACCTGCACCGTGAAGTGCAGGGCCCATGCAAAGAGATGTTAGTACATTTGAATTGTACTGTATGTAAAAACAACTAAAAGAATAAGCAGACACATGAAATAATAGGACATGAAACTGAAACTGAACATGAACATGAACATGATCTGACATGAATAAAGCAACATGTATAAAATCTTGTAAAATTGTATATATGTATATCTGTGGGGAGAGCAGTAGTATAACCGACAACATGAAATCACCACGTGGGTACGTGGAGTCTGGTACCTGGCCCAACCAGAAAAACACTCCCATACCTTGCTGGGATATGAGACGTGAACATGACATGAATAGATCCAACCAATAATCTGTAGGTATCATCCTCTGTGCGGAGAGACAATTATCCTACAATGGCATACGTAGTTTCAGGCTACTTGATCCTTCTCGGTGATCTATGCAACTTTCAAAACATGTACTTGAAAGTAGTTGGATTGTAAGCCCATGAATTTCATGGATATAACTTGTAAAACATGGTTTGCAATTATAGTTTAACATGTGAATAAATATATCATATAACTTGCATATATCATGAAAAGTATGTATAATTTCATTGAAGCTGAGTAATAATAATTATAACTTGTATTTAAGAACTCATGAAATTCAAAACATGCATTCATGGAGTATAATTTCATGGAAGCTGAGTAATAATAATTATAACTTGTATTAAGAACTCATGAAATTCAAAACATGCGTTCATGGATTACGGACAAGTTCATGACAATCATAGTGACATATCATGAATACAATAAGCGAATTGTAATAGAGACATGACGTATAATATTACATTAAATTAGGGTTATCATGATAATAGAATACAACCCTAAGTTATGAAATTTCATGGTTTTATGGATGAACGTGGCGTGGGGAAGAACATGGATATTCCCACACGTGGATAGAAGATGTACATACCTTGTTCGCTCCAAAACGTGTAACAAAAGTCTGAACTTTGAAGAAGAACTCAAAGCTTGAACATTGAAATCTTAGGATGGGTTTATCTTGAAAACCCTTGAGCTATGTGGATGATGGGAGGAGAGAGCTTCGTTCTAGGGCTTGAAAGAATAAGAAAAACTATTTTTTCAAACTAAGTTACGTATTTATACTATTTGTTGCATCGGGGAATGTACAGTCGTATTGTACGGTACGTATAATTTGTATGATGTGAAGTACGGTCCGTACATAATTGTACGGTCCGTATAAACTGACCATCACTAATATTAATATGCCATTGCTTTGAGATTAAGCATTTTGAACTCTGATGTAATATTAGTAAAGATTGGTGAGGTTTCTTGGAGTAATTTAATTACCTATGTGATATCTTTTTCAAATTCTGAAATGATGAGATTATGAGAAAAAACCAACATTAATCCTTTATGGAGAGCATGAATCTCTATGATTGATTCATGTTGTGCGCATGTAATAGTCCGCAATCCAGTTGGCATGTTGTCACACTCCAACTTTGGGGGTGTCCGACACTCGATGCCTTATTGGCTCGAGTGTGTAACGTCTCGAACCATGGCCTGAGCAAAATACGGTACTCGATGCCTGACTACATATGACCGAGCAAATCACATAGCTTGCTTGTCAACATGGGCATCAAAACATGCAATAATGATAATAATAAATCATGTAAAACATAATACTGAAATGTAGTATGAAAATATATTGCGAAAATATATGGAATTATGATAAGTCTGAAAATAATAATACTAACATGACTGACATGCTAAACAAGTCTAGTCTATGAAATCTCTGACACATGAGTCAAACAACAAAACTGTTTACCAGGACAAATCCCTAGCATACCTCTACTATAATGCATAATCATGAGAATAGGTAAACTGACATCCGAATGACATGTGGCTCACCAAATAGCTGATACCAAAGCAATCCTAACGAGCAGATACGTCGTCCTGAAACTCAGTACCTGCACCGTGAAGTGCAGGCCCCATGCAAAGCGATGTTAGTACATTTGAATTGTATTGTATGTAAAACAACTAAAAGAATAAGCAGACACGTGAAATAATAGGACATGAAACTGAAACTGAACATGGACATGAACATGAACATGATCTGACATGAATAAAGCAACATGTATAAAATCTTGTAAAATTGTATATATGTATATTTGTGGAGAGAGCAGTAGTATAACCGACAACATGAAATCACCACGTGGGTACGTGGATGTTGGTACCTGGCCCGACCAGAAAAGCGATCCCATACCTTGCTGGGGTATGAGACGTGAACATGACATGAATAGATCCAATCAATAATCTGCAGGTATCGTCCTCTAGGAGGAGAGATCCTTATCTTACGCTGGCATACGTAGTTTCAGGCTACTTGATCCTTCTCGGTGATCTATGCAACTTTCAAAATATGTACTTGAAAGTAGTTGGCTTGTAAGCCCATGAATTTCATGGCTATAACTTGTAAAATATGATTTGCAATTATAGTTTAACATGTGAGTAAATATATCATATAACTTGCATAAATCATGAAAAGTATATATAATTTCATGGAAGCTGAGTAATAATAATTATAACTTATTTTTAAGAACTCATAAAATTCAAAACATGCATTCATGGATTACAGACAAGTTCATGACAATCATAGTGACATATCATGAATACAATAAGTGAATTGTAATAGAGACATGACGTACAATATTACATTAAATTAGGGTTATCATGATAATAGAATAAAACCCTAAGTTATGAAATTTTATGGTTTTATGGATGAACGTGGCGTGGGGAAGAATATGGATATTCCCACACGTGCATAAAAGCTTTACATACCTTGTTCGCTCCAAAACTTGTAACAAAAGTTTGAACTTTGAAGAAGAACTCAAAGCTTGAACATTGAAATCTTAGGATGGGTTTATCTTGAAAACCCTTGAGCTATGTGGATCATGAGAGGAGAGAGTTTCGTTCTAGGGCTTGAAAGAATAAGAAAATATGCTTTTTTCAAACTAAGTTACATATTAATACTATTTGTTGCGTCATGGAATTTACAGACGTATTGTACATCACGTATAATTTGTACGATGTTAAGTATAGTTTAAACTGACCAGCACTGTGTTGAACTTTTCAGTGAGCATCACAAGTCGGTGGTATTTCTACGGTCAAAATGTACTGTCCAAATATTATTATACGATCCATATAATACCACCATACATCATCAATTTCGATGGTGAATTGTATGACCCAATTCGATGGTCCGTACCTATTTCTATGGTCCATATAACTGCGCCATATAATTGAGTCTGTAGAACTGAAATTTGATTTTCAACTTAAACTCCCCGTCTTGATTTTCTAACTCTGAATGATGAGCATGGCTTAGTATAAGGTTACGAGGTGTTACAGTGCGAACCACGTCTGAAACCATAACTTGAACACAATTTTCTAATGCTCGCCTTGTATCCTAGGCTCAATGGCCCCCCTTGATTCTTTATGTGCTTAAATTGAGCTTTACCTACCCTTTCTTCTGTATAAAATACTTTCTGAGAGTCGCGATTATGCACATTGTGGGGGCTGAAACTTTGTACATGTAGGTCCAATTTGACTTTTCAACCAACTTATTTCCTTTGATTCATTTAACATCCAAATCATACGATACTTACTTAACACTCGTTTAAAACCTTTCTTAACCTTATAGAGGGATCTTAACCTCTCAGAGCTTACGTTACTTTACTTATGACACATACTTGTACAAAATTACATGGTGTAACACATGTTTATCCATGAATACTCCTCCAATACCATTAATAGAGGTTTTGCTTTTATAGGCACCATCAAATTTGAATTTTAGTCCCTTATTGGTTGGAGCAAACCATTTGATGGTGATATCAAATTTCTTAGTGTCAGAAATGAGAAAATTTGTGGTGTACATACATTCAAGAACTCTAGTAGTTAAATGTTGGGTTGGGACAACTTTGAGATTATTATTGTGCACATTATGGTTTCGATTGAACCATAAGTGGCAGAGAGTGAAGGGGAAGAAAAATTCCCAATTTGCGAAGGGTGTTATTGGCCTGATTAAAATGGAAAAACTATTGAGGCCCTAAGTGGGTGGAATAATGTAAAGATCATATAGTCTTGGAAAATATGAAACATGATTTCTTCCTCTTTTATAAATGTTGCACAAGTTGTTGTTGGTGATATTAAGTCTATGCATAAATGAGTTTGTTATTAGTCAATCGTGGTGATAAAGCCATATGATTTTTTTTTATTGAGAGTACTTTCCTAAAAAGGTAGGGGTAAGGGATTTTGGATATATTTGTTGGAATCAAAATAGTACGGGAAGTAAATAAATATTACAAGTGTTCGAAAGGATAAACAAACAACCAATATTATAATTGCCGCAAGCTTGTTGAGTCTTGAATCTTGATAACCTGAAATCAAGAAACACTAAATCTGGATTGTTAGAACTGTGGCTGAGTCGAGAGATTGCTCTCTGTCTTTAAGACATTATTGCCCTGTATATATGCTTTTACGTTAGCGGGCAATAGTCTCCCAAGATAAAACAACAACTAATCAACACTACAAAGCAAATATGTTGATTCTGACGAAGAAAATAAACACGAAACGACTTGCTGAAGAATGGAAAAATTTAGAGGAAAGGAAGACTGTTCTCTTATTTTGCTACTGTTTCTGTATCTTTCTTTTGATCTTCACACTACCTCAAATATGTTTCAGGCAATATATAGTGTTTAGGAGGAGGAGAAGTGATTAAGAGATCCTTTAAGAGGTGTATTCATGGGTATTCATGGCAAGAAACGTTTTGTAGTAAGTGCAAGACTTTCTGGCTACTGACCACCATTCCTGAAACTCCATGGACCAAACTGTAAATACTAAACAGTTTAGGGTCCAAAAATAATAGCAGAAGTAGCCCAACAGCCTGCAGCCCACGACCCATGACCCTAGCCCGAACCGAACGGGATGGGTGGGGTGGCGGCGCGCGTATGGGGCTAGCCTCGAACCCAAGCACACCTAGGTCCTCCCTCCTTCAAACACATGGGTTACCCCTTGGGGTCCCAAACCTTTATCCATTTTAGGCTTATAAAGAGAACAATTCTTCTTTTTCCCACTGATGTGGTAGATTTGTCCCACACCATATTTTCATGCCTCAAACACCTTACTTCGTGGACCAATATCTCTTTCATTTCTTAACTAAATTTGACAATCCTTGGCCCTACAGTCATCTACTCACTTAGTAGAATTATATCCAAAAATTTTAAGACAAGATTGTATTAGTGTTCGAAAGATGTCGGTCAACAGTTGTGTGACCGAATTTGGATATGCCTGTGGTTTTCTGGTAGAAGACAGTTCTGATTATGTTGTTGAAGGTCAAGGTGTTCATGGTATCACCGCTCCCGAGAGTGGTGGGAACAAGCGCCCACGAGAGTATGAGGATGTCAACTGGGACAAGAGGAGAAGGCTGAAGATGTTGTTCTATCTTTGTAGCAGAAGGCCTATATTTGTCCTAGACGAAAGATCCGAATTATGGTAAGGAGGAAATGGACACTCAGTCCGACAAAGTGACTGAAGTGGGCCAGAATCCGAAATTGGGGTAAATTATTTTTCTTCCTTGTCAAAAATGAAATTAAATGGTGTCTGATTAAAAGGACTTAATGTAAGGCTGGGAATATGAAAATTGTTTTCTAGAAAAATTATATACCTTACGTTTTAAAATAAGAAGTTTAATCTCACCTTCCTTCCCGTTTAAAGATTGGTTTTTTGTAAACAAAACTTAAAAGATCCGTTCTTTTGAGTGTAATTATTATAAGTGTGTAAAGTATGTTCGCACATACGAAGGATAGAGATCAACTGACTGTGCGAAAACTGTTACCACTCTTAAGTAAGCGCTAGGAATGAAAGCATGGTATATATATATATATATATATCAAGGCATGGATTCATGAAACTGAGTGATAATGATCATAACTTGTATTTAAGAACTCATCAAAATCAAGACATGGATTCATGGATTACAGACAAGTTCATGGCAATCACAATTGACATATCATGAATATAATAAATGACATGATGATATATATATATATATATATATATATATATATATATATATATATAGTTGGGTATGGTCGGGCCCTATCCTGACTAGTTATTGTTAGTACACTCCTTATAGGCTTGTAGACAGTTGTGTGTGTGTGCAAGTCGTGTGTGGCCTCATCGACCTCTCAAGTATATTTATTATGCTTATGTCGGCCTTGTCGGCTTTGCTATATATATATATATATATATATATATATATATATATGGTTTGGGCCTTTTCTAAGTACATGTGTCTATGTCCTTATTCAGTTGAGTATGTGTAGAGGCCTCATTGGCCCATGAGTTGTTGTATATCTCTCAAGTATCAGGATCGGTACGCTGGGTGCCGGCCACACACTCCAAGATTGGGGTGTGACACATATCAACACCAAAAATCTTTCAAACTTACTACTCTTAACCCCACAACACATACAACAAAGATTCACTATTTTCACAACTTCACAAAAACAGCCCAAACAAGTTATTCTAGCTTCAAGTTCATAAGTTCAAGTTCTATAGAATTCCTTCAAGAATTAATCTTCAACTTCTTATATATATATATATATATATATATATATATATATATATATATATATATATATATATATATATATATATAGTTTGGGCCTTTTACGAGTACATGTGGCTATGTCCTTATTCAGTTGAGTATGTGTCAGATGCCTCGTTGGCCTATGAGTTGTTGTATATCTCTCAGGTATCAGGATCGGTATGCCCGGGCCTTAAGACGCCGAGTGCTGGCCACACACACCAAGGTTGGGGTGTGACACATATCAACACCCAAAATCTTTCAAACTTACTACTCTTAACACATACAACAAAGATTCACTATTTTCACAACTCCACAACTTCACAAAAACAGCCCAAACAAGTTATTCTAGCTTCAAGTTCTATAAAATTCCTTCAAGAATTAATCTTCAAATTCGTATATAATCTCAAGAACATTATGGAGGTGATAAAACATACCTTAAAATTCAAGAATTACTTCAACTCTAATCTTACTTGACCACCAAGTTTCCTCCAAAATCGTTTGAACAAGGAAGAAATGATCTAGCGATGATCACAAAATTCTTTATGTCAGATTTGAGTAATTTACCTTTGGTTTTCCTTTGATATTAGTCTTGAACCATGGGAGACTTATTAGAGAGAATTTAGGGTCTCTTAGGGTTGGGAAATGAAAGAAAATGAGATAAAGGTCATGGAGGGTTCTATTTATAGGTAAGAAAAGATTGCCTACTGACCTATCTCGAGGCACTTCCTGCGACTCGCAGGACTGCCACAAGATGTGTCCTGAGTTTAAAAAAATCGTTGTCCATTCCTGTGGTAGCTCTGCATCTCGCAGGCACTTCTCGTGGGTCGCACGTTGTGCCTCGCGATTTGCAGAAGGCTCTGAAAGGTGAGTCTTAAACCTTTCCGAAACTTATGTAATACATTCGTATACCTTCATAAACCTCATGGAGGGGTCTTACCATCTTTGAGCCTATATTGACCACGTTACGATAGCGAAGACGCACGAAAATACGAGGTGTAACATGATCTCCCTCTTATGTCTAATGCTCAGCCTAATTGTGTCCACACCATTAACAGCAACCTCACAAAAAATTGTTTCCTATCTAGTCAAAGTGTAAACCACACTAAATCAAAAATCATCTTCTCAAAATCCTGCAAAGACAACTTTGTGCATCTTGCTACTACCACCTTGGGTATTAATAAAGCAACTATCTTTGGGAAATATCCAGGCTTCCCAATTCTGTCTCATGGGCCCAAACATACTGATTTCAACTATATCATCGACAACATGCGTCAAAAGTTAGCAAATTGGGAGACATATTTCCTTACTCTGGCTGGTCGCATTGTTCATGTTCGTGAAACTCTAAACAATATCCCTAACTATGTTATGCAATACTTTCATATCCCCCGAAAAATCCTCAAACTTATTGATAAAATCCAAAGGTTATACGGGGAAATATTTTCATTGAAAGAAAAATATATTATCGTAGCTGGAACCAACTCACTAAGCCTAAGGCTGGAGGAGATTTGGGGATCACTAAGGTTGCTACTGAGAACTTGGCTATGCTGACTAGCTTGCTTGAAGACACTTTACTAAATCTAACCAGATCTGGCAAACTATTTAATTAAGAAATATAGCAGTCATAATAATAGTTCCCTTTGTTCTTTTATCTGCAAAATTGTCATTAGAGGTGGTGCATTTGTGAGCAAGGTATTCAGTGGAATATCACTACTGGTAGCCTTGACAATATCTATAACTTCAATTGGATTCTTCCAAACCACAATCTTAGAAACCTTATCTATGGTCCTATAAATAAGATTGACCTTAACAACAAGGTCAGTGATATTCGTTACAACAATGAGTGCAATCTTGAAGATGCTCCTTTGTCTTTCTATAGGAAATCAAAGACAAACATTACATTATACCTTTCTCTCGATTCCCTTAAAACACAGATTTTTCTGTGTGGTTCTTAAATTTTAATGGCTTTTTTCTCCACTTCCCGTCACACCCCGAACCATGGCATGGAAGGAACACGACACTTGGTGTCTGATTGCATGTGACCAAGTGAACCACATGGCTGACTGATCATCATGACATAAAAAATGCTATAGCAATGCTTTAAAACATGTAAAACATAATATTATATATGTAGTCTGAAATAATCATAGCGTAAATAATCTGAATATATAATAAATCTAAAAAGTCAATGCTTACATGACATGATAACTAGACTAGTCTATGAAACCTCTGACAACATGAGTCTGCAAAATTGTTTACCAGGACAAGGCCCTGACATACCTCTACTAATAATGCATAATCGTAAAGATAACTAGACTGACACCCCGAATGAGTTGGGGCTCACCAAATGGTTGATACTGAAGCAATCCTACTGAGCAATTTAGTCTCCTTGAAACTCAAACCCTGCACCGCGAAGTGCAGGCCCCATGCAAAAGGGACATTAGTATATTTAAATTGTATTGTATGTAAAGCAACTGAAAAAATAACGCACATGATATAACAGGAACATGAAACTGAAACTGAACATGAGCATAAACATAATTATAATAACATGTGACAATTTTGTAAAATGTATATCTGTGGGGAGAGCATTAGTAAAACTGACATGAACCATCACGCGCAAACGTGGAGTCTGATCTCTGCCCGATCAGCTAAGCGATCTCGTATCTTGCCGGAAGTACGAGACATGAATATGAACATGATGGATCCAATAATCTCACAAGGGGTAATAAGAAGGTATCGTCCTTTGGACAGAGCAACCCTTATCCTATGTTGGTATATAAAGTTTCAGACTGTCTAAGCCTTCTCGATAATCTATACAACTCCCAAAATATGTACTTGAAAATAGTTGGCTTGAAATCCCATGAAATAACTTATAAACATAACTTGTAAGTTTATAATTTAGCATGTGAATTGTATTGTATGTAAAGCAACTAAAATAATAAGCAGGCACATCATATAATAGGAACATGAAACTGAAACAGAACATTATCATAAACATTAATATAATAACATGTGAAAAATTTGTAAACTATATATCTATATATCTATATATCAGTATATCTGTGGGGAGAGCATTAGTAAAACCGACATGAACCATCACGCATGAACGTGGAGTCTGATCTCTGCCCGATCAGCTAAGCCATCTCGTACATTGCCGGAGTACGAGACATGAACATGAACATGATAGATCCAATAATCCCATAAGGGGTAATAGGAAGGTATCGTCCTCTGGGCAGAGCGATCCTTATCCTATGTTAGCATACATAGTTTTAGGTTGTCTGAGCCTTCTCGGTAATGTGTAACTCTCAAAATATGTACTTGGAAATAGTTGGCTTGAAAGCCCATGAATTTCATGAAATAACTTGTAAACATAACTTGTAAGTTTATAATTTAGCATGTGAATAAATACATAATATAACATGTATAAATCATGAGAAACATATATGACTTCATGGAACTGAGTGATAATGATCATAACTTGTATTTAAGAACTCGTCGAAATCCAGGCATGGATTCATAGATTACAGTCAAGTTCATGACAATTATAATGATCATAACTTGTATTTAAGAACTCATCGTATTGTATGTATAACCCTAGGACCCGTGCTATTGGATGATCCGGAAAGAGTTACTCGGAGTTTTTATGGACCCGACTTGTAATAATGTCCTTATTTCGGGCTGCTCTTTAGTTTTTTACCCCTCAAATTTATAATTTCTAATTTTTGCCCTTCAATCATTTTTTGGCGCGACATAATTTAAATTTCACAAAGATATAATTTACGTTTAACTTCGGCCTATATATTATAACATTCACACAAATTATGTCGGACAAGGCAGAACTTTCAACACTTAACATAATATGAAAAATGACATAATTTTAGATTTCGCTCGGCATAGTTTATGATTAACTTCAGAATATATATTATAATATTTGCAAAAATTATGTAGGACAAGATAAAATTTTCAACGCTCAACAAAATTTGAAAATAGTTTAAAATTTATATGACATAACTTAATTCTTACAGAATTTATGCCGAGTGCAGCAAAAGTTCAATTTCCAAAAATAAAAATATTGCAGAAATTATGCCTTATGAAATAGGTCTCTATATGTTTATTAAATAAGTAGCATGGGCATACAAATAAAGACTGTAGTATGAGGGGCAAAACTTTAAGACCAGTGCGTTTGAAGGGCAATCTACTGTAGCTAGGTAATTAATATGCCAGCGCTTTGAGATTAAGCATTTTGAACACAGATGTAATATTAGTAAAGATTGGTGAGGTTTCTTGGAGTAATTTAATTACCTCTATGACATCTTTTTCAAATTCTGAAATTATGAGATTATGAGAAAAAACCAACATTAATCCTTTATGGAGAGCATGAATCTCTATGATTGATTCATGTTGTGAGCATGTAATAGTCCGCAATCCAGTTGGCATGTTGTCACACTCCAACTTTGGGGGTGTCCGACATCCGATGCCTTATTGGCTCGAGTGTGTAACGTCTCGAACCATGGCCTGAGCGAAATACGGTACTCGATGCCTGACTACATGTGACCGAGCGAATCACATAGCTTGCTTGTCAACATGGGCATCAAAACATGCAATAATGATAATAATAAATCATGTAAAACATAATACTGAAATGTAGTCTGAAAATATATTGCGAAAATATCTGGAATTATGATTAGTTTGAATATAATAATACTGACATGACTGACATGCTAAACTAGTATAGTTTATGAAATCTCTGACACACCTCTACTATAATGCATAATCATGAAAATAGGTAAACTGACACCCGAATGAGATGGGGCTCATCAAATAGCTGATACCAACGCAATCCTAATGAGCAGATTCGTTGTCCTGAAACTCAGTACATGCACCGTGAAGTGCGGGCCCCATGCAAAGAGACGTCAGTACATTTGAATTGTATTGTATGTAAAACAACTAAAAGAATAAGCAGACACATGAAATAATAGGACATGAAACTGAAAGTGAACATGAACATGAACATGATCTGACAAGAATAAAGCAACATGTATAAAATCTTGTAAAATTGTATATATGTATATCTGTGGGGAAAACAGTAGTATAACCGACAACATGAAATCACCACGTGGGTATGTGGAGTCTGGTACCTGGCCCGACCAGAAAAGCACTCCCATACCTTGCTGGGGTATGAGACGTGAACATGACATGAATAGATCCAACCAATAATATGTAGGTATCTTCTTCTGTGAGGAGAGACCCTTATCTTACGATGGCATACGTAGTTTCAGGATACTTGAGCCTTCTCGGTGATCTATGCAACTTCCAAAACATGTACTTGAAAGTAGTTGGCTTGTAAGCCCATGAATTTAATGGATATAACTTGTAAAACATGGTTTGCAATTATAGTTTAACATGTGAATAAATATATCATATAACTTGCATATATCATGAAAAGTATGTATAATTTCATGGAAGCTGAGTAATAATAATTATAACTTGTATTTAAGAACTCATGAAATTCAAAACATGCGTTCATGGATTACAGACAAGTTCATGACAATCATAGTGACATATCATGAATACAATAAGCGAATTGTAATAGAGACATGACATACAATATTACATTATATTAGGGTTATCATGATAATAGAATAAAACCCTAAGTTATGAAATTTTATGGTTTTATGGATGAACGTGGCGTGGGGAAGAACATGGATATTCCCACATGTGCATAGAAAATCTACATACCTTGTTCGCTCCAAACCATACGATATTTACTTAACACTCGTTTAAAACCTTTCTTAACCTTATAGAGGGATCTTAACCTCTCCGAGCTTACGTTACTTTACTTATGACACATACTTGTGCAAAATTACAGGATGTAACACATGTTTTTCCTTGAATACTCCTCCAATACCATTAATAGAGGTTTTGTTTTTATAGGCACCATCAAATTTGAATATTAATCCCTCATTGGTTGGAGCAAACCATTTCATGGTGATATCACATTTCTTAGTGTCAGAAATGCGAATATTTGTGGTTTACATACATTCAAGAACTCTAGTAGTTAAATGTTGGGTTGGGACAGCTTTGAAATTATTATTGTGCGCATTATAGTTTCAATTGAACCATAAGTGGTAGAGAACGAAGGGGAAGAAAAAATCCTAATTTGAGAAGGGTGTTATTGGCCTGATTAAAATGGAAAAGCTATTGAGGTATGTTAAGATCAGATAGTCTTGGAAAATATGAAACATGATTTCTTCCTCTTTTATAAATGTTGCACAAGTTGTTGTTGGTGATATTAAGTCTATGCATAAAGAAGCTTGTTAGTAGTCGATTGTGGTGATAAAGCCATATGAAAAAAATAATTTACTGAGAGTACTTTCCAAAAAAGGTAGGGGTAAGGGATTTTGGATATAATTGTTGGAATCAAAGCAGTACGGGAAGTAAATAAATATTACAAGTGTTCGAAAGGATAAACAAACAACCAATATTATAATTATCGTAAGTTTGTTGAGTCTTGAATCTTGATAACCTGAAATCAAGAAACACTAAATCTGGATTGTTACAACTGTGGCTGAGTCGAGATATGACTCTCTGTCTTTAAGATAAGATTGCCCCGTATATATGCTTTTACGTTAGCAGGCAATAGTCTCCCAAGATAAAACAACAACTAATCAACACTACAAAGCAAATAGGTTGATTTTGACGAAGAAAGCAAACATGAAATGACTTACTAAAGAATGGAAAAATTTAGAGGAAAGGAAGACTGTTCTCTTATTTTGCTACTGTTTATGTATATTTTGATCTTCACACTACCTCAAATCTGTTTCAGGCAATGTATAGTGTTTAGGAGGAGGAGAGGTGATTAAGAGGTCCTTTAAGAGGTGTATTCATGGGTATTCATGGCCAGAAACATTTTGTAGTAAGTGCAAAACATTTCAAAAATTTAATGTCATAAATTGTTGGCTTTCTGGCTGCTGACCACCATTCCTGAAACTCCATAGACCAAATTGTAAATACTAAATAGTTTGGGGTCCAAAAGATAATAGCAGATGTAGCCCAGAAGCCCAGCAGCCCGAGCACGAGCCCGGACCGGACGGGCGGACGGCGGCGGCGCGCGTGTGGGGCTAGCCTCGAACTCAAGCACACCTAGGTCCTCCCTCCTTCAAACACATGGGTTACCCCTTGGGGTCCCAAACCCTTATCCTAATTTTAGGCTTATAAAGAGAACAATTCTTTCTTTTTCCACCGATGTGGTAGATTTGTCCCACACCATATTTCCATGCCTCAAACATCTTACTTCATGGACCAATATCTCTTTCATTTCTTAACTAAATTTGGCGATCCTTGGCCCTACGGTCATCTACTCACTTAGTAGAATTATATCCAAAAATGTTAAGACAAGATTGTATTAGTGTTTGAAAGATGTCGGTCAACAGTTGTGTGACCAAATCTGGATATGGTTGTGGTTTTCTAGTAGAAGATAGTTCTGATTATGCTGTTGAAGGTCAAGGTGTTCATGGTATCACCGCTCCCGAGAGTGGTGGGAACAAGTGCCCACGAGAGGATGAGGATGTCAACTGGACAAGAGGAGAAGACTGAAGATATTATTCTATCTTGTAGCAGAAGGCCTATATTTATCCCAGACGAAGGATCCGAATTATGGTAAGGAGGAATGGACACTCAGTCCGACGAAGTGACTGAAGTGGGCCAGAATCCGAAATTGGGATAAGTTATTTTTCTTCCTTGTCAAAAATGAGATTAAATGGTGTCTAATTAAAAAGACTTCATGTAAGGCTGGGAATATGAAAATGTTTTCTATAAAAATTATATACCTTACGTTTTAAAATCAAAAGTTTAATCTCACCTTCCTTCCCGTTTAAAGATTGGTTTTATTGTAAACAAAACTTAAAAGATCCATTCTTTTGAGTGTATTTATTACAAGTGTGTAAAGTATGTTCGCACATACGAATGATAGAGATCCACTGACAGTGCGAAAACTATTACCACTCTTAAGTAAGCGCCAGGGATTTTCCTGGGCACCAATCACAAGGGAAGAAGACTAATAGATAATGGCTTATCTTAAGACGTTGAACCTGTCACACTATCTGACAAAAGATCCTTCATTTGATAGAATGGTTTTGGACAACCAGTCGTACAAAGCCTACGGGCGACAAGAGTGGGCCAGAGTTTCCAGGTCTTAAATGATCTGAAGGCCAAAAGAAAGGCAGAAAAGGTTTTGGACACTCAGTCGTACAAAGCCTACGGGCGACTGGAGCGGGCCAGAATTTCCAGGTCTTAAATGATCTGAAGGCCAAAAGAAAGGCAGGAAAGAAATTGGACACTCAGTCTGCCAAAGCAACTGGAGTGGGCAAGAGTATCCAGATCACATATGATCCAGTTATGAAGCGACGCCACCTCTAAAGTAGAAGGGGTTAGAGAGGTTGTCATCAATAGGACTTCAGGGAATGAGATCACTCTAAAAGGAGGTGATACATGTCCCAAACTTGGTTTAAGGGATGTTGTTGGTCAAACTAGTTTGAGACTAGTCCAACAGGTCTGTAATAACAAAGAATGGTACAGTATGTCTGTAGCCAAATGAATGATATATTTGTAATCCGTGCATCTATACCATCATAGATTAAGATACATTATTTAGAAAGTCATTCAAAAGCTAACAAAGTTGAGATTGTTGCCTTCTGTCGACATAAACCCTCAAAATGAATGTGAGGTAGGCGAAGAGGCAAAATCACATTTCCATTCCGTCAAAGAAATAGCGAAAGAAGCACCGCTCCTCTAGAACTTAGTCACACCTACATGGGTGATTTGAAGTTTATAAAAAATAGAGGGAGGAGACAAGTACTTTGTGACCTTCATTGATTATGGTACAACGTATTGCATCATTTGTTTGTTGAAAAGCAAAGATGAAGCTATTGAAGCGGATAAGCGCTACTAAGTAGAAGTTGAAAATCAACTAAGCCTACGGATTGAGGAATTCGTAGTGATAGGGGGAGAATGTGAAGCATCATTCATCAAACGACTGCTCATTACTCACATTAGTCTAACGGTGTTAGCCAAGCGCAAAACCGTATGCCCAAAATATATGGGGTAAGGCGATCCTTACCGCTAATGCGATTCTCAACAGAACTACGCATAAGGATAAGGATAACCCTCCGTGTGAAATATGGAAATGATCTCACCTACAAATGTTATATTGTGGGGTGGCTTGGTAGAGGTTGGAATACCAAAACATGCCAAGTTTGACCTAAGACTATAAATTGCATATCCACTGGATCTGCAAATAACAGTAGTGCTTATCGCTTCTTGATGTCAAAGAATGCTGAATTCTTTAAAGATTACCTTTCTTGAGAAGGAAAAAGAAGTAATTGCTCGAGGTTACCCACGAGTGCCTGATTGTCCGAAACTAGATGTTTCAGATCTATAGGACTCGGAAGTTGCTGACTATCCAAAACTTAATGTTCCAGATCTACAGAACTCAAGGATTCTAGATGTTGAACCGAGACGGAGCAAAGAGGGGACAAAGATTTGTTCCATGCCTTCTAGCTTGCATGGTTAAGAATGAACCATGGACAATTAACAAAGAATTGTCATCTCTAGAAGCACTGCTTTGGAAAGAAGTTGCAGATAGAGAAATAGATTCCATCAGATAGAACCATACTTGTGTAACGGTTGACCTTCCTCCGGGAAAGGAACCTTTGGGTTGTAAAAGTGGATACTCAAATTGAGTACAATGTAGATGGATCTATTGTCGAGTATAAGGCCTCGGCTACTTGAACATGTGCTCCCCTGTGAATAGCTTAACATCCATGGCCATTGCAGTCTTGCTTGACATGGATGTTGATACAGCATTCCTAACCAGAGAGTTGAAAGGGAAGGATCAGAGTTGGTTTGTTGGACTGTTGGGCTTCTTTTTTAACTTTCTTTTTTGTCACTGAAATGTTTACATTTTGGTCCTGGAAGTTTAAGGTGAAACAGAAACAATGAATTTGATAACAGAAACATTGACTTTGAAATTAGAAAGCCAACAATTGGAAAACCAACAGTCTGGAAGTGGAAGTCATATTGACACAAAAGTCTCGATATGAAAGATATGTGTATCACAGATGACATCTTAGGAATTGGAATTTCTAAGACATCTAACGGACTGGTCTAATTCCAAACTCATTTGTGAGGTAGTTGACAGTCTCGTTGAAGCCACCAATGGATATGAATCATAGAATTGATTGGAATCATGGTGCATCCATATACCAGGAGCGATATACGCAGGTCACATGTAGTTCAATGTATTTTACAGGTACAACTGACCTGGTATCGGCTTACAAAGTAGATCAGTTGAACTAAGGTTCACTTGTGATTCTAAAAAATGATCGGTCGAAGGCGTTAAGTCGGATATGATGATATCTGAAATATTCACTTATCTACAGATTATGGTATTCTGGATGTCCAGCGGTTCTGAGAGAACACAGTGATGCAAACTGGACATCATACTTGAAGAACACTAATGCCACAAGTAAACGTGTATGGTGGGTCTTGGAAAATCCTCTAATCAAACTTGCATCGGCAGATTCATGATGAAATCGGAGTTTATCTCTTTAAACAAATCATAAGAAGAAGTTGAGTAACTTCACGACTCCTTAGAGGACGTCCCTTATTGGGAGAAACTCGTGCCTTCGGCAGTTATACACTGTGGCTAGCCGGTCGGCTTCAGGATGGTCACGGATGACGGCGTCTGGACATATGTGTCAGAGACATAAGATCGTATGGTAGTTGATCATCACGGATGTCACTTCCTTGATTACGAATGAAAGGATATAGCGGACCCTTTAACTAAGGGACTACCCGAAGATCAAGAATTCTGCCTGTCTAGCGGAATGGGCTTAAAACCCAAACAATACGAACCTTTACGGTGGTAACCCAACTATACTGACTGGAGATCCCAAGAATTTGGTTCAATGGGAAAACTAAGTTGCAAAAGGTTCAGTTGAGCGCTTCGGTGGAAGCAAGAGCACTTCGGATAATGATTTCTGTAAGGAAACATGAATCCGAAGATGTTCTCACGATAAACATTAAAGTGTTACCTGCATGGTGAGTAAAGGTTAAGCTTCCAAACCTTTAACGATCCTCAAACAGTTGAGGTTAAGGTTGGGGAAACTTTTAATATTGCCTAACACTTGTGAAGTGGGGTATAACAGGATACCTTGTAGGAGATCACCTATTTAAGTGCGAGGACAAGCCGCCTCAAATGAACGCACTTAAGAATCCAAGTGTGTCAACGGCCACAACGGACAAAACAATAAGAATAAAAATGAATAAGGGGAGTTATTGTGTTGGTATCATTGTCTTGGCTTACACTAAACACTGACGGTTCAAGGCATCACGTTCACCGCGCAGTAAGTAAGTCCGGTGGTATTCAACTAGGGAAGGTTCAAAGTGGAAGCTACATCTCCTGATACAATATATTTTCGCTGAAATATTGTTGAAAGTAGGAACATTGTGTGTGCACCAAAATCTCTTTCAAGAGGGGATTGTTGGAAATATGCCTTTGGTGGGGAGGTTGCAGCCACCCATATTTAATGACTTAAACACTAAGGTTCTGCATGTTGGAGGCTTTGTCTCTTCACACGTGCTTAATCTACTAAGTGAGTAGATGACCGTAGGGCCAAGGATCGTCAAATTTCGTTAAGAAATGAAAGAGATATTGGTCCACGAAGTAAGGTGTTTGAGGCATGGAAATATGGTGTGGGATAAATCTACCACATCGGTGGGAAAAAGAATAATTGTTCTCTTTATAAGCCTTAAAATGGATAAGGGTTTGGGACCCCAAGGGGTAACCCATGTGTTTGAAGGAGGGAGGACCTAGGTGTGCTTGGGTTCGAGGCTAGACCCACATGCGCGCCGCCGCCGCCAGCCCATTCGGTCCGGGCTGCGGGCTGCTGGGCTTCTTCTGCTATTATCTTTTGGATCCCAAAATATTTAGTATTTACAATTTGGTCCATGGAGTTTCAGGAATGGTAGTCAGCAGCCAGAAAGGCAACAGTTTATGGTATTAAATTTCTGAAACGTTTTGCACTTACTACAAAATATTTCTGGCCATGAATACTCATGAATACATCTCTTAAAGGACCTCTTAATCACCTCTCCTCCACCTAAACACTATATATTGCCTGAAACAGATTTGAGGTAGTGTGAAGATCAAAAGAAAGATACAGAAACAGTAGCAAAATAAGAGAACAATCTTCATTTCCTCTAAATTTTTCCATTCTTCAGCAAGTCGTTTCGTGTTTGTTTTCTTCGACAGAATCAACCTATTTGCTTTGTAATGTTGATTAGTTGTTGTTTTATCTTGGAAGACTATTGCTCGCTAATGTAAAAGCATATATACGGGGCAATCTTGTCTTAAATACAGAGAGTCATCTCTCGACTCAGCCATAGTTGTAACAATCCAAATTTAGTGTTTCTTGATTTCAGGTTATCAAGATTCAAGACTCAACAAACTTGCGGTAATTATACTATTGGTTGTTTGTTTATCCTTTCGAACACTTGTAATATTTATTTACTTCCCGTACTGCTTTGATTCCAACAAGGGATGCATACATCCTATCCTCCACAGACCCCACCTTAGGGGACCAAACTAGGTTTGATGTTGTTGTTGTTGTTATTGTTATTGTAAGTAGTTAACTGCCAAATCCAAAGATAGTCGTTTTGAGCAGGATAAGGAGAATTGATGATTTTGTATACAAAGAAAGTGTAACACCTCTTACCCCTAAACTAAGTCATGTTTATAATTCAGGGATTTAGGAAACCAAAATGGGGAGTTTAAAGTTGAAAACCAGTTCCAGTTCTGCAGATTAAATTTGATGCCTTGATTATATTGATCATAGAATTACCGACGATCTATCAAAGTGAGCCATCAATTTTGTTTTTGGAATTGATGGAATACGATGAGTTATACGGACCGTATAAAAAGTTATGGCCCGTCGATCCCAACCGTCAAATCCCCTAAGTTTTTATAGAACCTTGGAAAATTGGGAATTTCAAGACGGTCTGATTATACGGATAGTGCATAATTTTACAGTCCCTGAGCAGACCGTATAAAATTCTACGGCACGTCGAATTTAGCCGTCAATTCCTTCGGACTGGGATCAATATAAATATGGGACTTAGACTTGAAAAATTAGTTTTCACTCTTCTCAATCCCTAGCACGAATGTTATATTCTCCCATCATCTTCATACATCAAGGTATGCCTATTCCAAGTATTTCAAGTGAATTCTAACATACATACATGAATTCTAAGTAGAACTTCATTGTGTTAACCTAGGGTTTTCAAGTTAAACTCAATTCAAGGTTTCATGGTCAAGCTTTGGAATCCTCCTTTCAAGTTCAGATTTTAAGACATGTGTTTTACAGCGATTAATGTATGTAGAGCTTATATCTACATGTGGAAACATCATTGTTCTTTCCCACGCCACATGTAATCCATGAAACAAGAATTTTCCAGACTTATGGTTTTGCTCAAGTTCACAGTAACCTCATACATGTTCAAACACACACACACACACACACACACACATATATATATATATCCATCATACCTATCAACTTACTATACAACTTAGGAAGAATGGAGCATGACGACCTCCAGCTAAGTCGAGTCCTATTGTGAGAAAATCATCTGCATCTTTATTCGTACATGCGGGCATGAAACGCAGTGTCCCAAGAAAGGGACATCAGTATGAAAGATGTACTGAATATGTAAAGCAGATAACCAATATAGACAGAAGACATATCATAAAAGATAAGGGTAAGGAGTCAACCTGAAACTCATAACAAACCTCTAAGGGTCTATTACACCTCGTAAGATTAAGACGATAATTAAGAACGTCATTAAGGAAGTAAGATTCAGATATTGAATATAAGGAACGCTTACATATGTTATTACGGGAAATTAGTGTATAAACGGATGTTATCCCGGAATAGTTTTTCTTTAGTGATATACATGTGACGACGAGAATTAATCCTAGTAGTTGAATTTATTCCAATGGAGTTATGGAATAGTATTGTATTAAAATTGTGACATTGAGGATACGAGGCTTTATGAAATTCTCGGGAATTAAAAGAAGTGGGTTTAAGATTTATTAATTGAAGAACTTGGGGGGGCCAAAGTGTGATAAGGAAATTCAGATTTTTTTTATATACCTATACTCACCTCTTCAACTTCATTCTAAACTTAACCAAAAACCTCACCTCTCTTATCCAAACCCACCCCCCTGCTGGCCGAAAATCACCCCAACCCCATACCCAATTTAAGATTTTTATCTTCTCTTCATAGACTACATTTTTTACCAAAAATTAGAAGCAAAACAACACCAAAAACAGTGGCAAAAACAGCCACTGCTGGTCGAAACTCTAGCCCATAAATTTTGAATTTTTGGGATGAAATTTTTGGAAGAAAAATGTGTAGGGATAATGGCTTAACATTGTATAACACTTGCATGTCAATTGGAGTTGAAGAAGTGAACAAAAAAGGGAAAGAAATACGAAAACAGTGGGGATTTTCGGACAAGCAGTAGGCAGAAAATTGTGGAATGTTTTGGGACGAATTTGAGGTATAAAATTCTTCTTTCTATGATAAAATTGGAACGCATGTTGTTAGAATTAAGGTAATGAATTTGTGTTAAGGAGAAATTGAAATTTAAGCGTTGCATGTGACAATTTTGTGCTAGTTGCCAATTTGGGATAGATTTTGGTGTTATTGGATTCGTTGATTATTGTTGTTATTATTGTCACTAATTGCATGATGAAATTGAAAGGAAACATTGATATTTAGTTGGAATTAGTTATATGGAAGTATTGAAATACGAAATTGGATTTTAGGAGTTAAGATAAGAGTTATGGAATTATGACATGTTGTGGCCAAGAACTTGCATGAAATTGTTGGACATGTTGTGATGTATATAGACTGTTTTAGGGACTGTTTTTTGGTGTTATAATGCTGAAAATTTAGTTACCATTATGCATGTTTAAGTGTGGTAATTGCTAATGTAAGTCCTAAAGGAATAAGGGTGTAGAAAGGTGTAGAAAGGCTTCACATTCTACCCTCGTTGTTGTTGGAACATGGACTGTTTTGTGGGCTATTTTTAAGGTGGATTAAGAGGCTAAATTTACGTAAGAAGTGGGTGTGTAAATTCCCTTTATTGTTGTTTTGGTTGTGCCCTTAATTGGTGCTTGGTTATTGATGTTATTAGCCTCGTTTGGAAGTTGTGGAAACATGTATAAACAGGGGAAGTGCTGCCCGAATTTTTATAGAATAAGAAGTCGTTATTCGATATAAGGTATGCTAGTAATCATAGAATTGACGAACATATTACCATTATTATAGGTTGAAGTTCTATAACGAGGCATATTCTAATATTGGGTGGATTAGTTCGTCTAAAAGGTATGTGAAACCCTTACTTCTTTCTTTTGGCATGATTTAATGGAAGTACGGCAGACGTACATGATTCTTATACAGTTTAATTTCTAAAGAGGATTGTTATGAGAAGTGCCTATGATTTTTCAGCAAAGAGTTTATTATGACATTATTATAATGATTTTATTGAGAGTCAAATGATAATTTTTACTTGTATATGGTTACTCATGATATCTACTCGTGCTAAGTGTTACTACTTCACCTCACCGAGTCCCGGGCCGGGTTACGTTTGTGCACAACCTTGCATTTTTCATCGAGACCCTCACTAGAGGGCCGAGTTACATAGGATGGATCCATAGATGAGATATGACTTTACCGAGTCCCAGCATGGGCCGGGTTACGATATGACTTTACCGAGTCCCAGCATGGGTCGGGTTACGATATGACTTCACCGAGTCCCAGCATGGGTCGGGTTATGATATGATTCCACCGAGTCCCGCACTAGTGGGCCGGGTTACGTTACATATATATATATATATGTATATGGACATGCACTCATGTTTTCTTGACTTGACTCTCATTTTTATAAGGCAACTGACTTTTATTGTTTATGGCACAGTTGGATTTGGATCCTGATTTTTATACCGATCTCCTGTTTTCTGTTGGCTACTTATGATCTCTTTTACAGCTTCATGTTTTACATACTCAGTACATTATTTCGTACTGACCCCCTTTCCTCAGGGGCTGTGTTTCATGCCCGCAGGTACAGGTTTTCATTTTGGTGAACCTCAGGCCTAGGTTCCTACTCAGCAGGTTGGGAAGCTCCTTTGATTCAGAGCTTTGTCATTTTGGGTACAGAACCCTATTATTTTGACTTTTGTATATTTAGGGGCACGACGGGGCCCTGTCCCGTCATATGTCGTTATCCTTCTTGTAGAGGTCTGTAGACAGTTGTGGGTTGCACTGGTGTAAGGGTCAAAAATCTGTTTCGGTCAGCCATATTATTGTACTCTATGTTGGGGGTGTTCCCGTATATATGTGATATTATCTATTGGCAGCCTTGTCGGCTTGCCTGTTATATTATCTGTTGGCAGCCTTGTTGGCTTGCCTGTTACATTGTGTTGGCTAGTTGTGACTCCTCAGGAGGCAGGTACATTCAGGGGTAAAGGCAGCCTTGTCGGCTTGCCTACCCTGGCATATATTGTTATTGCAGCGTTATGCTATCGGATTTCAGACTCATTAAGTGTTAGTTGGATTATGTGTGACAAGTTAGTATAATTATGTCATTAGGGTGGTTAGTCGCGGCTCGTCGGGTCGGGTTGTGACAGGGTCTACCTGTCACAATCATGAAAATGTATGCATTTTTGTAAAAATCAAGCCGCTCAGTGGGGATAAATAATGTAATATCCAGCCTCTCTATAGGGAAAATTATATCATAATACATATATATTGTACCCGATCTCGATGAGGACTCACTTGTACCCGACCCAGATGTGGGACTCGGTAATATCAAAACCAACTATAGCTAGGTGCACATTTACGTGTCGTACCCGGCCGACTATAGCGCGACTCGGTAATAAAATAAATACATATATATAAGTACAATGCAAGATAGACTCTGAGGGGCCTTATGAAACCAATCGGAGTGACTCAAGGTCGTTATCCTCCGATTATCATTATGTAACTATATTTGTATCACTAACTAAGAGTCATCAATGATCATAAGAAAACATAAGGTTCAAGAGACTATCAAGTCAGGAAAATGCTTCCGAAACAGAACAACAAGAGTTATAAATTGTAATAATATGATACGAAAGTGATCGCAAGCTTTAAACTTAAGAGTAGAATTCCTTTGAAGGGACGTCATTATGGTTGTACCTATTCATCAATCATGCCAAAAGAATAAAAGAGTATGCCTTAACATACCTGGTCCTCAACACCATAATCATTCTACAAGTCCTCACTCCCCTTATAGGCGATCATCTATACCACGAAAAAGTTGATATCAATATTGAATCTAAATTCCATAGAAAAATTCATCTAGGTATCTTATCAACAATTTCGAACACCTCGGGTTCTTAGAGTATTTTACAAGAGATGCTTATGTAATTTGATCTCGTGATTATTTAAACACAAATTCCCATAGAAAGCTCATGTTGGTGTTTATCGACAATTTTTAAGCATAGACGATCCTTTAAGCTTTTTTTTATACGGAAAATTTTATGTGATTCAATTTCACAATCCTTCAAACCATGTTCTTATTAATACATTATGTAAATAATCAATACAATTATCAATTCCATTCATACTTAGAGTAAAACAGCCTAACAACTCTCACCATGAAGATTTCATAGGTTGCGAAGTATTGATTATGAAAACTCTTTCATAACTTTCTCCAAATCATCAATTAATCATGATCATAAGTAGATATGGGAAAAACTTACCTTTACGTATTGAAATCTCCCTAAAACAGTAGAGTATCCTGCTCCAAGAGTCCTTAAAGATCAATTCCTCAAGAAGACGAAAATTCCTACGATAATCACGAGGTTTGTCATAAACATCTTACAGATTATGGCCTTGATATCGTATTGGGGGTGGTGCGGTATGATAGAGAGAGCTTAGGAGAGGTTTTTGGGCTGATTTAGGGCAAAATGAGGGTTCTAAGTCAAAGACCCAATTTAAACCCGCCAAAAATTCAGCATCGTCGTAAATTAACGGCCAGTTTGACGGTCCGTCAACCTGGACCGTCAATCCTGCCCTGAGAACCAAAAATTTCAGACCATTCGACGGTTGCCTCTTGCACTTTTATGCTCTGTCAAAAAACTTGACAGTCCATCAACTCCCCGTCAAGTTTCACAGCTTTCCAATTTCATCGAAACATATTTTCTTCGATCCGTTTAACTTTCAAACACCCCGGTACTTCTATAAACAAGCTGTAAACCTTCATTATCCTTCTGTAAGGTCATACCTCTTCTCAGGGCTTCAATATTCATTGATAACATTGAAGACATAGCGGAACGCGAAGCTACGGGGTGTAACAATATGTCTAAGTTTCCGTTGTAGAGAAGCTCAAGAACTCCATGTACTTAAGTTGTTCGACAAAATGTCTAAATGAACTTTCTTATAAGATATGAATTCGATATTAATATAAATCATTTGTATAATATAGATAATCGTCCGTAGAACATGTAAGGGCTCATGGATCTTAAATAGCTTCGACGATAAGGTATGTAAGGATAATTTCCTTCTTCGGCATGACTTGGTGCAAATGTTCCTTGAAACTAAACTCTTCTTGTTACGCTTGAGAGAACCATGCTCCTTTCTTGTTATAATTATCATATTCTTGTATATTCCTTGTGGTTCCTTATCGGGAGCACTTTCCGTATTCCATATGTTCTTTTGTTAATTGGTTAGAGAGAGGATGAATGTGGCGGCAATAACAATAGTCGGAGGAAAACGACCATAGGTCACTCCAACTCTATTCATTGTGTCCCTTGAGGTCATTCATTCATTGAACTTATATATATGTTGCTATTTGCATATCATGCTATGCTATAGTCGGTCGGGCAAACACTTACATATGCATAGCACTAATCAGTTGGAAATATATTACCGCGTCTTATATGGCTGAGCAGTTTATTATGAGCTCACCTCACAGAGGGACTTGATACTATACTATATGGCCCAATAGAGTGGCCCGATTTAACTTACATGCATATATTCATGATTATATTAGTTGTATGCCCTCAGTGACCCTTCTCTAAGTTTCAAGTTGACTCTATACCCTTCTTCCTGACATAATATCTCTTTATTTATATGATTTACATGTCTTACATATTCAGTACATCTTTCATACTGACGTCCCTTTATAGGGCACTGTGTTTCATGCCCGCAGGTAAAGATAGACAAATTGACTTACCTCCACAGTAGGGTATCAACTTCTAGCTGTTAGTTATCACACTCCACTTCGCCGGAGTTGCCGCACAGAGTTGGTAGACGCCACTGCATATGTATATAGTGATTTTGGGTATGTCAGGGCCCTGTCCCGACTTGATGACGTATGTTAGTACTCATAGAGGCTTGCATATTAGAGGTTGTTGTATATATATTTTGCGTGGTCTTGTCGGCTCTTATTAGTCATTGATTTATTTGTGACAGCCTTTTCGACCTTAGTTTATACATATCTATTGTGTTGGGACTTTTCTGCGTGCAGGTTATTATTGATTTCCATCTTATTGTGGGTTTGGAGGCCTTGTCAGCCCAAATTTCATATCATTGTCTTCAGGTATTATAGTTGGTTCGCTCGGGCCTTAGGGTGTCGGGTGCTGCCCCCTCTCCAAGGTTGGGTTGTGACAGATCATCAATGTAAAAATGTGGTACAGAGAAGGACAATAAGAGTAATTTCAATTGGTAATTTATATATATAGTGTAACGACCTGCTAGATTGTTTTGAACTTTTGGATTCATTTTCCTAAAAGATCTTTCATGTAGCTTTATAATGATACTTATGACTTGAGAGGATGGGTGTCATGGTTCACGAGGTAATTAGGTGAGTATCAAAGAAGAAAATCTAAATTTCAAAGTTCTTAAGTTAAAGAAATGGAAAGGTTTGACTAAAGTCAACATCGGAGGTTAACAAACTTGGATCGGAGTTCTGACAATTTGGTGAGGTTTGAAACATGATTTATGACTTAGTTGGATGGTTGAGACAGATTCTGAGAGTGTTAGATTGGGCATATAATTTAAGAGAAAAATGAAGATTTTTGAAACTTATGGTCTAACATAAGCCATAAAGCTTTATGTGGACCCTGATTAATGGTAAAATGAAAAATATAAAATTAAATTACTACCAAACATTTAAAAAATTATTCTTTTTGTAATTAACTAAAAAGAAAAGAGATCACATAAATTGAGATAGAGATGATATTATTTTAAGCTTATTTGTTTCAATTAATCGTATTAGCAAAAGATGTAGAGATTTGAAGAAGAAAAAATGAACAAGAAAAGAAGTCAGAAACAGAAAAAACAACAATAAAAATGAAATTATAATATAAAATGTCACATAAATGCTTTTTAGACCTATTTTTTAGCTCCCACACTATAACGAGGGTGAGATCACTCTCCATTCCACTTGGTATTGAATTTTAGATAGAAAATATTGAAGTTGGAGGTAATAACAACACTTCATAATTTAAGAGTTAAATTGATAAAACACGAAAAATTTAGGGGCTTATAAAGATACGAAAAAGGGCCAGATATTGCCCTAAACTATATGATATTGCATGGAAATGCTCGTCGTTTAAAGCTGGGCACAAACGTGCCACAGTCGTGCAAATATTAGGCACAAACGTGCTTTTGCCGTGCAAAAGCTGAGCCATTCATGCCCCTAATTTGCCCACAAAAATATTTTTTTTCAATTAATACACAGATAACTAATCCAACCCATTCACCCACTTTTAAATCCGAGAAATATATTGGAGGTAATATTTGTTTAGTCTTGAGTACATGGACATATTTTCTCCACTGAATTTCATGAACTGTATATTACGCCAACATTTCTCGATTTTTTCTATAGTGCATTTGTACTAGACACTGTGTTTTTTGGTATTTCTCAATCTTTTTATAGTGCATTTGTGCCCTTCCTTTTCCTCCTCTTCTTCTTCTTACTCCTCCTCATGTTCTTCTTCCTCATCTTCCTCTTCCTCCACCTCTTCTTTTTTTCCTTTTATTCATCCAAGACACTGTGTTTTTTGGTATTTCTCAATATTTTTATAGTGCATTTGTGCCCTTCCTTTTCCTCCTCTTCTTCTTCTTACTCCTCCTCATGTTCTTCTTCCTCATCTTCCTCTTCCTCCACCTCTTCTTTTTTTCCTTTTATTCATCCAATTCTTTCTCTCTCTCTCCCCCCCCCCCCTTCTTCTTCTTCTTCTTCTTCTTCTTCTTCTTCTTCTTCTTCTTCTTCTTCTTCTTCCCCCTTCCCCTTCCCCTTCCCTCTTACCCTTCCCTCTTACTCTTCCTCTTCCTCTTCCTCTTCCTCCTCTTCTTCCTCTTCCTCCTCTTCCTCTTCTTCCACTTCTTCCTCTTCCTCTTCTTCCTCTTCCTCTTCTTCCTCTTCTTCTTCCTCTTCTTCTTAATATTATTCCTCTTCTTCTTACTGTTATTCCTCCTCTTCTTCTTCTTCTTACTATTCTTCCTCTTCATCTTCCTCATCCTCCTCCCCTTCTTCCTCCTCCTCGTCTTCTTCATTTTCTTCTTCTACTTCCTCTTCCTCTTCTTCTACTTCCAACTTATCTTCTACTTCCTCTTCCTCTTCTTCTACTTCCAACTTATCTTCTTCTTCCTCCTCCTCTTGCTCTTCCTCTTCTTCTTCATCGTTTAAAGTTGGGCACAAACGTGCTCATGTCCTAATTTTCTTCTTCTTCTTCTTCTTCTTCTCCTCCTCCTCCTCCTCCTCCTCCTCCTCCTCCTCCTCCTCCTCCTCTTTTTTGTCATACCCCAACCTTAGGGGCTGTGACCGGTACCCGAAGGTCTAAGCGAACCAACTATAGCATCGGTGACACGAACATCGGGCTGACAAGGCCACTAAGTGACCACAGTACAAAGCAAAGGAATTAACATGCATGCAGAAGAACCCAACAACATCCTATATATATATAGCTAAGGCCGACAAGGCCACATCATGGTCATGATAACTATACGGGGGGATGACAAGGCCAAGCAAAACATATATACACTGACAACTGGTCTATAAGCCTCTAAAAGAGTAACACAATATCAACAGGTCGGGACAGGGTCCCGCCATACCCCAAAATTATACATGTATGTATGTAGTAGTACCTATGGACTCAACACCGGCAACTCCGAAGAAGTGGAGTGCGACACTCGATCGCTGATCACTGGATCATATTGAGTAGGTGCGCCAACCTGTCTGTCAGCACCTGTGGGCATGAACACAATGCACAAAAAGACGTCAGTATGAAATATGTACTGAATATGTAGGGCAGTAAGTGTAAGCACAAGAAATGTAAATAACAAAATATGAGATATAGAGACTACCTAAAACTCTGAACAAAGTCCCTGCGGGAAACCATAACTAAAATATGAATACAAATGCATACTCGTAAAATCATCCCTCTCTGTGGAGGTATATATATATATATATCATATCATATAATAATGAATCCCCTTGTGGGGTGAGCTCATCATCATATCATCATCATCCCTGCCCAACTGATCAGTGGTATGCATAGCTACGTGTTTGCCCGGCCGAATCTGACATGACACGGTAATGAAAGAAATACATCTAGGTGTATATCCATATGCCTGCTTGCCAACTATAGCGTGGTGCGGTAATAAAAATAAATACATATGTATATAAGTGCAATGCAAGACCATCCTTAGAAGAGACATCATAGAAAGAGTCGGAGTGGCCTATCGTCGTTACCCTATGACTATCATTATTGTCGCTATGTTCATTATTTTTTCATCAATAGACCAATGAAATAAGAAGTAAAAGAAACATCTTGTTATGAACTAGACATGAAGCATAAGCTGTCTTAACTCTGAGGAAACATGATCAACACAACGATATCGGAAAGAATGTACTAATCGGGGGTACATCATTTTTTTGAGAAATAGATTAGAAGGTTAAGGACATGAGAATATTCTTCAATACGGGATATTTATGAGAAGAAACCAGCTTGATCATTTTGGTGTACCATCAACACATTTTTAACGGGGAATTTTCCAATGAAAGATTATTTGAGTAGTAGTCATGCCACAAAAGAAGAGAGAGCCCTACATACCTCGTTAGCGGAGCTACATACATTTCCCGAGCCATCGAATGTCTTACGAACGTTTTCCTACATAATAAAAATCATTCAAGATCAAAACCAAGGTCATATCTTATGGAAATCTTCATTTAGACATTTAAGCGAGCAACTTGCGAGCATGAGTTCGTAGGCTCTTTTGTAGCTCAAATTCCCAGCAACCCGCTACCAAATTCTACTTTTATACTCCTCCTAATCAATATGATTCCATCCATTTCCTCACAACTCCAAACAACACACCAAAACCATATAAAAATAGTCCAACAATTAAGCTATATTCATAGGAGTTTCTTACAGAATTACAAGAACTTATTCTATGGGGTTTTCAACCAATTCTTAGGATTTATACTTGTAAAAGTTCAAAGAGATCAAAAGGAAGTTAAATTATACCTTATATGATCAGAATCACTCCAAACTCTAAGTTACTTCAAGGCAAAGTCTTCCTCCAAGAAGTGAAATAGCGAAGAAATCACAATTTCAAAGTTGCCATGTTATTTTCCATGTTGAGGTTGTTTGATTTGCTATTAGGGGTGTTTGTGATTGATGGGATAAGGTTTGAGAGATTCTCCTAGGGTTTACTAGTATTTTAGATGAAGAAAAATTTAGGGAAAATCGTCCAAGCTATGTATATTTACAAGGGCAAGTTTAAAGCCACTGACTTAGCACACTGTTCCCGCGGCAATTCGCATCCTTGGACGGAAATGCAAATATCTCTCTCCTCCGATGTTGTATCGATGAATGGTTTGCTGTGTTGAAAATAAGACTCCATGAAATTAAACTTAGATAGGTTATTAACCCTATAACTACTCATATAACATCATATATACCCCTTCTAAGTTGGGCAAAAAATCTTGTTCGAAATTCGACCTGCCCTTCCCCGAGTTTTGACGAACTTAATTTTCTTTGATTTGTTTGACCCCGAACTCTTACAAAACTTTCATAACACCTGTTTAAACTTATTTTTATCCAAATATGTGATCTTAGCCCCACTGAGCTTTACGTTACTTTACCTAAGACGCATACGAGTGCGAAAATACGGGGTGTAACATCCTTCCCCCCTTAAGAACATTCGTACTCGAATGTTAGGAAATATTCTAACTCTTAAGATTTTTGAAAATTTTGGCAGAGTTTTTTCTGTAAACAAGATCTATCCAAACCTGTCAAATATCCCAAACACATGTCCGATGCCACACATGGCGATAAAATACCATAATAATATCATATTGGCCCCCACACGATCGTCTATTTATGCAATAATAAAAAAAGATTAGCCATAACTCACCTCAATTATCATCTACTGAATTCTGGATTGCACCTGCCATATTTTTCTCAACAATATCACCTAAAAATGATGTATGGATTAAGTTCGATAGGTAGAATAGTAGTAAAAGAATCGTATCGCACGAATGTCGTTATAAACCTGAAGACTGAAACAAATGAGCGTATTTGGACTTCATGTCCTCCTCGGCCTCCCATATCATTTTATCTACATTATTATTCCTCCAAAGTACTTTCACCGAGGCTACCTCTTTAGTCCATAGCTTATGGACTTGGGGGATCTAAAATAGCAACAGGAACTTCTTCGTATGACAAGTCCTCAGTAGCCTGAATATCCTCAATAGGGGTGATGCAAGAAGGATCGCATAAGTATTTACGAAGCATAGAAACATGGAATATCATATGGACTGCGTCTAGTTCTGGTGGCAAGTCAAGTTTGTAGGCTACCTAGCCAATTCTCTCACAATACGATACAACCCGACATACCTGGGGCTATGCTTGCCCTTCTTGCCAAATCTCATTACGCCCTTCATAGGCGATACTTTTAAGAACACCCAATCTCCCACAGAAAACTCTAATCTCGATGTCAGTTATCTGAATATGACTTTTGTCGACTCTGAGCTGTATGCAACCTTTCTTGAATCAGCTTTACCTTTTCTATGGCTTGCTGCACTAACTAGGGTCCTAACAACTTTGTCTCGCCGACATCAAACCAGCCAATAGGAGACCTACATTTTTGCCCGTATGGTGCCTCATATGGTGCCATCTGATTACTAGCATGATAGTTATTATTATAGGAAAACTCAATAAGCGGTAAATGATCTTCCCAAATTCCCTTGAAATCTAGGACACAAGCTCCCAACATATCTTCGAGCGTTTGGATAATGCGGTGGGCTTGTCCGTCACTCTGCGAATAAAAAGTTATACTAAGGTTAATCTGAATACCCAAACCTTTCTGAAAAGACCTCCAGAAGTTAGCTATAAATTGGGCACCTCTGTAAGAAATAATAAAAAGTGGAACTCCATGTAGCCGAACTATTTCCTTCATATACAGTGTGGCATAGTCTTCAGCTGAATATGTTGTCTTGACGGGGAGAAAATGGGATGATTTTATCTGCCTATCCATGATGACTCAAACAGAATCGAACTTTCAGCGAGAATCAGGCAACCCTATAATGAAATCCATATTGATCGTTTCCCATTTCCAGGTTGGAATCTCAATATTTTGAAGTAACCCTTCAGGTTTGTGGTGTTCAACTTTAACCTGTTGACAGTTGGGACACTGAGCCACAAATATAGCAATGTCCTTCTTCATGTCATTCCACCAGTATAGCTTACGAAGATTGTGATACATCTTAGTATAACTAGGATGAACTAAATACCGGGACTGGTGAATCTCTGTCATAATTTGCTTACGAAGCTCCCCAACATTAGGTACATACCATCGACCCTTATATTTGAGAATTCCATCATATGATAGCTCGAACAACTGCTTCTTCTGAAAAGGGATGCTCTCCTTAATATTGGCTAACTCCGGATCCTCAAATTATCGTGCTTTTACCTCAGCTACTAGTGAAGACCCCACAACATTTTGTACTACTACAGTCTGGTAACTTGTATCATGTAGCCGCACACTCAGGTTAGCCAATTGATATAGCTCTTTAATCATTTCTAACTTATCAGCTTCTACATGCTTCAAGTTTCCCATGGATTTGCGACTAAACACATTAGCTACCACATTCACTTTGCCAGGATGGTACAAAATGTCAACACCATAGTCCTTCAGCAATTCAAGCCACCTTTGTTGCCTTAAGTTCAGTTTTTTCTGCTTGAATATATACCGCAAACTCCTGTGATCTATATAGATATCAACATGAACACCATAAAGGTAATGACGCCATATTTTTAGGGTAAATGTAACGGTCGCCAACTCAAGGTCATGAGTTGGATAATTTTGTTCGTGCTTTCTCAGATGCTTCAAAGCATATGCAATAACTCTGCCATACTGCATTAGAACATGTCCCAATCCGACCCTGGACGCATCGAAATATACCACATAACCCTCAAATCTCTCAGGAAGTGTTAGAACAGGCGCTGATGCTAAGCGCTTCTAAAACTCATGAAAGCTCATTTCACAGGCATCAGACCAATAAAACTTTGTGGTTTTATGTGTCAAATTGGTCAAACGAGTGAAATAGAAGAGAAATTTTCACAAACTACCGATAATAGCTGGCTAAGCCTAAGAAACTATAAACTTTCGTAGAAGTTGCGGGCCTCAGCCAATTCTTTACTACCTCGATCTTCTATGCATCCACTTTAATACCTTCGTCTGAAATGATATGCCCAAGGAAAGCCACCGAGTTCAACCAGAACTCACATTTGGAGAATTTAGCATATAATTTGCGATATTGCAAAGTCTGCAACACTATATGCAAATGCTCTGCATGCTCTGCTTTTGACCGAGAATATATCAGAATATCATCAATAAACACGATTACGAAGATATTCAGGAATGTCTTGAAAACCTGATTCATTAAATCCATAAAAGCCACTGGCGCGTTAGTAAGACCGAAATACATAACAAGGAATTCATAATGGCCATATCTGATCCGAAAAGCCGTCTTCAGAATATCCTGCTCCTTGACTCACAACTGATGATAACCAGACCGAAGATCGATCTTAAAAAAATACTTGGCACCTTGCAGCTGATCAAATAAGTCATCAATTCTAGAAAGGGGTACTTATTCTTGATGGTTACTTTGTTGAGCTGACGATAATCAATACACATCCTCAATGAACCATCCTTTTTATGAATGAACAGTACTGGTGCACTCCACGGAGAAGTATTGTGCCTAATGAAGCCCTTATCCAGAAGATCCTTCAGTTGAGCTTTCAATTCCTTTAATTCAGCAGGGGCCAATCTGTACAGTGGAATAAATATAGGCTGGGTATTTGGAAACACATCAATAGCAAAGTCAATTTTCCTTTTAGGAGGAAGAACATGAAGTTCATTAGAAAATACATTTGGGAATTCATTAACGACAGGTATCGATTGAAGAGTTGGAGATTTTGCCTCCACATCCTACACTCGGACAAAATGATAGATGTATCCCTTCGAAATCATCTTTTAAGCCTTAAGTTAAGAAATAAACTTCCCTTTAGGAGCTACAACATTGTCTTTCCATTCAATAACAGGCTAGCTTGGGAAATTAAAACGAACAATCTTCATCTAACAATCTAAAGAAAATGTTGTAGATGTTGTTAGCTGAACAATACCACATCTGCCTCTCATCAGACAATATCTCATAATATGACCCAGTTGTCCACATGCATAACATACATCAACACCCTAGCGACACAACCCAAAACGATCCCTACCACATCTATCACATCGGGACACCTGAGGCCTAATCTGGCTGAATTAACCTCTAAACTGCAGGCTTGATGTCCGCGAACCCTAACCTGGACAAGAATAAGTGGTCCAATCACATCACTGACCCTGAAACTGTGATGGCACACTAGCTGCCAGATAAGATGAATGCCTAGGAAACTGAGAAGTTATAGTGCACTCATTCACCAAGTGCGGCCCCAAACCATTAACAAATTAGTGTACCAGGTAATATCCATATTTGGGCTCAGAGAAGCTGTAGTGCACTCATTCACCAAGTGCAGCCCCAAACCATTAATAATAGACCAATGAAATAAGAAGTACAAGAAACAACTTATTATGAATTAGACATGAAGCATAAGTTGGCTTATCTCTCAGGAAACATGATGAAACCCCGATTGTTACATTCTTTCTGATATCGTTGTGTTGATCATGTTTCCTGAGAGATAAGCCAACTTATGTTTCATGTCTAGTTCATAACAAGAGTTCATAATAAGATGTTTCTTGTACTTCTTATTTCATTGGTCTATTGATGGAATAATAATAAGCGTAGCGACAATAATGATAATTGGATGGTAACGACAATAACGATAGTTGGAGCGTAACGACGATAGGCCACTCCGACTCTCTCTATGGTGTCTCTTTTGAGGTCGATCTTGCATTGCGCTTATATACATATGTATTTATTTTTATTACCGCACCGCGCTATAGTCGGCTAGGTAGACACATTTATGTACACCTAGATATATTTCTTTCATTACCGTGCCATGTCAGATATGACCGGGCAGGCACGTAACTGTGCATACCACTAATCAGTTGGGTAGGGATGATGATGATATGATGATAAGCTCACCCCACAAGGAGATTTATTATTATATAACATACATATATATATATACACCTCCACAGAGAGGGATGATTTTATGAGTATTTATTTACATACATATTCTAGTTATGGTTACCTACGGGGGCTTTGTTCAGAGTTTCAGGTTGTTTTTATATCCATCCTTTGTTATTTACATTTCTTATGCTTACACTACATATTCAGTACATATTTTGTACTGACGCCTTTTTGTGCATTGTGTTCATGCCCACAAGTGCTGACAGATAGGCTGGCGCACCTTTTCACTAGGACCCCATGATCAACAGTCGAGTGTAACACTCCATTTCTTCGAAGTTGCCGGTGTTGAGTCCATAGGTATTACCGTATATGTACATGTATAGTTTTGGGGTATGTCGGGGCCCTGCCCTGATCTGTTGATAATGTGTTACTCTTTTAGAGGCTTGTAGACCAATTGTTAGTGTATATATATTTTGCTTGGCCTTGTCGGCTCCTTTGTATAGTTGTCATGACCGTAATGGGGCCTTATTGGCCTTATATATATATATATATATATATATATATATATATATATATATATATATATATATAGGTTGTTGTTGGGTTCTTCTACGTGCAGGTTAATTCTTTTACATTGAACTGTGGTCACTTAGCAGCCTTGTTGGCCCGATATTCGTGTCACGTGTCACCGATGCCATGGGTTGTTCGCTCGGGCCTTCGGGTGTCGAGTGCCAGCCACACCCGCCAAGATTGGGGTGTGACATTTTTCCTCTTCCTCCTATTTTCCTCTTTTTCTTTCTCCTCTTGTTTCTTCTTCTTTCTCTTCTTCTTCTTCCTCTTCTTCTTCTTCTTTCTTTTCCTCTTCTCCTTCCTCCTCTTTTAATTACTCTTTCTATTCCTCTTCGTTGTTTAAATCTGGGCACAAACGTTCCCCTGTTGCACAAAAGTTGGGCACAAACGTACTTTTTCCGTGCAAAAGTTGAGTCATTCATGCCCCTAATTTGACAGAACCCACAAAAAATCACCTTTTTCAACTAATACCCAAATAACTAACTCGACCCATTCACCCTATTTGTTAAACCCGAGAAATTTATTGAAGATCATATTTGTTTTGTCTCACATAGTACATGTACATATTTGATCCACTGAAGTTCCTGAACTGTATATTACACCAGCATTTCTCAATTTTCTTCAGGGTTAGATTCTTCCTTTAATTATATTGCGTGAATTTGAAATAGGTTAGCACTCTTGTGTGATTTCCAGCCATTTTTCTCTCTTATTTTTTTCACTTGCTATGAAATATCGGAAGATTAGGGTTCTTCAATGAACATGATGTTCTCATTAGTGAAAAAAGTCTTTTGAAAAGGAAAAACAATGCTCTTATCAGTGAAAACTAGTCTTTTAAAAGGCAGTTTCAGGACTCGTCCCAGGGCGAGGCACTGGAAAAACGTCATGGGGCTTACATGCGGAGCTTAGTTCCTGTGAGGCTTACACCCTAAGCGCTAGATTGTACGCCCTAAAAACGCCTAACTCCCAACGCTCGGAGCTCGCTTAATAGTTCTTACACAAATTTTATGTTAAATTTTTTAATTAAAATCGTTGACCCTCATAATTCTTTAACAAATAAATGATACTTAATGATTTTTCATCTATAGAAATAAGAAGATTGGGTGTAACTCAATTAACAAGTCGTAGTATTGCATATTTGCTATTTGAGAACATCGTGAGGGTGAATATCCTTTAATATTTCTTTTAAAATACATAGCCGAATTGTACATTTTCACTTGCCATTGATCTTTTGTCCTAGGTATCAAAATTATCATATTTTATTATTTGCTATTTGAAAGTAATTTTATTTTTATTCATGAAGGAGTTATGTTTTAATTACAATACTGATAAAATTTATTGATTATTTGCTTATAGGGAGATAAAATGAATAATATGATAGTAATATTATTTTAAGAAATTGTGATTTTTTTATTGTTTGAAAGTTAATATGTTAGAGTTGATTTGCATTTCATAATAGCTTTTATTTCATTATATTGTTTTACTTGTAAAATTATGCTATATATAATTACAAGTTGTAAATGACGTATAATGGATTGCTTTTAATTAATTTTTTGTGAGGATCAATCACATATATATATATATATATATATATATATATATATATATATATATATATATATATATATATGTGTGTGTGTGTGTGTGTGTGTGTGTATCATATTTTTACCGTTTTCTTTTATTTTTATGTAATTTTACCTATTTAAAAATATTTCTTATAATTATATTATTTTACTATAAAATTAAATACACATAGGGCTTACACCCCGTGCCTCGAAGCATATGCCTCGTCGAGGCATGTGTAAAACGCCCCGCCTTATGCTCTTGCCTTTTAAAACATTGGTGAAAATAATCTTTTAAAGGAAAAAGTAAAATCTCTTCAGCTTGAATCTGTAAGGGTCTTGTTTGGAAAGTCACCTAGTAATTGGAATTGGTGTAATTACTAAGGTAGTAATTACACATCCTAGTAATTACGCAGTATAGTAATTACGAATACGTGTTTATTTTGCATACTGTAATTACAGTGCAATTACAAATATATTATTTGGTTGCACAAGTGTAATTACACAGTTTGAAAAAAATTTAAGAACTTTTGAACAAGCCTTCTAAATCCAAATTTTTTGTTCTTTTATTTGAGTTCATAATAATAATAACTGGCGGGTTTCATTAATGAAAAGAAAAAAGATTTCGTCGATCGCCCTAGATAGACAACTAACCGCTTCTTGCTTTTTTTCCCTCTCTGGCTTGACTACTCTGCTTGCTTAACACAAGTCTTATTTAACCTTCACGGACCGCTTCACTACCCAGCAAGCTCCGGCTCAAAAGCAAGAAGCAAGGGCACAACAGCTGCGCGAAAGCCGTTGTGCCTTAGCGCATACCTTTTGGCTAGCTTGACTTCACTCACTTCAGAGAGAGAAAAAAATAAATATAAAGGAGCGTAGCATGCAGAAAGAGAAAGAAATCCCTTCTTCCGCTTAAGGCACCGAAGTCCCTGAGCTAATATCAATAGCAGTTGATTCAAGGGAAGTTCTTTCTAGAGCCGTAAGAGTCTATTATGTCTTGCTTTCTGATTTAAAAATTAATTTAAAAAAAATAAATTTTAATATTTGACAAATATGTACTTTTATAAATGATATTAAATTAGGCATTAAAGATACACATTATTTAAAAATATATTAATTAATAATGATATATTTGTAACTAATGTTGTAAAAACTAATGCTAATAATATTTTAATTTAGTTAATTATAAGAACAAAAAGCACACATTTTGAAAGAATATCTGAATGATATATTTGAGAAAAAGATTAATATTTATAAATATAATGCCATAACATTTCAAATATTTGACAAAATATAGTGTGTCAATTCTAATTGAAAAAAGAACAGCATGCAAAGAGAAATTACAAGTCAATACTACTAAGAAAATAAATTAGAACCGAAAATATTATATTCGGTCAAAATCTATTTTTTTTTAACATAATACTATTATGTCAAGTTCCAACATAACATAAAATAAGTTCCAACATAATTTAAGTAAATATAATTCAAAAGAGAAGGAAAATATAAGTCTATAAAGAAAACACAGTCTTAACCTTATTTTAAAACGTTAACCAAGTTTGTTAATGACTAAGTTATGCTAATATTATCAAGAACTAGAATAATAATGTAGTTACTTTAAATGAATAAAATAAAAAATAATAAGAAATAGAAAAATGAGCAATTACATGGAATCACAAGAAGCAAAGGTAAAAAAAATGAGAATAATGAAATTAAAGATAAATAATGTAAAAAAGATAAATAAATTTTAAGAAAAACAATTTAAAAAGTAAATATAAAAAAAAAAACAATATAAATAAAAAGGAAAAGAAATTAAGAAGTCCCTTGAGAATTGAAGAGTGTAATTACTACCTGTCAATTACATGCTGACAATGTTATTACTTGGTCGGACAAACAGACCAAACTGTGTAATTATACTCAATTCCAATTACATGGGTGACTGAGATAAATTCTTCTATTATTGATAATGAGGATTTGAAACTTCATCTACTATTAATAATGAGGATTTTAAGAAAGTTATGGGTGAAGTTGAAGTTTCTTCTTCTGTTGATAGTAGACTTGAGAATACGAGGGAGAAAATCTATTTTATGTTATTGGGTTGCCTTATTTGGTGTGCAGTTTGTTACATGTTATGAGGGAAAACTTGAAAAATGGATGTAATTGTATAATTTAAATGCAATATTGTAGGAATTTTGTTGGGTTGTTGTTCGCAGCGGATATTGAAAATTTGTTTCAAACCCAACAAACGTAGAACAATTTGACTATAGAATAATTTTAAACTATAAACATACGACTTGAATGGTACTTACATGTTTACAATATCTAGAATCTTTATCAACTGTGGCTGCGCACGCGAATACCATTTCGATTGCAAGCTCCAAGCTTCAATGTATTCCTCCTTTGGAAAGCTAGGAAATCCGGCAGAGGTTCGAGAGAGTGTTTTGATTCTGAGTCTCTCAGACTTAGAATAATGATATGAAAATCAAGTGTATTGAATAATGAAGTGTATGTCTGAATTTATAGGTGAAAAATTAGGTCAAACCGGATTAGGGTTTGACCTTGGGCCTGGCCCAAAATTCGAGATAGATTAGGTCATGGCGCCACGGCCCTATGGTGTGGGCGTCGCGGCGCTGACGTGGCCCTACACTGTCTCATTTTATTTTCTGCACATTCTTAATTAAATCCAAAATCCAATTTTGACTTAATTAAAACAACCATTATTCATTTAAATATCTCGATTCTAAATCAAATATTTAATACTCTCTCAATACATCCTTAGATCGAAAAGACAATCGACATAGTGTGACCCTGCAGGCCTTCACATATCGATATTAATCAAATTAAGGTCTACGCGGAACTCCTAGATGGAGCCGCAAGACGAACTCAATATGTGAAGTACGTTTACACGAATCCAGTAAACTTAACCTTTATGTGGTAAGATAAAATCCTTTCATTCACGACACACCCAATTAAGCTTAGGATCTGTCAAGTGTCTATCCAAATGGCTTAATCATTGTATCTCATCTATATTAGTTGACAACTAGACCATATTCTAAATATGTCTATTGCGTTGGCCAATGACTTAGTCAACCTAATATCACTGAGAAGCTGAGTATTCTCTCGAATATACATTCGAGGAATGAATCCTAATCTTGGCTCAACTACCACCTTTAATCCACACTGTAATGTACCCAATACAAGCCGTATCTCAACCTATAAGTCATTTGATCTTAGGACAAGATCAAAGTATATTACTTTGTAGACAAGGTGCACATTGACCTCAAGTCTAATGACTTCTATCTCCCACACACTGATCATACTTTAGACAAGTATAACAAACAGTATATCAGCAGGGTATACCAATACTTCCAAAGTATCCATGTGTCCATCACGAGTAGCCATTACTCGTAGCAGGTAAGGCATACTACATCCTCTAAGGATGTGATGCAGACCACATGTCGACTTATCACATATCATCGATATCCCATTCTTGATGATCATTAGTCGAGCCTATTTTAAGAGTTACGTTATAATATTAATATCTCACATTATTAATAACAACGTAACCTCTAGGGAGACATATTATAGAATATTATAAACAATCAACTAATAATTCAATAATTGCAAATGCCAAAATATTAATCTCTAATAATAATAATACGAATGTGTATAAAGTACATTTTTCCTAATACAGATTGTCTCTAGGACATACATATACTTTCAAATATAATATTATGGTGGATGGATTGTAATTGCAAATATATTTTTTTGTGTTTTGGAATGCAATGAATTTTTATTCCATATTGTTATTTTTTGTGCAATAATTTTAGTTGTATAATTGTGGGATTACATTGGGTATTATGTTGTTGTTCTAATGGTTGAATGGTTTGATCCAATTTCAAAATGCATTACCAAAAAAACAATGAATAGCATAAAGTGTACTATAAAAAATTGAGAACTATTGTTGCAATACGTAGTTCAAGAACTTCAATGGATCAAATATTTTTCTATACTACGTGAGACTGAACAAATATGTCTTTCAATATATTTTGCGGATTTAAAAGATCAGGTGAATACGTCACCTTAGTTATTTGGGTATTAATTGGAGAAATTTAGTTTTTTTGTGGGTCCCGTCAAATTGGGGGCATGAACAACTCGACTTTTGCATGACATGGGTATGTCTGTGCCCGGTTTTAAATGAAGGTCATTTTCTTGCAATATCGTATAATTTAGGGACATATCTGCCCTTTTTTAAAGATGTTAACTCACAAGAAAGTCTCATTTAGATATTTTTTTTGTCATTTATAAAAAAAAGTAAGAGTATGGACTTTAACTATTCCACTAAGCAAACTAAATTTTGGATTAAATTTAAAACCTAATAAATTTAGGCTCCAACTGATCTTCAACCGTCTTCTTCTCTCCAAAATCGGTTCTTTGATCTTCCTGCTTTTCCTCATTCTCAAAACAAGAAAAAACTTGATAAGATTCTAGATAAATCTGTAGTAATTTGAAGTTCTTGAATATCCCCTTCTCAACTTCCTTTGAAAGTTGTGATTACAAAATTTGCGAGATTTGCATTAGCGTTTACCTTGAAGAGATAATTAGGTATGAAACCCTAATTTTATCTTCAATATGATATTTCAAATTTCAGTTTGTAATTTTTTTTGTCTGAGTTTCACAGTTTGTATCTTCGCTTTTTCATCATAGTCATGTCTAAGATGAAAAATCAAAGTAAAAAAATAAAAAATAGTATGTCGGCAGGGAGTCCTTTGAAAATAATAAGAATAGTCGGAAAAGATTGAGTGTGGAGGTGGAAGTAGTTGCCGATGACACTGTGTTGACTAGTTTTATTAATAAACGAAAAAATGATTCTAATATACAAGTAAAAGAAGAAAAGGATGGGAAGAAACTGTTGAAGAAGAAAAGAATGGTGATGTTCAGGAAGAAGATTAAAATAGTGTTGTTCAGGAAGAAGAAACTGCTGAGGGAGTAGTGAAAATAGTGTTGAAGATGATGGTAAAATGGGCCCATAATTTAAGAGCAAAAATGAAGTTTTTTGAAACTTAGGGCCTAAAATCAGCAATAAAAATTTATGTGAACTAGAAATCATCTCATTAAGGGTAAAATAAAAAATTTAAAGTTAAATTATTATCAAATATAAAATTGTATAAAAAGAAAAGAGCATAGAGATAATATTATTTTAAGGTTAGTAGTTTCAGTTAGCCGTTATTAGCAAAAGACATGGATGGCAGGTGGGTATAATTTTGCGAATTCCGCACAACTGGGGCAGGTATGGGTATAACTTTGGCGGGTAGTAGGCGGGCATGAGTATTGAAAATGTACCTGTCACGGGTAGGCGGGTAGGTGGTGGATTTGCAGTCATACCCCCCTCCCCCGGCCCGCATCCAACCGCCTACCCGCCCGCCTCCCCCGCCACGCATCCAACCACCTACCCGCCCGCCTACCTGCCCTCCTTATACCCGCCCCAAGCCCAAAATATTAGCAGCTCATAAGTCGTGCCTTCAGCCCATAAGTCACGACAAGTCTCTCATTCTCCAACAAAACTCAAAACCCTACGCCTCTTCAGTCCTTCATGCCTTCACGCCTCCCTCTCTCTCGTTCCCCTTCACGCCGTCTCTCCTCCCTCTCTCATTCTCGATGTCTCTGCCTTTTTCTTTAAAGGAGATGCTGATCGGGAAATATTGGAAAATATTGATGTCTTTGCTTTGTGCTTTGGGGTTGTCTTGGTGAGGTCAATTTTTGTGCATTTGTTAAGTTTTACCTATTGGGTTTGTGGAGTTCAATTGAAAAAGTTGAAAAACTTTAGCTTATATAGCTGAAATAATATCTGGGTTTTGTCTACATTTGTAATATATAGCTATTTGGGTGGATAATTTTTGGGTTTTCTTGGAAATTTTGTTTTCTTGATTCTTTGCTGTGTAAGGGGGAAGAGGTGGAAAAATTAGGAATTCTGATGGTGAAAAAATCCAGAATTCTCCTCCCTCTCTCCCAAAGGAAATGAGATTGTGACAGTATTGATTCTTGACTCAATTTTTTGGGATAATTTTTGAAATTTGAATTTTTGGGATCATGTTGATCACTAATTGATCACAAATGAATTGATTACAAATTATGGCAGACGGGTATAGGCGGGTATTGACGGGTGACGGATATCTACTTGGGTGGTGGAGTGGGTGTGGATTTAGGAATATACCCGCCTAGGTGGGTATGGATGTTGAAAATTGTATCCGCCACGGGTGACGGGTATAAAATTTTCTGGCGGATACGGGTGCAAGGGAAGGGGTACCCGCACCCCGCCCCACCCAATTGCCATCCCTAGCAAAAGATATAGAGATTGAAGAAGAAAAACTGAATAAGAAAATAAGTCAGAAAAAAGAAAAAACAAACAGTAAGAAATAAAAGAATAACATAAAATATCACGTAAATGCTTTTTTAAACCTATTATGTATCTCCCATATTGTGTTTTAGATGGAAAATATCAAAGTGAGTGATTATAACAACATCTCATAACATAAGTGCTAAATTGATAAAACGTGGATAATTTAGGGGCTTTCAAAGATACGGAAAAGGGCAAGACATGCCTCTAGACTATATGATATTGTATAAAAATGTTCATCGTTTAAAACCGGTACAAATATATTCATGTCGTGCAAAAGCTGGGCACAAACATGCTCCCGTCGTGCAAAAGTTGAGCCATTCATGCCCCTAATTTGACGGATAACTAACCCGACCCATTGACCCTATCTTTTAGATCGGAAAAATATATTAGAGGTAATATTTGTTGAGTCTCACATAGTATATGGATATATTTGCCTTTATACTATGCGAGACTGAACAAATATGTTCTCTAATATATTTTTCAGATTTAAAAGATCAGTTGAATAGGTCGCGTTAGTTATTTGGGTATTAACCGGAGAAACTGAGTTTTTTTATGAATTTCGTAAAATTAAGGGTATGAATGGCTCGGGTTTTACACAACAGTGACGTATGTGCCCAACTTTAAAGAACGGGTTATTTCTTGTAATATCATATAGTCCAAGGGTATATTTGTTCCTTTTCTAAAAATATTAAGCTCAAAAGAAAATCTCATTTAATTTTTTTTTTTTGTCATTTATAAAAAAACAGGTAAGAGTATTTAGGTAAAACTTGCCCGGTGTTTACATCAAACTAATCAATTTAACTTTTATAGTTAAAATATAAATTGAAAATATATATTAATTAATAATGATTGAGGCATAAGTGTGTATATGTATACACACATGTATTGTTTTCACTGTTTTGGTGTATAACTCGGGTGCGGATAAATTTTTTCCAGTATTTTTTTTAAGCAAAAAAAAAACAAAAAAGAAGGTTAAAGACTGTTGACCGGAATCAAGTTATGATGACACTTCCATTTGTCAGTGGGGAGTTACAAGTAGTCTCAATTATTAGAGTTTGACAACCGCAACCTGCGAATGTGTGGGGGTTATTATCGTCATTTCCCTCGTATCCTCATCACAGCTACACTGTCATCCTGCAATTTTCACCCAACACACTGAAGTGAACCAACGATCCAACCTTGTATGCCATTTGCAACACTTTACCTATGTTCTAAAAAAGGCATGTCCTAAATCTCTATCTTTCTGTCTTTTTTTTTTAATTCTTCTATTCTTTAAGGTTGTTGTCGGATTAATATCGAGTTGGATCTTGATTTTAAAAGTTGTTGTTGTGGGTGTTAAAGGAATTACGTGCACAACTTGTGCAATTTAAGTGCAGGAAAAATATTTGATTTTTGTCCATACAGGTCTGAATTTTGTGTTTCTAAGCATTTCATTTTATTAGTGTTTTTTGTTCTTAAGTTTAAATATTTGTCAAGGTTGTTTTAATTTACTTGTGATTTTTCATTTTGTTGACGTAACAATTCAATTCTTGGAGTTCTCCAATCAAGAACATAGCTTCTTTTGAAATTCTTTTACAGCATTCTTGTTGTTATCCAAAAATATTCTTTGACCTGCATAGGTTAAATGCAAATGGTGCTTTGGTTATTCCGTCTTTCCATTTCTCAAAGAGAAATTTGGGTTTCAGGGTATCTAACTTATAAGCTCTGTAGATAGATGATTAGTACCCACTCTGTTCATGTTTGACTTGGCACACCCATTGAGAAGAATGGGTGTGCCGTGAAGGGAGCCTTGGAGCAACGGTAAAGTTGTCTCTGTGCGACCTATGCGTCATGGGTTCGAGCCGTGGAAGCAACCACTAATGTTTGCATTAGGTTTGGTTGTCTATAGCACACCCCTTGGGTGCGGCCCTTCCCCGGATCCTGCTAACGGGAGGCTTTGTGCACCGAGCTACCCATTAAGAAACAATAAATAAAGTGGTAATTTTACTATATCACCTCTAATTATTATATGTTGGGAAATGAATTGGAAATAATTATAGTACTTAATAATAAGGGTAAAATATGTATAAAATGGTAAATTATCACTTGGTTTTCCAAACCGGACATCTATTTTTAGGATAGTAGACAAGTAAAAATGGACGGAGGGAGTAGTTTGAGAGAAATGATTGATGCAGGCTTCATATCAGCTGCTAAAGTATCTAATGTTAGTTTCCCCTCTATGGAGACCAGGCGGCTAATAGCACTTTTGGGGAAAACACAAGTTAGTTGATTTCCTTTTAGTCTTGATTTTCCAAGGCTACTTTGGAAATGCATTTTTCTACTCAGATTCAGATACCTGTAAGTTTAAATGCAATTCTTATGGAAAAGATACATGTACTTTTAGGCCCTCTTTTGTTTTTGATGTTTTAAATTAAGCAGAATGGATTTCCGGTTCACTGGCTAGAAGAACTCTGCTTAAAATGGTGTTGTAGAATGCAAGTGAAAGGAAATGAGGAAACTTTTATGTGTCGAGTGTTAGGTTTATTTCCATGTTTGCTTTCAATTTAATAATCTACTTCTAGGTTTACATCTATAGAGCCAAGAGTATTTTGGTAATACTCTGTCTTGCAATTCTTCAGAGAATTTATCATATGTTTGGATCTTCAAAATTTATGGGAGATTTTTTTTTTCCTGATGAAGTAAAAAGCTTCATTGAAGGCATCAAGAAGATGCAAAAAGAAAAGTACATTTGAGCTTACAAATTTGTGAAAATAAAGTTAAGAGAAAAGCGTAACAAAATCTCAGAATTAAATTTCCTCACTTTATTTTAGAAGGCGATTCCCCGGAAATTGGGTTGGAGGGATATACTGTATAAGGTAGGATATTACTGATTTTATCTTTTATGAGAAATCGCGGAGGTCACATTTAATCTTTTGTAATTCAAAAAAAAAAGAAGAAATTGCTGAGATCACTGGCCAAGTTGAGTAAGTGATGGCTTTAGTAGAAGCGACCCCCCCTCACACACACAGTAAGAGAGAGCGAGAGAGGTGTAGGGTTGGCGTTGGTTTCCAGATTATGCGAAGGTGGGGAGGGGGAAGAGAGACGGTGAATAACGATACTAGGTTTAGGAGGAATGTAAGGTGAGTTCCTACATTTTCTATCATATTTTCCCACTTTTCTGATTAATCGGTTTGCTAAAATTATAGTTGATTTTTCTGTTATTGTTTTCCATAGCATTCAAACACAAAGGAAAAGAAAAATTGTTTCCTAGAACCCCCTTACTAAATTCCATGCTCAACTTTTTGTGTTCTCTTTGGAGTATTAGTTTCTTAGAAATCAAGAATGATTTTATTTAGAAAGTTTCTGTTGAAGCTTTCCACTAACTGGAATTCCTAGACTTTTTCTTCTTTTTAATATCCGTCACTAGGCTGGCAGAGAACCTTCTGTTTACTTGTTTCCTTCATGATGCTTCAATTTATTGCTGATCCTTTGGCTACTCCAAAACCTTTCTAATCCTTGGGGATTTGTTTTCTGAATTCAGCTAGATACCAGCACAAATCAGTCCCAGATATGCAGCATACATGTTGTCCATTATAGCCTGAGATCTCCTCTCTTAGCCTACATCAAAAACCTATATTCTAAGACCCTTGTTGGCACATAAGCTTGTGATTGAAGCCATTTCAAAAAGGCATTTTCTTTTTTCTGACAACTGAAAAACTGTCGAGGGCCATTGGCACACGACTCGAAATCCGGTGGAGAATGAACACGGTCCTCTACCCTTCTCCACTTAAATACCAAGATTTTGTTTGCAACATGTTACTAACTCGTTATGTGTGCTTAACCCACACAATGTACGATGCTCTTATGACTAGATCAAAGTTTCACGCCCCAAATACACGTGACCGGCATCCGGAGCTCTACCCCACCTGAGCGAACTAACCCATACAAAAAACCCATCTTTATGCTTAATAGATACATGCGAAAGTCTTTTCAAATTAAAATATCATCATTTGAACAATTTAGGACCAAAGCATGAACACACTCTTTTTTTTGGTAACTAATTTTGTATTACCAGGGATAAATATTTACAAGATTCAGAACTATAACCCTCTAGAGTTGGACAAACGGCCCAACTTCTAGTGCAACTAACCAAACAAAAACAATTTGTGAAACATCAGTACTACATGATTCTAATGGCATACTGTTAAGGATAAAAATTCAATGCTTGCAGCTGCTTTCTGAGTCTTGGCTTCATGCCCCCTTTTCAATGTATATCCTATATCAAGCTCTTGACCATCACCATCTCAGTCCTCGTTTTACTCTGAAATACCCTCTGATTTCGTCCTGCCATATATAATATATACATCCTGTCAGGGCCATTCTATAGATCACATCTTTTTCCCCATTCCCATTTTCATGCTTCCTTGCCCAGATATGCTCCTGTTCCCAGTTGAGTATACTTCTATGAATGTTCATCCATGTGAGTATTTTCTGCCACACCTTTGCTGCTACTGGGTACTGAAAGAATAGATGTTGGATGCTTTCAGGGCTGACTTCACATAGTGGACATGTTGGGCTGCAATTAATCTTCCACTTGATCAGTCTATCTTTGGTGGCAAGCCTTCCATTAATTGCTAGGTAAAGAATGAACACCCATCTTGGGCACCCTTGGTTATTGCAAGTCATTCTCTGCCACTGCACTCTTGGATACTCCTTTCTAAGGTTGGGCACCCTTCGTTATTGCAAGTCATTCTCTGCCACTGCACTCTTGGATACTCCTTTCTAAGGTTGTTGTACATCTTTCTTATTGAGAAGTCTGGTAGGTGTAGAAAATCCTCTTTGTCTATACCAGCCTCCTCAAGGTACTTCTGTGCTCTGATAATCTTTCTGATAACCTAGGATGCTTGGTTTGTTGTTGTTTCCCATACTTCACTTTCCTTTATGTAAAAGGCATGTACCCATACCCATTGAGTATAGCAGGCCTATTCCAAGTATATATATATATCAGTGATGTTTAAGCAGGTTGATGTTTAAGCCACCTGCTGTCATAGGTAAGCACAGTGTTTCCCATGCTATAAGGGCTCTTTTGGAAGGTTCTACAGTCCCAGTCCGGAGAAATTTTATGCATACTGTTTCTATTTGCTGGATAATCTTCTTTGGAAGAACAAAGATTTGGGACCAGAAATTTTGGATTGATAATAGGACACTTTTGATCAATTGAATCCTTCCTGCATATGACAGAAACTTTGATGTCCAAGTGGTGATCTTACCAATCATTTTCTCCAGCAAGGGTTGACATTGTCCTATAGATAGTCTTTTGGAGCTTAAAGACACCCCTAAGTATCTAAAGGGCAAGGTGCCAGTAGCAAAGCCTAGGGCCTGTATGATCTTGTTTTGCTCCTCTTGATCTACCCCCCCAGAATAAATGCAACTTTTGCCTTGATTAGCAATCAAACCAGAGGACACAGAAAAAAGATTGAAAAGCTTCAAACAGTAAGCTAGCAGAGCCCAAATCACCTATACAGAAAAGAAGGTCATCTGCAAAGCCTAGTTGAACAAGGTTCATTTTCTCACATCTAGGATGAAAGTTAAAATCAGGGTTATTTTGAGCTTTTTCAGAATCCTACTCAAATATTCCATGGCTATCACAAATAAGAAAGGTGATGATGGATCCCCCTGGCTCATCCCTCTTTTTGCATTAAAGGGTGGTGTGGGGTTTCCATTAATCAAAATGGAGTAGGACACTGTTGACACACAAGTCATGATCCACCTGACAAAAATGCTTGGAAAATGCAACCCATTGAGAACTTGTTCTAAGTATACCCATTCCACAGAATCATAGGCTTTTTGCATATCAATTTTGATCATGCATCTAGGAGACACTCCCTTCCTCCCATAACCCTTAACTAACTCATGGCTCAGAATAATATTATCATGAATAACCCTCCCAGGAACAAATGCAGCCTGGCCACTGTCTATGATACTACCCATCACCCCCTGAGGTCTAGTGGTTAACATCTTGGAAATGATTTTGTAAATGGTAGTGCAACAAGATAGGCCTGTATTGTCTAATGGATGTAGGGTTATTGACTTTGGAATAAGTGTAACAGAAGTGCAGTTTATGGCTTTACACATATCATTTGTATAAAAAAACTGTAGGATAGAGTGAGTAACAGGAAACAGGAATTCAGACCATCCACCCCAGGTGTCTTCATGTCATCTATATCCTTGAGTGCATTGTACACATCATCAACATTGAAAGGCCTGATCAAGTTCTGTTGCTGCTCTCTGCTAAGTGTTGGCCCATTACCCATCATATCAGGTTGAATAGCAGGAAGAGATGAATTAGTAGTGCCCAGTAGTGTCTTGTAGAAACCCAGAATCTCTTCCTCAATCTTTACTTCATTTTGGACAAGTGTGCCATTTGCAGTCATCAAGGTGTGGATTTGGTTCTGTGCTTTCCTACTTTTAACATTAGCAAAGAAATATGCATTATTTGAATCTCCTTCTTTCAGCCACTTGACCCTTGACTTCTGCCTGTATATACTTTCCTCAATGACATTCCATTTTTCCAGCTTGCCCTTCAATTCCTTTTCTTCAAAGAACTCTGCTTGACAGCTTGGGTTCCTCATTTGCTCTTGTAAGGTTTGAAGTTCCAATCTAGTCTGTTTGATCTTCTCATTGACCCCCATAAATTTTTGGTGTTCAAAGCTTTGATGCTCTCCTTAACCTCTTTTAGTTTCTGCCAAACATGCTTCATAGTACCTTGTGCTATATTATTTCCCCAACTGTCCTGTACTATTGCTGGAAATTTTGGATGTTCAGCTATGCAGTTAAAAAATCTAAAAGGCTTAGCAGCTGGTTTTGCAATCCTACTCAAATCCCGACTGAGTGGTGAATGGTCAGAAAATAAAGGATCAAGCACTTGCACAACAACAGGGTTCATATTCATCATCCAGTGGGTGTTAACTAAAGCTCTATCTATTTTGCTGATCACGTGGTCGTTAGTCCATGTGAATTCTCTTCCCACAGTTGGTAGTTCAGTCATCCCAGTATCATTCAAGAACTCCAAGTCTTTAATTTCACCGTCTTGTATGGTATTGCCTTGAATCCTATCTTCCACATTCAAGACAGCATTATAATCACCCATTAGAAGCCATGGTGTCTTGATTGTGCTATCCAACTCCTTCAACTCCTCCCATAAAGTCTTTCTGTCATGTATTGTGTGCAACCCATAAATAGTAGCCATCAGTATTTGTGTTCCCCCAGGTTCTGTAATGTCCACTAGGATGAATTGTGGATGCATTTGAATTGCAGTAATTGTCACTTGTCTAGCGTCCCAAAATCAGCCAAATTCTTCCCTTTGCTCTAGGTGTTGCATTAGAAATCCAATCCCAACCTGGTGCTACTTTATTGATAATCCTTTTTGCTCTATTGTCTTTTGTCCTATGTTCTATAATGGCTAGGGCTGAGACTTTATTTATTCTAAGATACTCATATAGCTACTTTTGCTTATAGACTTTATTCATCACCCTTACATTCCTAATGATGATCTTCATTTGGAAAGGGTGGGGGGGGGGGGGGATTCTTCATGATACTCCTTCCCGCTTGTGCTACTTTCCCAGGCAAACTATTTGGATTTAATTCTGGAGGATTATTTCCAGCTGGCTGATTCAGCATAGTAAAAGTGTTACCTATACTCACATTGTTCATACTTGGCACGGGTCTTATTGGGGATTTTGCAATTGACTTTCCTTTCACTGGTATCCACCCCCCGTGGTTGTTGAGCTTGCCCACGATGGACTCCATTCCCTTGTCCTTGTCTAGTATATTGTCTCCCTTTGGCTCTTTGTTGGTTTCCTTTAGGCTGTTGGGTCTTTGCCTGATATGCATAATCTTTACCCTTCCCTGGTTGTTGAGCCCTTGTATTTTTTGGTTTCTGCATTGGTGCTGCTGTTTGTATTGGAGGCTGCCCCTGTGCCTTTGCTTGAACCTCCATTGCACAATTATGACCAATCTGTAGGCATTTCTCGCAATACTCCCTTCTTTCGGCACTTGGACTTTGATAGTTTTAGGTAGGGGCTTGGTGATTTCCATGTCAATCAACACCCTTGCATATGAGACGCGGGCACCACATGTAGTACAATCATCAGCATAAATTGGCGTCCCTAATCCACTACTAATTTTTCCCAAAGTTGTTTTGCCCTAACAGACCAGTGGAAGATTAGGAAAGCGAACCCAAATCGGCACTATGCGTAGGACTTCATCTTCAAAATTGAAGTTCTAAACCCATGCTTTTACTATGACTGGTCGATTGTTAATAGTCCCAGGGCCTGCCAATAGTACCTTGTCCCATCCTCCCTATTGTGGAATCGGATGATGAAACAATCATTATTGTGATAGAAAATTAGAGGTTTCTTCTCAAATTGTCCCTGGCTAGCAAAATATCATTCAACCGCTCCAATAGTTGGGGAATTTCCAACCACATAAAGTATTAGGGCACATCGCCATTTATCAAATTCCTCTACTATATCTTTCTCCGCCAGTGTCACAACTTTCTGACCCTCCTGGATTGTAGGCGCATAATAGGTTAGGTTCATTCCCTTTGCACTTGTTCCCAGTCACGACATTAGCCCAAGTCTCAGTCATTGCCGGTGTTGCCTCTTTTGTTGGGGTTTTACTTCCCACTTCTATCACCATTGATACCATCTTTGAATCTTCCTTTGATTCACCATTCTTCTTAGGGTTCCCATCCTTGGTACTCTGATCGACCATAGGGCCTCCCTTCATACTAGAGCTAGGCTTAGGGTTTTCCTTTGTGGTCATCGAAGGTGGTGTTGCCTTCGCCTGTTCAGGCGTGACACACTCCCCCTAGCGTCAGCACCCCTGTATTACTTCCTGGACTGACATCCGTCCTCGGCGCTGCCTTGCTTTTTTCTCCTTTGTTCGAGTGCCCCTTTTTTGGAGTTGCTTTGGCAAGTTGTGTGCGAAGCTCCTCCAATTTCTTGATGTTCACCGGTGTCTTATTTGCTTGTTTCTTTGGACGGGAGAAGAGAGAGAAATCAACAACAACAACAATAACATACTCAGTGAAATCCCACAACGTGGGTCTGTGGAGGGTAGAGTGTACGCAGACTTTACCTCTACCTTGGTAGGTAGAGCGACTGTTTTCGAGAGACCATCGGCTCAAGATAGAGCGTAAGCACAAACAAAGCAAAAGCAAAGCAGGATAAACGATCAGATCCGGAAAAAAAATGTAAAGCAGTATGAAAATGCTGGTATCAAAGCGAATAAGCCATGATAGCGTATTCTAAAAAAGTGAACAGTAACTAGCGCGGGTAAATAAGCCAAACAAAGTACACTAAAGAACACATAGCAGTAGAAATCAAACTACTTGGGACTATAAAACAATATTGCGCCTATTAGTATGATAGGCTACGCGGGCCTACAATAATAACACTACAACTAACATTTTGCAAGCGTAAGTAGGACTACTCTCGACTACCTACTACCCTTCTACCCTAATATGTGTCCTCCACAATCCCTATCTAAGGTTATGTCCTCAGTAAGTTGCACCTGCGCCATATCCCGTCTAATCACCTCTCCCCAATACTTCTTCGGCCTACCTCTACCCCTCTGAACCCGTCCGTAGCCAACTTCTCACACCTCCGCACTGGGGCATTTGTGTCTCTCCTCTGCTCATGCCCAAACCATCTCAACCTCGCTTCCCGCATCTTATCCTCCACTGAGGCCACTCCCACTCTATTTCGGATATCATCATTTCTAATCCTATCCCTCCTCGTATGCCCACACATCCATCTCAGCATCCTCATCTCTGCAACTGTCATCTTTTGGATATGCGAAGTCTTGATTGGTCAATACTCCCCCCCCATACAACATATCCGGTCTAACCATCGCCCTATAGAACTTGCCTTTAAGTTTTGGTAGCACTTTTTTGTCGCATAAGACTCCAAATGCGAGCCTCCATTTCATCCATCCTGCCCTAATATGATGTGTGACATCGTCATCAATCTCTCCATCCCCTTCGATAATAGACCCGAGGTACTTGAAGCTTCCTTTCTTTGGAATGACCTGAGTACCAAGCCTCACCTCCACGCTTGTCTCAAGGTCGCTCCCGTTACTGAACTTGCACTCAAAGTGTTCTGTCTTGGTCTTACTCAGCTTGAATCCTTTAGACTCCAGAGTATGTCTCCAAACCTCCAGCTTAGCGTTCACTCCGCTACGAGTCTCATCAATCAAGGTTATGTCGTCTGCGAATAACATACACCATGGCACCTCCCCTTGGATTTGTCGCGTCAATCCATCCATCACCAAGACAAATAAAAATGGGCTAAGAGCTGATCCCTGGTGCAGCCCCATCATCACTGGGAGGTCTTGGCTCCATCATACATATTCTTGATCGCCCTAGTGTACGCCACAGGTACACCTCTAACCTCCAAACATCTCCATAGAACCTTCCTAGAGACTTTGTCGTATGCCTTCTCGAAGTCGATGAAAACCATATTTAAGTCTCTCTTCCTCTCCCTATATTGCTCCACCAACCTCCTAATAAGATGAATGACTTCTGTGGTCAAACACCCCGACATGAATCCAAACTGGTTATCGAAAATAGACACAATCCTTCTCACCCTCATCTCCACAACCCTTTCCCAAACTTTCATGGTGTGGCTTAGCAGCTTGATGCCCTATAGTTGTTGCAACTCTGGATATCATCTTTGTTCTTTTACAAAGGGATCATTGTACTCCACCTCCATTCTTCGGGCATTCTCGCCGTCTTAAAAATGACGTCAACTCAGTCAACCACTCTAAATCTGCCCTGCAACTGGGATCTCATCAGGCCCGGTCGCTCATCCCCTGCGCATCCTGCAAACAACACCCTTAATCTCCTCAACTTTAATGCTTCTACAATACTCAAAATTCCAGTACCTACCAGATTGCTCCAGATCTCCCAACACAATGTCTCTATCTCCTTTTTTCGTTTAAGAGTTTATGAAAGATTGCCATCTCCGCCTAATATGTGCGTCCTCCACCAGTACTTTGTCATCCTCATCCTTGATGCACCTCACGTGATCTAAGTCACGGGCCCTCCTCTCCCTTGCCTTCGCTAGTCTGTACAACTTCCTATCCCTTCCTTTTTTCTCTAATTCCACATACAGGCGTTCAAAAGCCGTCGTTTTTGCTGCCGTAACCGCAAGTTTTGCCTCCTTCCTCGCCATCTTATACAGTTCCCTATTCGTCCATTTCTCCACCTCATCCTTGTTTTCTACTAATTTCGCATACGCCGCTTTCTTCGCTTCCACATTTTCTTGAACTTTACCAGTCCCCTCGATGTCCACCACGGCTACCCCTCGAGACCCCAAGCACTTCTCTAGCTACCCCTTGAATGCAACTGGCCGTCCTGTCCCACATACCGGTCGCATCCCCACTACTCCCTCAAGCCCCGTTGGCCATCAACCTCTCCCCCATCTCCTTTGCACTAGCCATGGTTAAACTCCCCCATTTGATTCTTAACCTGTCATCTACAACTCTCCTCTTCTTCTCCATCTTGATCTCCAAATCCATCACCAAAAGCTTATGTCGGGTTGTAAGATACTCCCTCGTAATAATCTTGCAGTCTTTACAAAGACCGTTGTCAACCTTCCTATGGAGTAAAAAGTCTATCTGAGTCTTTGCCACCAAACTACGGAAAGTCACCAAGTGCTCCTTCTTCAGGAACCTCGAATTGACTATCACCATCCCAAAAGCCCTAGCGAACTCCAAAAGTGAGACGCCTCCCCCATTCCTGTCCCCGAGGCCAAAGCCTCCATGCATGTCGTCATAACCCCCCGGGAGGGACCCGATATGTCCATTGAAATCCCTTCCTACAAATAACTTCTCAGTTTTGGTACCACCCACCACCTCGTCCAAATCCTTCCAAAAACGTCTCTTCTCCTCTTCGTCCAAGCCCGCCTACGACGCGTAAGCACTAATAATGTTCATAGTGAACCCTCCAACTACCAACTTAATCGTCATCATCATGTCATTGACCCTCCTAACTTCTACCACTTGATCCCTTAGCTCGCTATCTACCAAAATGCCTACCCGTTCCTATACCTCGACCTACCCGAGAAGTATAACCTATATCTGTCCACATCCTTAGCCTTAGGTCCTACCCATTTGGTCTCCGGGACACTCCTCTTCTTAAGAATCTTAACTAGCTCTATGGACTTCCCCGTTAAAGTCCCAATGTTCCAAGACCCTATTCTCAGCCTAACATCTCCCTTACCCCACTTACCCCCCTAACCCTCGCCCTCGCCCCCGTCCCCGACCGAGAACATGACCATAGTCTACCATCAATTACCAAAGCCACTAAAGCAAATATAAAATAATAAACTAATCAAACGTTTACCGTAAAACATGAAGGGATCAAAGTGAAAGCACAAGTTGACAAGAATCTAGAAGCAAGTAAAACCACTACGCCAAGAATGCTAGAACTAAAGACAAGAAGGGTAAATGCAAGAACGTAAAGTCACGAATCAGTATAGTGAAACGGCAAAATTTAACAAGAATAAGGACAAAGAATAGATACAGGCAACCGGAGGTACCAAATCCAGCTGGATCGAACATGTTCGTTGGCGTTCACTTCAGTTGAATCGAACCAGGAAAATATAGGAAAAAAAGTGTGACAAATAGAGATCCTCTGGTGTTGACTGTTGACGAAGGGGAAGTATACAACAACATACCCAGTGAAATCCCACAACGTGGGGTCTGAGGAGGGTAGAGTGTACGCAGACCTTTAACTCTATGTTGGTAGGTAGAGCAGCTGTTTCCGAAAGACCCTCGGCTCAACGAAGGGGGAAGTATAGCACACCAATAATGGAGATCTGGCGAAATAAACAACCGCCCGCAAACAATGTTTTCTGACCAGAAAGTACCAGGATTGAGACGGATTTGACAAGGTGACGCCGGAGATACAAGAGCCGATTGGTTCTGTCGGAACACGCGCCTCCACGCGCCAGCGCGTGAGAAACAGCGTGAAAATATAGGTGGCGCGTGAAGAGCCACGCGATTCTTGTTCAGTCTCCGGAGATGTTCTTTCCGGCTAGAAAACTGATCTGTATCCTTCTGTGGTGGTGGTGGTGGTGAAGCAAAGCGGTCACTCTTTAAGAGAAAATTACTGAAAAAAAGGACTGAAACACACTCTATAAACCAACAACTTTTCATTTAAAAGAAAATGCATTAGGTAGAGTTTCTTTCATGTATGCCATATGAGTAAACCATATAAATACAACCCAAAAATAATAACTACTCTATGGAATCTCTATGACACGGAATGAAATAATCAACCGAGACATACCCCAGTGACTCAAAACAATAACATTAATAGTTCTCCACTAATACAATGTAGAGCCTCACCAAAAGTATCAAAAGGAGATGTGGAGCTATCCAATCCACGAGGCTCGGGCTGCACAGGTCCAGACCCTGAAAACAGAAATGGAAATTTGGCCCACAGGCCTAACTCCACATGCCTAGTATGTATCCTAAACTGTTCCCCTGGAAGTGAGACTAGAGTTAAAGAAAATATGATACATGCATAATAATTGATATAAGAAGATTTATATCAATTAATGATGGAGTCGAAGAAAAATACAATAATGTAAAACATGTTCCCAGTCATTCTTTAAACACAAAGCTTTACGAAATCAAGAGAAGTCATCTATTTACCAGGAGTACTACACTATCACCGACACAGCTGAAAAGTCAACTAGGATATGTACCTAGCAGCAAGTATCATATACCCTACTTGCTCAGGCCGTCTCATTGTAGTGCCGCACGAATTGGCTCAGCCATGCTAACAAAGTAGCCACCCTCTCACGGGGGCACTTTGATGTAGTTTCGAACAATGTGGTTGGTTCTACGCCTAAACCGGACGTGTAGTTTCATGACCTAATAAGGAAAAATATCCAAGGCCAATCTTGATGAACTCAAATAACTCCCGAAACAACTTACATTTTACCATTACAACATTTATAGCCTATCCAACCATATATGAAAGGTTAAGTGAAAAGGGGTTTTGCAATTCATGAAATTCCAGTTTATAAAAGTGGTACAAATGCCACTTTTTCATCATTTAGCTTTTAAAAACAACCAAAACGACATTTCATTTCAAGAATAATGATAGCAATAGCACTTAGGTGTTTATTATGCATGAAATGGTGCAATCCCAACCCGCCCGTACCCACAAGCTAGGATTCATATTTAGAACGTATTTCAAAACCGTAGTTCGATATTCTTTTTGGGGGAAAAGCTCTGAATGGTAGTAGGTTTCAACATACCTTGAATCTATTTCCAAACCTTACCCCAAAGGATCCAATAATGCCAACGGTTCACAGTATATATATACGAGCATACACAAATCATTAACATGTCACAACAATACCAACTAAGTCAACCAAGTGACTTACACTTAATCAACTTCACAAGTTTTAGCAAAAATCCCTATTTCCCAATTCGAAAGTCAAAGGTGTTGAGTTTTAACTACAATTCGTCTGTTACACATCTTATGGAACCTAGCCGCTCCTTTAGAAACTCAAAACGATATCGTTCAAGCAAACCCAACACTATTTATCTTCACCACCAACAAACTTTCCAATTTCAAGACTAGTTTTCTAGGTTTTCATGAACCGATGTTTAAATACCAATCTTTCTTCATAAATATAGTCTACGATGTCCATGGGGAGTTAGGAATGTATTTAATGGACCTAATCTATCAAGAAATGCATTTAATTCTCACCTCAAGATGGCATTACTGGTGTAGGAGCTCTCCCTTCTCTCTAACCTCCAAAAGCTTGCCCAAAATAATATGACTTTCTATCTCACGAATTGCATATTTAAAAAGCTACAGGCGCATGTGCTGGCTTGTATGCATTGAAGGGGCTTCACTGCCCAAGTGATTTGCTCCAGCTTTGTCAGACGCTGGTAAGAAGTGGCACATGCAATTTAGCGTCAATCCCTGAAGTTCATTTTGCTTTCCTTCTTTTTCGTTTCTTTATCTCAAATGAGTCCGAACATTAGCAAGATAAAGTCAATGTATATAGTGACATTATCTGACCAGTTGGTACACTATACCAGCTGCGATATGGTGGGGTGTCTGGAAAGAAAGGAATGATAGGGTGTTTCCGTGTTTGAAGATAGAAAGGACTCAGTTAACAACATCAAACAATAAACATAATTGTCTTTTTTTTGCTTTGTTCTTGGTGTAACATGGCTATTGTAAATGTGTCTGACCCCAATGCCATGAACCTCATTTGCATATTACACAATCTCTATTGTTTTCCTTTGGTTGTAACTTTTCCAGCATCATCTTTTTGCCGGTATTATTGTTATTTATACGAAGTTACACTTTACTGATCAAAATAAAATAAAATATAGTGCTATTATCTTTAGCTCCTTTGTAACTTAGCATTTATTCCATTGTCTCAGCAAATCAAATTCCTTGATTTCATCCTTATTCTCATTTTGTTTTGCTATACTTTGTCAATTAATTCCGTCCCTTCCCCGGATCCCGCGCATAGCGGGAGCTTAGTGCACCGGGCTACCCTTTTTTTATACTTTGTCAATTAATCATTGGTGCAATGATTACCTAATCAATCATTTCTCAATTATTGATAATCAAATATTCCCCAAACAATCCAATAACATTGATTCGTTCAATTAATTCAAACACTTATCCCATGGAGTTATAATTTATTCCAAGCTATACCAATATTAAGTACGAGTGTTCCCTTAACTTTGTTACACTCGTTCGGGCTCCGAGTGACTCGGGTTTGATTAAGTTGTATCCTCAATGTCCATATCACTCCATTTAAGCTGTTGTAAAGTAGTATTGAAAATTTGAACCCAGGTAGAGTGGAAAGGTTACAAAGGAACCATACAACCAATTGCAAAGTTTTGACATTAAGGCATAGTTATTGTTGTACCCTTACTAGTATTGTTTATATTATCTTTGACAAGTTTTGAGAATTCATTTAACGAATGATAGTCAAACTTTGATATGGTGTTTTTCCTTTCACCTAACTTTTTAAGTACTACTACTTTAATATCTTTTAACCACTCTTTGCTAAATACATAAATCATGTTAACTTATTTATTTCCGTTCCCATTCACGTAAAATAGAATTGGAGTATTATGTTTTTGCAGTCCCTTCCATATTTATCAGCAGATACTTGTCCAATTCCCCAGTTCTCTTTGTACTTGTCTTGTTCTTCAAAACATATAACAAGTCTTCAGTTTTTCCATACTAATGCTAAGGACGTTGAATTTTCCTCTTTAGGGAATTTTATGTGCAAATCATGTTACTTCCTCCTTTATGTATCATTTTGCTTTCATTATTTTAATCCAAAATGTGATATGCGAGCAAGAACTTAGTACTCTGTCATAATCTATAACCAACTTAAGTTCCTGGTCAGATTTTCCTAGTTTCTTCACGTTTGGGAATCCCGGTACTCCTCAGACATATACATTCTTCTATGCTTCTTCGTATTTGTACATTGGTCTATGCTTCTTCGTATTGCAGGGATTAATTTTTGTACATCATGGTCTGAGTATATTCACAAGAACTCAAAATGACAATCAGCAACATCAATTAGACGTCAGGAATATAAATATTCTTCATGGATCTAGAGAAGTAATAACCTGTCTTGTTTCTACAGGAGTTTTTATACCCTATATCTTAGGAGATTGAAGCTTTTGTGATGGAAGAAGGAGATTGTCCTGTAAGGAGATGGGAGGACCTTGATATTGATATCTTGGTGAAGATATTCCAGTCCTTTGACCTTTTTGAGTTGACTTCTGGACTTGCTCAAGTTTGTAGTGCATGGCGATTGGCTTGTTCTGATCAACTTCTCTGGAAAACACTGGACTTGTCGGTACTAAAATCAAATTTCATTAAAATCCCGTTAGAGCCGTACGTATATGTCGACTGTCAGTCTGATACAACATTGACCCGCCTCCTGAAGATTTGTTTGAACCTAAGTCGAGGAAACATACTAACGTTAATCTTCCATTACAATCTGTATGTCAGCGACAATCAGTTGACTTATACTGCTGAGAGGTATTCCCCCATAGTGCAAGCATTGTTTCAAAGTTCAGACATCTGATATCTCGGATGCCCTATGATTTTCGATTATTCTAATTCTGGAGAAGAAAAGATTACTGTGAAAAGGAAGAAGAACAGCTAACTAAATTTCCTTTTTTCAGGTGTCCACGGCTTAAACGTCTTGTTATGCCTGCTTGGAACAGAATAAAAAAGACAGGAATATGCAGGGCTATTCGTATATGGGAGGATCTTGAATCACTGACGATGCCTAGTATAGCAAATCCTCCATATGTCATGGAGGAGATTGCAAGGAATTGCAAAAAATTTGCTGAGCTCAAGATTATGGGCACCTGTGATATGCTCTTTGCAAATACACTGGTAGAGTTTCTTCCAAACTTGAAAGTGTTGAGTGTGAGGTGCACAATGTTATCTAAACCTGTCTTGATTATTATCTTGGATGAGTTAAAGAAGTTGGAAGTGCTCAACATATCTCATTGCCTAATTACCGAAGTCCCACCTGCACCAAAGAAAATTCTGACCAAGCTTGATGAATCGATTCTTGAAAAAGCGTCTAGGTTACGCAAATTCATAACCTGCATGAGTGAGTCGTGCATCATGTGTCAGCGTACTCGAAATGATGAAGGGCTGATGAGGTGGTATAAGTATGAAGAAGACCTCTGGAAAGTGGATGAGGTGAGATCTCTTGCAATTTGACAACTCTAAGAATATGAGTAAAAGGTCCCGTAAAATGTGTAAACTTGTGTATATGAAACACAATAAAACCTTGTAATTGTCAATGGACACGAATCAGCTTCCAGTTTCCTAGCAGCAAGTATTATCGTTTTGAGTTTGTAACCTTTGGTGGCGAAGGAGAGTAGCTTTGTAGTATAGGAGAGAATCATAAACAGTATTATCATGTACATAGAAGCGTAATGCTGCTTTTATGTTGTAACTTTGTAAGTTTTAAGTCTATTCTTTTCGGCAGAGTTGTTTTCCTGTTCTATACATTTCTTCGTGTTTATATGCTTTTATGCTTTTTCGCAGCACGTTGTAGATTCGTTATCTATCTACTTTCTTTTTGGGTACATTCTTTCCATTTACTTCTCTCTTTTTTTTTCGGGCACAGTCTTTATCTATTTACATCGGTGTTTGCCAAGCCTAGTACGCTTATTATTCTGAAACCCTTCCAAGCGATGTACCAACTTATCCATCTCATGCGAATTCCCTATTCCTTGCAATGAGTGCATGACTTTTTTTTATGTAATCACTTTAATTTATACCTACTTGGCATCTACACCAGATTTATGTGTTTTCACTTTAATTTTTATTGTCATTGTTAAGGTTAGATTGTGTGATTTAATGTGAACAGGTGCATCCGTGCATGTAAGTATTTACATACGAAGAAATAAGGGTGTCCGTGTCGTCCCGACCTCCCTAAAAAAAATGGGATGGAAAATGACGGTGTCGGGGATCGAACTCGGGACGGGACTAGAGCTCGTCCCACCCGTCCCGATCCCGCCGCACGACCCGTCCCCCTTCCCTTTTGCAGAAATAGTCGTTGTACAACGACTCAATTTCAATTTTAGCCGTTGGGAACGGCAATTTTGGCCCCCCCTCCCCCCACCCCCCACCCCATAAATCCCTCTATCCCCTTAATATTTATTTTTAACCCCTAAGTTAGTATATTTACACTTTAACCCTATTTCTCAACTATAAATACCTCATTTTTCTCACAAATCTTTCCACCATCTCTTTAATCTCTCTCTACAAGTCTACATTGCCTACTAAATATTATATTTTATTTGCTAATTTCTATCAAAGTTCAAAAAATTGGGAGTGAAGTTGGCAACTAACTTGAGGATTATCGAGCAAAGTTTCAATTTTCAACCTTGATTATACGTCGGCGTTTGGTACCTTCATTCATTCTTTTAATTATTATTGTTACTTAATTTTAATTATCGTACTTAATTTCATTATCTTTAATTATTTATTTGCATAATTATAATGAAACGAAGTGGATGTTTTTCTGGTAGATGATGTACTAGGGGTAACAGGGGTAAGGGTGCATCTTCTAGTAATCCTAATTACGATGATTTCACCCATATAGATGAAACTGATTTTTAATGTTAATATTAATATACCATTAGATCATGAGGTATATTCTACATCTGAACCATACTTTAATTTAGAAAATGAATTAAAAGATAATTTAGATAACACACCCACTAGTGCACCTCCACCTCAGACTCAGACTGAGTCTCAAACTGAAACTGAAATGACTCCTATTCTCCCCTAGTATGAGTCGGCAAAAAACAACGAAAATTAAAATCACATGCATTTGTTTTTTTTTTATACAGACATTGATAATCAACTAGCTGTATGTAAAATTTGACGCAAAGTTTATAAATTTAAAACTGAAAAAGGTCAAGGTGGGACGGGAGGTATAATAAGACATATAGAAAATTCTCACAAAGCAAGGTATAACCAATACCTGGCTTAAAAATCGGGTGTGCAAATGCCTTCTGAGTCGGAACAAGGTTCACATAGTGTTCCCGACCAAGTACAAGGTCGAATTAACCCGATGACAGAGGGAATTATAGGTCTTAAATATGATAAATACAGAGACATGGAAAATTTAGCAAAATTTGTTGTTGTGGAAGGTTTGCTTTTTTCATTTCCTTCCTCTCCTGGATTTATTCATTATATTAGAGAACCATATAATACTGCTTTTAACGGTTTTCATAGATCAACTGTTAGAAGAGTTGTTTTTTAAAATTGCTCATGAATATCAACAGTATTTACGTTATGCATTGTATCATTTTAATGAAAAAATGGTTATCGTTTCTGATATAGAGCGTAGTACTAATGGTAATTATTTAACTGTCACATGTCATTGGATAGATCAGAATTGGTCTATGCAAAAACATATATTAGCATATAGATATATTGATGATAGGCACACTAGAGCTTTTATTTCAAGAAATATTCATAAATTTGTGAATATTATGGAATTACTAATAAAATTATGATTATTACATTAGATAATGCTTCTTTTAATGATTATGCCGTAAACATTTTAAAAACTCTATTTATTCCATCTTTTCTCGATATTTTTCATGTTAGATGTGCATGTCATATTTATAACGTAGTTGTAAAGGATGTTCTAATTTTTTTTTAAAAACATCCTTGATAAAGTACAATTTGCTATAAACTTTATTTTTAAAAGTAATAAAATACAAAGACACAAAGTGTATAAAAAAACTTGTCATGATTGTGGATTACCTTATAGAAAAATTTCAGAAGAAGTTTCGACTAGGTGGAATTCTTTGTATGAGCAACTACTTGTTGATCACGAGTATAGAAGACCTATAACATTATTATTTAACGCTCATAATCAAAATCCAACGGATATGCTTGTAGATGATGATTGAAATAAAATTTTGGAACTTATCACATTTTTAGAGAAATATTTTCTAGCTACTAAGGAATTTTTTGGGATTTATTATCCTATTATTTCATCTATGTTATTTTATATAGCTCTAATATTTTTGTTACTTAATGAATATATGGAAAAACCAACTTACAAGCCAGCTATTAAAAATGTTTATATACTTTTTTCCTATTCTCACTATTTATTTTATAGGTGATGTATTAAATTCTACTATTAAAGTAGATGGTTGTAAACCACTTGTTGAAATGATTTATGAAGCTTAGAAACTGAAGAACCAACTAAAGAAGAAGTTATGTCTAGCATACACACTGAATATATATATATATATATATTACCAAGAGCAAAGTGCAAATAATCAACCGGCTTCTGTACCATCTTCTTCTACTTCACTGCAACCTAATAAAAGACATGTTGTTTTTGTTTCTAGTATTCAAGGTCTTAGAAAAAAGAATGTATAGTGGTTCAAGTTCTTCACAAATTAACGAATTTGATGTTTATGTTTTGCAGGGTGTTATACCGTACAAATCAATTGTTAATGAAGATGGACGTGAAGACTTGCTGAAATACTGGAAGGAGAATGAGAGGACATTTCCAACACTATCAAAGATGGCCCGAGATGTGTTGAATGTTCAAGTGTCATCAACAGCTTCTGAAAGCATTTTTTCTGCTGGAATGTTTCAAATAGTAGAGCACATGCACTCATCGGCGGGAGAAAGCTTGGAAATTGCAGTTTTATTCAGAGATTGGATTAGAGCGAAGCGTAGAAGGTGCGGTCAACCAGAGATCAACCAAGAAGATGACTACAACTACAACGAAATCTTATCCGAAGGAGCAGGAAGCGACGTCGAACAATTTGACCAACAACTTCCAATTCCAACAGAAGATCCTCAAGAGATTTTAAGGAAATTAGAAAGAGTATGGTTGACTATGTAATTTTTTTAATAAAATTTTACTATGTGATTTGCAACTTTTGAACTGCGAAACAAAGTTGTAATTTTGAAATTGTATTACAAAATAAATCATATTTCTATTAAATAATATAAGAGGCACACAAACATCCTTGTGATGTTTTTATTAACTATCTTGTTCAATTATTTAAGTATTTAAATATTTTTTTAAAATTAAGTGTCTAAAAAAATTTAAATCCCCCTACCCGACCCGTCCCGTCTCGTCCCCCAAATCACGTCCCCTCTTCAGCCGGGATGTGGGACGAGACGGGACCTCTTTCCATCTCGCCTATCCCGGCCCGCCAAGACCCAATCCTGACACTCCACCCCGTCCCCCCAAATCATGTCTCGCCCCGTCTCGGCCCACTGGCCACCCTACTAAGAAATGCAAACAACATATGCACCTTATTTTATCTTACCATTTTTAGGGTATTGTGTAGTATAATCTAGGGCTGTCCAGTGAGCAGGGTCGGTCCGATCCTGCCCCGGCCCATCCCGCCCCCCGTCCTGACCCACCCCGTCCCCCCACCCCACCCCCACCCTTACATAAACTAATCATTGCACAAACGATCACTTTCGATTTTAGCCGTTGGCAACGGCTAGTAACGGTCATTTTGCCCCCCGCCCCCACACCCAATAAACCCCCCGTCCCTTTATAACTTAGTTGTAAAGGATGACCTAAAACTTTTTAGACATACTTGATATAGTACAATTTGCTATCAACTTTATTTTTAAAGGTAATAAAATACAAAGACGCAAAAAGTATAAAAATATGTCATGATTGTGGATTACTTTATAGGAAAATTCTAGAAGAAGTTGCAACTAAGTGGAATTTTTTGTATGAACAATTAGTTGTTGCTCACAAGTATAGAAGACCTACAATTTTATTATTTAACGGCATAATCAAAATCCAAGGGATATGCTTGTAGATGATGATTGAGAAAATATTTTGGAACTTAATATATTCTTAGAGAAATGTTTTCTTGCTACTAAGAAATTTTCTGATATTTATTATCTTACTATTTCAAATATGTTATTTTATATAGCTCTAATATATTTGTTACTTAATGAATATATGCAAAAACCAACTTACGCTCCATCTATTAAAAAATATTTTCAAAATTAAAAAAATACTTTTTTCTTACTCCCACTATTTATTTTATTGGTGTTGTATTAAATCCCACTATTAAAGTAGACGGTTGTAAATCACTTATTGAAACGATTTATGAAAGCTTAGAAATACTTCCAACTCCAAGTCCAACAGACCCAACTGAAGAACCAACTAAAGAAGAAGTTATGTCTAGCATACACACTGAATGCAAATATATATATATATATATATATATATATATATTACCAAGAGAAAAGTGCAAATAATCAACCGGTTTCTGTACCATCTTCTTCTACTTCACTGCAACCTTAAAAAAAACATGCGGTTTCTGCTTCAAGTATTCAAAGCCTTAGAAATAGAATGTATAGTGGTTCAAGTTCTTCACAAATTAGCGAGTTTGATGTTTATATTTTGTAGGGTGTTGTACTGTACGAATCAATTGTCAATAAAGATGGACGTGAAGACTTGCTGAAATACTGGAGGGAGAATAAGAAAACATTTCTGATTCTATCACAGATGGCCCGAGATGTGTTGAATGTTCAAGCGTCATCAACAACTTCTGAAAGCGCTTTTTCTGCTGGAAGGTTTCAAATAGGAGAGCACATACACTTATTGGCGAGAGACAACTTAGAGATTGCAGTATTATTCAGAGATTGAATTAGAGCGGAGCGTAGAAGGTGCGGTCAATCAGAGATCAACGAAGAAGACGACTACAACTACAACGAAATCTTATCCGAGGGAGCAGGAAGCGACGTCGAACAATTTGACCAACAACTTCCAATTCCAACAGAAGATCCTCAAGAGATTGTGAGGAAATTAGAAAAAGTATGGTTAATTATGTAATTTTTTTAATGGCAATTTTACTATGTGATTTGCAACTTTTAAACTACGAAACAAAGTTGCAATTTTGAAATTGTATTACAAAAAAAATCATATTTCTATTAAATAATATAAGAGGCAAAAAAACAGCCCTGTGATGTTTTTATTTCACTATCTTGTTTAATTATTTAAGTGTTTAAATATATTTTAAAAAAAATCCCCCAAATCCCCCTTCCCGACCCGACCCGTCCCCCTATATGCCGTCCCCTCTGATAGCGGGACGTGGGACGGAACGGAACCACTTTCTGTCCCTCTAATCCCGACCCCCGATCCAGACCCACCCCATCCCCCCAAATCCCGTCCCTTCTCGTTCCACCGGCCACACCTAGTATAAACTCAGAAAACTCTGTTGTAAAACTTTATCTACTTTGAGGGTTGTTCACTCGCTCTGTACTGTTTTATTGTTAAATGACCTATTGAAGCTGCACATTACGCAAAAACTAAATGCAGCGACGCAGATGTGTCACTTCGAACACAAGTTATCACGCTTGTGCAGAGGGACTAAGACACGTGCTGACTGGTGTACCAAATCGGCTTGTGTTTCATGGTGTAACGAAATATATGATCCTTCCTAGTATATATATACATAATCCTTTTCGAAGTTAAAGGGAGGACGTGCACCCCTACCCTTCCACGTGGGTCCGCCTCCCCACTAACCACCTCTACTGCGGACTACCACTGCTTCGCCATTACCTCTAGGCTGTAGGTAATGATAACCACCACCGTCTACATTGCACAACCACTATCGTTTGCCATCTCTAACAGCCCCCACTTCATAATTATCACTATCTATCACCACTTAATGTTATTGCAATTAACTTTTAGAATGTGATTAATCGAAACTATTTTTTTTTTTAAATCCTAGATTAAACTTTCTCCAATATTGTGAAAGGGATGTATTCAAATTTAGAGCTAAAATTATAATAATTAAACATGTATTTAAATTCAAATATCTTAATATTTTCTTTTTAAAATGAGGCTTCAAAGACGTTAGGGGTATTTGATTGCCGGTTAGGAGCCAAGTTATTCATGTATTAAATCTAAGTAATATCATATTTGATAACATTCTTTTGCTATATGTAAAATTCAACACATCTAATATAGTGTTTGATTTGCAATTTAAAAACTTGAATAACTATATAAAATAATTAAATTACATGCATAACTCTAAATCGCAACCAAAGGAACCATTAGTAAATAGATGTAAATAGATATGTATCTTGATCAAAATATAAATTGTAACCAACATCATTTGAGTTATTTGGCCGCAGCCTCTTCTAGAATATGACTTAAGAAAAAGACTTAAAAAACTCAAGAAACAACAATATTTTTGGGTAGATTAATTATCTATTTCATTCAATTATGGAAGGAAGCTATTGTGTTCTCCTCCTCTTCTTCCTGTTCTCCAAAAATATGGCCCTAGAGCTATGGGAAACATTGAAAGATTCTATCACAGCTTACACTGGTCTCTCTCCAACAACTTTTTCACAGTGGTCGCTTTGGCAATTGCTATGTTGTCTCGGAGTTGTTTGGTTCCAGAGATTAGTGAAGAGGAGTTGAAGGAGTATGATGGGTCTAATTAAAAAAAAGCCTTTATTGATGGCAATCAAAGGGTCAAATATGGTAATTTTCTTGTTTTACAACTGTTCTAAGCTATTCTGTATTCTGGGTAGCTTTTCTTATGGTAAATTTTTCATCTTTTTTACTTTTATGTGAAGCTTTGAATTTGAATTTTAGAATTATTAGGTTTTTATTGTGGAAAGTTATAAGCTTTATGTGAAAGAGAGAGTTAGTGATGGTAGAATATGGGTGTGATTCAAAGAAGCCTTTATTGCTGGTATAATGAACTTTCAATCATTTAGCAAGAAACATATTTACATACTAAGTAATTAATTAACTTGAAGTAATTGTAGGTTAGAAACTAATAATGTTATGGAAGACTAGGAAGACCCTATTAAACATCTAAAGTCCAAGGACCATCAAAACATAATATTGTCAAAAAATTTCTAGGCAATCTAAACTAAGAGTGGCCAGTGGGCCGGGCTCGGGTCTGGCGGGCCGGGTCTGGCGGGGTCGGGGCGGGACGGGAGAAGGGGCGGGGTCGGGTCCGGCGGGCTCGGCGGGGTCGGGTGCGGCGGGATCGGAGCAAGTCCCGTCCCGATCCCGATCCCGTCGGTATCGGGTCGGGGCGGGGTCGGGCTCGGGGCGGGATACAGCGGTTTTCATTTTTTTTTTTAAAAAAAAAATAACATATGTATAAAAAAAACTCAATAAACAAAATAAGATAATGTAATAAAAACATCCAAGAAATTTGTTTTTGTGCCTCTTATATTATTTAATAGACATATGATTTTTTTGTAATACAAATACAATTGTCTAAAATCTAAATTGCAACTTTGTGGTGTTATCCAAAAGTTACAAATTACATAATAAAATTACAATTAAAAAAATTACATTCTCAAAAAAACTTGTTCTAATTGCTTGATGATTTCATGTGGTTCTTCGGTTGGAATTGGTATTTGTTGGTCAAATTGATCCACGTCGCTTCCACTACCTTCGGTTAAGATTTCGTTGTAGTTTTCATCATCTTCTTCGTTGATCTCCGGTTGACCGCACCTTCTCCGCTCCGCTCGTATCCAATCTCTCGAATAATACGCAATTTCCAAGTCGTCTCCGGCTAATGAGTGTCCGTGGTCTCCTATTTGATATCTCGCTGCAGAAAAAGCGCTTTCGACGCGGTTGACGACGCTTGAATGTTCAAAACATCTCGAGCCATCAATGAAAGTGTCGGAAAGGTCTTCTCATTCCCCCTCCAAAGTATTTCAAAGCAAGTCTTCATGTCCATCTTCATTGATAACTTCTTGATACGGATACAGAACCCCGTAAAACAAAAATATCCAACTCGCTAATTTGGTTAGTAGTAGAGGTACGATCGCACATTCTATTTCGAGGCTTTCAATACTAGCCGCAGAAACAAACATGTCTTTTGTGAGGTTGTATTGAAGATGAAGAAGATGGTATGGAAACTGGTAAGTTACTAGCATTTTCTTGTTGATAAAATCTATATATATTTTTGCATTGGTGTTCTACGCTAGACAATACTTCTTCTTTAGTTTGTTCAATAGGTGGTGGGTGATTTAGATTTTTGGGACTTGGAGGTGGTAGTACTTCTATACAATCGTAAATAGTTTCAATTAGTGATTTAGTACCGTCTATTTTAATAGTAGGATTTAATACTGAGAACCAATAATATAAATAGAGGGAATAGGAATAAAATATTTTTTTATTTTGAGAAACATTTTTTTAATATTTTGCCTTATAATTTGGTTTTTCCATATATTCACTAAGTAATAAAAATATTAGAGTTATATAAAATAACATAGTTGAAATAGTAGGATAATATATATCGAAAAATTCTTTTGTTGCTTGAAAAAATTTCTCTAAAAATACAATAAGTTCGGAGATTTTTTCCCAATCACTATCTAAAATCATATCAAATTTGGCTTTTTATTATGAGAGTTAAAAAATAAAGTTATAGGTAATTTATAGTCATAAGCAACAAGTAGTTGCTCGTATAAAGAATTCCACCTAGTGGATACTTCTTGTGGAATTTTTCTAAAAGGTAGTCCACAATCATGACAAATTTTTTTATATTCTTTTCTACATTGTACTTTATTACTTTTAAAAATAAAGTTTATAGCAAATTGTATTTTACTAAGAATGTCTTCAAAAAGTGATAGACCATCCTTTACAATTAAGTTATATATATGGCACGCACATTTTATATGAAAATGGTACGGAAAAGAAGGAGTTAAACTATTTTTTAAAATTGTAATTGCGTAATTGTTATTAGAAGCGTTATCTAATGTAATAGTCATAATTTTATCGGTAATTCCGTAATAATCGTACACTTGATAAATATTTTTTGCAATAAAAGTACCAGTGTGCCTATCATCTATATATCTATACGCTAAAATACGTTTTTGCATAGACCATTTATAATCTATCCAATGACAAGTTACAGTTAAATAATCATGGCCGTTAGTACTACGACCTATATCGACGTGATGGATACTTTGCCATTAAAATGATATAATGAAAAACGTAAATATTGTTGATATTCATGCGCGAATTTAAATACATCTCTCTTAACGGTTGATCTAGGAAAACCGTTAAAAACGGGATTATATATATCTCTAATGTAATGAATAAAACCGGGAGATGAAGGAAATGAAAAAGGCAAACCCTCCACAACAACTAATTTTGATATTGCTTCCCTATCTCTATGTTTATTGTATTTAGAGCCTACAATTCCCCCCGTCATAGGGTTAATTTGACCCCGTACTTGGTCGGGACGTATCGTATGTGAACCTTGTCCCGATGGAGCGGGCGTTTGCGCACCCGATTTTGAAGCCTGGTATTGGGCATACCTAGCTGGATGAGCACTTACTACGTGTCTAATTAAACCCCCGTCCCACCGTGACCTTTTCCAGTTTTAAATTTTAAAACATTTTTACAAATTTTACATATGACTACTTGATTCTCTACGTCCCTATCAAAAAATGTCCATGCATCGATTTTAATGGTCGTTTTCTTTGGACCTCGTCTCATACTAGGGGGAATAGGAGGTATTTCAGTTGAAGGTGCACTAGTGGGTGTGTTGTCATCAACATTAGTGGGTATATCATCTAGATCATCGTCTAAATTAAAGTCTTCTTGAGTTCCAGAAAATAGCTCCTGGTCTAAATCTAATGGTATTGTAGGAAAATGTTGAGTATCAACAAAATCATCCTGTGTAGGAATAAGATGACTAGAAGAAGTACCCTTGCCCTGGTTGCCCCTACTAGAAGAAGCACCCTTACCCTTACCCTTAAACATACCTTTTAATCCTTCCATTTTAATTATGATAATAAATAAATAAATAAATAATTAAAGACAATAAAATTAAGTGATCTAAACTAAATAAAATGAGACAATAATAATTTAATGAAGGAACGAATGTACCAAACGCCGACGTAACGTCGACGTGTAATCGAGAGGTTGAAAATTGAAACTTTGCTCGATGGAAGATCCTCAAGCTAGTTGCCAACTTCACTACCAATTCCCAAATGAATAAATAAAATTGAATATTTAGCAAACAATGTAGACTTGTAGAGAGATATATTGAGAAATTAGAGAGATTGTAGGAAGATTTGTGAGAAAGATGAAGAGAAAATGAGTTATTTATAGTTGAAAAATTGGGTTAAAGTGTAAATATAATAACTTATGGGTTAAAAATAAATATTAAGGGGTAGGGGGTTGGGGGGGGGGCTAAAATGGCCGTTGGTCAACGGTCATAATCTAAAATGGTCGTTGGTGCAACGGCCATTTTTGCAAAGGGGCGGGGTCGGGGTCGGGTCTCGCGGGCCTGGGGCGGGCTCGGGTCTCGCGGGACGAGACATCGTCCCGTCCCGAGTTCGAGTCCCGCCCCCGTAATTTTTTTTTTTTTGGCGGGGTCGGGGCGGGACCGGGGCGGGCTCGGGACGGGCTCGGGTCGGGGTCGGGCTGTCCCGGCCCACTGGCCAGCCCTAATCTAAACAAAAAGTTTCTATCTTCCTTCGTTAGCCCTTCGAGAAGTTCACTAAGATTGATCTGGTTGAATATGCATTATCTTTCACAAGCAGATAATGTCGAAGCAAACAATTTAAGAAAAGAGAACAAAAGAAGATACAAACATGACTACTGTATATCTTTAGTTCTATATGTATATGGTTGCCTACAGGTGGTCTGACTTAAGAGGGAAGAGAAGAATGGAGGTTAGAGATTAGGATCAGAAACATGTGAGGAACATATGAGGTTTAGTCTTTGTTAAAAAAATTCACTATAGTTAGGGTTATGACTGAAAGTGCGCCACTTTATCAAAGAATAGGCCTATTAGTGTTCCATGCCAAAGAAATAGGATCATTTTGAGCCTAAATCCGAAGATAGTGGACTAGTTGAGCCTTTTCTCCTTTCCAATGCGTTAAGACATTTTTGACCCTTTTCCGTACGTCGTATGACTTAAAAAACTCTCACGTAAGAATTAGATATTTTCATTATCAAATTTAAATGTTCATTAGAAATACAATCCGAATAACTCTTGGTTACCATTTGGGAAATTTCCTTGTTCTTTTTCTCTTTTCCTTTCATTTTGCTGCAATAGTACAACTACTTGTACACACATCATTCGATTTGTGTAAATTTCATTTGGATTACTTAAATCTTGAGGTAAACATCAAACTAGTCGATTTGAAGTATTCCAAAATAATGTGATAGACACTTTTCAAACGTCTAAGTCTCTTCTGATTATGAATGCATGTTCATTAGAATTATTTTTATCACAACTTTCACTAATCTTTTTTAAAGAAGTAGCTGATTGATTTCCATTTATATCATTTTTACTGGGAACTAAAAGACAAGGTTAATGGCTCGAACATGCAAGGTAAAAGATTAACTTCAAAACAAAAAATTTATAAATAGATTCTTCTTTCTTTTCTAAATAACAAGTACTACATAACTTTTCAATGTTACTTTAGTGCGTATAATAAATAACAGTAAGAGTCTCATGCTCTTTGAATTCATAGACTTGCGAGTTCAACGACTATAACATAAGCATATGTTTAGTTGGCCACTTTACCAATAAGACACTTAAAAGGATTACAAATTGTATAATCTGAAAATTACGAGAGTGATTAGTTGAAGGAAAATGAAAGTCAAGAAATTTAGAGAATCTACGTCTCTTAAATTGTTAGTCTTTCAAAGAAGAGGCGTCGACCGTTACTACAATCCTCTCTGAAATTAGAGAAATATTGAATATAATTCTATATTGGATAGAATTTACCAGTCAATTTTGACTTTGATTTTAGAAAGAAAATTAAGGTACATTGTACTAATAATTGCATAAGCTTCCGTTCAAGTAATGGAAACGCACTAAACGAGATGAATCGGAGAAAAAGTCGGACCTCACAGAGTGTACTAGGTCCATATAAATACTCTTTCTGGTTGCCACTCTACATGTCACTTGGCTTGTAGTTCAGGGGGTAACAGCAACACTCCATAATTTAAAGTGTTAAATCAAAAATCTAGTAAATAAAAGAAATCAAAAAAGAAATACTAGCCACGGAGCTTGGATACGGTTTTCCGATCGGAGATCCATGGATCACAGACGGTATCTCCCCATGGCCTTTCGCCTCTGAAAGCGTCCTTCCTTCTCAATGCCCGGGCATCCATCCAATGCATTCTTTTCGATCTTGTACCCTATGTAGGCTTGCAAAGCATAGGCTAGACAAGCGGTACACTGAACACCAATCCAATCTCGACAAAAAAAGGAAATGATAAAACGTTAATAGTTTCGGGAGTTTAGAGTTATTAACTCAAAAGCAAATCTCATTTAGATTCTTGTTACCATGTCAAAAAGAAATAAACTCATTTAGATGTTCCTTTTTTGTCAGTTACCAAAAAAAACATATAAAAGTATGGACTTTAACTATTCACCTAAGCAAAAAGGAAAAAATGTTAAAGACTGTTGACCAGAATCAAGTTATAGGTGTGAAAGATAGGATGACACTTCCATTTGGCAGTGGAGAGTTGCAGGTACCCTCAATTACTGAAGTTTGACAGCCAGCACCTGCCGTAGCGTGGGGTTTTTTTATCGTCATTTCCTCGTATCCGAATCTCACTCTTACACTTTCATCCCACAATTTTTACCCAATTCTTTTTTCACACTCTGAAGTGAACCAACGATCCAAACTCTCGTAAGCCTATGTTCTGAAAAAGGCATGTCTATCTTTCTCTTTCTCCTTCTGTCTTTATTTTTTCCCATTCTTTTAAGGTTGTTTTCGATTAATTTTTGTTCGAGTTCGATCTTGGTTCCAAAAGTTGTTGTTGTAGGTGTTAAAGGAATTCGGTGTTCAACTTGTGAAATTTAACTGCAGGAAAATATTTGATTTTTTCCCATACAGGTCTGAATTTGTAGATCTTGGTTTTCTGCATTTCAATTATTAGTGCGGTATGGTCAAATTCGGATTTTCTTGTTCTTAAAGTTTGAATCTTTATCGAGGTTGTTTTAATTTACTTGTAATTTTTCATTTTGTTGACGTAACGATTCAATTCTTGTAATTCTCCAATCGAGAATGTAGCTTCTTCTGAATTTATTTTACAGAATTTGGGTCGTTTTCCAAAAAATATTATTACAGCATTCTCATCATTATCCAAAAATATTAGTACAGCATCCTTTGACCTGCATAGGTTAAATGCAACCGGTGCTTTGGTTATTCCTCTTTTCTTTTCTCAAAGAGAAATTGGGTTTTGGGTTATCTAACTTATAAGCTCCGTAGATAGATGATTAGTAGTTTGAGAGAAAAGATTGATGCAGGCTTCATATCAGCTGCTAAAGTATCTAATGTTAGTTTCCCCTCTATGGAAACCAGGCGGCAAATAGCACTTTAGAGGCAAACACAAGTTAGTTAATTTCCTTTTAGATTTTGATTTTGATTTTCCACGGCTGCTTTGGAAATGCAATTTTCTACTCAGATTCAGATACTTGTAAGTTTAAATGCAATTCTTATGGAAAAGATACATGTACTTTTAGGCCCTCGTTTGTTTTTGATGTTTTAAATAAAGCAGAATGGGTTTCCGGTTCACTGGTTCGAAGCCTAGAACTCTTCTTAAAATGGTGTTGTACAACGCTAGTGAAAAGAAAAGAAGAAACTCTTATGTGCCGAGTGTAGGTTTATTTCCATTTTTGCTTTTAATAATCTGCTACTAGGTTTCTAGTTCTTTGTTTACATCTATACAGCCAAGAGTATTTTGGTAATACTCCGCCTAGCAATTCTTCAGAGAATTTACCATATGTTTGGATTTTCAAAATTTATGGGAGATTTGTTTTTCCTGATAAAGTAAAAAGCTTCATTGAAGGCATCAAGAAGATGCAAAAGAGAAGTACATTTGAGCTTACAAATTTGTGAAAAGAAAGTTAAGAGAAAAGCGTAACAAAATCTCAAAATTAAATTTCCTCACTTTATTTTAGAAGGCAATTGAAAAATGCATTTGAAACTGGGTTGGAGGGATATACTGTATAAGGTAGGATATTACTGATCTTACCTTTTATGAGAAACCGCTGAGATCACTGGAGTAAGAGATGGCCTTAGTAGAAGTGACCCCCCCCCCCTTCCACCTACACACGCACAGAGAGAGAGAGGGGTGGGATTGGTGTTGGCTTCCAGGTTATGCAAAGGTGGGGCGGGGGAAGAGAGACGGTGAACGACGACACTAGATTTAGGAGGAACAGAAGGTGCGTTCCAATGAATCGGTTTGCTAAAATTATAGTTGTAAGCTTGTTTCACGCCCCAAATCCACTTGATCGGCATCCCGAACTCTACCCGATGAAATGAACCAACCCATGTAATAATCTCTACTTATGCACCTAAATCATGAATACGAAAGCTTTTGAGAATCTTAATCCTTTTAAGTATTGAAAACCATGCATGAATACAAAAGATAAATCAACCACATTTATCTTAAATGAAATATTCATGAAAGTAATAAAGTTTCATGCATGCATGCCATATGAATACCATAATTACAACCCGAAAGAATTACTACCGTCTATGGAACCTCTATGACAAGGATTAAGCTAGTCAACCAAGACAGGCCCCGGTTACTCAAAGAATATAACAATCTAAGCTCCATGAGATGTAAGTGGAGTCTCACCAAAAGTATCCGACTAGAAAGGTGGAGCTGTCCTAACCGCATGGCTCTGGATGGTCAACACATAATCCTGAAATCAAAAGTTGAATCGCCAAAAGGCTTAAGCTCCTAGTATGTATCATACAACCGTTTCCCCTAAGAAGTGAGACAAAATTTTAAAAAATCAAGTGATATGCATAGACATTCATATAAGAAGGAAGCATTTATATCAATTATCAAGTTAGATAGCGAAATGAAATATCAAAGTAAAACGCATTTGTTGCTTCTAGCAGTAAAGCTTGTGGGGTTTTATCGTTTACCGGAAGCACTATACCGACACTGACATAAATAGAAACAACACTAGGTGATCAACCTAGTTACAAGCATTCGACTTACTTGTCTGGGCGGTTTCCCGTGGAATGTGTCCGTACACCAGCACATGTAGTTTAGGCGGTGGAACAAATTCTATTTTCTTCTGTATGCTTGAAATAATTACCCATCCTTTCCTTTCAATCCCAAGTACAGATGTATTAGGAACAGAAGATGTGATAAATTAATATCATTGATCAAAGATTCTATACAATCTTGTGGCTGACATTGATTTGAGCTGTAACTGCAGGGGGTGAGTTAGAGATTTTGGCTGTGAGCTGGTAATCTCTTGAGTAATATCGACGTTCCATAATTGATTGTTTATACTTCAACTTTACTCATTTGAGAAGCTTGATGTATGGTGAGAACTCTAGTTTGTTTATGAGAAGAAGACAAGAACCACAGTGAAGTCCCATTTCATTCAAGTTCTCTTCCTATGCATTCTTTAAGCTCCTTCAGGGATGAATATTCTGCATTCTGAAATATTTATAGTCCGTAGGATCTCTAGTTCTGTTCTGGAATCAAAACCAAAAATGTAACTAAATAGGCAGCGAGCTGTTCAGATGAGACCCGAGTTCCATTCATATGACTCTGTTCCCATTTTAAGACGTTCCAAAATGATTGAAACCATTCTTCTTTTTATATAATTTATCACAGTTCCTAAGAATTTAAGTTGTATTAAATTATTCCCTCTTTAACTTTGACGTGATATCTCTTTTCAACCACTAATTTAATAGTTTCTTCTATTCTGACTAATATATCAAATTAACATCTTAAATGTCGTGCTCAGTCAAACAACTTCACAAAAAATGAAATGGAGTAGTTAAGAACAATAAAGGAATCCCTACTGAACTATGTATAGTTTAATCTGGATAATTGATTTTAGAAGTTTGATATTTATCATGACTCCTAATATATCATACTCATAGACTATATATTTCATTTAGGTCCTCTCACCTTTCCTTTAAACATATTTTTGTGCTTTTAGGTCTAAGTTTTAATCTAAAAGTACTTGTGTTTTTCAGCTTTTGTCGGAAGAGGATTGAAGATCCATCATGTTTACTTGCTAGTTTAGATTTTAATTTAGAATTTAGTCATATACTGATCCCCCTACCAACTATTATTGGGTCTGTTGTTGAAGACTTGTTATCAATACTCCATTTGTCCCAATTTACATGACACTTTGTTTCCGGACATTACAAAATATTTGATACCATTTCTGTAAGGATAAACTATTATTATGTCGATCATTAATTTACCACAACACTTCTTTATTCAGGTCTGATATGATCAAATTGAATTCACATAGATCATTCATATGTCTAGGCTCAGTTTCCACGTCAATGGTGTGATAGTCTGATAGACAAAGAAGCAACACATAAATTAAAATCCTGTATTAGGAGTGTTATGCGATAAGGAGACGAATGATGGTGTATGGCTTGAGTGTTGGTTATCTGAGGTCCGACATTTTGAAAAAATGTCTGTTGTAGAAATGCGAATGGTATGATGGTGTATGGTCATACAAAATTAGACAAAATAAGTTATGATTATGACAAGGTACGAGTAGCACATGTAGAAGATAAAAGGAAAGAAGGTCCTGAATTATAGTTTGGAAATGTCTAGGTTAGAAGTTCAAATGCACCGGTGTGACACTATGATGGTTGAAGGTGTTAAAATGGATGAGGTTAACATTACAATCACATGGAGAAAGTTGTCTCAAAGGACTTCCAGTTTCTCAAAATTCTTGTGAAATTCGCAAAAAAAATAATAGTATATATATATAAATGAAGCAAGATCCATAGGTAAGTTTAACAGCTAGGATAAAGGTTTATTTTATGTTGCTACACTTACATTATGTTGTTTACCAGGAGTCTTTGTAGTTCATTACTGATTTGTATTTCGGTAGAAAATTTAGAAAACCTTTAGTAATAGATAATCCTTAATAATAGTTTGAGTATTGGAATGAAACCGCTCCAAATGGAGCGAATGGATATTGAGTGTTCAGATAGCTGACCTCAACTAATTTAGGTTTGAAGCATAGCTGTTGTAAAGTACAACTCCACCTCAATCCCAAAAACGTTGGGCCGGCTATATGAATCCTCAATGTCCATATCATCCATTTAAGCTGTTGTAGAAGAATGGTTATAAAGGAACCGTATGACCAATTGCAAATTTTTGAGATTAAGGCATAGTTATTGTTGTTTCCTTATTAGTATTGTTTACATAACTTTGACAAGATTTAGGAACACATTTAACTAATGATATTCAAACTTTGACATGGTGTTTATTCCTTTTCAGCTAACTTTTTAACTAGTATTACCTTGATATCTTTTAACTACTCTTTGCTAAATACCACCTATCATGTTAACTTATTTATTTTCGTTCCCATTCATGTAAAATAGAAGGGATGGAGTATTATGTTTTTGCATCCCCTTCTATTTGATTCCTGGAAATTATATGCATATTTTTCAGAAGACACTTTGGTTCTATATAGCTCTTACGCTTTTACAACTCGTACTATTTTATTTGAAACTTTGTGAAATCGTTCTTTACTCGCTACAAGTATTTCGCTCTAGCTCTCTAGTTCTCTTAGTCATCGTTACATTTTTTGACTCGTGGAAAGTGGAAAGGCAGAAGCGTCGGCCTTGCCCCACTTCAAAAGTCAAAAGAGAGGATTCATAGGCGGAGGAGGGTTTCTTATATATATATCTTTGTCCCATTCCCCAGTTCTCGTTGTTCTTGTCTTGTTCTTAAACATATAACAAGTCTTCAGCTTTTCCATCCTAATGTTAAGGACATCAAATTTTCCTCTTTACGGAATTTTATGTGCAAATCAATGTTACTTCCTCCTTTTTTGTATTATTTTGCTTTCGACAATGATTATTTTTATCCAAAATGTGATACTTACGTTAGCTATGCCAGCAAGAACTTAGTTCTCTGTCGTTATCTATAGCCAACTTAAGTTCCAGGTCAAATTTTCCTAGTTTCTTCACTTTTGGGAATCCCAGTACTCCTTAGATGTATTTGTACATTCTTCTATGCTTCTTATTGCAGGGCTTAACTTTTCTTCTTCTTGGTCTAAGTATATTCACAAGAATACAAAATGACAATCAGCAACATCAATTTGAAGTTAGGAACTCAAATATTCCTCATGGATCTAGAGAAGTAATAACCTTTCTTGTTTCTACAGGTGTTTTATGCCCTAAATATTAGGAGATTGAAGCTTTTGTGATGGAAGAAGGAAATTCTCCTGTAAGGAGATGGGAGGACCTTGATATTGATATCTTGGTGAAGATATTCCAGTCCTTTGACCTTTTTGAGTTGACTTCTGGACCTGCTCAAATTTGTACTGCGTGGCAATTGGCTTGCTCTGATCCACTTCTCTGGAAAACGCTGGACTTGTCAGTACTAAAATCAAATTTCATCAAAATTCCGATAGAGCCATACGTGTATGTCGAGTTGTCGACAATCAGTCTGATAAAAAGTTGACCCGCCTCCTGAAGGATTTTTTGAACCTCAGTCGTGGAAACATACTGACGTTAATCTTCCATTACAATCTGTATGTCAGGGACGATCAGTTGACTTGTACTGCTGAGAGATATTCCTCCAATAAACCTTCATCTTTCTAATTCAGGAAAGCAAAGATTACAGTGAAAATGAAGAAAGCTAATTAAATCTCCTCTTTTTCAGGTGTCCACAGCTTAAACGTCTTGTTATGCCTGCTTGGAACAGAATAGGAGAGACATGAATATGCAGGGCTATTCGTATGTGGACAAATCTTGAATCACTGACGATGCCTGGTAGTATAGAAGATGATTTTGCAAATGTCATGGAAGAAATTGGAAGGAGTTGCAAAATTTTTGCTGAGCTCAAGATTATGGGGCCCTGTGATGTGATGTTTGCATCTACACTGGTAGAATTTTTTCCAAACTTAGAAGTGTTAAGTGTGAGGTGCACAATGTTATCTAAAGATGCCTTGGTTATTATCTTGGAGGGGTTAAAAAAGTTGGAAGTGCTCAACATATCTCATTGCCTAATTACTGATCAAGACCCTCCTCCACCCGCACCGACATAAATTCTGAGTACGCTTGATGAATCAATTCTCCAAAAAGCGTCTAGGTTACACGAATTCCTAACCTGCATGAGTGACTTGTGCATCATGTGTCAGCGTATTCGAAATGATGAAGGGCAGCTGAGGTGGCATAAGTATGAAGAAGACCTCTGGAAAGAGGATGAGGTGAGATCTCTTGCCATTTGACAAACTTAAAGAATATATTGCTTCATGAGTTAAATCTTAAAGGTCCAGTAAAATGTGTAAACTTGTGTATATGAAACACAGTAAAACCTTGTTATTGTTACTGGAAGCGAATCGACTTCCAGTTTGCTAGCAGCAAGTATTATCGTTTTGAGTTGGTAACCTTTGGTGGCATAAACATTATTTTCATGTAGATGGGAGCGTAATGCTACTTTCGTGTCGTAACTTTGTACCAAGTTTTAAGCCTGTTCTCTTCGATAGGCCTGGTTGTTTTCCTATTTTATACATTTCGTAGTGTTTCTATGCTTTTATGCTTTTTGTTTGTCTTTTCGTAGCAAACTGTGGTTATCCATTTACATTCTTATTGCCAATCATAGGAAGCTTATTCCTCTGAAACCCTTCCTGTCGATGCACCAAATTATCTAAAGGGTGTGTTTGGTACCAGGGAAAATGTTTTCCTAGTTATTAAGTAGGTTTTTACTTATTTTGCCATACATGAGATCCTGATCGTCTTCCTCCCAGTGTTGTTGCCTGCTAGGGAAGGAAGGAAAGTAGGGCTTCCTTCATATTATCTTAATTTCTTATATAATCTAAGCAAACACTATGGGGTGGGGTGGAGGGTAGGAGTCTAAGGGGTGGGGGTGGGGTGTGTTGGAGGGTGGGGAGGAGACAATTAATGTGAAGGGAAAAGGGTCAAAAATACTCTTCTACTTTGGTATTTTAATTTTTTAACCTGCTCTATTATTTAATCCGACCCAACTAAGTAATAACCCATGAAATCCCCTTATTCCCCCCCCCCCCCTTCCCCCTCGCATATTAGCTGCACGAAGATTCTTGGTTATAGAAAGACCTCGCTACCTTATAGTAGTAGAAAAAGCAATAAGGATATTGTTAAAATTGTCATATTGTCATTCTTCGCCCCGGCTTTGAGTTGAAATGAGACAGCAGTGTATCTATTCCAATTGAGATGAGCAGCATAAATTGGAAAACAGTCCCAGAAAATGAAATGCATCTGTCTTCTTTTCTGCATATGCGTTCCCAACGGAATGAAAAAGAGAGGAATTGGAGAAAAAGAAAAACGAAGAGAGGAGTAGGAATAGTTAATGGCTATGTTGCTCAGGTGAAATTATCCAGATTAATCTGGATTGTTTTGGGAAATGTTGAATTTGTTGGGGGTGTATTTCATCTAATTGTGGGGGGTGGGGGGTGGGGGTGGAGTTGAGTTGGGTTCAGTTATGGAGCGGGTGTAAAAATTGAAATTGGATTATTTTTGGGAATTTCTGTTAAGAGGGGCATATTTGAAAACTTTAATAACGGGAGGGGTATTTTTAACCCTTTTCTCAAAGTAGAAGGTGGGTATTTTTTCCCTTTTCCCTAATGTGAAATATCACTTACGGAAATTGTTTTTCCTACTTCTATTAGAGAAGTTATTTTCCTATTTTTAAAGAACTTTTTTTCTAGAGAAAATGTTTTAAAAAGTTTTGGCTCACCAAACATGAAAAAATTGAAAAATATCTTCCCAAAAATATTTTTCTTCAATACCAAACACACCCCAAGTCTCATGAGAATGCCGTACTCCTCACATTCGACTGCAATACAGTGTTTTCTATCCACACGCTCACTAAAAGACATGCATTCTCTTTAATTTACACCAAATTTATCCGTATCATCGATAAAAAAGAGTGTTTTGGTTGTCAATATTTTGTTTACTTTAGGTCTTAAAGTTAAGAGTGTAAAATTTGATGTGAATACCGAGTACACATAGGTATTTACTGCGATATAATGTTGAAGCTCACCAAAGGTGCAACATTTAGGTACATGCCAAAAATGCAAACGGCATATTCTAACTTATTTTATCTTATCATTTCTACTTTCTAGGGTATCTTAGTATAAATTCAGAAACTCTGATTTAAAACCTTAATTAATTGACCAATTGAAGCTGCAAATTACACGAGAAGTAATGGTTATGCAATTATTTTGTTTAACACTTTTTTTTTTTTTCAATTTTCATGCTACAATGGCGATATCTTCGTTGCTAAACAAAGTTTTAAAAATATATTGCCTCATGAGTTAAAGGTCCAGTAAAATGTGTGTCATTGTCAATGGAAGCGAATCAGCTTTCAGTTTGCCAGCAGCAAGTATTATCGTTTTGGTGGCAAAAGGTAGAAGTAGCTTTGTAGCATATAAACAGTATTATACATTGCTTTTATGTTGTTATTTGTAAGTTTTAAGTCCATTCTCTTCGACAGGGTTCAGGGTTGTTTTCCTGTTCTATACATTTCTTCGTGTTCCTATTATTTTATACTTTTTGTTTCTGCATTTTTGTAGCACACTGTAAATTCTTAATCTATTAAGATTAATTTTTATAGGGTACATTCTTTATTCATTTACATTGAGTAAGCCTATTCTTCTGAAGCCCTTCCAAGCAATGCACAAAATTATCTCTCTCATGAGAATGCCCTATTCCTCATATTGAGTGCAAGACGTGTTTTCTATTTTATTTTCTTTTTTTTTTATCATCTTCCGGATAAAGAACGAGCAAGAGTAAAAACGAAGTTGATTCAAATAAAGATTTCTCCGGTATCCTATGTCAATAAAAGAAAAAAAAAAGGGCGAAAGAAAGATCGTATGGATACGATTCTCATTTTGTATTTTGATTAATTGAATCGTTTCTTTATGCATTCCTATCCCAAACTCTTCGAGATGTGTTCCCGTCCATTTATAATGTTGAAGCTCACTAAAAGAACATATGTATTCTCTTTAATTTACACAAAATTTATCATTATTTGATATGTACACCAAATTTATGTATTTTCACAATTTAACTGTTAAGGTTAAATTATGTGATTGATGTGAATATCAAATTAGGTGCACATAAGTATTTATTATGTGTTGAAGCTCACTAAAGGTGCAACATTTTGGGCCCATACTACAAATGTAAACGGTATGGTCACATCAGTCTATCTTATTATCTGGTCAGAAATCACTGATGTTAAACTTTAGAGATAATACATAGAAGCCCCTCAGTACCTTTTTTTCAAAAAAAAAAACAGTTCATTTTTGCAGAGGTCTTAATACCCCTGAATCAGTCTAAAGTTGAATTATTGGACCTTTTTTAAGCCACTTAACATAAAGAGCTCTTTTTAGGGAGCGTAAAAAATAAAAAATATATGATTAAAAATTATTTTGTAACATTTTTAATTAGTATTTTATTATTTTTTTCTTTTCAGTTCAAACTTTTCCCTTTTCTTTTGAAATTGGTCTAATGCTTCCTCTTCTCTTTTCCTCCACAAAACTGTTAGAATAATTATGGGTAAATCTCATAATTATGTTTATTCTCATTCTCATACCACGAATTGGGTGGGGTGAAGGTTTGTCCATAACTCTTGAAATAGAGAAATGACAGTATACCTCATGGGCGGAACTATTCAAAATTTACTGTCGCGCCTATGAGGTTATTGACCATATCATTCCATCTGAGTCACCGTCAGATATCACTGCGGTGGACAAGAAATTATGATCTCGCTTAGATGCTATAGTCCTTCAATGGATTTATGACACTATTTCGAATGATCTTCTTCATACCATCTTACAACTCAATTCTATGGCTCAAAAGGCTTGGGAAAGATTAGAAAATATATTTCAAGATAATAAAATGTCTAGGGCCATTTATCGTGAACACCAATTTACAAATATTAAATTGGATGATTTTTTCAACATCTCAGCCTATTGTCAAAGAATTGAAAGTAGTTGCGGACCAACTGTCCAACGTTGGTTCGCCCGTAACGGATCAAATGTTGGTACTTCAATTGATTGCGGGGTTAAATGAGCAATATGATGGTGTTGCTACGTTCATTCAACAAAGCAATCCATTACCTCCATTTTACGAGGCCCGTTCAATATTAATTCTCGAGGAAACAAGGAAAGCAAAGCAGGCATCATCGGGCACAACTTCTGGTGGTACAACTCTCGTATCCACCAACTCCTTTTCTACTGATTTGGAACCCCAAAATTCTTGTTCAGGTGGCCAAAATACTCATCAAAATAATGATAAAAAACGGGGTTCAAATCGAAACAATAAAGGAAAAAATAATAGTGGAAAGGGATGTGGACGGGGCGGGGGACAAACCATCGGCAGCAACAGCCAGCCCGGGAAATGGCGGTAATTTTCCAGGCAGTAGCGGCGGACAGTGGGGGCACTACCCACAGTGGGATGCCCCGCCATGCCCATTCCCGACCTCTTCGTGGTCCCGGCCTCCTCCTTCCAATCGTCAACTCGGTATTCTTGGATCTCGTCCACAACATGTTTTTGCAGCTCAGACACCATCTTCTGTCGGATATGCACCCACGGATATTGAACAAGCCATGAGTCACATGAATTTGAATATTCCAGATGAATCGTGGTACATGGATACATGGGCTACATCACACATGACGACATCTCAAGGTAATCTTTCGACTTATTTTAATACGAGAGGTAATAAGACTATTGTTATCGACAGTGGGTAGGAAATTCCAATTTGTGGTATTGGTCAGGTAATACTACCACCACCCCACCCACCTTTATGCTTGAAAAATGTTTTACATGCGCCAAAATTAATTAAAAACTTGATCTCTGTTAGATGTTTTACAACTGACAACAATGTTTCTGTGAATCTTGATTAGTTTGGTTTTTCTATAAATGATTTTCAGACGGGGATGCAACTCATGAGATGTAATAGCACGGGGGACTTATATCCCATCACTTCTTTCTCCAACAACCACATGGTCAAACCTTCCACCTTTACAGCCATCTCTCCTAGTATATGTCACAATAGGTTGGGACACCCAGGAGCACCGGTTTTTAATCAATTTAGGAAGAATAATTTAGTTTTTTGTAATGGACGTTTGGACTCTTCTGTTTGCCAAACCTGTATGTTTGGTAAATATATTAAACTTCCATTTTCTCCCTCTACTACTAATAGTGTTATGCCATTTGATATGTTGCATTGTGATTTGTGGACTTCACCCGTATTAAGTGATACATATCATAAGTATTATTTGCTCATTCTTGATGATTTTTCATATTTTTTGTGGACCTTTCCCTTAGGACAAAAATCACAAATCTATAACATTTTGAAACAATTTAGTGTGTTTATCAAAACTCGGTTTGAAAAAATCATTAAATGTTTTCAATGTGATAATGGGGGAGAATTTATAAATACCCAATTTCAGAATTTTTGTCAACAAAATGATATGTCAGTCCGTATTTCCTGTCCACGTACATCTTCTCAAAATGGGAAAGCTGAAAGAATGATTTGAACAATCAACAATATGACTCGCTCTATCTTTATGTATTAATCCACACCACCAATTTTTTTGGCATCATGCTCTTCAAATGGCTACATATCTCTTAAATATTCTTCCTAGTAAACTACTTTCCAATGTGTCCCCTACTCAGGTATTGTACAACCGTATTCCTTCATTTACACATTTACGGATTTTTGGGTGTTTGTGTTATCCCTTATTTCCGTCCGCCACCATTCATAAACTTCAAGCTCGGTCTACTCCTTGCGTGTTTTTGGGGTACCCACAAAATCATAGGGGATATAAATGCTTTGATATGTCAACAGGAAAAATCATTATTTCTCGTCATGTTATCTTTGATGAATCAACCTTCCCGTTTGCTACATATCGAGCGGCATCCCCACCTTCATATGATTTTCTAGACGATGGAATTCATCAAATTTTGAGGTATCATCTAAACTCTCAAGATAACAATTTAGGGCCATCACAGACCCCTACAACACAACCTGTTACCTCACCCCCTTCCGACAACTCGCCGGCCCAGAACCATACCGAGCCCACTACCTCGGCCCAAAATACCGAAACCACCATACCCACTGTATCGGCTAAAAATTCCAACAACACCTAACCATCTAACGGCCCAACACCTAAACGGACCATGGAAACACGTGCAATACATGAGATTTTTTGCCCTAAGCACCATTTCAACCTAACCACCTCAGTCCATCCCTCACCAATACCAAAAAATCTCAAAGTTGCCTTATCATACCCAAATTGGAAGGCTGCCATGTTAGATGAATTTACCGCTCTTATTCAAAACAAGACGTGGGATTTGGTACCACGACCATCTAATGTGAATATAATTCGGTTAATGTGGATTTTTTTGCCATAAAAAGAATTCTGATGGTTCTTTTGTGAGATACAAAGCTCGTCTTGTTGGTGATGGCAGGTCTCAGCAAGTGGGAGTAGATTGCGGTGAAACATTCAGTCTGATAGTCAAGCCTGCAACTATCAGGACTGTTCTTAGTCTAGCACTGTCCAAGTCATGGTCCATTCATCAGTTGGATGTCAAGAATGCATTTTTACATGGCCACTTGCAGGAAACGATATACATGCATCAGACGTTGGGATTCCGCAATCCTGCCCGTCCAGATCATGTGTGCCTGTTGAGAAAATCCTTATTTGTTCTGAAACAAGCTCATCGGGCATGGTATAACAGGTTCGCAGGATTTGTTTTCAAATTGGGATTCTCTCACAGCAAGTCGGATTAGTCTCTCTTTATTTATAGAAAGGGCACTGACGTGGCTTATATACTTCTGTATGTTGATGACATTATCCTCACTGCATCCTCAATTTCACTTCGCCAGTCCATTATGTCCCTTCTTGCAGTAGAATTTGCAATGAAGGAATTAGGCTCGTTGAATTATTTTCTTGGCATTGTTGTCACTCACTATGCAGATGGTCTATTTCTTAGTAAAAAGAAGTATGCCGAGGAGATACTTGACAAAGCAGGGATGTCTTCATGCAAACCTTCTCATACTCCGGTTGACACGAATGAGAAGTTGAACAATGCTTCAGGTACTCCATACAACGACCCCACACATTACCGCAGCCTGGCTGGTACATTGTTGTTGAATCTTGTTGGCTCCGTAATCTACTATTGGAGCTTCATTGTCCGGTTGAAAATGGAACAATGGTCTATTGTGACAATGTGAGTGCGATCTATTTATCTGGCAATCCTGTTCAGCATCAACGCACAAAACACATTGAAATGAATATTTTATTTGTCCGAGAAAAAGTTGTCAGTGGTCAAGTCCGTGTTCTCCATGTGCCATCCCGTTATCAGATAGCTGACATCTTTACAAAAGGTCTTCCGCGCGTACTTTTTGATGATTTCATGGACAATCTCAGCATCAGAGAACCTCCCGCTAAGACTGCGGGGGGCTGTTAGAATAATTATGGGCAAATCTCATAATTATGTTTATTCTCATTAATTAAGATATTGTAATTAGTTGTAAAATCAATTAGTCATCTTGTAATTAGTTGTAAAATTAATTAGTAATTTAGGAAGATTGTAGGTAATTAGCATCTTATATTTTAGGTAAACTTAGATTAATACTAGATCTATGATGATATTTATTACCTATGATTGGAATAAGATGATCAAGGAATATTTTCCTACTAAAACCACCCACCTCTTTTCCTTAAAATACATCATAATTTGATATTCCCTTTTCCTTAATTTGTTGATACAAAGGTCCATTTCTGCTCTAATCATCTGTTGCAGTCTTACTTATTTGGTTGTTTGACTCGATTGAATCATTTTTGTTAATGTTAATTGCTAAATCTTGAACGGAGGCACAAGAAAATCAATTTTTTATTTTTTTTAGAATTCCTTGATTAAATGGGCGTGGATTCAGAAGTGATTTTAAATGAAAGAAGATTTTTGGACTCAGTTAAAATGCATACAAATGGGGGCTGAAAATGGTTTTACTTTGTTTCACAAAAGAAAAAAAATACATTTTTAACGAAATGAAACGCGTCACATAATGACCTTCAGGACGATATAGCCATAAAGGTGCGTGACAATACTTTTATTCCTAAAATTGGGATTGACCGAAAAGGGTATAATTGCATTACTTTGAAGTTGTTTAAGGGTTGTATTTGGACCCCCACAAAATTTCACTATCTTTTTTTTTTTTTAAAAAAAAAAGGGGTCATAATTCAGGGGGTTTATATGTATTTTCTCTTAAACGTTACCTACTTTTGGGGGCTTAGTATAATAAATGACCAATTGAACCGCAGAATGACTCTACAATGATCACCCCTTCCCCAAAACATAAATGTTCTATCAAATTTAGTTGTCTAATGTTGAAGAATTACATATATATTATGCGTTAATTTAGTACTGGAAGTATGAATCAAATTCATTTAATCCTAAGTTAATTAAGTGATTTTTTTTTTTTGGAAAAGTACACGAAATGCTCCATTTAGGTAAACTATTTACCTTAAATTACCCTTTTCATAAGCAATTATCCGAAATATCCACAAGTTCAAAAATATTTACCTGAAATACCTACAAGTCATTTTCTGTCAGCTATTTTGTCCCTTTTTTTCTTTTTCTTTTTTAGTTTTATTTTATTTTCTCTTTTTGGTTCACTTTATTTCTCTTTTTTTGATTAGTTTATCTTTTTTTTTTTGGTTCCTTTCTCTATTTTTGTCTTTTCTTCTTTTTTATTTTTAATATAAAATATAAAAAGATAAAAACATTAGTTATCTATTTTTAGACTAATAAAAATATATGACAATTAAATAATTATAACAATAAGAAGTAATTAAGAAAAATATTGAGTCGCTAACTTATTTATTAAAATCTAGATTAATAGAAAATATATTTTTATGACATTTCTCTATTTTACAAATAAAAAAAAATTATATCTAAAATATGACTCTATTAAAGGAATGAACCAGTCTCTATGATACCATGTCAGTAAATGATATATATCATGTGGGTATCATAGATGACAAAGCTCTTTTTTAAAGGAATGAATCCGTCTCAATGATATCTTGTGAGTATATGATATATTATGTGAATCAATCATGATATCATGTCAGGACAAGATTTATACCATGTGAGTATCATATAAGATTGAGTTATATTTTCCTTGAAAGAATTACCAGTTCTCTATGATACTCTGCCAGTATATAGTATATGATATATACCATGTGAGTATCATAGAGGACCGAGGAGTGTTTTTCTTAAAGAAACAAACAAGTCATCTATGATACCCTGTCAGTATATGATATATATCGTGTGAGAATCATAGAGGACTGAGTAGTGTTGGAATGAATTTGCCCATGATACCAAGTCAGTATATTATATATATTAAGTTGGTATCATAAAAGACTGAGTGTTTTTCTTGAAGGAATGAACTGTTAGTCCTCTAAGATACCCTATCAGTATATGATATACCATATGAGTATCATAAAGGACAAGGATATTATTTTTTGAAGGAGTCAACTTATTTTCTATTATACCCTTCAATATATGATATAATGTGGATATCATAGAGGACAGAGTAATATATTTTAAGGAATGAACCAATTTTTCTATGATACACTATCAGTATATAATATATATCATGTGAGTATCATAATATACTACTCCCAACAGTATACTTCAACTGCACTCATTTGGTATACTATATAGAATAAATTATTTATTAAAATTCAAAAAAATTACTATATAGTTATCCTTTTTATTGACATAGAATTTTTTTAAAAAAATAAAGGAACCAAAAGGTGTGTAGAATTAAATATTGAAAAAAACAAAAAATATAAAAATCACCAAAAATTTAAAAAGAAGAATAAATAAAAAGAGCAAAAAAAAAGTGAATGAAATTGGATTATGGAGAAAAGGAATTAAATAAAATTTAAAAAGCAACAAGGAGTTAAAAAAATAAAGAAAATATAAAAAATGAAAAAGAAAGGAGCTAAAATTAAATGTAGAATCTGATTATGGTGAAAAATAAAATAAAGAATAATAATTTGAAAAAAAAAACTAAATGAACAAAAAAGGAGGGAAAAAAAGGAAAAAGATAAAAAGTAAAGAAATAAAAAAGAGAAAAAGAAAATAGAGACAAATTACCTACAAAAGGTACAATGAGTATAAAAGATAAATTCTTTTGGGAATAATTATTTTGTGTGCAGTGGACATGTGTGTTCTTTTCCCTTGTTTAATCTTTTATAGTCATTTGTTTGTTCTGAAAATATTTGATTCATTCCACTTATGTTGTGAACTACAATTGCACAAACAATAATCATCGTATTCAATTTAGCTCGACTTATCACCCACAAACGGCTGATCAAATTGAGGTTGTTAATAAAATTTTGGGGATTTTTTTATGGAGCTTTAGGGGTGCAAATATTTGGCAACATGACTTATTATCTGGCCCGTTCTCTATGCACCTTTAAAAGGCAGGAAATTGACAGCGTACACACTTCCTTTACTCCATAGGGCCTTCTCATCAGTTACATCGACCACATTCTTCATTACCACCTCTCTCGCAATACTTCTATTACCAGCCAAGCAACTATCGCTAACTACCTTTACTATTAGTCACCATTGCACCAACTTTTTCACAACCAGCCTCTAAAGGATTCTCCACCAGCAACCTGCATCATACAAGTAGCACCACCAACTACATTCACAGCTAGCCTCTACTACTTACCACCTTCACCACTAATTAATCTTCATAGCACATTCATTGCCGTCGATCACCACTAACCACCTCTACTTTCAACTATCACCGCTCCACCATAACCTTTGGCTATGATCTCATAACCACCGCCAACCACATTGCACAAACATTGCCTCCAAGGGCGTATTTGTTCTACGAATAGTGATGCACGTGAATCCATGATTTCTCAGTTAAATTCATATTTTTAGAATTGATCTAATATTGTCTGCTAGCATCCATGCTTCAAAAGGATTGAATGGTGCACTTGGTTGAATACATAGTAATTTATCTAGAGGAACAAGAATCAATTCTCACTTAATATATTCTTTTTTCTCCTTTCTTTAGTGGTGCACTCAACAACAACAACAATAAACATATTCAATATATCCCACGAGTGAGGTCTAAAGATGATAGATTGTACGCAAATTTTACCCTTACTTTAAAAGTAGAGAGGTTGTTCTCGATAAATCACCGGCTCAAGAGAAAGCATATCAAAACTGATTAGAAAAGGAAATAGCGGAATTTAAAAAAATCATGGCAAAATACTATAAAAAGCATGAAAAAACATTATAAAAAGAAATAATAACTACAATAAAATAATACGATAATTGAAGTATAAGAAATACTACTCCCTCCATCCCAATTTAAGTGTATTAGTTTGATTAGACACGAAATTTAAAAAACAAAGAAAGACTTTTGAATCTTGTGGTATTTAATTAAAGATTTATGTGATCCTTTAAATCTTGTGGTCTTATATTTGACAAAACTTACTAAATATAGAAAATGACACTCTTTAAATTAAGACACTTAAATTGAAAAAGCGTAAATATATATTAACATAGATTAAAGGACATGAAATTATAGGAGATATATCACGATTGCTAGTTAGGAAGGAGATATATTAACATTTTAGAGGTGCATCATATTTTAAATTTTTTAAATTCATCTTTTGACCGTTTCTCTCCGCTTTTAACGTCCACCATTTCATAATCATCACCCTCAACCATCAACCATCAACCATCAACCATCAACCATCAACCATCAACCATCAACCATCACTTACTTTCCTTGTGAGCCACTTACTTTTATATTGTGATTCATCAAAATAATTTATTTTAACACCCTATAATTTGACACTTTCTCAACATCGTAAACGCAAACAAACTTAATTATTCAGTTTCAAATTTAAAATTAAAATTATAATAATTAAATACATATTTCAATTCAACATCTTAAATCTTATAAAAAATGAGGCCTTAAAGACGTCATTGATAAATATGATACATATGTGTGTTCTTGATCAATATATATTGCTCAAAAAAGAAACTCCAAAATTGTAACCAACATAATTAAGTATCTATTGTTGGAAATTTACTAAATGTGGAATTAAGTATATCCCATTATTTATGACTAAAACAATTGGGGCCCCGCACGTCGGAAACGTCGTTTTCACACACGTGCACACGTAGTGCGAAGTATCGCAAATTTCATTAGTGAAAGAGATATTGGTACGTATGTAATACATTTGAGACATAGAATGATGGATGGTTATTGGACAAATAACAAAGTATTCCACATTGGTAAACGAAAGAATAAGTGTAAGATGAAACGAGTCAGAAATCGCCGCGGAGCCGTGAAGGGCCGCGGCGCCACACCGTCAGAGCCGCGGCGCCGCGACACCTCCCAGGCAGTGCCGCGGCGCTAATTGGTTGGCCAGTCACTGGAGCCGTGGCGCTAATTCACAGAGTCGCGGCGCTTCGGAGGCAGAATGCTGCGACGGGAAGTTGGAAAGATCTGACCTTTGGGCTGATTTTGGAGCATTGATTCTCCATTACTTGGCTGAATGTAACCCCTCAATCAAGTCTCATTACATGGATATTAAAGGCCATTAGTTGGCTAGTTGAGGGGTCTTCTCCTTACACTATAAATTGAGGTCTTTGGCTCAATTGAAGAACGCAACACTAAACACTTAGAAAATACTCCAGATTTTTCTAAATTCATCTTCTTCCTCTCTAGCAAAGTTACTATACTTAAAGTTCTTCAAGAGTAACACTTGAGTTTCCTTTGCTCATTTGTTAAGTTGATGGTGTATCTTGGGAGACTATTGCCCAACACCGTAAAAGGAGATATACGGGGCAATCTTGTCTTAAAGACAGAGTGACATCACTCGACTCAACAAATCACACAAGCAGTTTGTTAAGTTCTTGATTTCCAGTTTATTATAATAGTTAGTTTATCATTTCTTACTATTGTAATAGTTACTTACTTCCCGTTCCCTGCAACAATTGTATCCCAACAATTTTAAGACAAGATTTTGTTGTAAGTACCTAGAAAGATGACTGGAAGAGAATAAACTGCTTCTGATTCTGCTGCTGCTGCTACTCAAGGCAATCCCTCTGCCTTCCCCACTGCTGAAGGCACACCTAATGACTTTCCGATTGCTCAAGGCTCATCCAACACCTTTACTGCGGCTCAAGGGAACGTTACCGTTCCTCCACCCGCTGGATTTCACCATGAACGCCTTGAAAAGTTCATGGGCTCAAACTTCAAAAGATGGCAACAGAAGATGCTATTATATCTGACTGTTATGGGAATGTCACGTTTCCTAATAGACGATCCTCCACAAGCTAGAGATGAATTGGACCCTTCGCCTTCTGAAATGACTGAATGGGGCCTAGGTATCCATGTCATTAATGGCATGAAAATGGGTCTTGATGCATGGAGTCATAGTGATTTCATGTGTAAGAATTACATATTGAACTGCTTGTCAGACCCTCTCTACACGGTGTATAGCACCGTAGGCACTGCCAAAGAGTTGTGGGAGAAGCTGCAAAAGAAGTACAACGCACAAGATGCAGGTACTAAGAAATTCATCATTGAGAAATTTCTGAAATTTCAAATGGTGGATAGTAAAACAGTGATGTCCCAAGTCCAGAAATTCCAAATGATTTTACATCACTTGGATTTGGAAGGAATGAAATCAAATGAGCAGTTTTTTGTTGCATCACTTATTGAAAAGTTACCTTATTCATGGAATGAGTTACTTAAAACTCAAGACAAAGGAGATGACATTTGAAGAACTTATTATCAAACTTCAAATTCAAGAAGATAATAAGAAGGCCTTGCCTAGAGGTAAACAACCCGCTGAGGCAAAGGCAAATCTGGCTGAGGCCAAAGGGAACCCAAGCAAGAAGCGCAAGTTCCAGAAAGACGACAAGACCCAAACAGCGGAGAAGTTCATAGGAAATTGTCACCACTGTGGGAAACCGGGTCACATGATCAAGGATTGCCGCAAACTCAAGACTGAGCAACAAGAGAAGGCCAAAGCTAAGGGCAAGGCACATGTTAACGTCGTCAAAGACCAGTTTCTGAACAATATAATTGAGGAGTTATCAGCGGTGGTGCTAGAAGCAAACCTTGTTGAGAATCCCATGTAATGGTGGATGGACACAGGTGCTACAAGACATATATGTTCTAATAGAGATGCCTTCTCCACTTATACACCGGTTACAAATAAAAAGTTGTTCATGGGCAACAACGCTTCCTCTGACGTGTTGGGGGTAGGAAAGGTAGTCCTAAAGATGACTTTTGGAAATGAGCTCACTCTGAAGAAAGTGATGCATGTTCCTGAGATTAGAAGAAATTTAATTTCAGGTCATTTATTGGTTAATGTTGGTTTTAGGCTAGTGTTTGGGTCCAATAAATTTGTAATCACTAAGAATGGAACGTTTGTGGGAAGATGATTCGTCTGTGAAGGCCTCTTCAAAGTTAACGCCATGTCTGTATTACGTACAAGCAATAATATTGAAGTTTCTTCTTACTTGCTTGAGTCCTCTAATTTATGGCATAATAGATTAGGACATGTCAATTACAAGTCCATCCAAAGGTTGGTAAAGTTGGAGTTGCTTCCGTCTATCGACATAAACCCTCAACATAAGTGTGAGGTGTGCGTAGATGCAAAACTCACAAAGCTTCCTTTTCGATCCGTCGAAAGGAATACCGTTCCTCTAGAACTTATTCACACAAATATATGTGATTTGAAGTTTGCACAAACTAGAGGGGGGAACAAGTACTTTGTGACATTCATTGATGATAGCACAAGGTATTGTTACCTTTACTTGTTGAAAAGTAAGGATGAAGCCTTTGAAGCATTCCGATGTTACAAAGCAGAAGTTGAGAACCAACTAAGCATGCAGATTAAATCCATTCGTAGCGATAGAGTGGGAGAATATGTAGCACCATTTGAGGAATATTGTGCCTAATCAGGTATTGTTCATCAAACGACGACTCCATACTCACCTCAATCGAACGGTGTGGCAGAACGTAAGAACCGCATATTGAAGGAAATGATGAATGCCTTACTTATCAATTTTGGTCTTCGCCAAAACATGTGGGGAGAAGCTGTCCTTACCGCTAATACGATTCTTAACAGAGTCCCACATAAGGGTAAGGATAAAAATCCATATGAATCATGGAAATGAAAGAAACTCACCTATAAATATTTAAAGGTGTGGGGTTGTTTGGCAAAGGTTGAAGTACCCAAGCCAAAGCAGGTCAAGATTGGGCCTAAGACTGTAGATTGCATATTCATCGGATATGCAAATAACAGTAGTGCTTATCGATTCTTAGTGCATAAGTCAGATATTTCAGATATCCATGGGGGTACAATTATGGAATCAAGGAATGCACAATTCTTTGAAGATACCTTTCCGAGAAAAGAAAAAGACATAACCTCTCGCAAACGAAGTTATCAACAAAGTTCTCAGGAACCGGGAGTCGTTGACAGCCCGGATCTAGATGGTTTAGATCTAGTGGATCTCGAAGAGACTGAATATCCAGAATCTAGTGTTCCAGATTCTCATAACTTGGAGACTCCAGAGATGGAACTAAGGAAAAGTAAAAGGACCAGGAATGATAAATCCTTAGGTCCTGACTTTGTAGCTTATATGGTTGATGATGAACCAAGGACAATTGCTGAAACATTGTCAACTCCAGAGGCACCGCTCTGGAAAGAAGCTATTGAGAGTGAAATAGGTTCCATTCTGCATAACCATACTTGGGAGTTGGTTGATCTTCCTTCGAGAAATAAATCGTTGGGTTGTAAATGGATACTCAAACGGAAGTTTAAAGAAGATGGGTCTATAAATAAGTACAAGGCCAGGTTGGTAGTCATGGGCTATCAGAAAAAGGAAGGCCTTGACTACTTTGATATGTACTCCCCGGTGTCTAGGATGATGTCCATACGAGTATTCATTGCGATCGCAGCGTTGCGTGACCTTGAGATACATCAAATGGATGTCAAGACAGCCTTCCTAAATTGTGATTTGGAAGAAGAAATCTATATGGAACAACCCGATGGGTATGTGGTTCCAGGACAAGAGAAGAAAGTCTGTCGACTTGTCAAATCTCTATACGGGCTGAAATAAGCCCCGAAGCAATGACACGAAAAATTTGATAGTACTCTTCTATCGAAGGGTTTCGCCATTAATGAGTGTGACAAATGTGTTTACATGAAAGGTAACTCTGACTCGTTCGTTATGATATGCCTTTATGTAGACGACATGTTGATCACTGGAGCATTCCTAGCATAATTCTAAAGACTAAGAACATGTTGAAACAATGATTTGACATGAAGGATATGGGTATCATAGATGTCATCTTAGGGATAAAGATCTCTAAGACATCTGACAGACTGGTCTTATCTCAGTTTCACTACATCGATGATGTGTTGTTAAAGTTTGGGATGTTTGACAGTTCGCCTATAAAGGCACCACTGGATAGAAATAAAAAACTTGATAAAAATCGTGGTGCACTCGTATGCCAGGAGCAATATGCACAGGTGTTTGGTAGTTTGATGTACATAACAAACTGCACCCGATCTGATATTGCTTATGCAGTTAACAAGTTGGCTAGGTTTACCCGTAATCTGAGTAATGATCATTGGAAGGCGTTGAATCGGGTACTACAATACCTGAAATACACACTAACTTACGGGTTGCATTATTCGAGATATCCAGCTGTACTAGAGGGGTACATTGATGCAAACTGGATATCTGATATAGAGAACACCAAGTCCACCAGTGGGTATGTATTTACAATTGGTGGTGGAGCTGTGTCTTGGAAATCCTCTAAGCAAACTTGCATCGTCCGATCCACGATAGAATCAGAGTTTATCGCTTTAGACAAAGCATGAGAAGAAGCTGAGTGGCTTCACGACTTCTTAGAGGATGTTCCTGGTTGGGACAAACCCGTACCTTCTGTAATGATCCACTGCGACAGTCAATCGGCTCTAGAAAGGGCATATAGTGCTATGTACAACAGCAAGTCTCGTCATATTCGACGGAGATATAAGACCGTTAGGCAGCTGATCACTACGAGTATAATATCAATTGATTACATAAAGTCAAAGGATAACATAGCGGACCCGTTAACAAACGACTTACCCAAGGATCAGATGTTCTGCCTGTCTAGGGGAATGTGCTTAAAACCCAAAGTATAAGGACCAATACGGTGGTAACCCAACCTTACTGACTGGAGATCCCAGGAATTAGGTTCAATGGAAAAACTAAGCTGTAAAGGTTCAGTTGAGCGCTTCGGTGGAAGCATGAACACTTCGGATAGTGATTTCTGTAAAGAAACACCAAATCCAAAGTCGTTCCATCGATAGACTGTAAGTGATATCTGCAGTGTGGGTGAAGGTTAAGTTTTCAAAACCTTTAATGATCATCACATGTTGAGGTTAGGTTTGGGGAAATTTTTAATGGTTCCTAACACTTGTAAAGTGGGGTATAGCAGGATACCTTGTAGGAGACCACCTATTTAAGTGCGAGGACAGGCCGCCTCAAGTGAACGCACTTAAGAATCCAAGAAGTGTCCACGGCCACAACGAACAAAACATTACGAAGAACTAAGTAAAGGAAGTTGTTGTGTTGGTACCGTTGACTTGGCTTACACTAAACACTGACGGTTTAAGACATCACGTTCACCGCGTATTAAGTAAGTTCGATGGTATTCAACTATGGAAGGTTCAAAGCGTATGCTACCTATCCAGATGCAACATCGGTCCGTTGAAAGATTGCTGGAAAAGGCACCATGTGTGTGCGCCAAAATCTATTTCAAGAGGGAATTGTTTGAAATTTTCTAAATGTGGAATTAAGTATATCCCATTATTTATGACTCAAACAATTGGGGCCCCGCACGTCGGAAACGTCGTTTCCACACACGTGCACACGTAGTGCCAAGTATCGCAAATTTTATTAGTGAAATAGATATTGGTACGTATGTAATACGTTTGAGACATATAATGATGGACGGTTATTGGCCAAATAACAAAGTATTCCACGATGGTAAACGAAGGAAGAAGTGTAAGATGAAATGAGTCGGAAATCTCCGCGGAGCCGTGAAGGGCCGCGGCGCCACACCATCGGAGCCGCGACGCTGGAGCGCCGCGACGCCTCCCAGGCAGCGCCGCGGCGCTAATTGGTTGGCCAGTCACTGGAGCCACGGCGTTTTGGAGGCAGAATGCCGCGATGGGAAGTTGGAAAGATCTGACCTTTGGGCTGGTTTTGGAGCATTGATTATCCATTACTTGGCACATGAATTCAGCCATTATTTGGCTGAATGTAACCCCTCAATCAAATCTCATTACATGGATATTGAAGGCCATTAGTTGGCTAGTTTAGGGGTCTTCTCCTTACACTATAAATTGAGGTATTTGGCTCAATTGAAGAACGCAACACTCAACACTTAGAAAATACTCCAGATTTTTCTGATTTCATCTTCTTCATCTCTAGCAAAGTTACTATACTCAAAGTTCTTCAAGAGTAACACTTGAGTTTCCTTTACTCATTTATTAAGTTGTTGTTGTATATTGGGAGACTATTGCCCAACACTGTAAAAGGAGATATAGGGGGCAATCTTGTCTTAAAGACAGAGTGTCATCACTTGACTCAGCAAATCACACAAGCAATTTGTTAAGTTCTTGATTTTCAGTTTATTGTAATATTTAGTTTATCCTTTCTTACGATTGTAATAGTTACTTACTTCCCGTTCCCTGCAACAATTGTATCCCAACATTTATTTCATTCAATTATGGATGGAAGCTATTGTGTTCTCTTCTTCTTCTTCTCCAAATATGGGTCTAGTGCTATGGGAAACACTGAAAGACTCTACCAAATATGGCACTTGCTTTCTACTATATTGTCTCGGAGTTGTTTGGGTCACCACCAATCACCAGAGATTTCAAGGAACAGATGTAGTATGATGAGTCTGATTCAAAGAAGCCTTTGTTAATGGCAATTAAGGGTCAGATCTGTGATGTTTCTCAAAGCAGGTAATTTTTCTTGTTTTACAAGTGTTCTAAGTTGTTCTGTATTCTGGGTAGGTTTTCTTATGGTTAATTTTTCATCTTTTTTACTTTCTATATGAATCTTTGACCTTGAATTTTAGAATTATTAGATTTTTGTTGTGGAAAGTTCTAAGAAATTTTTGGTAGAGAAAAAAGAGAGTTACTGATGGTAAAATATGGGTCTGATTCAAAGAAGCCTTTATTGCTGGTATAATGAATTTTTGATCTTTCAGCAAGAAACATATTTACATACTAAGTAATTAATTAACTTGGAGTAATTGTAGGTGAGGAGCTAATATTGGTATGGAAGACTACGACGACCCTGTTAAACATCTAAAGTCCAAGGACCGTCTAAAGATCATACTGTCAAAAATTCTCTGAACAATCTAAACAAAATGTTTCTATCTTCCTTCGTTACACAGGTCTAGTCCTTGGAGAAATTCACTAAGATTGACCTGGTTGAAAATCCATGATCTTTCACGAGCAGATCATGTGTAAGCAACCAATTTTAGGAAAGAGACAGAAAAAGATACAAACATGACTACCGTATATCTTTAGTTCTATATGTATGTGTTTGCCTACAGGTTACATGTGGTTTGACTTAAAAGTGAAGGTTAGATATTAGGATAAACACGTGAGAGGCATATGAGGTTTAGACAGACCCGATGCTGTGAGTTGAGAGTTGGGAAGTAACAAATTGTTCTCTGTCAAGTCTGTCAAGTCCTTCTATGAGAAACTTTTGGTTAGGGCCTGATAATTTCCCATTTGATTCTGTCTGGATGCATAAGGTGTCGAGTAAGGTGCGTTTCTTCACGTGGTTGGCGACTAGAGGGGTAATATTGATGGCGGAGGATCTTAGGAATAGAAAGGTCGTGTGTATAACTTGGTGTTTCCTATGAACGGATGCAAGTGAGGACGTGAATCATATTTTGTTATATTGCAAACTAGCCACGAGGTTATAGTGGGATATTTTTAAATGGTTTGGTGTTTCTTGGGTTATGCCATAATCCGTGAAGGAGTTGATGTTCAGTTGGAAGAGTTGAGCTAGGAGAAAATGTTACAAGGCTTGGAATGTTACTCCTCTTGCTTTTTATGGGTCATTTGGAAAGAGAGGATAGAAGAGCTTTTGAAGGGGTGGAGATGAGCTTTGATCAATTGAGGAGTAGTGTCACGACCTAAACCGGAGGGCCGCGACTGGCACCCGGACCCCACCCACCGGGTACCACCAATCGTACAACCAACACCTAATTATAATTAAATACGAACTAAGCCGGAAAACGTTACAGAAAATCTTAACCAGAAATTCAATTTTTATACATACATACCCAGACGAAGGCCGACAAGGCCACACATGACAACTAACCACATGACACCTGTCTACAAGCCTCTAAGAGTAGCAACATCAAAGGTTGAGATAGGGCCCCGCCATACCCATATATACAAGCAAAAGTATCGTACCAAAATTAGACCAACACTCCGAACAAGGGAAGTGCTCCAAAAATCCGCTGGATCCGCAATCAACTAACGTGAACCGTCACCCTACCTATGTGAACCTCTGGGCATGAAATGCAGCGTCCCCCGACAAAAGGGACGTCAGTACGATTGATTTACTGAGTATGTCAGGCATGAATATTAGCATAACAGGGATATACCAATAACTGAAACAGGAACAACCGATCAATAGTAAATATCTCTGTTAGTCCTAATACATATGCCTAAATGTCATGCACAATGCGGTATACATATACATCGGCCCCATCGGGCATCTTCCTTACCATAACAGTCTCTGTGAGCATCATTTCATGTCGGCTTCTGTGGGCACCATACCATGTAATAATTAATGAATGTATGCATAATGCAAATGCGGTATACTAATGTCCACATAGGAATCCTCCTATAACCGCTTTTGTGGGCATCATGTTATATCGCCACACAAGGGCATCATATTGGCCTCTTCGGGCTCTTTCGTGATAGTCTGTACCAGCTACAGGTGGTGTGCGTATATAACGCCTTTCCCTTTTCCCATTCCCCGTACATATATATATATATATATATATAATATTTACCATATAGTAGTGTGCATAGCACAGGTGGTCCAGGGTAATATATGAATGCAATGCAAATAAAAATGCATGAATGATATCACAATATTTCAATCTCAACGGATGACATAATACCTTTATACCTTCGGCTAACATTGGAAAATCTACATTTTTTTTGTATGCCTCAGTAAGGACTTAGAAACATATTTAGACATGCTTTTAGCATAGGAATCAATAACACGAATATTCTTAACTACTAGGAGCAGAATAAATTATGGAGCAATATCACAGTTATATTTTGTTACATGAAACATGCCAAAAGAAAAAAATACATGATTCCACTCTAATAATTACTCACGTTGTTGGGATGGAAATTAGATATCTGTTACTACCGTTGTTAATCACAATGGATCAATCTTCCTTTTTCTTGTTACTGGAAAGAAAAGTGGGTTTTTGGTACGTTTTTGGAATGAAAAAATATTGGCTTCATTTCGCTGCTTCCTGGAACAATTGTGACCTGGAGACTTAGTTAATTAAATTAGAAGCTCGCCAAAATGGGAATGCTAAGGGATTGCTGGACATTTAAAAATTTCCCAAGCCAAATGTGAATGTCAATTGCAAACAATCATGGAATCTCATCATTTGGTCTCCCACCAGCCAATTCTTTGGCGGTGGGAACCTCAATTAGATGCCACCTTGCATCCCCATGCACAGTCACTTACTTTAATTAAGTGACATGCCTCTGTAAAATTTATCAATCACATACATAATTAATTTTGTGATTATAATTCACTTAAATCTTGGTAATTTATAAAATCTTCATATCCTCAATGTCATAATTTGTAATATGACACTAGTCCACAACCTCTTCATGCACCCACCAAATTTATTTTCGATCCCCGTCGTCACACTTTTTACATCCAAAATTATTTCGGGGTTTTATCTTTTTATATGCTAAATTCTTTATTAGCGCACATAAATATGATCCAAAATTTTCTCAACGCTCGGGTCTGTTTACACACGCCTATCGATTTTATATATGCCTAGCGATTCAAACCGTAACCCGAAAGTACGGGATGTTACATCTTTCCCCCCTTAGAAACATTCATCCTCGAATGTTGGGGTACGTATCTAATCCCCATTACGTAGCCCAAAAATACAAATGTTTCTAGTTTCACCAAATCCGCTAGGGTCTAATGGCTACAAACCAATATTGCACAATTTTAATAAATCCGTCTAGCCATTACTGACTCACCCACTGGTGTAGTTACCTCCTATCCACTCGGGTTACATACATAATTTACAACACATCCACATTAGGTAAAAAGATCGATAACGTACATGTAATGACATCAAGTGAGGATTCTTGATCCTGTCGTCCCACCAATGCCTAAGTACGGTTCTGTCCCCCACCGAAATTAGTTGTTCTACCCCTACCTCTACCTTGACCGAATAATGCGTGATGACTCTACCCTGATGGGCGTACCGACCGTGATGAAGCTGCCGCAGATCCGACCTATTGAACTCTAATACCTTCGCCTCCTCTCGGACAATCCCACATAAAATGACCAGGTTCACCGCAAGAGTAACATACCCTCACTCTCTGTTGGCACAACCTTGTATGGGTCCTACCACACTGCCTGCATCGAGCCAATGTCTGTCTCATCTGGATAGCATCCCTTCTATAATAAGGCCCTGACGCTTGTGAATTTTGACCTGGTCCCGATTGAATAAACCAATGAGTCCTCGACCCTGTAGATGGTAATGATGTGTTGGCCACCGGGTAGGATGGGCGTTCATAATGATGTGGCATGGGCTCATCTCCGAAATCTCCTACGTCACCAATGGATCGGGCTCTCTTATGCTGGCCCTTATTACGTTCTCGATCTTCACGTTGTTGCTTCTTACGACCTTCCAAGTTCTGTGCATAAGCCTGAATGCGAGCGATATCCATACTTAGATTCAAAGAAGTCGTAGTACACTTATTAATCAAGTGCGGTGCCAAGCCAGTAACAAACCAATGTACCCGGTCACTCACATTTGCTACAATCGTAGAAGCATATCGGGCCAACGAATTAAATTGCAAATTATATTCTTGAACACTCAGGTCACCCTGCTCAAGACGTAGGAACCTGTCCTGCCTGGCCCATCGAAGTTCGACTGGCAGAAAATACTGTAAAAAGGCCTCTGAAAATTTTCTCAATCCATCCAGTGAAGCACGAGGTCCTCTGGATTGCTCACATGTATCATACCAGGTTACTGCGGCATCCCGCAGTCTATACGAAGCAAACTTTACTGACTCGATATCGGTAGTATCCATTACCCACAAAGTGCATTGTACCTGATCCAGAATATTCTGCGGATCTGTGTTCAAGTCTGTTCCTGCGAAAACCGGAGATAGCAGCTCTATCAGAAGGACTGGGAGCCTGACGTTGGGCCTGAGCGGCCACCAATTGTGTCAATAACTGAACCACACCCCACATATCAAGATCCACGTATGGAGTGTCATGGGGAGGAACTAGAGGTGCTGCAATTTCGCTAATCTCCGCTGATGGTGATGTACCGGGAGAATCATACGATGGAGTCGTACCAAGGGTCTCACTCTGGCCCTCGCTAACGAGTGGCAATCAGCTGGTACCTTCGCCCGCAGCCGTATTCAACTCCCTCATACTCTTGGACTTCTTCCTTGCGGTAGGCATTGCTGGAATTATAAATACGAAATGGATTAGGAATGAAATACTTATAACTCAGCTCTACTGCACGATTTATGAGATGAAAGAATGGAAACCATCCCTAAATGTCATATAGCCTCATGTTTATAAGTATGGTGCACAACATACCTATAAACAAGACTCTACAAGACACGGCTTATAGACTCCCTAGGACAGACATGCTATGATACCAAGTTTGTCACGATCCAAATCGAAGGGCTGCGACGGGCACTCGGACCCCACCTGCCGGGTACCGCCAATCGTACAACCAACACCTAATCATAATTAAATACGGACTAAGCCAAAAAAATATTATAGAAAATTTTAACAAGAAATCCAATTTTTATACATACATACCCAGACCAAGGCCGACAAGGCCACACATGACAACTAACCACATGACATCTGTCTACAAGCCTCTAAGAGTAGCAACATCAAAGGTCGGGATAGGGCCCCGCCATACCCATATATACAAGCAAAATAATCGTACCAAAATTATACCAACACTCCAAACAAGGGAAGTGCTCCAAAATTCCGTTGGATCCGCAATCAACTAACGTGAATCGTCACCCTACCTATGTGAACCTCCGGGCATGAAATGCAGTGTCCCCCGATAAAAGGGACGTCAGTACGATTGATTTACTGAGTATGTCAGTCATGAATAATAGCATAACAGGGATATACCAATAACTGAAACAGGAACAACCGATCAATAGTAAATATCTCTGTGAGTCCTAATACATATGCCTAAATGTCATGCACAATGCGGTATACATATACATCGGCCCCATCGGGCATCTTCCTTACCATAATAACCTCTGTGGGCATCATTTCATGTCGGCTTCTGTGGGCACCATACCATGTAATAATTAATGAATGTATGCATAATGCAAATGCGGTATACTAATGTCCACACAAGAATCCTCTCATAACCGCTTCTGTGGGCATCAGGTTATATCGCCACACAAGGGCATCATATTGGCCTCTTCGGGCTCTTTCGTGATAGTCTATACCAGTTGGAGGTGGTGTGCGTATATAATGCCTTTCCCTTTTCCCATTCCCCGTGCATATATATATATTATATTTACCATATATTAGTGTGCATAGCACAAGTGGTCCAGGATAATATATGAATGCAATGCAAATAAAAATGCATGAATGATAACACAATATTCCAATCTCAACGGATGACATAATACCTTTATACCTTCGGCTAACATTGAAAAATCAACATTTTTTCCGTATGCCTAAGTAAGGACTTAGAAACATATTTAGACATGCTTTTAGCAAGGAATCAATAACACGAATATTCTTAACTACTAGGAGCAGAATAAATTATGGAGCAATATCACAGTTATATTTCGATACATGGAACATGCCAAAAGAAAGAAATAATTTGCCTCAACATACCTTGATTCCACTTTAATAATTACTCACGTTGTTGGGGTGGAAATTAGATATCTGTTACTACTGTTGTTAATCACAATTAACTAGAAAGGATCAATCTTCCTTTTTCTTGTTACAGGAAAGAAAAGTGGGTTTTTGGTACGTTTTTGGAATGAAAAAATATTGGCTTCATTTTGGTGCTTCCTGGAACAATTGTGACCTGGAGACTTAGTTAATTAAATTGGAAGCTCACCAAAATGGGAATGCTAAGGGATTGCTGGACGTTGACGTCCTAGCCCGGCCCGCAGTGACATAGGCCAAGCCAAATGTGAATGCCAATTGCAAACAATCATGGAATCTCATCATTTGGTCTCCCACCAGCCAATTCTTTGGCGGTGGGGAGCCTCAATTAGACGCCACCTTGCCTCCCCATGCACGGTCACTTAATTAAATTAAGTGACCTGCCTCCACAAAATTTATCAATCACACACATAATTAATTCTGTGATCACAATTCACTTAAATCTTGGTGATTTATAAAACTTTCATATCCTCAATGTCATAATTTGTAATATGACACTAGTCCACAACCTCTTAATGCACACGCCAAATTTATTTTCGATCCCCGTTGTCACACTTGTTACATCCAAAATTATTTCGGGGTTTTATCCTTTTATATGCTAAATTCTTTATTAGCACACATAAATATGATCCAAAATTTTCTCAATGCTCGGGTCTGTTTACACATGCCTAGCGATTTTACATACGCCTAGCGATTCAAACCGTAACTCGAAAGTACGGGATGTTACAAGTAGTCTCCAATCCCTTATTTTCTTTTGGTGCACCCATGTAGTTCCTGTTTGTATAGAGGATTGGGTGTCGTTCGGAGAGAACCATATTTTGTTGGTTTCTCTTATTTCAGTATACCTCTTGTATACGACCATTATGGCCTTGTTCTTATGGGTAAAATCTTTTACTTGATAAAAAAAGGCATATAAGGTTTAGTCTCTGTTAAAAATTCACGATAGTTAGGGTTATGACTGAAAGTGCACCACTTTATCGCAGAATAGGGACTATTAGTGTTCCATGTGAAAGAAATAGGATAATTTTGAGCCTAAATCGAAAGGTGGTGGACTATTTGAGCCTTTTCTCCTTTCCAATGTGTTAAGACATTTTGACCCTTTTCTGTGTAGAGTATGACTTAAAAAACTTCCATATAGCTCATTTAGAAGAAGAAGAAGAAGTAGTCCCAGTTCTCAGGTAAGAATTAGATATTTTCATTATCAAATTAAATGCTCATAAGAAATACAAACAGAAAAACTCTCGGTTACCATTTGTGAGATATTTCTTTTTCTCTTTTCCTTTCATTTTTTATGCAAATTGTACAACTACTTGTACACATCATTAGATTTGTGTAAATTTCATTTGGATTGCTTAAATCTTGATGTAAACATCAAACTAGTCGATTTGAAGTGTTTCAAGATAATGCGATAGACATATTTTGAACATCTAAATCTCTTTCTGATTATGAATGCATGTTCATTAGAATTATTTTTATCACAACTTTCACTAATTTCATTTTAAAGACGTAGTTGATTGATTTCCATTTATATAATTTTTAGCAGGAACTAAAAGACATGGTTAATGGCACGAACATGCAAGTCAAAAGATTAACTTCAAAATCGAAATTCTCACAATGATAAATAGATTCTTCTTATTTTCTAAATAACAAGTACTACATAATTTACTTTAGTGCGTATAATAAACAGTAAGAGTCTCATATTCTTTGAATTCATTAACTTGCGAGCTCGACAAGTAAAACATCATCTTATGTTTAGTTGGCCACTTCACCGATAAGATGCTTAAAAGGATTACAAATTGTATAATCTGAGAATTACGAGTGATTAGTTGAGGGGAAATGAAATTCAAGAAATTTAGAGAATCTACGTCTCTTAAATTGTTAATTTTTCAAAGAAGATGCAAGATCGTTACTAAAATCCTCTCTGAAATTAGAGAAATATTAAATATAATTCTAACTTGGACAGAATTTACCAGCCAATATTGACTTTGATTTTTAAGAAAGAAAATTAAGGTACGTTGTAGTAATAATTTATTCAATTTGCATAAGCTTCCGTTCAAGTAATGGATATGCACTAAACAAGGTGAATCAGAGAAAATGTCAGACCTCACAGATTGTACTAGGTCCTTATAAATGCTATTTCTGGCCGCTACTCTCCATGTCACTTGGCTTGTAGTTCAGCGGTAACAGAAACACCCCATAATTTGAGTGTTAAAATGATAAAATGTGAATAGTTTAGGGAGTTTAGAGTTATTAACTCAAAAGAAAATCTCATTTTTGTCAGTTACCACAAAAACAGGTAAAAGCATGGGCTTTAACTATTCTCCTAAGAAAAAAAGGAAAAAAATGTTAATGACTGTTGACCAGAATCAAGTTATAGGTGTGAAAGATAGGATGGCACTTCCATTTGGCAGCTTCCAGCCAGCACCTGCCAATGAGTGGGGGTTATTATCGTCATTTCCTCGTATCCGAATCTCACTCCTCATGACAGCTACACTATATCAAGTGAACAAACGATAACTCCTATGCCATTCGCAACAGTTCACCTATAAGGCATGTTCTAAATCTCTCTCTCTTTCTGTCGTTCTGTGCTATTTTTTTTTTGAAAATGGTACTGTTGTATTCCTCAATATTTAGGGGAATGCTGACAACCATCAAAAGGAGACAAAAGAAAGTAAGAAAACAGAAAACAGGGATCCTAAGAACTGAAAAATCTCATCTACATCTTCTATACAATGTTCTTTACTCCAAATGTAGAAAGATACCATACAATTCCACTTCACTTTCTGAACGGAATTGGACTTATCTTTGAAACATCTCCCATTTCTTTAAGGCTGTTTTCCGGATTAATTTCTGATTCAAGTTGGATCTTGATTGCAAAATTTGCTGTGGGTATTAAAAGAATTAGGTGTACACCTTGTGGAATCTTTTTCTTTTTCTGGTACCTTCTTGAATTTTACTGCAATGTTTGATTTTTGCCCATACAGATCTGAGTTTATGTTTGCCTGAATTTGTGTTTCTTGGCTTTCTGCATTTCAATTATTAGTGCGGTACGATCAAATGCGGATCTTCTTGTTCTTAAAGTTCGAATCTTTGTCAATGTTGGTTTTAATTTACTTGTGATTTTTCTTTTTGTTAACGTGACGATTCAATTCTTGGAGGTTATCCAATCGAGAATATAGCTTCTTTTGGAAAATTATTACAGCTTTCTCACCGTCATCTGGGGAATTATTACAGAATTTTTTGACCTGCAAAGGTTATATAAAAATGGTGCTTTGGTTATTCCGTCTTTTTTTTTTTTTCAAAAAGAAATTTGGGTTTCAGGGCATCTAACCTATAAGTTCCGTAGATAGATGATTATTAGTTCGAGAGAAAAGATTGATGTAGGCTTCATACCAGCTGCTAAAACTCTAATGTTAGTTTCCTCTCTATGGAAACCAGGCGGCGAATAGAACTTTAGAGGCAAACACAAGTTAGTTGATTTCCACGGCTAAAAAATGCAGTTTTTTACACAGATTCAGATACTTGTGTAAGTTTATATGCAATTCTAATGGAAAAGCTGTCTTTTTGGCTTCCAGTTCACTGCTTGAAGTGGTGTTATAGAATGCAAGTGAAAGAAAAAGAGGAAACTTTTATGTGCCGCGTGTTAGGTTTATTTCCGTGTTAGCTTTCAATTTAATAATCTGCTTCTAGGTTTCTAGTTCTTTTTTACATCTATAGAGCCAAGAGTATTTTGGTAATACTGCCTTGCAATTCTTCAGAGAATTTACCATATATGTGGATCTTCAAAATTTATGGGAAAGAATTTTTTTTCTGATAAAGTAAAGAGCTTCATTGAAGGCATCAAGAAGATGTAAAAGAGAAATACATTTGAGCTTACAAATTTGTGAAAAGAAAGTTAAGAGAAAAGCGTAGCAAAATCTCAGAATTAAATTTCCTCACTTAATTTAGAAGGCAATTGAAAAATATATGGAAATCGGGTTGGAGGGATATTACTGATCTAACCTTTTTTGAGAAATCGCTGAGATCACTGGCCAAGTTGAGCAAGAGATATAAGGTGAGTTCCAATGTATCGGTTTGCTAAAATTATAGTTGTAAACTTATGTCCACATGATCAGCACCCCAAACTCTCCCCAATTCGACGAACCAACCCATGTAATAATCCCTACTTATGCACCTAAATAATCAATGCGGAAGCTTTTGAAAAATCCCAATCCTTTTAAGTATTGAAAAACATGCATGAATACAACCGCTAAATCAAGCACATTTCATTTTAAATGGAATATTCATAAAAGTAACAAAGTTTCATGCGCGCATGCCATATGAATAACCATAATTACAACCCTAAAGAATTACTACAGTATATGGAACCTCTATGACAAGGATTAAGCTAGTCAACCGAGACACACCCGGGTGACTCAAAGAATATACTCCCTTAATTTCAAAATATTTGTCTTACTTTCCTTTTTGGTCTGTTTAAAAAAAAATGTTTATTTCCTTTTTTTGCAACTTTTTAATTCAAACTTTCCACATGATTAAAGACTTTTTAGTATATTCTTCATATCTTTAGTTTTATACCACAAGATTCAAAAGTCTTTTATACTTTCTTAAACTCCGTGTCAAATCAAAATCAGAGAAACATTTTGAAATGGGGGAGTAACAATCTAAGCTCCACCAGAAGTAAGTGGAGTCTCACCAAAAGTATCCGACCGGGAAGGTGGAGTTGTCCTAACCGCATGGCTCAGGATGGTAACACTTAATCCTAAAACCAAAAGTTGAATGGCCAAAAGGCCTAAGCTTCACATGCCTAGTATGTACCATAGAACTCTTTCCCCAAGTAGTGAGACAAGATTTAAAGAAATCTAGTGATATGCAAGGAAGCATTTATATCACTTCTCGAGTTAGATAGTGAAATGAAATATCAAACTAAAACCCATTTCGAAGTCCTTGCTTCTTGCATTAAAGCTTAATCAAAATCATGTGAGATTTTATCTTTTATTAGGAGCACTATACCGACTCCTACATAAATAGAAACAACACTAGGTGATCAACCTAGTCACAAGTATTTGACCTACTTGTCCGGAGGATTTCTGTAGTGCTGTACTAGTCGACTTAACCTCATTACATTAAGCAGGATCACTTGCCCTCTCACTGGGGGACTTTATCTCGGATATGTAAAGCAGTACGAGAAGTAAATAAATATTCCAAGTGTTCGAAAGGATAAACGAATTGCCAATATTCAGAACTGCCGCAAAGTTGTTGAGTCTTGAATCTTGATAACCTGAAATCAAGAAACACTAAATCTGGATTGTTACAACTGTGTGCTGAGTCGAGTGATGGCACTCTGTCGTTAAGACAAGATTGCCCCGTATATATGCTTTTACGTTAACGGACAATAGTCTCCTAGATAAAACAACACTTTAATCAACACAACAAAGCAAATAGATTGACCCTGATGAAGAAAACAAATACGAAACGATTTGCTGAAGATATGGAAAAGGAAGGAAGAGTTTCTGTTTTTCGTCCCAACGTTACTGCTCACGTTTTGGACTGTGTTTTACTCTTCTGTTTGTCTCTGTGTATATATTTGTCTCGTTTTTCTGTGTCATATTATGTATCACTTTTTGTGACACAATTGAGCCAAAAAGCATCAATATATAGCATAAGGGGAGACCTCTCAACTGCCAAAACATGGTTGTTAATGACCATTGAATGAGGGAGTAAACAACCAAGTAATGACTGTTTATGGCCATTGAAGGAGGGAGTAATTCAGCCAAGTAATGGCTGTTAATGGAGGGAGTTAATCAGCCAAGTAATGGTTGGTTAATGCACAATAACGCCCCCAAAAATCAACTCCAACGGTAGGCAGAAACTTTCTGCCTACCGTCGTTCCCAAATTCAACATTCCAGAAACTCCAGGGACCAAATTATAAATATTAAACACTTTGGGGTCTAAAGAGATAATATCAGAAGAAGCCCACGACCCACGACCCGTGACCCGAGCCCGGACCGGACGGGACGGGCGTGTGGGCTTAGCTTTGAACCCAAACATATCTAGGTCCTCCCTCCTTTAAACACATAGGATACCCCTTGGGGTCCCAAACCCTTAGCCAATTTAGAGACTTATAAAGAGAGCAATTCTTTCTTTTTCCACCGATGTGGTAGATTTGTCCTACACCATATTTTCATGCCTCAAACACCTTACTTCGTGGACCAATATCTCTTTCATTTTTGAATGAAATTTGACGATTCTTTCCTACGATCATCTACTCACTTAGTAGATTATGCACGTGTTGAGAGACAAAGGCTTCAACATGCGGAACTCTAGTGTTTAATTCATTAAATATGAGTGGACGCACCTCTCCATCAAAGGCAAATTTCCAACACTTTATCCCACAAACCTTGGCTTAACATTAAAATGTGTCCCTACACCGGCACGTGTAGTTCCCCGGTAACAAATAGAAAATTCGAACCTTATCTCAGTGGTCTCCACTAGTAACTCCCAAAACATTTGACATTTCCAAAAATAGATTCATAGCCTAAAAGCCTCAAAGAAATCTATTTTTATCAAATCACGGTGTTTATATCCAATCCAACCATTTAGCAAAAATCAAGTGTGAAACCTTCTCAATACATGATAAAGCATTTAGCAAATGAGAGACAAATCTTTAAAGATTCAAGAAATGCCATTTTCATCAAATCGATCTTTAAAGATATGGTGACATCCCAACCCGCTTGCTCCCACAAGCAAGGATTCACAAATCAATTCAACGATATGAATTTCAGGAAAAGTGATGAGGTGTAGTAAGTTTCAACATACCTTGAATAGCTTTTCAAATCTTACCCAAAAGGATCCAATGACGCCAACAATTCACAATCTACATATACAAGCTTATGTAAATTAATAATGCGTCACAACAATACCAACTAAGTCAACTATGTACCCAACACTTAAAATTCAACTTCACAAGTTTAGCAAAAATCCCTCTTTCCCAATTCGAATGTCAAATCATTGAGTTTTAACTCCAATTTGTCCATTAAACTTATTATCGAACCTAGTCGCGCCTTTATAAACTCAAAACGATATCATTCAAGCAAACCCAACATTGTTCATCCTTTACCAACAAACTTTCCAATTTCAAGACTAGCTAGGATTTCATGAATCGGTGTTTAAATCCAAATCTTTAGTCAAAAGTGTAGTCTACAATGTCCATGGAACATAATATACAACATTGGAGTGAAAGGAATACCTCTTTGTCAAACCCTAAAATATTCAAGACTTGTGTTAAGAGGTAATTTCCATGATGTTGGAGTATTAATGAATCAAATCTACCGAGCAATGCATTTAATACTCACCTCAAAGTATCATTTATGGAGTAGAAGCTCTCCTCTAAACCAAGAACTTGTTCCAAACAATTATATTTATTCTCTACCGAAATGCCTTTAAAAGGGCTGCTTCAGTTGGAACGCCGGGTTCATTGCCTTGCTGCATTTCGCAGCTTCCCTTTCCTTTTTTGCTAAATTAATTCCTTCCTTTCCTTTCATATTCTCTAACTAAAGATCTTGATCCTTTGTTTGATTATTTTATTCTCTTGTCTCCCCACTTATTTCAGCATTTAATCAATCAGTTAGATTCATATGTTTCTTAAGAATCTTTAGTCCAAGCATTTACTCCTTTGAGGTCAAATATTTCCACGTTAATATCTTATTTTCCCAACCTCCTCTCATGTGCATTAGTCCATGCACTTATACAACTTTAACTTAGCATTTTCCAATTGTTTTAGATGGCCTTGTTACATTTGTGTGGGCCTCGCGTGGCTCGGTATTACATAAATTGAACTCTTGAGCTCGAAAGTAATCCAAATGATATCGAAATTCACGACTTGACTCACACTCCTAGTATTTTTCTGTTATTGTTTTCCATAGCATTTAAACACAAAGGAAAAGATAAACTGTTTCCTAGAAATTGCCTTCCCCCTTGCTAAATTCCATGCTCAAGTTTTTGTGTTCTCTTTGGAGTATATTAGTTTTTTAGAAATCTTCCTTGTTTCCTTCATGATGCTTCAAGTTATTGCTGATCATTTGGCTATTCCAAAGCCTTTCTAATCCCTGGGGATTTATTTCTGAATTCAGCTAGATACCAGCACAAAATCAGTCCAAAATATACTGCATCTTTACTGTCCATTATAGGCCTGAGATCTCCTCTCTTGGCCTACATCAAAAACCTATATTCAAAGACCCTTGTTGGCACATAAGCTTGTGAGTGAAGCCATATCGAAAAGGCATTTTTTTCTGACAACTGAAAAAATCCAGAGGGTCATTGGTACACGGTTCGAAATCCGGTGGATTTTGAACCTGGTCCTCTATTCTTCTCCACTTAAATATCAGGATTTTGTCTGCACCATGCCTCTAATCCGTGATGTGCGCCTAACCCACTAACTACGTGCTCTTCTCTTACCTCTAGACCAAAGCACCGGGGGTCATTTTAGAAAGGCAGTCTTAGTGCTGTGCTACAACTTCTATTGTCTTCTGTACGCTTAAACTAATTACCCATCCTTTCCCTTTAAACCCAAGTACAGTTGTATTGGGGACAGAAGGTGTGATAAATTAATATCGTTGATCAAAGACTCAATACAATCTTGTGGCCGACATCGATTTGAGCTGTAACGGCAGGGAGTGAGTTAGAGATTTTGGCTGTGAGCTGGTAATTTCTTGAGTAATATCGACGTTCCATAATTGATTGTTTACACTTCAATTGATACTTTACTCCTTTGAGAAAACTTGATGTATGGTGAGAACTCCAGTTTGTTTATGAGAAGAAGACAAGAACCACAGTGAAGTCCCATTTCATTCAACTTCTCTTCCTATCATTCTTTAAGCGTCTTCTGGGATGAATATTCTGCATCCTGAAATATTTATACTCCCTATGTTACAATCTATATGACTGTTTTCCCATTTTAGAAAATTTTAGGACGTTCTAAAATGTTTGGAATCATTCTATTTTTATAAATTATCACAGTTTCTAAGAATTTAAGACGTATTAAACCATTCCCTCTTTAATTTTGACGCGATTTCTTTTCAGCCACTAATTTAATAGTTTCTTCCATTATGAGTAATATATCAAATTAACATCTTAAATGTCGTGCTCATTCAAACATCTTCACAAAAGGGAGTACGTAAGAGCAATAAAGGATCCCTACTATTTTATGTATAGTTCAATCTGGATAGTTGATATTAGAAGTTTGATATTTATCAAGATTCCTAATATATCATACTCATAGACTAAGCAAAACTTTCCTATGTCATTTAGGTACTCACCTTTTCCTTTAAACATATTTTTGTGCTTTTAGGTGCTGAGTTTTAAACCTCCACGAGGATTAAACTGGGCATGTTGTTGTTGTTGTTGTTGAAGGTGCTAAGTTTTAACCTAAAAGTACATGTGTTTTTCAGCTTTTGTTGGAAGAGGATTAAAGATCCATCATGTTTACTTGCTATTTTATCATTCAATTTAGCATTTAGAGATCGTTTGGATAGGCTTATGACTTTTGACTTATAAGCCAAAAGCAATAAGTTAGGAAGTCTAGCTTATGACTTTTGTCTTATTTTTGTTGTTTTGGCTTAAAAACAAGAGCTTAGAATCACTTTTTTATTTTACCCAAACGGGTAGAGGGCTAGCTCTCCATCCTCTCTTCTCCCTTTCTTTGTAGTATTATATAGGTTTCGCGTAGATCGATACTCTTATATGTGTATTCATAGGTGTTGCTTTATTTGTTTTGTTATTGTGATATCTTGTTGTCTTATTTCTCTTGAATTTACGTTCTTATGAGCCGAGGGTCTATCAGAAACAATTTCTCTACCCCCACACAGGTAGAGGTAAGGTCTGCATACATCTTAGCCTCCTAGACCCCACTGTGTAACATTACACTGGGTATGTTGTTGTTGTTGTACTACAAAAGTGCTTAAAAGCCAAACATGCTCTTTAGTCATATATGGATCCCCCTACCAACTATCATTGGTTCTGTTGTTGAAGACTAGTTACCAATACTCCACTTGTCCCAATTCATATGACACTTTATTTCAGGACATTACAATTTTTTTTGATTAAGTAAATATATTTTCATTCATAAGCATGGCCAAACTGGCCGTATACAAGCGGTATACCATCTAAAAATATGATTCTCTACAAACTTCACCCAATCATCTATACAACAGGGAACTTTCTTTCTACACCAAAAGAATAATGGGATCGGAGACTACTCCTCAACTGAGAGAAGCTAGACTCTACTCCTTCAAAAGCTCTCCTATTTCTCTCTCTCCAAACTACCCACATTAACGCAAGCGAAACCACATTCCAAGCCCTTCGTCTTCTCCTCCTTTTCCCACTCTTCCAACTGAACATCAACTCTTTTACAGTTTTTGGCATTACCCTAAGTGTGTCAATCCGCCTAAACATATTTGATACCATTTCTCTTATTAATTCCTTACTGTGAGGATAAACTTGTTGGGTACTCTATTATAAAGAAGTACGGGAAGTAAATAAATATTACAAGTGTTCGAAAGGATAAATAAATGGTCAATCTTCAAAACTGCCGCAAGCTTTTTGTGTCTTGAATCTTGATAACCTGAAATCAAGAAACAACTAAATCTGGATGGTTACAACGTTGTGTGTTGAGTCGAGTGATTGCACTCTGTAATTAAGACAAGATTACCCCGTATATATGTTTTTATGTTAGCGGGCAATAGTCTCCCAAGATAAAACAACACTTTAATCTCAACGCTACAAAGCCAATAGGTTGAGTCTGACGAAGAAAATAAATATGAATCGACTTGCTGAAGATATGGAAAAGGAAGAGTTTTTGTTTTCTCTTTTGTTTTGTCTCTGTGTATATAGTGTGTCTCTGTTGTGTATATCTTGTGTATATAAGTGTTTTTCCTCACTATTTTTCATCACTATTTTTGCTGTGTTTTTTGTGACTGTTTCGTGATGTATATGCTATTTTCTCTATCACGTTATTGAGCCAAAAGATGCATCAATATATAGCATGGAGGAAGGTTGTTCAACTGCCCAAAATATAGTTGTTAATGGCCATTAGAGATGGTTGTTAATGGCAGGTTTAATGCTATTAGTGAGGCTGTTCATGGCCTTGAAGGAGGGCTGATTATGGTCATTGAAGGAGGTTGTTTATGGAGTAGTTAACAGCCAAGTAATGGCTGGTTAATGCTCCAGAAAATAGTCCATACGGTAGGCAGAAAGTTTCTGCCCTCCGTCACTCCCAAAATCAACTTTCCAGAAACTCTAAGGACCAAACTGTAAATATTAAGCAATTTGGGGTCCAAAAAGATAATATCAGAAAGACTCCACAGCCCACAACCCACAGCCCACGACCAGAGACCAGACCGGACGGGACGGGCGGGCGGCGGCGGCGCACGTGTGGGCTTAGCCTTGAACCTAAGCACATCTAAGTCCTCCCTCTTTAAAACACATGGAATACCATTTGGGGTCTCAAATCCTTTACCACTTTAGAGTCTTATAAAGAGAGGAATTCTTCCTTTTCCCATCGATGTGGTAGATTTGTCTCACACCATATTTCCATGCCTCAAACACCTTACTTTGTGGACCAATATCTCTTTCATTTCTCAACGAAATTTGACAATTCTTGGCCCTACGGTCATCTACTCACTTAGTAGATTATGCATGTGAGAATAGACAAAGCCTCCAATTTACGGAACACTAGTGTTTAATTCATTAAATATGGGTGGACGCACCTCCCCGCCAAAGGCAAATTTCCAACAATCCCCTCTATGAAAGAGAGATTGTGGCACACACATAAGGTGCCTAATTTCAGCAATATTTCAGCGAAAAGATATTGCATCAGGATGGGTAGCTTCCGCTTTGAACCTTCCCTAGTTGAATACCATCGGACTTACTTACTGCGCGGTGAACGTGCTGTCTTGAATCGTCAGTGTTTAGTGTAAGCCAAGACAATGATATCAACACAATAACTCTTCTTATTCGTTTTCATTCTTATGTTTTTGTCCGTTGTGGCCGTGAACACACTTGGATTCTTAAGTGCCTTCTTTTGAGGCGGCCATCCTCGCACTTAAATAAGGTGATCTCCTACAAGGTATCCTGCTATACCCCACTTCACAAGTGTTAAGAATCATTAAAAGTTTCCCCAACCTTAATATCAACCGTTTGAGGATCGTTTAAAGGTTGGAAGCTTAACCTTTACCCACCATGCAGGGAGCACTTTAATGTCTATCGTGGGAACAACTTTGGATTCATGTTTCCATACATAAATCATCATCCGAAGTGCTTCTTGCTTCCACCGAAGCACTCAACTGAACCTTTTGCAGCTTAGTTTTCCCATTGAACCAAGTTCTTGGGATCTCCAATCAGTATGGTTGGGTTACCACCGCAATGGTTCGTATTGTTTGGGTTTTAAGACAATTCCCCTAGACAGGCAGAACACTTGATCTCCGGGTAGTCCCTTAGTTAGTAAGGAAGTGACACACGTGATGATCAACTGCCATACGATCTTATGTCTCCTGACAGATATGTCCAGATGCCGTCATCTGTGTCCTTCCTGAAGCCGACCGGCTAGCCACAGTGTAGAACTGCTGAAGGCACGGATTTCTCCCAATAAGGGACGTCCTCTAAGGAGTCATGAAGTTACTCAACTTCTTTCATGCTTTGTATAAAGCGATAAACTCTGATTCCATCATGAATCGGCCAATGCAAGTTTGCTTAGAGGATTTTTCAAGACCCACCATACACATTTACTTGTGGCATTGGTGTTCTTCTTATCTGATTTCCAGTTTGCATCATTGTGTTCTCCCAACCGCTGGACATCCAGAATACTATAATCCGTAGATAAGAGAATAATTCAGATATAGTCATATTCGACTTAACGCCTTCTACCGATCATGTATTAAAATCATTAGTGAACCTTAGTTCAACTGATCTGCTTTGTAGGCCGATACCAGGTCGGTTGTAGTGTGTACAATACATTGAACTACACGTGACTTGTGCATATCGCTCATTGTCCATGGGTGCACCATGATTTCAATCAGTTTTATGATTTATATCCATTGGTGGCTTCAACGAGACTGTCAACTATCTCACAACTAAGTTTGGAGTTAGACCAGTCCGTTAGATGTCTTAGAAATCCAATTCCTAAGATGTTATCTGTGATACTCATATCTTTCATATCAAGACTTTGTTTCAATATGACTTTCACTTTCAGACTGTTAGTTTTCCAACTGTTGGCTTTCTAACTTCAGAGTCAATGTTTCTATGGTCAGATTCATTGTTTCTGTTTTATCTGAAACTTCCAGGACCAAAATGTAAACATTTCAGGGACCAAAATAAAAGTTTAAGAAGAAGCCCAACAGTCCAGCAAACCAACTCAGATTCTCCCCTTCCAACTCTCCGGTTAGGAAGACTGTTTCAATATCCATGCCACGCAAGACTGCAATAGCCTTAGATGTTAAACTACTCACAGGGGAGCACATTTTACAACCCAAAGGTTCTTTTCCCGGAGGAAGATCAACCATCACACAAGTATGGTTCTATATGATGGAATCTATTTCTCTCTTTAGTTTTTTTTTTCAAAGCAGTGCTTTTGGAGATCACAATTCTTTGTTAATTGTCCATGGTTCGTTCTCAACCACGCAAGAGTGCAATGTCCCCTTCTTTGCTCCGTCTCAGTTCAACATCTAGAATCCCTGAGTTCTGCAGATCTGAAATATTAAGTTCCGGATAGTCAGCAACTTCCGAGTCCTGTAGATACGGAATGTCTAGTTCCGGACAGTCAGGCCCTCGCGCGTTCTTGTTAACCTTGAGCAATTACTCTTTTTTCCTTTTTTCAAGGAAAGTTATCTTCAAAGAATTCAGCATTTTTTTACGCCAAGAGGTGATAAGCACTACCGTTATTTGCAGATTCAGTGGATATGCAATCTACAGTCTTAGGTACGAAACCACCTCACATCACAACATTTGTATGTGAGATCATTTCCATGTCTCACACGGAGAGTTACCCTTATCCTTATGCATATTTCTGTTAAGAATCGCATTAGCGGTAAGGATCATCTTGCCCCACATAATTTAGGTGTACGGCTTTGCGCTTGGCTAACACCGTTAGACTGAGGTGAGTAATGAGCAGTCGTTTGATGAACGATGCTTCACATTCTCCCCCTCTATCACTACGAATTCCTCAATCCGTATGCTTAGTTGATTTTCAACTTCTGCTTTGTACGCTTATCCGCTTCAAGAACTTCATCTTTGCTTTTCAACAAACAAAGGATGTAATACATTGTACCATCATCAATGAAGGTCACAAAGTACTTGTCTCCCCCCTCTATTTTGTATAAACTTCAAATCACCCAAGTAGGTGTGACTAAGTTCTAGAGGAGCGGTGCTTCTTTCGCTATTCCTTTGACGGAATTTAGAAAGGTGATTTTGCCTCTTCGCCTACCACACATTTATTTTGAGGGTTTATTTCGACAGAAGGCAACAATCTCAACATCGTTAGCTTTTGAATGACTTTCTATTTAACGTGTCTTAATCTATGATGGCATAGATACACGGATTACAAATATATCATTCATTTGGCTATAGACATACTGTACCATTCTTAGTTATTACAGACCTGTTGGACTAGTGTCAAACCAGCTTGACCAACAGCGTCCCTTAAACCAAGTTTGGGACATGTATCACCTCATCTTAGAGTGATCCCATTCTCTGAAGTCCTATTGAGGACAACCTCTCCAACCCCTTCTACTTTAGAGGTGGCGTTACTTCACATGAACAACCTCTTGCCCGTGGTTAGGGCGTAACCAGATCATATGTGATCTAGATACTCTGGCCCTCTCCAGTTGCTTTGACAGACTGAGTGTCCAATTTCTTTTCTGCCTTTCTTTAGGCCTTCAGATCATTTAAGACCTGAAAACTCTGGCCCACCTTACTAGGTGTCCATCCCTTTTCCTATGAAATGAATCCTGGCCCCACTCCAGTCGCCCGTAGGCTTTGTATGACTGAGTGTCCAATATCATCTTATCAAGGGAATTTTGGCCCACTCCAGTCGCTCGGAGGCTTTGTATGACTGAGTGTCCAATATCATCCTATCAAAGGAATTTTGGCCCACTCAAGTCACCCGGAGGCTTTGTATGACTAAGTGTTCAATATCATCCTATGAAGGATCTTCTGCCAAATAGTGTGACAGGCTCAACGTCTTTAGCTTTGAGACTTCTTCCGTTATGATTGGTGCCCAGACAATTCTTGGCGCTTACTTAAGAGTGGTAACCGTTTTCGCACAGTAAGTGGATCTTTTTCCATCGTATGTGTGAACATACTTTACACACTTTTAATAATTACACTTAAAAGAACGGATCTGTTTAAGTCGTTTACAAAGTCCAATCTTTAAACGGGAAAGAAGAAGAGATTAAACTTCTGATTTTAAAGTGTAAGGAATATAAATTATTTCGAAAAACATTTTCATATTCCTCCTTACTTTAAGCCATTTTTAATCAGACATCATTTAATCTTTATTCTCGATAAGGAAGAAAATAACTTATCCCAATTTCGGATTCTGGCCCACTTCAGTCACTTCATCGGACTGAGTGTCCATTTCCTCCTTACCTTAATTCGGATCTTTTGTCTGGGACAGATATAGGCCTTCTGCTGCAAGATAAAACCACATCTTCAGCCTTTTCATCTTGTCCCAGTTGACATCCTCAGCCTCTCGTGAGCGCTTGTTCCCACCACTCTCGGGAGCGGTGACACCATGAACATGTTGAACTTCAACAATATCATCATCACTGTCTTCAAGGAGAAAACCATAGCCATATCCAGATTTGGTCACAGAACTTTTGACCGACATCTTTCAATCACTAATACCCTTACAATACAATCTTGTCTTAAGTTGTTGGGTGCTCTATTGTAAAGCAGTACGGGAAGTAATTAAATATTATAAGTGTTCGAAAGGATAAATAAATGGTCAATCTTCAAAACTGTCACAATCTTGTTGTGTCTTGAATCTTGATAACCTAAATTCAAGAAATAACTAAATCTGGATGGTTACAACGTTGTGTGTTGAGGCGAGTGATTGCACTCTGTCCTTAAGACAAGATTGCCCCGTATATATGCTTTTACGTTAGCGGACAATAGTCTCCCAAGATAAAACAACACTTTAATCTCAACGCTACAAAGCCAATAGGTTGAGTCTGACGAAGAAAACAAATATGAATCGCCTTGCTGAAGATATGAAAAAGGAAGGAAGAGTTTCTGTTTTCTCTTCTGTTTTGTCTCTGTATATATAGTGTGTCTCTGTTGTGTATATCTTGTGTATATGAGTGTTTTTCCTCACTGTTTTTCGTCACTGTTTTTGCTGTGTTTTTTGTGACTGTTTCGTGCTGTATGTGCTATCATCTCTATCACGTTATTGAGCCAAAAAAGGCATCAATATATAGCATAGAGGAAGGTTGTTCAACTGCCCAAAACATGGCTGTTAATGGCCATTAGAGAGGGCTGTTAATGCCAGGTTTAATACCATTAGTGAGGCTGTTCATGGCCTTGAAGGAGGGCTGATTATGGTCATTAACAGCCAAGTAATGGCTGGTTAATGCTCCAGAAAACAGCCCATACGGTAGGCAGAAAGTTTCTGCCTTCCGTCACTCCCAAAATCAACTTTCCAGAAAAACTCTAGAGACCAAACTGTAAATATTAAGCAATTTGGGGTCCAAAAAGATAATATCAGAAAGTCCCCACAGCCCACGACCCGAGACCGGACCGGACAGGCTGCGGCGCGCGTGTGGGCTTAGCCTTGAACCCAAGCACATCTAGGTCCTCCCTCCTTTAAACACATGGGATACCCCTTGGGGTCCCAAGCCCTTTACCACTTTAGAGACTTATAAAGAGAACAATTCTTCCTTTTCCCACCGATGTGGTAGATTTGTCCCACACCATATTTCCATGCCTCAAACACCTTACTTTGTGGACTAATATCTCTTTCATTTCTCAACGAAATTTGACGATTCTTGGCCCTACGGTCATCTACTCACTTAGTAGATTATGCATGTGAGAAGAGACAAAGCCTCCAACATGCGGAACACTAGTGTTTAATTCATTAAATATGGGTGGACGCACCTCCCCGCCAAAGGCAAATTTCCAACAAAACTAGTGTATGTTGATCATTAATTTACCACAACACTCCTTTATTCAGGCCTGAGATCATCAAAGCGAGTTCCCATAGATCTTTCATATGTCTAGGCTCAGTTTCCACGTCAATGGTGTGATAGTCTGATAGACGAAGACACAACACATAAATTAAAATCCTATAGTTGAAATGGAGTGTTATGGGATAAGGAGATACATACCAGAGTGAAAGATAGGTTTTATAAGACAGTTGTGAGACCAATGATGGTATTGGCTTGAATGGTGGGTATCTGAGGTCCGACATATCCAAAAAATGAATGTTGTAGAAATGCGAATGGTATAATGGTGTGTGATCATACAAAACTAGACAAAATAAGTGATGATTATGACGAGGTACAAGTAGCACATGCAGAAGATAAAAGGAAAGAAGGTCCTGAATTATAGTTTGGGAATGTCTACGTTAGAAATTCAAATGCACCGGTGTGTAGGTGTGACACTATGATGGTTGAAGGTGTTAAAATGGACGAGGTAAACATTACAATCACACGGCAAAGTAGTCTCAAAGGACTTACAATTTCTCGAGATTCTTGTTAGGATTAAGGTTTATTTTATGTTGCTACACTTTTACTAAGTATGTTGTTTTGCCAGGAGCCTTTTTACTTCATTACTGATTTGTATTTTGGTTGAAAATATAAAAAACCCTTAGTAATAGAGAATCGTTAATAATTATCTGAGTATTGGAATGAAACTGCTCCAAATGGAGCGGAATGGATTTTGAGTGTTCATATCGATGACTTCAACTACTACTTTGATATCTTTAAACTACTCTTTACTAAATATACAAATCTTATTAACTTACTTATTTTCGTTCCCATTCATATTAACTTACTACTTTAATATCATTTAACTACTCTTTAATAAATATACAAATCATATTAACTTATTTTAATATCTACTCTACTCTTTAATTGAAGGGGATGTGTTGGTTCCTGGAAACTAAATGCGTCTTTTTCAGTTCTCTTTGTACTTGTCTTGTTCTTCGAAACATATAACATGTCTTCAGCTTTTCCATCCTAATGCTAAGGACATTGACTTTTCCTCTTTAGGGATTTTTATGTGCAAATCAATGTTACTTCCTCCTTTTTGTATCTTTTGCTTTCCGTAATTATTATTTGATCCAAAATGTGATACTTCCATCAGCTATGCCAGCAAGAACTTAGTTCTCTGTCATTATCTATAACCAACTTAAGTTCCAGGTCAGATTTCCTAGTTTCTTCACTTTTGGGAAATCCAGTTCTCCTCAGACGTATTTGTATATTCTTCTATGCTTCTTCGTACTGCAGGGCTTAACTTTTCTGCTTCATGGTCTGACTATATCCACAAGAATACAAAATGACAATCAGCAACATCAATTTGACGTCAGGAATTCGTATATTCTTCATGGATCTGTAGAAGTAATAGCTTTTCTTTTTTCTACAGGAATTTTTATCTTAGGAGATTGAACTTTTGTGATGGAAGGAGGAGATTGTCCTGTAAGGAGATGGGAGGACCTTGATAGTGATATCTTGGTGAAGATACTCCAGTCCTTTGACCCTTTTGAGTTGACTTCTGGACTTGGTCAAGTTTGTCTGTGCATGGCGGTTGGCTTTTTCGGATCAATATTTCTGGAAAACGCTGGACTTGTCGGTACTAAAATCAAATTTCATCAAAATTCCGTTAAAGCCGTTCATATATGTCCACAGTCAGTCTGATGAAACGTTGACCCGCCTCCTCAAGAATTGCTTGAACCTCAGTTGTGGAAACATACTAACGTTGATCTTCCATTACAATTTGTATGTTAGCGACAATCAGTTGACTTATACTGCCGAGAGGTATTCCCCCAATAAACTTCATCTTTCTATAGTACTATAACTTAAATCAAGTAACAGTACAGCAAGCATCGTTTCAGAGTTCGGGCACCTCTGATATCTCAGATGCCCTATGATTTTCCATTATTCTAATTCAGGAGAAGCAAAGATTACTGTAAAAATGGAGAAGACAGTGAAAGAAATAATCCTCTTGATTATTTTCATTAATTGAAAGATATATATACAAGTTATATATTTCCATAATAGGAGAATCTTATTCCTATTCTACTCCTAAAACCTTATTCTATCATAATTCTAATTATACAATTATGGTAAGTGTACAATACTAATTAAGGTAACATTTAAACTACAATATACTACAAATATATATTCCAAATATACATTCTGCCGTGATAGCAATCTGCCCGTGAATGGGCTCTGTCCGTGTTGGGCTTTGTCCGAGATTTGCCATTACCCGTGATATACACTTCTGTATATCAAGTGTCTATCACGGGAATATTACCTCGTTTAACACACCCCCGCAGTCATAGCGGGCGGTCTTCGAACGCTGAGACTGTCCCTAAAATCTTCAAAGAGGACCGCGGGCAGACCCTTTGTAAAGATGTCCACAATTTGATATCTTGACGGGACATGACATACGCGAACTTGACCCCGAGCAACCTTTTCACAGAAAAAGTGAATGTCCATTTCGATATGCTTAGTGCGTTGGTGCTGAACCGGATTACCTGAAAGGTAGATGGCACTAATATTATCGCAATATACTAAGGTTGCCTTCTAAATGGGACAATGAAGCTCCAAAAGAAAATTACGTAACCAACATGATTCTGAGACCACATTAGCTACCCCCCGATATTCAGCCTCGACACATGAGCGGGATAGAGTTGTCTGACGCTTCGCAGACAAGGAGACCAAGTTGTTGCCAAGGAACATACAATAGCCAGACGTAGACCGTCTGGTGTCTGGACAACCACCCCAATCAGCATCTGTGTATGAGACAATTGTGGATGGCGAGGAAGGATACAAATGCAAACCATAGTCCAGTGTACCCTGAATATACCGAATGATGTGTTTGATTGCATTTATGTGCTCAACTCTGGGATCATGCATGAATAAACATACATGCTGAACATCATACGTAATATCCGGTCTGGTAAAAGTAAGTTACTGAAGGGCCCCTGCAAGACTGTGATAGCGGGTCTGATCCTCGTAAGGGACGCCGACCGCGGCACCAAGCTTAGGCTTAGTATCAACTGGAGTGGAAGTGGACTTATATGAAGACATCCCGACTCTCTTGATGATCTCAGCTACATACTTTCGTTGAGACAAAAATAATCCATCTGAATGACGCTTGACGACAATCCCCAAAAAATAACTCAAGGGCTCTAAGTCTTTCACAGCAAACTCAGAGCTGAGCATGGTCATGATAGACTAGCGTAAGGCATCCGAAGAGGCAGTCAAAATGATATCATCCACATAAAACAGAATGTAGGCCAAGGACGAACCACGCATGTAGATGAACAACGAATTATCTGACCGGCTGTGAGTGAACCCAATAGTCGACACATAGTCAGCAAACCTTGTATACCAGGCCGGTGGTGACTGCTTAAGCCCATATAAGGACTTCTTCAACAAACAGACATGATGAGGATGGTTGGGATCCCTGAACCCCAACGGCTGATGCATATAGATTGTTTCCTTAAGATCATCATGTAGGAAAGCGTTCTTGACATCCAACTGATGAATAGGCCATACCTTCGAAAGAGCCAAGCTAAGCACAGTGCGAATGGTAGCTGGCTTGACCACCGGACTAAACGTCTCACCACAATCTACCCCAACCTGCTGAGTCTTACCATCACCCACAAGCCGTGCCTTATGTCGAGCGAATGAACCATCTGAATTTTTCTTATGAGCAAAAATCCACATAGACCTGATAACATTAATACCAGAGGGACGGGGCACCAACTCCCACGTCTTATTATCAATAAGAGCATTATATTCATCAGTCATAGCAATTTTCCAATTCGGGTCATTTAAGGCAGACACAAAATTACGGGGCAAGGGTAATTTAGAGACATTCAAATGTAAATTAAAATGTCTTTTTGGTGTAAAAATACCCCGTTGACTACGAGTGATTGGTCTATGACTCGAGGAAGAGGTGGGTGGATTTTGGGAATTTTCTAGGCTCAGGAAGCACTGGCCAGCAGGCCCGTGGGCTTGCTGGCCCAACTCGGAAACCAGAAGCAGGAACTGGACCAGTTCCAGAATTGGGCTGGACTGGCCCAATGGCTGGAACTGATCCAGTAACGGGAACTGGCGACGGAACAGTGGGGCCAGTGGGCCCGCTGGAGAATTTTGGGTGCGGGATATGTCCAAAAAATGGTGAGTAATATATGGGGATATACCATCATCCAAAAAATTATACGAACTAGGCTCGGGAGTATGATCTTTAGTAAATGAAAATTGGGTTTCATAAAAAATTATATGGCGATTAATTATGATTTTCTTTGAGGATAAATCAAAGCATTTGTAACCACAATGATTAGACGGATAACCCAAAAACACACACGGAGTAGACCGGGCCTGAAGTTTGTTAATTGTGGTGGATGGGAATAACGGATAACATAAGCACCCAAAAACCCGAAGATGAGACTAATACGGAATTTTATTATATAAAATTTGGAGGGGGGAAGAATATGTCAGACCTTTGGAAGGAATTATGTTAAGAAGATATGTCGCCATTTGAAGAGCATGATGCCAAAAATATGGGAGTACGGAAGCATGAATTAAGAGAGTTCGGACAATTTTATTTATGGAACGAATTTTGCGTTCGGCTTTCCCATTTTGTGAAGATGTATGAGGACACGAAAAACAAAAATTGATCCCATTATTTGCACAAAACTCCCAAAACTCTCTATTGTCATACTCTTTTCCATTATCACACTGAATATTCTTTATTTCTCTTTCGAATTGTGTTCTAATGAATGCTCTAAACTTTATGAAGACGGAAAATACTTGAGATTTATTTGCAATTGGAAACGTCCACAAAAAGTTAGAATAATCATCCAAAAAAAGAACATAATACCGATGACCCAACGAACTTAGAATAGGAGACGTCCATATGTCGCTATGAATAATATCAAATGACATTGAAGTATGAGAATTTGAGTCTACAAATGGCAACTTAACACTTTTTCCTAACGAACAAAATTGACAAATTGGAGTACGACTCGTACCCTTACAAGAAATAAAACTATTTTTATCTAAAACAGACAAAATAGAGGATCCCGGATGACCAAGGCGAGCATGCCACAAGGAAGGAGACATGGCGGCAAAGGCTGATGGTAAGGCTTGACTCGATGGACTGAAACCGGGTGTGATAGGATAAAGATCTCCCCGTCTTGAAATCCTTCACAGAGAAACCAAAATGATCAAATTCAACAGAAACAGAATTGTCAGTTGTGAACTTTCGGACAGACACTAAGTTTTTAATCAATTTGGGAGCATGTAAAGTATTTTTCAAGATAAGGGGTGGATTGGGGGGAGACAACGTTTTCTGACCATAATCCTGAATTTGAATAGATTTACCATTACCGACAATTATACCGCGAGGGTTGCTTAAATTAGAATAAGATGAGAGAGTACTTGAATCGAATGTCATGTGGGTAGTGGCACCGGTGTCCATATACCAATTCGGGTCCGGTTGAGTCAAACCTAGTGTGTGCATCGCCGCCTCGATATCTATCTGAGTGGGGCCTGCTGCGTGGTGAGCTTGCGGAGGATAGGGCCCAAGAATTCCATAACTAGGCTGTCCTGGGCCGTAACTGCTGGAGTTACTAGGCCAGTGGGCAGTGGGCCGTGACTGCTGATCGTTGGGCCTGAAAGTGGGAGCCGCCCCACCGGTCGCCCGATCGAGGATCGGAAAATAGGGATTGTTGGCCCATGGTCCATTGCCCCAGCCCCACTGCCATGGGCCCCATTGCTGGGACTAGTAGGGAGAGGTCCACCGTTGACTGGACGGGGCCCACTGCCGGCCTGCTGACCACCAGAACCACCACGTTTGCCCCCGCAATTTTTGTTATTATTCTTACGATTATTTTTGCCGCCACCCTGAGTACGGTTTTGGCCCGAATTATCAACAAAACCTGAAGAATTTGTGGAGGACGACGGGGCTTGCTCCGATAGCCGTCTTTTTAGCCAAATCGGCTTCTTCCAAAGTAAGCATGGAGCGGGCTTGATAAAAAGCGGGAAGTGGATTGCTTTGACAAAGGAGAGTCCCAACGCCATTATAGGCCTCAGAAAGACCGGCAACCAGTTGTAGAACCAGACGATTATTTGTTATAAGTGCGCCAATGTTACGGAGTTGGTTTGCCAGCTTCTTGAGTTTCTTGCAATATGCAGATACGTTTGGGAATTCTTCCATGCGAACTAGAGAGAATTCCTGCTCGAGTGTGACAACACGTGAATGTTGGTTATCTTGGAATATGTTACGCAATCTATTCCAGGTAGCCATAGCCGTGGTATCCGGCTCAATAATCGTCTGTAAGGGGTCAATCGAAATAGTGGAATAGATCCACTGGAGAACGGTAGCATCAAGAGTAATCCATAACTGAGGATCCTCCGCGGGAATAGGTGTAGCAGGAGGAATTATGTGATGAATAACTTGATGGGAGATAGCGTGAATTTTAAATAATTCTGCCCACGTCACATATTGGAAGTTTTCCATCTCAAGCACAATAGGGATACTATTCTTGACGTTAGAAACCATGAGGGCAGGATGAAAATTTTTCTTAGACATATTGAAAGAACAAAGAAGGAGGGGAAATTTGGGAATAGTAAGAGAGATTTTGAGAGCGGAAGACGAATTTTGGAAAAGAAACCCGGGGGGGGGGGGGGTTCGGCCGAGAAGGACACAAAATTTGGGAGAGAATTTTTGTTTTGTTAGACCTAGTCTCTTGATACCATAAAATAAATAATTCCCTTGATTATTTTCATTAATTGAAAGGTATATATACAAGTTACATATTTCCATAATAGGAGAATCTTATTCCTATTCTACTCCTAAAACCTTATTCTACCATAATTCTAACTATACAATTATGGTAAGTGTACAATACTAATTAAGGTAACATTTACACTACAATATACTACAAATATATATTCCAAATATACATTCTGCCGTGATAGCAATCTGCTCGTGAATGGGCTCTATCCGTGTTGGGCTTTGTCCGAGATTTGCCATTACCTGTGATATACACTTTTGTACATCAAGTGTATATCACGGGTATATTACCTTGTTTAACAGACAGCTAATTAAATCTCCTCTCTTTCAGGTGTCCACGGCTTAAACGCCTTGTTATGCCAGCTTGGAACAGAATAAATGAGACAGCAATATGCAGGGCTATTCGTTTGTGGGAAGATCTTGAATCACTGACGATGCCTAATATAGAAGATGATTTTCCATATGTCATGGAGGAAATTGGAAGGAGTTGCAAAAATTTTGCTGAGCTCAAGATTATGGGGCCCTGTGATATGGTGTTTGCATCAACACTGGTAGCATTTCTTCCAAACTTGAAAGTATTGAGTGTGAGGTGCACGGTGTTATCTAAACCTGCATTGGTTATTAACTTGGAGGGGTTAAATTTTTTGGAAGTGCTCAACTTATCTCATTGCCTAATTACTGAAGACCCTCTCCCGCACCGACCAAAATTCTGACCAAGCTTGATGACTCAATTCTCGAAAAAGCGTCTAGATTACACGAATTCATAACCTGCATGAGTGACTCGTGCATCATGTGTCAGCGCACTCGAGATGATGAAGGGCGGGCTTAGGTGGTATATGTACGAAGAAGACCTCTGGAAAGAGGATGAGGTGAGCACTCTTGCGATAGTTAAAGGGCCAGTAAAATGTGTAAACTTGTGTTTATGAAACACAATAACCTTGTCATTAAATGCTTTTATGTTGTAACTCTGTAAGTCTCAAGTCTGTTAGTCTCAGGGTTGTTTTCCTGTTCTATACATTTCTTCGTGTTCCTATGATCTTATGCTTTTTGTTTTCTGTGATTTCATAGCACACTGTAGATTCGTTATCCATTTACATTGGTATTGTCAATCATATTAAGCTTATTCCCTCTGAAATCCTTCGAAGCGATGCACCAAATTATCGAAGGATGTGTTTGGTACGGAGGAAAACATTTTTCTAGGTTATATGTGGGTTCTTATTTATTTTTTGGTTTGGTAAGTAAGCAAAAAATATTACCTCGAAAATATTTTATAAAATTTAAGCAAATACTATGGGGTGGGGTGGAGGGTAGGAGTGGCGGGGGGTTATGAGGGTGAGGGTTGGGGTGGGTGGAGATAATTAGTGTGGAACATTATTTACGGAAAAGGGTAAAAAATGTCCTTAAACTATGTGAAATTGAATAAAAATGTCATCCATTTATAGTTTGGTCCAAACATATCCTATAATTACTTAATTGCGTCAAAAATGTTCTTTTCCTTATAAACATATTGTTGCTTTTCTTTTAAAATCCGATCGTTAAAAATAATATTTTATCAGGAAAAGAATATATTTAAAAAGAAAAGAAATAATATTTTTGTTAGAGAGATGACATTTTTTACCCAATTAAGTAACTATAAGGACATTTTTGGATCAAACTAGTAACATAGGATATTTTTATTCAATTTCACATAGTTTAAGAGCATTTCTTTTTTACCTTTTCCCGTAATATTTATGGGATTTGTTTTTCTTTATTTTTATTGAAGAAGTCATTTTCCTCATTTTTAAGAAACTTATTTTTTTTAAAATGTTTTTAAAATTTTGATCAATTAAACGTGAAAAAATTTAAAAATATTTCTCTCCAATACCATACATACCCTAAGTCTCATGAGAATGTTGTGTCCCTCACAATTGACTGCAAGACTGTTTTCTGTTCACAAGGTCACTAAAAGAACATATATATTTTCTGTAATTTACACTAAATTTACCCGTAATAGGTATCTATATCATATTTATGAACTTTTACTTATGATGATTTGAAGATTCATTCAATAAAGAAAGAGTGTTTTGATTGCGATACCTTTTTTACTAAAACTATTAAAGTTAAATTGTGTGATTTGATGTGAATATTGAGTTCATATAGGTATTTACCACTGTTTAATGTTGAAGCTCACTAAAGGTGCAACATTTGAGGTACAAGCTAAACAATGCAAATGGCATATTAAAACTTATTTTATCTTACTCTCTATGTCCCATATTATTTGACGATATTATTAAAAATATTTATCCCAAATTATTTGGTCACTTTCTGAAAATAAAATAGAATTAATTAAGTTTTTCCTACTTTGTTCTTGACATTAATTATTTTTAAAGTGACCAATATTGATTAGAGTACAATTAATTGGAGAGAGATAAATGTAATGTAGTAAAAATACCTTCTTATTTATAATTTTTTGAAGGGCGTATAAAAAGGAAAGTGACCAAGTAATATGGAACGGAGGAAGTATCCTTTTTAGCGTGATTGTGAAGTATAAATTCATAAACCTCTGATTTTAAACCTTTAATTAATTGACCTATTGAAGCTCTAAATTTCACGAAAATTAATTGTTAGACAATCTTTTTCAATTTTCATGCCACAATTCGTTGTTAGCTAAGTTTGGTATGAATTGAATTACATTCTCGACCTAATGTCTACCAAGTACCTCTGTAATGAATTTCCCCCAGGATTGATCTATCAAGTTGAGTGTCTAAATGAAAAGCTTTGACAAATTTAAAGGGTCACGTGTATTTTACGTTATTTTTATTTAATTATCATCAGCTAATTACACAATTACTATCACTTACCAGCTCTAGCAATCACCCCTACTTCATAATTATCATCATCAACCACCACTTTCACCAACTATCATCGCCATTAACTTTTAGATTGTGACATGAAAAAGTTTTCGACACCTTATAAATTTAAAATTTCTTCAATACTTTGTGGAAATAAAATTTCTTATAATTTTATATGAATTTTATATTATACATATTCAGATATTATGAAAATAAATATTTTAATTATTTACTATATATATATATATATATAAAACTTAATTAAAAAAAGGGTGTCTTAAAACCTCTGGTGAATAAATATGATATGGGTGGAGAAAAAAAGATGATATGATATGGACGTTAATAATCAAAATATTACTCAAAAAGGACTGCAAAATTGTAACCAACACAAATTTGAATTATTTGAAGGTTGGCAGCCTACCACAACGCCTTCTAGAATATGACTTTAAGAAAAAGACTAAAAAATTTAAGATATCAATAATGACTTTGTGTAGATTAATTTTTCATTTCACTCCATTACGAAGGATTGTTTTCTCTATATTAGATCCTACATCACTTGTTTATTAAATTTATCCATTTAAAACAAAAAAGAATTGATACATAACAATGAAATATTGCACATGCACATGCACATGCAAAGAAAAAAAACACTATTTCTTTTTAATATTTGGCTTTTTACGCAATGGCATCATGTCCCTCAAGAACAAACAACTGGAATCTTATCATTTCCAATAAGAAAATAAAATAATATTTTTTTCACCTCAAAATAATTGTCACATTTCACTTTCTGAGAGTCAATTTGGCTAATATTTAGTGTTATAATATTAGATTAGAATAATTTAATATTTTAAAATTAAAATTTAAATATTTTAAAATTAAAATTTAAATATTTTAAAATTATACAAAAGTACTACCGGTTTAATTTTTCTCTAATATGCTCCCTCCGTTCACTTTTACTTATCACGTTTCGCTTCTCGAGAATTAATTTGATTAATTTTTTAAGCTAAATTCAATTAGATCAATTAATATTCAAAATAAAAATTTAGATATTCGAAAACTATGAAAAACACTATAAGTTGCAATTTTTTTAATATTAATATAATAAAAATTTTAAAATATATCTTACAATGTTGGTCAAAGTCTATGTAGTTTGACTCTCGATAAGTGAAATATGACAAGTAAAAATTAATGAAGGGAGTAACAAAAGAATATTAGTCAAAGTTTATATAATTTGACTCTCAAGAAACAAACCTAACAGTATTATAAGTTAAGGGGCTAAAATTAGTACTCCATTTGGTTCACTTTACTTGTCACATTTTTATTTTACACGTCCTTGAAAAAACACCATTCTTGCACAATATGAGGCGTGGTGGACATCAGATTAGCAGGTATATAATTATCGGCATTAACTAAAATAGTAATTTGACTAAATTATCCTTATTTATATTTTAATTTTAATTTATTACTACATTTTTTATCATATGAATCTCTATTCACATTTATTAAGTAAGTGTTAAGATAAAAACTAAATTATTCTTAAAATGTCAACTATTTTAGGTAATTTGTTTTTAGTACGGATGACAAGTAAGGTGGATGAGTGAATATTATACTACTCCATTCGTCTCAAATTATTTGTCCTTGTTATTAAAAATAGTAATCTCAAATTATTTGTCATTTAAAAAGTTGAAGGCATAATTAGTGATTTTTTTCTATTTTATTTTTAATATAATTTTATCAGTAGTGAAGATGACACATAAAATCGATTAAATATTTATTTATATAGATATAAATAAGAATAAAGTAGATCAAATTATTTTTTTTAATTAATATATTTTAAGGGGCTTATAAAATGCAAAAACTATAAATAATTTGACTTAAATTAGATGGAAATGTTGGTCAAAACAAACACAAAGTCCAAAATTAACAGCCCAACACAAGAAAATTATGACTAGATAAACATCCTGATTGCTGATCAGTCATCACAAATCAAGAACCCTCTTTGTTTCTTCTCCAAAAATGGCTCTAGAGCTATGGGAAACACTGAAAGATTCTATCACAGCTTACACAGGTCTCTCTCCAACAACCTTTTTCACAGTGGTTGCTTTAGCACTTGCTTTCTACTATGTTGTCTCGGAGTTTTTTGGTTCATCTGATCATGGTCACCAACAGAGGGCTAGAAATTTAGAGGAACAGATGCAACCTTTGCCACCACCAGTTCAACTTGGTGAGATTAGTGAAGAGGAGTTGAAGGAGTATGATGGGTCTGATTCAAAGAAGCCTTTGTTGATGGCTATTAAGGGTCAGATCTATGATGTTTCTCAAAGCAGGTAACTTTTCTTGGTTTACAAGTGTTTTAAGCTTTGCACAAAAACTTAAAAAGGCAAGTTATATAGGGTGTTGTTCATACTAACTATGTTGTATGAGCCGGAGTGCCGGCCGGTCAAGACTTTGCACACCCAATATGTAAGTTGCGGAGATGAGTATGCTAAGATGGATGTGTGACATACAAGGAGTTATAGAATTAGAAATGATGATATACGGGATAGGGTGGGAGTGGCCTCGGTGGAGGATAAGATGCGGTAAGCGAGGTTGAGATGGTTCGGGCACGTGCAGAGGAGAGACACAAATGACCCAGTGCGGATGTGTGAGAGGTTGGCTATGGACGGGTACAAGAGGGGTAGAGGGGTAGAGGTAGGTCGAAGAAGTATTGGGGAGATGTTATTAGACGGGATATGATGCAGGTGCAACTCACTGAGGACATGACATTAGATAGGGGTTGTGGAGGATACGGATTAGGGTAAAAGGATAGTAGGTAGTCAAGCGTGGTTCTATTTATGCTCACAAAATGATAGTTGTAGTGTTATTATTGGAGGCCCGATTAGTCCATCACACTTATAGGTGCAGTATTGCTTTATAGTTCTCTGTCCTTTGATTTCTGCTGTAATGTGTATTTTGTTTGTCTTATTTACCTGCATTAGTTATTGTTTCTTTTTCAGAAGTCGCTATCATGGCTTAGTCGCTTTGTTTGTCTTACTTTGCTTGTGCTTTGTCTTGAGCCGAGGGTCTCTCGGAAACAACCGCTCTACCTACCAAGATAGAGGTAAGGTCCGCGTTCACTCTACCCTCCCCAGACCCCACGTTGTGGGATTTCACTGGGTATGTTGTTGTTGTACAAGTGTTTTAAGCTATTCTGTGTTATGGGTAGGTGAGAATCTTCATTTTTTCATCTTTTTTACTTTCTATATGAAGCTTTGACTTTGAATTTTAGAACTATTAGCTTTTTTGTTGCGGAAAGTTCTAAGCTTTATCTGATAATTGGGGAGCTTTTGATTGACAATTGGTCGAATACTGGAAATAATGAGTTAGTGTGTAGGTGTGACTATCAGTAACACCCAATGGTGTGTCATAGATTCAATGAAATGGAAGAAAATCAAAGAAGATCAGGGTTCAAATTCTAGTAGAGTAAAGAAAAATCTAGGCGGCAAGTTATCTGGTACCGGTGCTAGTGAGAGGTAGTAGTTATCTGATGGAATCACTGGCCCTAACACTATTGTTATTAAAGAAAACATCAATGTGTTTTCTCTTTAGTGTATAGGTGCGACAATTGGAAAAGTATTCTAGTTAAAGAGTTCTTTTTGCAATGTTTATCCAACGGAACTGTTTAAGTGTATAGGTCTTCCAGCCAGGTAGCCATTAGGATTGAGGCCTAATACAATGGCAAGGCTGAGATCGCGAGGACTTATAGCAGTCTTAACTTGTCTCTGATTCTTTGTTGGAACACTCCGACTTTTATGTGATTCTCTCTAATCACTTTATGTTTTCCAGTTTTAATTTAAGCAGTTAGAGAAATCATAGATCATCTTTTGGATTGCAATCAAACAAACTTATTTTATTAACAAGTCTCTGTTATGTATGGTGAACTTGGTTTGTCTCCGTGAAGCATTTCATCTAGTCTCCAGTTTGGACTATTTATATTCAGTTAGAAATGTTGATTTCGCTACTTCAATAAATCTTGGATTTGGTAATGCAAATTATAACTAGATCAATTGCTAGCCCTTGTTTCAGCACACACATGACATGTTTTTAAGACTTTAATGTCAAATGGTTTTCAGATCCTGTCAGTCTGAATATGCAATAAATTGATCCAGGATTATGTACTTGGAGGATCAAGTACCCCGAGTTGATTTTGAATGAGTTTCTATCCCTTATTGTTACCATTCTAAATAAAAGAGTTCCTATTCCAAATGTATGCCTAAGTATCTTGATCCTTGCCTTGGTGAGTAGAGTTACTTGGTTTCTATGTTGGTGGGAGATAACAGGTAACTGGTAGAACAGTTGAGATCCGTACAAGTTAGCCTGGACACCACTGTCATTAAGAAAAAGCATCTTGATCAACTTTACCTATCAAAAATGGTATCTTGATTGGTTTTAACTGCTAGGGGTCTAATATTGTTTCAGTAATCACTTAAATGCTATGAGTTAACACCTGTATATTTGTGTCTAAATCTGTTCACTTTTTCCTGCAGAATGTTCTATGGACCTGGAGGACCGTATGCATTATTTGCTGGAAAGGATGCTAGTAGGGCTCTCGCCAAGATGTCTTTTGAGGAAAAAGATCTCACTGGTGATATCTCTGGCCTTGGTCCATTTGAGCTTGAGGCCTTGCAAGATTGGGAGTACAAATTCATGAGCAAGTATGTCAAGGTTGGGACTGTCAAGCAGACAGTACCAGTAAGTGATGGTGCAGCTAATGGTGAATCTGTTGATACAACTGATCGTGAAGCTAAGCCAGCAGAAGCTATTGCATCAGAAAGCGCTAAGCCATCGGAAGATGGTCCATCTGGAAGTGTTGTTACTGAAACCGTGGACAAGTCTAACGGTGACATTGACAAGGACTAATTGGCATACCATTTTCATGGACAAGCTAAGCACTACGGGAAACAGCTCTATGAGAGATACAAAGACGTGGCACTGTGAAGATATGTGTATTTTCTTGTGTCAGATGAATGTTGATTCTAGCATATAAACTCCTTAGGTATTCGAGTTACTCTATCTGATTTGGTGTATGAAATAATGAACAAGCCTTTTAGTCCCTTCAATTGCAGGTATTGATAGAGCTCATACTTGATTACCAATTGTAAAGTTCACCTGTGTGGTTGCAAGTGGTAGTAATTCCCCCTTATCTCAAGTGCATCTCTTGTGGTAACCACATTTAAAATCCTCACTCACCCTTGTGTTTTTGAAGCATTCCCCTCAAATGGCAGTAGGCAGTGGGCAGTGGGCAGTGGGCAGTGGGCAGTAGGCAGAAGGGAAATTTGGTAGTAGAATCAGTATCAACTATCAAGAACAGAAAATTTTCATCTAGAAGTCCAATTGAAGGAGACCTTCATTGTAAGCAGCTTTAACCTTTTCCCAGTGATGCTAGTTTAGTATCTATTGGGCATGCGAGGGAGTACTGCATATTCCCATATGGCCTGCGGAAGTGATAGTGCGGGTAGTTTTTTTCACCTGTGCTAGGACCACATCTTTGGGCTTCCTGTGTAATAACACCATGGCCATATTCCTGGTCTAACTCTCTTGCTCTTCGAGTTATGCACTTCATCATATTCTACTATGAATTGAACTTGTGCTTCAAGGGTATTGGTCTAGTGGTCAATAAAGTGGATGAAAATCGTGGGAGACTAGGGTCCTAATTTCAACAAAGACAATATGGGTGGTGATTTCTTCCAATCTGTCTAAACCTTGGTGGACATAGCAGTACCTATGTTGGTGTGAGATGGCATATATTCGATAGATTAGTCAGAGATATACCAAGTTGGCCTAGATATTACTGTTATAAAAGGTAAAAAGAAAGCCAAAGAAAAATTTGGACTCGTGCTTCTGAAAAAGTTGGATGTTTGATTTGTCTTTGCAAAGAATGCTACCCCTTCCCCCTCCCGTACTCTCTTTTCTAGCAGTTTGAGATTGGCCTGCTAAGAAGATGTATTTTGCTTGAGTATTGGTTTTACGCTGTGGAGGGTGAAATGTAGAAGTTTGCTGTTCAGCAGTTCTAAAGGGACAAGTGTAGCTAAAAACGATTTCTATATGAACAGTTTGTAGCAGGAACACAATTATCACAGAATCCCTCACACAATTTTGCCTCGAGATGAATATTAAATCAAAATTAATGCAAGAAGGGGCAGATACATACACGAGTTGTCAATCTGAAGTCTAAATCATGTTTCATTTGATTGATTCACTATATTTGGCTGTATCTAGCTCTGTAAACGTGGCCTGATCTTTTATAAATAGACTTGGATCACCTTGGTACAAATACATACAAAACAGCCTGAATAGGCCTGTCTCCTCTTCTATATCTTCATCAAAAACATCTCTAGATCTGTTTTACTTGAATCATGAAATCTACCACTTCATTACTTCTACTCCTGGTTTTGATTTTGGTTGTAGTAGAATTCCTTTACGCAGATTGCGGACTTAGTAGCAGACACTTTAGTGCAGCTTATCAGTCTGAAAAGCTAAGAGGCAGCAAGGATTTTGTTTCAGTTCATGCTGGTGCAGACCATGTTGTTCCTGGAGGACCAAATCCTCTTCACAACTGAAGATATATATACACTTCTCTTTCATTTTACAATACAGAGGTTTTACCCCCATCAGGCCATCACAGAGAATGTTGAGTTCTGTTCCATATCTGGAAACTTAACATGAGTGTATAGAGGACAAACTTTTGAATAGCATGTGTTTACTTGTAATGTGCACTGATACTATGATAATCCAATTATTATGTATGTACAACTTGATATATGGGATTGATTTTTTTTTCTTTTCATTTTCAGTCAACTTTTCACGGATCGATGTTGCTTCACAATTGTGCAATTCACTTACCAAACTCGTGATTGGTGCTGTGTTTAGCCATAATGCTGCAACAAATACAAAAAACTGAAGTAATGTATCTTGAAGATTGATAATGAAAGAGTTCATGTACTTCTTGCAGATTAGATTAGTTAGCTTGTTTGCTAGCTATAACTTATGAGAACTTGTAGACTAAGGAATCTTGGGAAAGGATAAGGGTGGGTCATTGTGGCAGTTGAAGGATTTCATAGTTTTTAGCCATAAACTTTTAATTAAACAATTGACTTCCATTAAAAAAAGATGATTTTATGGAGTTATATTAATGATCCCCACTCATTATCATGCCATTATTACAGTTCATAGTATGACCTATCAATTACGGGTTCACGTAACTATAAAGTAGTTTCCGTGTGACCTATATGGGTCATGAGTTCGAATCGTAGAATCAATTCCGTGTGACCTATATGGATCACGGGTTCGAATCGTAGAATCAATCACTGATACTTACGTCAACATCACACCTCTTTAAAATGCGGTCCTCGTCCGAACCCTGCGTTCATGCATTAGCCCCCTTTTATACTCATAAGAGATTAGAAATTGTTAAAGAAAACAGATGGTACAATATCAGTGAAAGGATGAAGCTAGAGTTGGATTATGAGGTCAAAATATTGATAAAGCATCAGACTTGTGGCCACGTTGATTAGTGTTGCATGTGGCATACTGGCATTACCTGGTTCTAACATTAAATTATTTGGCAGCCTGCAAGATGACATAAGACTGAGACTCCTTGGCGTTTCTAAAGAGTTGACAGCCATTATGTACTTATTATTAATAAATCAACTTTTTAATAACAATATTCAACTCCTTGAAAGTCTAAGTCACAAATAAGAACAAGCTAGGAATCCAAGTTATTTTTTTCCATGCCCATTATGCAGAACCTAGCATACGTTGGATCATAGGATGCCGGTGGATACATCATGTACGGCAAAGGAGAGAAGACTTTCATTTTCTTTTGTAGTAATAATATTTTGAGTTTAGGCTTATGACGTTATCTCGTGTCTAGCGTTGTTTGACAAATGACCTCTTATATTCCTAGGTATCCCATCGAGTTGGTGACATCTGTTCTATACACTGATAATATAATGAATTTTTATATCAAATAATGCGATTTAACATATTATAACATGTCAGTTATCATTTTTTTAGATTATGAATGTGTATTAAATAGATCTATCCACATTATACCTTTGGTGAAGGGGAGGCTTGAACGAAATCGTGTAATCTATAAGTCACGGGTCCGAATCATAAAATTAGTTATTGATGCTTGCGTCAGGATAGACTACCTACGTAATACTCCCTTGAGGTGCAACCCTTCCTCAAACCCTATATGTGAATGAGATATTTCGTGCACCTAATTGTCCTTTTATTCCTTCTAGGTGACCTGATTGTTTTTCACCGTCAAAATAAATAATCGCTTATTTAATCATTCAATGCCGGTTGTTGAGCACCAAAACAAGTGATTGGACATGTTTAAGATGGGGAGCAAAGGAATGTTCTTTTTCTTTTTTTTTTGCAAAAGTCAACTCCAATTTCTTGCGAAGTGCTCTAATTGACTTTAAGCAAGGTTAAACAATTTTCTTGATATTCTAAGATTCTTATGATTTTGTTTCTGACTAAACTTTTAAGAGACGGCCATTCCCTATATAAATACATTTTCAACATTAATCCAAGTTCCATCATTTAGAAAAAATCCCTTTCTTTTGATCTCTTTCATTTTATTCTCCATTATATAACACTTGGATAATGGGGATTCGATCATGTTTGTTATTGTTCATCACTGTGATAATTCTTTTGGGGAATGTCGACATACGCAGCTGCAAGGAAACAGATCATGCTGAAAATGAAGAGAGAATAAGAGTCAAGTTCTATTCAACGTTTTTCAGGTACTTCAATACCATTCCTCACTATGCAAAAGGGCAAAAATTGCACATAGTGTCACGGAGATTAGTCCCTAGTGGACCAAACCCACTCCACAATTGATTGCGATCCAATTAGTTCTAGATCAATATTTCACCTGTATTTCAAATAATGAAGTTCGAAGAAACTCTAAATAAAGAGCCGAAGGGGACGTGTCCAGTCTGTCCAGACACAGCGGTTATCAAGCGAATACAATTGAGATTAAAGTTTACCTTGTAAGAAATCAAGGATTCTTGTTCATTGAGATTGGTAGTATTATATAGATTAGAGATGCACACAACTTTTTTGGTTACCATGTTAATATACTCATGGTATTAAAAATTTTAAAGGTAGAATCAGTTGTATGGACCAGGTTTTTCCTTTCTGTAAATTAAAATAGAATTGTTAAACCTCTATTGCATGTGTTACAACCAGTGTTTCGTACGCTATCGTATCATAATGTTATCCGGCATAAGATCGGAGTTAGTAAGACCCTTCAAGAAATTAATAAAGACTTAGAAAAGTGTTAAGAGCAAGTTTCGGAAAAGTTTCAGAGCAGCGGAAGTAAGTTTCGACGGAAGTTCGACAAAGTGTCATCGCCGGGATGCTCTGTGAGTCGCAGAGCATGACCTGCCAGATGCAGACCATGTCTGCGAGACACAGGAGTAACGCAGGAAGGGACAGAGAGTTTGGGTGTTCTAGGGCAAGCCCTGCGGCACAGCCTGCGAGACGCAGGCGGTGTCTGCGAGTCGCAGGACATGCCACAGGCTGAGGCGGCGCAAGTTTTTTTTTTTGTGGCAATAAATAGCTCCAAGCTCGACCAACATTTCATTTTATACCAAAATATGACCTAGTTAGCTTCTAAGTTCTCTCTCAAGGTCCTCTCATGGTTCTAGGTTAAAATCAAAGGCAAACAACTTATTTTGACGTAAGGAATCTCGTGATCATTGTTAGTTTGCTTTTCTCCCCGTTGTGCTGAGTTGAAGGAATCCTTGGAAGCAGAGTAACCTATGAATTGGAGTGTTTATTGTGTTTGGAGGTAAGATTCTTCTTCTTCTCTAAATGTAGGAGTTTATACAAGTTATAGAAGTATGGTTGTTAGGATTTTGAAGCAAGAGTATTGAAAAAACATAAATTTGTGTTGGTTTATCTTGTTGGGGCTGGTTGTTGAGAATGTGTGGTGATACAAGTATTGAATCTTGATAATTTAAGTTGTAAGGTGTAGGAAAAGGATTATAGAAGCTTGTTGTCTAGCTATATGAAAGTGTCCATTGTAGAAGAGTATGCAAGTCCTATGCACTCTAGTTGTTTGACAAATTGTCTAAGTGAAGATTTCTTGTAGTTAATGATTCGACTTTGACCCAAAATATTCGTAGAATGTAGACTATCGTTCGTAGAGCGTTCGGGAGCTCAAAAACCATCGTCATAAGGTATGTAAAGCTATTCCCTTTCTTCATGAGCATGAATTCCAAGTGTATTGATTTCCAAGCGAAACCTCAAAAGAACTATAAGAATCATATGTTATTTGTCCCTCGTCGGGAGTACTTTCTTGCCTTGTTATCATACCCTACTTAGATTGGGTTGTCTTCTGTATACTTGAGTTTCATATCCCTCCCAGATGGAGCGTGTTAATAGAATTACTTTTTGCGTCGATCAAGTATCGCCCCATAGTAAAAGAAAAGAGTTTTATGAGTTAAAGAAGGCCAAAAGTGTTGCTACTACTATAGTATATTATGAACACCACCAAACTAATATCGGTTGGGCAGTTATATATGTGCATAACCACCCCGGACTATAACCGGAGGGCAGTATATGTATAAAAACACCATGGGATATAACCGGAGGGCAAATTATTTAGTACAGTATATGTATAAGAGTCTCGGAGCAGGTTCAAAGTTTCATAGTCCATTCCGAAAGGTAAACAGGTTATCAGGTTGCTTCTCATGGCCTACTTTACAACTTATTCTTTCATGTTGTTCATGCTTTACATACCAGCACATTTCCTTCATATTGACACTCTTTTTGCCAGGGGCGCTGTACTTCATGTTGCAGGTCCAGGTAGGGGCACAGATAGGCCTCCACAGTAGGAGTTCGCGAGTTCAGCGATTGATTGGTAAGCTTCCCTTCTTCCGAAGCTACCAAGTCAGAGGTCATAAGCAAGTTTTGGTATATATATACAGTTGATGGGTAGGTCGTGGCCTTGTCCCGACCATATGACAGCTATACTTTTTTAGAGGCTTGTAGACTTGTATCGTTGGTTAGTTATTTTGTATGGAAATATCAATGCTCCAATCCTCTCTACTTTTTCCCCTTAACCCATTTGTATAAACCACCACTATAATTAGTTTTTAGTGTGAGTTGCTTTCTTTCCGCATACTACTAGCTTTCCGGGGCTTCCCGAAAGGGAAACTCCCCTGTTTTTCCGACTATGTAAGTCTACTATTCTAGAAGTTTATCTCCTCCATATGTAAATTATGTTTTGATTTATATAAATTAGTTTTGCAGAATGAAAATTTTGCAGAAAATATGTTGTTAATATGTTGTTATTTTTAGCATCATGAACTCAATATACTTAGTATATGGTTATCTCTTAAACCCTGCAATAACCTCAATGGATTAGCCTGTAAATTCCTATGTTAACGGTAGTTAACTGAATGGCCGTTATAATGTCCGCTGAAGGACGATGTTGGCCTGAAAAATTGGGTGAGGCTAAAGACGACTGTTGTTGTAGATTAAAGTTTAAGAGAAGAGATGAACAGTATAAAGGGTTTCATGACTGGACGGAGTCCACAACAAAAAAAAATTTAAAAAAATAATAAATATATTACCCAGGAGATAGACTTGATTAGAGTATGTGACGAACATAAACGGAATTACAACAGGAAGGGAGTACCGAGTAGGACTACACAACCTATATCTACCCCCTATTGAAACAAACGATTGAAATATACACCCCCTCTATTTTGGTATCAGAGCGAGAAGATTTTAGGCCAAAACAGTTTATGAAGAATTCATATCTAGAAATTAAAAAAGAATTGAGTGTCTTATACCCAGAATATATAGAGTTAAGTAATAATAAACAAAATTCGCCAAGACTTTTAGAATTAATAGATTTAATATCAGAATTAGAATATAAATTAATTAGGCATATAAAGTCTAGAGGTTTAGAACAAAAATTAGCTCCGAAACTTTTTAAACCTTATTAATGAGAAACCTTCCATTTGTTAAACAAATTAGGTTCAACCAGTGGCTTTTAGATAGAGATATTAAACGTAAAAACGAATATATAGCAGCGTATAAAGCTCTAAGAACTTATCTAACATTATTAGAATCAAGTAAGCCAACACAAAGCGAACAGTTAATTAGTCAATTTAATAAAGATCTACGTCCTCATCTAGACGTAATAAAATCCATAACTCTATCCCGGATAATACAAAGTAGATTAATAATACGAAGAATAAATAAAGACTTAATTTCTGCTATAAAGTGGGAATTCCAGGGTATACAAAGTGATATAACTTACTTTACAGATAACATAAATTATCAAAAAAGAATTAATAAAATAACAATCCCCCTAGGATAATAAAATAGATTCATTAAAACATTTAGAATATTTAGATTTAAGAATACCCCCAGAAAAGAAATACAGAGTATTAAAAGACAATAGTATTATAAAGTGTAACTTTAATACAGGAGAGCATATCCAGCATAGTTAAGACAAACAATTAAATACTATAATAGACCTTACTATAAACTTAAGTGAAAGGTTACAAGAAAATAATAAATATCTTAGTAAAACACTAGAGACTTTCGAGAAAACTCAGAATAAACAAAAGAAGATTTTTGAAAAATCACAACAAAATTTGGAATACATAAACACTTTAGTTAATACCTATAATCTAAAAAAGTTACCTACAAAAATAGAATTAGAAAATCTATTTAAAGAACACTTAAGAAAATCTATTTACCTCTGCCTACAGATTATAAAGAATATATACCTAGCGCAAAATCAAATCAAATACTATTACAACAAAACATTACAACAATTTCTTTAATCTTAGATATTATTAGAAAATAGAAACTGTAGTAACGAAATTAGAAGTAATAAGCAATCGACTAGAAGTAATTAGTAACCGCGTGCACCATATAACAGAACAGCAGAAAGAAAAAGACAGAGAAGTATTAAAAGACAATCAGATAGATTCTTTAATAGATCAATTAAAAAGGGTAGAAATAGCACCCCAACAGGAAAAAATAAAGATAACTAGAAAAGCACAAAAATGGACATTCTTTCAGTTAGATCAAGAACAGAAAGAGAAGAACCTAGAGTAAGCATTTCAAAAGATAGAATAGGAAATAATCTTATATCCAGAATCCTAAACAGGAGAAAACCTGAAGAGACTAATAGACAACTTAGTGAAGTAATAAACGTAGACAGAGATATCAGTATATTCCAACAGCACCAATTAAAATTATTAAACCCCAAAACATTATATAGTACAGGAAAATTCGCTACAACAGCTCAACTGTATAGACATTATAGAGAAGAACATCTATCTGTTCTAGGAAACAAAGCTAGCAATATAAGCCTGATAAATTTAGAATCATTCAAACAAATAAAAAAGACCACTAGAACTCTCATGCATATGGGATTAATAGTTATAGGACTAAAAGGATTAACTAGAAAAAACTTAGGAAGTAAAGTATTAATAGTAATCTATGACGATAGATGGTCAGACATGACAAAATCTATAATAGGAATGACAGAAGTAGACATGAGTGATAATGGAGGAATTTTCTATATTAGCCCAGATTTCATAATGAATTTAAAAGAATTTGGACAACATATAAAAATAGGAATACAAACAAAAGGATACGAAGAAATGCTCAGTGGTAATAAATTACTTATATGTGTAGGATTTTTAGGAAAAATGACAGATAAAAGTAATACAAAATTCAAGATAAAAGTAGATGATGTAGTAGAATTAATGGGAAACAAAGGAATAAACCTAATAAAACCCATAAAGATAGATCCAGAAGAATATACTGGATTAGAATGGAAACTAGAACATTTTAATAAGAAGAAAAAGATGTTACAACCGGAGTCACATCTGGTATATACAAACCCTAAAGGAGAAACATCTATAAGATTTACGGACTATAATTACATTCCCCAGAAAAATAATGAAGAAGAAAGTACTTTAGACGAAGGAGAAATAACTGAAACTACATTCATGAATCTAGAATTAATACAAGAAGGCTTTGAAGTAGACATAGCTTTAGAAGAAGCCAAACGCTTGCACGAGAAAAATCCACAAATGTTATTTAGATGTAAAGGATGCAAATTAAACAATTTAAACTTAGAAGAAACAATAAATCATTTTAAAATATGTGAAATTAGAACTGATAACTTAGGATATATAACAGAACAGACTTATCAAAAGAAAAATGATATTTTCGAAGCACTATGGGAAGATATCTTTAGCGAAGAAGAAGATAATTTAGAAAAATGTTCAGAAATAAGACAAAAAGAATTAATGGAAACTAGTGCCTCTAGCTCAAGCCCATTTCAGAGAACAACAGGAGAACAATATACCGTAGATACAAATACAGGAAATGTACCTAGAAGACGAGTATTTAGGACAACTGGAGAACCTGTAGAAAAGGTAAAACCCTCAGGAAGAAGAATGCCGTTAGAAGAACCTATTACTCTCCAAGAAGGAGGGAATAGAGGGAAATTTTAAATATAGCAGCCCACGATCCACAAAGATGGAATTCTGTAATAGATTTGTGGAAAGGAATCGTAGTTGCAGACTATATACAAAATTACGTCGAAACAGACGCAGAAACCATGTATAAATACCTAGAAACATTCTTAGGAGAATCTACAAAAGCTTTATGGGAAGCTTATAAGACCAATTTCCAAGTAGAATTTCAGCAGTTAGTAGCCATGGGAGCAAACCCGTATAATTTTACAAATAAAATTCATACTTTAATTACGGGGGAGGACCCAAATAGCGGTTTAGTAATATTACAAAGAAATGTGTTAATTAAACTAGAACAATTAAGTATTAGTAATTGGGTGTACATAAATAAGTTCCTAAACGACTTCTTTTACTACTGTACAATTAGCGGAAATTCCTTTGACTAGGAATTAGGTAAAAACTATTTAATAAACTACCAGGAGCTCTAGGAAGAGAAATCGAAGAGCGCTGGAATAAGAGAGACGGAGTAGCACAGAACCCAGCTACACAATGGTCAATAGGACATAGGATACAACATGTAATGGATATCCTACAAGAAAAATGTACAAATTTACAAATACAAAAACAGCTTAAACAAAATGAACTAAATTTCTGTAAAAGCGTAATATACACCACTCAAAGCTACGACAAAGACACGGCTAAGAAAAGACATTACAATAGGTATAAGAAGAAATATAAAGACAATAACAAATACGGTAAGAAAAAATACTATTTAAGAAAATCATCAGCTAGAAAGCCATACCTGGATAAAAACAGACATATTAGAAAATACAGAACAAATAGAAATTACAAGAATAAATTAGAATGCTTTACATGTGGAAGCATAGAACATTTGGCAAATACTTGCCCTAAGAGAATAAATAATAATACCCGAAACTCTCAACTAATAGAAGATTTTCAAGAAACCTTGATAAATGTAGACGAGTACATGTCAGACACATAAAGTATATATTCCGTAGTAAGTATAGAAGCAGGAGAAACAAATAAAATAGACTCCTCTGATTCAGAAGCAGACGAATTAATTAACGAGATAGGATCAGAAAATCTAGCCCTAGATTTTAGCACAATGAACAATTTCGTTAATGTAAAAATAGATTGGGACCATAATTTCGAAAAGAATAAAGGCTTAGATAGTAATGCCTGCTTTTCATGTAAATGGTTCCCTAGTAAAAATAAAAGAGCAAAATGTAAGAATTGCTTTTTAGAAGGATGTATAGAATGCATCCAAAGAGAATTTCAAATAACAATACATCAAAAAGAAATAGTAAATAAGGTAGAAGACTCAACTATAAGTCTAAGAATAATGACCTTAGAAACAAGATTAAACCTCTTGGAAACTAGACTATCTAAATTAGAAAAAGGAAAACAGAAAGAAGTAGATTATGAAGATTTACTACTAGAACATATTCAGCCAAATCTACCAACATAACTAATGAATAGAGAACAAATTAGGACACTAGTTTGTAATGAAGACAAAAAATTCAGTTCTCTAAAACTACTTACAAAGATTAAAATAAAAAACTACGAAATAGAAACCTTAGCACTTGTAGACTCAGGGTGTACTAAAAGTATATTAAATAAAAAGATTGTTCCTCAACAACTAGTTAAAACTTTAGATAAGCCAGTTGCAGCAATGCAAATGGACGGAACACATAATATATATAATCATTATATTCAAGAAGCCTCTATAAGTTTTATAAACACTTGCTCAAAATTCTATAATCCAACTTATAAAATGGAAAAAATTTGGGTAAGAGAACTAAACATAAATGCAGACTTTATTATAGGATTAGATTTCTTATTAAAAGATAATGGAAGTTGTACCATCACCAGAGATGGGGCTATTTTTCTAAAAAATAGCACAAACACACCAGTACAAACTCAGAAAACTGAGACTAAAATTGTACAACTCTCTCCAGAAAGCCTACAAAATAAAGAAGTTTGCTGTCAAGACTGTAGTAACGGAGAAAAATACTGTGCCAAGAATAAAAAAGATTTAATCTTAGAAGAAATCTTAGAAGAAAAAGATCTAATTTTAGAAGAAATCTTAGAAAAAGATGACATTATAATTGACAAAAATTACACGTTAATAGATATAGAAATAGAGTTATATAATTTTAAAACAGGAATCGAGAAAATAGGAATAATAAAAGACCAAAAAGATTTAGAAAATGTAATAAAGATATTAGATGAATTAGAAATTATAGGAGAAAAACCTCTAAAGCACTGGAATAATAATAAATACTTTGTAAACTAGATATAATAAATCCAGAGTATGTTATTAAAACAGCTTCGATAGAAGCAACTAATCAAGACTTAGAAGATTTCAGAATACAGATTAAAGAACTACTCGACTTAGGAGTAATAAGGAGATCTGTTTCGAAACATAGATCAGCCGCCTTCATAGTAAGAAACCACTCTGAAATTATCGGAAGAAAGGCTAGAATGGTCATAAACTATAAAAGACTTAATGATAATACCAGAAACGATGGTTATAAATTACCAGACAAAACATAACTAATTAATAGAATACAAGGAAAGAATTTCTTTAGCAAATTTGATTGTAAATCTGGATACTGGCAGGTCAAGATGCACGAAGGGATCATCGACTGTACAACATTCACTTGTCCTGAAGGACATTTCGAATGGCTTGTCATGCCTTTCGGTTTAAACACCGCTCCACCCATTTTTCAACGAAAAATGGATACTATATTTGGAGAATATAAACGATTTGTGTTAGTCTATGTAGACGATATCTTAGTATTTAGTCATAATAAAAATGAACACTTAGGACATTTACAAACAGTTTTTAGATTATTCGTTGATAACGGAATAATCATAAGTAAAAAGAAAATGGAGTTGTGTAAAAAATATATAAACTTTTTAGGTGTAATATTTGGAGAAGGAAAGATAAAATTACAGCCTCATATCGCTAAAAAAGTATTAGATATGCCTGATAAACTAGATAGTACCAAAGAACTTCAGAAATTCTTAGGTATAGTAAACTACGCAAGAACTTCTATTAAAGATCTAAGAAAAATAGCAGGACCATTGTATGCCAAAACAGGCTCTACAGGTCAAAAACACTTTAATAATGAGGACATAAAATTAGTACAGGCAATAAAAGAAATAGTAAAAAATATCCCAGATCTAAACATGCCATTAGAAACAGACTTTCTAATAATAGAAACTGACGGAAGCTTTGAAGGATAGGGAGCTGTCCTAAAAGCAAAGCCAAATAAATATAGCAATAAAAAAGAAGAAAAGATTTGTGCTTACCAAAGTGGTAAGTATAAAGAGAAAGGAAACATGACTAGCATTGACGCAGAAATATTAGCAGTAGTATACGGTCTAAATAGCTTCAGGTTGTATATCTTAAATAAACCAGAAATATTAGTAAGAACAGACTGCGAAGCCATAGTAAAGTTTCACCAAAAGATTAATGATAAAAATAGTAGTAGACGAAGATGGTTAAATTTCTTAGATACTATATCCATATACAACTTAGTATTTGAGCACATAAAAGGCAAGGATAACAGTCTAGCAGACCAGCTAAGCAGATTAAATATTATGTCTAACTAACCAGTTTCTTCTACAGAATGAGCTCGTCAACAAATCAAACAAAAGACAAGGGAAAAGGCCCGGCCATATCCCAAGATGATTTCAGACAAAAGGTATTGGGTAACTTGAAGTTTAAACCCATGACCGAACTAGAGACTCATACAATAGAAAGACTTTATTTTGGTAGAAATAATTTAGTATCTTTTCCAACTTCAAATTTAACTTTCAAGATTTTACCAGAATATTTAGTCGATAGACAACAAAGATGTTTGATAGACAACATATGGATTTCTCATAGTAAGAAAGACACTAGCCATTTGGTGGCTACTTTAAATTGTATTTGTCAATATTTTACTGAAAAGAACCAGGACAAAAGATTTAAATTTTACGTAGTAGTCCATGGAAAAGTTAATGGTATTTTCCAAACCTGGTTAGAGGTTATAGACTCTATCAAGGATATAAAGAAACCCCTTTTTAAAGGTTTCAATGTATTTACAGAAGCTCTAGACTATGCAAGAGGAGTACTTGGGCCAAATTACTATATCTCCCCGGCCCTCAGACACAATCCAGACCAAACTCCACAATACAACATTCAGAAAGACACCAGTAAAATTATATTTTGCGATCATTGTACTACAATGACCGAGACTATTAAACGCCTAAACCACACAAAAGACTTACTCCAACTACAAAATACCCAGCTTTCAGAAAAAATAAAGGAGTTAGAAAAACAAATACAAGACAATCAGAAACTGAGTTCCCAATCTCCTACAAAAATGGATGAGACAGGAGTGCATTCCCTCCTGAATGCAAATAGATCTACTGTACCAGATTTAGGTACAGCTAGTCCGGCTCAAACGGTAGCCGGTAAAGACTTACCAAATCCGTTGATGGCTATCACTTTGCCAAAAAGTGAAGAGGAAGAAACTTCCTCAACCACCAGACGAAAGCTCCCTAAAACATTTACTGCAGGATCATCTTCCCGAGCAAGGAGCAAGACATCAAAATAGAGGGGGGTGTATATTTCAATAAAATTTGTTTCAATAAAGGGGTAGATATAGGTTGTGTAGTCCTACTCGGTACTCCCTTCCTGTTGTAATTCCGTTTATGTTCGTCACATACTCTAATCAAGTCTATCTCCTGGGTAATATATTTATTTATTTATTTTTTGTTAAGGACTCCGTCCAGTCATGAAACCCTTTATACTGTTCATCTCTTCTCTTAAACTTTAATCTACAACAACAGTCGTCTTTAGCCTCACCCAATTTTTCAGGCCAACATCGTCCTTCAGCGCACATTATAACGGCCATTCAGTTAACCACCGTTAACATAGGAATTTACAGGCTAATCCATTGAGGTTATTGCAGGGTTTAAAAGATAACCATATACTAAGTATATTGAGTTCATGATGCTAAAAATAACAACATATTAACAACATATTTTCTGCAAAATTTTCATTCTGCAAAACTAATTTATATAAATCAAAACATAATTTACATATGGAGGAGATAAACTTCTAGAATATTAGACTTACATAGTCGGAAAAACAGGGAAGTTTCCCTTTCGGGAAGCCCCGGAAAGCTAGTAGTATGCGGAAAGTAAGCAACTCACACTTAAAAAACTAATTGTAGTGGTGGTTTATACAAATGGGTTAAGGGGGAAAAGTAGAGAGGATTGGAGCATTGATTTTTTCACTCTGCTTGGCCTTTCTCTTTTTTCGTGTGTTTTTTCGTCTATTTTTGTTGAGTCTGAAGTCTTCCTTTTATAGAGTCTGGCGGACTTCAACTTCGGATTTCAAAATGTTAGAAGAATCTTTTGCTGTTTCAGCCGGGTGCGCTGTGGGCCCCATCGTCACGTGAAACTTTTTCAAAAGTTATTCTCTTATTTTGTCGTCTTTGTATTGATGTCCTGCTTTAGCATCTGCTTTTTTAAAGCTAATCTTTTTCTGAGATGCTGTCTGCCACTTTATTTGTGTCGTTATCGATCGCTGTCTTTTCTTTTTGGAAAACGTTGTACACCGTTCTTTTGGAGATGGTTTGTACACCGTTCTTTTTACCCTGTCTTGGATCTTTGTACATCTGTCTGGAGTTCTGTACATGGTTCATCTTCTAAGTGTTCAAATTATGTTCGGCGATGGAATCAAAACTCATTCCTGAGTCATAATCATTCGGGTCTTGTGCATAATTTTATTCTAAGAACTCGCTATCTGAAACTTGGTCTATATTGTCCTCGTTTGAATTATGTTCTGGATTTTGTATCTGTCACTGGGATAATTCTTGTGGTGTTTCTGTTGGGTTTACAAGTTTGTCTTGTTCAATTTCTTTACTATGGGAGTCTTGTTTGTCTTTGAACAATTTTTCTAAAGTTTCTTTAATTATTTTTTCTATGTCTATGTGCTGGTCTCTTTTTTTTGATGTCTTTCTCCTTTCCTCAACCACAAACGATTGAAATATACACCCCCCCCCTCAATTTTGGTACCAAAATAGAGGGGGGTGTATATTTCAATAAAATTTGTTTCAATAAAGGGGTGGATATAGGTTGTGTAGTCCTACTCGGTACTCCCTTCCTATTGTAATTCCGTTTATGTTCGTCACAAACTCTAATCAAGTCTATCTCCTGTGTAATATATTTATTTTTATTTTTTTTTGTTCAGGACTCCGTCCAACAATGAAACCCTTTATACTGTTCATCTCTTCTCTTAAACTTTAATCTACAACAACAGTCGTCTTTAGCCTCACCCAATTTTTCAGGCCAACATCGTCCTTCAGCGCACATTATAACGGCCATTCAGTTAACCACCGTTAACATAGGAATTTACAGGCTAATCCATTGAGGTTATTGCAGGGTTTAAAAGATAACCATATACTAAGTATATTGAGTTCATGATGCTAAAAATAACAACATATTAACAACATATTTTCTGTAAAATTTTCATTCTGCAAAACTAATTTATATAAATCAAAACATAATTTACATATGGAGGAGATAAACTTCTAGAATAGTAGACTTACATAGTCGGAAAAACAGGGAGGTTTCCCTTTCGGGAAGCCCCGGAAAGCTAGTAGTATGCGGAAAGTAAGCAACTCACACTTAAAAAACTAATTGTAGTGGTGGTTTATACAAATGGGTTAAGGGGAAAAAGTAGAGAGGATTGGAGCATTGATTTTTTCACTCTGCTTGGCCTTTCTCTTTTTTCGTGTGTTTTTTCGTCTGTATTTTTGAGTCTGAAGTCTTCCTTTTATAGAGTCTGGCGGACTTCAACTTCGGATTTCAAAATGTTAGAAGAATCTTTTGCTGTTTCAGCCGGGTGCGCTGTGGGCCCCATCGTCACGTGAAACTTTTTCAAAAGTTATTCTCTTATTTTGTCGTCTTTGTATTGATGTCCTGCTTTAGCATCTGCTTTTTTAAAGCTAATCTTTTTCTGAGATGCTGTCTTGAATTATTGTTCTTGCTATCTGCCACTTTATTTGTGTCGTTATCGATCGCTGTCTTTTCTTTTTGGAAAACGTTGTACACCGTTCTTTTGGAGATGGTTTGTACACCGTTCTTTTTACCCTGTCTTGGATCTTTGTACATCTGTCTGGAGTTCTGTACATGGTTCTTCTTCTAAGTGTTCAAATTATGTTCGGCGATGGAATCAAAACTCATTCCTGAGTCATAATCATTCGGGTCCTGTGCATAATTTGATTCTAAGAACTCGCTATCTGAAACTTGGTCTATATTGTCCTCGTCTGAATTATGTTCTGGATTTTGTATCTATCACTGGGATAATTCTTGTGGTGTTTCTGTTGGGTTTACAAGTTTGTCTTGTTCAATTTCTTTACTCTGGGAGTCTTGTTTGTCTTTGAACAATTTTTCTAAAGTTACTTTAATTATTTTTTCTATGTCTATGTGCTGGTCTCTTTTTTTTTATGTCTTGCTCCTTTCCTCAACCACAAACGATTGAAATATACAACCCCCCCCCCCCCCTCAATTTTGGTAACAAAGTAGAGGGGGGTGTATATTTCAATAAAATTTGTTTCAATAAAAGGGTGGATATAGGTTGTGTAGTCCTACTCGGTACTCCCTTCCTGTTGTAATTCCGTTTATGTTCGTCACATACTCTAATCAAGTCTATCTCCTGTGTAATATATTTATTTATTTATTTTTTGTTCAGGACTCCGTCCAGTCATGAAACCCTTTATACTGTTCATCTCTTCTCTTAAACTTTAATCTACAACAACAGTCGTCTTTAGCCTCACCCAATTTTTCAGGCCAACATCGTCCTTCAGCGCACATTATAACGGCCATTCAGTTAACCACCGTTAACATAGGAATTTACAGGCTAATCCATTGAGGTTATTGCAGGGTTTAAAAGATAACCATATACTAAGTATATTGAGTTCATGATGCTAAAAATAACAACATATTTTCTGCAAAATTTTCATTCTGCAAAACTAATTTATATAAATCAAAACATAATTTACATATGGAGGAGATAAACTTCTAGAATATTAGACTTACATAGTCGGAAAAACAGGGAGGTTTCCCTTTCGGGAAGCCCCGGAAAGCTTGTAGTATGCGGAAAGAAAGCAACTCACACTAAAAACTAATTATAGTGGTGGTTTATACAAATGGGTTAAGGGGAAAAAGTAGAGAGGATTGGAGCATTGATTTTTTCACTCTGCTTGGCCTTTCTCTTTTTTCGCGTGTTTTTTCGTCTGTTTTTTTGTATGTATTTGTTGAGTCTGAAGTCTTCCTTTTATAGAGCCTGGCGGACTTCAACTTCGAATTTCAAAATGTTAGAAGAATCTTTTGCTATTTCAGTCGGGTGCGCTGTGGGCCCCATCATCACGTGAATCTTTTCCAAAAGTTATTCTCTCATTTTGTCGTCTTTGTATTGCTGTCCTGCTTTAGCATCTGCTTTTTTAAAGCTAATCTTTTTCTGAGATGCTGTCTTGAATTATTATCCATGTTGTCTGCCACTTTATTTGCGTCGTTATCGATCGCTGTCTTTTCTTTTTGGAAAACGTTGTACACCGTTCTTTTGGAGATGGTTTGTACATCGTTCTTTTTACCCTGTCTTGGATCTTTGTACATCTGTCTGGAGTTCTGTACATGGTTCTTCTTCTAAGTGTTCAAATTATGTTCGGCGATGGAATCAAAACTCATTCCTGAGTCATAATCATTCGGGTCCTGTGCATAATTTGATTCTAAGAACTCGCTATCTGAAACTTGGTCTATATTGTCCTCGTCTGAATTATGTTCTGGATTTTGTATCTGTAACTGGGATAATTCTGGTGGTGTTTCTGTTGGGTTTACATGTTTGTCTTGTTCAATTTCTTTACTCTGGGAGTCTTGTTTGTCTTTGAACAATTTTTCTAAAGTTTCTTTAATTATTTTTTCTATGTCTATGTGCTGGTCTTTTTTTTTTGATGTCTTGCTCCTTTCCTCAACCACAAACGATTGAAATATACACCCCTCCTCAATTTTGGTACCAAAGTAGAGGGGGGTGTATATTTCAATAAAATTTGTTTCAATAAAGGGGTGGATATAGGTTGTGTAGTCCTACTCGGTACTCCCTTCCTGTTGTAATTCCGTTTATGTTCGTCACATACTCTAATCAAGTCTATCTCCTGTGTAATATATTTATTTATTTATTTTTTTGTTCAGGATTCCGTCCAGTCATGAAACCCTTTATACTGTTCATCTCTTCTCTTAAACTTTAATCTACAACAACAGTCGTCTTTAGCCTCACCCAAATTTTCAGGCCAACATCGTCCTTCAGCGCGGACATTATAACGGCCATTCAGTTAACCACCGTTAACATAGGAATTTACAGCATATTCCATTGAGGTTATTGCAGGGTTTAAAAGATAACCATATACCAAGTATATTGAGTTCATGATGCAACATATTAACAACATATTTTCTGCAAAATTTTCATTCTGCAAAACTAATTTATATAAATCAAAACATAATTTACAGATGGAGGAGATAAACTTCTAGAATAGTAGACTTACATAGCCGGAAAAACAGGGAGGTTTCCCTTTCGGGAAGCCTCGGAAAGATAGTAGTATGCGGAAAGTAAGCAACTCATACTAAAAACTAATTGTAGTGGTGGTTTATACAAATGGGTTAAGGGGAAAAAATAGAGAGGATTGGAGCATTGATTTTTTCACTCTGCTTGACCTTTCTCTTTTTTCGTGTCTTTTTGTGTCCCTCTTCGCTTCTTTATCCTCCTGCTTTTATAGAGTCTGGTGGACTTCAACTTCGGATTTCAAAATGTTAGAATAATCTTTTGCTGTTTCAGCCGGGTGCGCTGTGGGCCCCATCGTCACGTGAAACTTTTTCTAAAGTTATCTTCTCATTTCGTCGTCTTGTTATTGCTGTCCTGCTTTAGCATCTGCTTTTTTAAAGCTAATCTTTTTCTGAGATGCTGTCTTGAATTATTGTCCTTGTTGTCTGCCACTTTATTTGCGTCTTATTGATCGCTGTCTTGTCTTTTGGGAAAATGTTATACACCGTTCTTTTGGAGATGGTTTGTACACCGTTCTTTTTACCCTGTCTTGGATCTTTGTACATCTGTCTGGAGTTCTATACATGGTTCTTCTTCTAAGTGTTCAAATTATGTTCGGCGATGGAATCAAAACTCATTCCTGAGTCATAATCATTCGGATCCTGTGCATAATTTGATTCTAAGAACTCGCTATCTGAAACTTGGTCTATACTATCCTCGTCTGAATTATGTATTGGATTTTGTATCTGTAACTGGGATAATTCTGGTGGTGTTTCTGTTGTGTTTACATGTTTGTCTTGTTCTGTTTCTTTACTTTGGGATTCTTGTTTGTCTTTGAACATTTTTTCTAAAGTTTCTTTAATTACTTTTTCTATGTTTATGTTCTGGTCTCTTTTTTTTGATGTCTTGCTCCTTGCTCGGGAAGATGATCCTGCAGTAAATGTTTTAGGGAGCTTTCGTCTGGTGGTTGAGGAAGTTTCTTCCTCTTCATTTTTTGGCAAAGTGACAGCCATCAACGGATTTGGTAAGTCTTTACCGGCGACCGTTTGAGCCGGACTAGATGTACCTAAATCTGGTACAGTAGATCTATTTGCATTCAGGAGGGAATGCACACCTGTCTCATCCATTTTAGTAGGAGATGGAGAACTCAGTTTCTGATTGTCTTTATTTGTTTTTCTAAGGCCTTTATTTTTTCTGAAAGCTGGGTATTTTGTAGTTGGAGTAAGTCTTTTGTGTGGTTGAGGCGTTTAATAGTCTCGATCATTGTAGTACAATGATCGCAAAATATAATTTTACTGGTGTCTTTCTGAATGTTGTATTGTGGAGTTTGGTCTGGATTGTGTCTGAGGGCGGGGGAGATATAGTAATTTGGCCCAAGTACTCCTCTTGCATAGTCTAGAGCTTCTGTAAATTCATTGAAACCTTTAAAAAGGGGTTTCTTTATATCCTTGATAGAGTCTATAACCTCTAACTAGGTTTTGAAAATACCATTAACTTTTCCATGGACTACTACGTAAAATTTAAATCTTTTGTCCTGGTTCTTTTCGGTAAAATATTGACAAATACAATTTAAAGTAGCCACCAAATGGCTAGTGTCTTTCTTACTATGAGAAATCCATATATTGTCTATCAAACGTCTTTGTTGTCTATCGACTAAATATTCTGGTAAAATCTTGAAAGTTAAATTCGAAGTAGGAAAAGATACTAAATTATTTTTGCCAAAATAAAGTCTTTCTATTGTAGGAGTCTCTAGTTCGGTCATGGGTTTAAACTTTAAGTTACCCAATACCTTTTGTCTGAAATCATCTTGGGATATGGCTGGGCCTTTTCCCTTGTCTTTTGTCTGATTTTTTGACAAGCTCATTCTGTAGAAAAAATTGGTTAGTTAGACATAATATTTAATCTGCTTAGATGGTCTGCTAGACTGTTATCCTTGCCTTTATATGCTCAAACACTAAGTTGTAAATGGATATAGTATCTAAGAAATTTAACCATCGTCGTCTACTACTATTTTTATCATTAATCTTTTGGTGAAACTTGACTATGGCTTCGCAGTCTGTTCTTACTAATATTTTTGGTTTATTTAAGATATACAACCTGAAACTATTTAGTCCATATACTACTGCTAATATTTCTGCGTCTATGCTAGTCATGTTTCCTTTCTCTTTATACTTACCACTTTGGTGAGCACATATATTTTCATCCTTTTTATTGCTATATTTATTTGGCTTTGCTTTTAGGATAGCTCCCCATCCTTCAAAGCTTCCGTCAGTTTCTATTATTAGAAAGTCTGTTTCTAATGGCATGTTTAGATCTGGGATATTTTTTACTTTTTCTTTTATTGTCTGTACTAATTTTATGTCCTCATTATTAAAGTGTTTTTGACCTGTAGAGCCTGTTTTGGCATACAGTGGTCCTGCTATTTTTCCTAGATCTTTAATAAAAGTTCTTGCGTAGTTTACTATACCTAAGAATTTCTGAAGTTCTTTGGTACTATCTACTTTATCAGGCATATCTAATACCTTTTTAGCGATATGAGGCTGTAATTTTATCTTTCCTTCTAATATTACACCTAAAAAGTTTATATATATCGTTTACATAACTCCATTTTCTTTTAACTTATGATTATTCCGTTATCAACGAATAATCTGAAAACTGTTTGTAAATGTCCTAAGTGTTCATTTTTATTATGATTAAATACTAAGATATCGTCTACATAGACTAACACGAATCATTTATATTCTCCAAATATAGTATCCATTTTTCAACGAAAAATGGGTGGGGCGGTTTTTAAACCGAAAGGCATGACAAGCCATTCGAAATGTCCTTTAGGACAAGTGAACGATGTCCAGTCGATGCTTTCTTCGTGCATCTTGACCTGCCAGTATCCAGATTTACAATCAAATTTGCTAAAGAAATTCTTTCCTTGTATTCTATTAATTAGTTCTGTTTTGTCTGGTAATTTATAACCATCGTTTCTAGTATTATCATTAAGTCTTTTATAGTTTATGACCATTCTAGCCTTTCCTCTGATAATTTCAGAGTGGTTTCTTACTATGAAGGCGGCTGATCTATGTTTCGAAACAGATCTTCTTATTACTCCTAAGTCGAGTAGTTCTTTAATCTGTATTCTGAAATCTTCTAAGTCTTGATTAGTTGCTTCTATCGAAGCTGTTTTAATAATATACTCTGGATTTATTATATCTAATTTACAAAGTATTTTATTATTATTCCAGTGCTTTAGAGGTTTTTCTCCTATAATTTCTAATTCATCTAATATCTTTATTACATTTTCTAAATCTTTTTGGTCTTTTATTATTCCTATTTTCTCGATTCCTACTTTAAAATTATATAACTCTGTTTCTATATCTATTAACGTATAATTTTTGTCAATTATAATATCGTCTTCCTCTAAGATTTCTTCTAAGATTAGATCTTTTTCTTCTAAGATTAAATCTTTGTTATTCTTGGCACAATATTTTTCTCCGTTATTACAGTCTTGACAGCAAACTTCTTTATTTTGTAGGCTTTCTGGAGTGAGTTGTATAATTTTAGTTTCAGTTTTCTGAGTCTGTACTGGTGTGTATGTGCTATTTTTAGAAAAATAACCCCATCTCTGGTGATGGTACAACTTCCATTATCTTTTAATAAAAAATCTAATCCTATAATAAAGTCTGCATTTATGTTTAATTCTCTTACCCAATTTTTTTCCATTTTATAAGTTGGATTATAGAATTTTGAGCAAGTGTTGATAAAACTTATAGAGGCTTCTTGAATATAATGATTATATATATTATGTGTTCCGTCCATTTGCATTGCTGCAACTGTCTTATCTAAAGTTTTAACTAATTGTTTAGGAACAATCTTTTTATTTAATATACTTTTAGTACACCCTGAGTCTACAAGTGCTAAGGTTTCTATTTCGTAGTTTTTTATTTTAATCTTTGTAAGTAGTTTTAGAGACTTGAATTTTTTGTCTTCATTACAAACTAGTGTCCTAATTTGTTCTCTATTCATTAGTTCTGTTGGTAGATTTGGCTGAATATGTTCTAGTAGTAAAATCTTCATAATCTACTTCTTTCTGTTTTCCTTTTTCTAATTTAGATAGTCTAGTTTCTAAGAGGTTTAATCTTGTTTCTAAGGTTATTAATCTTAGACTTATAGTTGAGTCTTCTATCTTATTTACTATTTCTTTTTTATGTATTGTTATTTGAAATTCTCTTTGGATGCATTCTATACATCCTTCTAAAAGCAATTCTTACATTTATTTTCTTTTATTTTTACTAGGGAACCATTTACATGAAAAGCAGGCATTACTATCTAAGCCTTTATTCTTTTCGAAATTATGGCCGCAATCTATTTTTACATTAACTAAATTGTTCATTGTGCTAAAATATGGGGCTAGATTTTCTGATCCTATCTCATTAATTAATTCGTCTGCTTCTGAATCAGAGGAGTCTATTTTACTTGTTTCTCCTGCTTCTATACTTACTACGGAATATTTACTTTATGTGTCTGACATGTACTCGTCTACATTTATCAAGGTTTCTTGAAAATCATCTATTAACTGAGAGTTTCGGGTATTATTACTTATTCTCTTAGGGCAAGTATTTGCCAAATGTTCTATGCTTCCGCATGTAAAGCATTCTAATTTATTTTTGTAATTTCTATCTGTTCTGTATTTTCTAATATATCTGTTTTTATCCAGGTATGGCTTTCTAGCTGATGATTTTCTTAAATAGTATTTTTTCTTACCGTATTTGTTATAGTCTTTATATTTCTTCTTATACCTATTGTAATGTCTTTTCTTAGCCGGGTCTTTGTCGTAGCTTTGGGTGGTGTATATTACGCTTTTACAGAAATTTAGTTCATTTTGTTTAAGCTGTTTTTGTATTTGTAAATTTGTACATTTTTCTTGTAGGATATCCATTACATGTTGTATCCTATGTCCTATTGACCATTCTGTAGCTGGGTTCTGTGCTACTCCGTCTCTCTTATTCCAGCGCTCTTCGATTTCTCTTCCTAGAGCTCCTGGTAGTTTATTAAATAGTTTTTTACCTAATTCCTGGTCAAAGGAATTTCCGCTAATTGTACAGTAGTAAAAGAAGTCGTTTAGGAACTTCTTTATGTACACCCAATTACTAATACTTAATTGTTCTAGTTTAATTAACGCATTTCTTTGTAATATTACTAAACCGCTATTTGGGTCTTCCCCCGTAATTAAAGTATGAATTTTATTTGTAAAATTATACGGTTTTGCTCCCATGGCTACTAACTGCTGAAATTCTACTTGGAAATTCGTCTTATAAGCTTCCCATAAAGCTTTTGTAGATTCTCCTAAGAATGTTTCTAGGTATTTATACATGGTTTCTGCGTATGTTTCGACGTAATTTTGTATATAGTCTGCAACTACGATTCCTTTCCACAAATCTATTACAGAATTCCATCTTTGTGGATCGTGGGCTGCTATATTTAAAAATTATTCCCTCCTTCTTGGAGAGTAATAGGTTCTTCTAACGGCATTCTTCTGCCTGAGGGTTTTACCTTTTCTACCGGTTCTCCAGTTGTCCTAAATACTCGTCTTCTAGGTACATTTCCTGTATTTGTATCTACGGTATATTGTTCTCCTGTTGTTCTCTGAAATGGGCTTGAGCTAAAGGCATTAGTTTCCATTAATTCTTTTTGGCTTATTTCTGAACATTTTTCTAAATTATCTTCTTCTTCGCTAAAGATATCTTCCCATAGTGCTTCGAAAATATCATTTTTCTTTTGATAAGTCTATTCTGCTCTATATCCTAAGTTATCAGTTCTAATTTCACATATTTTAAAATGATTTATTGTTTCTTCTAAGTTTAAATTGTTTAATTTGCATCCTTTACATCTAAATAACATTTGTGGATTTTTCTTGTGCAGGCGTTTGGCTTCTTCTAAAGCTATGTCTACTTCAAAGCCTTCTTGTATTAATTCTAGATTCATGAATGTAGTTTCAGTTATTTCTCCTTCGTCTAAAGTACTTTCTTCTTCATTATTTTTCTGGGGAATGTAATTATAGTCTGTAAATCTTATAGATGTTTCTCCTTTATGGTTTGTATATACCAGATGTGACTCCGGTTGTAACATCTTTTTCTTCTTATTAAAATGTTCAAGTTTCCATTCTAATCCAGCATATTCTTCTGGATCTATCTTTATGGGTTTTATTAGGTTTATTCCTTTGTTTCCCATTAATTCTACTACATCATCTACTTTTATCTTGAATTTATTACTTTTATCTGTCATTTTTTATAAAAATCCTACACATATAAGTAAATTATTACCACTGAGCATTTCTTCGTATCCTTTTGTTTGTATTACTATTTTTATATGTTGTCCAAATTCTTTTAAATTCATTATGAAATCTGGGCTAATATAGAAAATTCCTCCATTATCACTCATGTCTACTTCTGTCATTCCTATTATAGATTTTGTCATGTCTGACCATCTATCGTCATAGATTACTATTAATACTTTACTTCCTAAGTTTTTTCTAGTTAATCCTTTTAGTCCTATAACTATTAATCCCATATGCATGAGAGTTCTAGTGGTCTTTTTTATTTGTTTGAATGATTCTAAATTTATCAGGCTTATATTGCTGGCTTTGTTTCTTAGAATAGATAGTTGTTCTTCTCTATAATGTCTATACAGTTGAGCTGTTGTAGCGAATTTTCCTGTACTATATAATGTTTTGGGGTTTAATAATTTTAATTGGTGCTGTTGGAATATACCGATATCTCTGTCTATGTTTATTACTTCACTAAGTTGTCTATTAGTCTCTTTAGGTTTTCTCCTGTTTAGGATTCTGGATATACGATTATTTCCTATTCTATCTTCTAAAATGCTTACTCTAGGTTCTTCTCTTTCTGTTCTTGATCTAACTGAAAGAATGTCCATTTTTGTGCTTTTCTAGTTATCTTTGTTTTTTCTTGTTGGGGTGTTATTTCTACCCTTTTTGATTGATCTATTAAAGAATCTATCTGATTATCTTTTAATACTTCTCTGTCTTTTTCTTTCTGTTGTTCTGTTATATGGTGCACACGGTTACTAATTACTTCTAGTCGATTGCTTATTACTTCTAATTTCATTACTACAGTTTCTATTTTTCTAATAATATCTAAGATTAAAGAAATTGTTGTAATGTTTTGTTGTAATAGTATTTGATCTGATTTTGCGCTAGGTATATATTCTTTATAATCTATAGGCAGAGGTAAAGTTTTTTCTATTATTTTTAACGCTTCTCCTTGAATCAAAGATAATCTACTCATGAAAGAATAATCTCTTTCAATTCTTTACACGTCTTTTCTAATTCTGAGATTGTGCTTGTCAAAACACCTAGATCTTGTTTTAATTTATTTATTTCTTGAGTAGTGTTGAGTTCTAATTTTCTTAAGTGTTCTTTAAATAGATTTTCTAATTCTATTTTTGTAGGTAACTTTTTTAGATTATAGGTATTAACTAAAGTGTTTATGTATTCCAAATTTTGTTGTGATTTTTCAAAAATCTTCTTTTGTTTATTATGAGTTTCCTCGAAAGTCTCTAGTGTTTTACTAAGATATTTATTATTTTCTTGTAACCTTTCACTTAAGTTTATAGTAAGGTCTATTATAGTATTTAATTGTTTGTCCTCACTATGCAGGATATGCTCTCCTGTATTAAAGTTACACTTTATAATACTATTGTCTTTTAATACTCTGTATTTCTTTTCTGGGGTATTCTTAAATCTAAATATTCTAAATGTTTTAATGAATCCATTTTATTATCCTAGGGGGATTGTTATTTTATTAATTCTTTTTTGATAATTTATGCTACCTGTAAAGTAAGTTATATCACTTTGTATACCCTGTAATTCCCACTCTATAGCAGAAATTAAGTCTTTATTTATTCTTCATAGTATTAATCTACTTTGTACTATCCGGGATAGAGTTATGGATTTTATTACGTCTAGATGAGGACGTAGATTTTTATTAAGCTGACTAATTAACTGTTCGCTTTGTGTTGGCTTACTTGATTCTAATAATGTTAGATAAGTTCTTAGAGCTTTATACGCTGCTATATATTCGTTTTTACGTTTAATATCTCTATCTAAAAGCCACTGCTTGAACCTAATTTGTTTAACAAATGGAAGGTTTCTCATTAATAAGGTTTAAAATGTTTCGGAGCTAATTTTTGTTCTAAACCTCTAGACTTTATATGCCTAATTAATTTATATTCTAATTCTGATATTAAATCTATTAATTCTAAAAGTCTTGGCGAATTTTGTTTATTATTACTTAACTCTATATATTCTGGGTATAAGACACTCAATTCTTTTTTAATTTCTAGATATGAATTCTTCATAAACTGTTTTGTCCTAAAATCTTCTCGCTCTGATACCAAAATAGAGGGGGGTGTATATTTCAATAGTTTGTATATTAGTAACCGCATGCACCATATAACAGAACAGCAGAAAGAAAAAGACAGAGAAGTATTAAAAGATAATCAAAAAAAATAATCCTGGGTAAGATAGTATTTTGTTTTTTTTTGTGTTCTGGACCCGAATGATTATGACTCAGGAATGAGTTTTGATTCCATCGCCGAACATAATTTGAACACTTAGAAGAAGAACCATGTACAGAACTCCAGACAGATGTACAAAGATCCAAGACAGGGTAAAAAGAACGGTGTACAAACCATCTCCAAAAGAACGGTGTACAACGTTTTCCAAAAAGAAAAGACAGCGATCGATAACGACGCAAATAAAGTGGCAGACAACAAGGACAATAATTCAAGACAGCATCTCAGAAAAAGATTAGCTTTAAAAAAGCATATGCTAAGGCAGGACAGCAATACAAAGACGACAAAATGAGAGAATAACTTTTGGAAAAGTTTCACGTGACGATGGGGCCCATAGCGCACCCAGCTGAAACAACAAAAGATTCTTCTAACATTTTGAAATCCGAAGTTGAAGTCCGCCAGACTCTATAAAAGGAAGACTTCAGACTCAACAAATACATACGAAAAACAGACGAAAAACACACGAAAAACACACGAAAAAAGAGAAAGGCCAAGCAGAGTGAAAAAATCAATGCTCCAATCCTCTCTACTTTTCCCCCTTAACCCATTTGTATAAACCACCACTATAATTAGTTTTTAGTGTGAGTTGCTTTCTTTCCGCATACTACTAGCTTTCCGGGGCTTCCCGAAAGGGAAACCTCCCTATTTTTCCGACTATGTAAGTCTACTATTCTAGAAGTTTATCTCCTCCATATGTAAATTATGTTTTGATTTATATAAATTAGTTTTGCAGAATGAAAATTTTGCAGAAAATATGTTGTTAATATGTTGTTATTTTTAGCATCATGAACTCAATATACTTAGTATATGATTATCTCTTAAACCTTGCAATAACCTCAATGGACTAGCCTGTAAATTCCTATGTTAAAGGTGGTTAACTGAATGACCGTTATAATGTCCGCTGAAGGACGATGTTGGCCTGAAAAATTGGGTAAGGCTAAAGACGACTGTTGTTGTAGATTAAAGTTTAAGAGAAGAGATGAACAATATAAAGGGTTTCATGACTGGACGGAGTCCACAACAATATATATATATATTACCCAGGAGATAGACTTGATTAGAGTATGTGACGAACATAAACGGAATTACAATAGGAAGGGAGTACCGAGTAGGACTACACAACCTATATCTACCCCCTATTGAAACAAACGATTGAAATATACACCCCCCTCTATTTTGGTATCAGAGCGAGAAGATTTAAGGACAAAACAGTTTATGAAGAATTCATATCTAGAAATTAAAAAAGAATTGAGTGTCTTATACCCAGAATATATAGAGTTAAGTAATAATAAACAAAATTCGCCAAGACTTTTAGAAATAATAGATTTAATATCAGAATTAGAATATAAATTAATTAGGCATATAAAGTCTAGAGGTTTAGAACAAAAATTAGCTCCGAAACATTTTAAACCTTATTAATGAGAAACCTTCCATTTGTTAAAAGAATTAGGTTCAACCAGTGGCTTTTAGATAGAGATATTAAACGTAAAAACGAATATATAGCAGCTTATAAAGCTCTAAGAACTTATCTAACATTATTAGAATCAAGTAAGCCAACACAAAGCGAACAGTTAATTAGTCAGCTTAATAAAAATCTACGTCCTCATCTAGACGTAATAAAATCCATAACTCTATCCCGGATAGTACAAAGTAGATTAATACTATGAAGAATAAATAAAGACTTAATTTCTGCTATAAAGTGGGAATTACAGGGTATACAAAGTGATATAACTTACTTTACAGGTAGCATAAATTATCAAAAAAGAATTAATAAAATAACAATCCCCCTAGGATAATAAAATGGATTCATTAAAACATTTAGAATATTTAGATTTAAGAATACCCCAGAAAAGAAATACAGAGTATTAAAAGACAATAGTATTATAAAGTGTAACTTTAATACAGGAGAGCATATCCTACATAGTGAGGACAAACAATTAAATACTATAATAGACCTTACTATAAACTTAAGTGAAAGGTTACAAGAAAATAATAAATATCTTAGTAAAACACTAGAGACTTTCGAGGAAACTCAGAATAAACAAAAGAAGATTTTTGAAAAATCACAACAAAATTTGGAATACATAAACACTTTAGTTAATACCTATAATCTAAAAAAGTTACCTACAAAAATAGAATTAGAAAATCTATTTAAAGAACACTTAAGAAAATTAGAACTCAACACTACTCAAGAAATAAATAAATTAAAACAAGATCTAGGTGTTTTGACAAGCACAATCTCAGAATTAGAAAAGACGTTTAAAGAATTGAAAGAGATTATTCTTTCATGAGTAGATTATCTTTGATTCAAGGAGAAGCGTTAAAAATAATAGAAAAAACTTTACCTCTGCCTATAGATTATAAAGAATATATACCTAGCGCAAAATCAGATCAAATACTATTACAACAAAACATTACAACAATTTCTTTAATCTTAGATATTATTAGAAAAATAGAAACTGTAGTAATGAAATTAGAAGTAATAAGCAATCGACTAGAAGTAATTAGTAACCGTGTGCACCATATAACAGAACAACAGAAAGAAAAAGACAGAGAAGTATTAAAAGATAATTAGATAGATTCTTTAATAGATCAATTAAAAAGGGTAGAAATAACACTCCAACAAGAAAAAACAAAGATAACTAGAAAAGCACAAAAATGGACATTCTTTCAGTTAGATCAAGAACAGAAAGAGAAGAACCTAGAGTAAGCATTTCAGAAGATAGAATAGGAAATAATCTTATATCCAGAATCCTAAACAGGAGAAAACCTGAAGAAACTAATAGACAACTTAGTGAAATAATAAACGTAGACAGAGATATCAGTATATTCCAACAGCACCAATTAAAATTATTAAACCCCAAAACATTATATAGTACAGGAAAATTCGCTACAACTGCTCAACTGTATAGACATTATAGAGAAGAACAGCTATTTGTTCTAAGAAACAAAGCCAGCAATATAAGCCTGATAAATTTAGAATCATTCAAACAAATAAAAAAGACCACTAGAACTCTCATGCATATGGGATTAATAGTTATAGGACTAAAAGGATTAACAAGAAAAAACTTAGGAAGTAAAGTATTAATAGTAATCTATGACGATAGATGGTCAGACATGACAAAATCTATAATAGGAATGACAGAAGTAGACATGAGTGATAATGGAGGAAATTTCTATATTAGCCCAGATTTCATAATGAATTTAAATAAATTTAGACAACATATAAAAATAGAAATACAAACAAAAGGATACGAAGAAATGCTCAGTGGTAATAATTTACTTATATGTGTAGGATTTTTAGGAAAAATGACAGATAAAAATAATACAAAATTCAAGATAAAAGTAGATGATGTAGTAGAATTAATGGGAAACAAAGGAATAAACCTAATAAAACCCATAAAGATAGATCCAGAAGAATATGCTGGATTAGAATGGAAACTAGAACATTTTAATAAGAAGAAAAAGATGTTACAACCGGAGTCACATCTGGTATATACAAACCCTAAAGGAGAAACATCTATAAGATTTACGGACTATAATTACATTCCCCAGAAAAATAATGAAGAAGAAAGTACTTTAGACGAAGGAGAAATAACTGAAACTACATTCATGAATCTAGAATTAATACAAGAAGGCTTTGAAGTAGACATAGCTTTAGAAGAAGCCAAACGCCTGCACGAGAAAAATCCACAAATGTTATTTAGATGTAAAGGATGCAAATTAAACAATTTAAACTTAGAAGAAACAATAAATCATTTTAAAATATGTGAAATTAGAACTGATAACTTAGGATATAGAGCAGAACAGACTTATCAAAAGAAAAATGATATTTTCAAAGCACTATGGGAAGATATCTTTAGCGAAGAAGAAGATAATTTAGAAAAATGCTCAAAAATAAGCCAAAAAGAATTAATGGAAACTAGTGCCTCTAGCTCTAGCCCATTTCAGAGAACAATATACCGTAGATACAAATACAGGAAATGTACCTAGAAGACGAGTATTTAGGACAACTGGAGAACCGGTAGAAAAGGTAAAACCCTCAGGCAGAAGAATGCCGTTAGAAGAACCTATTACTCTCCAAGAAGGAGGGAATAGAGGAAATTTTTTAAATATAGCAGCCCACGATCCACAAAGATGGAATTCTGTAATAGATTTGTGGAAAGGAATCGTAGTTGCAGACTATATACAAAATTACGTCGAAATAGACGCAGAAACCATGTATAAATACCTAGAAACATTCTTAGGAGAATCTAGAAAAGCTTTATGGGAAGCTTATAAGACCAATTTCCAAGTAGAATTTCAGTAGTTAGTAGCCATGGGAGCAAAACCGTATAATTTTACAAATAAAATTCATACTTTAATTACGGGGGAAGACCCAAATAGCGGTTTAGTAATATTACAAAGAAATGCGTTAATTAAACTAGAACAATTAAGTATTAGTAATTTGGTGTACATAAAGAAGTTCCTAAACGACTTCTTTTACTACTGTACAATTAGCGGAAATTCCTTTGACCAAGAATTAGGTAAAAAACTATTTAATAAACTACCAGGAGCTCTAGGAAGAGAAATCGAAGAGCGTTGGAATAAGAGAGACGGAGTAGCACAGAACCCAGCTACACAATGGTCAATAGGACATAGGATACAACACGTAATGGATATCCTGTTGTTGTGCCTGTGTTCAAAAAATTAGGAAAAACAGAAACCAAACGGAAAGACAAAAAACCAGAAAAAAACAGAAACTGGAAAAATAATACAGAAGTAAGAAAATATCCGAGACCACAGAATTCACTGTGTGTCCTTAAGGAATTTAATCCCCTCACTGTACCCGAGGTTATGGATTACTTCCTCCCAGGATAAAACGGATATACCGTCGAGAGAGTAGCGGTACGTCAAACGCCTTCGACTTCGACGAACTCAAAGTTGGCAACGAAACACAAGTAAGACTCGATAGTTTTATTTGTGAAAAAGAATGCGAGAATTTCGGATGCAGAAATTTTTGGTTTTGGTATCTTTAAAATGAGGCATTGCCTTAGTTTATATAGCCTTGAAGGTGCCTCTTCGAAATGTTGGTGACTGTTCGGAAAGGTTGCCTTCCATTTCTCATTCACACCAACTTGGCTAGTTTTATTAATTAACTAGCTTTAACAATCCCCCACATGAATGGGGAATGGCTATATGATGAAAAACATGCATGACAAAAAGCTCGTGTGATTCGTAAGCAAGGATTAATCGCATCCGGATAAGTAGATTTCTCTTTGAACTTTCCGTAGTGAACATATGTCGGATATACTCGGTCAATCGGTAGATGTGATATCCTTGAACCGTCGAGCTTTGGTGTATACCTAGACAACCACATGTCACACAATTAACCCTTTAACCGTCTTTGGTTCTCATTGTTTTGTTCGTTTCAGCCATGAACACTGCTCGGTTCATAAGTGCGTAGAGAATTGGCCTTACATAATTCTCCTTGAAGCGGCTTACACTTCACACTTACATAGGTGATTCCTAAATGTGTCATCCCGTAGATACACTATTTGATATACCCCGTACCAAACTTAGGAACCATTAAAAAGCCGCAATGCTTTATCCTGGTACTGAACATTGTCTCATCACGAGAATGGACCAAAGAGTTATTGTGACAATGTTGAACCGTCATTAATGACTTTGTTTGATCTCTTTGAACCTAGATCTTGGGATCTCCAGTCTTCTAGGTAGAGTTATCGTCACGATGACTTGTCCTCGGCCATAGTCCCATTCCCCTTGATGATCTTTCAACTACCTCTCTAGTTAGGCCTTTAGTTAGTGGATCCGACACATTATCTCTTGACTTAACATAGTCAATTGTGATAATTCCACTAGAGAGTAGTTGTCTAACGGTATTATGTCTTCGTCGTATGTGACGAGACTTTCCGTTGTACATAAGGCTCCCGCTCTTCCTATTGCCGCTTGGCTATCGCAATGTATGCATATAGGAGCCAACGGTTTGGGCCAAAATGGAATATCTTCTAAGAAATTCCGGAGCCATTCAACTTCTTCATCGGCTTTGTCTAAAGCTATGAACTCGAGATTCCATTGTAGAGCGGGCGATACATGTCCTGTTTGGATGACTTCCAAGACATCGCTCCTCCACCTATGGTAAAAACATATCCACTTGTGGATTTAGTTTCGATTGAACCGGTGATCCAATTTGCATCACCGTATCCTTCAATAACTGCGGGATACCGTTATAATGCAAAGCAAAGTTTTGAGTATGTTTTAAATACCCCAAAACTCGTTTCATTGCCGACCAATGTTTTTGGTCGGGATTACTAGTGTAGCGACTTAGTTTACTTATAGCACATGCAATATCGGGTCGCGTACGAGTTCATGATATACATCAAACTTCCCAACACTCGGCATAATCCAATTGAGAATGACTTTCACCTTTATTCTTTGCAAGAGCAAGGTTCATATCAATTGGCGTCTTTGCAACTTTAAAGTCCAAATACTTGAACTTTTCAAGTACCGTTTCAATATAATGAGATTGAGACAATGCTAGACCTTGAGGAGTCTTATGGATTTTAATTCCCGAGAATTAAATCGGCAACTCCTAAGTCTTTCATATCAAACTTACTAGCAAGCATGCGCTTAGTAGCATTTATGTTAGCAATGTCGTTACTCATTATCAACATATCATCCACGTACAAACAAACAATGACTACGTGGTTTGGAGTGTTCTTAATGTAGACACATTTATCACACTCATTTATCTTGAATCCATTTGACAAACATTGTATGGTCAAATTTTGCATGCATGCCTTGTTTGGGTGCTTGTTTTAGTCCGTAAAGAGACTTAACAAGTCGACACACCTTCTTCTCTTTCCCCGGAACTACAAACCCCTCAAAGTTGTTCCATGTAAATTTCTTCCTCTAACTCTCCATTTAAGAAGGCTGTTTTCACATCCATTTGATGGATTTCAAGACCGTACACGGCGGCTAACGCTACTAACACCCGAATAGATGTAATCCTCGTTACCGGCGAGTATGTATCAAAGTAATCAAGACCTTCTCGTTGTCTAAACCCTTTAACAACTAGTCTTGCCTTATATTTATCAATAGTACCATCACTTTCATTTTCTCGCTTGAAAATCCATTTGGAACCTAAAGGTTTATTCCCTGGAGGAAGGTCAACCAATTCCCAAGTATGGTTGTTTAAGATGGATTCTATCTCACTATTGATTGCCTCTTTCCAAAATTGAGCTTCCGATGAAGACATAGCTTCGTTGAAGGTTCGAGGCTCATTCTCCAACAAAAATGTTAGAAATTCTGGTCCAAATGAAGTAGACGTCCTTTGACGTTTTTGCGTCTCGATTTTTCCTCATCGGAATATTTTCCTTTGTTTCTTCCCGAGGTCGTTTAGATTCTTTGCTAGACGACTCACATTCCTTTTTATACGGATATATGGTTTCAAAGAAGTCGCATTATCTCGATTCAATTACCGTATTTACTCGAATGTCGGGATTTTCGATTTGTGAACCGAAATCGATATGCCTTACTATTTGTGGCATATCCTATGAAAACACAATCAATGGTTTTAGGTCCTATTTTTACCCTTTTGGATTTAGGAACTTGCACCTTGGCCAAACACCCCCACACTTTGAAGTATCCCAAATTGGGCTTCCTTCCTTTCCACTTTTCGTATGGAATAGATTTTGTTTTGCTATGGGGCACTCGATTGAGTATTTGGATAGTGTTAGAATGGCTTCCCCCCACAAGTTCTCGGGGGTAAACAGAACTTATTAACGTGGCATTCATCATTTCTTTCATGGTTCTATTTTTCCTTTCCGCAATTCCGTTTGATTGCGGCGAGTAAAGGCGATTGTTTGATGAATAATACCATATTCCAAACATATTTGTTCAAAAGGAGATTCATATTCACCGCCCCTATCACTCCTTATCATTTTAATCTTTTTGTTAAGTTGAGTCTCAACTTCACTTTTGTATTGCCCGAATGCTTCAATTGCTTCATCTTTACTATTAAGTAAACAAACGTAGCAATACCGCGTACTATCGTCAATAAAAGTTATGAAATACTTCTTCCCACCACGAGATGGGATTGACTTCATGTCACAAATATCGTATGGATTAAGTCTAAAGGACTTGAATTCCTTTCAACTGACTTATAAGGATGTTTAACATACTTAGACTCAACACATATTTGACATTTTGATTGATTGCATTCAAACTTAGGCAATACTTCCAAACTAATCATTTTTTGCAAGGTTCTATAATTGACATGTCCTAAACGTGAATGCTATAAATTATCGAACTGAATCAGTTTTGACAGCAACAATTATAATACACAACGGTGAAGATTTTATTTCTTCAAACCGAATCAAGGTTACACAAACAGATTTAAAATACTTGAAACGAAATGCAGTAAATTGTATGTTGTATACTTGATGAAGTTTTTATATCTTCAAATCAAGTACCCAAATGAGTAGAAAGTTATGAAAACTTTAATCTCAACCGGAGTAGAAAATCCGAAGATTTTAGTCTCCAAACAACATATAAGTTCGTTACACCGAAACAACAAACACCTTTTTTTTTTCTTTTTTTTCCTTTTTTTTTTCCAGTAAATTGTATGTTGTATACTTGATGAAGTTTTTATATCTTCAAATCAAGTACCCAAATAAGTAGAAAGTTATGAAAACTTTAATCTCAACCGGAGTAGAAAATCCGAAGATTTTAGTCTCCAAACAACATATAAGTTCGTTACACCGAAACAACAAACACCTTTTTTTTTTCTTTTTTTCTTTTTTTTTCCAGTAAATTGTATGTTGTATACTTGATGAAGTTTTTATATCTTCAAATCAAGTACCCAAAGGAGTAGAAAGTTATGGAAACTTTAATCTCAACCGGAGTAGAAAATCCGAAGATTTTAGTCTCCAAACAACATACAAGTTCGTTACATCGAAACAACAAACATACACTCTTTTTTTTTCCAACAACGTTCTGTAATTGTTAAACAAGAACAAATGAACACAGAAATAATGGATAAATTCCTTAAGCTTGTTGTTGTGTCTGTGTTCAAAAAATCAGGAAAAACAGAAACCAAACGGAAAGACAAAAAACCGAAAAAAAACGAACCGGAAAAATAATACGAAGTAAGAAAATATCCGAGACCACGAATTCACCTTGTGTGTCCTTAAGGAATTTAATCCCCTCACTGTACCCGAGGTTATGGATTACTTCCTCCCAGGATAAAACGGATATACCTGTCGCAGGAGTAGCGGTACGTCAAACGCCTTCGACTTCGACGAACTCAAAGTTGGCAACGAAACACAGTAAGACTCGATAGTTTTATTTGTGAAAAAGAATGCAGAATTTCAGATGCAGAAATTTTTGGTTTTGGTATCTTTAAAATGAGGCATTGCCTTAGTTTATATAGCCTTGAAGGTGCCTCTTCGGAATGTTGGTGACTGTTCGGAAAGGTTGCCTTCCATTTCTCATTCACACCAACTTGGCTAGTTTTATTCATTAACTAGCTTTAACATATCCTACAAGAAAAATGTACAAATTTACAAATACAAAAACAGCTTAAACAAAATGAACTAAATTTCTGTAAAAGCGTAATATACACCACTCAAAGCTACGACAAAGACCCGGCTAAGAAAAGACATTACAATAGGTATAAGAAGAAATATAAAGACTATAACAAATACGGTAAGAAAAAATACTATTTAAGAAAATCATCAGCTAGAAAGTCATACCTGGATAAAAACAGACATATTAGAAAATACAAAACAGATAGAAATTACAAAAATAAATTAGAATGCTTTACATGCGGAAGGATAGAACATTTGGCAAATACTTGCCTTAAGAGAATAAATAATAATACCTGAAACTCTCAGTTAATAGAAGATTTTCAAGAAACCATGATAAATGTAGACGAGTACATGTCAGACACAGAAAGTATATATTCCGTAGTAAGTATAGAAGCAGGAGAAACAAGTAAAATAGACTCCTCTGATTTAGAAGCAGACGAATTAATTAACGAGATAGGATCAGAAAATCTAGCCCTAGATTTTAGCACAATGAACAATTTAGTTAATGTAAAAATAGATTGCGACCATAATTTCGAAAAGAATAAAGGCTTAGATAGTAATGCCTGCTTTTCATGTAAATGGTTCCCTAGTAAAAATAAAAGAGCAAAATGTAAGAATTGCTTTATAGAAGGATGTATAGAATGCATCCAAAGAGAATTTCAAATAACAATACATCAAAAAGAAATAATAAATAAGGTAGAAGACTCAACTATAAGTCTAAGATTAATAACCTTAGAAACAAGATTAAACCTCTTAGAAACTAGACTATCTAAATTAGAAAAAGGAAAACAGAAAGAAGTAGATTATGAAGATTTACTACTAGAACATATTCAGCCAAATCTACCAACAGAACTAATGAATAGAGAACAAATTAGGACACTAGTTTGTAATGAAGACAAAAAAATCAGTTCTCTAAAACTACTTACAAAGATTAAAATAAAAAACTACGAAATAGAAACCTTAGCACTTGTAGACTCAGGGTGTACTAAAAGTTTATTAAATAAAAAGATTGTTCCTAAACAACTAGTTAAAACTTTAGATAAGCCAGTTGCAGCAATGCAAATGGACGGAACACATAATATATATAATCATTATATTCAAGAAGCCTCTATAAGTTTTATCAACACTTGCTCAAAATTCTATAATCCAACTTATAAAATGGAAAAAATTTGGGTAAGAGAACTAAACATAAATGCAGACTTTATTATAGGATTAGATTTCTTATTAAAAGACAATAGAAGTTGTACCATCACCAGAGATGGGGTTATTTTTCTAAAAAATAGCACATACACACCAGTACAAACTCAGAAAACTGAAACTAAAATTGTACAACTCACTCCAGAAAGCCTACAAAATAAAGAAGTTTGTTGTCAAGACTGTAGTGACGGAGAAAAATACTGTGCCAAGAATAACAAAGATTTAATCTTAGAAGAAAAAGATCTAATCTTAGAAGAAATCTTAGAAGAAGACGATATTATAATTGACAAAAATTACACGTTAATAGATATAGAGACAGAGTTATATAATTTTAAAACAGGAATCGAGAAAATAGGAATAATAAAAGACCAAAAAGATTTAGAAAATGTAATAAAGATATTAGATGAATTAGAAATTATAGGAGAAAAACCTCTAAAGCACTAGAATAATAATAAAATACTTTGTAAACTAGATATAATAAATCCAGAGTATATTATTAAAATATCTTCGATAGAAGCAACTAATCAAGACCTAGAAGATTTCAGAATACAGATTAAAGAGCTACTCGACCTAGGAGTAATAAGAAGATTTGTTTCGAAACATAGATCAGCCACCTTCATAGTAAGAAACCACTCTGAAATTATCAGAGGAAAGGCTAGAATGGTCATAAACTATAAAAGACTTAATGATAATACTAGAAACGATGGTTATAAATTACCAGACAAAACAGAACTAATTAATAGAATACAAGGAAAGAATTTCTTTAGCAAATTTGATTGTAAATCTGGACACTGGCAGGTCGAGATGCACGAAGAAAGCATCGACTGGACAACGTTCACTTGTCCTGAAGGACATTTCGAATGGCTTGTCATGCCTTTCGGTTTAAAAACCGCTCCACCCATTTTTCAACGAAAAATGGATACTATATTTGGAGAATATAAACGATTCGTATTAGTCTATGTAGACGATATCTTAGTATTTAGTCATAATAAAAATGAACACTTAGGACATTTACAAACAGTTTTTAGATTATTCGTTGATAACGGAATAATCATAAGTAAAAAGAAAATGGAGTTGTGTAAACAATATATAAACTTTTTAGGTGTAATATTAGGAGAAGAAAAGATAAAATTACAGCCTCATATCGCTAAAAAGGTATTAGATATGCCTGATAAAGTAGATAGTACCAAAGAACTTCAGAAATTCTTAGGTATAGTAAACTACGCAAGAACTTTTATTAAAGATCTAGGAAAAATACCATGACCACTGTATGCCAAAACAGGCTTTACAGGTCAAAAACACTTTAATAATGAGGACATAAAATTAGTACAGACAATAAAAGAAAAAGTAAAAAATATCCCAGATCTAAACATGCCATTAGAAACAGACTTTCTAATAATAGAAACTGACGGAAGCTTTGAAGGATGGGGAGCTGTCCTAAAAGCAAAGCCAAATAAATACAGCAATAAAAAGGAAGAAAAGATCTGTGCTTACCAAAGTGGTAAGTATAAAGAGAAAGGAAACATGACTAACATAGACGCAGAAATATTAGCAGTAGTATACAGACTAAATAGTTTCAGGTTGTATATCTTAAATAAACCAGAAATATTAGTAAGAACAGACTGTGAAGCCATAGTCAAGTTTCACCAAAAGATTAATGATAAAAATAGTAGTAGACGACGATGGTTAAATTTCTTAGATACTATATCCATTTACAACTTAGTGTTTGAGTATATAAAAGGCAAGGATAACAGTCTAGCAGACCAGCTAAGCTGATTAAATATTATGTCTAACTAACCAATTTTTTTCTACAGAATGAGCTCGTCAAAAAATCAGACAAAAGACAAGGGAAAAGGCCCAGCCATATCCCAAGATGATTTCAGACAAAAGGTTATTGGGTAACTTAAAGTTTAAACCCATGACCGAACTAGAGACTCCTACAATAGAAAGACTTTATTTTGGCAAAAATAATTTAGTATCTTTTCCTACTTCGAATTTAACTTTCAAGATTTTACCAGAATATTTAGTCGATAGACAACAAAGATGTTTGATAGACAATATATGGATTTCTCATAGTAAGAAAGACTCTAGCCATTTGGTGGCTACTTTAATTGAGAAATCCTTCACAATTGAGATGTCCAGATGACGTCATGTATTCCCAGGTTGCAGCCTTGCCGGCGTTAAACCTTCATACCTTTTATTATAGTTATGGCCTTGTCGACCGAAGTTTATGTGAGTCATGGTGTTATGTTTCAGAGTGGTACGCTCGGCCAGTACGGCACCAGGTGTCGACCACCCCCGATTTGGGGTGGGGGTGGGACATCATGAGATTTTCTTTTTGATATTTAATATTATATATAACCAGTCTTGATAACTTTGGTCATACATCAGCCCAAAATACCTGGAAATTCCCATGCATATTCCAGAAATAATTGAAATCAAAAGCAAAACGAAGAAAGCAAATAATTGTGTTATTCCATACTCGGTTAGGGTAAAAAAGAAAATGATTTCCTATGATCAATTACAATTTAAATAGATAAATTTATTTATTTTCTCAAATTTAGGTTTAGTCCAACAATACCAACGATAATCTGGCTTTCAATCCCCGAGTAAAAAAGGAATTCAATGGCTCATTGTGGGTGAAAGAAGATTTGGGTGAAAAAGAGAGCAATGGACTATGAGTGAAAAAGTGTAAGTGACAGATCACCGTGGCTTAAAAGATAGTATAGCCTTTGGAGATTAAAAATGATCAAGGTAGAGATAAGTTATTAAAAAATGATGAATATAATATAAAAGGGTATTAATGAGAATATTTTTGTTACCAACTTTGAGCGTATGACAAAGTTAAACAATATAAAATTAGTGCTGGACAATTTTGAATTAGAAAATGAAAAGTAGGAACCTTTTTCAAGCATTCCTTGAACAACCATACGTCCGTAAGATTGATACCTAAGTTTTGAATACATTCATCGATGTTGCAGTACCGTTTATTGAAACATTTTTGAAGGCTTTAAGGGAAATATTGTTAAATATACACAATATACATGTGTATATTGTGTGTATTGTTGCTCTGATACCATGACCCCCTTCATTATTTTCATTAATTGAAAGACTATATATACATGTTATATGTTTTTATAATAGGAGAATCTTATTCCTATTCTATTCCTAAAATATGGTGTAAATAGTCTTGTACACTTACCATAATATTTGTATTACCATAATTTTATATTTAGTATCCAAGTAGAATAATGTTTTAGGAATATAATAGAAATAAGATTCTCCTATTATGAAAATATGTAACATGTATATATAGTCTTTCAATTAATGAAAATAATGAAGGAGATTATTTCTTTCAAATATAGTAGAATGAAGTGAAAAAAATGAGGAGTGGATGTAGAAAGCGACAACGACAACATACACAGAATAATCTATAAGTAGGCTTTGAAAAGTATAGTGTGTACATAGACCTTACCCATATCTTGAAAGATAGAGATGTTGTTTTCAATAGACCATCATTTCACTATTAAATAGCGGTTTGAACAATATTTGATTGGATTTTAAAAAAAAAAAAATTAAAATCGAGTAATAATATTTGAAAGCTAAAATTATATTTGTAAATTAAAAGTTATGTGAATAAAAATAATAATTTCATTTTGAAACACTCGTCAAACTAAATCAAGTCCAGTGTATAGTCTGTTTGGATGAATCCGGAACTTAAATGACCCAAAAATTAAGGCTTTGAACCAAAATAACCCCAAAAAAACGTGACATAACTACCTTTTGCGCAGGAACTTCCTGCTCAAAAGGGGTATATAGACCGACGGGACTGCTTCTTCCCCACTGGTCCCCCACTTTCAATTTAAAAATCCAACCGCCATTAAAGTAAAAAAAATCCGAGGTCCCACATTGTAAAAAGCTCATTTTTGGTTAAAATTTCAATCTGAAAGTCAATATTCTCGGTATATTTAAGTGAAGAAACAAGTTTCAAAACTTGGATTTCGGAATAAAACGCCGTAGAACTCGATTTCAAAACTCAAAATTTAATCTCAATATTTTACTATGAATTTTCTAATTATATTGTTAAATACATTATAATCCTAAGCATAATTAATGTTTCATAGTTTCGAATTTTAAAAAAAGTGTTTTTCACAATTTGTTTTTGCGCAATAGGGACTATCCGTGCACTGCCCAGCCCCCTTTTTCAATTTTTTTAATTTTTTTTATCTGTTAATTATTTGATTAGAAAAATGTATTATTCTCCTAATTATTAATTATTTGTAAATTCTTTGTTAATTGTTTGATTATAAAAAATATACTAATCTCCTAATAATATTTGTATTTGTTAATTATGTAATTGTTAATTTATTTATTTCTAAAATTGTTTAATCCATGTTATTTATTAACGTGCTAATTAGTTATCTAATTTTATGTGTTAATTTTTAATTAGTTACTTAATATAACTTCCCGTTAAGTGAATTAGTTCGTCATTACTTTAATCCTTAGTTTAGGATTGAACATCATTAGTTCAGGATTAAAAATATCATTAATATTATATTAGTTAGCTAATTGTAGTTAGTATAATAATTAATTAATAATTATTAATCCTTAGTTTAGGATTAAAAATATCATTAATATTATATTAGTTCATTTATTATAGTTAGTATAATAATTAATTATCAATTATTAATTAGAAATAGTTAATCTTTAGTTTAGGATTGAACATCATTAGTTCATGATTAAAAATATCATTAATATTATATTAGTTTGTTAATTGTAGTTAGTATAATAATTAATTAATAATTATCAATTAGAAATAGTTAATCCTTAGTTTAGGATTGAACATCATTAGTTTAGGATTTAAAACATCATTAATATAATGTTTCGTTAATTGTAGTTGGTATAATAATTAATTCAATTATTAATTAGAAATAGTTAATCCTTAGTTTAGGATTAAACATCGTTACTTTAGGATTTCCTAATTATTCATAAAAATACAATACATCATAATTATTCTAATTCACAAATTTAGATAGTTAATATAATTTTCCGATAAAGGATTAGTTAGTTAGTATAATATTTTGATAAACGATTACATAATTAATATTACATGTTAATGAATAATTTAAACATTGTTAATACAGATACGACACCTCCATGAATCCAAACTTTCATCCGAGACCCATCGATACATCAGTACTTAGTCTACAGGATAAACATAGGTCCGAGCTATTATGGACTAGCGAGATAGGTATGACTACGTTGTTCCATCCCCGTAGGGTGGAACATGTGTGAGAGCTTTTAGCGGCTCGGACCCCACATCCCCGCATCTTAGAGTACCGTATCAGGGTGGTATCTACCATTGCGTTGCTACTGGTCGGGTACAACATGATCGGGCTTTTGTGACGGCCATGATTGAGACCACTATCATGCTTCAGAATGTTGAGGTCATGTATGGAGTACGATTAGATGGAGATGATAATGAGGGTGGTGGGGATCGCTTTAGGCCTAGGGTTACTCTAAAGCCTACCACATGTGGGACCCATTAGAGATTGTGTTTATATAATTAAGTTGTACAGTTTAAGTTAATATTATATTCTTTGTGTATTATTTTCTTAATGATAATTAGTTATCTTAGTCTTTATTATGTTTATTACTAACTCGTGCGACGTCATAAATTAATTATGAGAAAAAGTTCGACATATTTGAAGTAAAGCTATGCCTTGACTAAAAAAGAACACGCTTAAATTAAAACTCTAAAAAATAAAATAATTAAACCTAATGATAACAATTTTCCAAACAAAATTTACTTCGGGCACTTTACAACCCCTAAAACGCGATCCGAACATTTAGGTATCCTTGATATATTGAGCCTACATTATATTTGCAGAAAAAAATATCAGGTTCTATATAAAATATTGACATTTTGGAGTCTTGAGACATGACTAATCTTTGGTCAAAGTATGAAAAAAATGTGAATTTCAAATCTTTGAAATTATTCAAAGTGTTGGAGAAATTTGGGAAAATTGATCTACCCCTTTTGCGCAGGAAATTATTGTGCAATCGGACTTAATCGAGCCGTTACAGTTAAGTCCTATTGCGCAAAAAATTCATGCGTAAAAGATATTTATGTCATAATTTTTTTTGGATTAGTTTGGTTCAAAACCCCACTTTTTAGGTTATTTAAGTTACTAACCCCTGTTTGAATGGGCATTCATGGTCAAGCTGCCCATTTGTAACCCCATTAACTGAGGACGAACAAACCCCCGTGAAGAAGGAAATATAGGAAAAGAGAACTCCACTGATGGAGAAAAAGGCATAGCCTACCTGACCGTTGCTACTATCTGGTGTGTATATTAAATTATTATAATTTATCATAATTATTAAAAATATTAAGAGTGATAATATGTATAAATTAATTATAATTTAAAAAAAAACAGTACATGTGAAAATTTGTACTATGTAATGTAATGTAGTGTAAATACTCCATCCAGGTAAATTTTTACCCAGAAAACTATCCTCTCCAGATTTAGTGGCACGAACAACGATGGAACTTTCACTTGTTCTAATAATTTATTCACTTGTGGATTTTTTTTTATATCCAACTTCCCGGCTTACGTCAGATTATTCCTGAAGATAGTAGTCCCGGTTCCTAATTACTGAATGATCAAGGTTTGAGCAAATTGCTCCCACCAGAGTTCGAACCACGCTGCAGACCCTCCAGCTGTATTTTAAGTTCCCCTCCTTTGACATGCAGCTATGGCCGGAGGACTCCTACTTTTGGATGATTCTAGACGAGTTTTGGAGTGGGGGACACTATTAACTTCCTTCAACTTCAACGTGCCAATATTGCCATAGTAGATAGATTGATTTAGATTCACATTGCATATTTATGAAGAAACACTTTCTAATAAAAATTTGTTTTAAGGATCCAAGAATCGTGAAAGGATTCTAGTCATCACACTATAATCTTATTTAGAAGATTGTTAGGGTAGTTAGTAAGTCAATCTTTGACATCTAATTTTTCCATCTCTATTCATGCAATTATATTTAATCTATTTTAAAAATTCTAATTTTATTTAATTTTTCTATGTTATTTATGACAAGCTTTATATTTTCAAATATTACTTATGAGATATGATATGTTTGATACTACTGGTTTCAACGAAATATCTTTTTCTTAAATTCTCTACGCAAACCAATATATTCACTAATCCAAACCCTCATTCGGAAGAAGTAATTTCTTTTCTATCTTTTCCATTTCGTTTTTTATTTTGGGGTAAAGACAAACCAGTGAACAGTAAAGATTAAAGAAGGTGAAAGAGAGATTAGAATTTAGAATTATATAGTACTACTCAATTATCTAATTCTGATAAGTAAATGCTATTTGGTGTAGTTTTCCGTACACCTAATTCGAAAACAACTTCTCTTTCCCACAAAAATAAAAATATAATTTGTATATATTCTATCATTTTTTATTCACTTTTATAGAATTACTATGTTAAATCATTTGGATCCTATGCTACTTCATTTCGCTCTTGGATACTTTTTTTCTTTCTGGTCCTCTCTTTTTTTGGCTTGAATACAAAATACACCCTAAATCCATACATCTGAATTCAGATTAGTATCAGAAGTCTTTTAAGTCTGAAATTTCCAACCCACCGTCCACTGTCCACTGACTCCAACAGACGCGTCAATGGAGTCAAGATAAGGCCAAACAAAGATAAATAAAAAAAGCTCAAGTGGAGAACACGGATAATACTCTACACCTACCAGCTAGGGGTGAGCAGGGGTACAGCTACCCAGATACCCGACCGGAACCGACACTAACGGGTAGGTTCCGGGTAGATATATTATAATAACGGGTAGGGTCCGGATAGTAAAATTAGGAACCGATCAATGTCGGGTCCGGTTCCGGAAAATAGAGACAGGGTACCCGGACCCGGAACCGATACCCGGAACCTATAAAATATTAAATATTTTTACTTTTTTTAGAAACATTTGGACCACTTTTAACTTTCTCCAAAATTGTTTGTTGCACGCCTACACATTGATTTTCCCCATCCCAATACGTAAATATTTTAGTTTTTTCACCCCTTTATTCTAGAATGCTATTTGTGCCCTAAGAGAAAACACACAAAACTCTCTCAATAACAATGGCGTTTTAGCTACACCACCGAGCTTCATCGTCGTCGTTGTTGAAGCTTTCTCTCAGGTACTTTCATCGTTGTCGTCATTGAAGCTTCACATTTGCCTCTTTATCTCCCTTGGTTGTGTTCACGTCATTCCTAAAATGCATATGGGTTCATATCTAACTCTTTAATTTCTTTTTAATATCATATGCTTCTGTTCTATTTCAGGCGATACTCATCTTCAATTTGTATTACTTTTTTATTTGAAATGTAAATCTATTTTTAAAATTTGTGTATATTTTTGTAGTTGTGAAGATGAAATTTAGGGATTTACTAGCATAATAAAGCTTTTCTTTTGTATCGAAGAGCTTATGAACACGAAAATAAGTTTAATTCAGATTTCAAATTTATTTTGAAATCAACACGTTCAATTAATTGTCAAATTTGGCTTGCAATTTTAGGTTTTGGTTACAGAATTAGCTTTTCTACAATGAATAAGTTTTATAAAACTTCTTATAATGATACTAAAAATTCTGATTGCAAGCTAAAAAACTACTTGATAAAATTATTTTAGAACTCTTTTTTATTTTCATAGGCTTAAAAATTGTTGCTTAATTTGTGTTTTTTATTTACAGAGTGCCGGAACCTACCGGACCTGCGGGTCCGGAGTAGGTTCGGGTAATGATTGCTACGGGTAGGTTCCGGGTAGTAAATTTAGGAACCGATCTTTTATCGGGTAGGGTCCGGGTAGTTAAAAAATGTTAGGGTACCCGGACCCGCTCACCCCTACTACCAGCTACCAGTAACTTGTAGAATTTTTCTTTATTTCTTTTGAATATGTCAGAGAAAAAAAAATAAAAAAAATAGAGGAGTGAACAGACACTAATAAAAAAACAAAACAAAGAAAAAGAGAGTAGAAAGATAGGATTAAAGAAACACCATAAAGACATTTGGTTTGCCTCGAAATGCAAGTTTGAAACTGAAATAAGAGTTTGGCAGACACGTGGTATTTGTCCGATTCTCTAACCCCACCACCCTCCCCCCATGATGTCCCCGTTTGCCCTACTCATCACTTTACTCTGTTAGAGTCAAAGAAAAACACACAACACAACATAGACACCCATTTTCATGCTTTACAAAAGGGGTTCATACAGTTGTTGATTTTTCAGGAAAAAAAGACATCTTTTTTGAGTTTTCTTTTGTCGGGGTTCTTGGAATTGATTTGGAATTTGTGGGGGTTAGGTGGGATTTGTGAGATGGGGAAGAAAAGGGCTTTGCCCTCTTGGCTTCCTGATGGGTGGAAGGTGGAGGTCAAAGCACGCAAGAAAGGAAAAAAAGAGAAGGTGCTTAATTTCTTGCTCACACCTCTTTCTTGATCTTGTTACATTTCCATTTATTTTTGTGTATTTTGCTTTTGGAGATAATAAAGATTGAGTCTTTGTTTGATTCATTTCTGATCTTCCAACTGCATATGTAATTTCAGCTATTCTTGGCTTAATCTGTACCATAAAAACCACAACTTTGTTTCTTCTCCTTGTTGCATAAATTAGCTAACTTGATACACGCTTCATATGTATGTACATAGTAGGCAAAGTAATTGAACTTTGTAAGGGGCACTTTGTTGAGGTGCATGCAAGCTGATATGGACATCACCATAAAAAAGGAAAAAAGGGGCAATTTTTGCCAGTCAAGTGTTTTCCCTAACAAGGTTTAATTGAAGAGGTGCTAGTTTGGTTATGGCTGAATTCAACATGCACTTGTTTGTTGAACCTTGTAATGCCTGGAAAATACAATTATATGAATGTTCTAGTTCTAGTGATTGGTTGAGCTTTAGTACATAACCTGTTATGCATCAGTTTTCATCTCTGTGCAGTAAATTGTCTCTGGCTTAAGCAACAACAACCACGCCTCAGTCCCCAAGCTAGTTAGGGTCGGCTCTATGAGTCTTCACTGTCTATGCTACTCCGTTTAAGCTCATCTCAGGCTATCTCTAGCTTATCACTTTCTTTAAGTCCATCTTTACTCTTGAAGGGGGTGGGTGGTCTTGTGGAGCCATTGTAGTGTGATATGTCAGCCATTTCATGTCAAGTTTAGTGAGGCGCCATTTTGACGTAGTCCTCAACTATTATATCCTCTATAGTAAGGATTAGATTCCCTTGGTTAGATTACATAATGGATGGGATAACTTAGTTTTATGTTCACAAGCTGCGTGTCTTGTCCTTGGAATGATGTTAGTGGTTCTCACATCTGATGCTTTTGTCTTCTCTATGTTCACAAGCCGTGTGTCTCGTCGTTGGAATGATGTTAGTAGTTCTCACATCTGATGCTTTTGTCTTCTCTATGTCCACAAGCCGCGTCTCTTGTCGTTGGAATTAGTGGTCTCACATCTGATGTCTTTGTTTTCTCTTTTATTCTTGTTTTTCCTTATTCGCTGTCTCCGAATCTCTCCACATTTATTTAAGCCGCCAAAAATTGATTATATATTGGAATTTTTTTCAGCAACTAGACCGGATACGTTGCCTCTGCTATTTAAACGGGATAATACATAAAACAAACCCCTTAAATTGTCTTGAATTTTGAAATACACATTTAAAGTTTGTCGGCAACCTATGACTCTCCTATATTTGTCCAAAATGGAACTATTATCACCCTAAGTGATGATGTGGAAAAAAAGCGTAGTTACCCGCGAGAGCAGAAAAGAAGGACAAAAAATGCAACTTTCTCTTCAAACTTCTGCCAAGGAAGACATTAAAGGAGCACAAAAGCTCAGCAAGAGGGATTTTATGGCTCTTAAAGCATATTTATTTTTGACACAAACGCCACCAGCCTTGTCGACTACAAGTGCCCCAAAATTCAGACCACCTATGTAGCCTCCTTTTGACTTCTGAAAATCTGTAACCATCCTGTGAACATTTTCTTTTTCTTCTCACATCACATTTGGATCTCGTTCTCTTACCAAAACTATCCCATGTGTTAGATTTTTCTGTCCTTTCAACATTGAACCTAGTAAACAGAAACACGGCCACTGATATGATCTCTCTGACTCCAAGCTTTGCTGCAAGCCCAAGAATCTCTTTCTCCCGTGATCTTTTCCACAAAGGTGCTGCTGCTTCCGGCAATATTAATGTATTACCATGTCCGTCATATTTTCATTGTTGCTACTTTTGCCCTTTCTTCAGAGAGGAGAGAGAACGGTTGAAAAATGGTTTTAAAAAAGGAAAAACTATTTGGAAAGAGAAATGGCGTTGAATTTGACGTGGATGGCGCGTCAATAACACCCAATTGGCTTGAATCTTGTTTTGGTCTTGGAGGGTGGTAATAATTCCACTTTGGACAAGGATAGGGGGGTCATATTAGAAAAAGGGGGACAAGTTGGAGGAGGTATTTATGTATTGTTCCCTATTTAAATTGTAGCAGACTATAGTTTTATGTTCTTTTTTCCCAAAGCCAGTCTGTTAGCATCGTATAATTGAATTTCAGCCCTCAAATTGTTTGTATATCTTGAAACCTTAATCCCATAATCCTTAAATTTTCTCTAACCATCCACCACACTGATATTACGCTGCACATCTTCAAGATGTGTTTAATCTAAGCTTTGGTCTCTTACGTTGATGTGTATTTACGTTATTTGATTCTGGCGACCTGCTATTTCCTTTTTGGAAGATAAGGTGCCTATTGTGCTTTTGGTGTTTTAGGAGTAGGGAGATGCCAGTGAACCTGACATTCCATTTTGTTTAAAGAGAAAATTTAAGATTCTTTAATGGTCTGTGGCAGTAAGTCAGCTCAGCTTCAGAGTCTGCTATCTTATAACCCAAGTTGTAGAGCAATTCCGAAAGATTCTACACCTTCAAATACCTCTCCCTATCTCATGTTACTCTAATTTTAGCCTTATCAGGATCATTTTATCTTTGCCAAAATGGACAAACTACATACTGCAATCTGTGCTTTTAATAGCAAATACCAAGTTTGGAATTTTTGCTTGAATCCGATGCCATTGTAAATTCTCTTCCAGAAAAATTGAAGTGAAAGGATGAATTAAGTTTCTTTATTAAGAAGTTGTGTAGTCCTATAACAATCCTACCCGTCATATCCATGCCAGCCTAGTTCTCACGCCACCACTTGCAGTTCCTGAAATTTGGAGTCATAAAAGTTTCTGCTCTCCCACTTTGAATACATGCGCATTTAGGAACAGAAAAGTGAAAACAAAATATTGTTATTCCTCTCCTTCTTGCTGGTTCCTAACCACTAAACTGCAGTTCTGTATTTCTGAGTGTATCTATTGTGTTTATTGCAGTGGTATAGTGATCCCTCAAAAGGACTCGAATTCTGCTCCAAGGCGGATGTTCTTCGCTATCTTAGCAGCGTTGACAGTAATTGTTCCAAGAACTCTGATACAAAGGAAATGGAGAAAAAAGGCACTGGAAAGGTCTCATTGGTTAATATATATTTTCTACCAATGTAGTGCAACCTTCTCCCCCCCCCCCCCCCTTTCCCTTTTTGTATTGGCCCTTACAGTTTCTCTGTTTTCAACGATATAGACTGAAGCAGCCACATCAGAAGGGTTGCCATCAGGATGGATTAAGGAATTGAAGGTCAGGAGAAAGGGGCGCAAAATCAGGAAAGATCCGGTACTAAATCCCTCTCCTTCGTTATTTTCATATTTGAATGCCTACCAGCTTAGCAATTACTGGAAATGCAAATCCTTAACCACTATTTTAAATTCAAATTTGAATTTAATCCTTGGTTTTATCTCTTTCAGTTGCATTCTATTGGAAGTATTTACTTATGTGATTACTTAATCGCCTTTGCAGTATTATATTGACCCTGTCAGCGGACAAACTTTCCGCTCTATGAAGCAAGTTTCTCAGTTCCTTGAAACTAGAGAGTCAGGAAAGTCTGAATGCAAGCCCGGAGATCAACCTTTTTCTTCTGTAAGTGTTAATGTTTTTCACATGCTAGTTCTCATTTATGGGTATTATTCTTTAATTTCTCAAAAAAAGAAAAATCATAGGTTTTTAAGCTAGTTAGAATCCAAGACGTCCCGTTTACAATGATTTATGGAGGTAATTACTAAGTAGAGAAGTATGCAATCAAAGAAAATTAAATTGTATGATGAAATAACACCTCAAATTACTGGAATTTATATAAGAGTGCAGTACAGGTTCTGATATCTATGTTAGTGGAAAATGGTGGTACTTGTGTTTCTTCACCAACTTGGCCATAGAAAAGGTCCTGTTCATACCCTACAAGCTTATTAAAACAAATTGTGTACATCTAACTCTAGGAAACTTTGTGAGAGGAAACCTCTAAAAAATCATTTTCCATTGTGTTTTTGTCATGCTAAACATTTGGTGATTTCCGATCTGTAGCGTCTTCTGGTCTCTGTTACCTTTAGAAAAATAGCGGAGGTCAGACTCTTAATACAGTGCATTCTTCATCAAACTTCATGACCTTCCTTTATTATAATCATTTGAAACCGTTTATCATAATCCCGTTGCATACAGGGCAAACTCGCACACATAAAACTCATGAGCAAGAGTGCAAACCACTAGCAATGCTTCAAATTCTCCATGGTAATTCTTCATGAACTCTTTTTGTTTGTTTCTGGTATTCGCTAGTTGCCTGCTGAAGCTGAGAAGCAGATATCGCTAGACAGTGATGCATTTGGCAAGGAAGTTAATTTGAATCAGAAGCTGAAGTTGGGTGCTGAACATGTGGCGCATTCCAGTTGTGTAGAAGGCGGTGTATCATCCTTTGAAGGTATTGCTCACAATTGGAAAGTTCTAATGTTTCAGTTTTGTTTGGAGTATTTAATGTTTTATTTATGCTCTTAAGTCATCTATTTATTGTAAGTTTCCTTCCATACCTCTGGTACAAATTTCCTTGTGAATTCAAGAATTAAATTATTGCTGAAATTCCTGGGGAAAAGCTTTTAATATGAAGGAATAGAATTTCTTTTGATACTTCAGCCTCTAGATGGGTCAAGAGATATCATTTTATGTCATCAAAATTCAGAAACAGCCGCTCTTTAGAAGGAAAAAGGAAACTTATTATAGCACGTCAAGTGTTTTTATAAGTAGTCTATCGATATGAGTGGTTTTAATTTTGAAGTGAGGGATATTGTAGGTTTAAGAGGTGCTGTACCAGAGAAAGCGGAAGAGGAAGATGACGGTAAAGTTGTCTCAGATCCTGCAAATGGAGAACATCAAGAAAAGGAGGATGATCATAAAGTTGTCTTGGGTCTTATAAGTGGAGAAAATCAAGAAAAGCCATCAGGAGATGGAGTGGAAAAGCATAACCAGAAAACAAGTCAGCGTAAAAGAAAAAAGGGTATGAACGTGCCTCGCAGAGCATCAAAACGGCTTGCTGGTATTAAGGCTGATACATCTCTTCAGCTCCAAACAAATAATCAACCCCATCTAGCTTCAGTAAGACAGGAGGAGGGGACACAAGCTGCCACTACTGATAACCCTGTGAATTTAAAGAATACCACTAAGCATGTCGCAACTCCAGTAACTGCTATTTCCATAAGTGAGAAGGTAGAAACTGGGAGTCTGACCATTAAAAGACAAGAAGATCGTGTTACTTCATCACTAAAGGAGCGAGAACAGCCTTCTCCAGCTGAACCTGCAAAAACTGTCCTCGCTAGCTGTGAAGGCGATAAGAAAGGTGATACATCTCTTGAGTCGTCTTTAAGTGATCTTTGGACAGATCCATGCATAGAATTTGCAATAAAAACTCTAACCGGCACAATTCCAGTCATAAACGAAAAGAAAGTGGATGAGATCCCAAGTTCTAGTCCGAGTAGGCACTCTGTTAATACTTCTTCCTCTGTGGGCTTACCTTCCGATGAAATATGGGCTGATCCTTGCTTCATGTTTGCGGTCAAGATTCTTACTGGTGAAATACCAATAGGGGATGGCTTATGCTCTCAGAAAATAGTCCAGCAGCAATGCACTTCATCACAATTCCAAGGAAATAATGGCGTAGTACTACCAAACATCAGATTTGAAGAGTTTGGCCAGGCCAACCGTTCACACTTCGGAGTACCGGGAAAGGCTTTGTACAAGCAACAGCCTGCTGTAGCCCCTAACGCATACCAGAATTGTTGGTTCACAAAATTTGGTTCTCATCGGCCTCCGCCACTCTGTTGAGAAAGATCATGATAGATTATAACCTAGCTTAGGAAGTTCAACCTAGCTTCTAGCAGTATCATATTATAACTAAGTGCCTAAGTTAGCATCAGGCTCAAATTTTCAAGGCAGTTAGAGCTGCAGTAAAAACTATGATGTAAAAACATTATTCATGAACTGCCTGTTTCGTATAATTGTTGTTGTAAAACTCAATGTTAGGCAGGTTTTCGTTTTACTGCATAGACCAAAAAATGCATGGATAAAAAGTAGCACAAACTTTTGTGTCACTGGAAATTTTATGTTATGCCAGTAGTTTGATATGTTCACTTTAACTTCTATGTGCTTTGTTTCAACAAAAAATCTCCTTAAACATACTGTCTCAGGCTTGACATTGAATTGCACCTAATATTATTGTTACAATAGCAGCTATGACAATACTAAGTAAATTAATTACCTGAATGGAATTCATGTAGATTTCAAGTGGAAAAAAGTTATTTTCCACGGCAATTATCAATCCTTGTAGCCAACACTGATCTTGTAATGCCAACTGAACTACTAGTAAATGAAATCAAGCTATTCATTAATATAGGTTTTTACTTTATTATCTGATTAAGTTTCTCCAATATTTTTTCGAGCTTGTATGAGCTAAAATTGATGATCAAGATTTGCTCTTTCCCAAACTGTTCAATATACTTCAAGAAAGTTGACATTAGTTAATTTTGTCTGTTGATTAATTGATCTGTGAAATATGGAAAATATTATTAACTCCACATTTCAAATAAAAGAAATACAAAAGGTAAGTCAAAATCACGGCCAAAAAAGGGGAATTTCCAACTTCTATGTAGAGTTTCAAGTCTAACATCTATTTACACTATCAAATCATTTTAGAATCAGTTATTCGTAACTTTTTTAAGAAGGTAATTACCCATCAGACATTTATTTAATTTTCTTAAGCATGTTGAATTGAATAGATCGTCTAAAAAATTATTTTAAGTATTAGTAGTAGATATAAGATAAATCCCAACTTTATTTAACTTATCCTTTGGATTTCTCACTGTTCTTCGATGAACTTTTTTTCAAATAGTATTTAGTTATACATTGAATTGATTTTTTTTTAAGAAGAATTTGAAAAATAAATCATCAATTTCTTTTTCTACTCAATTTTTTTTAACTTTATATATATATATATATATTCAAATGCAACTTCAATTTTCAAATGCATTTAAACTTAACTTAAATATTTGTATTTTTTTTAGGGAAAAGGAAAAAAAGCTCAAAAAGCCTCATTTTGGGCTTAATACAAAAAATTGCACGTTTTTTCCTTCTAACCAGCTGGTCTTTAATTTATGTCCTTTTTTTATTAAATGAATAATTTATTAATAACTAAACTGTTACATGTGACGTACTAGATACGGAATTATTGTCAAGGGAAGTAAGGACATTTAGATTACCTAAACTTCTAATGGGCTGATATTTAATTTTTTCCCCTCCGTGCATTTAATGAATTTTGTAAGATAAAATGCCCTCCAATCTAGAAATACAACTCCATTTTTTCTTAATCATCACCTGGATTTTGTTGATTTAGAATTCACGAAGATATATGAAATTGAAATTGAGGAACAATCTGTATTGGTAGAGTTTGCATGTCTTAAGATAGGGTTTGCTAAGGTAGAATTTGCATGCCTTAAAGTAAGACAGAGTTTGCCTTATGCCTGAAGACAAACTTTGGCTTAATGTAGAGTTTGCATGTCTTAAGGTAGAGTTTGGATTCACAAGGTAGAATTTGTCTGCAAACTCTACCTTATAAGATAGAGTTTGCTTTATGCGTGGAGGCAAATTTTGCCTTAAGATAGAGTTTGCATGTATTAAGGTAGAGTTTGGATTCGCAAAGTAGAATTTGTCTGCAAACTCTACCTTATAAGACAAAATTTGCCTTATAACTGAAGATAAACTCCGCCTTAAGATAGAGTTTGCATGCCTTAAGATAGAGTTTAAATTCATAAGATAGAGTTTGCATGCCTTAAGATAGAGTTTAAATTCATAAGATAGAATTTACCTTCAACCCATCTCCATATCTTTTACATTTGCGTTTATCTTTCCATTAAATTGTGATTCTCTTAGGGGTAATTTGGTCATGGCTGGACGTTATTAACAATCCCTTTGATGAACAACAAGAAGAAGATAACCCCTTTTCAGTAATTTCACATATATATTCTGTACTTCCTTTATGTTTATGTATTTTCCTTTATGTTGGTTTATTTGGTTCAATTTCCGGATCTTTCAGTTGCTTACGGATTTCGAAAAATTCAACTGGACAATATACTGAAATATTCTGAGGGGTATTTGTTCTTTAGGACTAGGAGTTAATTTAATTAATTTCATTGAACTGGATTTGTTGTAATTCATATTGTAGAATTTTGCTGTGACTTAATTTTGACTAAGAATATTACGACACAGGTGGCTAAAATGCTAGTCGCAATCGGATTATTTTGTCAAATTTAAGAGATAATTTATATGTTACTACTGAACAACATCATATCAAAAGGAGAGCATCAGTAATTAAAGAGGGGGAGATTCACAATACCTTTTTGGCCATGGATAATTTTTACTTTTTTATAAAATTTTAAAGGGAATCATATTTGGACATAGAATTTTTATTTGAATTTGATGTTTGAAGATGTCACAATTGATCCAAATACTTCTTGCATGTTTTATGTGATTATTAATGTACTCAAAATACTTAAATAATCCAAGAGTTTTGAAATTCACCATTGTTGATATTTGGAGCTCAAAAAGAAGAGAAAGATAAAATTGAGGAAGAAGACTAATTGAAGAAGAACCTTAGACTATGTGAGATGAGATGGGTAATTTCGTTCTAATGTTATTGACTTAAAAACTAAGTGACAAATCTTTAAACAATCAGATGTGAATGATAAAAATTAAAGACTAAGCCAAAATAAGAACATTTGTGTCAATGACCCAACTTAATACCGCGAGCTGTCCCTTCGGCCCCAAATTTTTTTTGCCTCAATAGCCACCCAACCCATTCAGTAAAATAAATTTGACTTTTAAAGTCGCTACAATAAATCGAAAAGTCGTCACTAAAAGGTTCATTGCAAAAAGAACATGACTATTTATGGCGCTTTTAGATCAACAAAAAGAATGATTATTAAGCCTTTAAAAACTGTATTATTTTTTTATAGAATATGTATCATTATTGTATATGTATATAAAAATATATATAATATGTGTATAATTAGTAAGTATATATTAATTAAATATTTATTAAACAAAAAATATACGTTAATTATAAATTTATTATACACAAATAATACAACAATGATATATATATATATATATATATATATATATATATATTTTACGATACATATTTTATGCGATAATAATACAATATCTATACGTATGATATTTTCTCTCTCTATCTATCTATATATATATATATAAATATATATGTGTGTGTTGGAATTAATTAAAAAATAACTAGAAAATAAAATTATTTTGAAAAGGCTAAAATGTAACATTTAAGCCGAGCTATTATGAATAGTTTCACTGGCATTTGTGTCCTTATCCCTTTCTTTTATGTCCAAGCAAGTACATCCTTCTTTTGTCTTGAGAAAATATCCTTGTGCTGATTTATTTGGGCCCACCAACTTCACATATGGTGTGAGTTTTGTTTATCGACGACGTTCACTTAAACCACTTTGCCTGAGCATCTCTTTCTCCGGCGAAATCGAGTTGTAGGTTTTTTTCTCTCTCTCTCCTCCATGGGAAAAACCTAATCCAGAAAGCGAATTAGGTTGCAATTTGTTGTGTATGAAGAAATTCTTATATCCGATTTCATTAATTAAAAAAAATTTACTCCCTCCATCCCAATTTATTTGACACGCACTCTAATAAATAAAAATGACTTACAAAAATATTTGTGTGATCATCTCGTTTTATGTAAAAGATAAAATTTAAAGTTAATTTTTTTCTAAATAAGAAAATATGTCCTTTTTTTTACGGATAAAAAAGTATACAGAGGGAGTATACGAGTTTATCTGCTTCTTATTTGCTACCAGGTGATAATGGCTCCCAAAATCATTATGGTTATTCTGCTTTGATTTTTAAAAAAAAATGTCAAGAGAAAATACGTATATGATAATTTCCTCTTAGGATGAGATACATATATTCCAAGTCATCTTCCAATTAATCAAACAAGTGAATTGTAGATTTCAGTTTATGATTATCTCTAATATTAAGCATGTTGATTTATTATAACCTATGCAGGGGCTCCAGGTTCTTATCATCCCTACACCCCTAAGACCTTGTTTGGTACGAGGGATAAGGATATTTAATACAACAACAACATATCCAGTGAAATCGCACTATGTGAGGTCTGGAGAGGGTAGAGTGTACACATACCTTACCTCTACCTTGGTAGGTAGAGCGGTTGTTTTCGAAAGACCCTCGGCTCAAGACAAATCATAAGCACAAGCAAAGCAAGAGAGGAAAAAGAAACAGTAACTAATGCAGGTGATAAGATAAACAAAGTACACTACAAAATACATAGCACCAGAAATCAAACAACAGGGGCCTATAAATCAATACTGCGCCTACTAGTATGATAGGCTAAGCAGACCTACAATACTATCACTACCACTACCAGATTGTAAGCGTAAGTAGGATTACGCTCAACTACCTACTACCCTAATCCGTGTCCTCCACGACCCCCTATCTAAGGTCATATCCTCGGTAAGTTGCACCTGCGTCATATCTCGTCTAATCACCTCTCCTCAATACTTCTTCGGCCTACCTCTACCCCTCCTGAACTCGTCTATAGCCAACTTCTCACACCTCCGCATTGAGGCATTTGTCTCTCCTTTACACATGCCCGAACCATCTCAACTTCGCTTCCCGCATCTTATCCTCCACCGAGACCACTCCCCCTCTGTCTCGAATATCATCATTTCTAATCATATCTCTCGTTGTATGCCCACACATTCATTTCAGCATCCTCATCTCCGCAACTTTCATCTTTTGGATGTGATGTCTTGACTGGCCAACACTCCGCCCCATATAACATAGTTGGTCTAACCACTACCCTGTAGAACTTGTCTAAGTTTTTGTGGCATCTTTTTATCGCATAAGACTTTAGATGCGAGTCTCCATTTCATCCACCCTACCCCATGTGTGACATCGTCATCAATCTCTTAATTCCCTTGAATAATAGACCCGAGATACTTGAAGCTTTCTTTCTTTGGAATGATTTGAGTACCAAGCCTCACCTTCATGCCTGTCTTATGATCGCTCCCGTTACTAAACTTATACTCCAAGTATTATGTCTTGATCCTACTCAGCCTGAACCCTTTAGACTTCAGAGTCTGTCTTCAAACCTCCAGCTTAGCGTTCACTCCGCTGCGAGTCTCATCAATCAGGACTATGTCATCTGTGAATAACATACACCATGGCACCTCCCCTTGGATTTTTCGCGTCAGTCTATCCATCACCAAGGCAAATAAGAATGGGCTAAGAGCTGATCCCTGATGTAGCCCCATCATCATAGAAAAGTGCTCCGAGTCTCCTCCCACTGTCCGTACCCTGATCTTAGCTCCATCATACATATCCTTGATTGCTCTAGTGTACGCCACGGGTACACCTCTAACCTCTAAACATCTTCAAAGAACCTCTCTAGGGATTTTGTCGTATGCCTTCTCAAGGTCGATGAAAACCGTATGTAAGTCTCTCTTCCTCTCCCTATACTGCTCCACCAATCTCCTAATAAGATGAATGTCTTTTGTAGTCGAACGCCCCGACATGAATCCAAACTAGTTCTCGAAAATAGACACGCCTCTTCTCACCCTCATCTCCACGATCCTTTCCCAAACTTTCATAGTGTGGCTTAGCAGCTTGATACCCCTATAGTTGTTGCAACTCTGGATGTTACCTTTGTTCTTGTACAAAGGAATCATTGTACTCCACCTCCATTCTTCGGGCATTCTTGCCGTCTTAAAAATGACATTAAACACCTTAGTCAGCCATTCCAAACCTGCCCTGCCTGCGCTCTTCCAAAATTCAACTGGATCTCATCAGGCCCGGTCTTACGTCCCCTGCGCATCCTGCGAACAACATCCTTAGCCTCCCCAACCTTAATGCTTCTACAATATCCAAAATTCCGGTACCTTACGAATTGCTCCAGATCTCCCAGCACAATGTCTTTATCTTCTTTTTCGTTCAAGAGTTTATGGAAGTAAAGACTACCACCTCCGCCTAATATGTGCGTCCTCCACCAGTATTTTGCCATCCTCGTCCTTGATGTACTTCACGCGATCCAAGTCACGGGCCCTCCTCTCCCTCGCATTGGTTAGTCTGTGCAACTTCTTATCCCCGCATTTTTCCTCTAATTCCACATACAGACGTTCAAAAACCGCCGTTTTCGCCGCCGTAACCGCTAGCTTTGCCTCCTTCCTCGCCATCTTTAATCACGGGATTAAATTTAAGATGAATTTGTCCCATGTTTGGTTGAGAAAAAATCGTGTTATAACTAATCTCGAAATTAGTTATCCCGGGATTGTAGTGTTATTCTTATCCCTGTGAGAGGGTGGAATAACTAATCCCAGGATAACTTGTTTCCAACCAAACGACCCCTAAATGAAAAATAATTTACTAGTACTAAATAGTATCTGTAATCTATTAACAACCGAGCAATTTATCCACAAATGAAATTGTGGAGCGGGAGAGAGAAAAGGGGGGAGGGGAGTGTTAATGTTGGTGGATAAGAAGAACAGTCTTAGAGGTCTTTTGGAAACTGCTACTTATTATTTAGTCCATAATCAGTGGCGGAGGCAGGATTTTACCAAGGGGGTTCAAAATGTGAAGAAATAAACACGCAAAAATTTTAGGATGAAAAACCGGAGGGGGGATGCTAAGGGAAAAAGTAATTAACCTTGACCCGCTAAATTTTAACTCGCCTTTTTATGTCCTTTTTAACATTTCTTCTTACTTTTGCCCTGCTATATCGAGCATTTCTTAAAATTTCTTGTGTAATTTCCCTTTCACTTGCAGTGTTTTACTTTATTTGAAACTTTTTATTTTTCTTCTACTGAATAAGTGTCCCTTCAATCATATATTAATTTGAAAATCGTCAAGGTTATTGAAAAAGGTGTAAGGAATGTATTACTAACATTATAATACATATTTAGTACTCAACAAAAATAAAATAAAAGCTGCTCAACAAATGATGATGTCATAGTTGATAAGATTAACTACTCAATGTAATTCGAACAAAAATTTCATTTTAAAAATAAAGTACAATAATCACATTTAGAATCAATTTGCAAAAGGTGATGTGCCCAGTTTATTTAAGTTGATAAAACCTACAGTTAGAATCAACTTGCAAAAGGTGATGTGCTCAGGTTATTTGAGTTGATAAAGCCTTTAATATTTTGTAATGATGGTGTTTAAAAGTTGATGAAGCTTTTGTTTGCAAGAGCTTAAAAAGTTAAAACTTATAAAGTAATTAACAAAGTGCTTAGGAAAAGATCAACCCAAAAAGGCAAAAAGCTAGCAGAGCTATTAGTTTTCTATAGATAGAATTAGTTAGTTAGGACTAAATGTGCTCCATTTTGAAGAATGAAGAATTATTAGTGCTCACCTCAAATAATAGGGACTATTCGAATTGAAGTCCAAATATAAAGGACCATTTTGAATCTTTTCTCGTTTTAAAACAAAGCTGAAAGTGTACAAAGATAAAAATACGGAAAACAAAACAGCGAGTGCAGCCAGCGAGACTTGAACCTATGACGTTGGTGAAATTTTGAACCCCCTTAATCACTGAACCAAGCTTCTCAATATATACCCCCATTAAACTCAAAGTTGACCTTACACATATAATGCAATTTTCCGGCGAAGGGGGTTTGGATGAACCCCCTCGCCTCCACCTAGCTCCACCCCCAAGTCCATTCATGACATTATCTGAAGTGAATCCTTGTTTCTTATTAAAAATGTTTGACAAGTGTTTTTCTCTTTTGTTGGTTCAGGATAACCAGTTAGACTGCACCTGCTCGAAGGATTGGGTCACATTGGGAAAATGAAGTAATGTCTCTTCCTGTTCTGCAAATCCTATTTCGGTTACATCTTGCACTCACTTAAACTCATATTCAGTTTCTAACGTAAGCCAAATAGACAAGATTGAGAAAAGAAAAACTGTACAGATATTACTTTACTGTAAGTAGCCTGCAGTGGATTGAATGTGCTGTTTGTACTTGGGACCCAAAACCTGTTCATGCTTGTTCGTGTAAATGTATTCCATAATGTGTTTAATACCTTGAGTTATGCTTATTTGATCACAAAAACATAAACAAAAACAAAAACAAAAACAAAAAGTTACCTTGACTATATTATTGCAAGCTCAGTTATTTTTTGGGGTACGTGGTGGTGCTAATGTTGTGTTCTCATCATGATTTTAATTGTTGTTTTATCTATTCTTTTGAAAAAACGGACTTGTTTTGTTTCGCCTGTGGTGTTAGTATTGTCAACAATGGAAATTTAATTGCTTCGAACATTTTCTGTTGGTGTAGAAGGGGAGCACATGTAAAGTGGGATGAGGCAAATTTGGGAGAAATTGAGGCAAATAAACCAGTGAGGCAGAAAATTACTGAACCAAAGACACCATATCACCGCATGATCGATGTTGATGGTATGTTCATGAAATTGATAATTCTTTTTCTGCCCGTTTGTCTCACTTTTAAATTTTCTGTGTCATCCAAGCTTCATACATTGATCAAAATAATGTGGTCGTGAGCTGTCATTTCCTGCCTTTCACATGCCAATCAGTCGTTATTAGTAATTTTTTTGATGCTTGGTAGGTTTATAGATAGATGAAACATGATTAATATAATAACCTGGTTTTATGCACTTGCTAGTCCTTTTCTTTTCCTTCTGTTTTCTTACCCTGATGATTTATGCACTTGCACTTTTCTGAATAACTGAGAAATCCTCCGAGGGCCAATGATGCACGGTTTGAAATTCGGTGGATAATTTGCGCAACTCTCTACCCTTATCTACTTAAATACTAGGCTTTTGTATGCGGCAGGTTCAAACACATGATGTACGCCTAACACATCACACATTGCGCTCTTACCACTAGACCAAGCCCCCGAGAGATGATTTATGGGTTTACCGGTCTTCTTTTCTTCCCTTTCTTGATTAGCTTCCATGAGAGCGATTTTTTGGGTGAAACATTTTAAGAATTCAACTTTCTACATCCAAAAGTTTCTTTACGTGGTGCTTATACCCTTGAAATGATTTTTTTAATGCTTCTGATGCATATTATATTTCTGTTTAATTTGCTTTTTATTGTTATTTAGGTCGGGGTAATTGATTTTTTTTTTCTCAAATTTCAAATGCCAAAGTTGATGGATATTCCTCTCAAAATTTCTATACCTTTGAAGTTTCTCATATGGTGCTAAACCTTCTATAATCTTTTGGTGGTGGAATATTTAGAGCAAATACTCCTATGTTTGGGTATTTGAAGCCTCAGGGGTCTGCTTCTAATAATGTCGTTGAATGTTTATTATACTACTATGTATGAGAAAACTGGTTTATCCAAAAGCTCCAAGAATTTCTTGAAAAATATATCTTCCAAGTGAGATTTCCCCCACTTCATCAAACACAGAGACATTCTGGTACTTTTTTCTTGATTAGAGTCTAATCCTTGTTAGTTCCCTACAGTTTCTGGTTTTCCATTAATAGAATTACTTTGCACTAGTAGGGACATTACATGATTTTTTTCGCTTTGCTTCTCTCGAATTCCAGTTCTTTTGCATTTGCAAGGGTATCATATGGTATGACAGGGTAAAACATGATGTAGTTACTCTATGTAACTGAATTGTACTCTGCAGATAAGTTTTTCTCTTCTTCTTTTTTCCCGACTAGGATTAATGGATCTTTTTCCTAGGAAAGAATACGAAAATAAATTTCTTGTGCAAAAGCATGGGTAAAGAGTCACTATCCCAACGAATTTGGTATTGAGGCGTAATTGTCAGGTATTACTTCATTTTGAAAGTTTTTAGGGTTATGGATCTTGTTCTACTAGTTGTCTTTTGAATGAGATTTTTGTCCTACTCATAAGATGTTAGATTTTTTTCTCATAAGATTTTTGTTCGAGCTATGAAAGCAGCCACTAATGCTTGCATTTGGTTAGGCTGTCTACATCACACCCTTTAGAGTGCGGCCTTTCCCCGATCCTGCTAACGTGAGATGCTTTGTGCACCGGGCTGTCCTTTTTCATAAGATGTTAGATTTGGTCTCACCAGGTTCATGGTGTAAGATTTCAGTATTATAGAGTAAGGGCCATTAGTGGGAGTAGATTCCCAATAATGCATGTCCCTTGGGGCAGGTTTAGGCAGTTCAACCCCCCCCCCCCCCCCCCCATGCGGAATATTCTTAAAAAATCAATATTTTAACCTTCAAACATTTGAAAATATTAAAAGTAATTGTAAAAAAAATACTTTGGTCGAGTGGTAAGAGACAAAGAGCGCAACGTGCAATGTGTAGGTTAGTTGCACGTCACAGGTTTGAACACTGCCGCAGTCAAAAGCTTGGTATTTAAGTGGAGAAAGATAATGGGATTATCCACTGTGTTTCTAATTGTGCGCCTAAGTTGCGCGGACTCTCTGTTTTGGGTGTCCTCCCCGTACCGGATACGGGGATACGGGTGCGGGATACGTCCCGGATACGGTCAACCAACTTCGGATACTTTGAGTGGAGTACATCGAAAATTTGGGGGAAAAAATGAGATTTGATTTTTCAAAATTATAGATAAAACGGATTTAAGAGAAGGGAAATGACATACCTTCAATATATAGTATTTTTGTCTCATTTTTGCTGCTTCGTGTTTCAAAGAAACCAAGAATTCAAGATCGTGTTCTGAGTTTGGATGGTAGAGTTCTGACTTCTGAGTTTGGATGATAGACAGTAGCAGCGATATACTTTTAGAGCTCTTTTTATACTTTTAAATTTTCTTAGCCAAATCTCCGCACCCGTATCCATTCCTGGATACGCACCCCCGAATCATAAAATTTAGATTTTGCCGAATCGCACACTCGGATACGTACCTATATCGGATACCCGCACCCGAGTCCGAGCAACTTAGCCGTGTGCAACTGACCTTGGCTATTTCTCGATTATCAAGAAAAAACACCTTTAAAAATAGGCTTAATAGTTCGATACCCCCCTTAACTTTTGACTCCATTTACTGGTGTACACCTAAACTATTTTTGGTCCTTCTTACCCCCCTACACCTGGTTGTTTGGCAGCCTTCAACTCCTTGGATGACCTCATCCCAAAGAGGTAAGCTACACTCGCTGCCACATGGATATTTTCTGTCCATGTGACATTTTTAAATGTTAAAATATATATTTTTACTTTTTAAATTCATTAACATTTTTATATCATTTTCTTGGGGCAAATTATTAAAAACATGTTTGGAACTCCATTATTTAGGCTATTTTTTTTATTTGGATACAGATGATGAAGTTTCACCTACTTTCCCCCACAAATTTAGCCCCCAAAAAAGAAGAAATACACAATTGAAACAAATCGCCATTGCATCTAAAGATAAAATAAAATAAATACACGGATGAAAAATTATTATATTAGCTAAAACCATTTATGTGGTTAAAATAATGGACTTTCAGGCAAGTCTTTTTACAGTTTGGAGCGGAAAAGAAGTTCACAGTTGGAACAGATAACCATTGCACCTAAAGAAAAAACAAAAAAAATATGAAGTTGAGGTAAAATGTGTGGTATTTTAAGTAGTAAGAAATGCACAATTTGGAACAAATAAACTATTGTATATGATTATGTGGCAATTAATAGTTGAAAAACATCCCATTTAGAAGCTGATTTTTCATTTTTTCTTCACTCTCTCTTACGCGCCTAAAAAGGAGTGTATCCACGCTCTTTGCCTTGTTTCTTCAGGGGGGGGGGGGGGGGTGAAGGCTATCAAATTGTCAAGTTCAGCGGGGTAATTAGGACAAACAATAGTTCAGGTGTACACCGAATGAAAGGTGTTAAGTTCAGGGGGAGTCCCGAAGTATTATGCCTAAAAAATAAGTGACCCCTCTCCCAATGTCTTAACAAATTTCACACTATTATGTTTCCGATATGGCTTGTCCTGTGTCCACTGCATGAGTATGGATTCAAGGCAGCTATTTTGTGTTTTAGTAGGGTTTTCATTATATATAAAGTTCATATGCCGATGCCGGGGTGATACTTGCTCAACATGGTTATATTGAAAAACATGAAGATTCCACGTAAAATAGCTAATAGATTGTAGCTCTGTGGTCCTGCTTTTTGATGACTAATCTTTCATCTGTATTTGGAGAGAAATGTGTGTATTGGTCTCTTAAATGAGAGCTTATATGGGCTATTGCTTAAATTATGCAAGTTCATATCTTCCTCCTCACTTTTACTGATTTTGTTAATGTTGTAGGATCTTTATCTCCTAAACGGGGTAGTTTTGAGGAGAGCAATGGTGATGCAGTACATGCAGAAGCCATACGCACTGCATTGAATGAGATGGCTTCTTCCAGTAAGAATAAATCCCGACGGTCTGGCTGGACGTCATCTGAGGATGAAGCCGATGTCATGGACCAAGATGATGATGCAGGTATACTTTGATTGTCCGGAGTTTTAAAACCCAAATATAATTGGTTCATTTTTCTATTTCTTATTGAATTTCTGGTGGAGTTCTTCAGGACTAGTATTTTCACATTTGTTAAATTTGTCTTCTTCTTGACTTTCTTTTTCTTTCTTTTTGCATCAACAACCTTCACTTTCTGGTGGAGTTCGTTTCTCTTCACCTCCCTTTTATTTGCTTAGTTATTTGGGTTATCAACTGGTTGCTACCTTCTTCTAGATCAGTATCGAGTTTTTCTTCATTCCTCCTTTTTTACTTCTTTTTTCCCTTTGGGTTTTTTAACCTTTCGACTTGACAGCTTGGGGTTGACTTGGGTGAGAGAGGAAAGGGGAGGGGGTCATTGACCTCTGAGTTGGCTGGCGATGCAGCCAAGGGAAATTGTCTTATCCAGTATCTGAGGATTACTTGAAGAGGACTTTCTAGTTCTGTTTTATCCTTACCCGTATGTGAATTGAGGCCTTTCAAATGATTGATTTCTCCACACGTACACGCCCCTCTTTCTGTTGGTTTCCTTTTTTTCTCTTCTCAGGTGTATTTTGTTATTGGTAGTTTCATTTGCACTATTCAATGATTTGGATATTGAATGCGAACTCCAAGTATGCTCTGACATTTGATATTTTTTTCTGCAATGTGATAGATTCTGGTTCAGGAAAGGGGAAGAGCTTCAAGGAGCACAGGCGAGCACACTATGATGAGTATCGGAGAGTCAAAGAACTCCGTCGAAAGGGCTCCTCCCTTGAAGAAACATCAGACGATGACGATGAGGATCTTGAGAAAAGAGATGGGAGGTTTGGTTCATCATCATCATTGACTACTGCTGTTAAGGACAGAGAGATTAAGGAAGGAAGCATGGACACTTCTAAATAGTACTACCCTCTCCCAGCCCTTCGAGCTTGGATCAACCAGTAGAATACTGTCGATTTGATTTTATTTCCATACTCCCTTTGTTTATATCCGTCTAACTTCTGCTTGTAAGTTGGGTATTAAGGTCTCAACCTTCACGATGATAAATTTCTGACAAGCGAATCACATTTCTTCAGTTGGATTTCTTGTTATACATCCCACATTGGATATGAGTATTTCCGTCATAATTGAGTCATTGTCCCACATTGTTTTTGAGTAAGAGTCATTTGTCTCACATTGGTGTTTGAGTAGTAGTTTGAACTTCCTTGTGGCTATAAAAGAATTAATGGGCTTAACATGTTGGTCAAGCTTTTGGGCTCCTATTCATTATGGAGGGAAATCAATAATAGCTTTAATAGTTCAAAACTTTCATATATATATATATACGAAAACAGTTTTATGATAGAAGACAACCATTAAGTATTGTGCCAAGTAACAAAAAATAAGAAATAATTTGAGATTTCCTTCTCTGCGATTTATTCTTTCTTCTATCATTCAAAATCTATATTGAATACCTTGTGATTTCTGCTTCTGAAATTCGTTAGTGTAACTTTCAAATTTATGAGAGTTATAGGTTTTAATCCTTAGTGAATCTTTTACACCTGAGAGGGAGGAATTAATACCTTTAATGATAACATCATTTTTCGGTGTGCCTAACCTATCTTTAAATCCATTACCCTATTATACAACAATTTTAAAGGTATTAGTTTCTGCAATAGAGTCGGTATTGATTAAGGCGCAGTTGAACGATGAAGACAAATTGAAAAGGTTGAACGGGCTCAACTAAATGCGTTGGAGTTTAAAGATGGAGTACCTTTTGACAATTGCAAATGTATTCTATGTTCTGTTTGAAGGCTGTCCGGAGGAAGTCACTGATCCGGATGCAATAGAGGCACAAAAGACTGAGGCAACAGAGAAGGCGAAGAAATGGAAAAATGATGATTTCGTTTGTCGTTACACAATTTTGCAGTCGTTGAACAACACACTTTTCAACGTTTTTCACATCCACAAAACTACTGTAGAACTCTGGAATGCTATAAAACTGAGGTATGTCAATGAAGATGCTGGGAATAAGTCTTTTTTTGGTTAACAAGTATGTTGAGTACAAGATGGTGGATTCTCGATCGGTCATTGATCAGGTTAACGAGTTAAATGATATAGCAACAGAATGTGCCGATGCTGGTGAACCCATTTCTGAAACTTTTCAAGTTTCAACCATCGTTGGTAAACTTCCGCCTTCGTGAAAAGATTACCAAAAGAAACTGAAGCATAAGAAAAAGCCTATCTCTTTGGATGAACTTCTTCAGGGTATTCAAATTGAGACTGAAAGCCTTAAGAGAGATGGTTCAGTTTTTTTTTTAAAATGATGGTGTAAATAATATTTATGATAAAACCTTCATGGAACTTCTAAGGGAAACCAAGGAACGTCTAAGAAGAAGAAATTCTTTAAGAAAAATGGGAATGAGGATAACAGCAACAACAAAAAGAAAGGAAATTGTTATGTTTGTGGCAAACCTGTCCACTGTGCTAGGGAATGTCGACACCGTAAGGGGAAAGACAAGAAAAAAAGGAACAAACCAATGTGGTTGATGATAAAGACTTTGTCGTTGTCATGTCTGAAGTATGCCTTGTCAACAATGGCACTACTGATTGATGGGTGGACTCGGGTGCTACCTATCATGTTATCCCAAACAAGAGTTTGTTCAAGACATATGAAATGGTGAAAGAGGCCAAGGCCGTCTACATGGAAAATGCGTCATCAAGAGAAGTTCTTGGCGTAGGCACTATTTTTCTTCCCCTCACTTCGGAAAATACTTTGACTTTGAGATATGTGTATCATATCCCCTATATGAGGAAGAATCTTGTATCGGTCCACAAATTGGACGAAAATGGTTTCAAAGTAGCCTTTGATTCCCAAAAAGTGACTATCACTAAGAATGGGAAGTTTGTAGGAAATTGTTACATGAAAGACAAAATGTACTTGTTGAATGTTGACTATAATAAGACTGCATCTTCTGCTTACTTTTCTGATGTTTTACTTAATGTTGATGATCATGTTAATTGACATTATAGACTAGGACATATTGGTATAAATGCTATGAATCGCATGATTTCAAATGATTTTATTCCTAAGTCTTCTAAAACTTTTACCACAAAAACTTGTGAATGTTGCTCTCAATCCAAATTGACTAAATCTTCTTTCAAAAGTGTTGTTAGAACAAATGGTTTACTTGAACTTATTCATACGGATATTTGTGATAATAAAGAGCATATTACTAAAGGTGGTAAAAGATATTTCATAACTTTTATTAATGATTATTCAAAGTTCTCCTATGTGTATTTGCTTAAAACCATAGATGAGGCTTTAATAAGTTTAAAATCTTCAAGGAGGAAGTTGAAAATAAAATCAATTTAAGGATCAAATGTTTGAGATCAGATAGGGGTGGAGAATATTTATCTAATGAGTTTATATCATTTTGTTTACAAAATGGAATTGTTAGAGAATTTTCAGCACTTAATACTCCACCACAAAATGGAGTGGCCGAAAGGAAAAATAGATCCTTAATGGAAATGGTTAGTGCCATGGTAATACATTCAAAATTACCAATGAGTTATTGGGGAGAGGCACTATTGAGTTCTTGTTACATTACTAACAGGATTGTAAACAAGAAACATATGAAAACTACATCTAAAAGTATGGGTTGTATTGCATATGTTTTGGACGCAACTTTGAAAAGGCCAAAACTTGGTAGTAGAGCAGTTAAATATGTTTTTATTAGTTATTCTGCTATGAGTAAAGCATATAGATTTCTTAGGCTTCATGATAATAGTGTATTTGAGGTTGCACATGCTATATTTTATGAGCACTTGAATATTTGTAATGCTGATAAAATAGAAATAAATAGTGATTTATTTGGTGAACTTGATCTTAATGAGCATGCAACCGGAAATGAAATTGTGAATGATGAGAAGTTAGAAGAAAAGGAGAATGATGAAATAATCGAATTAAGGAGAAGTAAGAGACATAATTGAAATGAATTTTGGTCATGATATGTTGACTTACATGTTAGAAGAGGATCCAAAAAACTTTTCAAGAAGCTATGTCACAATCCGATTCTGATATGCGGAAAAGAGCCATAGATGATGAAATCAAGTCTATACTTGAAAACTAAACCTAGACTCTTGTTGATATACCTCCTATGACTAAGCCTATTGGTTGCAAGTGGGTTCTGAAAAAGAAACTCAAAACTGATGGTACAATTAATTAGTACAAGGCCAGATTGGTAGCCAAAGGTTATAGTCAAAAGGAGGAGATTGATTATTTTGAGACATTCTTTCCCGTTTCTAAATTCAAATCAATCAGAACCATGTTTGCTATTTGCATCTATGTATGGATTGGAGGTTCATCAAATAAATGTTAAAACTGCGTTCTTAAACGGAGACTTGGATGAGGAAATTTATTTGCATCAACCTGAAGGTTATGTTATTAAAGGTGAAGAACATAAAGTATGCAAATTAAAGAAGTCTATGTATGGGCTTAAACAAGCACCACGACAATCGTACAAAAAGTTTAAGCAAGAAATTAAAAGGTTCGGATTTAAGAGTAGCAAAGTAGAAAGTTGTGTTTTTACTAAGGTTACTCTTAAGTATAAAGTAGTGGTGACTTTATACGTTGATGACTTGCTTATCTTTGGTTTTGACATAAAATGTGTGAATGAGACCAAAGAGTTTTTAAAGCAAGCTTTTGGCATAAATGATTTAGGTCCCGTCGATGTCATATTGGGAGTCAAAGTGCTCAAGAGATGTGGAGCTTACATTCTAACACAATCTCATTACATTGAGAAAGTGTTAAGAAGTTTAATTACTTTGAATGCAAGGATAGTACAAGTTCTATCAATCCAATTGTAAAATTAGTTCCAAATGAAGGAGAAACTATAAATCAAGAAGAATATGCCAAAATAATCGGTAGTATTATGTATGTAGTGAATCACACAAGACCTGATCTTGCGTGTTCTATTGGCATATTGAGTAGATTTACTAGCAATTCGGGAGAAGATCATTGGAAGGAACTAAAACGAGTACTAAGGTACTTGAAATCAATAAGGAATTATGGTCTGCATTACAAATGCAATGCATCTACACTTGAGTGTTTTAGTGATGCAAATTGGACATCAGATGCAAGTGATTCTAAGTCAACTATCCATGTCAATGGCTGCCAAAGAGCTTCTGCGGTTTAGAAGATTCTTAAGAACTATTCCTTTTATAGAATCGAAGAAGGGTCCTATAACTTTGTATTGTGATAATCAAGCTGCGATTTACAATGCAAAGAATGAGAGAATATCTGATCATAGTAAACATATTTCTATGAGATTTAATCATGTTCGAAGTATAGTTAAGAAGGGGAAGATCACACTTGAATATCTTCCAACAAATCAAATGCTAGCAGATCCATTAACAAAATCGTTATCAGGAGATAAGATCAAAAAGGTCATGCGAGATATGAGGTTATTACCGATACAAACGATGTCTTGATTGAAACCAACTCTACTATAAGGTACAAGTTATATATTTGGCATCTTATTATGAGAGTTAAAAAGGCAATTCAATATTAGACGTTGGCGAGACGAAAACTTGGATACATCTCAAAGTGCATAACTTGAAAATAGTGGGTGATACTATTTCGAAAGCTCTATATTTGACCTATGCACTTTTGTTTACCACAACAGGTAAAGGTTGGATTCTAAGTCCTTAATAGACTTATAGCTTTGTAGGATGCGTTGTGGACATTCTTGATAAGTCTACCTATACACGTATAGAAGTGAGAGGCCGCTTCTTAGGGATCATTCGGTAAGATCATAGAGTACTTGTGAATCCAGGATTCAGCATAAGGCTCATATTCAACGATGCTGCCAAGATTAAAAAGGAGCAAGAAATCATACGCCACGAGAATGTGATTCTTTAGTGTTTTATATTCAACCATAAGTTAAAGTCCTAGTCCACTTCATGGCTATTCGCTGTGTAACGCAAGTTATATATATTTTATTATTTTCATTATGTATGCAAATAAGTGGGGGATTGTTATATATCTCACATTGGATATGAGTATTTCCATCATAATTGAGTCATTTGTCCCACATTGATTTTGAGTAAGAGTCATCTGCCCCACGTTGGTTTTGAGTAAGAGTCATTTGTCCCACATTGGTGTTTGAGTATGAGTTTGAACTTTCTTATGGCTATAAAAGAATTAATGGGCTTAACATGTTGGTGAAGCTCTTGGGCTCCATTCATTATGGAAGGAAACCAATAATAGCTTCAATAGTTCAAAACTTTCTCTTATATATATATATATAGCCATAAATAGTTTTATAACAGAACTGTTTCGTGAATGAAGTATCCCTTTGTGAAAGTGTTGCAACGCTTCGGGGCAACCATTAAGTATCTATAAATACTTAGTGCTTTGCAGAAGTGCAAGTAAAAAAAATAAGAAATAATTTGAGATTCTCTTCTCTGCGATTTATTATTTCTTCTATCATTCAAAATCTATATTGTATACTTGCGATTTCTGCTTCTGAAATTTGTTAAAAGTGTAACTTTCGAATTTCTGAGAGTTATAGGCTTTGTATTCTGGAAGATTAATTCCTTAGTGAACCTTTTACACCTGAGAAGGAGGAATTAATACCTTTAAAGATAACATATTTTTTAATGTGCCTAACCTATCTTAAAATTCATTACCCTGTTATACAACATTTCTGTGTCTACCATCACTTTTGGTTTTAGATAATGGAGTATTCTGATACCCACATTTTCGTAAAGTACGTTTTGTAGTTTGTCGTTATTGAGTTTAAGATATTTAATTGCTAGTTTTGCTTCAGTTTTCTGTGATAAGGTTATGAGTGACAGAGATTGTGGACTGATAAGGTCCATATTGCACGTCTTTAAAGGTTTGGTACACTCATTCAGAAAGGCGTTTAATAGCATTGTCTAGATTACCTGTTATCTCTTAGTTATTTCATTTAATTAATACTTCAATAATTGGAAGTAATAAACACTTATCGTTTTTCTGGAAATTTGTCAGAAAGATAAATAATATTCACCCGACGTAGTGTAGTAGGTTTTTCCTGAAAACTCACATGTTGGTTAGAGAAATTCTAGAATAATTAATAATGCTAAGATGTTTCTCTGCCCTTTTAATAATCCCAAGATCGAATTAAGAGTAAGACAATTGATTCATAATTCATTTGGTCAATTATTTCAACTTACGAAATAATCTAAAATTTGAAGAAAAAAAAATTAGAAATATTTCAAGTTTTCACTCACTAAATTCTAACTCAAGCACAAATTGTCAGATATCCTTTTCCAACTTATCTACGAATATTATTTTTTTAATCAAATTTGTCCAACAACTGGCCTCGTCAGATGAAGCTTCGAGCGCATAAATGTGTACCTTTTAAATATCTATCCAACATCCAATATAGAGAGTATACTTTACTGTGGAGAGAAAAGAGATATATAGGATGTGTTTGGTACGAAGGAAAATGTTTTCCTAAAAAATATTTTTTTGAAAAATAAGTGGGTTTCTTATTTATTTGCTAGTGTTTGGTACGAAAGTAAAAAAATATTATCCTAAAAGCATTTATATGTAATATACCAAAATATTATGGGAGTGGAATGGATGGGGAGTGGGTGTTCAGGGTGGTGGGGTGAGATGGTGAAGGGGGTGGGGGTTGTGGGCTTTGGGTGGGTGGGGAGAAGAGTGTCACTTATGGACTTGTTTTCCCTACTTCCATTAGGAAAATCATTTTTCTCATTTTTAAGGAACTTGTTTAATAAGAAAAATATTTTCAAGACATTTTGACCCACCAAACATGAAAAAATTGAAAAATATTTTCCGGAAAATGTTTTCTGTCATACCAAACACACTCATAGCCACAACTTGGGAGCCAAATAGACAGAGTCCACAACTTAAGTAACCCACTTTATGGAATTTTCAATATAAATACCCACTAAAAAAAATTACAATAATACCTTTTGCGCAGAAAATTCCTGCGCAACAGGACTTAACAGTGACGTCACCGTTAAGTCCTATTGCGCAGGAATTTCTTGCACAATAGGGGTTAATATAAACCCTAAAGACAGTCATTTTCAAGTCACTCTTCACCTTCTCCATTTTCCACTATTTTATCATACTTTAGCCTCCCAAAAATCATGTCTCAAAGCTCCGAAACGTCAAACTTTGCTATAGAACCCGATGTTTGTGAATACGGTTATTATTGTATGCTAAGAACATCAAGGACCCAAGATAATTCGGGTTGTCGTTTTTGGCGTTGTAAAGTGCCCGAAGTAAGTGTTTTTACAAGTTTTAAGGGTTTAGAGTTTTTTCACATTATCTACATATTTTACTTTTAAAAACTGATTTTCTTGTAATGTTTATAGGATATGAATGGTAGCAAACAATTTCAATGGGAAGATGACATTCCGTGGATAAAACGGTGGTGACGAAGTTTAAAAAGCCTCTTGTTGATAGAGATACCGCGACTTTACGTATCGATAGAGATACCGTGAAGTTTGACTTGCAGTTTAGACTTATGGAAGCTCAAGAAAAAAATGACCTTCTGGAGAGCTTGCTAAAAGAATCCGAAGAAAAACAAAGGATTTTCAAGCATAATCTTAGAGACACTCAACACGAGAAAAATGTTTTGAAAGAGAAATTGAAATTTTGGAAGATTATTTGTGTTCTCTTGTTGTTGTTTATTATTTCTACGTATTTTATTTATTAAGTTTATTATTTCTATGTATTTTGTTTTTATGTATTTTCGGTTTAGTTTGTTATTTTTATGTATTTTGTTTTTACTAGTTCCAGGTTTTCATGTATTATGTATTTTCTATGATTTTAATGTATTATGTAATCGGCACCTTTTATGTACTAATTTATTTTGTGTTTTCTTTAAAATTGTGAATTGTTGAACTTTTTATATATTATTAACTCTAAGAAGCTTATACAAAATTAATAATAGACTATAACAATCAAAGCAAATTAAAACATACTAATTTTCTTCAAATTGATGATTTCATCATAAATTTAAAATACAAATTAAATCATGAGTCCGGAACTTAAATGACCCAAAATCTAAGCAAGTGAACCAAAATAACCCCTAATCATCATCAGAATAAAAGTCCTCAATATCGTCCTTAGAACAATATTTTGGGTTTCTTAAGACATGTCTTCTCTTCTGAGATGTTAGCTCTCTACCCGTTGATGATGCTTGTTCTTCGGCCAACTTTAGCATGTAAAATCTACAACGTCTTGCTAGCATTATATTATTTTCTTTTCTAATCCTCCATATGGCAACATCGCAAGAGTGTGGATCAGTTCGAGGCATGGTTATTGAGAATCTTATTGGGATTTGAGCGTTGAGATTTTTCAAGTCACAAACAAGACGTTCTGATTCGACATGTCGATATGCCCTTTCTCGGAGTAACCCGCAATAATATTCTCGTGGATCTAAATATTTCACATTGCAAAAATCATCATTACGCTCTATAAAAAGGTGGGGTTTCAAATCGTCTATCTTGAATTCATTGTTATCAAGAAAACTAGTTTCACCGGAATAAAAGCTATGATTTGAGCTATCATCACCACTGTTGTTTGAATCATTTGGAAGGAATACTGACCAATCTACATTTCTACTACTCGACATTGAATATGTTGTAGTTTAATAACAAATGAAATACTACTTATATAGTTGCAAAACCCCAAGTACCCTTGGGGTCGTCATTATGACCCTACCTACTTTATTATAAGAAAAAAGATTAGTAGGATCACGGGGATTCATCTTCATCGGACATCTCATAGTCCGAATCCCACTTGGATCTGAATCTGACATAACCATGTTGATCATATTCTACCCTGAGGCAACATATTTTCATCTGATTGTTGTCTTCGCAAAAACGATTAAGAGCACAATTGAACTCTTGTGGTGTACCACGAGGCATTGACGTAGCATGACTTTTTGGACGTTTGAGTGAGTGTCCTCAAATTTTGTTCTACCATTTCAGCCTCCCTAACACGCCAATTCCATTCAACTCTCATTGTATTATTCTATTCTTGATTGTATCAGTTGTTCGGGTTATTTGGGTATTTAAAATCATCCTCATCTAGTTACCATGTCCTACCCATTGCTTCGAATATGTTTGCTGGGGTAAAATATGTAATAGAACTAATATCAGAAAATTGGTTCCAAATTGACATAAAACTCGTTTTAATGTGAATGCTAGTTGTTCGTTATTCATGTTATATTCTACTCCTTGATTTGACAACACTATGCTCTCTTTTGACCGTTTTATATGACACTTATATTGCGCAATTTTTACATCCGCAAAATATGAGTTTTCAAAATGACATCCTTGATTTGACAACACTATGCTCGCTTTTGACATCTTTATATGACACACTTATATTGCGCAACTTTTACATACGCAAAATATGAGTTTTCGGAATGGCATTCTTGATTTGACAACACTATGCTCGCTTTTGACTGCTTTATATGACACATTTATATTGCGCAACTTTTACATGCGCAAAATCTGTCATGCTTATATAACGGAACTTTTATATAACTCGTTTGGTTAAGAACTTTTATATAACTCATTCAGTTAAAAACACACATTTTAAAAATGCCTAGAAAACTTACATTCAATAGTTGGTTCAAAAATAGACAAAAAAGCGAGGGTAGCTCAAGAAGGCCTCATGGTAGGATAGAAATAAACACAAACACAATTGAATCATATTTTGAAAAAGAGATATTAGGATGTTATACGGATTTATCTGATAAAAAATTGTATGGTGTTCTTCGTCCATTTGAAAATCAACTAATTTGTATCAATGTTGATTTAAAAATTATTGGACACATAATTGAGGGTGACACACTCTCCTCAAAAATTGAAGGAGTTATAATTTGGGGTGAAAAGCTTCAATGGGTTTAATTATATTCGAAAAGGTATGATTATGAGGTATTATATCGCTGACATAGTTTAGTTGTGCCACAAGCATTGTCTGCTACATATCAGACCTCCAAATTGAAGGATGAACCACTGGTTAACCAACACTTAATGAAAGTAATTTTAGAAATGCATAAAGCACTAGATACATATCATGCTTTGGACGATCTTAATTTTGAGGAACGGATGAAGAAGATCATTGGAAACTGTTAGAAAATAAAAATCTTCATCGAGATTCTTCTTATTCAATTTATCCAATAATTCAAAAGTGAATAGATCTTTCAAAAATATTTACCACAAACATTAGATTGTGGAGTGTCATATTGTTGTGTTAACCAAGCGAGTGATCCTACTGATGATAGTTGAGATCTAGACTGCAACGAGAATGATGGAAAAAGAAATGAAGGGGAAGAAGATAAAAAAAAGAATGCAAGTTAGGAGGATGGTGAAAATGAAGACGACGACGAGGTGGTTTCACAAAGGAACAAACCTTAAATTACTTTTCTAATTTTTGTATGTTATGAAATCTTTCAATAAAATTTTCTTGATGATAAAATGCCTAATTCAAAATGCTTCATTAAACAATAATAATACATCATTCATTACAAGAAGAAAAATACTTAAGATTCATAACTCAAGACAATTCGAATACATCAATCCGAATTAAAATACATTCATAAAATCATGAGGTTCTTCAATCACAAGAGTCTCTTCACTGTGAGAGGTTCTTCCATCACTAGAGGCACTTGCACCACCACAGTCCACATCAATTTATTTAGTGTATTGTTTCTAAAGGCCGTTTGAAATTTATTTTTATGTGCCTTAAACAAAAGCGATGGTAAGTAAAGGGAGGCTGTCACCCCACCAAATGAAACATATTGTTCAATATACTGTGATGTTGATCAGATAGCATGCATATTCTCATACAATCCTTAATAAGATATCGCCTAAAATGTGTCAAAAATATCCTCTATGTCTCGTTGCTCTCATTAGCGGCAATGGCGAAAGCAAGAAGGAATATCGACCCATTGACATCCATTCCTACTACAATCAGTAGTTTGATGTCGTATATCCCGTACAAATGCATTCCATCTATGGAATGAGCAAAATCATCAATACATGGTTTGAATGTCCAAAATATATAATTAAAAATATTACCGGCCACACCAGGTTGGGTTTCGAACTTCCACTCTAGAACAGTACGAAGATTGAATTTTTGTAGAGCTGCCATATACATCGACAACTGCTGGAAAGAGCCCTCCCAGATACCATAAATTATTTCAAAAGTGCTCCTACGCCCGAGAGATCCCTTTCTCTTGCTTACTATTTTACGATATGCTCTCTCAATGTTTCTGATGCAATCTTTGATGGGGAACTTGGACAAGTTTAAATAAATAACATTTAGCAATGATAATTTAATTGATATCAAAATTATAATGAACTTGATAGAATAGGTTACCTTGGAGTTTCGGCAATGTCAGCAAGTAACACTTGAGCAATCATATTTGTATCTAAATTAAAATGATATGCTCGATTCTCATTCATAGCACAAGTGTGACGTGGGTGGAATTTTGTGATAGTCCACATACTATCATGAGTAACAATACCGTGAAGCATCTATTGACAACCTTGATATTGTCGTCTGCAAACCAGTCTCCACATCTTTCGGGTTGAATCATCAGTCCTAAACTCCCTCATTTCCTTGAAGCTATAAATTTTGACGGCCATTGGCAATGCCTTATTGAATTCGAACATCATGCCTTTTGCAAGGTGAATTGAATTATTTACAATATCGATCGGTTTTTTCCACTATCGTTGGCGATACATATCATCTTTTCTGGTGAAGACAAAGGCATCAGCACGACCTTGAAGATTGTCAGGATATGGAATCACGTCATAATGTCATAGAATTAGGCTTTCTGCCATCGATTCGTGCTGGTGAATTGGGTTTCCTGCCAATGGTTCTTGCTGGTGTCGCCGACTTTGCATCATTTCTATTAACTGTTCTTCCTACCTGTGAGGATGAACATCTACCTGTGAGGATGAACATCTACCTGTGAGGATGAACATCTACCTGTGAGGATGAACATCAACCTCATTATCTTATGTATTTACGTCATCATCATCGGATACCTCTGCATTGGGTATATCATTGCTATCACTCGATATGTGTCTATATGATTTGAATAATCATCACCATCTAGTAAAGGCATCTTCCTACACGAAAAATAGGTAACATGTTTTAAATACCAACATAAAAATATATATGGATTATTTAATATCATGGTGATGAACCTACCAATAATGATCAATATTGTCAGAGTTTGAAGAAAACCCAACCACCGAAATCAACGTTTGGTACCACTGGCTATTTTTGTGAATAATTTCACTACATAAGCAGTTCAAGTATTGTAAATACTAAACATCAAAACACTTATATTATTTAATTAATAAAAAATATATCTACCGATAATAATCAACTACACCGGATTGAGAGGATTGCCCAATATTACTCATATCAGGTGTATAAGCTCTAAAAAGATACACAAAAATTTACTATGACCGTACATATAATAAACATGTGCTACTACACAAAATAATAATTAAAAATGGATATTTACTAATTTTCCCCGTAATTTTGATTAAATTGCTGGCTTAGAGTTTCCAGCGGCACTTGACCACTCAAAATGTCTCCGTAAGAACTCAAGTCCGTATAAGTGTTACCATGAGTAGGTTGGACTTGAGGGACTTCCTGACGAGTCCTGGCCAAGACTTCACTACGACTGTGAGGTATCTTTTCAACATACATTTCAAAAACATTGAGGGTGATTAACTCCCTATATTCTTTCGGCGCCCTCAATAGTCCCTCAAAGACTCATCATCAGTGATATTTCACTCCTCATAAAGCACTAAGCCTTGATGTGCAATGGATTTTGGATATCTGCCTATTACAGATAATTCATACTCACATTTACTAACTTTCATTATTTTGTGCATGACATTGAGTAATGTTTCGTAATCCACTGTAATTGAAAACTTAACATGATATTGTGGTTTAATACTATAACGAACAATATTATAATCATGAAGAATCTCTCCATCCCAAAATAAAGAAATCTTAACAGTTGAAGGAGGAGAGACCATTTTTAATGAACTTTGGAGTTGAATTTTTTTTCAACATCTTGAAAAAAGATGACTTAAACTTATGAAATAGATGAGTCTTTACCTCATCCAAAATTCATATTAAATAGAAAATGGATGACTTATCATAATGTCATGTCAAATCAAATACAAATGGCTAAATAAATAATTGATTGTAAAACACAATAATTTAATGCGTAATTGAACTAAAAGTAAAAAAAAAGAGTGAACTACTAAAATAATACTATCTTTTAAGTCATTTTGCGCAGAAAATTCCTACTCAAAAGATGGTATTGTAACATTTTTAATGGGTATTTTGGTTCCAAATCCCATAAAGTGGGTCAAAAAAGTTGAGGACTCCAAATAGACCTTGCATTAGAGTTCAATTTTTTCCTTATTGAATAGTAGTACTGTAGGTGACTAGACAAGAGAAATTGCATAGTCAAATGGCGGAATCAAACCTAACAGAAACAACTCAACTAGCTTCCAAAATATGCAATCAGATAACCTCCGTCCTCTCCCAAACCACAACAGCCTTAGACATACTGGTACAAGAAATCGCGGCCCCTGCTAACCACAATGGCCGCGTATTCCTCTATGGCGTAGGCCGTGAAGGACTAATGTTTTCCATCTTGGTTTATCAGCCCACTGTGTCTTCGACATGGCCACTCCTCCAATCGGACCATCCGATCTCCTAATCACCTATGCTGGGCCAGGTGGTTTCTCCACCGTAGATGCTATCTCTAACGTCGCCAAATCCAACGGCGCTCGTGTGGTGTTTCTGACAGCTCAACCTGATACGGGAACTTCAGTGAAGTACGCGAGTGTTGTTGCGTATATTCTGTTGGAAGTTTTGCTCTATGGTACTTTATAAAGCAGTACGGGAAGTATTTAACTATTACAAGTATTCGAAAGGATAAATAAAGATTTCAATAATTCAACATGGAATCTGAAATTACAATCGTTACACAAGTAAAAACTGGAAATTCCAATTTTGTAGAAGACGGAAAAATGTAAAATGTTTTTGCCGAGTCGAGTGTAGCACTCTGTCCTTAAGACAATGTTGCCCCGTATGTATCCTTTATACGTCCTGGACAATTTGTCTCCCAAGATAAAACAGCAATGGAACCCTTGAGCAAAGGAAACTCAAGAGCTACCGTGAAGAATATTGAGTAACGAAATGATGCTTGGAAGTTGTAGGAAGAAAACTATTTCGGTTGTGTATTTTCGTGCCTTTGTTTTTCGCATCTGTTTATGTATTTTCGTGCATATGTCTTAGTGCTCAACAATGGTGTAATGGGGTATTTATATAGGAGAGGGAGGGGTGTTTATCGCTGAAAATCGCCTCCATAATAGCCAAATAATGGCCATTATGGAGGTAGTAAAGTCACCAACATAAATGGGAGAAAGACCAACTGTTTTGGCCATTATAGGAGGAGTAATTCAGCCAAAATAAATGGTGAATTGAGTGCTTGGCATTTCTGTTTTTGACCGTCGAAATTCGATTTTTCGGAAACTTCGGGGACCAAACGTACATCTTGAAACTTCGGGGACCAAAGCGCACATCCGAAAGAATTCTCGGTCCAAAGCGTATATCGAAACTTCGGGATCAAAGCGTACTTACGGCAAAGTTTTCGGCCCAAAAAGATAATATCATAAGACCCACAGCCCACAGCCCGTGACCCGTGACCCGTGACCCGTGACCCGTGACCCGTGAACCCGAGAACCCAGAACTCGGAACCGGAACCAGACCGGACGGGCGGGCGGCGGCGGCGCGCGTGTGGTCTTTCCTCGAACCGAAGCACATCTAGGTCCTCCCTCCTTTAAACACATGGGATACCCCATGGGGTCCCAAACCCCAAACCAATTTCGAATCTTATATACACAACAATTCTTTCTTCCTCTACCGATGAGGGAGAATTACACACAATACCACACTTTCCATGCTTCAAACACCTTACTTCGTGAACCAATATCTCTTTCATTTCTCAATGAAATTTGACGATTCTTGGCCCTACGGTTATCTACGTACTTAGTAGATCATGCATGTGTGAAGAACCGGATTCTCCAACATACGTTACACTAGTGTTTAAGCCGTTAAAGTTGGTCGGTCGCAACTCCCGCCAAAGGCAAATTTCCAACAATCCCCTCTTGAAAGAGATTTTGGCGCACTCACATGGTGTCTTTTCATTTCCAGCAATATTTCGGCGGACCGATGTTGCATAAGGAGAGGTAGCCTCACTTTGAACCTTCCATAGTTGAATACCATCGGACTTACTTATCGCGCGGTGAACGTGATGTCTTGAACCGTCGGTGTTTAGTGTAAGCCAAGACAACGGTACCAACACAACAAATTCCCTTACTCTCTTCTTCGTAATGTTTTGTCCGTTTTGGCCATGGACAACGTCTTGGATTCTTAAGTGCGTTCAATTTGAGGCGGCCCGTCCTCGCACTTAAATAGGTGGTCTCCTACAAGGTATCCTGCTATACCCCACTTCACAAGTGTTAGGAACCATTAAAAGTTTCCCAAAGACCTAACCTCAACCTGTTGAGGATCATTACAGTTTTGAAAACTTAACCTTTACCCATCTGCAGATAGCACTTAACGTCTATCGCGGGAACGGCTTTGGATTTGGTGTTTCTTTTCGAAATCACTATCCGAAGTGCTCATGCTTCCACCGAAGCGATCAAGCGAACCTTTACAACTTAGTTTTCCCATTGAACCAAATTACCGGGATCTCCGGTTCGTAAGGTTGGGTTTCCATTTTGTATTGGTCCGTATATTTTGGGTTTTAAGCCCATTCCCTAGACAGCGAACGCTTAATCTCTGGGTAGTCCCTTAGTTTGTAAACAAGGAAGTGACACCCGTGATGATCAAGCGCCATACGGTCTTATGTCTCCGACGGATCCCGACAGATATGTCCGACGCCGTCATCCGTGTCCTTCCTAAAGCCGATCGGCTAGCCACGTGTATAATCGTTGAAGGCATGGGTTTCTCCCAATAAGGGACGTCCTCTAATGAGTCGTGAAGTTACTCAACTTCTTTCATGCTTTGTATAAAGCGATAAACTCCGATACCATCATGAATCGGTCGATGCAAGTTTTCTTAGAGGATTTTCCAAGAACCACCATACACATTTACTTGTGGCTTTGGTGTTCTTCGGATCCGATGTCCGGTTTGCATCTTGTGTTCTCTCGTAACCGCATTGGACATCCAGAATACTATAATCCGTAGATAAGCGAATAATTCGGATATCGTCATATCCGACTTAACGCCTTCTATTGATCATGTATTAAGATCATCGGTGAACCTTAGTTCAACCGATCTCGTTTGTTGGACGATACCGAGTCGGTTGTAGTGTGTACAATACATTGAACTACACGTGACCGAGCATATCGCTCCTTGTCTATGGGTGAACCATGATTCCAATCAGTTCTATGATTCATATCTATTGGTGGCTTCAACGAGACTCGTCAACTATCGACCGATCCGTTAGATGTCTTAGAAATCCAATTCCTAAGATGTCATCGTGATACTCATATCTTTCATATCGAGACTTTGTTTCAATATGATTTTCACTCTAAGACCGTTGGTTTTCCCAATCTGTTGGCTTTCTAACTTCGAGTCAATGTTTCGTGATCGATTCATTATTTTCGTTTTATACGAGACTTTCGGGACCAAAATGTTAACATTTCGGGGACCAAAATGAAAGTTCGGAAGAAGCCCAACATTCGCTCAAACAAACCAATTTCGATCCTCTTCTTCCAACTCTCCGATTGGGAAGGTCGTGTTTCAACACCCATGCCATGTAAGATTACAATGGCCCTAGATGTGAAGCTACTCACGGGGGAGCACTTTTTACAACCCAAAGGTTCTTTTCCGGAGGAAGATTAACTATTACACACGTATGGTTCTATATATGGAATCTATTTCTCCTTTAGCTTCTTTCCAAAGCGGCGCTTTTGGAGATAACAATTATTTGTTAATCGTCCATGGTTCGTTCTCAACCATACAAGCTAGAAGGACTGGAACAAGTCTTTGTCCCCTCTTTTTGCTCCGTCTTGGTTCAACATCTAGAATCCCCGAGTTCGCAGATCCGGAATATTAAGTTCCGGATAGACAACAACTTTCGAGTCATGAAGATACAGAACGTTTAGTTCCGGACAGTCAGGCCCTCGCGGGTTCTTGTTAACCTTGAGCAATTACTCCTTTTTCCTATTTCAAGGAAAGTTATCTTCAATGAATTCAGCATTCTTTGACGCCAAGAGGCGATCAACACTACTGTTATTTGCAGATCCAGTGGATATGCAATCTACAGTCTTAGGTCGAGCTTGACCTGCTTTGGTAGCCCATCTTTTACCAAGCTACCCCACATAATTTGGGTGTACGACTTTGCGCTTGGCTAACACCGTTGGACTGAAGTGGGAAATGAACAGTCGTTTAATGAACGATGCTTCACATTCTCCCCCTCTATCACTACGAATTTCTCAATCCGTAGGCTTAGTTGATATTCAACTTCTGCTTTGTAGGCTTCAACAACTTCATCTTTGCTTTTCAATAAACAAAGGATTCCATACGTTGTACCATCATCAATGAAGATCACAACGTACTTGTCTCCCTCCTCTATTTTGTATAAACTTCAAATCACCCAAGTAGGTGTGACTAAGTTCTAGAGGAGCGGTGCTTCTTTCGCTATTCCCTTGACGGAATTTGGAAAGGTGATTTTGCCTCTTCGTCTACCTCACATTTATTTTGAGGGTTTATGTCGTCAGAAGGCAACAATCTCAACATCGTTAGCTTTTGAATGACTTGCTATTTAACGTATCTTAATCTATGATGGCATAGATGCACGGATTACAAATATATCATTCATTTGGCTACAGACATACTGTACCATTCTTAGTTATTACAGACCTGTTGGACTAGTCTCAAACCAAACTTGACCAACGGCGTCCCTTAAACCAAGTTAGGGATATGTATCACATCATCTTAGAGTGATCTCATTCCCCGAAGTCCTATTGAGGACAACCTCTACAACCCCTTCTACTTTAGAGGTGGTGTTGCTTCACATGAACAACCTCTTACCCGTGGTTGGGCGTAACCGGATCATATATGATCCGGATACTCGGCCCACTCCGGTTGCTTTGGCGGACCGAGTGTCCAATTTCTTTTCTTGCCTTTCTTTAGGCCTTCGGATCATTAAGACACGGAAACTCGGCCCACCTTACTAGGTGTCCATTACTTTTCCTATGAAATGAATTCGGCACCACTCCGTCGCCGGAGGCTTTATATGACCGAGTGTCCAATATCATCATATCAAAGGAATTTTGGCCCACTTCGATCGCCGGAGGCTTTGTATGACCGAGTGTCCAATATCATCCTATGAAGGATCTTCGCCAAATAATATGACGGGCTCAACGTCATCAATTTTTAGACTTCTTCCGTTATGATTGGTGCCCAGATAATTCTTGGCGCTTACTTAAGAGTGGTAACAGTTTTCGCACAGTTAGTGGATCTTTCTCCATCGTATGTGCGAACATACTTTACACACTTTAACAATACACTTAAAAGAACGGATCTTTTTAAGTCATTTACAATCCAATCTTTAAACGGGAAAGAAGATAAGATTAAACTTCTGATTTTAAAGCGTAAGGAATATAAATTATTTTCATATTCCTCCTTACTTTAATCCATTTTTAATCAGACATCATTTAATCTTTATTCTTGACAAGTAAGAAAAACTACTTATCCCAATTTCGGATTCTGGCTCACTTCAGTCACTTCATCAGACAGAGTGTCCATTTCCTTCTCACCATTATTCGGATCCTTTGTCTGGGACGAGATATAGGCCTTCTCGCTACAAGATAGAATAACATCTTCACTCTTCTCCTCTTGTCCCGTTGACATCCTCGAGGCTCTCGAGAGCGCTTGTTCCCACCAGTCTTGGTAGCGGTGACACCATGAACACGTTCATCATCATCACTCTCTTCTACCAAAAAACCATTGCCATATCCAGATTTGGTCACACAACTTTTGACCGACATCTTTCGAACACTAATAGTAATACAATACAAATATTGTCTTAAGTTGTTGGGAGTTTTGCTCTATGGTACTTTATAAAGCAGTACGGGAAGTATTTAACTATTACAAGTATTCGAAAGGATAAATAAAGATTTCAATAATTCAACATGGAATCTGAAATTACAATCGTTACACAAGTAAAAACTGGAAATTCCAATTTTGTAGAAGACGGAAAAATGTAAAATATTTTTGCTGAGTCGAGTGTAGCACTCTGTCCTTAAGACAATGTTGCCCCGTATGTATCCTTTATACGTCCTGGACAATTTGTCTCCCAAGATAAAACAGCAATGGAACCCTTGAGCAAAGGAAACTCAAGAGCTACCGTGAAGAATATTGAGTAACGAAATGATGCTTGGAAGTTGTAGGAAGAAAACTATTTCGGTTGTGTATTTTCGTGCAATCGTTTTTCTGCATCCGTTTATGTATTTTCGTGCATATGTCTTAGTGCTCAACAATGGTGTAATGGGGTATTTATATAGGAGAGGGAGGGGGTTTCATCGCTGAAAAGCGCCTCCATAATAGCCAAATAATGGCCATTATGGAGGTAGTAAAGTCACCAACATAAATGGGAGAAAGACCAACTGTTTTGGCCATTATAGGAGGAGTAATTCAGCCAAAATAAATGGCTGAATTGAGTGCTTGGCATTTCTGTTTTTGACCGTCGAAATTTCGATTTTCCGGAAACTTCGGGGACCAAAGCGTACATCTTGAAACTTCGGGGACCAAACTGCACATCCGAAAGAATTCGGTCCAAACTGTATATCCGAAACTTCGGGATCAAAGCGTACTTCGGCAAAGTTTTCGGCCCAAAAAGATAATATCATAAGACCCACAGCCCACAGCCCGTGAACCCGGAACTCGGAACCGGACCGGACGGGCGGGCGGCGGCGGCGCGCGTGTGGTCTTTCCTCGAACCGAAGCACATCTAGGTCCTCCCTCCTTTAAACACATGGGATACCCCTTGGGGTCCCAAACCCCAAACCAATTTCGAATCTTATATACACAACAATTCTTTCTTCCTCTACCGATGAGGGAGAATTACACACAATACCACACTTTCCATGCTTCAAACACCTTACTTCGTGAACCAATATCTCTTTCATTTCTCAATGAAATTTGACGATTCTTGGCCCTACGGTTATCTACGTACTTAGTAGATCATGCATGTGTGAAGAACCGGATTCTCCAACATACGTTACACTAGTGTTTAAGCCGTTAAAGTTGGTCGGTCGCAACTCCCGCCAAAGGCAAATTTCCAACATATTCTGGCGAAAACAATGGCGAATGATGATGGAGAGAAGGAAAGGGTGTTGCTTCCGATGGGGAGTTTGTATGAAGGAGCAATGTTTGTGTTGTTTGAGATGGTGGTTTACAAGTTGGGTGACGTTTTGAAGTTTGAGTCCTGAAGATACATACCAATCTGGAGTAACCATAGGTATGGTTCTTTAAGTATTGTAACTTATATAAGATGGGAAGGATATATGTTATGTACCTCGATTATAATGTCTTGTAAAATCTACTTGTTTTAAGCTTAATCTGCTTAATTAGAGTTTGTGTGTGTTTCTTTTATAACCATATGGTATTTGAAACTTCTCCGCGTGAATTCAAATTTAATTGAGTCCGCATGCGAAAACCCAATATCGGGTGCTATTTAAAACCTATGACTAATTCAAATTTGTTACTCTCTATGTTCATTTTTATTGGTCTATTATTAATTTTACATACACCTTAAAAAATAATAAATAAAATACATAATTAATCATGATACTCATATTAATTGGTGCATAGTATTAAGGAAAAATTTCAAAAATATACAATTTGCTCACTTACATTGCAAAAAATAGCCCAAAATTTACATTGCAAAGCTTTGGTCTAAAAACACTTTTATACAGTGTTATACACTTATATACAAAAGACAAATATATTATGTATATAGTTGTTTGAAGGTGTATGCATATTTATACACTTATATACATAGATATACAAGACATATACATTATAAGTGTATAAAAAATGTATAATAATGTATAAGAGGAGTGTATACACCCGTATACACTATTATACAATATTATACACCCACTACTAGGTGTGTGCAAAAATTGGTTTAACCGATAAATCGAACCAATAGAAACGTTATTCGTTTACCAGTATCGGGTTAACGGTTTGTAAACGGTCTTATAATTTTTTATTGGGTTATTGGTTCGGTTTTAAGGATTTAGTTAATGGTTAAACCGATAACTCAATAAGCTTATATTAAATTATCTTTTTATCTCTAATTATATAATAGAGAGTTTAAATTTTAATTTTTAAATACAAACCCTATTTCTATATTCTTATCGCAGGCACACTTATTCTCTCAATTCTCAATACGCTTATCGATCATTTATACTTTCACTGTTTATAATGCATTAAACAATTTAAAAGTTTATTATCATTTGATGATTTGTTGTTTGATTGCTATAGTGCATTTTATAGTTTTTATCTTGTAATTTATGTAGACTTTTATGCATGATAGCAGTGTATATATGAACAAATGAAAATAAGAGAAAGTAAAAAAAATTAGCAAAGCATTTTTTATTGGTTAAACTGAAAATCGAACAGTTAAGGACCAAAAATTGATAAACCAAAAATCGATAACGATTATCTTATCGGCTTGGTTATTGATTTAGGATATTTACAAATCGAAAATTGATAAATGGAACCGGTAATACACAAAATCGAACTGAACCGAACGATAAGCACATCTCCACACTACCCATGCCCTTCTCGATTTCTCCATCGCCAACCTCAACCACCTCCGGCGACCCCCACCGCCGATAATTTCATCGCCTCCACCTGCACTCCACCACCACCTCGATGAGTTTTTCGATAGATCTAGATAAGGATCTAGGTAATTTCTGGTCAGATCTGAGCCACCGTAGCGGAGGAGGCTGTCATATAGTTATCATCGTCGAAGAAAGAGAGAGAAAGTGAGGCAAAGAGATGAGGTGTGGTAGAGAGAGCGCGAGAGAGGAAGAGGGCAGGAGAGAGAGAGAGAGAGAGCAAGAGAGAGGAGGAGGGAGTGGGCGCAGAAAGAGAGAAGGCCGATGAACTCAATCTCTTTCTGTCATTTTCGGTGATGCCGACTGCTGACGGTGGCGGCGGCGGCGTTGGGAGATGCCGACGATTAGGGTCCGACGAAGAAGAGAGAGAAAGGGGGAGGAGAGTGAGTGCAGGGGGGAGAGAGTGAGAGGAGGAGGAGGAGGAGTAGGAGGAGGGAGTGAGTTATTTTTTGTAAGATTTAAAATGTTGGATTAATTTTGATAACATTAGTACCTTCATTAATATAGGGTGTAATTTTCCCTAATATTAATAGGTTTGAAGAATGATTTGAAATGAGTAATTAATATTATGGATAAAACAGGAAAACGAAATTGTCTTCTCTTTATGTGCTAAAAGTGACAAAAAAAAATAAAAATCTATTTTTAGTATAGTAAACAAATAAAAGTGAATAGAAAAAATAGAAAAATATGAAGAAAAACTTTGAAATATGTACAAAATACTTTCATAAAGATAAAGAACACAAAAGATCATAACACGTATGAAATTTATGCAAATAGCTCTAGGAAATATGATATGCCTTTAAATTCCTACACCAAATAAATAGTGGAGAAATTCTACTAAGAAAGCAAGTACTGGAACTTACGATATTTTGGACAAGGAAGCGAATGACACCAATGGTGGAGAACGGAGAAAAACTTTCTTTAACGTTAGAGAAAACAGAAGTCAAATACAAATTCAAAACTAGTACAACTCCCTTATGATAAAAAAGAGTGCTCACACCCTACTTAAAAAAAAAGTAATTTGATTAAAATATTCTTAATTAAATAATGATTGAGATTTGATCATCTAATACTTAATAAAAATAAATTTAAAAAAAATAAAGTTAATATTTTTAAATTTGATAAATAAACACTCTTTTTAATAAAATTACATAAAATTCCCCTCAAACTAATACTTTTTTTAAAAAAAAAACACATAAATTTTACGAAAGTCTTATTAGCTCTGAACAACTTTGAATTAGTATTAGTACGCCCTTTCTCAGTCACCTGGAACATTGCGTGAGCAACAAAAAAACAGATTGAAAATTTTATTTTCACAGATATTTTTATTTAAAGTATTTTTCTACTTTTTTCCTCTTTTTATTATTTTTTTTCCTTTTTTTATTTCTACTTCTTCTTCATTATAGAATGTTGGTGGATTTCGCTGCCCGCGCTTGCTTTTCCGGTGAGGTCGATGAAAAGTAATAAAAAGTTAATAGAATTAGTGGAGAGAGGTAGTCTGGCGAAACAGTTATAAAAAGTTGGTGTTTTTTCTTCTTTCTGCCTATAATTATTTTAATAAAGACTCGCCGACGCGAGCGTTTTCCGGCGAGTCTTTTTGCCTTCGATTTGAGGGTAGTGTGGACCGTGGGAATTTTCAGTGATTTGAAGGAGTGGTGGTGGTCAGCCATGGTGGCTTTTGCCGCCGGTGGAAGAAGGGTTTCAAATAGACGTGTTTATATAATTTCAAGGAGAAAATAATAATAACATAAAATGGTGAAGGGGAGATGGAGGTCAAATCTTAATTTTCATTTTTGAAGCTCTGTACCTCTGTTTCTGTTCACTGGACGATGAAGGAGAGGAGGGGTAAACATCTTATTTTAATTTATGAAAATAGTCTTTTTGTATCTTTTTTGTATTTTTTTATTAATGAATATTACAATATATTCACCATATATTTTGTAATTAATGTATAATTATGATAAAAAAAATAGGATTCTTATTCAATTATGATTCAACATGGTACATAATATATATATATATATATATATATATTTGTATTAATGACAGAGACTCGCCAAGGGAGAATTATATTATTCTACATGGTATCAAGAGCCAAAAATCTCTCCCTACCCTAAACCCTAATTTCAGTCGTCTTTCTCTTCCCTTTTTCCGGCGCCAAACCGTATGTACCACCGATATACCTCTCATATACGCTGATATACAGCTGTTCAACCCTCCACTTATACAACCAGCCCCGTATACCTCACATTCTTACATTCTTTATCTCTCCAACAAGCCGTATACTCCTCGTATACTGCCTTATACATAGCTGATATACATCACGTATACGACTGATATACCCTTCCTGCCATTATATACTACCCGTATACAGCTTTCCTAAGCCGATATACACCTCATTTACAATCGATACTGCCCCATATACACCTCGTATACGTCCCGACCCCTCTTTTTTCTCACCTATTTTCCGGCAGCCCTCATGACGTCACCCGCGGCCCACATAGCCTCTCCCGCTTCCTCTTCATCAACCACCAGACAACCACCACACTCCGACAACCACCCACCGCAGAACAACCGTGTTGGTGGCAGCAGCAGAGGCGACAGTGGTGGTAGAGGGGGTTGAGCCACTTCAACCTACCAGCCACAATAAGCCTAGTACCCAACACAGTAGGCAGGCCCAATGCCCTAGCAGTTGTATGAGAACTGGGCCTCCAGCAGTTATCCAGTAGCCTCCAGCAATTATCCAGAAGCTACGGCCCAAGAAAAACAGTGGCTACAACAACGGCCCAGCAGTCTGGGAACACAGCAGACGGCCCCCAGCCATCATGCCCATTTTCCTGCAGTCCTCTCCAGGCCTTACCCCAACCAATTTGGGTCAGGATTTCGGCACATTGAATCTTCAGCAGCCCAATAATGTGTGATACATGGATACGGGCGCCACATCTCACCTCACCAACAATTTAAATACTCTTCCTCAACTGCGTAATTTAAATACTCTTCAATCTATTATGGTCGAAAATGATCATCGCATTCCAATTCAAGGGTTTGGCCACCCACTAACCCCACCACCGCATCCCCACTTCTCCATTAAAAATGTCTTATATGCCCCTAACATTATCAAGAACTTAATCTCTGTTAGAAAATTTGCCACCGATAATTCGGTATCCATTAATTTTGACCCGTTTGGTTTTTTTGTAACGGATTTACGTACCGGGAAACTCCTTACGAGATGCAATAGTGAGGGGGGGCCTATATCCTTTCCTATCCACGTCCGCTGCCAGTGTTAATCCTCCCACATCTCTAGCTGACATCTCCTCCTATAAGTGGCATAGTAGACTTGGACATCCCGAAACTTATATTTTTGATTTTCTTAGAAACCACAATTCAATTAAATGTAATAAAAGGAACCGTGCCCATAATTGCTCCTCTTGTCATCTAGGCAAACATGTTAGACTTCCGTTTACTTCTTCTTTGAGTGTTACTTTCTCTCCCTTTGATATTATTAATGCGGACTTATGGACATCTCCTATAATTAGCAACCTAGGTCATAAATATTATTTGGTATTTTTGGATGACTTCTCTCACTTCCTTTGGGTCTATCTGCTTAAACTCAAGTCTCGAGTTTACTCCAAATTCCTTGAATTTCTTACATTAGTTAAAACTCAATTTGAAAAAGACATCAAAATGTTTCAATGTGATAATGGTCGGGAGTTCAATAACTCTCTTTTTCATAATTTTGTGCAGCAAATGGCATGGTTTTTCATTTCTCTTGCCCCCATACTTCCCCTCAAAATGGTAAAGCCGAAAGAATTCTCTGCAACATTAACAATATGATTCGTACCCTTCCTTTTCATGCGTCTCTTCCCTACCTTTTGGGTATATGCATTAAAAATGGTAGAACACATTCTTAATATCTTACCTACCCGTACGATCCAAAATAGGACACCCACCAAAATTCTCTTCCGTCGGATCCCTTCCTATGATCACCTTCGAATTTTCGGTTGTCTTTGTTACCCAAATCTTGCCTCCATGGTCCCTCACAAATTAGCATCTCGCTCCACTCCGTGTGTCTTCCTAGATTTCCCATCGAACCATATGAGGTACTTGTGCTATGAGTTATCCACAGACAAAATCTTAATCTCACGCCACCTTACATTTGTTGAGTACATTTTTCCGTTTGACAATATCCAAAAATTTCGAGTCACTGATTATAGATTCCTTGATGATTCAGACACCTCACCTCTAGTCCAAAATGCATTACATAACCCACTGCCTGCTACCCCCCCCCCCCCCCCGACACACTCACCCGTCCTCCAAACTGTCGCTTCCCCACTTCCGATTCTGCAACATTCTGAAACAACCTGCTGCCCAAACAGTGCCAACACCACCATACTACACACAACCACCCCGCTATATACCGCCACCATGCCCCCTGACCCGCATACCCCTGAAATATCCCGCCACCCACTGCCCAGCCCCACACCACGCTGCTAAATCCCGTCGAACCCCTCCCCATCCAATGTCATTGCCCCACAACCCGAGATCGACTGCCTCGCCCTCGTACCCACACACCAAATAGAAACTCGTGCCAAACACGGGATTTTCAAACTCAAAGTCCACTTTAACCTATCCACACAATCCATATCACCAATACCTAAAAACCCAAAACTAGCCAAATTTGATGCGACCATGCGTGAGGAGTTTGATGCGGTTACCACCAGTGCACATGGGATCTTGTTCCGAGGCCGCGGGGGTGAATATGATTCGTTGTATGTGACTCTTTCGTCATAAGTTCAGAGATAGTGGTGATCTTGAGCACCACAAGGTTGGACTTGCGGCAAATGGCACAGGGCAGTAGGATGGTATTGATTATGGTGAGACCTTCAGTCTGGTGGTCAAACCAGTTACTATTCACACTATTCTAAGCATAGTTGTGGGTAATAATTGGCTAATTCATCAACTTGATGTGAAAAATACATTCTTATATGGGGATTTGAAAGAAACAGCTTACATACACCAACCGCCAGACTTTGTCCACACAGAGGCTCCTTATTATATCTTTCTTCTCCGTAAGTTCCTGTATGGTTTGAAATAGGCCCCCCGGGCTTGGTATGAGCGTTTCACTACTTACATTATGCAGATTGGGTTTGTATGCAGCAAATATGACCATTCATTATTCATTTTTCATCGAGGTAGTGACAGTGCATACTTGTTATTATATGTGGATGATATTGTTCAGACTACATCTTCTGATGTGTTGAAAAATGAGATCATTCGGATGCTTAAATCCGAATTTGCTATGACTAACTTAGGGAAACTGAGTTATTTCTTGGGGATTTCTGTGACTAGATCTACAAATAACATGTTCCTATGCCAGCGTAAGTATGCGGAAAAAATTATGTACAGGGCTAAAATGGTGAATTGCAAAATCATGCCTACTCCGGTCGACTCGAAGTCGAAACTCAGTGCTACTGATGGTGATCTGGTGTCCTATCCCACTCTCTATAGGAGTCTTGCAGGTGCACTTCAGTATCTTACATTCACCAAGCCTGGCATTGCATATGATGTTCAACAGGTTTGTTTATTCATGCATGCCCCAGAGAGCCTCACTTTACAGCTCTTAAACGTGTTATTCGATACATTAAGGGCACTCTTGATTATGAATTACATCTCTACCGCTCTGCACCGACCAAGATGATATCATACACGGACGCCGATTGGGCAGGCTGTCCATACACGCGGCGTTCCACGTCCGACTACTGTGTGTTCTTAGGTGATAATCTCATATTGTGGTTTGCCAAGAGGCAAGCCACACTCTCCCGATCGAGTGCAGAAGTAGAGTATAGAGGCGTTGCAAACGTTGTAGCTGAGATCTGTTGGCTCCGAAACCTCCTCCTAGAGCTTCAGTGTCCCTTACGTAAGGCTTTTATGGTTTATTGTGATAACATATCTGCGGTATACTTATCTCATAACCCGATTCAGTATCAGAGAACCAAGCACATTGAGATGGATATACATTTTATTCATGAGAAAGTTGATATAGGTCATGTTAAGGTGTTGCATGTGCCTTCTTCGTATCAATATGCATATATTTTCATAAAGGGGCTTCCTCGACAGCTGTTCATCGACTTCAGATCCAGTCTCAGCGTCTTGCCTCCTCCCGCTCCGACTGATGGGGTGTATTAGTGAATATATAATATATTTACCATATATTTAATAATTAATACTAGTGTATACTTATGGTAAAAATAGGATCCTTATTCAATTATGATTCAACATTGTACACACAATATATATTTGTATTAATGACAAAGACTCGCCAAAGGAGAATTACACTATTCTACATTTTTTATTTGACACGTGGTCGTCATTGATTGATGTATGAGACTCACTTTCTTTCTTAAACCTAGGATTGATGAGAAAAGGGCCAACTAATACCGGTTCAAAATTATTTTTAATTCGGAGGAAGTAATTTTACAAAGAAAAAATAAAAATGAACACTCCTGTTCGTTTAAAAGACATCTTTTCTTTTAAAATATTAATCTTATTTAAATAATTTCTAACAAGATTCGTGTTGTAGCGCTAGTTAAAAGGAAAACAGGATTTTTTCCGCTCCCAAATTCAAACGCGAAGCTATTTGTGAGGCACAACCAATAATAGTTGTGTGAGGATCTTTACTTTTTGACAAGTGTTTTGCACACTCCTCTATTTGTTTTTTTTTCCTTCCAATACCTCATTTTTATTTTATATTAGCTCTCTCTCTCTCGTGTTTTGCCACATCTCGAACTGCTATCTTACCTAGGGAAAAAGGGGTCGATATTACCATTATATTTCTTTGTGCTTTCACAAATTCACTTGATTGGGTCTTTCCTTCCCAATAATCCTTGCACCTCGTTAACTAAATCAATTAAAAATTACATTTTTGTCCCAATTTAACTATTCTTTTAGCTTTTTTTTCACGTTTATTAAGAAAAACATAAATACAAGATATAATTTGTTAGATTACTCCTATTTATTAAATATTTTTTGAAAATCGAGTAATACTAAAAAACTATTTCTTTAATGTTAAAAGTATATTTAAAAATAACGTCAACTTTAGTCTTGAATTTTTGAAGTGATAATTATTTCGAGATAACTTTTTTGAACTAATGTGATAGATAAAATGGAATGACGAGAGTAATCTTTATACGAAAAAAAAGACTTTTATCTTTATACGCAAAAAACAGAATTGATTTTTAAAAAAAAAATCATTTGACCTCTCAAGAAATTAAACTTAGATCCCAAAAGGACCTCAAAAAGAAAAATCTTAAAGAAAAACCTCACACAAAATTTAGATTAGTGACGATCACAGGATAGAAGCTAGCTAAAACAATGAAAAATCTAACAATATGAAAAAGAAGAAAGATAATTAGGCAATTAGATTGCTCGTGAGTTATAATACAATATTTTTCAATATTCTTTCATTAATTGTAATAATTATATATCTCCTATTTTAGGTAGAATTATAATCCTTTTGTAATTAGATTAATTAGTTACCTAGTTTGTATCAAAGTAAATATTCTTGTAACCTTATATATATTGTAAATCATTCATCAATAAACACCAAGGAATATTTTCATTTATGGTATCAGTAGCCTAAAACTACAAACTCTACCCTAGCCGTTGATACACCTTCTCGGCCGCCATTTTTCCCCATGTCGGCACCTAGCCCACGTTGGAACCCTAGCCGCCGATCTCTCTCGGACGCCCACCCCCTCTTTTCCCCACGACGGAACCCTAGTTTTTTCGGCCATTCTCCCTCCATGTTCCTCCTAAAATTCCTCTTCCATGGCTGACAAAACCAATATACATCCTGCACTTGCCGTAAACAACATTAAAAACTCAATCCATGTGACTCTTGAGATGGAAAATGGTCAATACTCCTTGTGGGCGGAGCTTTTTAAGATCCATTGTCGTGTTTATGAAGTTATCAACTACATCATCTCTCCCACGCTGAAGTCCACAGGCATACCATCGGCTTCGACTTCTGATGATGCACTCTGGTCTCGTTTGGACGCAGCCATCCCCTAGTGGATATACAACACGATATCTAATGATCTGTTGCACACTATCATTGAGATCGATGCCACTGCCCGCCAAACGTGGGAACGTTTGGAAAGTATTTTCCACGACAACAAAACTCAATGAGCGTTATACCTTGAAAATTAGGTCAAGGACGTTCATCAGGACGATTTCCCAAACGTGTTTGCTTATTGTCAAGAACTCAAGATGCTTGCCGATCAACTCTCCAGCGTCGGCGCACCAGTCACTAATCAGCGATTGGTCATGCAACTTATTACAGGTTTGAACGAATCCTATGACGGCATTGCCACCATCCTTCAGAAATGTACGATGTTACCTCCATTTTTAGTCCCGTTCGAAGCTCATCCTTGAGGAAACCCAAAAAATCAACTGCAGCACCACTCGGGCCAGCATCGCCGACGCCGCCCCACCACCACCACCATCGAGCCCTTCATCGATGGTAGGGCCTCCTGTTCTGGCAACCAGAACCGTCGGTCAGACGACCCGCAACATTTTGCTTCCTCCCGTAATAATCGCTAGAGCAGGCAGTTAGGCAAGGGTCGCGGCAGAAGCAATTCTAGTAACAACTACGGCGTGAAGGGGCAGTCCCCTCCGGCCAAAAATAGCCAGCAGTGGCAGCATCTTTCGTCATGGGATGTCTACCCGTCGTGGGTCCCATCATCATGGGTCTCCCCTCCTTGCCTGTATCCGACATCCTCATGGACTCCATCTCATAATTGATATGCCCAACCTGGCATACATAGCTCACGTCCACAACAGGCCTACACAACACATGCCTCCGCCATCGACTTATGCACCGACTCCAAATGAAAATTGATATATGGATACAGACGCCACATCTCACATGACGACATCACAAAGTACTCTCTCGTCTTATTCTAATTTGAGTAATTTAAATCAAAATATTATTGTTGGTAGTGAAAAAGACGTTTCCATCCGTGGTTATGGTCATTCCTCCCTATCCCCACCACATCCATCACTAATTTTAAAAAATATTCTTCATGCCCCTAAACTCATTAAGAATCTAATCTCAGTTTGATGTTTCACACCTGACAATTGGGTTTCACTTGACTTTGATCCTTTTAGTTTTATTGTAAAGGATTTTACGACAGGGAGACGAATAATGAGATGTGACAGCACCGGAGATCTCTACCCTATTTCAAACGCCGTCAACAATCCAACCTCGATTCCACCAACCTTTGTTGCTCTTTCGTCTTCCCTATGGCATTCTAGATTAGGACATCCGGAAGACTCTGTTTTACTCTCCCTTAGGAAAAATAATTTTATTAATTGCAACCGTATTTCTAGGACTCCTATATGTGAATCTTGCATTTTTGGGAAACATGTCAAATTACCATTTTCTGCATCCACAAATTATACTTTAATTCCTTTCGATATCTTACATAGTGATTTGTAGACATCCCTTATTTTGAATACGGCTGACCATCGATATTATGTGTTATTTTTGAATGATTATTCCAACTTTCTATGGACTTTTCCAATTGGAAATAAATCCCATGTCTACCACATTTTTTCTTCATTTAGTGCTTTCGTAAAAACACAATTTGAAAAGAGCATTAAATATTTTCAATGTGAAAATGACATGGAATTTGATAATAACCAATTGAAACAGTTTTGCTCCAAAAATGGTCTTACCTTTCAATTTTTCTGCCCTCACACATCCTCCAAAAATAGTAAAGCCGAACGGAAAATCTGAACCATAAACAATCTCATTCGTGCCCTACTTGCTTACGCCTCAATTCTCTCTCAATTCTGGCATTACACACTCTTCATGGCCACCTATCTCCTAAACATAATCCCAAACAAATCTCTAGCTCAACGGTCTCCCACCCAAGTTCTGTTTCGTAGGAACCCCTCCTACCAACACTTGCGTATTTTTGGATGTCTTTGTTACCCTCTCCATCCGACCACTCACAAACTCCAACCCCAATTTTCCCCGTGTGTGTTTCTGGGTTACCCTGACAATCATCGTGGTTACTTGTGCTATGACTTATCAAATCATAAAATTATTATTTCATGTCATGTCCGATTTGATGAGTCTCAATTCCCCTTTGTCTCTCTACACTCGCCACCTCGACATTCCTACGACTTCCTAGATGATGGCCTAAACCCTCTTCTAATTCACCATTTACATAGTCCGTCGTCCTAGACTCCGGCACCCGCCACCACCTCGGCTAGTCTGGGACTAACTGCCCACCCAGTTCTACCGATGATGGCCCAGAACAGCCCGCCTCAGGGTTATTTCACAGCTATCTCTCGGTAAATCGAGGTTCGACCAACCAGTATCGTCACCCCTACCCTTCATCCTCTTCTTGACAGTCCCGTGGAAAACCCCCCTCCCGTCCCGCATCCTGAGAGACACTCTCGGACCATGGAAACACGTGCCATGTACAAAATTCATAAACCTAAACGATTGTTTATCCTTTCCGTTTCAGGTGTCCCTTCCTCTGTTCCTCGTAAACCGAAAGATGCCTTGTCCGACCATAATTGGGAAAGCCACAATGATTGACGAATATAATGCTCTTATTGATAATAAGACGTGGGACCTAGTACCCCATCCACCTGATGCTAACATTATTCGTTCTATGTAGATTTTTATACATAAAAAGAAATCTGATGGTTCTTTTGAGAGGTACAAGACTTGTCTTGTAGGTGATAGCAGGTCTCAACATGTGGGAGTGGAATGTGATGAAACGTTTAGCCCGCTCGTAAAGCCTGCAACCATCCAGACCGTCCTCAACATTGCCATATCTAATTCTTGGCTCATTCATCAGCTTGATGTCAAGAATCCCTTCTTACATGAGGATATTCATGAAACGGTATATATACATCAGCCTATGGGTTTCATGGATTCTATTCATCCAGATTGTGTGTGTCTGTTGCAAAAATCACTCTATGGACTGAAACAGGCTCCTCGAGCATGGTACTAGTGGTTCGCCGATTATGTCTCCTCTATTGGTTTTTCACACAGCAGATCCGATCATTCATTGTTCATTGCTTACCTATTATTATATATTGATGACATCATCCTCACCACATCATCTGATGCTCTCCGTTGGTTCATTATGTCTCTCTCTTTTCCTATGAGTTTGCTATGAAAGATCTGGGGGCCTTGAGTTATTTCTTGGGCATCTCTGTCACTCGACTTTCCGGTAGCCTATTTCTATGTCAGAAGAAGTACGCTGAAGATATCATTGATCGTCCAGGCATGACGTCTTGCAAACCATCCCACACGCCTGTAGACACCAATTCCAAGCTCATGGCTGATTCTGGCCCTTCATATTCAGACCCGACCCATTATCGTAGCCTGGATGGGGCCCTACAGTACCTCACATTCACGAGGCCAGACATATCATATGTCGTGCAACAAATCTGCTTGCACATGCATAGTCCGATAGAAGCACATATGCATGCCCTCAAACGTATTTTATGATATGTCCAAGGTAGACTTCACTTCGGATTACATTTATACAGGTCTTCGCTCACTGGTCTCACTACTTATTCTGATGTTGACTGGGTGGATGTCCTGACACCCGACGCTTCACATTTGGTTATTGCATTTTCCTCGGAGATAACCTATTGTCTTGGTCTTCCAAAAGGCAACCTACACTATCCCGATCCAATGCAGAAGCAGAGTACAGAGGTGTCGCCAACGTCGTCTCTGAGTCTTGTTGGATCCGTAACCTTCTACTTGATCTTCACTGACCGATTCAAAAGGCAACATTGGTCTACTACGATAATATTAGTGCGATATATCTTTCGGGCAATCCAGTCCAACATCAGCGCACTAAACACATTGAGATATATATTCATTTTGTTCGCGAAAAAGTGGCTCGTGGTCAAGTTTGTGTCCTTAATGTTCCTTCCAGATATCAGCTTGCCGACATCTTCACCAAAGGACTTCCGTGCATACTATTTGATGATTTTCGAGCCAGTCTCAGTGTTCGTGAACCCCCCGCTTCGACTGCAGGGTGTTATAGAATATTTTCCAATATTCTTTCATTAATTGTATATCTCCTATTTTAGGTAGAATTATAATCCTTTTGTAATTAGGTTAATTAGTTACCTAGTTTGTATCAAAGTAAATATTCTTGTAACCTTTTATATATTGTAAATCATTCATCAATAAACATCAAGGAACATATTCCTTTAAGTTCTTCTAATTTCTTTAAAAATTTCACCAAAATATCTTTTGCTTATCCATGAGCAAGTGAAAGACCACCAATAAATATATTCACTACTAGAAATAGAGGTTTTTTCTCCGACATTTAGTGAGAAACTTGTGCTATAAAACATGATTTTTTCACATCATTCACATCGAACCAATTCACTGAAAAAATGCATGATGTGAAATAACCACTGAATATTTTTCAGTGGGAAAAAAAATTCATAGTGTAAAACCTCACTTGTCGTTGTCCAGCTTAAAAAACAAATAAACAAATTCCCTTTGCAAATATTAGCGTGTGTTACATTTGTTAAAATTCTTAAATTATGAAGTCTAAAAATCAACTAAAAGAACACAAATGAGGAAAAATGATTGTCACCTTATAAAGTTCAATCTTTTAGGAATATCAGGGAAATAGGGAAAAAGGATTAAATTTGGGCTAGTATTAATCCATTTATCTCTATTCAATTTTTAACAAATGAAAAATAAAACTATAAAAAGAGAAGGGGGGGATGAAATATAGAAGAGGAGAAGGGGTGTTGGAGAAAAAAGGAAGAGAACTAAAGAGGGAAGAAATGAAGGAGATATAGAGGAGTACAATTGGGATCCATAAAAACACTTGGCAAAAAAAAAACAACTATTGTTGGTTGCCATTAAGGTGGAGAGATTTATTTTCCCACCGCACCACTTGATGGAAATTGTGTGTGTCGTCATGGATGGTATTAGTTTTCTTTGGTAAAACTCTCGTCTTTCTTTTATGCTAGTGATGAGTTCCATCATTTGAAAAACTTACTTACATAAGGAGTAATGCCGTTCAACTGATTAATAGAATAACAGATGATAGTTAGAAGAACATTGAAAAGCTGGAAGATAAATGTTGGCTATGAATGATTTTTTGGAATTACAGATAGATTCAGATTTTGAATATTTTGTGAAATATAAATTAAAATTATTAAATTCAATTGAATCCATACCTTAAGGGATACGTCCTTGCCTGAAATGCCATTATAGCCCACCTAAAGTTTCTTTGGAGAAGGAAGAAACACTTGTTCATTTGTATCAATAAGGATTGTGGTGGAATGAATAAAGTTTCATTAAAATTTATATGGCATGACTAATTATTAGTACCTAATTATATTTAATAATTATAGTATGTTTTAATTATATTCCATAGCTAAATATTAAATGTTAATTACCATTTATAGATATATTAAAATATATTAGGTTTATAATTTGTATTTATCTCTCACTCTTCTCCCTCACCTCTCTCTCCGCCGCCGCCCCACTTTCGAAGCAGCGACAACCACCGTCAGATTTGAGCTTCATCGGAGATCCCTCCCAAATCGGTCATCACTGTCGTCACCTCGCCTCACTCCAGATTTGACCGGTGCCGATCACCTCTCTCTCTCTCTCCATCCAGATATGAGCTTCGCCGGAGATCCCTCCCATATCGGTCATCGCCTCGCCTCCATCCAGATCTGACCAGTGCCGAATTTCAATGTGGTTTTCTGGCGTGCCAGCTCAGATCTAAGCTTCACCGGAGTTCAATGTCATTGTCCAGCGTGCCGACTCAGATCTGAGTTTTATTTTTGTATTTCAAATCGGAGTGTATTTTATTTTCTTGTATCTCATATTAGGGTGTATTTATTTCTTGTGTTCAATTTTTAGTGTAAAATCCAGTGTTTGGGGGTGTATTTTATTTCTTGTATTCGGTTTTTGCTTGTATTTTGAAGGAGATTTTTTTTTGTATACAAATAAATAAAGTGAATTTGAATACAACTTTTAAATATAATAAATTGAATACAGTGTAAAAGTAGCTACACATGATTACAACTGACTTGAATACAACGAGTCGAATTTTGAATACACTTTACTATAGCTACGAAATATTGAAAGAAATAATCCCTTAATTATTTTTATTAATTGAAAGAGTATATATACAATTTACATATTTTCATAATAGAAGAATCATATTCCTATTCTACTCCTAAAACCTTATTTTACTTGGACATTAACTATACAATTATGGTAAGTGTACAATACTAATTACACCACACCATTACCTAAACTAGGAGACTAAAACATTACTTTAATATACAAATCATATACACAGAAACAATAAAACCGAGAGCCAAATATACATAATATACACATGTATATTGTGTGTATATTATTTTTATTTAACACACCCCCGCAGTCATAGCGGGCCGTCTTCGAACGCTGATACTGTACCTAAAATCTTCAAAAAGGACCGAGGGAATACCCTTTGTAAAGATGTCGGCAATTTGATACCTTGACGGGACATGGCAGATGCGTACCTAACCACGAGCAACCTTTTCATGGACAAATTGAATGTCCATCTCGATATGTTTAGTCTTATGGTCGAAGCTGGATTACCAGAAAGGTAGATGGCACTAACATTATCGCAATAAACCAAGGTTGCTTTCTGAATAAGACAATGAAGCTCCAATAGAAAATTACGTAACCAACATGATTTCGAGACCACATTAGCTACCCCTCGATACACGGTCTCGGCACTGGATCGGGACAATGTCGACTGACGTTTTGCAGACCATGAGACCAGGTTATTGCCAAGAAACATACAATAGTCAGACGTAGACCGTCTGGTGTCTGGACAACCACCCCAATCAGCGTCCGTATATGATACAAGTGTGGACGTCGAGGAAGGATATAAATTCAAATCATAGTCAAGTGTATCCTGAATATACCGAATGATGCTTTTGAGTGCGTTCATGTGCTCAACTCTGGGATCATGCATAAACAAACACATCTGTTGGACAACATACGTAATATCTGGTCTTATGAATGTAAGATACCGAAGGCCCCCTGCAAGACTGCGATAGCGGGTCAGATCCTCGTATGGTACGTCGGCCGCGACACTAAACTTGGGCTTAGTATCAACTGGAGTGGAAGTGGACTTACGGGATGACATCCCAGTCATCTCAATGATCTCAGCTACATACTTCCTTTGAGATAAGAACAACCCACCAGCATGATGAGTGACAGTAATCCCTAAAAAATAACTCAAGGGCCCCAAGTCTTTCATAGCAAACTCAGAGCTGAGCATTGTCATGATAGACTAGCGTAAGGCATCGGAAGAGGCAGTCAAAATAATATCATCCACATATAAAAGAATATAGGCCAAGGACGAACCACGACGGTAGATGAACAAGAAATTATCTGACCTGCTGTGAGTGAACCCAATAGTCGAAACATAGTCGGCAAATCATGTATACTAGGCCCGTGGAGACTGCTTGAGCCCATATAAGGAGTTCTTCAACAAACAAACATGATGAGGATGTTTGGGATCCCTAAATCCCAAAGGCTGATGCATATAGACTGTTTTCTTGAGATCACTATGTAGGAAATCATTATTTACATCTAACTGATGAATAGGTCATGCTTTCGAAAGAGCCAAGCCAAGCCAAGCACAGTACGAATGGTAGCCGACTTGACCACCAGACTAAACGTCTCATCACAATCCATACCAACATGTTGAGTCTTACCATCACCCACAAGTCGCGCCTTATGTCGGGCAAATAAACCATATGAATTGTCCTTATGAGCAAAAATCCACATAGACCTAATAATATTAATACCAGGTGGATAAGGTACCAACTCCCACGTTTTATTATCAATAAGAGCATTATATTCATCGGTAATAGCAATTTTCCAATTCGGATCATTTAATGCAGACACAAGATTACGGGGTAAGGGTGATTTAAGAATATTAGAATGTAAATTAAAATGTCTTTTTAGTTTAAAAACACCTTGTTGACTACGAGTGACCGGTCTATGACTCGAGGAAGAATTGGGCGGATTTTGGGAATTTTCTGGACTCGGGACGGACTGAACAGCAGGCAGTGGGCCTGCTGGCCCATTACGGTAAACATGTGTATGAACTGGACCAGTTTTAGAATTGGGCTGGATTGGCCCTGAAACTGGCCTAGTGACTATACTGGGCACTGTAGCTCATGACGGGGCAGTGGGGACAGCAGGAAGTGGGCTCGTTGGAGAATTTTGGGTGTGGGAGACGACCGAAAAATGGTGAATAATATACGGGGATATACCATGATCCAAAAAATTATACGAACTAGGCACGGGAGTACTAACTTTAGCAAATGGGAATTGGGATTCATCAAAAATTACATGGCGATTAATGATGATTTTATTAGAGGATAAATCAAAGCATTTGTAACCACGATGATTAGACGGAAAACCCAAAAACACACACGGAGTAGACCGGGCCTGAAGTTTATTAATTGTGGTGGACGGGAATAACGGATAACACAAACATCCAAATACCCGAAGATGTGAATATGAATGAGTCTTATTATATAAAATTTGAAGGGGGGAAGAAAATGTCAAACCTTTGGAAGGAATTATGTTAAGGAGATATGTAGCCACTTGTAGAGCATTATGTCAAAAAGACGGGGGTACGGAAGCATGAATTAATAAAGTTCGGACAATGTTATTTATGGTATGAATTTTGCGTTCGGCTTTCCTAGTTTGTGAAGACGTATGAGGACAAGCAAAATAAAAATTGATCCCATTATTAGAACAGAATTCCCGAAACACCCCATTGTCATATTCTTTGCCATTATCACACTGAATATTTTTTATTTCCCGTTCGAATTGGGTTCTAATGAATGCTCTAAATTTTAAGAAGATGGAAAAAACTGGAGATTTTTTCGCTATCGGAAAAGTCCATAAAAACTTAGAATAATCATCCAAAAAGAGAATATAATACCGATCACCCAAAGAACTAAGAACAGGAGACGTCCATAAGTCGCTATGAATAATATCAAATGGCATTAAAGTATGAGAATTAAAGGCTACAAACGGTAACCTAACAATTTTTCCTAAAGAACAAGAATGACAATTGGGAGTACTACTCGTACCCTTACAAGAAATAAAATTATTTTTATCTAAGGAAGACAAAATTGACGACCCCGGATGACCAAGACGAGCATGCCACAAGGAAGGAGCAAGGACCGCAAATGCGGATGGCAAGGCTTGACTCAATAGACTGGAACATGGCGTTATATGATACATATCTCCCCTACTATCACACCTCATGAGATGACTCCCATCTTGAATCCTTCACAGAGAAACTAAAATGATCAAATTCAATAGAAACGGAATTGTCAGTAGTGAATTTACGGACATAGACTAAGTTTTTAATCAATTTGGGGACACGTAAGGTGTTTTTCAAGATAAGAGGTGGATGAGGGGGAGATAAAGTTTTATGACCATAACCACGAATTGGAATAGAATTACCATTACCAACAATTATGCCGCGAGGGTTGCTCAAATTGGAATAAGACGAGAGCGTACCTTGGTCGGATGTCATGTGGGTAGTGGCTCCAGTATCCATATACCAATTTGGGTCCGGAGGATTTAATCCAAGCATGTGCATTGCAGCTTCGATGTCAATAGAAGTGGGGGCCACTACGTGATGGGTCTACGGGGGCCGAGGCCCAAGCACCCCTGCTTGCGGCCTCAGCCCAGAAGGCTGACTGAAACTGGGCCACTACATGATGGGCCGTGACTGCTGTTGACTGAAACTGGGGCCCTGGCCATCCCACTGCCATTGAGGTAAATACATTGGGCTGCCACTGTTTGGCCCAGACTGCGGGGCCCACTTCCACTGCATAGGGTCCCATATCTGCTGTTGCTGCTGACCGCCCGAGGGCCACCGCTGCCACCACCACTATTCCAGTTACCGCCAGTGTTGCCGCCATGATTTTTGCCATTATTTTTCTTATTTTATCCCTTTTTGCCGCCACCGCTGTTGCAGTTTTGGCCGGAGTTTTTGGAACCAGTAGGATGCAAAGTGGACTCGGTCATCATGATAACGAGACTAGCCCCGGTAGCTGCCTTTTTAGCCATGCCCGCTTCTTCGAGTGTAAGCATAGAACGAGCTTGATAAAATTACGGAATAGGATTGCTTTGACGAAGAAGCGTGCCAACGCCACTATAAGCCTCGGATAGGCCTGAAACCATTTGGAGGACCAAACGATCATTCGAAACTAGCGCGCCAACGTTGCGGAGTTGGTCCGCCAATTCCTTCAATCTTTTGCAATAAGCTGAAACGTTAGGGAAATCTTCCATATTGACGTGGGAGAAATCTTGCTCAAGAGTAACAACTCTAAAATTTTGATTATCTTGGAATATATCACGTAGTCTATCCCAAGTCGTCTGCGTCGTAGCGTCAGGTTCAATAATCGTTTGCAAAAGATCGGTAGAAATTGTGGAATATATCCACTGAAGGACGGTGGCATCAAGAGTCGTTCATAACTTAGGATCATCCTCGCGTCGTGGTACCTCCGTATGCTCAGGAGCCGCGGGGATTATGTGATGGATGACTTGATGCGAGCGTGAATTTTGAACAGTTCGGCCCACGTCGCATATTGGACGTTTTCTATTTCAAGAACAAGAGGGATGTTATTCTTGATGTTAGAAACTGTAAGGGCATGATGAAATGTGTTCCGTGATGTAGACATATTGATAAAAAAATATGTGATTGAGGGATTTGGAAGAGAAATTAGGGAAGAAATAAGGTGGTGAGCACGGAAACCGAGAATGGAGTCTCGGAAACAGTGCACGAGAAGGAGGAATTTGGGAGAGAAAAATATAACCTAGACTTCTGATACCATGAAAGAAATAATCCCTTGATTATTTTCATTAATTGAAAGAATATATATACAATTTACATATTTCCATAATATGAGAATCCTATTCCTATTCTACTCCTAAAACCTTATTCTACTTGGACACTAACTATGCAATTATGGTAAGTGTACAATATTAATTACATCACAACATTACCTAAACTAGGAGACTAAAACATTACTTTAATATACAAATCATATACACGGAAACAATAAAACCGAGAGCCAAATATACATAATATACACATATATATTGTGTATATATTATGTATATTTAACAAATATAATTATCAAAAGTATAACTATATCTAAACAAAAAGTGTTGAAATTTGTGTAAGTTTCCCTACTCTTAACTAGAGGTCTCACAAAAACAGTCTCATTTGAATTAGAGTCCCATGGGCCATAATCGCCACACACAAAGCAGGACAAGCAGAAACCCACAAGTCTGATAAATTACATGATTATTGGGGCAGTAGGGAATAAGATAAATGAGGGATATTAGAACAATAAGGAAAATGTTGAAGAAAGCTAACTCGATTATTTTCTTTGCTTTGTTTACTTATGAAAAAGAGTAGAGGACAAACGAAGTTTCCCTCTTTTTAAAACACTAAATCAATGACTAGAAGCCCCAGAGAATAATAACCCTTGTGACTTTGTTTTTGCGGATTGTCCATCAAAAGCACTGATCTTTAATTTTTGCCTTTCATATCCGTGGTATTTAATTTTTGTCCCTAGTATTTATTTTATGAAAATATTCAGATCTACTTCGCAAGTTATAGTCTCTATAATATTTTTTCTTCGAAAAGAATTTTTACCTTTCGCGGCATAAATTATGAAGGAATTAAGTTATGCGGCATAGTTTTATAGTAATTTTTAAAATTATGTTGAGTATCGAAAATTATGCCTTATCCGATATAGTTTGTGTGATACATATGTTGAAACTAAACGTTAACTATGCCCGTTGAAATCTAAAATTATGCATTTTTGCATATTATGTTGAGTGTTGACAATCATGTCTTATCTGACATAATATGTGGGTTGTGTATGATACATATGCCGAAGATAAATACTAATTATCTCGAGCGAAATTCTAATTATACCGCGCCAAAAATAATAAAGGAAAAAAATGAAAGAACTCAAATTTGAAGGACAAAAATTAAAGACCACCCAAAATAGGGACATTTGTGCGAATGACCCCATCAAAATCTCAGTCCTTGTTTGAGGTTATTATTATCATGTAGAATAATCGTATTGGAAAACCAAACAACTCATGATATTAATTTTTGGAGAATTGGTACGTCCAAATGCAAGTAAAACATGAATTCACTAGTATAATATATTAATTTAAGTTATATATAAAAGATAATATAGACGAAAAAAGTTATGTTATCGTTAGCACGATTTAATAAAAGGTTATTACTTTTTATCAAGTTATCATCATTTAGCAATATAACTGAAAATACAGAAGCTTTACATAATTTCTAAATTTTAATTTTCGTTAATATATTTCGTTTCTTACGCAAGAATAGCCATAACACATCAGTTGATAAGACTATGATAAAGAAAGTCAAGAAGTAGAAAACAGAAGGAAATGGCAAGTGATGGGGACTACGCCGGCTGGACTCTGCATATGATATGTTAGCCGAAATAATTAAGTGGATAATCAAACATCTATAATTAAATTTCGTATAAGCATCTGATGCTTCTCCTAATCACATCTTAATTAGCCGCATATTACGTTAACCGTGCATGTAGTTACGACTTACTATTCTATAGTGAATTGAAAACAAAATTTACTGATGCAAAGTATGTGTCACATCAATAAATATAAGGCTTACGTTTTGACTATTTCATATGAACATTTATCATCTAATTAATTATGGTTTGGTGATATATAACTTCACTTTAAATTGCTGTTCTTAAAGTTAAATTATTTAATTTATTAATATAAATACTGACTACATATATAAGTGTTTTCAATTAATTAGCAGGTTCTTGGCAAGAGCTTTTTCATGCTCGGGTGTGGCTCTTTCACTTTCCCACCAATTAGTGGGCGGCAATACAGTTTCTGTATTTCTTAGTAAGATTTTAAAAAAGGTTATGTGCGTGCTTTCAAGCATTTATTACGTATATAAGTTAAATGTTTAAAATATGTTACCTCATTTAAGTATATGAATTAATTTCAGTGAGCCGTAAAATCTCAGGCCTGTTTCAATTTATGTTGATATATATAATTAAAGAAGGTGAAATATTTTACGTGACTACGTAATACACTCGAGAATACGCGCAAAAATAATTTCTAAATTTAAAGCAAAAATACCTAATAAGAATATTTATCATATGTTCAAAAGTTCATTTAAATTATGGCATATTATCCAAGGGAATGGAGAGATTGATGACGATATCATACATCGTATTGAGGCAGGGTGCATGAAATGAAGGCTCGCATCTGGAGTCTTGTGCGATAAAAAGTTGCCACCAAAACTTAAAGGTAAGTTTTATAGGGTCGTGATTAGACCGACTATGTTGTATGGGGCGGAGTGTTGGCCAGTCAAGACTTCGCACATCCAAAATATAAAAGTTGCGGAGATGAAGATGCTGAGATAGATGTGTGGGCATACAAGGAGGGATATGATTAGAAATGATGATATCCGGGACTGAGTGGGAGTGACCTTGGTGGAGGATAAGATGCGGGAAGCGAGGTTGAGATGGTTCGGGCATGTTCAGAGGAGAGACACAAATGCCCTAGTGCGGAGTGTGAGAGATTGGCTATGGACGGGTTCAGGAGGGGTAGAGGTAGGCCGAAGAAGAATTGGGGAGAGGTGATTAGACGGAATATGACACAGGTGCAACTTACCGAGGATATGACCTTAGTTAGAGGGTTGTGGAGGACACGAATTAGGGTAGAAGGGTAGTAGGTAGTCGAGCGTAGCCCTACTTACGCTTACAAACTGGTAGTTGTAGTGTTATTATTGTAGGCCCATTTAGACTATCATACTAGTAGGCGCAGTAGTACTTTATAGTAGCGTTTGATTTCTACTGCTATGTGTTCTTTAATGTACTTTATTTATCTTATGTACTTGCATTAGTTACTGCTTCTTTTCCAGAATGCGCTAGCATGATTTATTTTCTTGCTTTGCTTGTGCTTATGTTTTATCTTGAGCCGAGGGTCTCTCGGAAACAGCCACTCTACCTATCAAGGTAGAGGTAAGGTCTGCATACACTCTACATGTTGAGTTGTGGAGCCTAATTCATCGCCGACACTATGAAGACCCTACGTAGAGTGTGGAACGCTGATCGATACTATGAATACCCTTCGCCCTAGTTTTCGCTATATATTCTGGGGCGCCATTTTTTTTGTAGGTGAGAAAAAGAGAATTGTAAACACAACTCAATCTGCAGCGGCAAAGTGGACGTAGCTCTCGCATTGAGAGTGAACCACTATAAATTTGTGTTATTTATTCTTCGCTTATTTACTGTTTTCTGATTAGGCTAGTTTATAAGGCATTTCCTTTAAAGGAAAGGGGCTTGTTGGCCCCCTTCAACGCTCTTGATGCCTGCTTTAAGCTTCGTCGGAGATTTTATGGTCCGTCGAATTTGAGACTCAAATCATAACACTATCCTTTTCAGATCCTACGTTGTGAGACTTTATTGAGTATGTTATTGAATATGAAATTTAAAAACAATTTAATGAGCCGTCCATATATAGCCAAAATCCTTTTACTAATGGTTTTCCACCGCCATTCGTTTGATTTTAATACTCATTATCCAGCATCTCAAAAATCAAAGTAGAAACTAGAGCTAGAAAGTTAACAGGAAGTACAGCTATGGCATCACATCTAAATGCTCTTTTGACCCTAAAAATATCTAAATGAGAGTTTTAGGCAGCACGCCGCAGTCCTATTCTATAATGCGCACTCACATATAAATAATTATTGGTCAACAAGATAGATGTGCTTAGTCTATTACTAAAAGATTCCTCGTTACATTTAATAATCACTGCATTATTATGTTCGGGCAAAATATCTCCGACGAAAATTAGAAGTGACAACCCACGGCCTCCAATACTTTGATCTCATCTGTTTGTATTGAACGAAGGTTTAAATCTTACTCCTAATGGTTAAGATTTCAGTATTAAGTCATTTGTTTTCTAGGTTTAAACCTTAATGATCATTTAAATTTTAACTATTATATGTTTTATAAATTAAATTTTATAATCAGTACCTAATGAGTGAATAGATATTAGAATCCTTTGTGAACCTAATTAATCACCACAATTCTTTTTCAATATCACTAGTCATCATATACCATCGCCACCAATCATTATTACCACGACAACTCATACCATTCACTATCCATCCACCATTAGCCACTACAAAATATCATCAACCATTGCTGTCAATCATTGCTATTCGTTATCATCACTACCATTAATATCACTATCATCCACCATATTTACCATCGTCATCACCAAATTTCACTCTATCATCATTGTTAGACACTATTATTAGCCAACGTTGCGCTAGCTACTACATATCCACAATCATCACCACCAGCAAAGTACTATAATACCAACCACCACAGCCGCATTCGAAACCCACAACCAACCCGGTTAGCTATTGTCATCACCAACTACAATATAATTTTTAAAAATACATTCATATAGTGTAGATTAATTAGTATTTTATATGAATTTTATATTTGTTAATTTAATAAAGACAAGTTTTATATTTAAAGATATTGAAAAACAATCTTAATTATTGAGTATTCAAATTCTAATACAATACCTTAATATTCAGATTCAAACTGATCTTAATCAAAGCATGCAAATTGGGCCTTAATACTCTCTTCGGTCACTACAAGAAAGTATAGAATTGACAATAAAATTTTAGAAATAATAAATATATTGTTGCTAAAAAATATAAATGACATCAAAAATTAATATATTATTGCTAAAAACGTAAATGACAACAAAAAATCAATTTCTTGTTGCGAAATTTTTTCGCATCGGAGGTTATTGCAACAATATGCAACAATTTTCGTTGTTGCGAAAAGTACTTTTGGCAACAACATTTAACATATGAGAATGAAAATGTTGTTGACAAATGCCTTTCCTTTTGTAGTGGGTCCAAAATAACTGAAGTTTTATTAATCAAATCAGTTTGGTCTAAAATAAGTGATGCTTTAGAAAATTAAGGAGTTACTTATTTTGAATCTATCCTTAATTTAATAAAGGATTTATAAAGTTTGGGAGATATTAAAGAGTAATTTGAGGAGATATAAAAAAAAATATACTCCCTCCGTCCCAAATTGGTTAAAGGTTGACCAGTTTGGAGAGTCAAACAATTTTTTTTATATTTCTTCAACTCTTTTCATATATTGTGAATTATTAATTATGCATGTTAGAATATTATGTAAATCATATTATTATTATGTATTGATGTAGTATCATTTCATATATGGTAGATAGTAAAATATTAATTAGGAATATTATGTTAATTAGATAGAAGATTATTAGGGATTGATTAGGAAGATTAGACATGATTTACTCTTCCTAATTAAATGTATATGGTGTATTTATTGTTCCCTTTAAGATGAATACATGGAGGAAAATACTTTCAAAGTATTACGTGGTATCAAGAGCTTAAGGAAAGATCCAAAATAATTTTATTTTCTTCCAAATTTTCGGTCCTCTTCATCCCTAGAACCCTAGTTGGCCGAAAAAAATTAAAAAATTCTTCATTTTTTTCTCTTACTCCATTATTGATTATCCTTCATCACAACCAATTATGTCTGAAACCAAATCATCATTTCACCCTGCCCTTACTGTCTTAAACATCAAAATACATGTTTCCATCAAACTAGAAATGAAAACCGTTCATTATGCGACTAGGACGGAATTATTCAAAATATGTTGTCGAGCTCACAAAGTTCTTCATCATATAATTCCTTCGAAAGATGGCAAAGGCAAAGACGTAACAAACGATGCAGACAAGGAATTGTGGGATACACTTGATGCCACAGTCCTTGGTTGGATTTATTCAACAATCTCCATTGACTTGTTGCATACGATAATGGAACCGAATTCAACAGCCATGGCGGCTTGGGAACGCTTGCGAGATATTTTTCAAGATAACCAAAACTATCGCGCTGTTACATTGGAACAAGAGTTCTCAACCATTGACATGGCGGATATTCCTAATGTTTCTACTTATTGTCAACGACTCAAAGTGTTGGCCGATCAATTAAGAAACGTTGGTTCACCGGTTACTAATAACCGGTTAGTCTTGCAATTGGTCGCCGGTCTCACCGATGCATATAGTGGCTTGGGAACTCTAATCCGTCAAAGTAATCCTCTACCACAATTTTATCAAGCAAGGTCCATGCTTGTGCTTGAAGAGTCGGGCTTGGTGAAAAGGGCCTCAACTATTTCAAATTCCGCCATGATTGGCACTCCTTCAAATGATGGTAATTTTTTTTACCCTTCTCAACAAAATATGGGACAAAAAGGACGTAAAAAATAAAAATAAGGGTGAAAATCGCGGAAATCACAAAGGTGGAGGCCACAAAAATTCTGGTGGCGGTGGTAATGGCGGCAACACCAACTCCGGTGGTGGACAGTGGCAGCCGCACGATGGCAGGGGTGGTGGACAGTGGCAACAACACATCGGCAGGGGTGGTAGACAATGGCAGCAGCCCACCGGCTAGCAGTGGCCCTAGGCTATACCACCCAGTCCAGCCCCAACAGGTAATTGGGCCAGGCAGCCCTAGAGGCCCACTGGCCAGCCTCAGTAAAACAACCCATATTATCCTCATAATTGGCAGCAGCAGCAACAGACCCAGCAGGCCCATTTCGCTGGGTCTGTTAGCACAAGCAGTGGCAGTGGGCCTCAGCCGACCTAGTGGCATGAGGCCCATTCAAAAGGGGCCCACCCTACGGAAATTGAGTCCGTCATACACACTCTTGGACTTAATCCACCGGATTCAAATTGGTATATGGACTCCGGAGCGACGTCCCATATGACGTCCTCCCAAGGTAATCTCTCTTCCTATTTTAATTTGAGCAATGATAATGGAATAATTGTCGGAAATGACCATTCAATTCCAATCAAAGGTTATGGTTCTAGCAAATTGTCACCACCAAACCCACCCCTAATTTTAAAGAATGTCTTTCATGCTCCCAAATTAATCAAAAAATTGGTTTCTGTTAGAAAGTTTACAACTGATAATTGGGTATCTGTTCGTTTTGACCCCTTTGGTTTTTCCGTGCATGATTTTCAGACGGGGAAGCTTCTCATGAAATGTGATTAGAAATGGCAGTGGATCCTGGACCCGGTGGATCCAGATCCTTTTTATAGGATATGGATCTTTAAAATTTGGACATGACGGATCCGGATCGGACCCGAATCCATTTCTGACGGATCTAGATCTGGATCTTGTATTTGAGATCCGCATCCAGTCCAGATCCGACCCATGGATCCGTATTTTATTAAATATATTTATAACCTAGAATGTAATTTTAAAAGTATTTTCTTAAAATTGCTAAGCACATCCTTGCAAGTTTAATTCTCAAAACAAGTTTAATTTATCCCCGCGTTAAATCAAAAACCAAAAAATAAAGAGGTAACTTCGATAATAAAATCAATGTTATATTAGTGAATGACTAACATCTCCATAGATAAGTAGTTAAAATTATATTCACTTCATTTGTGAAGATTCCAAGCACATGCAAGTTCTGCATTGTGAAAATACTAGTCAGCATTTTTCACAACTATTGTCATTGTCCAACATTTTCAATTAATAACTCACAATCAAAATGAGACAACGAACAAAATATCTCATATGAAAAATTGAAACACAGTAAACTGTTAGCTAAGTAAAAATCGTTTGTCAGTTCAAAAAAAAAATCTTAGCAAGGTTACATTCTTAGCAAGGCAAAAAATTTTACATGTGGATCCAGATCCGATTCATGGACCCGGTGGATCCGATGGATCCGGATTTGGATATGATTTTTATGGACCCGATGGATCTGTATCCGGATATGGATTCAGGTATGAAAAACGGATCTGGATCCGGTCCAGATCCGATCCGTTGCCATCCCTAGATGTGATAGCAAGGGGGAGATCTATCCAATAAATCCGTCAACACAACAATCCAAGTTTCCATTTGTTTTTGCAACCTTGGCACCATCTCTATGGCACCAACGTTTGGGACATCCGGGAGAGGTTGTTTTGGCCTCTCTTAAATAAAATAATTTTATTTCTTGTACCCAAACACGAACTCTAAATAAGTGTCATTCTTGCACATTTAGTAAACATGTTAAGTTGTCATTTATTTCCTCTACTTCATGCACCCTTTTGCCATTTGATATTTTACATTGTGATATTTGGACATCACCCGTTTTGAGTTCTTCTGGTCATAGATATTATTTGCTTATACTTGATGACTACTCTAATTATTTGTGGACATTTCCTTTGTCAAAAAAATCACAAGTGTTTTCCACTTTTCTCACATTTAGAGCATTCATCCGAACTCAATTTAAACGTGATTTCAAAAATATTCAATGTGACAATGGGAGGGAGTTTGACAATAAACAGTTTTGGGATTTTTTTTTCAAAACAAATGGTCTTCATTTTCGTCTGTCTTGTCCTCATACTTCATCACAAAATGGGAAGCGGAACGCAAAATTAGAACCATAAACAATATTGTTAGAACATCTCTTTCTCATGCTTCACTTCCCCCTGTATTTTGGCATCATGCACTCCAAATGGCCACTTACCTGTTGAATATCCTTCCTCATAAAAATATATCATACCAAGCTCCTCTAAAAATGCTTTATTTACGAGAGCCCTCATATCATCACTTAAGAGTGTTTGGTTGTCTTTGCTACCCCCCTCTTTCCATCCACCACAATCACAAAATTCCAAGCCCGGTCTACTCCATGTGTTTTCTTGGATATCCTACTCATCATCGCGGTTATCAATGTTACAACATTTCTTCCAAAAGAATATTTATAAGTCGTCATGTAATTTTTGATGAAACAATTTTTCCATTTGCTAAGATACATGCCACTAGGACTCATACCTATGATTTTTTGGATAATGATAAGCTTTCATATCTAACACATTTTTTTCACAGCTCGGTACCTATTGCTAGTGTTGGAAACCATAATTCAGGCCCATTGGGCCAAAGATCGATGGCCCAACTGACTGACAGTTTAATGCAGTAGCTTGGGCCTTCGGTTCCGAGGCCTAGTCCCACTGCCGCATAATCTGCCCGGTCCAGCGGCTTGGGCCAGTCCACCACTACGGGCCCAATTCCAGCGCAAGCAATACAGCCCACTGGACCCTCGGTTTCTCACCCCCTCGGTCAGTGGTGTCCATTCCACTAGCCTAACAAATCATCCGGTCACCCGTATTCAACATGGAATTGTCAAACCCAATACCAAATATAGTCTTCACACACAGGTCTCGAAATCATATTTGCCTCGTAATTCAGTGTCTGCTCTAAAAGACCCGAATTGGAAAATAGCCATGGATGATGAATATCATGCTCTAATTACAAATAGGACATGGGATTTAGTACCTCGTCCATCTAATGCTAATATAATTCGATCTATGTGGATTTTCAGCCATAAAAAAAATCTGATGGAACTTTTGAGCGGCATAAAGCCCGTCTTATGGGTGATGGGAAGACATAGCAGGTTGGTGTAGATTGCGGGGAGACATTCAGTCCAGTGGTCAAACCAGCAACTATCAGAACAGTTCTTAGCCCGTCTCTCTCAAAAGGATGGCCACTTCATCAATTGGATGTCAAAAATGCCTTCCTATATGGACACCTCAATGAAACTGTATACATACACCAACTGTTGGGATACGGAGATCCTAAATATCCCAACCATGTGTGTTTGCTCAAAAAATCATTATATGGGCTCAAGCAGGCTCCCAAGGCTTGGTATAAGTGGTTTGCAGATTTTGTGTCACACATGGGTTTTTCGCACAGCCGTTCAGATAATTCCCTGTTTATTTATCGTCAGGGTAATCATACCGCTTATCTTCTTCTATATGTAGATGATATTATTCTAACAACATCTTCAGACCCTCTTCGCAAGAGTATCATGTCACAGCTTAGTTCTGAATTTGCTATGAAAGATCTTGGCCCACTACACTACTTTTTAGGAATTGTTGTGACACGACATACATGTGGATTATTTCTCTCCCAGAAGAAGTATGCATCAGAAATTGTGGAACGAGCTGGAATGTCTTTCTGCAAACCTTCGACAACTCCGGTCGACACAAAGTCTAAATTGAGTGCCATCTCTAGCAAACCTTTTGCTGATCCAACGTTATGCCGCAGCCTAGCAGGAGCTTTACAATATCTCACATTCACCAGGCCAGATATTACCTATGCAGTGCAACAAGTGTGTTTATTCATGCATAATCCAATGGAGGAACATATACATGCTCTGAAACGCATTGCGCGATATATTCAGGGCACTCTGGAGTATGGATTACATCTATACCCGTCCTCTATTTCCAAACTTGTTACTTACACTGATGTATCCACCTCCGGGTATTGCATCTTCTTTGGTGATAATTTAATCTCATGGTCCTCAAAAAGGCAGGCCACGGTATCATGCTCAAGTGCTGAAGCAGAATATCGTGCTGTGGCCAATGTTGTATCTGACTAATGTTGGATTCAGAACCTGTTACTTGAACTTCATTGCCCAATTCCGACAGCAACAATAGTATATTGTGATAATGTTAGGGCAATTTATCTCTGAGGGAATCCCATCCACCATCAACACACTAAACATATTGAGTTAGATATTCATTTTGTACACGAGAAGGTGGCTCGCGGACAAGTGCGAGTGCTACATGTCCCAACGCGTCATCAAATCACAGATATCTTCACAAAAAGACTTCCGCTGATATTATTTGAAGATTTTAGGGACAGTCTCAGCATTCACTGCCCTCCAGCTTCGATGCGGGGGAGTGTTAGAATATTATGTAAATCATATTATTATTATGTATTGATGTAGTATCATTTTATATATGGTAGGTAGTAAAATATTAATTATGAATATTATGTTAATTAGGTAGAAGATTATTAGGGATTGATTAGGAAGATTAGCATGATTTACTCTTCCTAACTAAATGTATATGGTGTATATATTGTTCCATTTAAGGATGAATACATTGAGAAAAATACTTTCAAAGTATTACAATGCAGACTTATAGTACTTTTTATGTAGTTTTTAAATATGTAAATTTTATTATAAAATATTCGAAGAATCAATGTTTAAAATTAAATTAAAAAAAATCGTTTGACTCCCCAAACTAGTCTAAATAACTCTTACGATTAATCCTATTAAATGTTTTTTTTTAATGGGGTGGCAGAAAACATTAAAGTACACTTGAGCCTGGAGGGAGTGTATAGGTTATACTATTACTTCACAAAGTACGAAGTGATCAGCTCAGACCACCCTAATCTTAAATTTAATTACTACTCCCTAGTCCCTGGAAAAGAAAGGAAGGAAGAATGAAAGTTAAAGATCAACACCTTCTATTCACAACATACATATTCTTCTTTTTTTTTTAAAAAAAAGAGATAAAACTTTGAAGTAAAAAATATACTTAAGGGATAATTAAATTAAAATAATTGCTCATTTTGCTGTGTCTAAGTGAGAGGAACATCAGGGGGGCCTTCAGCATCCTTATCTCCTCTTCCATGCTTATATTGTGGGACCACCTGTATGTAGGGATTACAATTAACTTCTTATCTAATGACTTATCTAAATTAGCACATCTATAGTAGAATTAATATTCACGGTGGATATATATGTGCTGTCATATGGAACTATATCAAACTACGTGGCAATTAAAGACTCAATAGGACATGCTTGTTTATTGAAAGGTTTGTTGACATTAATGTAAGAAAAAATAAAACCAACCTGATCTTGTGAGGAAATATCTGATGACTGGGATGACAATCTTCTGGTTTTCTTCTCAACATCTATTCTGCTTCCCTGCTCATGTTGATATCTTAGTATGTTTTGTACAAAAAAATTATCAGACCAATTGTTCAAAGGAAACACTTTGTATATATGTTAACTAAAACATGTAACACGTACCCAACTTCTACTAAGTACTACTATATATACATGTACGAAAAAGATAAAACATTACATATTGGGGGTTGCTGCTAACCACAGTTTTGGTTTAAATTATATATACAACAACATTATACTCAGTGAAATCTCACAACGTGGGGTTTGGGGAGGGTAGAGTGTATGCAGACCTTACAAATACCTTGGTAAGTAGAGAGACTATTTCCGAAAGACCATCGGCTCAAGAAAAGCATAAGCACAAGAAAAAGCAAGAGAAACCGTCAGACCCGTACAAGAAATTTAAAGCAGTATGAAAATGAGAGTAACAAAAGCAAATAAGTCATGATAAAGCATTCTGAAAAGAAAAAAAAGAAACAGTAACTAACGCAGGTAAATAAGATAGACAAAGTACACGAAAGAACATATAACAGCAGAAATCAAAGGACATAGAACTATAAAACAATACTGTGCCTACTAGTATGATAGGCTAAGCAGGACTACAATAATAACACTACAACTACTGGTATGTAAGCGTAAGTAGAACTACGCTCACTACCTACTACCCTTCTACCCTAATATGTGTCCTCCACAACCTCCTACCTAAGGTTATGTCCTCAGTAAGTTGCACATGCGTCATATCCCGTCTAATCACCTCTCTCCAATACTTTTTCGGCCTACCTCTACCCCTCCTGAACCCGCCCATAGCCAACCTCTCACACCTTCGCACTGGGGCATTTGTGTCTCTCCTCTGCACATGGCCGAACCATCTCAATCTCGCTTCCCTCATCTTATCCTCCATCGAGGCCACTCCCACTCTGTCCCGGATATCATCATTTCTGATCCTATCGCTCCTTGTATGCCCACACACCCATCTCAGCATCCTCATCTCCGCAACTTTCATCTTTTGGATGTGCGAAGTCTTGACTAACCAACACTCCGTCCCATACAACATAGTCGGTCTAACCACCACCCTATAAAACTTGTCTTTAAGTTTTGGTGGCACCTTTTTATCGCATAATACTCCAGATATACAAATGAAAAATCCTAGTGATATATATCATATGATGGCAACCAAGAAAAATATCTCTATTTCGAACTATTTTATCTATTTGGTTCAATTTTAATTTTCTTATTATAGGGAGCCAACGGAGAGTGGTAAATGATCAGTTTATATAGCACAATAGAACCCCAGCTATAAATTAGTTGCACTTTATCTTTTTAGATCTTCTGAAAACACCACAAAACACAAATCATCATATGTAGACCCATTTCTGGATCCAGTCATGAGTTCGGTAGAATCTAGTGTTTTGATCAAAGTATATATAGCAAGGTGAAGCTCAATTAATATATATTTTAAAATCAACACTCTTAATTTAGAACCAATAAAGGTCTAAATTCTAGATCTGTCAACTTATTTAAAGACTGGTAAATACATGCTCTCATTTGCTCCGTGCACATTATCTAAAGAATCCACATTATTTTTCTTATAGCGCATGCAACAAATTCAACATATAGTACATATGATGTTTGTTAGCTGGGGGTTCTAGCTATATAGCCCCAGCTAACAAGATATTTTGATAAATTCATCGATAACCTGTCGTTAAATAAAATTAACGACAAACTTTTTTCTATTTATTGACAAAAGTTGTCAGTCGCTAATTCAAATAATTACCTGAAGTAGAAAATCTGCGTCGTCTTTCCTTGGGAGTATCAAGGGTTGAATCTGTACTATCAGGCAAATGGCGGTCGAGCGGAAGAAGTGGGGTGGCGTTATTGTTCTCCAACAAGGCTCGAACAAATGAAGCTTCAATGGAGTTCAAGAAATGAACATGTCTTTCATTTGTCCAGTACATACTACTTGACTCTCTTTTTCTATTGTTCTTGTTATGATCCATGTGGTTGGTCTGATTTCGCTTTTCTGCTCTCTGCTATACTTTTCAAAGCCAATTAGGATATTTAGGGCTTTTTATATGATTATCTTCACATTGGTGAGGTGGGGTACGTCGTTATCATACATTTACGCCACTATATATTTCTCGCAGGGGTCGTTTGGTTTTTGGTTTAAAAGCAAGGCAGAAATTATTGATGCAACAATTGTAATGATTGAATTAGTAATGTAAAGGTTACAATACATACTTTTTAATTTATAATACGGATATTATAATATAGAAATCATTTATTATTTATTATTGATTGTTTGATATGGTGTTTAAAAATAATTGAAAGAAATAATCCCCTTGATTATTTTTATTAATTGACAAGTATATATACAAGTTACATATTTCCATAATAGGAGAATCCTATTCCTATTCTACTCCTAAAACTTTATTCTACCATAATTCTAACTATACAATTATGGTAAGTGTACAAGACTAATTAAGATAACATTTACACTACAATATTACAACAATATATACCATATATACATATCCTATATAGCCCGTGATGGGCTACTGGTTACTGCCCGTGATGGGCCAGTGATGGGCCTTATCCAAGACTGCTTTGCTCAATATGCCCGTGATATACACTATGTATACCAAGTGTATATCACGAGTATATACCTTGTTTAACACCCCCCCCCCCCCACAGTCATAGCGGGCGATTTTCGAACGCTGTGACTGACCCTAAAATCTTCAAAGAGTACCGAGGGAAGACCTTTTGTAAAGATGTCTGCAACTTGATATCGTGACGGGACATGACATACGTGTACCTGACCCCGAGCAACCTTTTCACGGACAAAGTGAATGTCCATCTCGATATGCTTAGTGCGTTGGTGCTGAACCGGATTACCTGACAGGTAGATGGCACTAATATTATCACAATACACTAAGGTTGCCTTCTGAATGGGACAATGAAGCTCTAAAAGCAAGTTACGTAACCAACATGATTCTGAGACCACATTAGCTACCCCTCGATATTCTGTCTCGGCACTTGAGTGGGATAGAGTCGCCTGACGCTTCGCAGACCAGGAGACAAAGTTGTTGCCAAGAAACATACAATAGCCAGCATCTGTGTATGAGACAAGTGTGGATGTCGATGAAGGATACAAATGCAAACCATAGTCCAGTGTACCCTGAATATACCGAATGATGCGTTTGATTGCATTCATGTGCTCAACTCTGGGATCATGCATGAATAAACACACCTGCTGAACATCATACGTCATATCATGTCTGGTAAAGGTAAGATACTAAAGGGCCCCTGCAAACCTGCGATAGCGGGTCGGATCCTCGTAAGGGACGCCTGCCGCGACACCAAGCTTGGGCTTAGTATCAACTGGAGTGGAAGTGGACTTACAGGATGACATCCCGACTCTCTCGATGATCTCAGCTGCATACTTTCGTTGAGACAAAAACTATACATCTGAATGACGCTTGACGGCAATCCCCAAAAAGTAATTCAAAGGCCCTAAGTCTTTCATAGAAAACTCAGAGCTGAGCATGGTCATGATAGACTGGCGTAAGGCATTGGAAGAGGTAGTCAAAATGATATCATCCAAATACAACAGAATGTAGGCCAAGAACGAACCACGACGGTAGAAGAACAACGAATTATCTGACCGGCTGTGAGTGAACCCAATAGTCGACACATAGTCAGCAAACCTTGTATACCAGGCCCGTGGTGACTGCTTAAGCCCTTCTTCAACAAACAGACATGATGAGGATGGGTGGGATCCCTGAACCCCAACGGCTGATGCATATAGACTGTTTCCTTGAGATCACCATGTAGGAAAGCGTTCTTACTAATTGTGGTGGACGGGAATAACGTATAACACAAGCACCCAAAAACCCGAAGATGAGAATAAGAAGGATTCTTATTATATAAAATTTGGAGGGGGGAAGAATATGTCAGATCTTTGGACGGAATTATGTTTAGCAGATATGTGGTCATTTGTAGAGCATGATGCCAACAATATGGGGGGTATGGAAGCATGAATTAAGAGAGTGCGGATAATGTTATTTATGGAACGAATTTTGCGTTCGGCTTTCCCATTTTGTGAAGATGTATGAGGACAAGAAAAATAAAAATTGATCCCATTATTAGCACAGAACTCTCAAAACACCCTATTGTCATACTCTTTCCCATTATCACATTGAATATTTTTTATTTCTCTTTCGAATTGGGTACTAACGAATGCTCTAAATTTTATGAAGACGGAAAACACTTGAGATTTATTTGCAATTGGAAACGTCCATAAAAATTTAGAATAATCATCCAAAAAGAGAACATAATACTGATGACCTAACGAACTGAGAACAGGAGACGTCCATAGGTCGTTATGAATAATATCAAATGGCATTGAAGTATAAGAATTTGAGTCTACAAATGGCAGCTTAACAATTTTTCCTAATGAACAAGATTGACAAATTGGAGTACGACTCGTACCCTTACAAGAAATAAAATTATTTTTATCTAAAACTAATAAAATAGGGGATCCCGGATGACCAAGGCGAGCATACCACAAGGAAGGAGAAATGGCTGCAAAGGTTGATGGCAAAGCTTGACTCGATGGGCTGAAACCGAGCGTGATAGGATAAAGATCTCCCCTACTATCACACCTCATGAGAGGACTCCCCGTCTTGAAATCCTTCATAGAGAAACCAAAAGGATCAAATTCAACAGAAACGAAATTGTCAGTGGTGAACTTTCGGACAGACGCTAAGTTTTTAATCAATTTGTGGGCATGTAAAGTATTTTTTCAAGATAAGGGATGGATTGGGGGAGACAACATTTTTTTACCATAACCCTGAATTGGAATAGAGTTGTCATTACCAACAATTATACCCCGAGGGTTGCTCAAATTGGAATAAGATGAGAGAGTACCTGAATCGGATGTCATGTGGGTAGTTGCACGGTATCCATATACCAATTTAGGTCCGGTTGAGTCAAACCCAATGTGTGCATTGCGACCTCGATATCGGTCTGAGTGGGGCCTGCTGCATGGTGAGCTTGCGGAGGCCGAGGCCCAAGAATTCCAGACCTGGGCTGTAACTGCTGGAGCTGGGCGTACTGGGCCAGTGGGCAGTGGGCCGTTGGGGCTGCTGGAAGGCCCACTGTCCAGTCGCTGGAATGTGTTGTGGAGATGGACCGTAGGGCTACTGTCCACTGGTCCAAGCCCACGGCCTAGAGGACCAAGGCTAAGACCACTTGGTCAATGGCCTATTGTAACCTAGATGGGGTCCACTGCCACTGCTTTGGCCACCGTGACTGCCGCTGGAGCCGCCGCGTTAGCCCCCGCGATTTTTCCCATTATTTTTCCGACCATTTTTGTTGCCCCCGTGTGATTGGTTTTGGTTCGAATTGTTACCAAAATTTTGAGGACTAAAGGAGGAAGTCATCATGACCACGGGACTAGTATTAGTAGCCGCCTTTTTAGCCAAACCGGCTTCTTCCAAAGTAAGCATGGAGCGGGCTTGATAGAACCTTGAAAGATGATTACTTTGACGAATGAGAGTTCCAACGCCACTATAGGCCTCGGATAGGCCAACAACCATCTGTAAAACAAGACGATCTTCACTAACTGGCCCACCAACGTTGCAGAGTTGGTCTGCCAATTCCTTCAACCTTTTGCAATATGCTGAAACGTTCGGAAAATTTTCCATGTTGACGTGGGAAAAATCATGTTCAAGAGTAACTGCTCTGTAATTTTGATTATCCTGGAATATGTCACGCAGTCTATCACATGCAGCCATCGCCGTAGCGTCTGGCTCAATAATCGCTTGCAATAGGTCGGTGGAGATAGTAGAATAAATCCACTTAAGGACGGTGGCATCAAGTGTTGCCCATAACTTAGGATCATCCTCGCGTTTAGGCACCTCCGTATCATCAGAAGCCGCGGGGATTATGTGATGGATGACTTGATGCGAACGAGCGTGAATTTTGAATAACTCTGCCCACGTCGCGTATTGGACGTTTTCTATTTCAAGAATTAACGGGATATGATTCTTGATGTTAGAAACAACAAGGGCAGGGTGAAACGTGTTCTTTGACGTAGACATAATGAAAGAACAAGAGGGGAAAGGGAGATTTGTAAGAGAAATTTTGAGAGCAGAAGAAAAAAATTTGGTAAACCCGAGTGGGGGGGGTCTCGGCCGAGAGGAACACAAAAATTTGGGAGAGAAAATTTTTGTTTGACCTAGACTTTTGATACCATGAAAGAAATAATCCCTTGATTATTTCATTAATTGACAAGTATATATACAAGTTACATATTTCCATAATAGGAGAATCATATTCTTATTCTGCTCCTAAAACCTTATTCTACCATAATTCTAACTATACAATTATGGTAAGTGTATAAGACTAATTAAGATAACCTTTACACTACAATATTACCACAATATATAACATATATACACATCCTATACAACCCGTGATGGGCCACTGGTTACTGCCCGTGATGGGCCTTATCCGAGACTGCTTTGCTCAATATGACCGTGATATACACTATGTATACCAAGTGTATATCACGGGTATATACCCTGTTTAACAATAATTTATATCTTAAATTATTAATTAATCCTCGCATTCTTATTAGATATTCTATCTCGTAGTTGGGATCGGAGCTCAGTAGCAAAACTAGAAAGTGTTCAAGATTTAATATGTAGGTATAAAATGTGATTTTTGACTTATGTATGCAATATAATTTTTTCTATTTATAGTGTATTCTTCTAACGAAATATGATCAAGATTTAATGTGTATGTATAAAAATAGTTTTTGACCTATATATAGTAAGTACAATATAATTTTCTCTGTATAAAATATAATCTTCCGATGAAAGAGTGTCCAATTGACCATATTTCGGTCTATGTAGTTCCCCACTGCCGGAGCTACAATATTTTGTAGAAGAGATTAGTTATGTGAAAGGGAAAAAGTGAAACAAAACACAATATAAATTATGCTAAATTTTATGTGGGGATTATTTTCTCCACTACCAACCAACCATCACCTTAGGGTTAAAAAAAAAGAGGAACTGCTAATATGAAGAGGGTAGACCAAACATCTACTCTCCCTTCCGATACAACATGTGTCTTTTCTTTATTAAGTACTCCTGTCTTGTTTTTCTTTTTGGAAGAGTGTGTGCTTATTGCATTTATTGAGTACAATGGCAAGAGGGTGCCTAAACTTTTATAGCAAAATGGAAATCAAAATTGGTTACATGTTGCATTCGTTTGTAAACGTATTTATTTTGTGGGAAATTAACACAATCTGCTGCTTGCTCATATGCATTATTGATAATAATAATAAGAGACCAATCAATTATCATTACTGGCGGAAGGGAATTTAAGAAAAAATCTTATGTCAAATAAATTCAACAACTTACATAATACAATATTATTTTTACCCTATTTACATAATATATATTTCACATTACCTTGCATCCCTCTGTCCGCCACTGATTGCTACCACAACCTTATTTTCCTTTTTACACCCTTTATTTTAAGGAGGGAAGAAAAATGAAATATTCTGTATTTGGTTAGTTCGATCGTGGAACTAGTTTCTTTAAGAATAAATATTCATTGTGTTTTCTATATTCTACAACAAAAGAAATTCTATGAAGTTCGTCTCCTTTTGATACAACTCTGTCTTCACTATTTCTCGATAATACATAAGTTAGTATGTGAATACGTTTATCCTTTTCATAATGAATATTATAAATAGCTTGTATTTGACCTTCTTCTTAAGACATTGTAGATTAGAGTAAAATATAAAATTGTAACAGATGTATTTAATACTTGCTTGTATAATTTTTAAATAAGCTGAAGCTTTGGTTATAACTTATAAATAAAAAAGAACCGTATGTTCAACAAAATATCTACTACATGTTAATAAGTCAAAGAAGAACAAATAGTACGAGAGGATTTCCTCCCAGCATTCCTCTTAGTATTTGTACCAAGTTATACATATTTCAGAAAAGTGGAAAACCATGAAGAGCGTGAAGCACAATGTATGTAGTGGTGCGAGTGTAACAAAACTCAAAGAGTTCAAAATATCTGTGGAATAAGACATACTATATAGATATTTTGGTGACAAGGGTATCATCAAAGAGTCCTTTACCGAATAAATAAATAAATACTTTCACCGTCAAAAGTGCACCTTTTATTATCTTTGGCGATGACGATAGATCGAAGGTGGGGATATTGTTATGTTATCCAATCCTACTTCATTGATTTTTTTTGTTTGTCATTATCAACATGATGTGTTTCGGTTCACATGAAATATCGGTGAATTTTAAGCTTTGTTAATGATATTTCATGTAGGCTTCCTGTTATTTCATTTAGATATTTTTTGATGACTTGATAAATTGTGTGAATTTTACATAAAATAGGCACGTGAAGACGAAAAAATGATTTTTTTTTATTTTCTTCTTCTTCTTTTTCTTTTTTTTCTTTATTCCTTTTTTTTTTCCTCCACTTAATATTACCTGTTGGTACTCTATCGGACTTTATAAAGCAGTACGGGATGTAAATAACTATTACAAATGTTCGAAAGGATAAATAAATGGTCAATCTTCAAAACTGCCGCAAGTGCGTTGTGTCTTGAATCTTGATCATCTTGCAAAGCCAACTTTGAGAAGCTCGCCGTATGAAGTATGTTGTGTCTTGAATCTTGATATCCCGAAATCAAGAAACAACTAAATACGGAAGGTTACAACGTTGTGTGTTGAGTCGAGGATAGCCCTCTATCCTTAAGACAAGATTGCCCCGTATATATGCTTTTACGTTAGCGGGCAATAGTCTCCCAAGATAAAACAACACTTTAATCTCAACACTACAAAGCCAATAGGTTGAGCCTGTCGAAGAAAACAAATATGACTCGACTTTTTGAAGATATGGAATAGGAAGGAAGAGTTTCTCTTTACTCTTCTCTTTTGTCTCTGTGTATATAGTGTATCTCTCGTAGTGTATATCTTGTGTATACGTGAGGGTTTGGTCTTTGTTTTTGGTCGATTTTCAGCCACCTGTTTTTTCTTGATTTTTCACCTTCGGTTTGCTTGATTTTTCACCCACCGGTTTTCGATTTTTCGGTGTCTTTTTTTCGTCTGTTTTGTGGCCTATTTTTCGTCTATATTCGCCACCGAATTGAGCCAAATGAAGCTCAATATATAGCATAGAGAAGGGTCTGTCCAACCGCCAAAACATGGTCGTTAATGGCCATTTAGGAGGGCATTAAAACGACCAAGTAATGGTTGTTAATGGCCATTGAAGGTCTTATTTAACCGCCCAAGTAATGGGTCGTTAATGGAGGAGTTAATCGCCTAAGTAATGGCTGATTAATTCCTCAAAAAATAGTCCCAACGGTAGGCGAGAAAAAGTCTCTAAAAATTTCGGGGACCAAAGCGTAAATATTGAAACTTCGGGGACCAAACTCGTACATATAAAAGAATTATGGTCCAAAGCGTACATATGAAACTTCGGGGATCAAAGCGTACATCCGCGCGAGTTCTCGGTCCAAAAAGATAATATCAGAAAGGCCCACAGCCCACAGCCCACGACCCGTGACCCGTGACCCGAGCCCGAGCCCGAGACCGGACCGGACGGGACGGGCGCGCGGCGGCGGCGCGCGTGTGGGCTTAGCCTTGAACCCAAGCACATCTAGGTCTTCCCTCCTTTAAACACATGGGATACCCCTTGGGGATCCAAACCCTTTACCACATAAGAAACTTATATAGAGAGCAATTCTTCCTATTCCCACCGATGTGGTAGATTTGTCCCACACCACATTTTCATGTCTCAAACACCTTACTTCGTGGACCAATATCTCTTTCATTTCTCAACGAAATTAGACGATTCTTGGCCCTACGGTCATCTACTCACTTCGTAGATCATGCATGTGCGAAGAGACAAGGTCTCCAACATGCGAAACACTAGTGTTTAATTCATCAAAGATGGGTGGACGCATCTCCCCACCAAAGGCTAATTTCCAACAATCCCCTCTATGAAAGAGAGATTGTGGCGCACGCACAAGGTGCCTACATTTCAGCAATCTTTCAGCGAAAAGATATTGCATCAGGAGAGGTAGCTTTCGCTTTGAACCTTCCCTAGTTGAAACCATCGGACTTACTTACTGCACTGTGAACGTGATGTCTTGAACCGTCAGTGTTTAGTGTAAGCCAAGACAACGATATCAACACAATAACTCTTCTTATTCATTTTCCTTCTTACGTTTCTGTCCGTTGTGGCCATGGACACACTTGGATTCTTAAGTACGTTCATTTGAGTCGGCCATCCTCGCACTTAAATAGGTGATCTCCTACAAAGTATCCTGATATACCCCACTTCACAAGTGTTAGGAATCATTAAAAGTTCCCCCAACCTTAACCTCAACCGTTTGAGGATCTTTTAAAGGTTTGGAAGCTTAACCTTTACCCACCATGCGAGCGACACTTTAATGTCTATCGCGGGAACGACTTTGGATTCATGTTTCCGTACAGAAATCATCATCCGAAGTGCTTCTTGCTTCCACCGAAGCGCTCAACTAAACCTTTTGCAGCTTAGTTTTCCCATTGAACCACATTCTTGGGATCTCCAATCAGTATGGTTGGGTTTCCACCGCAAAGGTTCGTATTGTTTGGGTTTTAAGCCAATTCCCCTAGACAGGCAAAGAACACTTGATCTCGGGTAGTCCTTAGTTAGTAAAAGGATGTGACACCCGTGATAATCAACTGCCATACGGTCTTATATCTCCGACGGATCCTAAAAGATATGTCCAGACGCCGTCATCCGTGTCCTTCCTGAAGTCGACCGGCTAGCCACAGTGTATCACTGCTGAAGGCACGGGTTTCTCCCAATAAGGGACGTCCTCTAAAGAGTCGTGAAGTTACTCAACTTCTTTCATGCTTTGTATAAAGCGATAAACCCCGATTCCATCATGAATCGGCCGATGCAAGTTTGCTTAGAGGATTTTCCAAGAACCACCATACACATTTACTTGTGGCTTTGGTGTTCTTCATATCCGATGTCCGGTTTGCATCACAATGTTCTCTCGAACCATTTGGACATCCGAGAATACTATAATCCGTAGATAAGTGAATAATTCGATATCGTCATATCCGACTTAACGCCTTTCTATTGATCATGTATTGAAATCATCGGTGAACCTTAGTTCAACTCGATCTCGCTTTGTAAGACGATACCGAAGTCGGTTGTAGTGTGTACAATACATTGAACTACACGTGACACGAGCATATCGCTCCTTGTCTATGGGTGCACCATGATTCCAATCAGTTCTATGATTCATATCCATTGGTGGCTTCAACGAGACCGTCAACTATCGACCGATCCGTTAGATGTCTTAGAAATCCAATTCCAAAGATGTCATCGTGATACCCATATCTTTCATATCGAGACTTTGTTTCAATATGACTTTTACTTTTAGATCGTTGATTCTCCAATCTGTTGGCATTCTTACTTCGAGTCAATGTTTCGTGGTCGATTCATTGTTCTGTTTTATTTGAAACTTTCGGGACCAAAATGTAAACATTTCGGGGACCAAAATGAAAGTTCGGAAGAAGCCCAACGATCCGCAAATCAAGTCGATTCTCTTCTTCCAACTCTACGGTTGGGAAGGCTAATTCAACATTCATGCCACGCAAGACCGCAATGGCCCCTGGATGTGAAGCTACTCACGGGGAGCACATCTTACAACCCAAAGGTTCTTTTCCGGAGGAAGATCAACCATTACGCAAGTATGGTTCTATATGATAGAGTCTATTTCTCTCTTTGTAGCTTCTTTCCAAAGCGGCGCTTTTGGAGATGACAATTATTTATTAATTGTCCATGGTTCGTTCTCAACCATACAAGCTAGAAGGTATGGAACAAGTCTTTGTCCCCTCTTTGCTCCTTCTCGGTTCAACATCTAGAATCCCCGAGTTCGAGATCCGGAATATTAAGTTCCGGATAGCCGGCAACTTTCTAGTCTGTAGATACGGAACGTCCGATTCCGGACATCGAGCCCTCGCGGATTCTTGTTAACCTTGAGCAATTACTCCTTTTTCCTTTTTCAAGGAAAGCTATCTTAAAAGAATTCAAAGCATTCTTTGATGCCAAGAGGCGATCAAGCACTACTCTTGTTATTTACGAGATCCGGTGGATATGCAATCTACGATCTTAGGTCGAACTTGACCTGTCTCGGTAGTCCAACTTCTACCAAGCCATCACAACTTTTGTATGTGAGATCATTTCCATGTCTCACACGGAGAGTTATCCTTATCCTTATCCTTATGCGGAGTTCTGTTGAGAATCGCATTAGCGGTAAGGATCGCCTTGCCCTACATAATTTAGGCGTACGGGTTTGCGCTTGGCTAACACCGTTAGACTGAGGAGAGTAATGAGCAGTCGTTTAATGAACGATGCTTCACATTCTCCCCCTCTATCACTACGAATTTCTCAATCCGTAGGCTTAGTTGATATTCAACTTCTGCTTTGTAGCGCTTATCCGCTTCAACAACTTCATCTTTGCTTTTTAACAAACAAAGGATTCCATACGTTGTACCATCATCAATGAAGATCACAACGTACTTGTCTCCCCCCTCTATTTTGTATAAACTTCAAATCACCCAAGTAGGTGTGACTAAGTTTTAGAGGAGCAGTGCTTGTTTCGCTATTCCCTTGACGGAATTTGGAAATGTGATTTTGCCTCTTCATCTACCTCACATTTATTTTGAGGGTTTATGTCGAAGAAGGCAACAATCTCAACATCGTTAGCTTTTGAATGACTTGCTATTTAACGTGTCTTAATCTATGATGGCATAGACGCACGGATTACAAATATATCATTCATTTGGCTACAGACATACTGTACCATTCTTAGTTATCACAGACCTGTTGGACTAATCTCAAACCTGCTTGACCAACAGCGTCCCTTAAACCAAGTTAGGAATATGTATCGCCTCATATTAGAGTGATCACAATCCATGAAGTCCTATTGAGGACAACCTCTCCAACCCCTTCTACTTTAGAGGTGGCGTTGCTTCACATGAACAACCTCTTGCCCGTGGTTAGGGCGTAATCGGATCATATGTGATCTAGATACTCTGGCCTACTCCAGTTGCTTTGGCAGACTGAGTGTCCAATTTCTTTACTGCCTTTCTTTAGGCCTTCGAGATCATTCAGGACCTGGAAACTCGGCCCACCTTACTAGGTGTCCATTACTTTTCCTATGAAATGAATTTTGGCCCCACTCCAGTCGCCGGGAGGCTTTGTATGACTGAGTGTCCAATATAATCATACCAAAGGAATTTTGGCCCACTCCAGTCGCCCGGAGGCTTTGTATGACTGAATGTCCAATATCATCCTATGAAGGATCTTCTGCCAAATAATATGACAGGCTCAACGTCTTTAACTTTTAGACTCTTTCCGTTAAGATTGGTGCCCAGGCGCTTAATTAAGAGTGGTAACAGTTTTCACACAGTTAGTGGATCTTTCTCCATCGTATGTGCGAACATACTTTACACACTTTAACAATTACACTTAAAAGAACGGATCTTTTTAAGTCATTTACAAATCCAATCTTTAAACGGGAAAGACAATGAGATTAACCTTCTGATTTTAAAGCGTAAGGAATATAAATTATTTTCATATTCCTCTTTACTTTAATCCATTTTAATCAGACATCATTTACTCTTTATTCTTGACAAGTAAGAAAAACTACTTATCCCAATTTCGGATTCTGGCTCACTTCAGTCACTTCATCAAACTGAGTGTCCAGTTCCTTCTTACCGTTATTCGGATCTTTTGTCTGGGATAGATACAGGCCTTCTGCTGCAAGATAGAAGTACATCTTCAGTCTTCTCCTCTTATCCCAGTTGACATCCTCAGGCTCTCGAGAGCGCTTGTTCCCACCGTCTTGGTAGCGGTGACACCATGAACACGTTCATCATCATCACTCTCTTCTACCCAGAAAACCATTGCCATATCCAGATTTGGTCACACAACTTTTGACCGACATCTTTCGAACACTAATAGTAATACTATACAATCTTGTCTTAAGTTGTTGGTACTCTATCGGACTTTATAAAGCAGTACAGGATGTAAATAACTATTACAAATGTTCGAAAGGATAAATAAATGGTCAATCTTCAAAACTGCCGCAAGTGCGTTGTGTCTTGAATCTTGATCATCTTGCAAAGCCAACTTTGAGAACTGCCGCAAGTATGTTGTGTCTTGAATCTTGATATCCTGAAATCAAGAAACAACTAAATCTGGAAGGTTACAACGTTGTGTGTTGAGTCGAGGATAGCCCTCTATCCTTAAGACAAGATTGCCCCGTATATATGCTTTTATGTTAGCGGGCAATAGTCTCCCAAGATAAAACAACACTTTAATCTCAACACTACAAAGCCAATAGGTTGAGCCTGTCGAAGAAAACAAATATGACTCGACTTGCTGAAGATATGGAATAGGAAGGAAGAGTTTCTCTTTACTCTTCTCTTTTGTCTCTGTGTATATAGTGTATCTCTCGTAGTGTATATCTTGTGTATACGTGAGGGTTTGGTCACTTTGTTTTTGGTGATTTTCAGCCACTTTGTTTTGCTGATTTTTCACCCCGGTTTCTTGATTTTTCGTTGTCTTTTTTTCGTCCGTTTTGTGGCCTGTTTTTCGTCTATATTCGCCACCGAATTGAGCCAAATGAAGCTCAATATATAGCATAGAGAATGGGCTGTCCAACTGCCAAAACATGGCTGTTAATGGCCATTTAGGAGGGCATTAAAACGACCAAGTAATGGTAACGTTAATGGCCATTGAAAGGTCGCCAATCGCCAAGTAATGGGTCACATTAATGGAGGAGTTAATCAGCCAAGTAATGGTTGATTAATGGCTGATTAATTCCTCAAAAAACAGTCCCAACGGTAGGCGAGAAAAAGTCTCCGTAAATTTCGGGGACCAAGCGTAAATATTGAAACTTCGGGGACCAAATCGTACATATAAAAGAATTCTCGGTCCAAACCGTACATATGAAACTTCGGGGATCAAACTCGTACATCCGGCGAGTTCTCTCGGTCCAAAAAGATAATATCGAAAGGCCCACGGCCCACGCCCCCGCCCCGTGACCGTGACCGTGACCGTGACCCGAGCCCGAGCCCGAGCCCGAGACCGGACGGGACGGGCGCGCGGCGGCGGCGCGCGTGTGGGCTTAGCCTTGAACTCAAGCACATCTAGGTCTTCCCTCCTTTAAACACATGGGATACCCCTTGGGGATCCAAACCCTTTACCACATAAGAGACTTATATAGAGAGCAATTCTTCCTATTCCCACATATGTGGTAGATTTGTCCCACACCACATTTCCATGTCTCAAACACCTTACTTCGTGGACCAATATCTCTTTCATTTCTCAACGAAATTAGACGATTCTTGGCCCTACGGTCATCTACTCACTTCGTAGATCATGCATGTGCGAAGAGACAAGGTCTCCAACATGCGAAACACTAGTGTTTAATTCATCAAAGATGGGTGGACGCATCTCCCCGCCAAAGGCTAATTTCCAACATTACCATTACTTGAGAACATGTGACATTTTTTGTATAAATATCAAAAATGAATTTTCCTTTTAAAAAAAAAGAATTTCAGCCAAAAAAAAAAATCACCCCGTAGGAAAAAAATCATCTTTTCTCTTTCATTGACATATAACTTTAATTAATAAAATAAAAATATAAAAAAATGGCAGGCAGGCCCAATAAATCAGCCTAAAATAAACATATATGAATTTTTTTTTAAAAGTTCACTGGCAAATTTTTCCGGCAAAAACCATTCATTTTTCGGTGAAAAATATGTGGAATTTGTTTAGAAATATTTTTTAATTAATTTTTGCTAAAAAATCTTTTTTCCCCATAATTTATTTTAACTATTATTTCGGACCCAAATGTCAAATGTAATCAGTTAATTGTCTACTTTGTTACGTCATCAACGAATGTGTTACACACACTTTACATATTTGACTGAGTCAGCAAAAAGTGTCTAAATGAAACAGTAAGAGCCCACCGGATGTGTTTAAATGAAACAAAGCTTATTTGAGGTGTTTAAGTGAAAAATTTTACCGACCACAAGGGACCGCGATGGGTTCAACGTAGTAAAAATTTTAAGAACATTTAATAGATTAGGGAAAATAAATACTACAGAATTTGAGAAAACATTACTGATCAACTCACGTGAACTTGATAACTTTAATGCTAGATCTATCTCTGCATGAAACCAAAACACAAACGAAAATATCACCTTTTTCAAACAAAAAAATTATGAAAATACTATTGAAAAATATGCTTACATAGTATTTTATTTTATTTAACTATTTTGGGTTATATGGTAGTCATAAACCTGAATCAATTATAGTGAGATAATTGGATATTGGTCGTGCACTTAATGTACTTATTGTGTCTAGTGAAGCGGTAATATAGGCTTAGCCCAATAAGGCCCTTAATGAGAGAACCCATTAGGATTTTAATATTTTCAGCTAGGTCCCACCTCTAACACTTATATAAGACACATATTTGGCCCATTCGGATGATCATTTGAGACATACTAAAAGGTGTGTGGTTGTTGTCTCATTGGCGCCATGACAACGAGATAGATAGAGGGGAGGACTCAGTCCGTCTACAGTCAAGTTTGGTATGATTTAAACATGTACGTCGTTTGATCATACTAACCCTTATTGTTTTGTATTCTATTCTCATGTTCGATCTAGAAATTCATTGTGTTAATTATCGAACACGTGAGATCATATCTTAGAAAGCATGAATTGGGATGAAAATACTTTGATTAGTAAGAATTAGGGATTTGTAATCCCGAAACTAGTTATTGTAATTTCATGTCAAAATATTTGCAAATTTGGATTGGGACCTTTGGACTCATGTTTCTCTCATTGAGAGGTTCGGTATCGTATGTGGTTCGTCTTCTGACTCTTAAAATAGAAAAGTAATTGTTAGTGAAATCTTGATTTGTTAGTGATGTTGACATCCAACTTTTGCCCTCCAAAATTTTTAATTAACTAGTCGAGTTTCTTGAGTTTAAAACAAAAATAAAATATTTGTCCAAAAATCATAAAAAAATACTTTCTAACTAATTTTGGTATTATTTTGCTATTTCATTGGCAAAATGGTCCAATATATATTTCGTATATCTTCCATATAATTTTATGTATTTATGTCTATCTTTTAAATTTGAAAAAAAATCAATTTATATAAGAAACAAGTATTTTAATTAAGTACTTTTTGTAATTAAAGAAATTACTGCAATAAGTTGATTATTGAGAAAAGAAATACTTTTACTTTGTTTAAGTCAAGAAGCTTAAATTAGTTAATTAAATAATTAATTTATCTCAATTTTATTGCAACTTGACCGGATTTTAAAGATTTGGTTTTGATTTCAAATTTAGCGAAACTGAAATTTCTCACAAAAATAGGTTATGATTTAAATTCATTTATGGTCACCCTTTTTAGCCCCAATTCAGCCCATTTTAATTCCTTTCTTTTCCGCACAAATCACCCCAAATCGTGCAAGCCCAATCGGACAGCCCGAACCGACCCATTTTTTTAACCCACCAGAACGCCCAAAAGCACCCTTTTACGTATAATTTTTTTTTTTCAGTTGATAAATTTCAGATTTTATTGGGATTTTTTGTCCAACTGCTGAGAATTCGCCTCGAGTATTGATTATATCCTGATTTAGCCAAACAAGTGTGACATGAATTGGTATTTTTTGTCCATCTGCTTTGGCTACTTCTTTTTTTCTTCACTCAAAACTCGTATTTCTGTTTATAACTCCCTTTTTCAAATTCCTCATCTTCTTTTTTATGTATGAAATTCAATACGGGTTCTCCCTTCATCTTCCGCATTAGGTACTAGATCGAGTCGGCCTCTTATTTAACCCCAAAGACGAAGCAGAAACCTGGGCTTGACGCCCAAACAGACATACAACAGCAGCCGCGGATAGAAGGCTAAACCATGAGTAAAAATAGCATAGAATAAATATGATTTTCTTTATACAATAATTGGTGGGCCAATATACCTACCAACCCGTAGCTTTATGTCATTCTTTTATCTATTGCATTTGCTTATTTGTAAAAAACCTAAATATTATTGGAACCCTTAAGTAGAATTTAATTATATAGAGTTGCTAATATTTTAATGTCTTTAACAATAAATGAATTTTCGGATATGTTTAATAAAAAATGAATTTTTCGGTCATTGGTTTATATATTCTCAAGTTTCCCAAAACTAATATCTTTGCAAATAAATGAGAATAACTTAGTTTAAATTTACAAAAGAAAGGAATATGATTTTTCTTAACTTGGCAATAATTTCAAAAAAAATCAAATCTTGAACCATAGTTGTTTCTTTCAAACCCAAGTTTGGCTATCCTTTAAATAATTAAAAATCCGTTATTAACTATAGTTCGGACTAAAAGGGAACAAAACCCTTAATGGTTGACCTCTTTTTATAAAAAATAAAGACTTCATTTTACTAAAGTTATATTCTAATCCTCTATTTTACATAAAAAGTGTTGAAAATTTACTATGAATTAAGTTTATCCCATTATTTATGACTCTAACAATTGGGGCCCCGCACGTAGGAAATGTCGTTTCCACACACGTGCACACGTAGTGCCAAGTATCGCAAATTTTATTAGTGAAAGAGATATTGGTACGTAAGTGAGACGTTTGAGACATAGAATGATGGACGGTTATTGGCCAAATGACAAAGTATTCCACGTTGGTAAACGAAGGAAGAAGTATAAGATGAAACGAGTCGGAAATCGCCGCGGAGCCGCGGCGCCTCCCAAGAAGCGTCGCGGAACTACTTGGGTCTTCAGTCACTGGAGCCACGGTGCTAATTCGCAGAGCCGCGGCGCTTCGGTGGCAGAATGCTGCGACGGGAAGATGAAAGTTCTGACTTTTGGAGCATTGAATCTCCATTATTTGGCACATGAATTCAGCTATTATTTGGCTGAATGTAACCCCTCAATAAGTGTCATTACATGGCTATTGAAGGCCATTAGTTGGCTAGTTGAGGGGTCATCTCCTTACACTATAAAATGAGGCGTTTGGCTCAATTGTTCTACACACCAAGAAAACACTTACATAATTTTCTGAAATCTTCTTCTTCCTCTCTAACAAGTTTACTATACTCAAAGTTCTTCAAGAGTAACACTTGAGTTTCCTTTGCTCATTTGTTAAGTTGATGTTGTATCTTGGGAGACTATTTCCCGACAACGTAAACGTATATATACGGGGCAATCTTGTCTTAAAGACAGAGTGTCATCACTCGACTCAGCAAATCACAAGCAGTTTGTAACATTCTTGATTCCAGTTTTGTTGTAATCTTTAGTTTATCCTTTCTAGAAATTTGTAATATTTACTTACTTCCCGTTTCCTGCAATTGTTGTAACCCACAATTATAAGACAAGATTGTTGTAAGTACTTAGAAAGATGACTGGAAGAGAACAACTCGCTTCTGATTCTGCTGCTGCTGCTACTCAAGGCAACCCCTCTGCCTTCCCCACTGCTACTCAAGCCACACCTAATGCCTTCACTACTGCTCAAGGCTCATCCAACGCCTTTCCTGCTGCTCAAAGAAACATTACAGTTCCTCTACCCGCTGGATTCCACCATGAACGCCCAGAAAAGTTCATGGGCTCCAACTTCAAGAGATGGCAGCAGAAGATGATGTTTTATCTGACTGTTATGGGAATAGCTCGTTTCCTAACAGAATATCCTCCACAAACTGGAGATGAAATGGACCCTTCGCTTACTGAAACGGTTGAAAGGGGCCAAGGTATCCATGTCATTAATGACATGAAGATGGTTCTTGATGCATGAAGTCATAGTGATTTCATGTGTAAGAATTATATTTTGAACTGCCTACATGGTGTATTGCACCGTAGGCACCGCCAAAGAGTTATGGAGAAGCTACAGAAGAAGTACAACGCATAAGATGCTGGTACAAAGAAATTCATCGTTGGGAAATTCCTGAAATTTCAAATGGTGGATGGTAAAACAGTGATGTCTCAAGTCCAGAAATTCTAAATGATTCTACATCACCTGGATTTGGAAGGTATGAAACCAAATGAGCAGTTTTGGTTGCATCACTGATTGAAAAGTTACCTCCCTCGTGGAATGAGTTTATGAGTTACTTAAAACTCAAGACAAAGGAAATGACCTTTGAGGAACTTATTATCAAACTCCAGATTCAGGAAGATAATAAGAAGGCCTTTCCTAGGGGAAAACAACCCGCTGAGGCAAAGGCAAATCTGGCTGAGGCCAAAGGGAACCCAAGCAAGAAGTGCAAGTTCCAGAAAGACGGCAAGACCCAAGCGACGGAGAAGTTCAAGGGAAATTGTCACCACTGTGGGAAACCTGGTCACATGATCAAGGACTGCTGCAAGCTCAAGACTGAGCAACAAGATAAGACCAAGGCCAAAGGCAAGGCTCAGGCTAACGTCCTCAAAGACAGGCTTCTGGATGACATGATTGAGGAGTTCTCGGCAGTAGTGCTTGAAACAAACATTGTTGAGAATCTCATGTAATGGTGGATGGACACGGGTGCTACCAGACACATCTGTACCAATAGAGATGTCTTCTCCACTTATACACCAGTTACTAACAAGAAGTTGTTCATGGGTAACAACGCTTCCTCTGAGGTGCTGGGGGTAGGAAAGGTAGTCATGAAGATGACTTCTGGAAAGGAGCTCACTCTGAAGGAGGTGATGCATGTTCCTGAGATTAGGAGAAATTTAATTTCAGGTCATTTATTGGTTAATGCTGGTTTCAGGCTAGTATTTGAGTCAAATAAGTTTGTAATCACCAAGAATGGAACTTTTGTGGGAAGAGGCTTTGTTTATGAAGGCCTCTTCAAAGTTAACGCCATGTCTGTAATACGTGCAAACAATAATATTGAATCTTTTTTTTACTTGCTTGAGTCATCTAATTTATGGCATCATAGATTAGGACATATTAACTACAAGTCCATCCAAAGGTTGGTTAAGTTGGAATTGTTGTCGTCTATCGATGTAAACCCTTAACATAAGTGTGAGATGTGCGTAGAGGCAAAACTCACAAAGCTTCCTTATCGATCTGTCGAAAGAAATTCCGCTCCTCTAGAACTTATTCAAATATATAAATGTGATTTGAAGTTTGCACAAACTAGGGGAGGGAACAAGTACTTTGTGACATTTATTGATGACAGCACAAGGTATTGTTACCTTTACTTGTTGAAAAGTAAAGATGAAGCCTTTGAAGCGTTCCGGCGTTACAAAGCAGAAGTTGAAAACCAACTTAGCATGCGGATTAAATCCATTCGTAGCGATAGAGGGGGGAAAATACGTAGCGCCGTTTGAGGAATATTATGCCGAATCGGGCATTGTTCATCAAAAGACGGCTCCATACTCACCTCAGTCGAACGGTGTTGCGGAACGCAAGAACCGCACATTAAAGGAAATGATGAATGCATTGCTCATCAATTCCGGTCTTCCCCAAAACATGTGGGGAGAAGTTGTCCTTACCGCTAATACGATTCTTAACAGAGTCCCACATAAGGATAAAGACAAAACTCCATATGAATCATGGAAAGGAAAGAAACCCACCTATAAATATTTAAAGGTGTGGGGTTGTTTGGCAAAGGTCGAAGTGCCCAAGCCAAAGCAGGTCAAGATTGGGCCGAAGACTGTAGATTGCATTTTCATCGGCTATGCAAATAATAGTAGTGCTTATCACTTCTTAGTGCATAAGTCAGATATCCACGAGGGTACGATCATGGAATCAAGGAATGCTCAATTCTTTGAAGATACTTTTCCTAGAAAGGAAAAAGACATAATCTCTCACAAACAAAGTTATGAACAAAGCTCTCAGGAACCAAGAGTCATTGTGTAACATCCCGTACTTTCGGGTCACGGTTTAAATCGCTAGGCGTATGTAAAATCGCTAGGCGTGTGTAAATAAACCCGAGTGTTGAGAAAATTTTGGATCATATTTACGTATGCTAATAAAGAGTTTAGCATATAAAAGGATAAAACCCCGAGATAATTTTGGACGTAACAAGTGTGACGACGAAAGCCGAAAATAAATTTGGTGCGTGCATAAAGAGGTTATGGGCTAGTGTCATATCACAAATTATGACATCGAGTATATGAAGGTCTTATAAGTTATTAGGATTTAAGTGAATTGGGATCACGAAATTAATTATGTGTGTGATTGATAAATCATACAGAGGCAATTAAATAAAGTGACTTGCATGGGAAGCAAGGTGGCACCAAATTGAGGCTCCCCACCGCCAAGAGTTGGCAAGTGGGAGACATAATTATAAGCCTTCATTAAATGCTAATCTAAAGCATCTGTTAAATGCTCACATTTCATTCACGAAATGCACCCCTGTGTGCTTTAGAAATGTTAAAATTTCATTCTTTGTAGTAAAGCAAAAAAATGAGAACTCCACCCATTTCGTTCATTTGGAAAACCAAACTTTCTTCTTTTCCTTTCTGTGAGTTAGTGTTATGCTCGACCAAAATTCTTAGTTTGGTTAAGATTTTCTCCATGTATCAAGGTATGTTAAGACAAATTATTTCTTTCTTTTGGCATGTTCCATGTAACGAAATATAACCATGATATTGCTCCACAATTTATTCTGCTCCTAGTAGTTAAGAATATTCATGTTATTGATTCCTATACTGAAAGCATTTCTAAATATGTTTCTAAGTCCTTACTGAGGCATACGGAAAAGATGTTGATTTTCCAATGTTAGTCGAAGGTATAAAGGTATTATGTCATCCGTTGAGATTGGAATATTGTGTTATCATTCATGCAGTTTTATTTGCATTGCATTCATATATTACTCTGCACCACTTGTGCTATGCACACTACTATATGGTAAATATTATATATATATGTACGGGGAATGGGAAAAGGGAAAGGCGTTATATACGCACACCACCTTCAACTGGTACAGACTATCACGAAAGAGCCCGAAGAGGCCAATATGATGATATGATGCCCATGTGTGGCGATATAACTTGATGCCGACAGAGGCGGTTATAAGAGGATTCCTGTGTGGACATTAGTATACCGCATTTGCATTATGCATACATTCATTAACCATTAGATGGTATGATGCCCACAGAGGCTGTTATGGTAAGGAAGATGCCCGATGAGGCTGATGTATATGGAAACTGCATTGTGCATAACATTTACGCATATGTATTAGGGCCCTCAGAGGCATTTACTGCTGGTCAGCTATTTCTGTTTCAGTTGTTGTTATATCCCTGTTATGCTATTATTCATGCCTGACATACTCAGTACATCAGTCGTACTGACGTCCCTTTTGCCGAGGGATGCTGTGTTTCATGCCCACATGTTCACATAGGCAAGGTGACGGTTCACGTTAGCTGATTGCGGATCCAACAGATTTTTGGAGCACTCTTCCTGTTCGGAATGATGGTCTAATTTTGATACGGTACATAATTGCTTCTATATATGGGTATGGCGGGGCCCTGTCCCGACCTTTGATATTGCTACTCTTAGAGGCTTGTAGACAAGTGTCCTGTGGTTAGTTGTCATGTGTGGCCTTGTCGGCCTTGGTATGGGTATGTGTATATATAAGATGGTTACCTGATTTTCATAATTTTCTTTCGGCTTAGTCCGTAATTAATTACGATTAGATGTTAAATATACGAATGGCGGTACCCGGCGGGTGGGATCCGGGTGCCCGTCGCTGCCCTCCTATTTGGGTCGTGACAAACTTTGTATCAAAGCATGTCTGTCCTAGGGAGTCTACAAGCCGTGTCTAGTAGAGTCTTGTTTATGGGTATGTTGTGCACCATACTTATAAACCGGAGGATGCCTGACATTTAGGAATGGTTTTCATTCTTTCATCTCATAAATCGTGCAGTAGAGATGAGTCATAAGTATTTCATTCCTAATCCATTTCGTATTAATAATTCCAGCGATGCCTACAACAAGGAAGAAGTTTAAGAGTATGAGGACATTGGATACGGCGGCGGGCGAAGGTACTAGCCGATTGCCACCTGTTAGCGAGGGCCAGAGTGAGACCCTCGGTATGACTCCTTCATATGGTTCTCCCAGTACATCACCATCGGAGGAGATTAGTGGAGCTGCAACACCCCTAGTTCCTCCACATGATACTCCATATAGGGATCTTGATATGCGGAGTGCGGTTCAGTTATTGACACGATTGGTGGCCGCTCAGGCCAACGTCAGGTTTCCAGTCCTTCTGATAGAGCTGCTAGCGCAAGAGCTCGAGATTTCATCAATCTAGACCCTCTGGTATTCACAGGAACATACTCGAACGTGGATACGCAGAATTTTCTGGATCAGGAACAACGCACTTTTGCGGGTGATGGATGCTACCGATACCGAGTCGGTAAAGTTTGCTTTGTATAGACTGCGGGATGTCGCAGTAACCTGGTATGATACATGAGAGCAATCCAAGGGACCTCGTGTTTCACCGGCTGGATGGAGAGAATTTTCATAGGCCTTTTTACAATATTTTTTGCCAGTCGAACTTCGACGGGCTATGCAGGACATGTTCCTACGTCTTGAGCAGGGTGACCTGAGTGTTCAAGAATATAGTTTGCAATTTAATTCGTTGGCTCGATATGCTTCTACGATTATAGTAGAGATGAGTGACTGGGTACATAGGTTTGTTACCAGTTTGGGGCCGCACTTGGTTAATGAGTGTACTACGACTTCTTTGAGTCCGAGTATGGATATTGCTCTCATTCAGGCTTATGCACAAAACTTGGAAGATCGTATGAGGCAGCTGCAGGAAGATCGAAAATGTGATAAGGTCTAGCATAAGAGGGACTGATCCATTGGTGACGTAGGGGATTTCGGAGATGAGCCCATGCCACAACCTTATGAACGCCCATCCTACCCGGTGGCCAACACATCATTACCGTCTACAGGGTCGAGGGCTGATCGGTTTGTTCAATCGGGACCAGGTCAGAATTCACAAGCGTCAGGGCCTTATTATAGAATGTATGCTATCCAAATAAGATCGCCATTAGCTCGTTGCGGGAAGTGTAGTAGGACGCATATAGGGTCATGCCAGCAAGGAGTGAGGGTGTGTTACTCTTGTGGTGAACCTGGTCATTTTATGCGGGATTGTCCGACAGGAGGCGAAGGTGTTAGAGTTCAGCCGGTCGGATCTGCAGTAGCTTCATCACGGTCAGTACGCCCGTCAGGACAAAGTCATCACATATTATCCGGTCAAGGTAGAGGTAGGAGTAGAGCAACTAATTTTTGTGGGGGACAGAACCGTACTTAGGCATTGATGGGATGACGGGATCGAAAGTCCTCACTTGATGTCGTTACAGGTACGTTATCGATCTTTTTACATAATATGGATGTGTTGTAAATACAGATCTATTGAAATTGTGCAATATTAGTTTGTAGCCATTAGACCCTGCCGAATTTGGTGGAACTAGAAACAGTTGTATTTCTGGGCTACGTAACGAGGATGAGATACGTACCCCAACATTTGAGGAAAAATGTTTCTAAGGGGGGAAGGATGTAACATCCCGTACTTTTGGGTCACGATTTAAATCGTTAGGCGTGTGTAAATAGAACCGAGCGTTGAGAAAATTTTGGATCATATTTACGTATGCTAATAAAGAGTTTAGCATATAAAAGCATAAAACCCCGAGATAATTTTGGACGTAACAAGTGTGACGACGGAAGTCTAAAATAAATTTGGTGCGTGCATAAAGATGTTATGGGCTAGTGTCATATCACAAATTATGACATCGATAATATGAAGATCTTATAAGTTATTAGGATTTAAGTGAATTGGGATCACGAAATTAATTATGTGTGTGATTGATAAATCATACAGAGGCAATTAAATAAAGTGACTTGCATGGGAAGCAAGGTGGCACCAAATTGAGGCTCCCCACCGCCAAGAGTTGGCAAGTGGGAGACATAATTATAAGCCTTCATTAAATGCTAATCTAAAGCATCTGTTAAATGCTAACATTTCATTCACGAAATGCACCCCTGTGTGCTTTAGAAATGTTAAAATTTCATTCTTTGTAGTAAAGCAAAAAAATGAGAACTCCATCCATTTCGTTCATTTGGAAAACCAAACTTGCTTCTTTTCCTTTCTGTGAGTTAGTGTTATGCTCGACCAAAATTCTTATTTTGGTTCAGGTTTTCTCCACGTATCAAGGTATGTTAAGACAAATTATTTCTTTCTTTTGGCATGTTCCATGTAACGAAATATAACCGTGATATTGCTCCATAATTTGTTTTGCTCCTATTAGTTAAGAATATTCATGTTATTGATTCCTATGCTGAAAGCATGTCTAAATATGTTTCTAAGTCCTTACTGAGGCATACAGAAAAGATGTTGATTTTCCAATGTTAGTCGAAGGTATAAAAGTATTATGTCATCCGTTGAGATTGGAATATTGTGTTATCATTCATGCATTTTTATTTACATTACATTCATAAATTACCCTGGTCCACTTGTGTTATGCACACTACTATATGGTAAATATTATATATATATATATATATATATATATATATATATATATATATATATATATATATATATATATGTACGGGGAATGGGAAAAGGGAAAACCGTTATATACGCACACCACCTGCAGCTGGTACAGACTATCACGAAAGAGCCCGAAGAGGCCAATATGATGTGATGATGTAATGCCCTTGTGTGGCGATATAACCTGATGCCTACAGAGCCGGTTATGAGAGGATTCCTGTGTGGACATTAGTTTACCGCATTCGTATTATGCATACATTCATTAACCATTATATGGTATGATGTCCACAGATGCTTTTATGGTAAGGAAGATGCCCGATGAAGCTGATGTATATGGAAACTGCATTGTGCATAACATTTAGGCATATGTATTAGGGCCCTCAGAGGCATTTACAGCTGGTCAGCTGTTTCTGTTTCAGTTGTAGTTATATCCCTGTTATGTTATTATTCATGCCTGACATACTTAGTACATCAGTCGTACTGACGTTCCTTTTGTCGGAGGACGCTGCGTTTCATGCCCGCATGTTCACATAGGCAAGGTGACGGTTCACGTTAGTTGATTGCGGATCCAGCGGATTTTTGGAGCACTCTCCTTGTTCATTTTGGTACGGTACATTTTTGCTTGTATATATGGGTATGGCGGGGCCCTATCCCGACCTTTGATATTGCTACTATTAGAGGCTTGTAGACGGGTGTCATGTGGTTAGTTGTCATGTGTGGCCTTGTCGGCCTTGGTATGGGTATGTTTATATATAAGATGGTTACCTGATTTTCATAATTTTATTTCGTCTTAGACCGTGATTAATTATGATTAGATATTAAATATACGAATGGCGGTACCCGGCGGGTGGGATCCAGGTGCCCGTCGCGGCCCTCCGGTTTGGGTCGTGACACATTGACTTCCCGGATCTAGATGGTTAAGATCTAGTGGACTTCGAAGTGGATGAATATCCAAAAACTAGTGTTCTAGATTATCAGAACTTGGAGACCCCAGAGATGGAACCAAGGCGAAGTAAAAGGGTCAGGAAGGATAAATCATTCGGACCTGACTTTGTAGCTTATATGGTTGATGATGAACCAAGGACAATTGCTGAAGCATTGTCAACTCCAGAGGCTCCGCTCTGGAAAGAAGCTACTGAGAGTAAAATAGACTCCATCCTGCATAACCATACTTGGTAGTTGGTTGATCTTCCTCCGGAAAATAAACCGTTAGGTTGTAAATGGATACTCAAACGGAAGTATAAAGCAGATGCGTTTATAGATAAATACAAGGTCACGTTGGTAGTCAAGGGCTATCGACAGAAGGAAGGCCTTGACTATTTTGACACGTACTCCCCGGTGTCTCGGATGACGTCCATACGGGTATTCATTGCGATCGCAGCATTACGTGACCTTGAGATACATCAAATGGATGTCAAGACAGCCTTCCTAAATGGTGATTTGGAAGAAAAAATCTATATGGAACAACCCGAGGGGTATGTGGTTCCAGGGCAAGAGAAGAAAGTCTGTCGACTTGTCAAATCTCTGTACGGGCAGAAACAAGCCCCGAAACAATTGCATGAAAAATTAGATAGTACTCTACTGTCGAATGGTTTTTCCATTAATGAATGTGACAAATGTGTTTACACGAAAGGTAACTCTGACTCGTTCGTCATGATATGTATGTACGTAGACGACATGTTGATCACAGAGAGCAGTCCTAGCTTGATCCTAGAGACTAAGAACATGTTGAAACAATGCTTCGACATGAAGGATATGGGTATCACAGATGTCATCTTAGGGATAAAGATCTCTAAAACGTCTGACGAACTGATCTTATCTCAGTCTCACTACATCGAGGATGTGTTGAGAAAGTTTGAGATGTTTGACAGTTCGCCTACGAAGTCACCACTGGATAGAAATCAAAAGCCTGATAAAAACGTGGTGCACCCGTATGCCAGGAGCAATATGCACAAGTGATTGGGAGTTTGATGTACATAACAAACTGCACCCAACCTGATATTACTTATGCAGTCAACACGTTGGCTAGGTTTACCCCTAATTCGAGTAATGATCATTGGAAGACATTGAATCGGGTACTACGATACCTGAAATACACACTAACTTATGGGTTGCATTATTCAAAATATCCAACTGTACTAGAGGGGTACAGTGATGCAAACTGGATATCTGATAGAGAGAACACCAAGTCCACCAGTGGGTATATTTTTACAATTAGTGGTGGGGCTGTGCCTTGGAAATCCTCTAAGAAAACTTGCATCGCCCGATCCACGATTGAATTAGAGTTTATTGCTTTAGACAAAACAGGAGAAGAAGCTGAGTGGCTTCACGACTTTTTAGAGGATGTCCCTTGTTGGGACAAACCCGTACCTTCTGTAATGATCCACTGCGATAGTCAGTATGCTCTAGGAAGGGCACGGAGATCTATGTACAACGGTAAGTCTCGTCATATTTGACAGAGGTATAAAACCGTTAGGCAGCTGATCACCACGGGTTTAATATCCATTTATTACATAAAATCAAAGGATAACATAGCAGACCCACTGATAAAGGGCTTACCCAAGGATCAGATGTTCTGCCTGTCTAGGGAAATGGGCTTAAACCCAAGCTATAAGGACCAATACGGTGGTAACCCAACCTTACTGACTGGAGATCCCAGGAATTAGGTTCAATGGGAAAACTAAGTTGTAAAGGTTCAGTTGAGCGCTTCGGTGGAAGCATGAGCACTTCAGATAGTGATTTCTGTAAAGAAGCATCAATCCAAAGCCGTTCCCGCGATAGACGTTAAGTGTTATCTACAGTGTGGGTAAATGTTAAGTTTCTAAAACCTTTAATGATCCTCAACGGTTGAGGTTAGGTTTGGAGAAACTTTTAATGGTTCCTAACACTTGTAAAGTAGGGTATAGCAGGATACCTTCTAAGAGACCACCTATTTAAGTGCGAGGACATGCCACCTCAAATGAACTCACTTAAGAATCCAAGAAGTGTCCACGGCCACAACGGACAAAACATTAAGAAGAACAGAGTAAGGGAAGTTGTTGTGTTGGTACTGTTGACTTGGATTACACTAAACACTGATGGTTCAAGACATCACGTTCACCGCACAGTAAGTAAATCCGATGGTATTCAACTACGGAAGGTTCAAAGCTGAAGCTACCTCTCCTTTTGCAATATCAGTCCGCTGAAATATTGCTGGAAAAGACATCATGTGAGTGCGCCAAAATCTTTTTCAAGAGGGGATTGTTGGAAATTTACTAATGTGGAATTAAGTTTATCCCATTATTTATGACTCGAACAATTGGGGCCCCGCACGTCGGAAACGTCATTTTCACACACGTGCACACATAGTGCCAAGTATCGCAAATTTTATTAGTGAAAGAGATATTGGTACGTAAGTGAGACATTTGAGACATAGAATGATGGACGGTTATTGGCCAAATGACAAAGTATTCCACGTTGGTAAATGAAGGAAGAAGTGTACAAAGTGTAAGATGAAACGAGTCAAAAATCACAGCGGACCCAGGAAGGGCCGCGGCGCAGCCCCGTAGGAGCTGAGGCGCCTTCCAGGAAGCGCCGCGGGTCTACTTGGGTCTTCAGTCACTGGAGCCACGGTACCACAGTGCTAATTCGCAGAGCCGTGGCGCTTTGGAGGCAGAATGGTGCGACAGGAAGATGGAAAGTTCTGACTTTTGGGCTGGTTTTGGAGCATTGAATCTCCATTATTTGGCACATGAATTCAGCTATTATTTGGCTGAATGTAACCCCTCAATAAGTGTCATTACATGGCTATTGAAGGCTATTAGTTGGCTAGTTGAGGGGTCATCTCCTTACACTATAAATTGAGGCCTTTGGCTCAATTGTTCTACACACCAAGAAAACACTTACATAATTTTCTGAAATCTTCTTCTTCCTTTCTAGCAAGTTTACTATACTCAAAGTTCTTCAAGAGTAACACTTGAGTTTCCTTTGCTCATTTGTTAAGTTGTTGTTGTATATTGGGAGGCTATTGCCCGACAACATAAAAGGATATATACGGGGAAATCTTGTCTTAAAGACAGAGTGTCATCACTCGACTCAGCAAATCACAAGCAGTTTGTAACATTCTTGATTCCAGTTTAATGTAATCTTTAGTTTATTTTTTCTAGCAATTTGTAATATTTACTTATTTCCCGTTTCCTGCAATTATTGTAACCCACAAAAAGAAACAAATATTTTATTATCTCTCTCGATGAAAAATAAAGGAAATTACTTTTCAAAAAGGGAAATTTTGCAAATGAGATTTTTGTGCTCAAAATTTAAAAGTGTGTGTATGAAAAGCTATTTGGCAGAAGATGATTTAAATGACTATATATATTTTGCAATATTTTTCAAACACATAAGTGTTTTAAAGCAATTTTTATTATATAAGATCTGAGGTCAACCGTATCCTACGAATCCTTAATACCGGGGTGCCTAACACCTTTTTCAGGGATCATTTGAACCCTTACCCGAACTCTGGTTGAAATTGGACCTTTCTCTTGTTTTTAAAAACCCTTTTAAAATATGATTTTCCTATTTTTTCTTATAAAGTAGGTGGCGACTCTATAAATAAATATAATCTCAAGAGTCCACGAGTAATCCAGTAGCTTTTATGCCTCGTGTAAAAGTAAAACGTAACAAGTGAAATTTGTTAAAATCTTGTTAGAAATTTTATTTACGGAAAATGGTCAGATAAACCCTTCTATTTTCATTTATTGTTTAATCCTATCATTCGTTATATTTTTGGCTATTAATAACCCTGGCATCAAACAAAGTTTTAAATTTGCCCCCCATTTTAACAAAACTGACACGTGGCATCATTCGAAGAAAGAACCAAACCTATAAATAAAAATCCAAATCCGACCCAAAATGCGTTCGACCCCATTCCAAATTAAAACTGTAAAGAATGGATCTTGGGCCTAACTCAACTACAAAAGCTAGCTTGTAGGGTGAGGATTGTCCAAGTCCATATAAGGAGTTCATGTTTCCATTCCATTTCTGATGTGAGACTCTTAACACTCCCCCGCACGCCCAGACCCCGTTAACTGGAGCGTGAATGACATAATTTGGGGACCCAACATCGGTGAACATAGAATTAGAATGGACCTGGCTCTGATACCATAAAGGAATATGTTCCCCTTCCATTTCTGATGTGGGACTCTTAACACTCCGCCGCACTCCCAGACCCCATTAATTGGAGCGTGGATGACATTATGTTCATAGCCGCATCAATATATGTCGGGGAGTAGGTGGAAGGAGGAGAGACTTGTGCACTATATACCTACTAAGGACGTGTGTCGATGATGCTGGGTTGGGGATGTCGGGCCGGAGGTGGTATCCAAGAGGACGTCAGGTATGCGCAAGGCAGAGCGTCCCAAGCCGGCTGGGCTCACGTAGCACATGACGAATAGGTAGCCCACGACGGAAGTTGTTTCCACTACCGCTGATGCTGCGGGTTGATGCAGGCTGGTAGTGGCTGGCCTCTCCCACTACGGCTGTTGCTCCCATCGTGATTGCTTCTCCCGCGGTGACTATCGCGGGCTTTGCCGGAGTTTTGTCTGTTGTGGTGATTTCAGAATGGCGGGTCGTGTGTTTGGTCGTCGGGTTGCCAATTTTGTGAAAATGAGGCCCTACTATCGGCTGAGGGGCCGCCGGTAGTGATGAGAGCGGCATCGGCGGTGCTTGCATGAACCGCGACCCGTTTGGTTTTTCGGGTTTCTTCAAGTATAAGTCTCGAACGGACCTCAAAGAATGAAGGCAATGGCGTGCTTTGTTGGAGGATGTTAGCGACGCCGTCATAAGTCTCATTCAAACCCGTAATGAGTTGCATCACTAATCATTGATTAGTGATTGTTGCATCGATGTTGGAGAGTTGATCTGCAATCATCTTAAGTTCTTGACAATAAGCCAACACATTCAGAAAATCGTCTTGTTGATGATGCCGATGATACACTCTGGTCTCGTTTGGACGCAGCCGTCCTCCAATAGATATATGACATAATCTCTAATGATCTGTTGCACACCATCATTGAGACCGATGCCACTGCCCACCAAACGTGAGAATATTTTGGAAAGTATTTTCCACGATAACAAAACTCAACGAGCGTTATACATTGCAAATCAGTTCAATGACGTTTATCAGGACGATTTCCCAAATGTGTCTGCATATTGTCAAGAACTCAAGATACTTGCCAACCAACTCTCCAACGTCGGCGCACCAATCACTAATCAGCGATTGGTCATACAACTTATTGCAGGCTTGAACAAATCCTATGACGGCGTTGCCACCATCCTTCAGCATTGCACGCCGTTACCTCCATTTTATGAGGCCCGTTCAAAGCTTATTCTTGAGGAAACCCAGAAAATCAAACGTAGCACCACTCAGACCAGCATTGCCGACGTCGCCCTCATCACTACCGTCGGGCTCTCTACCGACGGTAGGGCCTCAAACTCTGGCAACCAGAACCGTCGGCTTGAGGACCCACAACAGCCTGCATCCACTCGCAACAACCGTCGGAGCAGGCAGTCCAGCAAGGACCACGACGGACAGAATTCCACTAATAACGGCGGCGGGAAGGGGCAATCCCTGCCGATAGGAAACAACCATCCACGACCGCAGTAGTGGCAGCAGCCTCCGCCGTGGGCTGCCTACCCACCGTGGGTCGCGTGGGCCCCATCGTCATAGGCCTCTCCTCCTAGCCCGTATTCGACATCATCGTGGACTCCACCTGAGAACTGACAGGCCCAACCTGCCATAGTTGGACCATATCCACAACAGGCCTACACAACACAGTTCCCCCCGCCCTCAACTTATGTACCGACTGACATTGAGGCAGTTATGAACACAATGTCACTCAACGCTCCAGACGAAAATTGGTATATGGACACAGGCGCCACATCTCACAGGACGGCATCCTAAGGTACTCTCTCGTCTTATTCCAATTTGAGTAATTTAAATTGGAATATTATTGTTGGTAGTGGACAAGACATTCCTATTAGTGGTTTTGGTCATTCATCCTTATCCCCACCACACCCATCGCTAATCTTAAAAAATGTCCTCCATGCTCATAAACTCATTAAGAATCTAATCTATGTGTGACGTACTTGTATCAACCTTTGCTGCTTTTTCGTCTTCTTTTTTGCACTCTAGATTAGGACATCCGGGATATTCTGTTTTACGCTCTCTTAGAAAAAATAATTTTATTAATTGCAACTGTATTTCTAGGACTCCTATATGTGAATCCTGCATTTTTTGAAAACATATTAAATTACAATTTTCTGCATCCATATATTGTACTTTAGTACCTTTCGATATCATACATAGTGATTTGTGGACGTCCCCTATTTTAAGTAGGACTTTCCATCAATATTATGTGTTGTTTTTGGACGATTATTCCAACTTTCTATGGACTTTTCCAATTAGCAATAAATCCCAGGTCTATCCATTTTTTTCCCCATTTAGTGCTCTGATACCATGTAAAGAATAGATCTTGTGTCTAACTCAACCCCCAAAACTAGCTTGTAGAGTGAGGATTGTCCAAGTCCATGTAAGAAGTCAATGTTCTCATTCCATTTCCGATGTGAGACTATTAACAAAAACAAAACCTCACCTACCAACTTTATTTTAGCTTAGCCAAAATTCTTTCTCCGGCAATCTCATAAAACAAAGTTAGGAGGTCAGATTTAGTTTGGAGTATTCTACTGAGATTTGGGGAACGGCTAAAAATACATGTAGTGAGATTAGAGGAACAATGGGTATTTCGAGTCGTGGATCAATGGTGGCAAACAGTGGTTTCAGCTGGATGGTGATGCTAATAGAGGTAGTTGATTGGTGGGTCAATGAGAGTCTCATGTGGTGGAACGAGACTAGCGGTGCGATGAAGCCGTGTGCCACATCAATGGCCATAGATGTATTTTTATGTGTGATTGTGCCTATCAGAAGACGAAGGAAACACAAAACCTCTGCTCAACAATTTTCCATGGAAACGATCTCAAATTCTCAAAGAAACACCTCAACATAAAAACCCCAAATTAAAGAGACACCGCAAACTATTATCTTCTAAAAATTAATTTTTGCATGACTTTATGTGAATTTTGTACAAAATTGATTGAGGACTTATGTAACTAGTCAAATTTTGAAGAAAATTGATGCTTTAATTGGCCGAAATAGTTGAGATATGCGCAAAACTAACGTTTATTTTTTGTGAAGGAATTTCAAAAGTCTATAAGACTCCATAACTGATTTTGTAGGAAATTGCTGAGGTAATTGGTGATGGTAACACACATCCATTCTACAAAAATGTATGTCTTATTCCACAAAAATATCAGAGGTTTAATTTCTTTATTGGTATCGGAGCACCATATAGATGTGTTTATCTTTCATCATTGTATGATTAAAATTTGGTGGACAACAATATTTTCATTTCAAAGATATTGCATACAAAAAATTTCTAATAAAAAAGATTAACAGTCCTGCTTCCGACTGTATTTTCTCCTTCCATAGACTGTCTTACTAGTCGGTCCATATATAAATGAAATTGAGATCTTTTCGATAATATATTATTTATAGAATTTCAATATCTAATGAAGGAGATATGATTGTCGGAAGTCGATTATTCAAAACAAAAAGAAATTTAAAATTTCAGCATGAACTCCAGATTTGCGATCTGTCTTTCTCACTCTTAAGGCTTCAACTATGTACTACTCATACTATCACTGTAAATATATCTTTGATATATTATTTGTAAATTTTGATATCAGGTAAAGAATATATGAGTGTCGAAAGTTGGATGTCTGAAATCGATTTTTTTTATTTTTATATTTGAGCCTTTTCTTTTACTCGAAATGGGAGCATGTTTGTAAAAGAATTGAATTATGCTTGAGTTTAGTATGGATGATCATCCTCTTAGAGCAACTACTTATCATCACAATGATAAAATTACCTCACCAACTAGCTGTCAAGATGATTGTTTTTGATACTAACTTTAATCAATAAGTTGGGCTAAATTATCAACAACAAAAAAAAAGAAAAAAAGAGCATCTCTCTTAACAGTTAATATGACCCAAAAGACAAATGGGACATACTTGTATTTGTTGTACAAGTCCATCCAAAACAAAGGCAAAGTCCAAGATCCAAAAAGGAGCAACCTTTGTCGACCCGAATGTAATAGCTCTGATCCTTTGACAATCTCCATCCTCTTCAAAAACTAACTCCATTTCCATACCTCTGATGATGCCCAATTCATCATCTTTACTCCTACTTTTATCTGGCAATCTCTTTCTCCAAGCTGCACTCGCTCTCTCCCTCACTCTCCTTCTCCACTTCCTTAACATCCCCGCATTTTTCCTCTCCGGGCTCTTTACTTATGTCCACCCAGATGATGTTACTCCCACCAATCCATCTAATGGTGTTAAGGCAGCCATTCGTAGGCCAGGTACTAATGGTTCTGAACTAATCAAACCCAGAAAGAAATCTAATGAAAGATTTGAGTTTGATGAGAATAAAGCTCAGATCTTTAGGCTAAAACTTAGTGATGGTCACCTTCAAACAAGAATTTATTTCCAGGATTTTCGTAGTGCTTTTAATTCTATTATTGTTTCTCTTTCTTGTTTGTTGCTTCATCGATTCTTGACGAAAAATGAAGAGTTTGGTATGTTAAAGAATGGTTCTTTTATTCCTATTTTGTTAGGATTGTTGAGTGTTGGTAGAGTTTTTGTTTTGATTCTTAGGATTTCGTTTGAGAGATCTGCATCTAAGTTGTCTGAGAAGCATTTGAGTGTTGTTTTGGGGTTTCTTGGTTTTGTTGTGGCACTTGGGTTTGTACATGGGGTAGTTCCTAAATGGATTCTTGATGTTCATTTTGAAGCTGTTCATGGGTTTGAGAAGTTGTTTATTGCAGTTTTTATGGGCTGCATTTCGTGTTTTTTGTATATGCCAGCAGTGAGGATCGCTCATGCTTTTTGGCTTGGAACTGATCAGCTTCGATGCAATTTGCCTATTATTTCTTGTGGATGGTTTGCAAGATTGCTTCTTCATGCTAACTATATGTTCATGGTTTTGACGTCAATGCTTTGGGTGAAACCGCTCGCTGACTTACTACTTATTGATCAAAATAAGGCTTCTAATACAAGAATTGAACATGTTAGGGAGTTGGTTGGAAATGTGGGTATGCAGAAGTCGGAATTCAGTAGATTTAGGCTTTTGTGTTTGTTGGTTTCGGGCCTATTGCAGATTGTATCTTTGCGTGCAAACGTGCAGATGTACTTGAATGAAGCTGTATTGTGTTGGTACCAGAGACTGCACGCTAGTAAAGTTCCTGACTTAGGTTATAGTAGGGCCAAGGTGTTCCTGCACAATCACTTTGTATGCCTTGTGGTTCTGCAATTTGTTTTGCCTGCATCAATGGTACTTCTCTTCCTTGGCTTGTCTCAACTTGGTGACGATTTGCGTACTAATTTCCAAGGGATATGTAGCTTATTTCCTTGTTCGCTGCTGGATAAAGAGGTGGCTTTGTTTATGGCCTGGTGGGTTCTCTTTGTTTGGACAATATATACTTTAGCCACTCTTGCTCTATTTAGACAGGGAATCTTGTATGTCTCTTGATCTATTGTTTACTCAACTCACATTAGGTAGCCAAAGTCTCTGATTTTATGAGCTTTTTCACAAGTGTGTCACAGTGTAACAATACCCTTCAACTGTTCTTTTTTTTTTTCTCCTCAAGATATATCCTTCCACTATGAGTTGGCAATTTTGTGATTGACTTTTGAATTTTTTATAGAATTTTATTTTACTTTCTCCTCTCTCTTTATGCCTTATGTTGTCTGAAAAGAGCACACTATGTAATTTTTATGCTAGATAGCTTTTGTTAGTACTCCTTTGAATTGCTGTATTTGATGTCAATTTAATAGATTGTATGCCCCGCTCCTAGCTCAAGGCTCTAGAGCTCAGTATAATATTTTGTGCATTCTTTATTATCTTATTAAAAAAAAGATCAAGGCTCTAGAACTCACTAGCTAAGGATGAAACAAAGTGCTCAAATGATCAAACTTTAGATCTTTTGTGGTAACAGTTTGAACCAAGCATGATATTTTGCTCAGAACTTGTGACCTTGCTTTGACATTTACATGCTTTATGTGCATGTACTTTAGTTTTGGGTTAACCAATAAAATGTCCAGCATAATCAAAGACGTCACCAATAATTGACATATTGCAGAGCATGATTCATTTGTATCTTGTAGATTATGCAAAGCATGCTTCTTGTGTGTGTATAGTTTCCATTTGTCATCTCATGCAAATATTCGAACAGTTAGCATGGCTGGGGTAATTTGGTAGTAAATTATACCTTTCCAGTCAATGTTGCTTTGTGAATTCCAAATAGATTTTACTGGAGCAGGAAAGGAATTAATTGAATCTGGCTTTGCCTCGTTGCATAGTGACTGTATGTTTAGGAAGAGCTAAATTATAAGTTGCTTCGTCAAACTTCAGATGAAGTTGCTCCCATTACTCAAGTAATCTTATGACTTACATGCATATGACTCCTGTAAATGCAAAGCTAGCACTTAAGAATCTAATACAATTAAAATATACAAAGTGGTACCTAGTTCAAAATTAGTAAAAATTAAATAGTTCATTACTTCATTTGGATGACTTAAGTTGCGTCGTGAAACTTCAGATGAAGTTGCTGCCATCACTCAAGTAATCTTATGACTTACATGAATATGACTCCTGTAAATGCTAAGCTAGCACTTAAGAATCTAATGCAATTAAAAGATACACAGTGGTACCTAGTTCAAAGTAAGTAAAAATTAAATAGTTCATTACTTCATTTGGATGTGTTTTGTTATGGCTTTAAAGTTAACACTATTTCATAATCTTGATATTAGACAGTTGGACCTCTTTCGCAGATGATTGTAGCTCTGAAATTTCAAATTCAAAGGTACTATGCTATCTGTTAGAAGTAGAATTTGTTTCAAGAAGTTGTGCGAGGGGGCAGTTTGGGTATTGGTTTTATGTTGTCTTTGGTAATTCAAGCATGTTGTGTGCAACATTATAGGAGACAAGGATAAAAAGTACCTTAATGTTTCTTACTCATTTGTACCTTAACTTTCTTGCTAGACTTGGCACTTGGTAATAAATCATTTATTTACCAAAAAAGGATAAAAACTACCTTAATGTTTTACCTTGTTCGTGGCAATCAATGTCACTAGAACGTAAGGGCTGCTGTGTAGAATAGGAGCAATAGGCCCTACTTTTCTTACTCATTTGTATTGCTTACTCATCAAAAAACAAATATTGCTTCTTGATAAAGGAAAAAAACAGATATTGCTTAACAGTAGTTATTACTGGCACTGAAAGAGCAAGGATAAGAGTTGGCAAGTCTCAGTCCAATTTATTTTAGAAGGCCAACTTAATCTACCACAAATGAAGTTAGCAAGTTTCATCATTTGAGCCAAAGACAATGTAGTGGAAAGTCATCAAGTTCAGCTTACTCACCTTTTTCTCATAGCTTTTTATGAAACTGTGACCACACAATTAAAAAAACAACTGCGCCTCAGTCTCAAACAAGTTGGGGTCAGCTATATGAATCCTCATTGTTCCATTTAAGCTCAACTCATGTCATCAAAACTGTGTCCGCACTATATTTCTTGAATTTTAAATAGTGTCTGTGTGCTGTTCATAGTTTGTTTGTTAACAGCCCTGGTGTTTTGCTGGCTATGCCAGAACCTCATGTCAAGAGTAGATATTGGTTCTCCTTTACTTGCTATGAGATCAAGCCTTGTTTAGACACATTAAGATCATTTAAGAATAAAATTCTTCTTTACTATGGTGCACTGAGCAATCTATATATCTTAATTGTCTAGTTGTGTTATTGTTGGCAGACAAATTCACTAGATTATCTGTCCCCATTTATTTGCCTTAGGAGACTCTGGATATCAGAGGATAGATAAATAGGAGCTTCATATACATAACTGATGGGACAAAGATATGAACAAATATACATAATTTTAACAGATTGGACATATTGAAGCCAGGAAGTTGCAGGCCTTCTTTGTTCGGAAAAGCGTTTTCCGAATATTTTAAAATGTGATGTGGTCCTTCCCTGTTTCTTTTCCCCCTTTACCCTTTATTGCAACGGGAATGCTAACTTGCTCAATTTAGTGACATCCTATCAGACTCTTTTCCTTTTTATTTTAGTTGCTTAGTAATTTCAAAGAAGTCGCTTGTGATGGTTTGATCATGTCATGTGTCGACCTCCAAATGCACCGGTCTGTAGGTATGGGAACATAGTGAGTAAAGGTGTTAAAAAGAGGACGAGGTAGACCTAAAATCAAATGGAAGGAAGTTATCTCAAAGGACCTACAATCTCTGGAGATCAATAGTTTTGTATAAACTTAGTGAAAGATAGGACACAATGGAAGAATGTTCTATATACCTATTAGTTGAGAATATGCTTTAAATATTTTAGCACTTTTACAGTAGGTCCTATGCTTTCTAGGAGTGATTTACCCTTTAAGACTATGCTTTCTAGGAGTGATTTAGCCTTTAAGATATTTATATGTTTAGAAAATATAGAGAACTTCTACAACTTTTTATTTGTAGTTGCATAATTTGGCATGAGATAAGTTAAAGAGGAGTAACATGGTCAATTTTGATTCATTTAGCTCACCCCAACTTGTTTGAGACAAAGACATAGTTGTCGTTGTTGTAATTTCTGAACAGTCCAATCAGACAGGTAAAGCTCGCGCCTGTGGTTAGAATCTGTTCATTCAGTTGCTAGTTTGGTATTAGTATAAGTTGGTAATTAGGAGTTATTTCGATTCTTGAGGATCTTAGGTGTGGTAAAAGAGGAACAAAGAAGTACATGAAAATATTGAGGCACCATGTTCTTTTCTGAAATGAACTAGAGAAAATTAGAGGGAGAGGGAGATGGAATGCTTCCTTGGAAGCACTTCCCTGCAAAGAAACAATGCGAATGACAATGTCCCACCTTTTGGGTAAACGTGGAAAATTCATTCTTTATCTGTCTTTATCTTTTGTAAACTCACAATGGATAAGCTGTGTGAAATCTGGCCACATTCTGTAATTCAGGCCTAAAGATGGATGGCTATGAATTTAGAGTCTGTTGGACACAGACGAACATAAATGTCAAGGGGACCATGGGATCCATATCAAGGTAGGGAAGATAATATTTTCTTTTTTTTTGGGGGGGGGGGGGGGGGGGGGCTTTGTGGAGGGGGATATAGAATACACATATCTTAAGTTTTCTATGTAAATCTTATGATATCATCCAGACAATATGTGATCCTACCTTCACTGGTGAAGAATAAGAGAACACTACAATTTCAACTTTAAAGGTACTTTTGTAATCTATTAGAAATAGAACTTGTCTGCAAGAAGTTGCAGGAAGGAGCAGTTTGAGTATGGCTATATGTTGGCTTTTAGTAATTCATGTATGTTATGTACGACATTCTAGGAGAGGAGCGATAAATGTTATATTAATGTTCAAAAAAGTCATTAGGTATTGGTTAAAGCTATTTATTACTGTCACTTGCAAGATGTTATTTTAGTGCAGCTTAAGAACAAGGGGAAGAATTGGAAAGTCTCGTATCTGTTATCAATTTATTTCTAAAGGCCACCTTGGCGTAACTGGTAAACTTGCTGCCATGTGATCGGGAGGTCACGCGTTCAAGCTGTGGAAACAACCTCTTGCAGAAAGGGTAAGACTACGTACAACAGACCCTTGTGGTCCGACCATTCCCCGGACCCCCGCATAGCGGGAGCTTAGTGCACCGGGCTGCCCTTTTTACCTTAATCTACCCTAAATGAAGTTAGCAGGACTCAATATCTGAGCTAAAGACAATGTAGCAGGAAATCTTCAGGTTCAACTTGCTCATGTTACTTAATTCGGCTAACTAAATATGAAGCTGTAACCACACTATATTTCTTTTAGATGATTTCTGCTACTGTCCATATGTTTGTGTTTGTCAAACACCTGCTAGCTCATGTTACTTATTCCACTAGCATTAAATGAAGTTGTGATCGCACTTATTTCTTGAACTTTAGATTATTTCTTCAGCTGTCCATATATTTTGTTTGTTAACAGTCCAGGTGTTTTGCTGGCTATGCAAGAACTTAATGTTATAGTAGATATCCATCCTGCTTCAGTTCCTATTAGATCCAAGAATCATCTTGGTATATTTTATTTTCGCCTGAGACGCGCAACAATTCTGATTAATCTTTGCTAGTGGTCCAACTTATATATGGACAGTTGCTAGTAAATTCATATAGTTGATGCTATCTTGTTTGGAATTAAAGCTTAGTTGATTGTTGTTTCATATCTGCTCCTTTCAGTCAGTGGTTTAATGTTAAGTAGTATAAGTAGGTAACTTGGAGTTATTTAGATTTTTTTGTGGATCTAAGGCGTGATAGAAGAGGGAGATGGCACATGACATGTAGGAACATATTGAAACACAACGTCCTTTTCTGTATTATAGCATATAGAAAAATTAGATTGAGTAGAGATAGGTGGAATGCTTATGTAAAAGTGAAAGACTACTGTGTATATCACACGGTAGTCCGTGTATATCAGTTTCCTCCATTGTATATATTTTATCATAATGAGTAGAATTTTTGTATATGTATAATTATGGTAGTAGTCTTGTATTGAAAAAAGCTAGTAGTCTTGTATTAGGAAAAGTTAGATTTAATTTCCTTAATTAGATATTGTATATCATGTATATATACATTTTCATTAATGAAAACAATCAAGGGATTATTCTCTTTCATGATATCAGAAGTCTAGGACAAACTTTTCCTTCTCAAAACCACATCTCTTCCGCCGCCCTCTCGACTACTGAACTTCGGCCACCGGCCGATCAACTCCTCCCTTCACAATTTTTTTTCTGATTCCCTAATTCTCCTCTTGTTCTTTCAATATGTCTACCTCAAAGAACACCTTTCATCCTGCCCTTGCAGTCTCCAACATCAAGAACAACATACATATCGTTCTTGAAATGGAAAATGTCCAATACACGACGTGGGTAGAACTATTTAAAGTTCATGCACGGTCTCATCGAGTCCTTCATCACATCATCCCCTCGGCAACAGACAAGGAGAAGACGCCTACCACCGATGATGAAATAGAGTTGTGAGCAACTCTTGATGCTACGGTACTCCAGTGAATTTATTCCACTGGACCTCTTGTAGACTATTATTGAACCCGACGCCATGACAATGGATACTTGGAATAGGTTGTGTGATATATTCCAGGATAACAAAAATTCTCGTGCCGTGACCTTTGAGCAGGAATTCTTCCACATCAACATGGAGGATTTTCCGAATGTCTCAGCCTATTGTAAAAGGCTTAAGAAGTTGTCGGATCAACTCAAGAACGTTGGTGCTCCCGTCACGAATGATCGTCTTGTTCTTCTGATGGTTGCAGGCCTATCCGAGGCTTATAATGGCGTTGGAAGCAATCCTCTCCCGTCGTTCTACCAAGCACGTTTCATGCTCACCTTAGAAAAAGCCGGTTGGTTAAAAAGGTAGCAACTGGAACCAATTCCACCATGAAAGTAGCCACGTCCGATGACCCTCACTCATTCTCGGATAATTCTAGCCAAAACCGTAATAACGGTGGCGGCAAAAAGACCAAAATTGAAAAAATGGTGGCAAAAATTGCGGCGGCGGCAAAGCGAGGCACCGTGGGCGCGGCCCAGGCCATCGTGGGCCAATGGGCAGTGGCCCTGGGCCATGCTGTGGGCCAATGGGCAGTGGCCCTGGACCATGCTGTGGGCCAATGGGCAGTGGCCTATGCCACCCTGCCCAGTTCTAGCGAATTGGGCCAGGCCCAACTATACTCACCGAAGCGGGCCGGGGCGGTGAACGAATGGCAGCGGCAGACCGGCTCGCTTGGGCCTCGGTCCCAACAGGCCTTCGCTGCTGCCGGCCCAACATCAGTTTTGACCCTACGAATATCGAAGCAGCGATGCATACATTTGGATTAAATCCTCCGGGGCTACCTCTCATATGACGTCTGCGCCAGGTAATCTCTCGTCTTATTTCAATTTGAGCAAAAATCGTGGCATAATTGTTGGTAATGATAATTCAATTCCAATTTGTGGTTATAGTCACACAAATTTATCTCCCCCGAACCCACCTTTAGCCTTGAAAAATGTCCTTCATGCTCCTCACTTAATTAAAATTTGATGTCTGTTCAAAAATTTAAAACTAATAATTGGGTTTCTGTTGACTTTGACCCTATTGGATTTTCTGTGAAGGATTTCACGACGGGGATACCTCTAATGATATGTAATAGTCGGGGAGAGCTTTATCCAATCACACCACTTCCACTACTCAAGCCACACCGTCAACGTTTGCCGCTCTAGCACCTTCCTTGTGGCATGCGCGTTTGGGTCATCCATGAGCGTCTGTGATTTCCTCTTAAAAATAATAATTTTATTGCATGTAATAGTACACGTAGTACTAATATTTGTCCTTCTTGTCCGCTTGGGAAACATGTTAAATTACCGTTTGTAGCATCAAATTCTAGTACTTTGTTGCCATTTGATATTATTCATAGTGATTTATAGACATTTCCCCTTTTGTGCTCTTTGGACCACCATTATTATGTGTTATTTTTGGCTGATTATTCTAATTTTTTGTGGACCTTTGCTTTATCTATGAAGTCTCAAGTTTTCTCCACATTCCTAAAGTTTAGAGCATTTATCCGTACCTAATTTGAATGGAAAATTAAAGACATTCAATGTGATAATGGAAGAGAATTTGATAATAGGCCGTTTCACGCATTTTGTAACACTACTGGCATATCTTTTCGATTTTTTTGTTCTCATACATCCTCACAAAATGGGAAGCTAAGTGCTAATTCTAGCACACCTTACGAGGATCTCTCCCATTATCACAGTCTTGCAGGGGCTTTTCAGTACCTTACTTTTACGAGACCCGATATTACATATGCAATGTAGCAAGTGTGTTTATTTATGCATGATCCGAGGGACGAGCACATGCATGCTCTCAAACGCATTGTGCGTTACATTTAGGGCACACTTGATTATGGTTTGCACTTATATCCATCCTCTGTATCTACTCTCGTGTCCTATACTGATGCAGATTGGGGTGGATGTCCAGATACCAAACGTTCGACATCTGGGTTTTGTATGTTTCTTGGTGATAACTTGGTCTCTTGGTCGGCTAAACGCTAGGCTACTTTATCACGATCTAGTGCGGAGGCCGAGTATCGAGGGGTAGCCAATGTGGTGTCCGAGTCATGTTGGTTGCGTAATCTCCTATTAGAGCTTCACTTTTCTATTCAAAAAGCTACCTTGGTCTACTGCGATAATGTTAATGCAGTCTATCTCTCTGAAAATCCGGTCCAACATCAGCACACTAAACATATCGAGATGGATATTCACTTTGTTCACGAAAAGGTAGCTCGTGGACAAGTATGTGTCTTGCATGTCCCTTCACGGTACCAAATTGCTGACATCTTTACTAAAGGTCTTCCCTTAGTTCTGTTTGAAAATTTTATGTACAGTCTCAGCGTACGACAACCGCCTGCTATGATTGCGGGGGTGTGAAAGACTACCGTGTATATCACACGGTAGTCCGTGTATATCGGTTTCCTCCATTATATATATTTTATTATAATTAGTAGAATTCTTGTATATGTATAATTATAATAGTAGTCTTGTATTGAGAAAAAACTAGTAATGTTGTATTAGGAAAAGATATATTTAATTTTATTAATTAGATATTGTATATCATGTATATATACTTTTTTATTAATGAAAATAATCAATGATTATTTTCTTTAAAAAAACACTTTTCTACAAAGGGACCGTCAACGTCCTTGGAAAAATGGTGGTTTTCTTTTTTCTTTTCTTTTATCGTAATTGCAAATCCAAACTGGATAAGCTGAGAGAAACTTGGATACATTGTGTAATCTAGACCTATAGATGGATGGCTGTGAATTTAACTCATTTCGAACATAAACTATAGAGGGTCCAGGATCAATGTCTGGCTAGGAATTTTTTTTCCTTTTTCTGTTTGGCTCTAGAATACACAAATATTCCAGGTCGTGTCCCTTTCTCTGTCTGTATGTGTTATCCTATTGTCATCCAGATAATATGAAACCTTTCCCTCCCATTACTTTGTGAAGGGGAAAGTCCCGAAGGCGAAACCCCCCACCTGTATCAGAGGCCCCTTAGCCAGGTGGAATGTAAATCGAGGGATATGCGCGAGTGGCAGCCTTGCAAGGGAGAGGACCAACGGGACACGAACCCAAAGAACAACCCTTGCAATATTTCAGCAAAGACTGTCACCACACGAATTCGAACCCGCGACGTCGGAGTGGTTGTACCCCAATCACCTTGCCACTTACCAACTCACCTGTGCCCCTGGGGACATCTCCCTCCCATTATTGGTGGATAATAAGAGATCACTCACAATGGGAGAGAATAAAATGTTAAATATACACAATATTGTGTATATTGAGTCTCGAATTTGCTCCCATAATGACTCTCGGTTTTGGCTGTTTTAGTCAATGTAATTTATGGTAAATATTTGGTATCCTAGTTTAGGTAATGTTGTAATATAATTATTAGTGTATTACCATAAATGTATAGATTAAGGTTTTAGGAATAGAATAGGAACAAGATTCTCCTATTATGTAACTTGTATATATAGCCTTTCAATTAATGAAAATAATCAAGGGGATTATTTCTTTCATGGTATCAAGAGACTAGGTCTTGCTTCCGCCATTGCTCTCGGTTTTTGTGCCCTTTCTCGGCCACAACCGTCGTCGGATTCCGTCCCCCTTCATTGGAATTCGTGATATTATTAACTTCCACTCTTCCCAAATTTCCCCTCCTCTCCCTTTGTTCTTTCAATATGTCTAAAAACAATTTTCATTCTGCCCTCATGGTTTCTAACATCAAGAACAACATCCCTATTGTTCTTGAAATGGAAAACGTCCAATATGCGACGTGGGCAGAATTGTTTAAAATTCACGCTATCTCCCATCAAGTCCTCCATCACATAATTCCTCCCGCTGCACCTATTCCCGCGGAGGATCCTCAGTTATGGATTACTCTTGATGCTACCGTTCTCCAGTGGATTTATTCCACTATTTCGGTTAACCTGTTACAAACGATTATTGAGCCGGATGCCACGGCTATGGCTATGTGGAATAGATTGCGTGACATATTCCAAGATAACCAACATTCACGTGTTGTCACACTCGAGCAAGAATTCTCTGAAGTTCGCATGGAAGAATTTTTAAACGTATCTGCATATTGCAAGAAACTCAAGGAGTTGGCGGACCAACTCCATAACGTTGGCGCACATGTGACAAATAATCGTCTAGTTCTACAACTGGTTGTCGGTCTCTCGGAGGCCTAATGGCGTTGGGACTCTCCTTCGTCAAAGCAACCCACTTCCCGCTTTTTATCAAGCCCGCTCCATGCTTACTTTGGAACAAGCCGGTTTGGTTAAAAAGGTAGCTACCGGAGCAAGCCCCGTCGTCCTAATGACGTCCTCCACAAATTCTTCAGGTTTTGTTGATAATTCAGGCCAAAACCATACTCATGGTGGCGGCAAAAATAATCGTAAGAATAATAACAAAAACCGCGGGGGCAAACGCGGCGGTTTCGGTGGTCAGCAGTCCGACAGTGGGCCCTGTCCAGTCAACTATGGGCCTCCGCCCTATTAGTCCCAGTCATGGGGCCCATGGCAGTAGGGCTGGGGCAATGGGCCGTGGGCCAGCAACCCCTATTTTCCAAGCCCTTCCAGCAGCTAGTGGGCTGGGGCAATGGGCCGTGGGCCAGCAACCCCTATTTTCCAAGCCCTTCCAGCAGCCAGTGGGCTGGACAACCTAACTTCCGGCCCAACAATCAGCAGGCAGCTTCTCGGTTCAATACTGGGGCGGGGCAACATGGTGGACTGCTTGGGCCTCGGCCCACACAAGCATTCTTGGTAGTGGGCCCCAATCTACTCACACCGATATTGAGGCCGCAATGCACACACTTGGGTTGACGCAACCGGATCCAAATTGGTACATGGACACTGGCGCAACGACACACATGACTTGCGATCAAGGTACTCTCTCGTCTTATGCCAATTTGAGCAACCCTCGTGGTATAATTGTCGGTAATGGTAACTCTATTCCAATTCATAGTTATGGTCATAAAACTTTGTCTCCCCCCAATCCACCCCTTATCTTGAAAAATACTTTACATGCCCCCAAATTGATTAAAAACTTAGTGTCTGTCCGAAAGTTCACCACTGACAATTCCATTTCTGTTAAATTTGATCCTTTTGGTTTATCTGTGAAGGATTTCAAGACGGGGAGTCCTCTCATGAGGTGTGATAGTAGGGGAAATCTTTATCCTATCATGCCCGGTTTCAGTCCATCGAGTCAAGCCTTGCCATCAGCGTTTGCAGCCCTTGCTCCTTCTTTGTGGCATGCTCGTCTTGGTCATCCAGGATCTTCTATTTTGTCGTCATTACATAAACATAATTTTATTTCATGTAAGGGTACGAATAGTACTCCAAATTGTCAGTCTTGCCCTTTAGGAAAAATTGTTAAGTTGTCATTTGTAGACTCAAATTCTCATACTTTAATGTCATTTGATATTATTCATAGCGACCTATGGACGTCTCCTGTTCTAAATTCTTTAGGCCATCGATATTATGTTCTCTTTTTGGATGATTATTCTAGGTTTTAATGGATGTTTCCAATCGCACATAAATCTCAAGTGTTTTCCGTCTTTTTAAAATTTAGAGCATTCATTCGAACCCAATTCGAAAGAAAAATAAAAAATATTCAGTGTGATAATGGAAAAGAATATGACAATAGGGTGTTTCGGGAGTTCTGTGCTAGTAATGGGATCAATTTTTATTTTTCTTGTCCTCATACATCTTCACAAAATGGGAAAGCCGAACGCAAAATTCGTTCCATAAATAACATTGTCCGCACTCTCTTAATTCATGCTTCCATACGCCCATATTTTTGGCATCATACTCTTCAAATGGCTACATATCTCCTTAACATAATTCCTTCCAAAGGTCTGACATATTCTTTCCCCCTCCAAATTTTATATAATAAAGATCCTTCTTATTCTCATCTTCGGGTTTTTGGGTGCTTGTGTTATCCGTTATTCCCGTCCACCACAATTAACAAACTTCAGCCCCGGTCTACTCCGTGTGTGTTTTTGGGTTATCCGTCTAATCATCGTGGTTACAAATGCTTTGATTTATCCTCCAAGAAAATCATCATTAATCGTCATGTAATTGTTGATGAAACCCAATTTCCATTTACTAAAGTTCATACTCCCGAGCCTAGTTCGTATAATTTTTTGGATGATTGTATATCCCCGTTTATTACTCACCATTTTTTGGACATGTCCCGCACCCAAAATCCTCTAGCGGCCCACTGCCCGCTGGCCCCACTAGTCCGTCTCATATTGCCATCACTGGATCAGTTCTAGCGATTGGGCCAGTCCAGCCCAATTCTGGAACTGGTCCAGTTCTCGTGCCGATTTACCGTATTGGGCCAGCAGGCCCACTGCCTGCTGGCCAGTCCATCCCGAGCCCAGAAAATTCCCAAAATCCGCCCACTTCTTCCTCAAGTCATAGACCGGTCACTCGTAGTCAGCGGGGTATTTTTAAATCAAAGAGACATTTTAATTTAAATTCTAATGTTCTTAAATCACCCCTACCCCGTACTCATGTGTCTGCGTTAAATGACCAAAATTGGAAAATTGCTATGACCGATGAATATAATGCTCTTATTGATAATAAGACGTGGGAGTTGGTGCCCCGTCCTTCTTGTATTAATATTATTAGGTCTATGTGGATTTTTGCTCACAAGAAAAATTCAGATGGTTCATTTGCACGGCATAAGGCGCGGCTTGTGGGTGATGGTAAGACTCAGGAGGTTGGGGTGGATTGTGGTGAGACATTTAGCCCGGTGGTCAAGCCGGCTACCATTCACAATGTACTCAGCTTGGCTCTTTCAAAAGCATGGCCTATTAATCAGTTAGATGTAAATAATATTTTCCTACATGGTGATCTCAAGGAAACAATTTATATGCATCAGCAGTTGGGATTCAGGGATCCCAAACATCCTCATCATGTCTGTTTGTTGAAGAAGTCCTTATATGGACTTAAGCAGTCTCCACGGGCCTAGTATACAAGGTTTGCTGACTATATTTCGACTATTGAGTTCACTCACAGCAGGTCGGATAATTCCTTGTTCATTTACCGTTGTGGTTCGTCATTGGCCTACATTCTGTTGTATGTGGATGATATCATTTTGACTGCCTCTACAGATGCCTTACGCCAGTCTATCATAACCATGCTCAGCTCTGAGTTTACTATGAAGGACTTAGGGCCCTTGAGTTACTTTTTGGGGATGTTGTCACTCGTCATTCCGATGGAATATTCTTGTCTCAACGAAAGTATGCATCTGAGATCATCGAGAGGGCTGGGATGTCATCATGTAAATCCACTTCCACTCCAGTCGATACGAAGCCTAAGCTTAGTGCCGCGGCCGGCGTACCCTACGAGGATCCGACCCGCTATCGCAGTCTTGCAGGGGACCTTTAGTAACTTACCTTCACGAAACCGGATATTACATATGCTGTCCAGCAGGTGTGTTTGTTCATGCATGATCCCATAATTGAGCACATGAATGCACTCAAACGCATCATTCGGTATATTCAAGGTACACTTGACTATGGTTTGCATTTATACCCTTCCTCGACATCCACACTTGTCTCGTATACAGATGCTGATTGGGGTGGTTGTCCCGACACCCGCTTGTTTACATCGGGCTATTGTGTGTTTCTTGGTCACAACTTGGTCTCCTGGTCTGCGAAGCGTCAGTCGACTCTATCCCGCTCAAGTGCCGAGGCTGAATATCGAGGGGTAGCTAACGTGGTCTTGGAATCATGTTGGTTACGTAATTTACTTTTGGAGCTTCATTATCCCATTCAGAAGGCAACCTTGGTTTATTGCGATAATATTAGTGTCATCTACCTCTCTGGTAATCCGGTTCAGCACCAGCGCACTAAGCATATCGAGATGGACATTCACTTTGTCCGATAAAAGGTTGCTCGGGGTCAAGTTCGCGTCTGCCATGTCCCGTCGAGATATCAAATTGCCGATATCTTTACAAAGGGTCTTCCCTCGGTCCTCTTTGAAGATTTTAGGGACAGTCTCAGCGTTCGAAAACCGCCCGCTATGACTGCGGGGGTGTGTTAAATATACACAATATACACACAATATACATGTGTATATTGAGTCTCGGATTTGCTCCCATAATGACTCTCGATTTTGGCTGTTTTAGTCAATGTAATTTATGGTAAATATTTAGTATCCTAGTTTAGGTAATGTTGTAATATAATTATTAGTGTATTACCATAAATGTATAGAATAAGGTTTTAGGAATAGAATAGGAATATGATTCTCCTATTATGTAATTTGTATATATAGCCTTTTAATTAATAAAAATAATCAAGGGGATTATTTCTTTCATAAAACACAAGAGAAAAGAAAAAAAGATTTTCTATAAGTCTTGTACTAGATTTCGCGTTCCTTGAAGTATGATGCAGGAACAGATTTATTAAGTTCATTATTGCAAGAAAATAATGATTCATATAACTGGGTAGAAATAATGGATCACTTTTCGACGATGTCTTGAAAAAATAATCATTATCATGAAGTTTTAAATTCAACTATTGGAACCAGGATATTTACTCCATGACAATGTATAAAAGTGATAATGATTATTTTGAATTACAAGGCTGAAAAGTTGTTATTTTTAAATATTTTGAATTACAAGGCTGAAAAGTTATTTTTAAATTTTACCCCTACTAAGTGGGTTGCGATTTGATTAGGGCAAAATCATCCTTGTTTAGTGACTCATAGTCGGGCCAAAATGGTCCAAACGTTATATTTTATCTCGACGAGTTGCATGCTATAGAGAAAAGACTAGCAATAAATTGGAGGAAAAAACACTAGAAATGAGTCACGTCTTGAATCACCACAAGTAGTTGTTCTCATATTCATAATGATAGTTTCTTAGTCGTCATTTCAATTGTTTCAATTCTCTGACCTATAAGCGATGGGTTAATTTTCTCTTTAAATAACCCCACATCGAATATTATATGGACCGTTATGAATATCCAATGTTTCAAATGTTGGAAAATTCAGAAGAAAGATGGGGGAGTGAAAGAAGAGAACGACTACGTCTATTTTATTCTTTTTAATGTTAAATTACAAATGTTATATTTTATCTAGACGAGTTGCATACTATAGAGAAAAGTCTAGCAATAAATTGGAGGAAAAAACACTAGAAATGAGTCACGTCTTGAATCACCACAAGTAGTTGTTCTCAGATTCACCAGACTTGCCCAAAAATTTGAGGATAACCGTTCAACGAAAATAATGATAGTTTCTTAGTCGTCCTTTCAATTCTTTCAATTCTGTGACCTATAAGTGATGGGTTAATTTTCTCTTTAAATAACCCCACATTGAATATGAATTATGACGACCTTACTCCTTAACAGATACTCCATATGATGAGCGAGTTCAATAAAATTTGAAGCGGAAAAAATTATGGGTGGGTAAAAAATTCGGAGAACCGAAAAAACAGAACCGAACCGATTTGTTCTCAGTTTTTTTTGAAAAAAAAAATGATTTTTTGAAAAACCGAACCGAATCAGGATTTAGTGATTCGGTTCGGTTTTTAAATTCTGGATACGAACCGAACCGAAAAACCGAATCACATATATAATTTTTTTTCTTTTTTAGGCTACTACTATCTCTTGAATCATAGCCATTGAAGCCAATCTCTGAAGCTTTTATGGAAGTCACATGCAGCATGAACTTGATTAACATATCACGGAAGCATTGACATAAAATGTAGGGAGAGAAAGTAGTTGTAAATTAGTAAAATTTTAAATGGTCATAACTCTGCGCTCGGATGTCCGTTTTACCTGATTTTTTTTATTTTGCGTATTTTTTCTAGACGGGGCCGGGCGCAGCCAATTTTTAGAAATACGTTCGTTTTCCCAGTCAATTTGTGTTTTCCCCCAAATCGATTTCTAATTTTTCTTTTTCTTTAGTAAACATCTCATGATACACAATAAATTTCAACGTCGAAATTTCATGATAGTGTAGGTGTGAATGTCAATTTTAGTTTTGGAAATTCAATTTTTAAAAAAAATAATCCCCGACCCGGCTCGGTCCACTAGAAAAAACCGATATAATCTGATACGTTCGGCGATATAAACCGAACATATCGGATTTTTTTTAAAAGAAAAAGTTGTATTCGTTTTTTTTAAAAAAACCGATTTTTATTCGGTTCATATTTTTCGGATACAAAACCGATATATGCCCACCCCTAGAAAAAAATACAGTGAACAAAAACAAAGGGGTTATGACTCAATTCATTAAAAAATTACTTGGGTCAAATGATTTAGATTAAATAACGGGTCATTAGCCAATCAGCTCAACGTGAACCCAAATCTCTTACCTTTATATATTTTGCTTTTTGTAAAAAATAATCAAAACTAATATTCCTTCTATTCTAATTTATATAATTCACTTTTCTTTTCAGTCCGTCCAAAAAATGTCACATTTCCTTATTTAATTTAATAAGATACATGATTACCTCTCTGAACTTGTACCTTATTTTCAAGAAAACACTTAAACTTTGCGAATCCTATTACCCCTAAACAACTTTGAATTGATATTAATATGCCCTTTTTCGGCCATATGGCATAGTGAGTGTATGTCACTCTCCTAAAGGGAGTGAGGAACACAAAAACAAAATATGAAAAGCTTATTTTTGACAATTCTTTTTATTAAAAATTACTTTCCTACTTGTTTCTCTTTTATTTTAGCCTTTATTTTACCTTTTTCCTTTATCTTTTCATTTTCATTCTTTTATTTCTCCCTTCAATCTTCATCTTCATTACAGAACTATGGTGGATTTTTTGGTTTCCAGTGTTTTCTTTTCCGGTGGATGATTAGTTTATGAATCTTTGTTTCCTCTGTTTACTGTATATCTTAATCTTTCTTCTCCAGCATCTTCTTTAGTTGTAGAAAGAACTGTAGTTCACTACTTCAAATAATGTCAGTTGCTCTAAACATTTGCACCCTTTAACTGTTTGTTGAGCACATAGAAAAGGAATAAAATGAAAAGTCTTCAGCCAAAAAACTAATCTAAGATCTAAAAGTTTGGTTTTGTTTAGAATCTGGGTTTATTTTATTTTACAAGTGGGTATTTCAATTTACCTAAATTAGATTATTAATATTAGAATGTGTACAATATTATTTAGCCATATTTAATCTTATGTAATTATGATAAATATAAGATTCTTATTATATAAGGATTTCACATTGTATACCCTTTATATATTTTGTATTAATGAGAAAGACTCCAAGAAAGACTAATACAATTAAAAGTATTAATCCATTTTGGATATCTATTGATTTCTTCAAATACAGATAAATTGTTTGAGAAGTAATTTGATGAAGAACGGATTGCATCGAAGAACAGTTAGGGGAAGGTAGGGCTGACAATTTCACCCTAACCCGATGGATATCCATCCATCCGACCCGATTATATGGATGAAAAAACCGACAAAATACGGATTTTAATCGGGTGACGGATGGATCGGGTGACGGATCGGGTCGAATTCGGGTGGACATACATCCAACCTACCACCCGACCCATCCATCAACTCGTTTATAAATTAGTTATTTTTTGTGTAGTTCAGTGATAACATACTCCTGACTCATGTCGTTACTAGTACTTGGTTTTATTTCCAATAGTTGTCTTTATTTTTCTAAAGTGAACGGAAATTCTTTTTCAATTTCAACATGACAATAACAATGATTCCTAGTATCAAAAATGTTATTTTTGTACTACGTTATACATAATTGACATTTTCTATGTTGAACATCACTCTATATATGACTATAACTGTTAGCAATATAATAGGTTGAGGAATATTACAATGGGATCAAGATCAAATTATAATGGTAAAGCAAGATAGTATGAAAAACAAGATAGTATGAAAACTGAAAAATAAACCAAAAGTACCAAACTGATTGTGCTATAATTTTAATCTGGCAAGCACCCGATTCACCCGTGGATGATGGGTGAATCGGATGTGGATGAAGAACAAATAGGGTGATGGATGGGTCGGGTGGTGGATGAATGGTTGACGGGTGGAGGCGGATTGAGCTCCATCCGATCCACCTCTGATCCATTGCCAGCCCTAGGGGAAGGGGAGGAGGAGGGGTGGATTTATTTTCTAATATATTAAAGTGTTTTTTCTTATTATTATTTTTTGTGATTTTTTTATATTTTGACATGTGGCCATTAGTGATTGGTGGACGAAACTCACTTTCTTTCTCAAAAGTAGGATTGATTGAAAAATGACATATTAATACCAATTCAAAGTTATTCAGGATATAGGATTTTTCAAAGTTGAAGTATCTTTTTAAAAATAAAGTACAAGTTCAGGGAGGTAACTATGTATTTTCTCAATTTAGTTTTAAAATTTATCTTTTACTTTCAACGAAAAGTTTCTTGAATTACCCATGTTATTTAAAAAAATTTCGACATTGTGAAATTTCACTGGATATGTTGTTGTTGTAGTATATTTAAAGTTCTTTCCAATTTACATTAGTTTCAATCTCTAAATTTAGTTTTGTGTGTTTGAATTTTGATATACATTTTGCTCTATTGAATGGTTACTATTTGACCTACTTTGACCCTATTATTTGATAGTAGTATTAGTATTATTTTTGCTTCAACCCGATGAGTTTAAGTCAAAACTTTGCACAAGTTAGACGATGAAGTAAATTAGGAATGTATATAGCATTAATGAACTCTACACAAACAAAAAACGTAAAATATATGTATGACTTGATATCTAAAACATTAATCGAAAAAGTAGCTTATTTGATAGAATCTATAGCATACTAATTAAGAGGAGAAGTATTTAGCCATGCAGGAGATTGTAAATCTATACTAATAATATTTGATATCATACTAAAAAGAGAATTTTTAGGAGAAAAATGGTTAGTAGCACGAGAAAACGTACTCGCAGAGAGAAAAACTGAGATAATAATGAATCTAAATAATATGAAATGTTGTAAAATTAATAAATTACCAGAATACATAATAAGTTTTAGTAAGTTCTTCTACGAAGCAAGATTCTTACCACAAGAAGGTTTAATATATCAACAACTCTATTATGACCACTTACCAATACCTTATAATACTGAGATATCGAAAGAATATACCCAACTAGAATCGAAAGAAAATACATTAGGAGAAAGAATAAGAGTACTAAGAACACACCTAATGCGAAAATGTGAAGAATATAGAATGCAACAAAAGATTAAAAAAGATAAGAAAATAGGATTAAGAGAGATATGTGAATTTACATAAAGAAGACTAGTATTCGGATGTGATGATAATAAAAGAGAAAAGAAATATAAGAAAGGTCATAAAAAGAAATATCAACACAAAAAATATAAGAAAGGTCATAAAAAGAAATATCAACACAAAAAATATAAAAGGTATAATAGTTACAACAGACAAAATCAACAACCTTATTACAAACCTTATAGGAAAAAGAGATTTAAAAGAAACAGAAATATCCCTGAAACCAGGAAAAAATTTAAACATAAGAGAAAATTTAGGAAAAGAAAATATGTAAAACCAATAGAAGAAGAAAAACTTAAAGAATGTAAATGTTGGAATTGCAATGAAAAATGACATTATGCTAATAAATGCTCAAAGCTAAAGAAAAAATGTGTAAAATATATAAATACAACACAATTTATAATGAGTCTACAACAAATAAAAGAAGACAATAATAATTGGTATGAATATGAAGACTTTTATGTCAGTCAAACTGATGAAGAAAGTGAATCAGAAAATATTAACTACATTAACAAACACACAGCTAGTGAAAAATAGTTCGGAATAAAATGAATCTACAAAAAGAAAAAGGAACATTATTAGAAGAAAGAAATTACTGGATACAATGTGAACGAAATGTTTACCATAACTTATTACAACTACAACTACTAGCGAAACAGGAAATAAATACTACAATGATAGATACAATAAGATCACAAAAAACCTTAGCAGAATAAGAGAAAGATTAAGTGAAATAAGATGGAAAGAACTACTAGAGGAAGTAAAAGAAATGCAACAAGATGATGAGCTTCAACAAAGATTAAGAAAGATAGATTTAGAACAAAATAATAATTAGATGGTAGCCATCTATATAGAAGCTCATATAGAATTCAAACCTAATAAAATGATAAAAACAAAAGATCTTTATTGACAGTGGAGCAGACTTATGTCTAGGAAATAAAGAGGTATTAGAATAACACAGATGGAAGATATCTAAAAACATATAGAACAAGAGTATCAGGCTTTAACGAACAAAGAAAAGAATTGGATATAGTAGCAGAAAATATGAGAATAATATTAGGAAAGACAATATTTAGACTACTAGTAATATACCAACTGAATGATATGAAACAAGTATTGTTAGGAAATAATTTCCTAGACTACTTTAAAACACAAGTGATAAATAATACTACTTTTAGCCTACAAACACCTTGTAACAAATGGATAATACTAAAGAGAGTACTACCAATACACACACTAAGAATATGTAACATAAGGTCAGATAGGAATATCAACTTACAGTTATTAAGAGAAAAATATCTCAATATATTAAAAATAAATTTCGGAGAAAACCCAATGCAACTATGAGAGAAAGAAAAAATATACGCTGAAATCAAGCTAATAAATTCCAGTGATATAGTTAGATCTAAACCTATTAGGTATAGCCCAACAGATCAAAAAGAGTTTGAAAGTCAACTAAAAGAATTATTAGTACTAAAATTGATACAAGAGAGTAAAAGCCCACATAGCAGCCCAACATTTTTAAAGTATTCAGATATTTTTCTTTTAACAATTGTAGATTATTATTCCTATCACTCTTTATAGTACATAATCTTAATGTATGTATTGGTAATATTCTTTTTAATACTATCCATTTATTACAGGGTGTTTGTAAGCTAAAAGTGTTAATATCTATAACTTGTGTTTTAAAGTAATCTAGGAAGTTGTTTCCTAACAATACTTGTTGTTTCATATTATCCAATTGATATATTATTGGTAATCTGAATATGGTTTTTCCTAATATTATTCTCATGTTTTCTGCTATTATATCTAATTCTCTTGATTGCTCATTGAATCCTGATACTTTAGCAGCTCTATGTGTTCTGGTTCTCTTCCATCTATGTGATTCTAGTACCTCTTTTCTAGATAGGCATAAGTCTGCTCCGCTATCAATAAAGATTTTCTGTTTTATCATTTTATTAGGCTTGTATTCTATATGGGCTTCTATATAGATTGCTACCATTTATCCAATATTCATTTCTCTTAACCTCTGTTGGAGGTTTTCATCCTGTTCATATTCTCTTACTTCTTGACTAATATCTTCATCAGTCATTAGTATTTGAATCTGTTTTCTTATCTCAATAAGTTTCCAATTTATTTCGCTTATTCTTTCTATTATTTTCCCAAGGGCTTTTGTAACCTTTTTATGTCTATCCAAATAGTATGTGTTTCCTGTCTCGCTAGTAGTTGAAGTCATAACTAATTTGTATCTATTGTATTGGTCGCATTGTATCCAATAATCTCTTTCTTCTAATAATTTGTTTTCCTCTCTTTCTAATACATTCATTTTATTCATAAGAAGTTTCACTTTCTGATTGTTGGTTAATGAATTGGACATTTTCTAAGTCTGATTCATTTTCCTCATCTGTTTGACTTACATAAAAGTCTTCATATTCATACCATTTATCATTGTCTTCTTTAATCTATTGTAAACTCATAATAAATTGTGTAGTATTTATGTATTTTATTCCTTTTTTCTTTAGTTTTGGACATTTATTCGCATAATGTCCCTTTTCATTGCAATTTCAGCATGTACATTCTTTCGCTTTTTCTGTGTTAATAGGTTTTACGAATTTTCTCTTTTTGAATTTTTGCTTATACCTAATTTTTTTCCTGGTTTATGGGGTATTCTTATATCTTTTAAATCTTTTTTTTCTATATGGTTTGTTGTTATAATCTTGTCTTTGTAATTTTTATAACTATTTTTCTTATACCTTCTTGTTTGAAATCTCTTGTTATGCCTTTTATATTTTTTCTCTTTTCTTTTGTCATCGCATCCGAACACTAGTCGTTTTTCTGTAAACCCACATATTTCTCTTAATCCTATTTTTTTTTTTATCTTTTTCAATCTTTTGTTGCATCCTAAATTCTTCGCATTTTCTCATTAAGTAAGCTCGTAATACTCGTATTCTCTCTCCTAAAATATTTTCTTTTGGTTCTAGTTGAGTATACTCTTTAGTTATTTTAGTATTATAAGGTGTTGGTAAGTGATCATAATAAAGTTGTTGGTATATTAATCCTTCTTCTTGTAAGAATCTAGCTTCATAAAAGAATTTACTAAAGATAATCGTGTATTCTGGTAATTTATTAATCTTACAACACTTCATGTTGTTTAAACTCATTATTATTTCAATTTTTCTTTCTGCAAATACGTTCTCTCTGGCTACTAGCCATTTTTCTCCTAAAAATTCTCTTTTTAGTATAATATCAAATATCATTAGCATGGATTTCCAATCTGTTGCATGACTCATTACTTCTCCTCTTAGCTGATATGCTATGGACTCTATCCAATATGCTACTTTTCATATTAATGTTCTCGATATTAATTCGTACATATATTCAAGATTTTCCGTGTGTGCAGAGTTCATTATTGCTATATACATTCCTAGGTTCCAATCTGTTATTCTTCTTCCTATTTCCTGTTCATCGTAGACGTTGTCTAAGTCTAGGAAATATCCATTGTAATTTACTCCTTGTGCCATTGATCCTACAAATTCTGCTTGTTGTCCTGTTGGTATATGGTTTGGTAATCTGGTTCGTTTCCTTTCTATCACTTCTAAGTTAGGGTCTACTAATTCTTCTTCAGGATAATCATTTGCATCTTCGTTTATTATATCATCTGATTCTATTTCTGTTTCTTCGGGTTGGTTATATTCTTCTTCTATATCACTTTCAGGTTCTTCTTCTATAATAGCATTTACTCTTTTTGTTTTTTGTAGAGCTTCTATTATCTGGTTGTTTTATTTTATTATTTCTTATTCATCTTCTACTTCCTCTATGAATTCTACTACTCGTATTTCTGGTTTATCGCTATCGATGTTAGTCTTTTCATTACTACTAGTACTTTCATCGCTTGTGTCTTTTCTTACCTTCGTTTTCCCTTTTAACCTTCTTACCTGTTCTCTAAGTATCTGCATTTCCTCTTTCAAGTCTTCTAATTCTTTCTTTGTTTCTTCTGCTTTCTCTAATTTCTTGTTAGTTTCTTTTAACTCATCTCTCATTTGTTTTATTTCTACCTTTGTTTCTTTTAGTATCTTTTTCGTATCTCTGAACTTGTGTTTATATTTTTTGTACTTATCATACCATTCCTCATTGCTATGTAATTTTAACCTTATGTTTTATGTTTTTAATTCAGATATTTCTTGTTCATGTTTATCTAATTTTAGGTTTAGGTATTCGTAAGTTATTTTTTCTACATTCCTTAGGTAAATATGTTCCTCTTTTGGGTCTGTATCTTCCTTTGTACGTATCCTTGTAGGTTCATACTTATATCTTTCTTTTTCTGTGATCTTTTTTCCATTATTTCTTAGAAATGTCAGTACGCTAGGTATACTTGGTTCTTGTTTTCCATCAAAATTCTCCTTTTTTATTTAATATTGATAGTCCGTCTAATGTTTTTTCTACTTGAGATGTTAATTTTGGTTTATTTTACTAATATTTACCATTACGGGTTTTTTACTTCTTCTCCACGCATCTATTGGTACTATTTCAGGTTTCCTGATGTCGGTTTTCACTATTGTATTTTCTCTACTCGTGCTAGGTTCATTATCTCCTGCTATTTCTTTACCTTTGTTTTTGTCTTCTAATATTATATTTAATTTTTCCAGTATTATTTTAAACGTTGGTATTTCAGATGTATTTCATAGATTAGTCAGTTCTTCTCTCATCATTTGTTGGGTACGTTTCTGATTTTCTTTTACTTCATCCATTATTGCAATTGTACTTTTTAGTTTTTCTTTTAGTATTATTTCTTCCCATAGTTCCTGTATTTTTTTGTTATTATTAGTCAGGATTATTTATTCTTTTCTTCCATCCATTTTCCATATCTATCCATATTTTATCGAACTTATCACATTGTTGTTCTAACTGTTTTATTTTTTCTTCTAATTTTATTTCTTTTGCTTTGTATTTTAAGTATTTTAGCTGGGAATATCTCTCTCCTGATAAGATTGTCCTTATTTTCTTTAGCTTCTGTTTTTTCTCAATTATCTCTAGTTGTATATTCATACTTTGTTTATGAATCTAGTTTTTCCTTGATCTGTTATTTCTATTCCATTATTATTTATTTTATAGTTTATCATTGTTAAGAAATCACTTCCTAGAAGTAATTCGTTGAAACTATCATATTCTATTACTCCTATGTTTATCTTATATTCTAGATCCTGGATTTTGAATCTTAAATTAATACTCTTAGTAATTATTATTTCTCTGTTATTTTCAAGGTAATTATAAGTCTGTGGGTCTATCAGATCGCAATCATTTTCATTAATTTTACTTATATGTATAAAACTTTTAATAGCTCCAGTGTTTATTTCTGCTACGCAATCCGTTGTTATTATTCCTTTGAATATTATTACTTTAACCTTTAATCTACTTGTATTTATGTTTATCAAATCTAGTATTCTAGGTTGTTGTGGTCTATTTTGATCTCTTGTGATACTTAATCTGGATCCTTCTATTCTTGGTATTAACCTTTTCGATGGTGTAATGGTTCTGGTATTAAAGTCCATATATATTTCTTCTGGTATAGTTATCTTGGAGTTTTCCTTATGTTCTATTGGTTCTATTATTTCTTGGTACATCCTTGGTACTACTATATTCATTTCGTGTTGTCTTTTTACATGGTGATTCTCTATTAAGGCATATATCATTTTTGTTTCAATACTTATTACCTTGCTTCCTGGTGGCATGGTTATTCCATCTAATTTATAATATAGGGTTAATGCTAAGTCTTTATTTTCGTCTTTTAATGATATACTAAAATCTGGTTGTACTGTAAATTTTAGTTTTTGGTATATTAAATTCCCTTTTACTACAAATATTAATGCATCCTGCAGATTTCCTAGTATTCGGTCGTCTAATATGTATATCTGAATAGGTGTATCTATGTTTTTCTGAAAGTATGCTTTTATAGTATATTCTACTCCTCCGAAGTATATATTTCTGTATTTTCTGGCTTCTCTAGTAGAAAATCTAGTTAACTCTCTTTTTATTACCTCATCCGTTATTAGGTAAATTTTGGTTCTTCCATTAACACTCGTTGTATCTATTATGTTTTCATGTTTGTGTGCTATATATCTTATTTCTTTGTTTCTTTCAAACCATTTGGTTTTAAATATTTTCTTTATAGATAGTTCATCTTTTTCATCTTGTATTTTCTGATAAATTTCTGGTTTAAAGCTTAATGTTTGGGTTTATCCTCCTTCATACGTAGTCATTTGATAGTATGTATCTTTAGGATCTTCTACTATTTCTTTTCCTTTATCCATATTTTAGTAGGTCTATGTACTTATGCTGTTCTTGTATTATATCATTTAAATATTTTAATTCTTCATCTTTTCTGATTATGTCTCTTAATTTATTTTCCAGTAGTTTCGTATTTTCTTCCTCTTTTTGTCTTATCATTTCTTCTTTTAATGCTAATCTATTCCTTAATTCTCTAATGATCTCCTTCTGATTTTCTATTTGTTCAGAATTTTCCTGTAGGCGTTGATCTCTTTCTTCTATCAGATCTATGCTTATCCTGCAACTTATTATATGTTGATTTATAAAAATTGGTTTTGGTTCGTGGGGCAATACCATTTTCTGGAGCCCCAAGATTCTGGTTCGTGGGGCAATAGTAATCGTCAAAATAATGGCAAAAAACGGGGTTCAAACCGTAACAATAACAAAGGAAAAAATAATGGTGGAAAGGGACGAGGACTTGGCGGCGGCCAACCCGCTGGCGGCATTGGGCAGTCCGGGCAATGGCGTCTAGGCAGTGGCGGTAATCAGTGGGGGCAGTACCTACCGTGGGCCTGGACCCCACAGTGGGTTGCCCCGCCATGCCCATACCTAACTTCTTCGTGGGCCAGGCCTCCACCTTCAACTCGCCAACCCAAAATTCTAGGTCTCGTCCACAACATGCATTTGCGGCCCATGCACCATTTTCTGTCGGCTATGCCCCCACTGATATCGAACAACCCATGAACAATATGAATCTAAGTGTTCCAGATAAGTCATGGTACATGGACACAGGGGCTACGTCACACATGACGACATCTCAAGGTAATCTCTCGTCTTATTTCAACATGAGCAATAATAAAAATATTATTGTCGGCAGTGGTCAGAAAATTCCAATTCGTGGTATTGGTCAGGTAACACTAACCTTTCCACACCCACTATTATACTTGAAAAATGTCCTACATGCACCAAAATTAATTAATAACTTAATATATGTTAGACGTTTTACAATTGACAACAATATTTCTGTGAATTTTGATCCGTTTGGCTTTTCTGTGAAGGATTTTCAGACGGGGATGCCACTCATGAGATGTAATAGCTCGGGGGGACTTGTATCCCATCACCTCTGTAGGAAGAATGATTTTTTTTCTTGTAACCAAATTTTGGACTCTTCTGTTTGCCAATCTTGTGTGTTTGGTAAACAAGTTAAGCTCCTTTTTGCGTCCTCTACTTCTCATACTTTTATGCCATTTGATATTTTGCATTGTGATTTGTGGATATCAACTGTTTTGAGTTCTGCATGTCATAAGTACTATATGCTAATTATAGATGATTATTCAAATTTTTTATGAACTTTTTCTCTGGGACATAAATCACAAACCTACACAATTTTTAAATAATTTAGTATTTTTATCAAAACTCAATTTGACAAATCCATTAAATGTTTTCAATGTGACAATGGGGGGATTCATAAATACCCAATTTAAAGATTTTTGTCACAAAAATGGGATGTCTTTGCATGTTTCGTGTCCACATACATCACCACAAAATGGGAAAGCCGGAAGAAAAATTCGAACAATTAATAATATGATTCGCGCCATCCTTGTGCATTCTTCCACACCACCAATTTTTTGGCACCATGCACTTCAATGGCAACATATCTTTTAAATATTCTTCCTAGTAAACTGCTCTCCAATGTGTCCCCTACACAAATGTTGTATCATCCTCTTTCGTCTTTTACACATTTGAGGGTATTTGGGTGTTTGTGTTATCCTTTATTTCCATCTACTTCCATTAACAAGTTGCAGGCTAGGTCAATTCCTTGTGTGTTTTTGGGATACCCACTAAATCATAGGGGATGTAAATGTTATGATCTGGTGACTGGAAAATTATTATTTTTCGTCACGTACTTTTTGATGAGTCTAAATTCCCGTTTGCTAAGTCTCATGTGACATCCTCACCTTCATATGATTTTTTGGACAACGATATACATCCCATCTTACACCACCATCTAAATACTCAACCACCAGTTGGCCCGACGCAACCGAATAACCAAATTACCTCGGCCCCACCACTACACGAGACTGGACCAGTGATCTCGACCCAGTTGAGTTCCCGTGACAACCAGACCCATGTGGGAGAGCCCACTGCTCCCTCACCCGTAAACCAAGACAGCCCGTTTCCCCGGCCCAATAACCAATCGATAATCCACTCCCACACACATTTGAACTTGGGCCACAATACCTCCACTCCACCCACTGCCATACCCGAGATCCCTACTACCCAACCGATGACGGTACAACCTGGGACCACTGAAACTCGTGCCATGCACAGGATTTTGCAGCCCAAATGTCAGTTTAACTTACTATCTTCGGTTCAACCATCACCTATAACAAAAAATCCCAAAGAAGCCTTATCAGACCCGAATTGAAAAGCTGCCATGTTAGACGAAATTAATACTCTTATTGAAAATAAGACGTGAGAATTAGTGTCGCATCCATCTAATGTGAACATTGTTAGGTCTATGTGGGTTTTCTGGCATAAAAAGAATTTTGATGGCTCCTTTGCGAGATACAAAGCTCGTCTTATTGGTGATGTCATGTCTTAGCAGGTTGGAGTAGATTGTGGTGAAACTTTTAGTCTGGTGGTTAAGCCAGCAACTAGTAGGACTGTTCTTAGCCTGACACTATCAAAATCCTGGACCATTTATCAATTAGATATCAAAAATGCTTTCTTGCATGACCATCAGCAGGAGACGGTTTACATGCACCAGCCGTTGGATTTCCGGGACTATACACATCCAGATTATGTTTGCCTGCTGAAAAAGTCCCTATATGGCTTGAAACAGGCCCCATGGGCTTGGTATAACAGGTTTGCAGGTTTTGTATCCACTCTTGGCTTCGCACACAGCAAGTCTGATCAATCATTATTCATTTATAAGAAGGGAAGTGACATGGTGTATATCCTCCTATATGTAGATGACATAATTCTCACTGCGTCATCTACCTCACTTCGCCGGTCTATTATGTCCCTTATCGCAATATGATTTGCGATGAAGAATTTGAGTCATTTAAATTACTTTTTAGGCATTGCTGTAACTCAATATGTCGGTGGTCTATTTCTAAGTCAAAAGAAATACGCCGAGGAGATCCTTGAAAAAATCGGTATGTCCTCTTGCAAACCATCACACACACCCGTGGATACAAAAGCCAAATTGAGTACCACTGCAGGAACTTCATACAGTGATCCTACACACTACCGCAGTCTCGCATGGGCCTTGTAGTACCTTACTTTCTCGAGGCCTAATATCTCCTATGTCGTTTAGCAGGTGTGTTTACATATGCATGATCCCAAAGCGGAACATATGTGGGCTCTAAAATGGATTTTGCGATACATCAAGGGTACTATTCATTTTGAACTACATTTGTATAAATCCTCCATCTCGACTCTCTCATCTTATACAGATGTAGATTGGGATGGTTGTCCGGACACACGACGTTCCACCTCGGGTTATTGTGTGTTTTTGGGAGATAATCTGATTTCATGGTCATCCAAACGTTAGCTCACTTTGTCTCGGTCAAGTGTTGAGGCAGAATACGGGAGGGGGGGGGGAATGTGGTCACTGAATCGTGTTGGCTCCGTAATCTTCTCTTAGAGCTGCATTGTCCGATTGAGAAGGCAACCGTCGTTTATTTTGATAATATGAGTGCAATATACTTGTCTGGTAATCCTGCTCAGCATCAACGCACAAAAAAATTGAAATGGATATCTTATTCGTTCGAGAAAAAGTTGCCCGTGGCCAAGTCCTTGTTCTCCATGTACCATCCCGTTATCAGATTGCAGACATATTCACAAAAGGTCTTCCGCGCGTACTTTTTCATTATTTCAGGGACAGTCTCAGCATACAAAAACCTCCCGCTAAAACTGCGGGGACAGTAAGAATAATTATTGGGCAGTACCATAATTATCTCAAATCACCACTAATTAAGAATATTGTAATTAAGAGTGTAAATCAATTATTAGGATGATTAGCATATTATATTTTAGGTAATCTAGATTAGTACTACATTGTAATGTTGTATATATTTGCTATCATTGGAATGAAATAATCAAAGAATTAATCTTCCTACAAGAGCCTGCTTGGATTGACTTATCTTAAGTGATTTTTTACGTCAAAATAGCTTATAAGCATTTTTGTAGTATTTGGGTAAAATAAAAAATATTTTTAAATATTTATTTTAAACTAAGTCAAATTATAAATTAAAATTTCTAACTTATTACTTTAGTTAAAAGTCATAAACCCATTCAAATGAGCTCTTCAGGATATATTAAAAATCCATATTTCTTGTACTACAAAAATAAATCAACTCAAATAATACATCGCATAGTCTCCTTATTCGTATGTGCGTGCGTAGATATAAAGTATATCGTGTAACCTCTCATCAAGTGCCACGTATAAGAAGCATACTGAAACTTCTCGAAACGCAACAAGTATGGGTACGACTCTATTTCAATTTTAATTCAACTTTGGGAAGCTGTCCGTAACGTAGCTTCTCGTTGTTTCTTTTTCTGTCCCTTTTTTTCTTTTTATTTATAGTTTCCTCTTATCTCCATTTCTTCCTTTCTTTGAATTTTCCAATACTTATCTGTTGTTTTCGGCAAGTTCCTACCACCCCCTATGTGTCATCGGAACCTTCTAGAATCACCAAAATTCCCAACGGACGTCTTTCCCGGAACTCTCCTTCCTCCCTGCAGTTTTGACTCCAGATCTACGAGAGTAGCATCGATCTCCAGTCAAGTACGTAATTTTGGATAACAATTTTTCGTTTCTTTGATGTATTAGCTGGATAATGGTTTTTGAGTTGAATTTACTTCTTTAGGTAATAAGAAGCTATGATTCCACCGCCGATAGAGCGGAACGGGGGAGAGCCGACGGTCGGTGAAACGTCGAGGACGGTTCCGACACCGTTTTTAACAAAGACCTACCAGCTCGTTGAGGATAAATCAATTGACGACGTGATCTCATGGAATGAAGACGGATCTACTTTTATCGTGTGGAATCCGACTGAGTTTGCTAGAGATTTGCTTCCTAAATATTTTAAGCATAATAATTTCTCTAGCTTTGTCCGGCAGCTCAACACCTATGTAAGTTACGTTCCTCTATCTCAATTCAAGATAGAAAATTACTCTCCGTTCTAATTTATTGTGATACTTTTCGTTTATCTCATGTAAATTTTAAAATATCTTTTTGATGATATTGACCCGGAAAGAATTGTAACTTAGTATTGTAGTGGTAGTATTTTTCTTATGGAGTAATTTTTTAATATGTAAAATTTTAGTTTTAAAATATTGAGTTTGATATAATGCAATTTAGTCTCGAGCTTCGATCTGTTCCGTCATTAAAGTAGCCTTTTCTCGCCCTACCAAACCTCGGGAGCTCCATCTTCGGCAGCTCCTCAATCTTTCATTTTGAAAATCAAATTGGATATCCCGATATATTACAGAAAGATCGATTGATTTACCGCATTCATTTATGAAGCACTTGTTTCAAACTCCGCTCCTATTCGTATTTTTCAAAGAGATTTTTAATCAAGGATACTCGAAATTTGGTTAAATTCACCTGAATAAATGATAAGTATAACATAAATTGATGCAGAAAGAATATTGTTCTTCGTGGATGGTAAAAGCTAAAAGCTTATCTTCGGTTTTGCAGGGATTTCGGAAAGTCGTACCTGATCGATGGGAATTCGCAAACGACTGCTTTCGGATAGGTGAAAAAAGTCTGTTACGCGATATCCTGCGACGAAAGGTAGTGACGCCGATTGCGATTGCTACTCCTTGCGCAGCTATAACAGCGGTGGCGACTGTGGCTGCCCCGCCTGCTCAGCCACCGCGGACTGTATCCACCTCGGATTCCGGTGAAGAGCAAGTTGTATCGTCGAATTCATCTGCAGGTAGCACAGCGGAGCTGTTAGGAGAAAACGATCGGTTAAGAAAAGAGAATTTACAGCTCAACAAAGAATTGTGCCAAATGAAGAAGCTTTGCGGCAATATATACAATATGATGTCGAATTACGCAGACTCTTCCACTAGCGGTAATCAATCGGCGGAGAGTATTTCTCCGGCGTTGAAGTCGCTCGATCTCTTACCGGCGGAACGATCCGTTGAGGACCGGGTCAAACCGGATGATGTACGGGTGAGATTATTGGGTTTCTCGATAGGCACGAAACGTGTTAGGGAAGCTGAAGGTGAGGAAGCAACGGCGGAGCATGATCAGGATTTACGCCTGCAGCAACCTGGAAACGATGTGAAATCAGAACCGTTGGATCAGGAAAGTAACAGTAAAAATGAAGAGACATCGTTGCTGATAAATTGTAGTGGACGAAATCAAAGGACGTGTAATTGATAGGGTTGTTGGTGTGTGTAACTTAGATTAGATTATATTAGATTAGAGTTTAGTTGATAAATCAAAAGAGCCAAAGATCACAAACAGGCGTGATGCCATGTGCGGACTATATCTTCAAGAAGCTTCTTAATTTGACCCCTTTTGAGTTATTCATTTACTTTATCGTCACTTTCTTTGTGGCGGTAAAAAAAATGATTCCTTTTCCTCTGATCTTTTCAAAGAGACCGCGGACAATTTTTTTGAGTTCTTGGAAAAATTGTGCAAAAGGAAGTACGTTAAAGATGCTACTCTCGCAAAATGAAAAAAAATTCTAGTTAATATAGAAATGTAAAATTTTAAGTTTTTAAGTTTTTATTCATAATTATAGAATTGTATTAATTTTCTTTGATTTTTTTTTCATTAATACAAAATATATATAGATGTACAATGTTGAATTCTAGGATCTCAATTCTATCATAATTATACAATAAAAAATATGGTAAATATACACAGGTACACGTGCTAACACACCCCCTCAGTATGAGCGGGAGGTGGTCGGACACTAAGATTGAATCTGAAATCTAGGAAGAGATGTCTAGGAAGACCCTTTTGTGAATATATTTGTATACTGATAAGAGGAAGACATGTAATACTCTGATATGATCGAGAGCAACCAACGGACACTGAAGCTCAAAAAGAAGGTTTCGAAGCCAACAGATCTCAGCAACAACATTAGCAACGCATCTATACTCTGATTCTGCACTCGAACGGGATAAAGTGGCTTGCCTCTTGGCAGACCAAGAAATTATATTATCCCCTAAGAACACATAGTAGCCAGAGGTAGAGCGTCGCGTGTCCGGACAACCTGCCCAATCAGCATCCGTATATGATAACAACCTGGTCGGTGCTGAGGGGTATAGATGCAATTCATAATCAACAGTACCCTTAACATATCGAATGATACGCTTAAGGGCAGTAAAATGAGGCTCCCTGGGGGCATGCATGAATAAGCATACCTGCTGAACAACATAAGCAATGTCAAGCCTGGTGAAAGTAAGATATTGTAGTGCACCTGCAAGACTCATTAAGAGTGTGAGATCGGACACTGGATTACCATCCACATCACTAAGTTTTGATTTAGAATCAACCGTTGTGGACATGATCTTGCAGTTTTCCATTTTGGCCCTGTACACTATCTCTTCTGCATACTTTCGCTGGTACAAAAACATAGAATCTGCAGAACGAGTCACTGATATCCTAAAAAAATAGCTCAACTTCCCCAAGTCGGTCATAGCAAATTCAGTCTTTAGTAATGCAATAATTTCATTTTTCAACAAATCTGAGGAGGCAGTAAGCACAATGTCATTCACATATAACAACAAATAAGCAATGTTACTACCTCGATGGAAAATAAATAGAGAAGTATCACATTTACTGCATATAAACTAAATCTGCAAGATGTACCGTGCAAAGCGGTCATACCACGCTCTCGGGGCCTGTTTCAAATCATACAGTGACTTATGGAGACGACATACATACTGAGGAGCTGCTGGATGGACAAAACCATGTGGTTGGTGCATGTAATCAGTTTCTTTCAAATCCCTGTGTAGAAAAGCATTTTTTACATCAAGCTGATGAATCGGCCAATGCTTACCCATATCAATACAAATAATTGTGCGAACAGTAGCCGGTTTAACAACCGGACTAAATGTCTCACCACAATCAATGCCCTCCTGCTGATTTGTGCCATTAACAACAAGTCTCGCCTTATACCTCTCTAGCTCACCATTATCCATGTACTTGTGACGAAAATGCCACATGCAACGGATCACATTCACCCCTTCCGATCGAGGAACCAAATCCCGAGTGTGTTGTTTTGTTAAAGCATTAAACTCATCACGCATGGCTGCATTCCAATTCGGGTCCATTTTGGCTAATTTTGGGCTTTTGGAAATGGGGAAAATAATTTGGGTAGACAGGTTAAATTGGACTTTGGGTTTAAAAATCCCGTGTTGGGCACGGGTTTCCATATGGTGTGAGGGTGCTGGCTGGGTAAGGGTGTTTGGTATCGGGTCGATGGTGGTTGGTTAGGTTGAAATTGGGTCCGGTGCAGGTCTTGGGTCTGCTGCAGGGTGTCGGTTCATGGAGGTTGGTTGGGTAATCGGAACAAGTGGCTAACGGTGGGTGGGGAGTTAATCTGGGATGTTCGAGGTTGTTGTCATTTTCTGGGTTTGGTGTGGTAGTTGTTTTTGGTGTACCTATACTGGTGGGGGCTGGTAAAGTCGGGTAGGATGTCAGTGGGGGCAGGGTTCCGGTAACAGGGTCGGCTTGTTGTTTGCCGGTGATTGGAGTGACGACAACTTGGAGGTGAGACTGTGGAGGCGACACAGGGACTGGGATGTTTACCAGTTGAGGTACAGTGAAGGGTGGCTGATTGCCGGTTGGAGAGACAGTCGGCGGTTACGGGGCGGTGACTAGGTGGGGTAGGCCAGTATAGTGTCGGGGTTCTGCCGGCTGAAATGAATGGATGCGGTAGCTGGTGACAGCACGGGGTGTACGGGCAGACGGTGTCGGTGAGTGGAAGAGGGGTTTCCCACGGTGGATGGAGACAAATTTGGCCGGTTGTCGATGGTGGGAAGGGGAGGCAACCAGTGGTGATCGTGATGGTCCAGGTGAGCCGCCGATGGTGGCAGCGGTGAGAGGTAGTGACGGTGACTGAGTACTGACTGCTGCCGGAATAGTGGTAGTATGTTGGAAAGTTTGGTGGACAAGCGGCGATGTGTCCGAATCATCAAGAATTTGTAATCTGTGACTCAAATTTTTTTAATGTTGTCAAACGGGAAAACATACTTGACAAAAGTGGCATGGCGTGAGATTCTGATTTTGTCGATGGATAGTTCATAGCACAGATTTCCCCTATGGTTAGAAGCCTAAACCCTATTTTGTTTTTTCCTCCCCTCAGTCTCCTGCTCTTCTCGAAGAGACAACAAAGTTGTCCCTATTCACAGGCCTTTCCAACGCTGTCAGAAGCACCAAGAAGAAGAGTAATTTGACTTTTACATCTGCTTTCTGTTTTCATTACCCGAGAAACAAGAAAAACACAATACTTTATCCGCTGTGCTCTTTTATTTTATTTCTGTTTTTCGCTGCCCGAGACAAATTGCTTTCTGTTTTTTGCTGCCCAAGACACAATACTTTATCTGCCACCTGCTTTTTGTTTTTTTACTTTTTCTCTTTCCAGCAAAACCACTGTTCCATATCCACTAAAATGACTCATCGGTAGTCCGATAATGCATGATACATGGATACGGGTGCCACGTCTCATCTTACCAACAATTCAGGTAATCTTCCTCAACTGCACCAGTTATAAACTCCACAATCTATTATTGTCGGTAATGGTCACCGCATTCCAATTCAAGGATTTGGCCACACCCTTATCCCACCACTGAATCCCCACTTCTCTCTTAAAAACGTCCTTTATGCCTCAAACATCGTCAAAAACCTAATCTCTGTTAGAAAATTTGCCACCGATAATTCCGTCTCAATTAATTTTGACCCGTTTGGATTTTCTGTAACGGACCTCCGTACCGGAAAACTACTCACGAGATGTAATGGTGAGGGGGAATTATATCCTTTCCTATCCACGTCCGCTGCTAATGTCCACCTTCCCATATCTCTAAATGCCCTCGTCACCCCTCCCACCGTTTTAACAACCATATCTCCCTCAACGTGGCATAGTAGACTTGATCATCCGGATTCTCACATTTTTTATTCTCTTAGAAATCAAAATTTAATCCAATGTCCGAAAGGGAATCTTTCTCATAGTGTCTCCTCGTGTCAGTTAGGGAAACACGTTAGACTACCATTTACGGCTTCTATGAGTACTATTTTCTCCCCTTTGATATTATTCACGCTGATTTATGGACATCTCCTATAACTAGCAACTTAGGCTACAAATATTATTTGGTATTTTTGAATGATTTCTCTCACTTTCTTTGGGTCTATCCACTCAAACTCAAATCTCAAGTGTTTTCCAAATTTGTGGAGTTTCATACACTGGTTAAGACACAATTTGAAAAAGACATAAAATCGTCCATATAAGCTAGCTTGTAGGGTGAAGATTGTCTAAGTCCATATAAGGAGTCCATGTTTCCATTCCATTTCCGATGTGGGACTCTTAACACTCCCCCGCACGATCAGACCTCGTTAACTGGAGCGTGGACAATATAATTTGGGGGCCCAACATCGGTGAACAAAGAATTGAAATGAGTCTGACTCTGATACCATGTAGAATTGTATTAATCTCCCTTGGGAGCCTTTCTCATTAATACAAAATATATATATAGTTGTACAATGTTGAATCCTCCTATAATAAGGATCTTAATTTTACCATAATTATATAATACAAAATATGGTAAATATACATAGGTACACGTGCTAACAATAATAATATTTTAACTGTATTTTCCTAAAGAAGAAAGGAAAATACATGAATTGTTAAAAAAATTATTTACACACTTTTAACATTCTGACTGGCCTGATATTGCGATTTGTGTGGATGATGCCACTGATTTATGTTGGCCTGATATTGCGATTTATTTAACGGTATCTTTCCAAATACTATTGTTGTGGAAAGTGGACTACTATATTTAGATTGAGAACTATGCTGTGCAAATTAACAGTTAAATCAATAATTTGAACCTATAATTGAGTTATTTGCGTATCCATTTACTGTTGTAAATTATTGGGTTATTGGTTAGGGTCTCAGTTTGGCCATTTTTCTAATGGGTGAACTGATAATTCAATAGTAATTTATTTTACAATTTATCCTTCAATATATATAAGTGACTTTGGGTCTTGTTTAATTCATTTGTGAAACTGCAGGATAGTTTTTACTTTCTCAAACATCTCTACTTCAATATTTGGGAACTGTTTTCATCTTCACTATATTTTGTAGAACTGAATTTGATTATTAGGATGTGTATATTGTCCTCTACTTTGAAGTATTTACATAGTACTAGACGTGTAATTGTGTATATTCGTTTTGCGTCTTGCAGGAAGAAAACGTGTCAGATAATTCTTATATCACCAGTTTATTTTAAATATATGGAGAAAAAATTTCATCTAAAATTTTAACGGTTAAAACGATAATCAAACTGATAATGATCAATATCCGATTAATCGATATCTTACTGGTTCTTTAACTGTTTAGCATGCTTACAAACCGATAACTGATAATCTTTAAAATGGAATCGAACCAACCGATACACAGCCATAAATGAGAACAAGCATCCACTGTTTTTTCTGTTCGTTTAGACTACAAGGGGATATGCAATTGCAAAGGCAACAACAAGTTATCTTACTCCATTATTTAGTGTTCTTAGCTTTGCTTCTTTAATATACTATTACTACTAATTTCCTTCTCCGTTGTGTGTTTTGGGGTTCTCTTGGAGGGTGGTGGGGAAGGACTATGTTAGAATAAATTAGTTGTAGAAGCAAGTCAAGAAAGTAGAAAACTATTAAGAGTATGGAGACCAAAGTATCTTGAACATAAACGAAGCATAACTGTTAGAATATTATGTTAATAATATTAGGATTTTGTATTAATGTAGTATCATATTATATATGGTAGGTAGTAAAATGTTAATTAGGAATATTATGTAAGTAAGGTAGAAGATTATTAGGAAATGATTAGGAAGATTAGGCATGATTGACTCTTCTTAATTGATGTATATTGTGTATATATTGAACCTTTGAAAGATGAATACATTGAGGAAAATATTCTACTTACCCTAGAATTCTTACATGGTATCAAGAGCTTAAGGAAAGATACAAAATTAGTTTAATTTCTTCCAAATTTTTGGTCATCTTCCTCCCTAGAAAACCCTAGTGGCCGAAAATTTCATTATTTTTCACTCCATTATTGATTATCTTTCATCACAACTAGTTATGTCTGAATCCAAATCATCTTTTCACCCTGCCCTAGCTGTCTCAAACATCAAAACACATGTTTCCATCAAACTAGAAATGGAAACCGTCCATTATGCGACTTGGGCAGAATTATTCAAAATATGTTGTCGTGCTCACAAAGTTCTTCATCATATAATTCCTCCAAAAGACGATAAAGGCAAAGACATAACAAACGATGCAGACAAGGAATTGTGGGATACACTTGATGTCACAGTCCTTGGTTGGATTTATGCGACAATCTCCACAGACTTGTTGCATACGATAATGGAACCGGATTCCACAGCCATGGCGGCATGAGAACGTTTGCCAGATATATTTCAAGATAACCAAAACTCTCGCGTTGTTTCATTGGAACAGGAGTTCTCAACCATTGACATGGTGGATTTCCCTAATGTTTCTACATATTGTCAACGCCTCAAAGTGTTGGCCAATCAACTACGAAACGTTGGTTCACCGGTTACTAATAACCGGTTAGTCTTGCAATTGATCGCCGGTCTCACCGACGCGTATAGCGGCGTGGGAACTCTCATTCGTCAAAGTAATCATCTACCACAATTTTATCAAGTAAGGTCCATGCTTGTACTTGAAGAGTCGGGCTTGGTGAAAAAGGCCTCAACTACTTCAAATTCCGCCATGATTGACACTCCTTCACATGATGGTAATTTTTTTTACCCTTCTCAACAAAATAAGGGACAAAAAGGACGTCATAACAATAAAAATAAGGGTGGAAATCGCGAAAATAACAAAGGTGGAGGCCACCGAAATTCCGGTGGTGGCGGTAATGGCGGCAACACCAACTATGGTGGTGGACAGTGGCAGCAGCAAAGAAGAAGCGGCGACGGTCACGGTCGCAGCAACCGGCAACGAGAGGCGGCGGACGGTGGCAAGCAAGCAGCCGATTTGGGTGGACTTGGGTCGTACCACCCAACCCGGCCCCCCAAGCAGCAATTGGGCCGAGCAACACCCAAGGCCCGGCGGCCAAAGAAAGAAAACAAAGGTGGCCCAGTTCAAGGTAATTAGCAGCAGTGGCCTCAGCAGCAACAGGCCTAGCAGGCCCATTTCGCTGGATCTGTTGCCCCAGGCAGTAGCAGTGGGCCTCAGCCGACCCAGTGGCATGAGGCCCATTCAACAGGGGGCCACCCCACGGAAATTGAGTCCGCCATGCACACTCTTGGACTTAATCCACCGGATTCAAATTGGTATATGGACTCCGGAGCGACGTCACATATGACGTCCTCCCAAGGTAATCTCTCGTCCTATTTTAATTTGAGCAATGATAATGGAATAATTATCGGAATTGGCCATTCAATTCCAATAAAAGGTTATGGCTCTAGCAAATTGTTACCGCCAAACCCACCCCTAATTTTAAAGAATGTCCTTCATGCTCCCAAATTAATCAAAAACTTGGTTTCTGTTAGAAAGTTTACAACTGATAATTGGGTATCTGTCCGGTTTGACCCCTTTGGTTTTTCCGTGCATGATTTTCAGACGGGGTAGCTTCTCATGAGATGTGATAGCAAAGGGGAGCTCTATCCAATAAATCCGTCAACCCAACAATCCAAGTTTCCTTCTGTTTTTGCTGCCTTGGCACAATCTTTATGGCACCAACGTTTGGGACATCCGGGAGAGGCTGTTTTGGCTTCTCCTAAACAAAATAATTTTATTTCTTGTACCCAGCTACGGACTCTAAATAAGTGTCATTCTTGCACACTTGGTAAACATGTTAAGTTGTCGTTTATTTCCTCTACTTCATGCACTCTTTTGCCATTTGATATTTTACATTGTGATATTTGGACATCCCCTGTTTTGAGTTCCTCTAGTCATAGATATTATTTGCTTATACTTGATGACTACTCTAATTATTTGTGGACATTCCCTTTATCGAAAAAATCACAAGTGTTTTCCACATTTCTCACTTTTAGAGCATTCATCCGAACTCAATTTGAATGTGATATCAAAAATATACAATGTGACAATGGGGGGAGTTTGACAATAAACAGTTTTGGGATTTTTTCAAAACAAATGGTCTTCAGTTTCATTTTTCTTGTCCTCATACTTCATCACAAAATGGGAAGGCGGAACGTAAAATTAGAACCATTAACAATATTGTTAGAACATCTCTTTCTCATGCTTCACTTCCCCCGGTATTTTGGCATCATGCACTCCAAATGGCAACTTATCTGTTGAATGTCCTTCCTCAGAAAAATCTATCATACCAAGTTCCCCTAAAAATGATTTACCTACGAGAGCCCACATATCATCACTTAAGAGTGTTTGGTTGTCTTTGCTACCCCCTCTTTCCATCCACCACAATCACAAAACTCCAAGCCCGGTCTACTCCATATGTGTTCTTAGGATACCCTACTCATCATCACGGTTACTAATGTTACGACATTTCTTCCAAAAGAATCTTTATAAGTCGTCATGTAATCTTTGATGAAACAATATTTCCTTTTGCTAAGTTACATGCCACCGGGACTCCTAACTATGATTTTTTGGATGATAAGCTCTCGTATCTAACACATTTTTTTCACAGCCCGGTACCTATTACTAGTGTTGAACACCGTAATTCAGACTCATTGGGCCAGGCAGCCCCAACGGGCCAAATTCAATCTCCATCAATACAGCCCACTGGCCCCTCGGTTTCTCACTCATCGGTCAGTGGCATCCAGTCCACTGGCCCAACAACCCGTCCGATCACCCGTAGTCAACATGGGAGTGTCAAACCCAATGCAAAATATAGCCTTCACACCCAGGTCTCGAAATCACCCTTGCCTCGTAATCCAGTATCTGCTCTAAAAGACCCGAATTGGAAAATGGCCATGGATGATGAATATCATGCTCTAATTACAAATAGGACATGGGGTTTAGTACATCTTCCATCTAATGCTAATATAATTCGATCTATGTGGATTTTCAGCCATAAAAAAAAATCTGATGGAACTTTTGAGCAGTATAAAACCCGTCTTGTAGGTGATGGGAAGACACAGCAGGTTGGTGTAGATTGCGGGGAAACATTCAGTCCAGTGGTCAAACCTGCTACTATCAGAACAGTTCTCAGTCTGTCTCTCTCAAAAGGATGGTCACTTCATCAATTGGATGTCAAAAATGTCTTCCTCCATGGACACCTTAATGAGACTGTTTACATGCACCAACCATTGGGATACAAGGATCCTAAATACCCCAACCATGTGTGTTTGCTCAACAAATCATTATATGGCCTCAAGCATGCCCCCAGGGCTTGGTATACGCGGTTTGCAGATTTTGTGTCACGCATGGGTTTCTCGCACAGCCGTTCAGATAATTCCCTGTTTATCTATCGTCAGGGTAATCATATTGCTTATCTTCTTCTATATGTGGATGATATTATTCTAACCGCATCTTCAGACTCTCTTCGAAAGAATATCATGTCACAGCTTAGTTCTGAATTTGCTATGAAAGATCTTGGCCCACTCCACTACTTTCTAGGGATTGCTGTGACCCGACATACAGGTGGATTATTCCTCTCCCAGAAGAAGTATGCATCAGAAATTGTGGAACGCGCTGGGATGTCTTTCTGCAAACCTTCGGCAACTCCGATCGACACAAAGTCAAAATTTAGTGTCATCTTTAGCAAACCTTTTGCTGATCCAACGTTATACCGCAGCCTAGCAAGACCTTTACAGTATCTCACATTCACCAGGCCAGATATTACCTATGCAGTGCAACAAGTGTGTCTATTCATGCATAATCTAATGGAAGAACATATGCATGCTCTGAAACGCATTGTGCGATATATTCAGGGCGCTCTGGAGTATGGATTACATCTATACCCGTCCTCTATTTCCAAACTTGTTACTTACACTGATGCATATTGGGCAGGATGTCCGGATACAAGATGATCCACCTCCGGGTATTGCGTCTTCCTTGGTGACAATTTAATCTCATGGTCCTCAAAAGGCAGGCCACGGTATCACGCTCAAGTGCTGAAGCAGAATATCGTGATGTGGCCAATGTTGTATCTGACTCATGTTGGATTCGGAACCTATTACTTGAACTTCATTGCCCTATTCCAACTGAAACAATAGTATACTGTGATAATATTAGTGCAATCTACCTCTCAGGGAATCCCATCCACCATCAACACACTAAACATATTGAGTTAGATATTCATTTTGTACGTGAGAAGGTGGCTCGCGGACAAGTTCGGGTGCTGCATGTCCCAACGCGACATCAAATCGCAGATATCTTCACAAAAGGACTTCCACTGATATTATTTGAAGATTTTAGGGACAGTCTCAGCATTTACCGCCCTCCAGCTTCGACATTTGGGGAGTGTTAGAATATTATGTTAATAATATTAGGATTTTGTATTAATTTAGTATCATATTATATATGGTAGGTAGTAAAATGTTAATTAGGAATATTATGTAAGTAAGGTAGAAGATTATTAGGAATTGATTAGGCATGATTGACGCTTCCTAATTGATGTATATTGTGTAAATATTGAACCTTTGAAAGATGAATACATTGTGGAAAATATTCTACCCTAGAATTCTTACAATAACTTTCTTACAAATAGACACAACGATATGTAATTTGTGTAACAAGAGAACAAGTACAATATAGATGATTGTTAAAGCTTACTATAATCATTTATGATCGTGGAGGTTTCTCCAAAAGTGCAGAAAGATAGACTTCATCCTTGGACTTGGGAGAAATAGTCCACTTGTGTTTTTTGTACCTGAATTGCAGGAACATGTACATGTATTCGTCGAGATCCCTCCTATTACAGAAGAATCGATCGATCCATAACAATCCTCTTGGTCTTAAAACGCGATCCCAATCAAAAAGGATGAAATCTAATAGCTGCAGATCAATCCAACCATCCATAAGTCCAGTCGCATGGATCAAATCCATCGTGTTGTCAAAAAAAGGGAGTCGTTGGTTCAATGTCACGTATAGCGGAATCAAACCCCTAAGTGCTATCGTCTCACTGAAAGGAGCCCCGAGATTCAGAGCAGTCTAGATAATAGTCACATTCTGCTCTCTCATTCTCGCAGCAAAAGTCCCCGTACCAACGCCATAATCAAGACCAATTCTGATCTCCCCTGGCTTGATTGCCAAAACATCTTTGATCACAAAATCCACGGGAACAGAAGAGTTTGTTACCCATTTTACCTTTTCCTTGTCCATCTCAAAGCATCCTGTGCACTTGGTGTAGCCTCGTTTCGGGTTCTTACTCGATAAGCACTCAAAATTCCTGCACTTGTAATTGCTCCATCGAACATTTCTTCCATCCGGGATTTCCCAAAGTGACTTGTCAATCGGGTAAGGCGTCCGATAAAGCTTAGACGCCCTCGTTAAGCATCTCCTCCTGGGCAAAGGATCACAACCATAAATCATTAGCTTTTGAGCTAAGTTCCAATCATCTTTACAATATGAACCAATATCATAATCCATATATTCTTCCAACTCTTTCTTCATCAAAACACATGAATGCCCTGTCGTGTTATAAATCATCGGTGCCCCATAGACATTAACATTTCCATTTCTATTCACCTTAGGGGTTATATACTTCGGAATCTCCTCAATCACAAACGCGTTAATCAAGGGGTCTTCTTTAATAGTCGTCACAGTTGTAGTTCCTTCAACTCTTGGAAGCCTTATCTGCCTTAGGGCAATTTGCGCGGAAGATAGAGGCCTAATCACCTCTTCTTCTAACAACCTCTTGTACTCCAATCTTGGAATGTTGCTTCTAAGTTTATTTTTTTCCATCTGCTTTACAGTCAGTTCTAGCTTGTTTTGCAGAGCTTCCATCTTATTAAGCACTTCATCAACTCGAGCAGTCAGCGATTTTATGTCAAAACCATCGTAGGCGCCATAGAAATGGCGGCATATATCCTCATCATGCATGAAAAATCCAACAGAATAGAAGCTAAATAAAGTTGAAAGGCTTACAAATATAACAAGCCATCCTAGCACAAATTGGAACGAACTCATAATCCTTCCTAATCTACTTTTTCGAGAATGCAAATTATAAGGCTTCTCCATCCTCAATTAATGACTAACAACAACAACGACTGTCTCTCAATCTGATTAAACCAAAAACAGAACAATTTACCATAAAACAATTCAAAATGAGACGGTTATCGTTCAAGCAATGCCTACAGAGAATAGCATCCGTACAAGCAAATCAAGAAGCTGCTAGAATACAATATTAATCACTACCAAAAAATTCGAGAATTAGCTACAAACTTCGTCGCTAAATTGCTCGTAGCTAACAGATGATGAATTTTTCCGTTTAGCTACAGAACTTGTCCGCCGCTAATTCCTGTTTTTTTGGTAATATTGTTTAATTACCTGACACCAAAAAATGGTAAAATGGTGAATAAAAACTGGAAAGTGATTGAACCCAAATGGAGAGAGGTTTAAGAAGGATTATGAAAATATATAGCAGATTGAACCCAAATCGTGAACTCGAAGCTTACTAGCTGGACCAAATGAAGAGCAATTCTCGTGAAGGAACTGCATGCAAAAAGCTCGAAAATCTAGCATCCAAGTTGGGACTTTCATAAATACAATCTCAAATAAATAAACAAAGATAAGAGTAATTGCATGTGGCTGGGCATATCTCCAATGAATATAATAGTATAACATAAGAGCGTTGACAATTTAAAAAGCAGGGGGAATGTTTGAAAGCTACGGAAGAATTAAGGATTAGAGAATGAGTGAAAGTGGAAATAATCTTTTCATTTTAGACATTATCATGATACCGTTTGATTAATTTGCATCGGAGACGATGAAGTTACTCACAAAGGAATCATTTGATATTGATATTATGGACTCTTCAGCAAATCGGGCTTAAATTGTTTGGACTCTATTTTGTACATCTGGGCCGAAATCACATTCAATGACAACAGATGTAAATATCCATTTGTTTTCATTTACAATGAGCACTGTTGCTCCTATACATGGCAATACGCAGAGTGTGGGATCCACCATAACATCACATACTTACTATATCCATCCCTCGAATTATCCAGGGATGAGTCTTGTTTCTTCTCCATTTAATGGAAAAAGCCATGGAGGTTGGAAAAGGGCTGCTGTTATAGCCCTATCAGCAAAGAATAAGATGCTGATTCTGGCCTCCAGAAAGCTTGGTCAAGATGTAATGACATGGTCCTCTCTTGATTGTTGAACTCCTTATCTAAGGAGATTGCAGAGAGTGTCTTGTATTCCCAGAATGTCAATTCTTTTCTGTCAGTCACCTTGCAGCTAACCATGTTCGTGTCATCTTTTCTTCTTCTGAGTGTCTTATCCACGATCAGCGCACGGGAAGGATCGTTGGCCGGTTGGGAAAGCTTTATTATACGGATATTGGAAGATAGATTTGGTCAGGCAAATGGGGCCAAACTATTTCAATTTTAAAAGAACTAAATGATGTTACTCAAGAAAACACTAGTCTATCTACTTATTTCACTAAAATGAAGAGTTTATGGGATGAATTAGATGCTCTTAATACCTTTTCTGGTTGTGTGTGAGTGTAAATGTGGAGGAAAAACAAAAACCATCAAAGAACTCCAAGATGAGAGGTTGTTGCAATTTCTAATGGGACTAAATGATGTGTTCATAGGGGTAAGGAGCAATATTCTCTTATCTGCTCTTTTGCCTACTATTGGACAAGCTTATTCTCTTGTGATACAAGATGAAAAGCGAAGAGAAATACACACCTCCCCTGCTTATCCAGGAGATGTAGGTTCTTTTGTTGCCAACACTCAGCCAGAAGGAAGAAGGAACAATGAACATAGAGGGAATAGGGAAAACTACTATGAGCAGAAGAAAGAAAATATGGTGTGTTCTTATTGCAAAAAGGTTGGACACACCATAGACAAATGCTACAAAATCTATGGTTTTCCCCCAGATTTCAAATTTACAAGACCTAGGAAGTTTTAAGGAAAGATACATGCTAACAATGTTGCAGGTTCAGTTGAAGGAAGCATTGCAGGAAATGAACAGGTTGCTAGTCCAATATCTCTCAGTCAGGACAATGTTGTGCAACTTTTGCAGTTGCTACAACAAGTGAAAATGAATCAGCCAGGAACCAATGGAGTTCATGATGGTATTACAAAGTTTTTCAATTCCTATGCTTGTTTTGTTAATATTAATAGAAATTCTTGGATATTGAACAGTGGACCAACTGAGCATATGACATATAACAAAGATCTACTCTTCAATGTTAAGCCTCTTCCTTCACGTATAATAGTCAAGCTTCCTAATTTCTATAGAGTTCAAGTCACACATTCTTGAACTATTTGTTTGCTATCTAAACTACTGTTACAAAATGTTCTATATATTCCATCATTCAGGTTTAATCTTCTATCAGTGCATAAATTCTGCAAACAACTCAACAAATCAATTCAATTCACTCCTTATTCTTGTTTTATATTAAAGGCCCCTTTTCAGAGGAGCCTTCTGGAGATTAGTAAAGAGCATGAATGCTATACATCCTCAATTCAAACACTCAAGCTGCAGTTTTAAAGTGTCAAGCCAGTCCAAGTTTCAATTCAGCTATTAGTTAAGTTTTTAGCCAAAAATCTAGTCCTGTTCCTGTTTTTAATTCCAGTCTTTCAGTTTTTTATCCTAATGTAAGAAACAAGTTGTGGCACTACAAGCTAGACCACATGAGGTCCATCTTATACACGAGGTGGGGTACCTCCAAAAAATTACCTATAACTAAATACGTAGTTATGAATAGAATTCATTCTGCTGGTGGCTTAAAGGGATTTGAGAGTTTTTTGCTAGAAATGCTTACTCGATAAACTTCACCAATTAGAATTGAAAAAGAGCTCTTAGAATTGAAAAGGAACTCAGCCGTTGGTTTTTCCTCATGTTACCAAGGCTGCCACTATGTGATATATATATATGAGCTAAAGATGTACAATTTGAGTTTGAATACAAAACAAAAGGCTATATCCTAACTAACAGAAAGTAAAAGGAGTTTGAGTTGACATGTGAAAGTTAAGCATATCTACATATGAAAAGATAAGCACTGATATATCCTTATAGATAAGGACAGTAATCATCTAACACCCCCGTCAAGCGCATGTCTGGTTTGGAGACATTGAGCTTGGACCGTAGATGAGAAAATAGAGAGGAGCTTAGAGCTTTAGCAAATACATCAGCAATTTGATCAGTGGAAGGAATATATCAAACACAGTTGACCACGGGCAATCTTTTCTCGAACAAAGTGATAGTCAATTTTAACATGCTTCGATCTTTGATAAAAGACATGATTAGCAGTGAGGTAGATGACACTGATGTTGTTACAAAATATTATGGGAGGATGAGGACAAGGCAACTGAAGCTCTTTAAGTAAACTAGTTATCCAGGACACTTCAGATGTGCCAAATGCAATGGCATGATATTTGGCTTCAATGCTGGACCGAGCTACTACCTTTTGCTTTTGTGAGGACCATTAGATTAGGACCATAATATATAGCAAATCCATGATGAGAATCAGGATCAGCAGCCCAACCTGCATCACAATAGACACACACAATAGAGGAAGTGGACGGTCTGATGGATATACTATGTGTAAGGGAGCCTTAAGATAGCGAAGAGTGTGTTTCACATCTTTCCAATTATCTAAGGTAGGATTCTGCATGTATTGACAAACAAGACTCACTGAAAAAGAGATCTTTGATCGTGTGATGGTCGCATATTGAAGAGCCCCAACAATGCTCCGATATAGTGATGGGTCATCAAAGGTTTCACCATGTTTGGACAACTGAAATGTGTTGTCCACTGGAGAAGGAGAAGGCTTGCAATCTGTCATTTTTGTTCGAGTTAGTAAGTCTCGAATGTAGCTAGCTTGAGAGAGATATAGCTTAGATCCCACACAAATAACTTCAATACCCAAGAAAAATGAGAGATTACCAAGGTCTTTTAGTGAGAATTGAAGATCAAGGGCTTTGGTGAATGAGGAGATATAGGAGGGATCACTACCCGTTATGATGATGTCAGCCACATAAACTAAGACGTAGTAGTAGAGGAGGGAGTGTGACGGACGAACAAGGATGAGTCAAAGTAACAAGAGGCATAGTCATGTGAAATGAGAAATGTTTTGAGCTTCAAACTTAAGTGAGAGAATTCTGGTATGAGCTAGGACTGGATGATATGACAATGGATGGACATGTGTTTTGTGGTGGACATGTCTAGACACTATCATATCATCCAGTCCTAGCTCATACCAGAATGCTCTCACATATTTTTGGCCTGCTACCTCTTCCAATCATCCTATGACTACGAGAGCTCAAATAAATTCCCTCAAGCGTAAAGCACTTACTACATCTTATCATCATATCCAAGCTCCATCCTCCCCAACCAATGAGACAACAACCTATAAGCAAGTTGCATCATTTCTTGATTGGTTGTGTGCTATGGAAATTGAGTATCAAGCATCCCTTCGTAACTGCACCTGGACACTTGTTCATTGTCCTTCTAATGTAAATGTAGTGGATTATAAATGGGTGTGTCGTATTAAGCGTCGGACAGATGGGACAATTGAAAGGTACAAAGCTCATTTGGTTGCTAAAGGGTTTCATCAAGAAGAGGGTGTTGATTTCCATGATACATTCAATCCAACTATCAAACGTTCAACTATTAGACTTGTCTTATCTCATGCAGTATCTAAATGGTGGGCTCTCAAGCAGTTGGATGTCAATAATGTGTTTCTTAATGGTGACATTCCAGAGGTTATTTACATGACTCAACCACCGGGATTTATTGATTAGTCTCATCCATATTTTATTTGTCATTTGTCAAAGGCTTTATATGGCCTAAAGCAAGCTCCCCGCGCCTAGTTTCTCAAGCTCAAAACATTTCTCGTTTCACATGACTATGCCTCTTGTTACTCTGACCCATCCTTGTTCGTCTGTCACACTCCCTCATCTACTACCTACCTCTTAGTTTATGTGGATGACATCATCATAACGGGTAGTGATCCCTCATATATCTCATCATTCACCAAAGCCCTTGATCTTCAATTCTCACTAAAAGACCTTGGTAATCTCTCATTTTTCTTAGGTATTGAAGTTACTCATGTGGGATCTAAGCTACACCTCTCTTAAGCTAACTACATTCGAGACTTAGTAACCCGAACAAAAATGACAGATTGCAAGCCTTCTCCTTCTCCAGCGGACATCACATTCCAGTTGTCCAAACATGGTGAAACCTTTTATGACCCATCACTATATCGGAGCATTGTTGGGGCTCTTCAATATGCGACTATCACACGATCAGAGATCTCCTTTTCAGTGAGTCTTGTTTGTCAATACATGCAGAATCCTACCTTAGATCATTGGAAAGCTGTGAAACACATTCTTCGCTATCTTAAGGGCTCCCTTACACATGGTATATCCATCATACCGTCCACGTCCTCTATTGTGCGGGTCTATTGTGATGCAGGTTGGGTTGCTGATCCTGATGATCACCATTCACATCATGTATTTGCTATATATTATGGTCCTAATCTAATCAATTGGTCCTCACGAAAGCAAAAGGTAGTAGCTCAGTCCAGCATTGAAGCCAAATATCATGCCATTGCATTTGGCACATCTGAAGTGTCCTGGATAACTAGTTTACTTAAAGAGCTTCAGTTGCCTTGTCCTCATCCTCCCATAATATTTTGTAACAACATCAGTGTCATCTACCTCACTGCTAATCATGTCTTTTATCAAAGATCGAAGCATGTTAAAATTGACTATCACTTTGTTCGAGAAAAGATTGCCCGTGGTCAACTGTGTTTGATATATTCCTTCCACTGATCAAATTGCTGATGTATTTGCTAAAGCTCTAAGCTCCTCTCTATTTTCTCATCTACGGTCCAAGCTCAATGTCTCCAAACCAGACATGCGCTTGCCGGGGGTGTTAGATGATTAATGTCCTTATCTATAAGGATATATCAGTGCTTATCTTTTCTGTTAAGAGTCTCACATCGGAAATGGAATGGGAACATGAGCTTTTTATATGGACTTGAACAATCCTCACCCTACAAGCTAGCTTTTGGGGTTGAGTTAGACCCAATATCCATTCATTATATGGTATTAGAGCCAGACTCATTCCAATTCTTTGTTCACCGATGTTGGGTCTCCAACTTATATTATCCACGCTCCAGTTAACAAGGTCTGGGCGTGCGAGGGAGTGTTAAGAGTCTCACATCGGATATGGAATGGGAACATGGACTCCTTATATGGACTTGAACAATCCTCACCGTACAAGCTAACTTTTGGAGTTGAGTTAGGCCCAAGATCCATTCTTTACATGTTAAGAGTCCCACATCGGAAATGGAATGGGAACATGGACTCCTTATATGGACTTGAACAATCTTCACCCTATGAGCTAGTTTTTGGGGTTGAGTTAGACCCAAGATCCATTATTTACATGGTATCAGAGCCAGACAAATTCCACTTCTTTGTTCACCGATGTTGGGCCCCCAAATTATATTATTCACGCTCCAGTTAACGAGATCTGGGCATGCGGGGGAGTGTTAAGAGTCTCACATCGGAAATGAAATGGGAACATGGACTCCTTATATGGACTTGAACAATCCTCACCCTACAAGCTAGCTTTTGGGGTTGAGTTAGACCCAAGATCCATTCTTTACATGGTATCAGAGTCATGTCCATTCCAATTCTTTGTTGACCGATGTTGGGTCCCCAAATTATATTATTCACGCTCCAGTTAACAAGGTCTGGGCGTGCGAGGGAGTGTTAAGAGTGCCACATCGGATATGAAATGGAAACATATACTCCTTATATGAGCTTGAACAATATCACTCTACAAGCTAACTTTTAAGGTTAAGTTAGACTCAAGATCCATTCTTTACAAAAATAAAGCAACTTGGATTAAGCTTCACCTCCTCAAGTACTGGTTTTTCAGCTTGGTCTTGTAGCATATTGCTTGCAGCAACGAAATTTCTTATTAAATTCAGAAAGGGCATACCATTCAGACTTTCGCATCCCTCCGAAAGTCCTGCTCCTTGGCTTTTAATTAATTGGAGATTCATTTTCATTTGTGAGTTGATGATTTAATATAAGTTCTTTAATATAATTTAGTATAGAATTCACGTCTACTTGACATAAAAATTAGCCTAGTTTGTCAAGTCAAATTTTTTGATGACCTAAAAAAATATTTACAAAATTAATTAAGCAAAATAATATTGTATATGATAAAGCAAAAAATAGTTAAATCACATTTTTATATTGATAATAATTGGGTTAAAAGATTATTACTGAGAAAATTAAAATAAGAGAGTAAGCATAATATTATAAACCACAAAGGAAGTAAGTATTACATATTCAAACTTGAGGGGAGATTTATATAATTATCTCTTTTAGTTTTTAGTATATAATGACTTTGTGGGAAAATCAATCTAAAGTGATTTTATTTAGAAAATACTTTCGAGATATTTACTCTTCAATTATCATACCAAAATGCTACTTCTCCTCTTCCAATATTTCATATAGATAATATGATGTTTATTATTTTTTATGTGACACATAACATTTCAAGACTGAGATTGTCCTGAATACCAATATTTGACCAAAGGATCAAGGATGAGTCCTATGACAATATCTGGCCATACAAAACCTTTTCTATAAGATTTGACCTGCCCTTAGGTTCCACCATTGCTTAGTTGTGAAAGCATTACAAATATTTTTAAAATTTGCACCACCTTCATCATATGAAAAGCATAGACGATTTAATTACAACAGTTTTACCATTAGTAGATAAGTATTTGTTTGCCACACCTGAGATCCTATTTAGAACTTTAATGAAAAAAAATGGATATCTTATTATAGAGGACAACCAAGATACTCCTACTTGATAGGGAAATACTTTTATCCTCACTACTCTATAAATATCTTCAGGTTGTGTGTTGGGTTCCATAACCAGACAATATATATTTCTTGTTGATTTGTTGGCAATTTTTCCATACTGTTAAATGTCAAAATTTTATTTAGACCTTCACGAAACACAATTAATTTTGGCAATTAGAAGTTGGCCATTACTGGTAGCCAAAGCAGATTTAAGCTATAAGATGTTGGGCCTAGCTGATATAGTCCATTGAGCCTTCATAGAGTATTTCCAAGCCCAATGATAGCATGTGGGCTGTATATGACTATTAGTTCAACCCATGATGACAAGCTTGTTGATTCAAATAACAGCCTAGAGAAGTTTTAAATCAAGTTTCTCTTTTTCAAAATTTTAATGATCAAGTCAGAGAATAGTTTTAACTAAAACTCAGGTAACTAACCGTCTTTTTTTCTCTCTTTGAAACTTGAGATTAATGAATGTTGGCCCAAGGGGCGGATGTAGCTTGTCGGTTTCAGATTTATATAAATTCAGTAATTTGAATATGAAGGGTGAATGAATGGATCTTGGGTCTAACTCAATCTCAAAAGTTAGCTTGTAGGGTGAGAATTGTTCAAATTTATATAAGGAGTCTATGTTCTCATTCTATATCCGATGTGAGGCTCTTAACACTCCCTCGCACACCTAGACCTTATTAACTGGAGTGTGAGCAAAAAATTTGAATGAGTCTGGCTCTGATACCAGGTAAAGAATAGATCTTGGGTCTAACTCAACCCCAAAAGCTATCTTGTAGATTGTTTAAGTCCATATAAGGAGTTCATGTTCACATTCCATATCCGATGTGAATACTCTTAACAAAGGATAAAATTTACTAAAATTGTAATAAATAGTAAATATAAATTTTAAATTTTAGAAATATAATAAATTTAATATAAAAAAATATTAAAAATTAAATTTATAAAATTTAAGTTCTGAATCCCACCCTTGATCGGTTGGATAAGCAATGAACAAGGAGGAAAGGAGCAAGTAGCTAGTCATTTTCACACACTATCAAAGATGTTAGAATGAGTTTTTAGAAAATAAATTAGGAGAAGATGGCTAAGGCCTAAAGCGGTCAAAAGCTATAAATAGGGCACAACTTGTTTACGGAATTATAGACACTTATCTAACAACATTATCAATACCTCTTGTGTATCACTTCCCTTTCCCTTTACTACTTTTTTTTAAAAAAAAAATCATCTGATGTTCGGTGTCCGCATTGGAGTCTGACTATATTTTGGTTCGCATCGGATAGAGCCCATTTTTGGAGAAAGCGCTCTTAGCATAAGAATATTTTCATACGCATGACTCAAATTCGAAACATCTGATTAAAGAAGGAGCAACTTCATCCACCTCACTACACTCTTTACTACTTTCTTGACTAATATACTTCCCTAACTTAATTGTATATTCAACCACATTACCCTACATGCATACACCAATAATCATGGCCTTTAAATGAGTTAATACCCACCATAAGGTGAGTTTACAAATTTATAGTCGAAGAATAAAGTTCATTCTTCAGCGTATAGTCTGGATAATTTTAAGAAATCAATATGGTGAAATCAACTGCATAACCTTACTCATCGATCAGATCAGTCAGAAACTTTTAATTCTGACACAAATATTGTTTCGATAAGGCGAATGTTGATTAATTTCACGTCTCATTTTCTTCTCTCGGGGAGGGAATAATTTATTGTGAAGTTGGAGCAAGTAATTTGTAATTAAAAGTTAAAATAATCGTACGGAACTTGACTTACGTTCATAAGTAATAAAAGTCATTTTCCTTTTTGATGGAAAATATGTTTCAAGAACTTAGCATCAGAATATGACTACCCCGTAGAAAAACATTTTCTTGAAAAATTACCTGTGTCATACTAAATTTATTTTTTTTAAAAGAAAAATCAATGTTGTTAATTTGTCTGTTCTTTTTTGGTCAAAATCATTTACCCTTCCCAATTTTATTCTAAAAGTAAAACTTCCCCCTCTACTTTGAACAATATACATTCTCCCTCCTTTATCCTATTTGACTTTTTTAAATGCCTATTTTATCCTTACATTAATTATAAACCTTTGTCTTTTTATTTTACTTTTTAAAAAGTCATGATATATTTTAATTTTTAATCTATGTAACAAAATTTTATTGAAAAATATAAATACTTATTGTTTTCAGACGAGAAAAGAAAAGTGAGAAATACTTAATTGAGTATATAAGTTAATGACAGTATGTATAATGAAATATGTTTTCCGGTGAAATCGGTTCTAACCAGAAACACAATTAGAGATTTGTATTTTAAGGTTTAAAGATAAGTGAGTCGTATCCGATCCGGGAAACCCCTTGATGAGTCCGGTTTTGAATGGTAAAAATAAGAAATAAACAGATAAAATAAATAAGTAAGCTAAGATGAAAAATAATGGACAAGTGATTCTTGTTGTATATTGCTTTGAGAGAAAATAGATCTTAGATTACAAGTGTGAGCAAGAGGGTTCTTAATGGGGTTCCTTCCTTCCTAAGTTTTCAATATATAAGCAAAAATAAGACTATTATATCCTAAAAGCATGATGACAGGACTACGTTGATGTCACTATGCCCACGCGCGCTGCGGCGCTCTATCCAAAGAGGATGGATGTGACAGGAGTTGGTGGGAGTGAAGGACAATTGTAGAATGCCCCTGAGTCATATGAGTCTCCAGATGTGTTACTCCATCCGGAGGTATTCTTCACCCAATGCAGATAGTCCCCCACTTTCCGGGCCCTTTATTTTATGAGCCCGGGAAGTGGAAAAGTTTGTATACTTTTAAAACTTTTCGCAGGAATCGAAACGTCGCCTCTTTTCCCGCAATCAGACGTTTAGTCAGGTCGGCATTTAATGCATTCAGTTCGCTCATTCGTTTATGCCCTTTCAAATACACCGATTGGCATTCACTAATAGGGCACACCGCTTCATTTTTCAAAGCTAATTATTACATTAGTGGGCTATTTAAACAGATGACCCCTCTCGTATTTTTCCATCCTTACTCCTTACTTCTTACTTCTGTGCAAATTCAGTTCCCTACCTAGATAACTCCTATTTTAGCCATGTCTTCTTCTTCTATATCCATATCTTCTTCCTACGATCTCACTCTCGCTAGAATGCGAGTGGAATTAGGTGCCACTTCGGCGGCCTCTTTTCGCCTCCCGGCTCTCGTCTTTTTTCCCTCACTTGGATGATAGACCTGGGTTCCTCTGCTTCTGACATTATTCCTTCCAACTTTAATTACGAGAGGTATTTTAGTGTCAACCTTTAGTACGAGTCTGTGGAAGGCATCACTTCCCTGATTGATCGATCCATCATCCCCCAGGTCCGTATCAATTATCGATGGAGGATTGATGTCGATATATTCCCTCCTCCTACCAATATGAGCATCACCTAGTATATCCCTGGGATGTATATGATCTACACATACCCCTTTACTATCGGGTTTGGCCTTCCGATACACAAATTTTATTGAGGCCTTCTTCACCGGTACGACGTTTGTTTGGGGAAACTGGCCTCTTAAACTTGGATGATGGTCCACTGCTTGCAATTCTTGGTTGATCTCGCCTATATCCCCTTTACTATGGATCACATAATCCACCTCTACTTTTCTCTAGTAATTTACTAGAGAATGATAAACCTAGATTTTTTAGGCTCCCGAGGCCTCATTACTAGTATTTAGGACGAACATGGTCGAGGGTGGTGTGATCGATTCCTGATGATCCACACCATACACCTCCATTACGCCGACCTAGGCCTCCTGCCAAAGTAATGGAATAGTGCCAGTGAGTATCCGTATTTCTTTCCTTAAATAACTTTATCTATCTTATCCTTTTAGTGGTGTCGGTGGTACTTGAACCCCTGCCTGATATTTTTGGCTAGGTGATGGGCTTACTTCGCGTCTCCTGAGATATTGAGCGAACCTGGAGAGGCATTTCCTCTGATAGGTGGAAAGGGAAGAGCCATGGTTAGGTACTCTTTCCTTATTTTTATCTCTTATCTATTGTGTCGGGGGATATTATTTTGACTTCTTTATCTTCTGTAAGGTCTTCCTGCTCGAGGGGCCTCGGCTAGAAATGCGCCCTCCTGGGAGGAAGCTCGAGCTCGTATTTCTGAGGCGGTTGCAAAAGTGAGGAATAGTAGGAAGCGTGCGCTTCCAGATGAGACCGGGGCATCCTCCTCCGGAATCAGTTCGCGTTGCCGATTCAACGAGTACTGGAGAAAGGAGATACAGAGGGTGGTCTATGTAGAGGATAATGTAGGAGAGGCCACAGAGGCCGAAGATGTGAGGGTACCTTCTAACGAGGTTGTTGTAGGACCGAGAGTCAATGAAGTCCAACATGGGAGCATAGGGGGTGGTGATGCAGGCGTTGGCCCTTCAGTTCTACCACCTCCTACTATTAGTCCCGACCTCGGTTTGGAGGCTTCTCTGACCCATCTGGCGGGAATTTTTCTTCAAGTAATATGAATTTTCTACCCCGTATCATTTGTTCTTACAGCGATCGTATGTACTAGCTCGTTTGTCTTTTTCTAGGGTCATGTTGCCGCTTCCTCTACCTTCGAGCTTTTCAAGAGCATGACTCCTTCTTTCTCTCGTAATGTGGAGAGGCTGATGGGCGAGAACTAGCGCCTCCAGGATGATATTGCCCAGCTCCTGTCAGAAAATAGAGATCTTCAGGACTTAAGGACCATTTTGGGGCTTTAGAGAGAGAAGGCCAAGCATGCTCTGGCAGCTCGGGAGGACACCATTCAGATCACAACTACAGCTCACCATTTATTAAGGTAGAAGGTGGTCCGTGTGGAGGCGGAACGCGATGCTACTCGGGGATAGGTGCAAGCACTTGAGGCTTCTCGTGCTAGTTCAGAGGGCCGCCTTGATTTTGGACTATAATGTTCTCCACACCTGATATAAGGTTCTACAAGGTATGGGGGAGAGGCAGATTGATGTCTCCTCGATCCTCGGAAATACGGAGGTGGATATGGGCACAGCTGAGACGGATATGGATGAGTTATGTGATGAAACGCCCCTTCTTATGATGCATTTGATGGTTCTTCAGGTGGCGAGGATGCTCCCCCCCCCCCGACTTAGCTTTGTAAGTCTTGAGCCTCTGGACATTGGTTTGAAGGCATTCTAATGATTTGTTCTTGCACCGATTATCAACAACAATGTCGATGGTTGGTGCTATTTTTTTGGGAAGATAACTAGCTTCGGCCTCTTTAGCATGTCCTGGGAAGATGACTAGAATTTTAGCCTGGGGCATGCCCTTTTATGAATGATTTTGTTATTGTTCTAGCCTGCGTGCCGTTTTTGTGTTTGATGGATATTTCTGGGCCTTTGTGCCCTTTCAACTTTGGTTTTGAGACTTCGTGCTCCGGCTTTGTGGAATTTCTAGGGCCTATGTGCCCTGAAATGTTTTGTATGAGTCTTTGTGCTCGTTTTGCTCCTTGTTTAATGATAATTATCAGTTTGCCTTCAACATTGTCTCCTTACCCTTTGACATGAGTTTTGTTTTTACAACACTTGGGATCATAAAATGACCTGTTGGCTTTTTGATTTGCACTAAATCGTCGATGCGTGACCGCTATGCCCGTCTACCAGAACTATGCTAATATTTGAGCGTTTGTTGCTTAAGTTGAGGTATGATGATCGGTGCACGCTCATGTTGTTTTTGCATTTTATATTTGAGGTCATCATTCCTAACCCAATCCGGGAATGTCACTTCCGGGAACGCTTTCGCTCTGTTTGGGATCTAAACATCCAATTTGCAATAAGGGAAGTCCTTCAATTTGCGGTGATGATGGGGAGGACGTATTGACCCCATTTAATGGAACAAAGGTTCATGTAACATGTACGCTGGGAGGCTCTATGGTCGTGTTCTGTGTTAGTATCGGTTTACAGGGCCATATGGCTTCCGATTTTGGTTTTGCCCCGAACATTTTTACAATGTTAAGCGAAGGGTTCCTTGCTAACAATCAGTCAAAATAAGTAAAGATTCTTATTTTTTTCTGAGATTATGAGGGACGACTTATCCTGTATGTACATGATCCGCTTCCGGGGTTTTTAAAAAATGACAAAAATAAACCGGGCGAGTGTAGTGACTGCCAGCAGTCTCAGTCCGTGCAAGTTCGTCCTTAGGAGATCTCATGCTCTGAACACTTGGAAACACTCTTCTCTCCCCAACATTCGGGTGTGAGGTATCGAGTATTGGGATATGATCTAGTATGTTACGCTCGGTATGTTTTTGAGTTATTGCCTCATTAAAAACCTTGCCTGGAAAACCTAATTGGGACAAAACCTTGGCAAAGGAAAATGTGCAACACATATCCCTATTCTTCCCCTTGGGTGACGAGGAGATCTTGATTTCGAGGGCAGTCACTATCATAGAGAGAGGACAAGTTAATCAAACATAAATAATATTGAAGCTTAGGTACATACATGTCATGCTTTCAAAGGTAGAATCTCTTCAAGTGACTGACGTTCCAACTATTCTTCAGCTTTTTTCCAAATTCGTCTTTGATCTAGTAGTATCCTTTTTCTATGATTCCTACAATTTGGTACAGACCTTCCTAATTGGCTCCCAGCTTACCCACACGGGGATTCCTGGTAACGAGCGTGACCTTCCAGAGGACATAGTCTTCGATTTTGAAATGTCTCAAATTTGTTTTCCTGTTGAAGTACCTGTCAATTCTCTACTTTTGTGCTGCCAGATGTATGAGGGTCAATTCTCTGCGTTCTTCAAACAATTCCAATCCTATTGCTATGGATTCGTTGTTAGACTCTTCAATGGCCTGGGTATACTGAAGACTAGGCTCCCCCACTTCCACGGGTACTACCTGGATCAACAAGCACACACTTAACGTTAAATTTAAAGATTTGGATAGATATTACCATTGCATCAATGTATGAGCCTTTGATGCTTCTCCTCTACGTCCCGCTGAAGGTAATGGGGTCTTCGGGCTCGTCCCTTCTCTTTTTCTTGGATGGGGAGGGTTCTTTAACTTGCCGCGTTTGTGACACTGTCCTTCAGTGATCATATTGACCACCCCTAGTTGTGCTGGATGCTCCCACGAAGTCCCAATTCCCTTTTCTCAGGCATACTTGAATCGACAAATATAAAAGTCTTTCAGGTGTCCCCTCCTCAATAGGTTTTCCACCTCGTATCGCAAGTGTTTGCAGTCCTCTGTTGAATGCCCCAATATTCCTTGAAACTCACACCAAAGCTCCATATTTGTGCCTCGTTTATTCGGGTTGGATCGTGTTGCTAACGGGAACCGAGCTTCCTTCATGTTTTTCATTACCATGACTAGCTCCACAACCTTCATGTTAAAGTTATAAGATGCCACACTCGATGAACCTGAGTCATTTATGGGTATTCTCTACCGTATCTCCATGTCTCTCCTAGTATGACCCTGATCATACCTCGGCATATTCGACCTTCCGTCATTTCTTGGTAGTTGTCGAGTCTAATATAGTTTGTACCAACTTCTAGGATCTCTCTGTCTGAAGGGGTATTTTGAGGCTTGCCCCACGATCAACCTCTGATTTTTACGTGGGGTTCGGCCCTGCAATCGTCTTTTGTCCCTATTTTAGCTATATACCTATTATTTACCTCGTTCCATGACTTAGCTAGGAGCTCTCTTAAGCTTTCCTTCAACTTTCTTGAGGCATCCGAACTGTTGACATTCTGGCCGTTGGTGAATATTGCGGTGGCCCAATCCTCAAGAATAGTGGGCAACAACATCTTCTCCCGCTTGAATCATTCCATGAAACTACGAAGCGGCCCATCTTTCCTCTATTTTACAGTGAAGATATCTTTTTTGTGGGTTTTGACCCTTTGGGGCCCTGCATGAGCCTTTATGAACGCATTCGCAAGAGCAGTAAAAGAGTCAATAGAATTTTTAGGCAAAAGAGTATGCTAAGAAAGTGCTCTATTTGTGAGCGTTTGGCTAAATTTATTCAGCATGATGGATTTAATTTGGTGTTGTTGTAGGTCATATCTGGTGATGGCTGCCTTGAAGGTTAGGATGTGCTCATCTGGATTTGTGGTGCCTTCATACTTAGGTATGTCGGGCATTTTAAACTTTTTCGGGATGTGCTCGGGAACCGTATCCTCCTTGTAAGGTATATTTTCAAATTTTCTTGCCTCAATCCCCTTCAAGATAGGGGTGCTCCTGGTATCTGTATCATTCTCTCTTGGAGTTCCTTCTCTAGCGCAGCGAGTCATGCCAAATCGGCTTCCGGCATTGACTGCTCTAGTTCTGTCTTTCCGGCATTTATTGTGGAAGTCCCAAGTACCTCGATGACTTCCGGGTTTTCTGACAGGTAGCTACCTAGATCTGCCTCGGATAACGAATTCAAGAGTTTTTCCATGCGCTCTATTATTACTATGTTCAATGCCAAGATCGCGGCCAAGTCCGCTTCTAAATAAGATCTTTCTTCTTTGAACATTCCCTCCACTTTAGAGTGCGATTGCCTATTTTTTTATTGAGGTGATTCTCTTTAGGTCACACCTCCTTGCTTTCTACCGAGTGACTTCGCTTGTCCTCTCTATTCAAAGGTCTGTTAACGACATCTTATGGGGTGTTACTGCCCCTTCCCTTTGCTTTTGTGCCTCTAACTCCGGGTGATTCTCCCTGTTGGAGCTTCATAGATTCATTGGTTGTGAAACCTGTAGGTATTTTGTTTTGGAAGGAACGCTACTTTCGGATACACTGCTGGTTTGATCAGCCAAAACTGGGATTTTATGCGATAGGCTGATTCTATACGTATTTCTGAGAGTTTCATGCAATAAATCAGGACGACACCATAATTTTCTATCCCCACAGACGGTGCGAAACTATTGTTTGGTAAAATCGCTTCTAACCAGAAACACAGTTAGAGATTTGTATTTTAGGGTTTAAAGACAAGTAGTCGTATCCGATCCGGAAAACCCCTTGACGAGTCCGGTTTTAAATGGTAAATATAAGAAATAAACAGATAAAATAAATAAGTAAGCTAAGATTTCGAACAAGTAATGGACAAGTGATTCTTATTGTATATTACTTTGAGAGAAAATAGAGCTTAGATTACAAGAGTAGGCAAGAGGATAGAAAATGGGATTCCTTCCTTCCTAAGCTTTGAATATATATGCAAAAATAAGACTACTCTATCCCTAACGGTCATGATGATGGGATTACGCTGATGTCATTATGCCCATGCGCACTGCGGCGCTCTGTCCAAGAAGGGTGGATGTGACAAGAGTTGGTGGGAGTGGAGGACAGCTGTAGAATGCCCCCAGTCATCTGAGTCTCTAGATGTGCTACTCCATCCGGAGGTATTCTTCACCCAATACAAAATAAATTAGCAGAATAAAGTTATTAATTTTATTAATAATAATCAAAACTCTAATATCTATTTATACAAGTGAAAATAACATGTAATAATAACTTTATAAACATATTTTAATGCAGGTAATACAAAATAATTAATAGAAACAGAGGTATATTTCATAACAAATTCCTAAAAGATTATCTATTTATATTGTAAATGGATTTTAAATTATAATTTAAAAATTATTCCATATTAATAAACAAAATTTGTATATCTATATAAATAATAGAGAATAAGATAGAATTGAACATGCATATATATATATATATATATATATATATATATATATATATATATATATATATATATATATATATATAATATACTTAATGCATGTACTATTAAAATAATAATCATAAAAATAGCATTAGATTTTGTGACAAATTCAAAAAAGAATTTGTTAGAGTTGCGTAAACTTTTTCCTTCCTCTACTTATTCTGCCCCTTCATCTCGACATGTTCCAGCTTGGTCATGTTTTTCATGCTCTAGGTTTTTTGTTTAAGAATTGATCACACTTGTGAGCTTGGTTCTCTTTGTGGCACTTTGCACAATTTCAGGGAAGTTGCAGATCATGGGATTACTGGTCACCGATTTTTCTGGAAGTGGAGCCTATTTTTCTGGGACATTTTTTTTCTTTTGTGCATATATGTTTTTCAACTGCTTTAGGCAGTATTGTACTGAAGAAAAATTTTCCTTTGTCCTCATTCCTTCATTTTGAGTTTTTGAGGACTTGATTGTACTCTTCCTTCTACATAATGAATTTTGCTTGTCGTTGTCCGTGTTTTTTTCCCGACTTGAGTTTTTCCACGTTAAATCTCTGTGTCATGTATTTCATTTTTAGATTTCTTTCCCAATTGTTTACATCTGTCTTGTCTTGATATATGCTAGTTCCTAACAAGTGGTATCCGAGTATGGTTCGAGAATGTCTACTGTAACCAAGTTTGGTATCGAGAAATTTGATAGAAAGATTAGCTTTAGTATCTAGAAGATCCATATGAAGGTTGTTCTCACATAGAATGGTTTGAAGAAGGCTTTAGCAGGGAAGTCAAAGAAGCTTGATTCTATGAATGATGAGCAATGGGAGGAGTTGGATGAAAATGTGTTATCCGCAATTCAACTTAGTCTTTTCAAAGAGGTTATGCGGGAGGTTATTCGTGAGACTATTGCTGCAAGTCTTTGGTTGAAACTTGAGTCTTCTATTTGACAAAAGGTCTTGCCAACAAACTCCGTCTCAAAGAGAGTTTATACACTCTTTGTATGGCTGAAGGTTCTTCCATTCAATATCATCTTGATGCATACAATTGAATTATAATAGATCTAGAAAATTTAGAAGTTAAAATTGAGGATGAGGAAAAAGTTGTTTTGTTAATTGTCTCTCTGCCATCTACGTATAAACACTTCAAGGAGATTATGTTATATGGAAACAATGAAAATTTGACATATGAATATGTTAAATCTAATTTATTGTCCAAAGAAACGTTTGATCTTGAAGTTCATTATGAGGATAAAGCCCAGGGCTTGTTTGTAAGAGGTAGATCAGAAGACAAAGGGAGTACAACTAAAAAGAAGTTCGGATCTAAATCTAGAGGACATAATTCCAGCAAGACATGCTGTTATTCCAAAAAACCAGGGCATGATATTTCTGAATGCTATAAATTGAAAAATAAAAAGGAGAGAGAAGAAAATAACAAAATGTTGCATGCAAAAAACCGTTGAAGCTGGAGTTGTTGAAAATGACTCTGAAGGTGATATTTTGTTGGTTGTCTTTGTTAATAAGAGAAACTCTTCTGAATGTGTTTTTGATTCATTGTAAATATCATGATTTTTAACATATGAGAGTTTGTGGTGTGTCCTAATGGGAAATGATGCCAAATGCAATGTTGTTGGGATTTGTACTGTACAAATTAGGACTCATGATGGTGTTATCAGGACCTTGACCAATGTTCCTCATGTTCCTAACTTGAAACGTAACCTGATTTTTATGGGTACTCTTGAATCTATTGGATGTAAATATTCAGCTGAAGGTGGAGATCTCAAGATTTCAAAAGGTGCTATGGTATTGATGAAAGGAATAAGATGTGAGACTCTCTATTACTTGCAAGGTTCAATTGTGATGGGTCTATAGCAGTTTCTACTTTACTATCTGATGATGATCTCACTCGTTTATGGCATATGCGTTTGGGTCATACTAGTGAGAAATGAATGATTCTTCTTAGTAAAAGAGGTCTTCTCGATAATCAAGGTACTGGAAAATTGGTTTTCTGTGAACATTGCATATTTGGAAAACAAAAGAGAGTGATTTTTCTAGCAGCTACACATTGTACAAATGGTATTCTTGATTATATTCATTTTGATCTATGGGGGCCTTCAAAGGTTCCATCTCTTGGAGGAAAATGCTACATTATGACCCGTATTGATGATTTATCTCGCAAAGTTTGGGTTTATTTTTTGATACATAAGAATGAAGCTTTTCTTAAGTTCTAGAACTTCAAGGCTCTTGTTGAGAACCAAATTGGAAGGAAGATAAAAAAGCTCCGGACTGATAATGGTTTGGAGTTTTGTGAATCAAATTTTAATGAGTTATGTACAATCCATGGTATTGCTAGACACAAGACTCTATTTGGGAAGCCCCCAACAAAATGGATTTGCGGAACGTATTAACAAGACTCTTCTTGAGGGAGCTCGTTGTATGCTCTCAAATGCTGGATTGTGGCATCGTCGTGATTTTTAGGTTGAGGTTGTTTCTACATCTTGTTATCTTGTCAACTGATCTCACACTCATCCACTAACTTCAAAATTTCGAAAGAATTTTGGTCAAGTAATCCTATTGATTTCTCTAACTTAAAAGTATTTGGATGCCCTGCTTTTACCCACGTTAATGATGGAAAGTTAGCTCCCAGGGTCGTTAAATGCTTATTTCTTGATTATGCTTCTAAATTAATAGGTTATCATTTACGGTGTCCTGATTCTAGAAAAATCATTTTGAGTAAAGATATTACTTTTAATGAAAATGCAATGTTGTGTTCTAGAAAAGAGTCTTTTGTTTCTTCTCCTGGTAAAGGTGATCAGCAAGATGTCGATGAGAAGGTGGAGTTAGAAGTGATAACTAAATCTCAGAAGGTTGACCCTATCTATTCCCCACAGTTCCACAGTCTAGCAGTGTTATTCATGTATATGAACAAGATTCGAGTACCACCAGTTCCATAGAGCCACAATCTATTGATGATTCCTCTATTGCACAGAATAGACCAATGAGAGATTAGAAAATCCAACAGATACACTGATAATGATGGCCTATTTTTCCTATGCATTATAAGTTGCACAAGATATTTCTAAAGGAGTTGAACCTACTTCATATTTATTAGAGGCTATCTCTAGTTCTAATTCATCCCAGTGGCTTATAGAAATGCAAGAAGAAATTAAAAGTTTGCACAACAATAGGATATGGGATTTATGTGAGCTTCCTAAAGGTCGTCGTGTGTTAAGCTGCAAATGGATCTACAAACGGAAAGATGGAATTCCTGGGATTAAAGATATAAGATGGAAAGCCCACTTAGTTGTTCAAGTCTTTGATCAAAAGAAAGGTATTGGCTTTAATGAAATTTTCTCTCGTTGTTCGTCATTCTTCCATTAGAGTGCTTCTTGCGTTTGATGCACTATTTAGTTTAGAATTGGAGCAGTTAGATGTTAAAACTGTTTTTCTACATGGAGAATTGGAGGAAGAAATTTTATAAAAAGCAACCTGAGGGCTTTGTTGTTCCTGGCAATGAGCAATGTGTTTCTCATTTGAAAAGGTCTTTGTATGGACTTAAAGAAGCGCCAAGATAGTGGTACAAGCGATTTGATGCTTTTATGGTTGGTCAAGTCTACACACAGAGTCAGTATGATAATTGTGCGTACATTCAACAGTCTCCAGTTGGTTCCTTTATTTACTTGTTATTATGTGTTGATGACATGTTAATTGCTTCAAAAGACATGTCTTTAATCAACAAGCTGAAGTCTCAACTTAGTAGTCAGTTTGAGATAAAGGACCTTGGTGCAGCAAAGAAGATTCTCAGAATGGAGATTCGTAGAGAACAACAAGCTGATAAGATATACTTGTCTCAGAAAAAGTACACTGAGAAGATCCTTGACAAGTTCAATATGAGTAAAAGCAAGCATGTCTCAACTCCTATTGCTGCTCACTTTAAGATATCTTCTGAATTCTATCTGAAAATAGAGGAAGAGGTTGAAATGATGTCTACCATTCCCTAATCTAGTGCAGTTGGTAGTCTTATGTACGTCATGATTTGCACCAGACATGATCTTGTATATGTAGTGAGTATGGTGAGTCGGTATTAGCAAAACCTTGGAAAGTATCATTGGGATGCGGTGAAGTGAATTTTTTTATACTTGAAAAGTACAGTTGATCTTGGTTTGTTTTTTTACAGTAACAAGGTGACATCTAATGATGTTGTTGGGTTCGTTGATTCTGATTACGGTGGTGATCTTGATAGGCACAGATTTCTCTTCGGAGACATCTTCACTTTATGTTTTTGTACTATCAGTTTGAAAGCATCTTTGCAATCCATTATTGCTCTATCCACTACAGAAGCGGAGTACGTTGTAGCTACTGAAGGTGTGAAGGAGGCTGCATGGTCTTATTCTTGAGCTCGGTGTTTCACAAGATACTAATGTTGTGTTTTCAGATAGTTAGAGTGCGATACATCTCACGAAGAACGACGCTTATCATTCCAAGAGTAAGCATATTAGTGTGAAATATCATTATATCAGAGATACAATGACTGCGAGAGAGATTGTAGTTAAGAAAGTTCACACTTCGGAGAATCCTGCAGACATGCTTACTAAGCCACTTCCCATTGTTTTTCATGCTCCAGGGTTTTTGTTTAAGAATTGGCCATACTTGTGAGCTTGGTTCTATTTGTGGCCGGAAAAAAAAATTCTGCTTTCTTCCTCTCTTTCTCGGCCAAACCAGAAAATTCCCTTCCCTCGGCAGGCGGCAACCATGTCTTCCCCCCCAAATTCCGGTTCATCCACTGGCACAATTGACAACCCCTCTCAACGTTCAGTATCTTCTTTTCATCCGGCATTCGCCGTTAACAACATCAAGAATTTTATCCCTATAATTCTTGACCAAGAAGACTGTCAATATTCCATGTGGATGGAACTATTCTACATTCATGCATGTGCATACAACGTGCTCGATCGTATTGACGAATCTGCTCCTCGTCCAACCGATGTTACAGACTCAATACGGCGTCGTCTTGACGCCATCGTCAAACAATGGATCTACGGCACCATCTCCAAAGACTGTTGTGCACTATCATGAAAACAGGTGCTACGGCACGTGAACTTTGGGTCCGGCTAGAAGAAATCTTTCAGGACAATAAAAATACTCGGGCCGTATATTTGGAAGAGCAATTCAATAATACCCGCCTCGAGAATTTTAACAACATGTCCGAATATTGTAAGCAATCGAAACTCATAACCGATCAACTATCCAACGTCGGGACTTCGTTTCGAAACCAAGATGGTGCTTCAACTTGTTGCGGGTTTACCAAAAGGTGAATATGACACACTCGCAACAATGATTCAACAAGCCGACCCTCTCCCAAGTTTCAACAAGGCACGTTCACAACTATTGTTGGAAGAAACTAGACGTGCTAAACAAGAGGAACATAATCAAAAGGCGTTAGCCGTTGACGGGATGGCAACACTGCGACCGGCGGCGACCGGAACAACCGGCGGTTCCAAAGGCGGCAAAGACAGAGTGGCGGAGGTCGTGACGGCGGAGAGGTCGCAACAACAAAGGCAAGGGCCGCGGAAAGGGCCAACGCACCTAGTGGATCGGACAACAGCCAACCACCGGACAAAGCAGCAGCACTGCGGCAGGTGGCCCAACCAGCGAGAACCGGGCCTCGCCGCATGCCCGTACCCGACCGTAGGGGCCGGTTCCGGCAGCCTTGGGCCATCGGCCTCTTGGGCCATGCCCCGCCCACCGAGCAGCCCACACGATGGCGATCCAAAGAAGAAGAAGCGGCTACAAGCAGCCCCCACTGCAATCCAAGAAGCGAAGACTGCAGCAGCGGCCAGCTGCCCCCGACCGATTTGGGCCGGGCATACACCACCGTGAACCTTCAATGACCCGACGAAAATTGGTACATGGACACGGAGCCACATCTCACCTCACCCGGTCGTCGGGTAACATATCTCAACTACGTCGGCTAAAGTGTCCTCAATTTATTCTCTGTCGGCAATGGTCATTGCATTCCAATTGAAGGTTACGGTAACACACACCAAACATCCACACCCACCTTTCTCCTAAACCACGTCCTATACACACCTAACATCATTAAAAACTTAATCTCTCGTTAGAAAATTCACTAGCAATAATTACGTGTCCGTCGAATTTGACCATTTTGGCTTTTTCGTGAAGGAACTCAATACGGGGAAAATTCTTACACGCCGCAATAGTGTGGGATATCTCTACCCATTCACTCAATCTTCCGCCGACGGACCGCAAGCACCTCTATCCCTTGCGGCGATCTCTCCCTCAACTTGGCACAATAGACTCGGACACCCCGGAGACCCAGTTTTTACTTTTCTTAGGACTTCTAAGCGTATTCAATGTAATAATGGGAAAATTGCCCAACACTGTTTTTCTTGTCCACTAGGCAAACATACTCGTCTTCCCTTTATGTCATCAAACAGTGTTACTTTTTCTCCATTTGATATTGTTCATGCTGATTTGTGGACATCTCCGATTGCTAGCTCTTTGGGTCATAAATTCTATCTAGTATTCTTGGATGATTTTTCACATTTTGTCTGGATTTACCCACTGAAATTCAAATATGAAGTTTTTGCAAAATTCCTCGAGTTTCAAAAATTCATAAAGCCACAATTTGAAAAACCTATTAAATCATTCCAATGTGATAATGGACGTGAATTTAATAACTCGGCATTTCATAATTTCTGTTCTAAACAAGGCATGGTTTTCCGTTTTTCTTGTCCCTATACTTCTTCCCAAAACGAAAAAGCTGAAAGAATTATACGTACCATCAATAACATGGTCCGCACACTTCGTTTCATACGCCTACCACCGCCTTTTTGGGTCTATCTTTGTCAAAATGGTAGAATCCCTTCTAAATATTTTACCAACTAGCACACTCCAAAACAAAACTCCTACAGAAATCTTATACCGTAGGCAGCCATCATATGATCACATACGTATTTTTGGATGCTTATGCTACCCCAATATAGCCTCCACTGCACCCCACAAACTTACCCCTCGCACTCTTCCATGTGTCTTCCTTGGTCTATCTCCTAATCATCGGGGCTACTTGTGCTATGACATTTCTACTCGCAAAATCATCGTCTCCCGTCACGTCACCTTTGACGAGACAACCTTTCCTTTTTCAAATCTCCGAAATTTCGGACCACCGATTACATCTTTCTCGATGAACCAAGTCGTCCCCGGTCATCCAAAATCTATACCAACAAGCGAGCCCTTTGTTCCGACGGTCCCACTGTCCGGCACCACCCCACCGGCTCCCTGCTCACCCCTACGGCCCTCGGTCGAGTCACTGCGCCACCGGCGACTGCTGCGCCCGGCTGGTCCAGAACCGGTGGACCAAAGAACCTCACGACCCCGACCCACCACCACCGCCCTCACATCGCATGGAGACTCGTGCACAACACGGGATCTTCAAACCCAAGGTTCAATTCAATCTCTCCACACAAACCTTATCACCCATTTCAAAAAATCCAAAACTAGCAAAAGCGGACCCAAATTGGAATGCGGCCATGTGCGAGGAATTTAACGCTTTAACCAAGCATAACACTTGGGATTTGGTACCTAGACCATTTGGTGTGAATGTTATCCGGTGTATGTGGCTATTTCGTCACAAGTTCAAAGACGGTGGTGACTTAGAGAGGTATAAGGCAAGACTAGTTGCCAATGGCACTAATCGGCGAGGAGGGTATTGATTGTGGTGAGACATTCGATCCGGTTGTTAAGCCGGCCACTATTCGGACTATTCTCGGTATTGCTATGGGCATGCATTGGCCGATTCATCACTTGATGTCAAGAATGTGTTTCTTCATGGGGTTTTGAAAGAGACTGTGTACATGCGTCGGTCTCCCGGCTTTGTTCATCATCGGCGACTCCGCGATTTGTGTGTCGTCTCGGGAAATCATTGTATGGATTGAAACAGGCACCCGCGCTTGGTATGATCGGTTCGCCGAGTATCTTGGCAGATTGGTTTTGTATGTAGCAGGTGTGATACATCTCTCTTCACGTTTCACCGAGGTAGCGACCTTTGCATATTTGCTACTATATGTCGATGACATTGTTCTTCTACCGCCTCATCGACGGGTTGAAGAATGAAATCATTGCTCTACTCAAAACCGAATTTGCTATGGTGACTTGGGCAAGCTAAGTTATTTTTTGGGTATATCGGTGACAAGATCTGCAGACCACTATGTTCTGTGTCGGCGTAAGTATGCAAGAAGAGATAGTGTACGGGGCCAAGATGGCAAATTGTAAAATTATGCCAACTCCGGTGGACTCAAAATCCAAGCTTAGTGCTAATGACGGTGCGCCGATTTCGATCCCACTCTATATCGGAGTCTAGCGGGTGCTCTTCGATATCTTACATTCACTAGGCACGATATTGCATATGCCGTTCGGCAGTGTGTCTGTTCATGCACGACCCCGAGAGTCCCATTTTGCCGCCCTCAAACGTATTATCGGATATGTTAATGGCACACTAGACTTTGGTTTACATCTATACACATACGCCCCAACCAAGTTGCTAGCCTACACGGATGCAGATTGGGCGGGATGCCCCGACACACGTCGCTCCACCTCGAGTCTTGTGTATTTCTAGGGGATAATCTTATCTCATGGTCGCAAGCGAGCGGCAGGCCACGCTATCCCGTTCGAGTCTTTGAAGCGAGAATATCGCGAAGTTGCTAATGTCGTCGGCCGAGATCCGTTGGCTCCGAAATCTTCTTTTGGAGCTCCGGTGTCCATTGCGCAAGGCGTCTATAGTCTATTGTGACAACATATCGCTATCTATATGTCTCATAATCCGGTCCAACATCGCGGACTAAGCATATTGAGATGGATATCCACTTTGTGCGAGAGAAGGTTGCCGTGGTCGAGTCAAAATTTTACACGTGCCTTCCTCTTATCGGTATGCGGACATTTTCACAAAGGGACTACCGCGACGACTCTTCACCGACTTCCGATCCAGCCTTAGCATTCGGCCTCCTCCCGCTCCGTCTGAGGGGGAGTATTAGCGAATATTCTCAGAATATTCTCCGTATATTTTGTAATAATGATAGATGTATAATTAAGGTAACTTAGGATTCTAACTGTATTAGGAATCAACCTTTGTAAGGTAAGTTAGGATTCGTACCATATTAGGAATTAACCTTGTACAGCTATATATATTGTGAATAATGAAAGGAATCCCCAAGGGAAATTATTCCATCTTTCATGCACCATTTCAGGAAAGTTGCAGATCGTGGGATTACTGGTCACCAATTTTTCTGGAAGTGAAGCCTATTTTTTTGGGGCAATTTTTTTCTTTTGTGCATACATATGCTTTTCAACTGCTTTAGGCAGTATTGTACTGAACAAAAATTATCATTTGTCCTCATTCCTTCATTTTGAGTTCTTGAGGACTTGATTGTACTCTACCTTCTACATAGTGAATTTTGCTCGTTGTTGCCCGTGATTTTTTTCCGACTTGGGGTTTTCCACGTTAAATCTCTGTATCATCTATTTCATTTTCAGATTTCTTTCTCGATTGTTTACGTCTGTCTTGTCTTGATATATGCTAGGTCCTAACAGGGTTAGTCTACTTATAATGTCAACTTAAATAAAAATATATAAATATCTAGGTTAAGAGAAATAAATATGGTGTATAATAGAAAAAGATATTGCATACATGAAGATTGAAAATATGAAGGGTAAAATAGATATTTCATAGTACAGGAGAAGAATATCTATTGTTCCCCTTCTGTTTTAGATGCCTCTTCATATTAGCGTAATACACCACCTCCCGCAATTATTGTGGTATACATCAATGGGACGAAAAGGGAATTAATGCAGACGTGAAATTTGTTTTTTAGCAATGAAGGATTGGTACTTTGTTGACTAGAAAACCGTTCATGAACTCACCTCTATATATGAGCATTAAATAATCGCCGTTTATTTTCAATGCTTTTCGACTTTCTGTCAGACGTAACATTCATAATCATATAAGCACATGTACGATGAATAGGTCAAAGACCTCACAAGACAAAAATAAAACCACTTAGCAATGTTCCATCTAAAAGAAATATACATTGTAGGAAGCTCACTAATTTTATCGTTAATCGCTTTTTGTCCTTTAAACCACTTTTAGAAATTTTGAATTAGACCTCAACTCCCCTATCACATCACATGCAATTATCTTTCCCTAGTCAAGAATTTAGCACATGCACACCATGATTATAGAGCTAATCTAAATCTAGATTATCTCATGGACATTAATATTTTAATTATGCAAAAGAACATTCTCTTAGTCGGCATGACTAATCATTGGAGAACTTGTCATGAAATTTATCATAGATTTTCAATTGATCTATTCATCAGAATCATAACTATTTGATTGTAGCAAATTAACAACAATCTGCAAGTGGCTAACTCCAGTGATTTCATACCGAAAGAAGGCCGAAGGGAAATGGGACATAATGATTAAAGACTATGTTACATAATACTAATTATTAGGAACTGGAATATTAACATGTGCTTAATAACAGTGACAGGATTAACTGTCATTCAACTGAAATTTTAAGTAGCTACTTGTGCATAACAGAGTGATGATTTACTCCTCTTTGATTTCTTTCAAGAACTTGAAGACATGGAGCATGGACGGCCGGTTAGCCGGATTATCAGAGAGACATATTGCAGCAATCTGTAATGTCTGAAGCATCATCTGCTTTGAATCTGCATCAAGTATTGTTGGATCAAGCACATCTGCTGAATGACCTTTCTTGATCTTCTGAAGTACCCAACCAACCAAGTTTCCACCTTCGACATCTTTGAAATCCGGTCCTGTTGGCTCTTTCCCTGTCAGCAATTCAAGCAGGATCACACCAAAAGAATAAACATCTCCTTTTGTTGTAGACCGCCACGTCTGCCCATACTCGGGAGGAATGTAACCAAATGTACCAGCAATATCAGTGCTTACATGTGTCTCATAGGCGCTGATCAACCTTGCCAACCCAAAATCTGCAACTTTTGCCTCGAAGTCTTCGTTGAGCAAGATATTGCTTGGCTTAATGTCCCTGTGAATTATGTGAGGTGTGAATCCATGATGAAGAAATGCTAAACCACGCGCAGCACCTACTGCAATCTTAAGACGTTTGCTCCAATCCAACACATCAAGTGTTCCAGTACGGTTTCTCAGCCAGTGGTCCAAGCTCCCGTTAACCATATACTCATAAACAAGCACTTTATCCTCACCATAGGAACAGTACCCGAGCAAAGGAACAAGGTTTCGATGTTTCACTTTGCCCAGAGTTTCCATTTCAGCTAAAAATTCACGGTGACCTTGAGTTTTTGCTTGGTTTAGCTTCTTAACTGCAACTGTCTTACCATCTGGTAAAGTAGCTTTATAGACGGTTCCAAATCCTCCATCACCAACAATTTTAGTCTTGCAAAAGTTGTTGGTAGCTTCAAGAACAACAACCAAGGTCAGCTTGAGAAGGGGCTGCTCGAACATGGCCACATTGATGCTAAGAGGCTCTTTCGACTTGCTGCTACCTAAGAAATAAAGGTGCTGATCATCACTATCCACTTTGCTGTCATCGGATTCCTCAAGATCACTCTTTTTGCTGCTTCTACTAACCCATATCCTTACCACAATGACTATAGTAAGAGTAATCAATATAGTCCCAGCCACCATTGACAAGATTCCCCAGACATTAAACAATGATGATCTTTTAACAAAATTCTTGGAAGGGCATTTTAGAGCCACGATTCCTCCACAGAGATCTTTGTTCCCAGCTACTGAAACTTTTGAAAGATTCTGGCAAATTCCATTTCTTGGAATTGCCCCTTCCAGTTTGTTATCCGTAAAATTTAGTACACCCAAATTGGGAAGGGCACATATTGTCTCGGGAATTTGGCCAAAGAGACTGTTGCCTGAGACATCCAAATACTCAAGTTGTACAAGATTTCCTAGCTCATTTGGAATTTCACCGGTTAAGCTGTTTGCATGGAGATCAAGAAATGTCAAGTATGACAAGTTGCCCAAAGATGGTGGCAAGTCTCCGGTAAAGGAGTTAGTACCCAAATTAATAATTTCAAGTCTCCATGCTGCAGAGTTTGAGAACAGCTTATCAAGACTACCCGAAAGCCTGTTCTGCTGAACATAAAGGCCAACAAGGTTTACCATCCTTGAAAACGACGAAGGAAGTTCACCATCAAATCTATTTGAGCTCAAGTCTAAGTGTGTCAGCCCATTCAAGTTCCCAAAACTTAATGGAATTGGACCTGAAAACATGTTGCTAGTCAAATTCAGCTTAACCAAACTACTTAATTGGCCAATGCTTTCAGGGATTGATCCTGTAAGGTGGTTATTTCCCAGATAAAATCCCTGCAGCGTAAGTGAGTTGCCAAATTCCTCCGGAATGGTGCCTGTTAACAAATTCCCGGTTAAGTCCAACGTAGTAAGGTTCACCAGACAGGCAAGTGCTCGTGGTATCTCCCCCGATAGCATGTTATTGCTGAGCAAAAGATCCACTATAACAAAACAACTCCCTAGCTCTTCAGGTATTGAGCCAGACAATTTGTTATAAGACAGATCATAAACTCCATGATGCTGCGCATAACTTGAATCAGGAAAACCAAATTGACGGAAATATTTTGAAGTCTTAGATGGAATAACACCACTAAGATCATTGTGAGAAAGGACCAGGCATTGTAGCTGAGGAAGATCCACAAGTGTCTCCGGAATCGGCCCATTCAGCCTGTTATTCCCAAGATCCAATGTTGAAAGAGAGATGCACTCCCCCAACTCACCAGGAATGCAACCTTCAATAAGATTGGAATTCAAATTCAACACTGAAAGAGAGGTTAAGTTACCAATCTCCTTAGGAATAACACCACTTATCTGATTGTTACTAACAACTAGCCTTTGCAATGACACAGCATTGCCAATATCTACCGATATAGTACCCCATAAGCGGTTATTAGCAGCAGAAAACTCCATTATATAACCAGAATTCCAGAGACTCACGGGAATAGAACCTGTCAAATTATTCAAATCCAATTCAAGAACCATCAACGGAAGCTCTGATAGATACTCCGGAATCACCCCAGTAATACTATTATCTACCAATAACAACTGAGTCAGATTACCACATTTGACAAATGTGTCTTCAATGCTGCCTGTGAGAAAGTTGTGGGCAAGATCAATATCTGTGAGTGCCACAGCATTGCAGACCTCCTTAGGTATTGGACCAGTCAGTAAGTTGCTGCTCAGACTAATTTGACTCAACATAGAACAATTCCCAATCTCAGCTGGAATTTTCCCCGAAAACCGATTAGTCGAAAGAAAAAGTGTATCCATTTGTGTCCATTTTCCAAGCCAAGAAGGCAATGGACCAGAAAGTTGATTCATTCCTGCAGAAAAAGCCACTATAGGCAACTCTGCAAGTTCTTCAGGCAAAGAACCAGAGAGTGAGTTAAAAGAAAGCATAACAGTAGTCACATTTCTACACTTCCCAAGTTCAGAAGGTATTGAACCATTCATCTCAGAGTAAGCTAAGTTCAATAGACTCAAATTTTCAAGACTCCCTATTCCTTTTGGGATTGAACACTTCAATGGGTTATTAGAAAGATCAAGTTGTCTCAAAGACTTCAACTTTGAGATGGACTCCGGTAATGGCCCTTCAAGTGAACATGAAGAAGCCAAAAAAACCTGAAGTTTTGAAAGTTCACCAATTTCTTGTGGCAACTTGCCAGAGAATTTATTGGACCCAAGGTAAAGACCAGTAAGGTTTCTCAATTTCCCAATTTCAGGTGGAATAATACCAGAAAGGGTGTTGTTAGAAACATCAAAAGAAGTTAAAGATTGAAGCTTTATGAAGAGTTTTGCAGATAAAGAACCTGAAAGAAGGTTGTTACCAAGTGCCAAGACTTGTAGTTGAGAAAGCTTACCTATTTGGGGTGGAATTTTTCCAGTCAGTGTATTGCCTGAAAGGTCAAGAAACTTTAGTTCTGTCAAACTTCCAAGCTCTGGTGGGATGTTTCCGGTGAGATAGTTTGAACCAAGTTTAAGTGTTTCCAAGAAAGTGAGTTTGTTAAGTTGGATTGGTAACTCACCTGACAATTGGTTATTGCCCAAGTCTAACACTTCTAAACTTTGTAATGAAGCAATGTGAGGTGAAATGTGTCCTTTAAGTGATAAAGAAGAGAGAATAAGGGAAACAACTTGACCATTTTTGCAGATTACACCATTCCATTGACAATGTGAAGTTGTGGGGTTCCATGTAGATAAAAGATGTGGATTTTCAAGAAAACTCATAAAAGAAAACAGGCTTTGTCTTTCTGGGTTGACCTCTTCTGTTCTTGGTTGAATAGCATTGGAAACACAGAAACATAAAAGAAAGACAACAATGGTGACAGTGGTAAACCTAGTGGCCATCACAAAAAAGACAGTGGTAAAGATGAGATATGCAATGAACAAGTGTGGTAGATAGGAGAAAGTACTATTACATACACTTATAATGGTAAGTCTAGTAGTCCATTAAAGAGGACTCTGAATTGGATGTTGAAAGTTGGAGAGCATTAAAGAGAAGAGTAGTGTTGGGACATGAAGAGAAGAAGAAGAACAGATGATTTAATTACATGGTGGAATGTTGTTGTTGGTCGTATGGAATGGAATATGAAATTCTTGAAGAAAAAAAATATTTTTTCTAATCCCTAGAAAATTTTCTTGGTGTAATGTGACTGTGGGAAACAAGAAAATGCAAGTGCAGATTTTTAGAAAAACAAATCTTCAATGGGTACATGGGCGGAGCTAGAAATCTAGATATAATATAGCCAAATTTAATAATTTTTGTTCAAATAATATAGTTATATTAAATTAAATATGTATAAATATTATATTTAGAATTCAGTTATTATTCATTTGAAAAAATGAGATTTCTTACTTTTTACAATTTTAGTAGAAAAATAGTCTTTTCATATCTTTTTATGTTTTTTCAAATCTCTTATTTGTAAAAAAATCATAAGCCTTTTAAAAAAATCATTATCATTTTGATTCGTCATTATAAAACTCAGAATTTACTCCCTCAGTCTAATTTTAGTTGTCGCTTTAATTTTCCACACTCATTAAAAAAATATAAGGTATAGTTTATAAGTTATCATATTTTTACTCTCTCCGTCTCATTCTTAATCTTAGTTTAATTTGGCACCGAATTTAAGAAACAAAGAGATACTTTTAAATCTTGTGATTTTAAATTAAAAATGTGTGGGTCTTTTAAATCTTGTGGTCTTAAACTTGTCTTGAAATTGGAAAACTAAATACATATAAAAAATACTTTTTTTTAGACAGAAAAAAAAAATAAGACATTTAAATTGGAACGAAGAGAGTACTTGTTTTTAGAGAATAGCAATATTAAAAAAATACTTCTTTAATATTAGAGCCAGGTATAATCGAAAATAATGATAAATTTTAGTCTTAAATTTCTAAAACACTAACAATTATTTTCGAATAACTTTTTGAACTAAAACAATAATTAAAATGAAGAGCAGGAAATATAAAAATTGAATTCTGGCTTGCTTCTGAAGGGGGGTCCTTGGGCCCCTACTTAATAGTTAATACTACCACGGGAGGGCACTATTTCACTTACCAACAAATGAATACGAAAAGGTTGTTGGTTTTGGAATTTGTCAGTCATACAACTCAGTTTTTTTTTTTATGAGACATTTTAAGATTCCGAGCTGGGGAGTATCTACACATGTGTTATCCCTAAAACACCCCCTTATTGGAAAAACAAAATCTAGAGGACCCCTTTCCCTTCTTGAACATTTTGAATTCAATTGTATTTATTTCGATGTTTGACACATTTGAATCTACTCCTTTTGTTAGCAATAATTCAAGTTACTGGTAGGTAAAAATAACAAATAAAGAAGGTTATTTTTACTATATTAATTTTATTTTTCTCCACTTAATTACACTCTAATCAATATTGATTACTTTAAAAATAATTAATGTCAAGGGAAAAATAGAAAAAACTTAATTTATTTTATTTTATTTTTTAAAAGTGATCAATTAATTTAGGACAGATATTTTTAGTAATGTGACCGAGTAATATGAGATGGTGGAAGTAATATTTAATCATTAACATGAACTCTTTGAAATTTATGCTAAATCAGCAAACTATTTTCCTTCGGACTTAGGATCAAAGGAGCTTTACTTATTCAAGGTTTGTCACTACACTATGAAATGGAAAAGAAAACAACAACAATAACATATCGGTTGTTTCCGAAAGACCATCGGCTCAAGATAAAGCATAAGCACAAGCAAAACAAGAGAAACGGTCAGACCTGAACAAGAAATTTAAAGCGGTATGAAAATGCTGGTAACAAAAGCGAATAAGTCATGATAGCGCATTCTTAAAAAAGAAACAATCACTAACGCAGGTAAATAAGCTAGACAAAGTACGCTAAAGAACACATAGCAGTAGAAATCAAAAGACAGGGGACTATAAAGTTGTACTGCGCCTACTAGTATGATAGGATAAGCATGCCTACAATAATAACACTACTACCAGTTTGTAAGCGTAAGTAGGACTACGCTCAACTACCTACTACCCTTCTACCCTAATTCGTGTCCTCCACAACCCCCTATCTAAGGTCATGTCCTTAGTAAGTTGCACTTGCGTCATATCCCGTCTAATCACCTCTCCCCAATACTTCTTCGGTCTACCTCTACCCCTCATGTACCCGTCTATAGCCAACCTCTCACACCTCCGCACTGGAACATTTGTGTCTCTCATCTGCACGTGTCCGAACCATCTCAACCTCACTTCTCGCATCTTATCCTCCACCAAGGCCACTCCCACTCTGTCCCGAATATCATCATTCCTAATCATATCCCTCTTTGTATGCCCACACATCCATCTCAACATCCTCATCTCCGCAACTTTCATCTTTTGGATATGCGAAGTCCTGACTGGCCAACACTCCGCCCCATACAACATAGTCGGTCCAACCACCATCCTATAGAACTTGTCTTTTAAGTTTTGATGGCACCTTTTTTTATCGCAAAAGACCCAGATACGAGCCTCTATTTTACCCACCCTGCCCCAATACGATATGTGACATCGTCATCAATCTCTCTATTCTCTTGGATAATTGACTCGGGGTACTTGAAGCTTCTTTTATTTGGGATGACCTAAGTACTAAACCTCACATACACGATTGTCTCATGGTCTCTCCCATTACTGAACTTTCACTCCAAGTATTCTGTCTTGGTCTTACTCAGCCTGAACCCTTTAGACTCCAGAGTCTATCTCCAAACCTCAAGCTTAGCGTTCACTCCACTGCGAGACGCACCAATCAGAATTATATCATCTGCGAATAACATACACCATGACACCCCCCTTGAATATGTCGCATCAGTGCATCCATCACCAAGGTAAATAAGAATGGTCTAAGAGTTGATCTCTGGTGCAGCCCCATCATCAATAGGAAGTGCTTAGAATCTCCCCTTACTGTTTGTACCCTGGTCTTGGCTTTATCATACATATCCTTGATCGCCCTAGTGTACGCCACATGTACACCTTTAAACTCCAAACATCTCTATAGAACCTCCCTAGGAACTTTGTCGTATTCCTTCTCGAAGTCGATGAAAACCATATGTAAGTCTCTCTTCCTCTCCCTATACCGCTCCACCAACCTCCTAATAAGATGAATAGCTTCTATAGTCGAACGCCCCGGAATGAATCCAAACTGATTCTCGAAAATAGACACGTCTCTTCTCACCCTCATCTCCACGACCCTTTCTCGTATTTTCATAGTGTTGCTTAGCAGCTTGATACCCATATAGTTGTTACAATTCTGGATGTCACATTTGTTCTTGTAGAAAGGAATAATTGTACTCCACCTCCATTCTTCTGGCATTCTCGTCGTCTTAAAAATGACATTAAACAACTCAGTCAGCACTCCAAACCTGCTCTGCCTGCGCTCTTCCAAAATTCAACTAGGATCTCATCAGGCCCGGTCGCTCATCCCCTGCGCATCCTGCGAACAACACTTTTAACCTCCTCAACCTTAATGCTTCTACAATACCCAAAATCCCGATACCTTTCAGATTGCTTCAGATCTCTCAACACAATTACTTTATCTTCTTTTTATGAAAGTAAGACTGCAACATTTGTGTAATATGCGTGTCATCTACCAGTACTTTGTCATCCTCGTCCTTGATGCACCTCACGTGATCCAAGTCACGAGCCCTCCTCTTCCTCGCCTTGGCTAGTCTGTACAACTTCTTATCCCCGCTTTTTCCCTCTAATTCCACATACATGCATTCAAAAGTCGTCGTTTTTACCACCGTAACCGCTAGCTTTGCCTTCTTTCTCGCCATCTTATACAATTCCCTATTCGTCCACTTCTCCACCTCATTCTTGCTTTCTACCAATTTCGCATATGCCGCTTTATTTGCTTCCACCTTCTTTTAAACTTTATCATTCCACCACCAGTCCCCTTGATGCCCACCATGGCTAACCCACGAGACCCTTAACACTTCTCTAGCTACCTCCCGAATGCAACTGACCTTCCTATCCCACATACCGGTCGTATCCCCACTACTCTCCTAATCCCCCTTGGCTATCAACCTCTCCCCCATCTCCGTTGCACTAGCCATGGTCAAACTCCCCCATTTAATTCTTAACATGTCATCCACAACGCTCCTCTTCTTCTCCATCTTGATCTCCAAATTCATCATCAAAAGCTTATGTCGGGTTGTAAGATACTCACTCAGAATAATATTGCAGTCTTTACAAAGACCTTTGTCAACCTTTCTAAAGAGCAAAAAGTCTATCTAAGTCTTAGCCATCGAGCTACGGAAAGTCACCAAGTGCTCCTCCTTCTTCATGAACCTCGAAATGGAAAAGAAAACAAAAAGGAATATTTACATTGTATATTAATTGGGTCAACAATGCTACTAAATTAGGCACATATTTTAATTTGTTATTCGAATTGGCCCAGCTTATGTATAAATTGAAACTTATTTTTCATCCATTAGCCCACACTAAAGACCTACTTCTAAGTTCTAACTTTTTTTCCTCCTTTTTTCTTTCTTTCTTTTTTCCTTTCGTTTCCCTTCTTTTCCAGCACTATTCTTTTCATCTTCTCCAGTTCTTCCCTTTGTTTCCTTCTTTCTTTTCTTATGCAAATTTTGTACTTCTTTCTCGTTTCTTCTTTTTGCTCTCATTCCAACTTCTCACTAATTGACTTCTTTTGGAAAGAATGGAATGCAGGGAAAAAGTCTTTCCTTTCCACTGGTTCTTGAAAGCTATCAATCCCCGCTTCTCCCTCTCGCAAAGCCCCTTCCTTAATAGGTAGGCACATAGTATCATAAAATAGCCAGTGAAGCTTTCTTTTGTCTTCATCACCGCCTCACCAAAAGTTAGCTAACATTTTTTCAACAGGTCAAGAACTCCCTTTGAAACTAAAATCCCTGCAAGAAGGTGTATAGTGTTGGAAATTTGCCTTTGGCGAGAGTTGCATCCGACCAACTTTAACGGCTTAAACACTAGTGTTACGCATGTTGGAGAATCCGGTTCTTCACACGTGCATAATCTACTAAGTAAGTAGATAACCGTAGGACCAAGGATCGTCAAATTTCATTGAGAAATGAAAGAGATATTGGTCCACGAAGTGAGGTGTTTGAAGCATGGAAAAGTGTGGTATTGAGATCAATTCTCCCTCATCGGTGGAGGAAGAAAGAATTGTTTTATTTATAAGTCTCAAAGTTGGCTTGGGGTTTGGGACCCCAAGGGGTATCCCATGTGTTTAAAGGAGTGAGGACCTAGATGTACTTCGGTTCGAGGAAAGCCCACACACGCGCCGCCGCCGCCCGCCCGTTCCGTACGATCCGGTTTCTCGGGTTCACGGGTCGAGGGTCGAGGGTCGTGGGCTATGCTTCTTCTGATATTATCAGAACTCTTTCATATGTACAGTTTGGACCAAAATTCTTTCATATGTACAGTCTGGTCCCTGAAGTTTCAATATGTACAGTTTGGTCCCTGAAGTTTTAATATGTACAGTTTGGTCCCTAAAGTTTTAAGAAAGCCAGATTGGGCAGAAAACAACACTCAATTCAACCATTTATTTTGGTTGAATTACTCTTCCTAAATGCCATCTGTTGCACATCAAATTCATCATTTATTTTGGTGAATTACTACCTCCATAATTGCCATTACTTGGCCAGGAATGGCACTTATGTGGGCAGTTGTTAAGCCTCTCCTTCAACTATATAAAGGACCCCTTGTCACCATTGTTGAAGTACACGAAAAACACAAACAGAAATCAGTCTTCCTACAACTTCCAACTTCATTTCATTACTCAAAATTCTTCACAGTAGCACTTGAGTTTTCTTTGCTCATTTGTTCGCTTGCTGTTTTATCTTGGGAGACAATTGTCCAGGACGTAGAAAGGATACATACGGGGCAATATTATCTTAAAGACAGAGTGCAAACACTCGACTGAGCATACCAAAAACTGTTTAGTTTATTCTTCAAGTTCATTGTAATTTTAGTTCATTCTTCAATTGTAATTTCAGTTCTTGTAATCCTTAGCAGTTACTTGTAATTTTCGTTTCCTGCATCTTTGTAACTAACAAGTTTAAGACAATATTCGCTATCGTAATCGCTGCAACATGGTGGAAACATGGTCGATTCTCGATGTTTTCGCCACTCAAGGCAACAATGTTGCCTTCCAGGCTACTGCCATTACTGGCCAAGGCAGCAACTCTACTGCCTTCACTGCTGCTGCTGCTACTATTCAAGGTAGCAACTCCGCTGCCTTCCCGACTGCTGCTGCTCCACCCTCTACCTCCCATCATGATCGCCCTGAAAAATTCATGAGCTCAAACTTTAAGAGATGGCAGCAAAAGATGATGTTCTACTTGACAGTTATGGGCATGGCCCGGTTCCTAACGGAAAATCCTCCACAAGCTAGAGATGAAATGGACTCTTCTCCTACTAAAATGGGTGAAGGGGGCCTTGGTATCCATGTCGTTAACGGCATGAAGATGGTTCTTGATGCGTGGAATCATAGCGATTTCATGTGTAAGAATTACATACTGAACTGCTTGGCAGGCCCTCTCTACACGGTCTATTGCACCGTTGGCACTGCCAAAGAGCTGTGGGGAAAATTGCAAAAGAAGTACAACGCACAAGATGCGGGTACTAAGAAGTTCATCGTTTGGAAATTTCTAAAATTCCAAATGGTGGATAGTAAGACAGTGATGTCCCAAGTCCAGGAATTCCAAATGATTTTACATCACCTGGATTTGGAAGGAATGAAACCAAATGAGCAGTTTTTGGTTGCATCGCTGATTGAAAAGTTACCTCCTTCATGGAATGAGTTTATGAATTACTTGAAACTCAAGACAAAGGAGATGACCTTTGAAGAGCTTGTTATCAAACTCCAAATCCAGGAAGATAATAAGAAGGTCTTGCCTAGGGGTAAACAACCTGCTGAGGCAAAGGCAAATCTGGCTGAGGCCAAAGGGAACTCAAGCAAGAAGTGGAAGTTCCAGAAAGACGGCAAGGCCCATGCAGCGGAGATGTTCAGAGGTAACTGTCACCACTGTGGGAAACCTGGTCATAAGATCAAGAAATGCCGCAAGCTCAAGACTGAGCAACAACAGAAAGCCAAGGCTAAAGGCAAGGCGCATGCTAACGTCGTCAAGGACACGCTTCTAGATGACATGATTGAGGAGTTCTCAGCAGTGGTGCTAGAAGCCAACCTGGTTGAGAATCTGATGCAGTGGTGGATGGACACAGGTGCTACCAGACACATCTATTCCAACAAAGATGCCTTCTCCACGTACACACCGGTCACCGACAAGAAGCTGTTCATGGGCAACAACGCTTCCTCTGACGTGCTAGGGGTAGGAAAAGTGGTCCTGAAGATGACTTCCGGAAAGGAGCTCACTCTGAAGGAAGTGATGCACGTCCCAGAGATTAGAAGAAATTTAATTTCTGGACCTTTATTGGTTAATGCTAGTTTTAGGCTAGTGTTTAAATCCAATAAGTTGGTACTCACTAAGAATGACACTTTTGTGGGGAGAGGCTTCGTCTATGAAGGCCTCTTCAAAGTAAATGTCATGTCTGTAATGCGTCCAAGTAATAAAGTTGAACATTCTTCTTATTTGTTTAAGTCTTCTAATTTATTGCATCATAGATTAGGACACGTTAACTACAAGTCTATCCAAAGGCTAGTAAAGATGGAGTTATTGCCGTCTATCGACGTAAACCCTCAACATAAGTGTGAGGTGTGCGTAGAGGCAAAACTCACCAAGCTTCATTTTCGATCCCTCGAAAGGAATACCGCTCCTCTAGAACTTATTCACACAGATATATGTGATTTGAAGTTCACACAAACTAGAGGGGGAAAAAGTATTTTGTGACATTCATTGATGATAGCACAAGGTATTGTTACCTTTACTTGTTGAAAAGTAAGGATGAAGCGTTCCAACGTTACAAAGCAGAAGTTGAAAACCAACTAAGCCTACGTATTAAATCCATTTGTAGCAATAGAGGGGGAGAATACGTAGCGCCATTTGAGGAATATTATGCCCAAGAAGGCATTGTTCATCAAAAGACGGCACCATACTCACCTCAATCGAACGGTGTGGCGGAACGTAAGAACCGCACATTGAAGGAAATGATGAATGCCTTGCTTATCAATTTCGGTCTTCCCCAAAACATGTGGGAGAAGTCGTCCTTACCGCTAATACGATTCTTAACAGAGTCCCACATAAGGGTAAGGACAAAACTCCATATGAATCATGAAAGGGAAAGAAACCCACCTACATATATTTTAAGGTGTGGGGTTGTTTGGCAAAGGTTGAAGTACCCAAGCCAAAGCAGGTCAAGATTGGGCCTAAGACTGTAGATTGCATATTCATCGGATATGCAAATAACAGTAGTGCTTATCGCTTCTTAGTGCATAAGTCAGATATTCCAGATATCCACCAGGGTACAATCATGGAATCAAGGAATGCTCAATTCTTTGAAAGTACCTTTCCTAGAAAGGAAAAAGACATAACCTCTCGCAAACAAAGTTATGCACAAAGCTCTCAAGAACCGGGAGTCATTGATCGCCTGAATCTAGATGGTTCAGATCTAGCGGATATCGAGGTGGCTGAACATCCGTAATCTAGTGTTCCAGATACTCAGAACTTGGAGACTCCAGAGATGGATCTAAGGCGAAGTAAAAGGGCCCGGAAGGATAAATCCTTTGGTCCTGACTTTGTAGCTTATATGGTTAATGATGAACCAAGGACAATTGCTAAGGCATTGTCAACTCCAGAAGCACCTCTCTGGAGAGAAGCTATTGAGAGTGAAATAGGCTCCATTCTGCATAACCATACTTGGGAGTTGGTTGATCTTCCTCCGGGAAATAAACCGTTGGGTTGTAAATGGATACTGAAACGGAAATATAAAGCAGATGGGTCTATAGACAAGTACAAGGCCAGGTTGGTAGTCAAGGGCTATCGGCAGACAAAAGGTTTTGACTACTTTGACACATACTCCCCGGTATCCCGGATGACATCTATACGGGTATTCATTGCGATCGCAGCTTTGCGTGACCTTGAGATACATCAAATGGATGTCAAGACAACCTTCTTAAATGGTGATTTGGAAGAAGAAATTTATATGGACCAACCCGAGGGGTATGTGATTCAAGGGCAAGAGAAGAAAGTTTGTCGGCTTGTCAAATCTCTGTACGGGCTGAAACAAGCCCCGAAGCAATGGCACGAAAAAATTGATAGTACTCTACTATCGAAGGATTTCGCCATTAATGAGTGTGATAAATGTGTCTACACGAAAGGTAACTCTGACTCATTTGTTATGATATGCCTGTATGTAGACGACATGTTGATCACAGAAAGCAGTCCTAGGGTAATCCTAAAGACTAAGAACATGTTGAAACAATGCTTCGACATGAAGGATATGGGTATCGCAGATGTCATCTTAGGGATAAAAATCTCTAAGACGTCTGACGGACTGGTCTTATCTCAGTCTCACTACATCGAGGATGTTTTGAGAAAGTTCGAGATATTAGACAGTTCACCGATAAAGTCACCAATGGAGACAAATCAAAAACTTGATAAAAATCTTGGTGCACCTGTATACCAGGAGCGATATGCACAGGTGATCGGTAGTTTGATGTATATAACAAACTGCACCCGACCTGATATTGCTTATGCAGTCAATAAGTTGGCTAGGTTTACCCGTAATCCGAGTGATGATCACTGGAAGGCGTTGAATCGGGTATTACAATACTTGAAATACACGTTAACTTTCGGGTTACATTATTCGAGATATCCAGCTGTACTAGAGGGGTACAATGATGCAAACTCGATATCTAATATAGAGAACACCAAGTCCACCAGTGGGTATGTATTTACAATTGGTGGTGGGGCTGTGTCTTGAAAATCCTCTAAGCAAACTTGCATCGCCCGATCCACAATGGAATCAGAGTTTATCGCTTTAGACAAAGCAGGAGAAGAAGCTGAGTGGCTTCATGACTTCTTAGAGGATGTTCCGTGTTGGAACAAACTCGTACTTTCGATAATGATCCACTGCGACAGCCAGTCGACTCTAGGAAGGGCACGAAATGCTATGTACAATGGCAAGTCTCGTCATATTCGACGGAGGCATAAGACCGTTAGGCAGCTGATCACCACGGGTATAATATCCATTGATTACATTAAGTCAAAGGATAATATAGCTGACCCATTGACAAAGGTCTTACCCAAGGATCAGATGGTTTGCCTGTCTAGGAGAATGGGCTTAAAACCCAAAATATAAAGACCAATATGATGGTAACCCAACCTTACTAACTGGAGATCCCAGTAATTTGGTTCAATGGAAAAACTAAGTTGTAAAGGTTCAGTTGATCGCTTCAGTGGAAGAATGAGCACTTCGGATAGAGATTTCTGTAAAGAAACACCAAATCCAAAGTCGTTCCCGCGATAGACGTTAAGTGTTATCTGCAGTATGGGTAAAGGTTAAGTTTTCAAAACCTTTAATGATCCTCAACAGTTAAGGTTAGGATTTGGGAAACTTTTAATGGTTTCTAACACTTGTGAAGTGGGGTATAGCAGGATACCTTGTAGGAGACCACCTTATTTAAGTGCGAGGACGGGCCACCTCAAATGAACGCACTTAAGAATCCAAGAAGTTGTCCATAGCCACAACGGACAAAACATAACGAAGAAGAGAGTAAGGGAATTTGTTGTGTTTGTACTATTGACTTGGCTTACACTAAACACTGACGGTTCAAGATATCATATTCACCGCGCAGTAAGTAAGTCCGATGGTATTTAACTATGGAAGGTTCAAAGCTGAAGCTACCTCTCCTTATGCAACATCGGTCCGCTGAAATATTGCTGGAAATGGAAAGGCACCATGTGAGTGCACCAAAATCTCTTTCAAGAGGGGATTGTTGGAAATTTTCCTTTGGCGGGAGTTGCGTCCGACCAACTTTAACGGCTTAAACACTAGTGTTACACATGTTGGAGAATATGATTCTTCACACGTGCATAATCTACTAAGTAAGTAGATAACCCTAGGGCCAAGGATCGTCAAATTTCGTTGAGAAATGAAAGAGATATTGGTCCATGAAGTGAAGTGTTTGAAGCATGGAAAAGTGTGGTATTGAGATCAATTCTCCCTCATCGGTGGAGGTAGAAATAATTGTTTTGTTTATAAGTCTCAAAGTTGGCTTGGGGTTTGGGACCCCAAGGGGTATCCCATGTGTTTAAAGGAGGGAGGACCTAGATGTGCTTCGGTTCGAGGAAAGCCCACACGCGCGTCGCCGCTGCCCGCCCGTCCCGTCCGGTCCGGGTTCACGGGTCACGGGTCGTGGGTCGTGCGTCGTGCTTCTTCTAATATTATCTTTTTGGACCAGAGAATTTTGCCATATGTACAGTTTGGTCCCTGAAGTTTCATGTGTACAGTTTGGACCAGAACTCTTTTATATGTACAATTTGGACCAGAATTCTTTCATATGTACAGTTTGATCCCTGAAGTTTCAATATGTACAGTTTGATCCCTAAAGTTTCAAGAAAGCCAGATTGGGCAGAAAACAGAACGTCAACAACACTCAATTCAACCATTTATTTTGGCTGAATTACTCTTCCTAAATGTCATCTGTTGCACATCAAATTCATCATTTATTTTGGTGAATTACTATCTCCATAATTACCATTACTTGGCCAGTAATGACACTTATGTGGGCAGTTATTAAGCCTCTCCTTCAACTATATAAAGGACCATTTGTCACCATTGTTGAGGTACACGAAAAACACAAACAGAAATCAGTCTTCCTACAACTTCCAGCTTCATTTCATTACTCAAAATTCTTCACGGTAGCACTTGAGTTTCCTTTGCTCATTTGTTCGCTTGCTGTTTTATCTTGGAAGACAATTGTCCAGGACGTAGAAATAATACATACGGGGCAATATTGTCTTAAAGTCAGAGTACAAACACTCGACTCAGCATACCAAAAACTGTTTAGTTTATTGTTCAAGTTCATTGTAATTTCAGTTCATTCTTCAATTGTAATTTCAGTTCTTGTAATCCTTAGCAGTTATTTGTAATTTCCGTTTCCTGCATCTTTGTAACCAACAAGGCATCGAGAAAAGAACATGTTTGCAAAAGAAATCAAATCCCTCTTACTCCTCTGCCTTCATTAAAGAAGCTTCGGAATTGAAATTTATTGTAGGAGCTTTGGAGTTCGAAGTTTAACTCAGATGTGAAATTTTTTATTCGAATTTTAACTCACATCTAAAAAAATTCACTCAAAACGAATGAGTGAAATGAAAAATTGTTGAAAAAACTTGTAGTAGCTTGAATTTAGAATGTTTGGTTGATTGGAATTGCTTAATGTTGGTATTGGAAATCATACCCGTTGACAAAGGAAGTTGAAGCTCCAATCGATTGAAAACTTCAGGAGGAGTTCAAAACTTAAAATTTGAAGTGATTTGGTGCAAAATTAATAGGTATATAAACACCTCTTATACACTATTATACACGATTGATACATTATTTATAGGTATTTTATAGATTTCATTTTTTCTTCTTCTTATTCTTCTTCTTCTAAGGGGGTAATGATGGCTAAAAGGTATTTTCTATTGTAAATATGTATTATATTTGTTTATACACACTTATACAATGTAGATACATTGTTTAGATATTAGATATACAAATATCTCTCTCTCTCTCTATATATATATATATATATTGTATAAATTTGTATCAGTATGTATACTTCTCCATATTGACCACTATGAAGAAGGTATACATGACTCAGATAAATCTCCATTGAAAACAAGTTGAAATCATGAATTGAGCAAAAAAAAAAAAAAAAGTTGAAACCACAATTTGCATAATAGGGTGTGTGAAGTTTTTGAAATCACAAATTGCTGAAAAAACTTTTTCACGAATTGCTGATGTATATAAAGTTTTTGAGTTGGATTGAATCTGATTTTGCGTGAATAGAAATGTATATGAAGTTTCGGAAGAGAGAATGAAAAGAAGGGAGATTGCAGAATCCTAAATAACTTTTTTCTTATTTTTCATAGATGGTCTTATTATTTTTGGGTCAAAGCTTTGTAATGTAAATTATGGGCTATATTTTCCAATGTAAATCACTAAATTATATATTCCTAAATTTCCCCAAGTAAAAACCCCATTGCTACGCATAGTTGCTTTTTCAAATATTAGTCAACATATACAAGACCTACTATGATCCTATAGGTTAAAGAAACAAAGGTTATAAATATTTCAACGTTCTATTTTGAACAAACACCTAAAATACACCCGATACATGATGATTTTTGGTGCTAATTGAGCAACTTGTTACTAATTCTTCCATCTCAAATTGTCAGTCGTGTTTCTCTTTTGCTTGCCCTTAAAAATATTAATTATAAGAAATTAACTATTTTACCCTTATTCATTTCTTAAGATATAATCTCTTTTCATTGAATATTTATTCTATTTATGTGTCATCATCGCATAATTGAGGTATTTATAGTTTGCAAGAACAATTACTACTAGTGATGAAATAGAAAAAAAATATTTTTTTCTTGAACTTATTAAAGACAAATAATTTGAGACAACTGTTTTTAGAAATTACGATAGATAATTTGAGATGAAAGGAGTAGTTCGGTGAACAACGGTCGTAACTATAACGGTCCTAAAGTAGCGAAATTCCTTGTCAGGTAAGTTCCGACGTTCCCCCGCTAGGGGAACGTTAGGAGGGGGACACGCTCTATGTCCCCGTTACAATATATGGAGTAATAAGTAGACATTTGGACATGAACTTGAAATCATTAATTTAGGTAAATGTTGATTTGAAGTTGAAATTATGTTTGGACATGCAATTTGAATTTCAAAAATTATATTTTTTCGCATAAACATGAAAACCTTACAATTTATGAAAATTAATAAAACTTCCCCAACTCTTATACAATCTTACCAAATAGGCAAATTATAATTCATTAATATGGTAAAAAAATATCCTAAAGCATCATATTAATAAATTACATATCTCTATGTTTCTTTTAAAATAAATGCTTTCTTTTGAACCATATTTACTCATTCTTTTATCCTTCTATAATATAACAACAATAGGAGAACAAGTCTACATTTCCCATGTTCTTGATAATTACTTTTGCAATAAATATGAGTTTTTTTATAAAATTTAAAATTATGAATCGAGTTTTAAAATTTAAAATTAAAATTCTACATTTTAAGTAAATTTGAAATCAAAATATTATAAACAAACATAAATTTCAAATCAATCTAAATTCTGAATGACAAGTAACAGAGAAGGATATAATAGTCATTGCGCATTTGTTTATAAAATGACATGTAATAGAGGTAAATGAAGCTAATGATGTGATGAGGCGCCCAACACCTTTAAATCAAAACTCTGACGTGAGATATAGGTAGGAAGAGGCACCCCTTAACAACTGTCTCTTATGCGGAAACAAACAAACGGCCTTGAGAAGTTTCGTACGTAGCCATCATCACTCAGGAGGCCATGCCACTATGCCATACTGTTTTTTCACTCAAGATGCCTTTCTAATTTTTTTTGCAAAAGACAGTTTTCACCTTAGAGTTCACACTTTAACTATTAAGAAAATTTGTTTCCTTTTTATTTTTAATGAAACTAATATCACCCTAATACATATATGATCAGTTAGGGGTGAGCGGATCCGAATACTCTAACTTTTTTGAATTATCCGGACCCTACCCAGTAAAATATCGGTTCCTAAATTTACTATCCGAAACCTACCCGTAGCAATCATTACCTGGAACCTATCCGGACCCTGCGGTTCCGGGTAGGTTCCTGGGTACCCGGAATTGGTGTTTCTTTATGCAAAATAATGCCTTCGAATAACAGCTTTGGTTTAGGAATAAACTCGTCTGCTTATCCTCTGATAGCCAGTGCCACAAAATCCATAAAGAATCCTTTCGGAGCAAATATCCCAAGAATGTTTCAAAGATTTGCTTTGGTTTTCTTTTCAACTTTCTTTTTTCAATAACTTAAAGGAGTACATAGTTTTAAAAATCAGTTTTTCAGTTTTCTACCGCTTTTGGCTTTTTCTCTGCTTATGATTGTCACTTTGTATTATTTGATTTATTTCTTGATGGTGAAAGTGATTGTTCTGCATTTGGTTTTTCCCCCCTTAAATGGTGTACTTTAGTATGACCTTTTTTATTATTATTAACTAAAAAATAATAGAATTTAAAAAGTAAAAATATTTAATATTTTATAGATTTCGGGTATCGATTCCGGATCCGGGTACCCTGTCTCTATTTACCGGAACCGGATCCGAACCCGACATTGAATGGTTTGTAATTTTACTACCCGAAACCTACCCGTTATTATAATATATCTATCCGAAACTTATCCGTTAGTATCAATTACGATCGGGTATCTGGGTACCCTGCATCAGTGCTCACCCTTGTGATCATACACATGATGGCAGGTGTTTTACCTCACGCCGCATCAAATAATATATCAAAATTCGGGGAAAGATGCCATGTCACTCCTATTGCTTTCTTCCCCGCTATACACAACTAAACCCACCATTATTCTACCACCATTGCCGCCATCATCACCAAACCAACACGATAATCTTTCAAATTCAATGATAAATTTTAAGTATTTGGGTTCAAAATAAAAAATAAAGGATCAGAAAAGAAAAGGTAAGAGCAATGTTTGATTACAAGCCGACGAGCTTTGGCCGAAAAATTCATTTTCCGGTGAAGTTTTTATTATCTCTATGCTTCTCTAACTCAGAATTTTCCGTGAAGTTTTTATTCATTTTTTGTTGAAATCCTTCCCCTTTCCAGAACCAAAAATAAAATTTTGGAAGAAGACCAAAATTTGTTTTATCAAGCTCTCACCTTCACCAAATTTTTTACTCAAGTCTTTTGAGCTAAAAATATAAACTGGGTTTCCATAAAATTCAGATCCGGGTAAGGATCCTGGAGAATACAGAGTGACCCATGTGGCTCAGATCTGTAAAATGGAGCAAAGAGTGAAGAGGACAACGCCATCATTAATCTAAAATTTGAAATTTATGGGTTATCATTAATCATAAATTGTTTTAATAAAAAGAAGAAAAATAAAGGCTTGCGTGATTTTTGTAAAACAAAAAAAACGAACACCAAGAAACAAGTTAATTATGGAGCTTAGGGAATTCAAACCCGGGTCAATGAAGGCACATCAAAGCTAAATTTTGTTTCACCTTTCCCGTTGAACCAACAACCCATGTTTATACTGAGTTTCTAACAAGAAATTTATTACCAAACTCTTTTCACTTTCACTTGTTCACTTTTGATTTTCCACATTCCTTAAAATCAATAAATGAAGTATATGTTTTATCATAATATTCATATTAATTGGTGTATAGTCTCATTGGATTTGGAGAATGATTTGGAAATAAGTAAATTAAATTTTTTAATTTTTTTGATATGCTAAAATGGATAAGTAAATATAAAAATTTATTTTTAATTTAATAGATAAATAAAAGTGAACAAAGAAAGTATATATTTAATAAATTTTAAAAATAAATATAGAAACCGAACAAAAATTATTGAATTTTTGGAAATCCATGCCTCATAACCTAAATCCGCCACTGGCTGAAGGCTATTAGAGAAAGTCATCTCAAGAATTTCATTAGAAGAAAAGTACGTAACAATTAAAATTAAGAGAGCAAAGTCAAATTATTGTTTCTCTTTTATTATATTTCTCTTTTGTTATCCAATATTGTTGAATGTATGTTTTATTAGCTTCACATATGATTATTTTGATTCTAATATAATTGGCGTATATTTGACATTTTCTTAAGTATATGGATAACATTGCTGCTTTGATAATTTGGTGCACAAAGCATCCTTCGTTTTTTTAGTTCGGAAAAAGATCGCACCTCAAGAGATGTGATTTAGCAGATGCGTATTTTGTCTATTACTCTCTTTGTTTCAATTTATGTAAATTCTTTACTATTTGGGGAGTTTACGAGGTGATTCTTTAATCACATTTTTCTTACATTTTTTCTAAATTATTTGAATTATCAATTATCATGACTTATAGTACTTTTAATGTAGTTTCTAAATATATAAAATTTATTTTTACAAACTTAAAAAATCTATATCAAAATTTAAGGTTAAAGTTATAAAATTTGATTATCATACTCTGAAAAAGTTCAGATAAATTAACGGAGGAAATATTATTTATAGTTAGGGGGGGGGGAGAGTTTGATTTTTAAAATAAAATTAAGAAGTGAAAATTTACCCTTTTTTAAAACTGTATCCAATTATGAAATAAGTTCACATCAATTTAACTAGGGTAGGAGCCTAGCTGGGCAAAAATTGAACAGAAGGAACATTATATATGGTGAGATGGTGATGATGACAATGTTTGCTTAACCACGTCAAAAATTGCATTAAATAAGACCACAGAAAAAGGTTGTCTGAGACTTGCACGTTTAGATATCAAAAAGAAGGATACCATATTGCAGGAGATGATTTTATCTTTAAAAATACTACCCTCCATCATTGTTTTACTTTCATTTTTTTTGTTTAAAAATTTTAATCTCAAAGTAAGTTTGAAATTATTATTTTTTAAAAATTTACATATCTTTAATTTAACACTATATAATTTATTTTTTTAAAATTTTTTTATGTCAAATCAATGTAAAACACTTAAGGGGTGAGTATGAAAATAATGCCAAATAGAGAAGCTAGTGAAAGGATTCTGAAAGGCCCCCGGGACACAGACGAGTTGGTAAGTGGCAAGGTGATTGGGGTACAACCACTCCGACGTCGCGGGTTCGAATCCTTGTGGTGACGATCTTTCTTTGGAATATTGCAAGGGCATTCTTTGGGTTCGTGTCCCGTTGGTCCTCTCCCTTGCAGGGCTGTCATTCACGTATATCTCTCGATTTACATCCCACCTGGCCAAGAGACCTCTGGTACGGGTGGGGGTTTCGCCTTCGGACTTTCCCCTTAGTGAAAGGATTCTGATAAGACTTGGCTCTTACAAAGCTAGCTTTCCCTGTTTCTCCGCCCCCCCCCCCCCCCCTTACGTTTCAATGATCTATTGCCCATTCAACATTAACAAATCCCTTTTTTTTTTAAAAACTTCTTTTGATAATCAAATTCTCTATAGAAGAGCAAATATAATTTTCGTTATAAGAGTGAATATTCCCTAGATATGAGACAGAATAAGAAAAAGAGAAGGGTCACAGTCTTTTCAGTGAACCGCAGAGATTCTTCTCACTTTTTTTTTTTTTTTTGGTTGATAAACTGAACTTTATTTATTTTATAATCACGGCACCATGGCCGGGTGCAAACGGACCTGGCTGGAGGGTAGGAAATCCCTCATGTGCTATGCTAATTAAGTCACACGTGTCCCTTTGATTATCTAATGGACCAGATTCACTCTACTAACCCAACTGATATTAACTAGGGTCACTCTTTTGTGTTAATATAGTGATTAAAAAGTAGGGGTGGCCAGTGGGCCAGGCTCGGGTCTGGCGGGCCGGGTTTGGCGGGGTCGGGGCGGGACGAGCGAAGGGGGCGGGGTCGGGTTTGGCGGGACTTGCTCCAGTCCCGTCCTGATCCCGTCGGAGTCGGGTCGGGGTCGGGATCCGGCTGGTTTTCCTTTTTCTTTTTTAATAACATATGTATAAAAAAAAAACTCAATAAACAAGACAAGATAGTGTAATACAAATATCACAAGGCTGTTTTTGTGCCTCTTATATTATTTAATAGACATATGATTTTTTTGTAATACAAATACAATTGTCTAAATTGCAACTTTGTGGTGTTGTCCAAAAGTCGCAAATTACATAATAAAATTGCAATTAAAAAAATTACATTATCAAAAAAACTTGTTCTAATTGCTTAATAATTTCCTGTGATTTTTCGGTTGGAATTGGTATTTGTTGGTCAGATTGATCCACGTCGCTTCCACCACCTTCGGATAAGATTTCGTTGTAGTTTTCATCTTCTTCTTCGTTGATCTCGGTGACCGCACCTTCTCCGCTCCGCTCGTATCCAATCTCGAATAATACGCAATTTCAAGTTTGTCTCCGGCTAATGAGTGTCTGTGGTCTCCCATTTGATATCTGCCGACGAGAAAAAGCGCTTTCGACGCGCGATTGATGACGCTTGAATGTTCAAAACATCTCGGGCCATCAATGAAAGTGTCGGAAAGGTCTTCTCATTCCCCTCCAGTATTTCAGCAAGTCTTCATGTCCATCTTTATTGATAACTTCTTGGTACGGTACAGAACCCTGCAAAACAAAAATATCCAACTCGCTAATTTGGTTAGTAGTAGAGGTACGAGCGCACATTCTATTTCTAAGGCTTTCAATACTAGCTGCAGAAACAACATGTCTTTTGTGAGGTTGTGTTGAAGATGAAGAAGATGGTATGGAAGCCGGTAAGTTACTAGCATTTTCTTGTTGGTAAAACCTATATATTTTTTTGCATTGGTCTTCTACGCTAGACACCACTTCTTCTTTAGTTTGTTCAATAGGTGGTGGGTGATTTAGATTTTTGGACTTGGAGGTGGTAGTACTTATATACAATCGTAAATAGTTTCAATAAGTGATTTAGTACCGTCTATTTTAATAGTCGGATTTAATACATCACCAATAATATAAATAGTGGGAATAGGAATAAAATATTTTTTTATTTTGATAAACATTTTTTTAATAGCTGTCATATAAGCTGGGTTTTCCATATATTCATTAAGTAATAAAAATATTAGAGTTATATAAAACAACATAGTTGAAATAGTAGGATAATATATACCGGAAAATTCTTTTGTTGCTTGAAAAAAATTCTCTAAAAATACAATAAGTTCGGAAATTTTACCCAATCACTATCTACAATCATATCAGCTGGATTTTGATTATGAGAGTTAAAAAATAAAGTTATAGGTTTTCTATAGTCATAAGCAACAAGTAATTGCTCGTATAAAGAATTCCACCTAGTGGATACTTCTTGTGGAATTTTTCTATAAGGTAGTCCACAATCGTGACAAGTTTTTTTATATTCTTTTCTTCGTTGTACTTTATTACTTTTAAAAATAAAGTTTATAGCAAATTGTATTTTACTAAGAATGTCTTCAAAAAGTGAGACCATCATTTACAAAATTAAGTTATATATATGACACGCGCGTTTTATATGAAAATGATCTAGAAAAGATGGAGTTAAACTATTTTTTAAAATTGTAATAGCGTAATTGTTAGAAGAAGCGTTATCTAACGTAATAGTCATAATTTTATCGGTTATTCCGTAATAATGGTACACTTGATAAATATTTTCTGCAATAAAAGTATCAGTACGCTAAGATATGTTTTTGCATAGACCATTTATAATCTATCCAATGACAAGTTACCGTTAAATAATCATGGTCGTTAGTACTACGACCTATATCAGACGTGATAGATACTTTGCCATTAAAATGATATATGAATAACGTAAATATTGTTGATATTCATGTGCGAATTTAAATACATCTCTCTTAACAGTTGATCTAGGAAAATCGTTAAAAGCAGGATTATATATATATCTAATGTAATGAATAAAACCGGGAGATGAAGGAAATGAAAAAGGCAAACCCTCCACATCAACTAATTTTGCTATTGCTTCCCTATCTCTATGTTTATTATATTTAGGGCCTACAATTCCCCCCGTCATAGGGTTAATTTGACCATGTACTTGGTCCGGGACAGTATCAGTATGTGAACCTTGTCCCGATGGAGCGGGTGTTTGCGCACCCGGTTTTGAAGCCTGATATTGGGCATACCTAGCTGGATGAGCACTTACTACGTGTCTAACTAAACCCCTCCGTCCCACCGTGACCTTTTCCAGTTTTAAATTTTAAAACATTTTTACAAATTTTACATCTAGCTACTTGATTCTCTACGTCCCTATCAAAAAATATCCATGCATCTGATTTTAATGGTCGTTTTGCTAGACCTCGTCTTATACTAGGGGCAATAGGAGGCATTTCAGTTGAAGGTGCACTGGTGGGTGTGTTGTCATCAACATTAGTGGGTGTATCATCTAGATCATCGTCTAAATTAAAGTCTTCTTGAGTTCCAGAAAATAGCTCATCGTCTAAATCTAATGGTATCGTAGGAAAATGTTGAATAACAACAAAATCATCCTGTGTAGGAATAGGATGATTAGAAGAAGTACCCTTGCCCTGGTTGCCCCTAGTAGAAGAAGCACCCTTACCCTTACCCTTAAACATACCTCTTAATCCTTACATTTTAATTATGATAATAAATAATTAAAGATAATAAAATTAAGTGCGCTAAATAAAATAATAAACAGACAATAATAATTTAATGAAGGAACGAATGTACCAAACGCCGACGTAACGTCGACGTGTAATCGAGAGGTTGAAAATTGAAACTTTGCTTGATGGAAGATCCTCAAGCTAGTTGCCAACTTCACTTCCAATTCCCAAATGAATAGATAAAATTGAATATTTAGTAAACAATGTAGACTTGTAGAGAGATATATTGAGAGACTGTAGGAAGATTTGTGAGAAAGATGAAGAGAAAATGAGTTATTTATAGTTGGAAAATTGGGTTAAAGTGTAAATACAATAACTTATGGGTTAAAAATAAATATTAAGGGGGTAGGGGGGGTTGGGGGAGGGGGGGGAGGCCAAAAATGGCCGTTGCCCAACGGCCAAAATCTAAAATGGTCGTTGGTGCAACGACTATATTTGCAAAGGGGGGGCTTTCGGGCGGGCTCGGGTGGCGTGCTCGGGACGGCTCGGGACGAGACATTGTCCCGTCCCGGTTCGAGTCCTGCTATCATTTTTTTTACTCTGGGTCGGGGCGGTGTCGGGTCGGGCCATCCCGGCCCACTGGCCAGCCTTATTAAAAAGGGAGTGATTTTGTTCAACTTCTCGAAGAGATTTGATAGTGCATAAGGGGATTGTGCAAAAATGCGGTGACCCTAGTTAATATCAAAAGTGGATCTGGTCCATTAAATAATTAAAGGGACACGTGGGACTTATTTAGCATAGCACAGGAGGAAGGGGAGCCAGGTCCGGTGCGATGACACTTGGCTATTACTAACATAGCAAGTTTATGACACGTAATAGTAGAGACTTTCCTACTAACACACTGACTTAGTACATCATTATGCAAGAACAGAAGACCGGCAGATTTAACAAAAACATAAGATGATGGAAGGGTGTCAAATGCTATGAAAAATAAAAATAAAAGATGAAATAAATTGAATGATAATTCTGTTTCTGAATGTCGGAACTTATGTCGTCCGATATCAGTGACAACACTTTAGCAAAACAGAAAATTTTGAAGAGTAAATGTAGCGGAAATTAAAGAACACAAATGTTATATATAACTTATGATGGTCAATGACCAAATGTATTGTATATAATTATATACAAATATACAAATTTATTTCTTTATAGATTTACAAGATAAAACGGAAAAAAAATTAAAAGTTGAAGTCGCATATGACTTCTGCCTGAAAAAACTAACTAAGTAGACATACATAACCTCTCATTTCAATCGCTCCATACAAAACTAATCTAGAATCTGAACAACAATTGTAATGTTGGACAGAATGTTGTCAACACGCTCAGGTAATACTGGTGATCCAGATTTATGAGATGAAATCCCGAGAGCTCTCTTGGTATTTTACTTTCTGGTTCTGGATATCGATTCACTGTAGTAGCCTCTCTATTTATAGTAGATAGTCTATCTTGAAAAGCTCATCGATTGGTTGCGGAGGTTGAGGAAAAGGTGGGCAGCTGGTAGGATTGGTTAGAGACGATCAAGGAGGAAAATCCTCTAACAAATTTGACTTGTTCCTCACGAAGAGCAGCAACCTTGACTCGTTCTTCGCACGTGTTTACCAACTCCTTTTTGCCTTGCCAAGTCTTATTTACTACATAGTAATCATTACGTGAAGTAAGGTAAAATCAGTTCTGAAAATGTTGGTCCGTATGTTGTGCAGCATTTGTCCCAACATTTTTATACATTTAAATCAATACTTCAGGAGATATGTTGGGTCAAATCTCATTACATCAAATCCAATATTAACAATCTCCCCCTTTTTGCCTTTCTTCACAAAACTCGTTAAAATGTAAAGTTGACTTATGTCACAAAGACAACATTTGTGATCAACAATTTCAAGGTCATGCTCCCCATTAACCTGTGATGGCATACAAACAAATATGTGTATACAAATTCATAGGATTAGAAAAAAATATGAGCACATACATACACATATCATCCAATATATACAAAACATGAATAGAAATAAACCATTGTCAACAAATATCCACATCAATCCATCAAGCCATTGAAAAAACATTTACAGCTTATGTTCAGCAACATCATTCAGCTGCCTCCTTGCTCATCATACAACAGCAGCTTCCAGTAGCTTTCTACTCCTGCATAACAACTTCAACTTCCTCTGCACATCAGCCTTTAGCTTCCTCCCCTTACATTAACATCATCTCCCCATTTTTGTGAAGAAAGTAGCATCATGAAATGATCTCTAGCTTGTATTAGGACATTTCTTGCAGCATCAACCTCAGAAATCTGTTGGTTGATTTTTCCAATTTGATCCACAAGCTATTCTGTAGACAGTGTAGACTGCTTTGGACCAGTATTGCCCAGAATGTTGGTGACATTTCTGGCAACATTTTCACTTTCAGCTTCTTTCTTCAACATCTATAGGGTTATTATCATCTCCAGGATAGCTAATATCTAAAGGTTCATCAAAAACTTTAAACACTATTGTTGTACATGGGTTTTCTGGGAGATTGGAGGAAGAGGATGACTATTCTGTTTGCTGGGGATTATTGTGCTCGGAAGCCTCCGTATTCATTGAAGGGCTTGTGCTCATTGGAGTGTTGGAGTGGATGTTGGATGACATTTGTACTGACATTGGTGAAAATTTAGGAGAAGGGTTTTGAGAAGTTAGGGTTTCTGATAGAGATTGGAGTTTAGTTTGGTGATTCCATCGATTAGGTAGGCAGATGTATACCCGATGTGATTTTCCCTCCATTTTTAATATTTTTATGGGAAAATCAGAAATAATAAAATAATAGCAAATAAGAAGAATATTTATATACTTGACAAACCTTTTATTAGCAACAAAATCCCTTATTTTTAGGTGTTTCAATTTTACACAATAACTTACACCTAAAATATTGGGATAAAAAAAATAAACATCACGGTAGCAATAAAATTTAATTTTATCATTTTAAATTTTGAAACTCCTGTAAACAAGACATATAATAGGGAGTAAGATCTGATATTTCAACGATCCCAAAACATATCACATTCTGAAAATGTCAACAGCAATGTTGACAACATTTTGGACGACACAAGTATTTTGATCCCACAAGAATTTTCAGATTTGGCAACAAACCAAGACACGTTTTATATGCAATTTATGAGTTTGACCACTGGACCAATGTAACTTTTTTCCATCGTGTCCTTGGTCTAATTATATAACACATATAAAAAAAAATTATGTAAAAAATAAGAACAATTTTATGGTATTCTCAAATCTCTTTTGAAGCACTCGATACTCCTACATAATAGGAACGATATCTTTTCACGGGCTTTGCCCATTTTTCACAGTTGCCAAATATTTGTAAAGACTTTGCCTTATTTTGATACTCCATTTTTATGATATATATATATATATATATATATCATCGCAGAGAACAATATCACTTTGATAACACATTCTTATTGAAGGATCATGCTTGTGTGACCAAAAGTCATGCACAATACAACAACAATAATCAGTTAGTGATATAACATAGGTAAATGTCACCCGAAATGTTAGACAATATTTCAGCCAACATTCACCAAAAATGTCTTTCTAGAGATTACAAAGACCAAGAGATTTCTTTAAACTGGAAAATCTCTCATGGTCCAAAGCTTTTGTAAAAATATCAGCTAGTTGATGAAAAATGTCAACATGTTCATATTGTTCATTTCAACTAAATCTCTTAAAAAGTGATGTCTAATATCAATATGTTTTGTACGTGAGTGCTGAATTAGTTTTTGGAAATATTTATAGCACTCAAATTATCATAGTACAAAATCAAAATGTTGCTAGTAAATCCTTAATCGTCTAACATGTGTCGTAACCATATTAATTGAGAGCAACAAATTCTAGCTGCTACATATTCAGATTCAACAGTTGAAAGTGAGACACAATTTTGTTTACGACTATAGCATGAAACAAGGCTATTGCCAAGATAAAAACATCATCCACATCTCCAGACCAATCCGAGTCACTAAATCCTATTAAGTTAGGATTAGTGTCTTTGGAATACCAGATTCTCAACTCACATGTGCCAGCAACATATTGAATAATACGTTTCACGACATTTAAGTGGGACAAGCATAAAAACGTGCACAAACACAAACACTAAACATAATATCTGGGCGACTAGTAGTAAGATAAAGAATGCTACATATTATAGATCGATATAATATTGGGTCGACATTTTCACCAACATTATCCTTACATACCTTCTGCGATGCACCTATTGGCGTTTTCATCTGTTTAGCGTTCTTCAAACCAAATCTTTTAATTAGATTCTTGTCATATTTACTATGTGAGATGAAAATTCCATCTTCACTTTGCTTTATCTGCAAGCCTAAGAAAAAAGTTAATTCCCCAATTATGCTCATTTCAAATGTCGATGATATAGCTTCAACAAATGAATTTAGGTACGAATGTGAAGTCGATCCAAAGACTATGTCATCCACGTAGATTTGAGAAACTATAATATCTACACCGTGTCATTTAATAAACAAAGTACGATCACCTTTGCTACGGTTAAAATCAAATTCAAGAAGAAGGTTAGTTTAACAACCATACCATGCACGAGGGGCTTGTTTCAACTCATACAAAGCCTTTTTAAGCTTGTACACATAGTATGGATGGTAAGGATCTTCAAATTCTTTTGGTTGTTCAACATATACCTCCTTGTCTAGATACCATTTAAGAAGACACCTTTTACATGCATTTGGTGTAAAGTAATTTTCAGACAGCAAGCAATAGCAAGTATAGTCTAATCGACTTGATTCTAGCTACATGTGCGAAAGTTTCATCAAAATCAATTCCTTCAACCTGAGTATAACCTTGTGTAACTAGACGTGCTTTGTTTCTAACAACTGTTCCTGATTCGTCTGATTTATTTTTAAAAATCCACTTAGTTCCAATTACATTTGTATTATTTGGACGTGGAACTAAGTCCAGACTTCATTTCGAGAAAATTGTTCAAGCTCTTCTTGCATTGCTTGTATCCAGAATTATCTTTAAGTGCTTCTACAACATTCTTTGGTTCTAATGTAGATATAAAACAAGAAAGACTAACCTCTTGGTATATGGTTGACATACACACATACCTTACTATTTCTCTAAAGTTGAGTGTTTCTTTGCCTCTTCTTCTAATTTCTTCAAAAACTCCTCCTATCACTTGGCCCGTTGGATGATTCTTCCTAATCCTTGATGAGAGGTCCTTACGAACTTGGTCTAACAATTCAGCACTTGACTCCCCATCTGTGGCCTCTGTGGTCTCTATTACTGTTTCAGATGTTGTTTCAAGTGTGACAACATTTGTGGCAACATCCGATTCTTCTACACTCTGTGAACTTTCTAATGTATTTATAATGTTATTTTCAATAGTTTTTCCTGAAACATTAGAAAGATCATCAAAGATAATATTTACAGACTCTTGTACAATTTTGGATCTCAGATTGTATACTCGATAAGAATGACTATTTTGTGAATAACCAACAAATTCCTTTATCACTCTTAGAGTCAAATTTTGCCAAATGATCCCTGTCATTTAAAATATAACAAATGCACCCAAAAACATGAAAGTAACGCAAGTTTGATTTCTTTTCATTTATAATCTCATAGGGTGTCATCTTTGTTCCTGGCCTGAAATAGATTCTATTAGCGATGTGATTAGCAGTATTCAAGGCTTCTACCCATAAATGTTTTGACAAATGTTTATAACTAAGCATCACTCTAGCCATTTCTTGCAATGTCCTATTCTTCCGTTCTGCAACCCCATTATGTTGAGGAGTTTTGGGGGTAGAAAACTCACGGAAAATTCATTTTTTCTCATAAAAATTTGTGAATGAACTATTTTTAATTTTTTTCCATGGTCGGATCTAATTCAAAAAATAGGAGAATAGAATAAATTTCTAATTGTAGAGTGCAAGATTTTAAACATATCAAATGTTTGTGATTTTTCTTTAAAATTCAAGAATATCTAGAAAAATCATCTACTATCACAAGGGAATACCTCATGCCTCCTAGACTGTCTACTTCAATTGGACCCATTAAATCCATATGTAGCAATTGAAAACAGTGAGACGTACTTGAATGTTGTCCGTCGTGTTGGACATCATTATGAGAGACACGGGTTTGCTTACCTTTCAAACAATCTTCACAGACAGTTTTACCTTTATGACTAAGTTTGGGTATGCCTCTAATCGCTTCATATGAGACCAATTTTTCTAAATTGCGGTAGTTGACATGCCCCAACTTTTGATGCCATAGTGTTGTGTCATCGACCTTAGCATTATTGCATGAGCAATTGTCACATGTTCTTGTACCTGTCATGACACATATATTTACTTTATTCGTAACTTTACAGACATTCTTATTAAATTTTACCTCAAGATCGTCATCACAGAGTTGACTAATACTAATCAAATTAGCCATTAAGCCCTCAACGTGTAAGACATTTCTTAAGGCTGGAAATCCAGGAACATCCAAGATTCCTTTTCCAATTATTTTGCTTTTACTGCCACCTCTATAAGTCACGTTTCCTCCATTGAATGATTCATAATTCTTTAAAAAACCTTTTGTACCTGTCATGTGGCGAGAACATCCACTATCAAAGTAGCAAGAACCTGAAATGTTAGTTCTTAATGCAGTTATAGCAACATTACATGTTACATCCTTTTTAGGAACCTAAACTTTCTTAAAACATTTTTTTATCTTTTGGCTCAGAAATGTTGCTTCGATTCTTATCTGGAATATTGGACAACATTTTACTCACAAAATCTTGAAGTTTGAAATAATATGGTTTTAAGTGTCCAAGGGAGTTACAGTGATGACACATAAACTTCATATTCTTTGACATATATGAGAACCTATTATTCATCCGTTTTTCTTTTACAAAACATAATTTCTCATTTTTATCAAAGAGATTAGAGCATATGGTTTTAAGAGAGTTTTCGGACCCAATTCCTGCATGTGAAGGTTTACTAAAGTTGAATATCTCATTCAATTTCGAAGTCCATGTGTTGAGCTTACTGAAGGTTTCTTCGGCTAAATCCAATTTTGCATGAATATTACGAAATTCAATATCCTTTTTGGTAAGTATAACCTCAAGTCGGGTTATCGTGCCTTTTAATACTAAATTTTCATGAGTTAAAGATTTTACATTTTTGTCAAGTTGCCTGGATTCTATGATTAAGGCTTTACAAATACTTTGTAATTCATTAATCATATCATCTTTGCATTCAACTTGATCGATACAACCAGCCTCACTAACAGAAACGGAACCACTAAAGCAATTAAAATCGGAGTAGTTAAAGAATTCATACCTTTTGGATGTCGCTGAGGATGTTGATGTCGTTGCTGATGTTGGAGCAAATGTCGTGGCATCTTAGACAACATTGTATACGACATCTTCATTATCCGATAGAGAGTGTTCAAAAACAGTAGCCAACATTGCTTGTGTTTCAATTTCACGATCTCCTTCATCTTCTCCTTCATCATCAATAAGAGAAACCCATAGGTTCTTATCAAAAATTTTAAGAGTGTTTGCACATTCGTTAGCATAGTGATTCCAACTCGAGCATGCATGACACTGCACAGACTCAAGTTGTTTGGGATCAAATTTGGTACGATCTGAGTTTGTTCTTCTTAGTTGATTTCTTTTTTGTACATTAGGAAGGAATCTAGTGGGCTTTTGATTGAAGACTTGGTTTTGGTGCTCTTTAGATTTAGATTGATTTCTCTCATTGTTGAACTTCCTCGCCATCGAATTGTATTTTCGAGTGAGTAAGGCAACATTTGCACTGTCACCAATTTCTTCAAGATTCTCATCATCTTATTCGATTTGACTCTCCGAGGATTGAACTTGAAGTTTTACAATCTTGCTTTTATACAATTCCTTTTGATTCTCAATGTTCATCTCATAAGTTTTGAGAATGCTCATCAAGGTATGAAGGTTCATTGTGGCAATATTGTGAGCTTCTTCAATAACACAAATCTTTAAATTGAACTTTTCAGGAAGAGAACGGAGATCCTTTTCAACAAGTTGAGTGTTGGTTAAGGGTTCACCAAGCACTTGACATTCATTTGAGATGTCAATCAACTTTTCAAAATAAGATTTAATATCATCCACTTCTTCCATCCTTAAACGTTCATATTTACTCATGAGCATGCGTAGCTTTGTTGGACGAACACTTGAGCTACTTTCACAATGAATTTGTAAATTATCCCATGCATCCTTAGCCGTGGGGAAGTTTTGAATGAGTTTGAACATATACATATCAACCCATCCAAAAATTGCATTTAAGACTTTTTCGTTGAAGATATCATTATTAGTTTCTTCTGTAGTCCATTCGTATTCAGGTTTAGCAATAATGTCACCTTCCCCATTGGCAACACTGGAACAACATACCCATTGGTTATAGATCTCTATGCCCTAACATCAATTGATTTGATATGAGAACGTAGGCGAATCTTCCAATAAGCATAGTTTGATCCATCTAAAATAGAAAGTCTACCAATAGTTGGATTTGCCGGATCCATAACTTATGACAACATGGCCAAGCACTTATTGTGTTAAGTGTCGGTTCTGATACCACTTGAAGGGTGTCAAATGCTATGAGAAATAAAAATAAGAGATGAAATAAATCGAATGCCAATTCTGTTTCAGAATGTCAGAACTTATGTCGTCTGACACCAGTGACAACACTTTAGCAAAACAAAAAACTTTGAAGACTAAATGCATCGAAAATTTAAAGAACACAAAGATTTTAAATTTTTATAGATAAAACGGAAAGGAATTAAAAGTTGAAGTCGCAGATGACTTCTACTTGAAAAATCTAACTAAGTAGACATAGACAACCTCTCATTACAATCGCTCCATACAAAACTAATCTAGAATCTAAACAACAATTGTAATATTGGACAGAATGTTGTCAACACACTCAGGCAAGTGGCAACACTGGTGATCCAGATTTCTGAGATGAAATCCCGAGAGCTCTCTCGGTATTTTACTTTCTGGTTCTGGATATCGATTCACTGTAGTAGCCTCTCTATTTATAGTAGAGAGTCTTCATTGAAAAGCTCACCGATTGGTTATGGAGGTTGAGGGAAAAGTGGGCAGCTGGTAGGATTGGTTGGAGACGATCAAAGAGCAAAATCCTCTAACAATTTTGACTTGTTCCTCACGAAGAGCAGCATCCTTGACTCGTTCTTCACACGTGTTTACCAACTCCTTTTTACCTTGCCAAGTCTTATTTACTACATAGTAATCATTACGTGAAGTAAGGCAAAATCAGTTCTGAAAATGTTAGTCCGAATGTTGTGCAACATTTGTTCCAATATTCTTATACGTTCAAATCAATACTTCAAAAGATATGTTGGGTCAAATGTCACTACATCAAATCCAACATTAACAATGATCTACTAGAACTTCTTCTTGTATTCCTTGTTGTGCCAACACATGTGCTACTTAGTTCCCTTCCCTAAAGTTGTAACAGACCACTGGATTCACCAACTTCTTCAACTAGTATCAGGGGTTTTTGGCTCATCTCTTCTATGATTGATGGACGGAACTTTCTTTGATTTCGGATTAGTTTTATTTTAAGGATCACAAACGTTTATAGCGCTTATATTTCACAAAGATCTAAAGTATTAATTTGATGTTATACGTATAAGATTATTCAAAAATATTAATACGACCATCTATAATTTCTTTATTGTTAAGAGTGTCACATCAGATATGGAATGAGAATATGAACTCTTTATATGGACTTGAACAATTCTCACCCTACAAGCTAGCTTTTGGGGTTGAGTTAGGCCCAAGATCCATTCTTTATATTTATAATCTTTTTTCTTATAAATAGACTAGAGAAATATTGTACCCCAAAAAAAGTTACATAATCCTTAGACGAAGTAAAAAAAGTTACCTGCCGGTACCCATTTATAAAATTCGCTTTTTTAAAAATTACACAACATAATTTTATACGTTTTATATTTTGGTAGGGATAAGATCTGTGTACAATCCACCCTTCCCAGATCCTATTAATGAGATTACATTGAATTGTTGTTGTTGTATATTTTGGTATACAATTATGCAAATATATTCAGTAATTGTATATCCAAAAAGTTATACAACAATAAAAATAACCGAATCACTTTGTTGTATATTATTAAGTTATGCAAGATGCGAATCGTGAGGTTAGGAAATATGATGATGTCCTGGGGTAAGAGGAATGCTGAACTTATAAAAGAAAATCAAAATAAAGAGAATGAATAGATGTGATCGCTTAAGCATACAATAAGTGAAAGAAATAATCCCCTTGATTATTTTCATTAATTGAAAGGCTATATATACAAGTTACATATTTTCATAATAGGAGAATCCTATTCCTAAAACCTTATTCTACTTGGATACTAAATATACAATTATGGTAAGTGTACAAGTCTAATTAAGATAACCTTTACACTACAATATCACATCAATATACACCCATAATATACTGCCCTGCCCGTGATGGACTGATGGGCCAATCCCGAGATGGACTTGTCTTCCCGTGACATCCCTAAAGGACCCATGATATACACTTGGTGTACATAGTGTATATCACGGGTATATACCTTGTTTAACACACCCCCGCAGTCAAGCGGGCGATCGTCAAATGTTGAGATTGTCCCTAAAATCTTCAAAAAGGACCGCGGCAAGACCCTTCGTAAAGATGTCTGCAATTTGATAACTCGACGGGACATGGCATACGCGAACTTGACCACGAGCAACCTTTTCACAGACAAAGTGAATGTCCATTTCGATATGCTTAGTGCGTTGGTGCTGAACCGGATTACTAGAAAGGTAGATGATACTAATATTATCGCAATAAACCAAGGTTGCCTTCTGAATGGGACAATGAAGCTCTAAAAGCAAATTACGTAACCAACATGATTCCGAGACCACATTAGCTACCCCTCGATATTCAGCCTCGGCACTTGAGCGGGATAGAGTCGACTGACGCTTTGCAGACCAGGAGACCAAGTTGTTGCCAAGAAACATACAATAGCATAGCGTAGACCATCTGGTATCGGGACAACCACCCCGATTAGCATCGGTATACGAGACAAGTGTGGACGTCGAGGAAGGATATAAATGCAAGCCATAGTCAAGTGTACCTTGAATATACCGAATGATGCATTTGAGTGCATTCATGTGCTCAATTCTGGGATCATGCATGAACAAACACACCTGTTGGACAGCATATGTAATATCCGGTCTCGTAAAGGTAAGATACCGAAGGGCCCCTGCAAGGCTGCGATAGCGGGTCGGATCCTCGTAGGGTACGCCGACTGCGACACTAAGCTTGGGCTTTGTATCAACTGGAGTAGAAGTGGACTTACAGGATGACATCCCAGCCCTCTCGATGATCTCAGCTGCTTACTTCTGTTGAGACAAGAACAATCTATTAGAATGACAAGTGACGGCAATCCCCTAAAAGTAACTCAAGGGCCCTAAGTCTTTCATAGCAAACTCAGAGTTGAGCATGGTCATGATAGACTGGCGTAAGGCATCTGTAGAGGCCGTCAATATGATATCATCCACATACAACAGAATGTAGGCCAAAGACGAACCACGACGGTAGATGAATAAGGAATTATCTGACCTGCTGTGAGTGAACCCAATAGTCGAAACATAGTCAGCAAACCTTGTATATCAGGCCCGTGGAGACTGCTTAAGCCCATAAAGGACTTCTTCAACAAACAGATATGATGATGATGATTGGGATCCCTGAATCCCAACGGCTGATGCATATAAACTGTTTCTTTAAGATCAACATGTAGGAAATCATTCTTTACATCTAACTGATGAATAGGCCATGCTTTCGAAAGAGCCAAGCTGAGTACAGTGAGAATGGTAGCCGGCTTGACCACCAGACTAAATGTCTCACCACAATCCACCCCAACCTGCTGAGTCTTACCATCATCCACAAGCCGCGCCTTATGTCGTGCAAATGAACCATCTGAATTTTTCTTGTGAGCAAAAATCCACATAGACCTAATAATATTAATACCAGAAGGACGATGCACCAACTCCCACATCTTATTATCAATAAGAGCATTATATTCATCGGTCATAACAATTTTTCAATTTGAGTCATTTAATACAGACACAGGATTACGGGGTAAGGGTGATTTAAGAACATTAGAATTTAAATTAAAATGTCTTTTTGGTTTAAAAACACCCCGCTGACTACGAGTGACATGTCTATGACTTGAGGAAGAAGTGGGCGAATTTTGGGAATTTTCTGGGCTCGGGATGGAGTGGCCAGCAGGCAGTGGGCCTGCGGCCCAAGACAGTAATCAGGCACTGGAACTAGACCAGTTCCAGAATTTGGCTGGACTGTCCCAATCGCTAGAACTGATCCATTGACGGTAGTGTGCGACGGTCTAGTGGGGCCAACGGGCAATGGGCCCGCTGGAGAATTTTGGGTGCGGGACATGTCTGAAAATGGTGAGTAATATACGGGGATATACCATCATCCAAAAAATTATACGAACTAGGCTCGGGAGTATGAACTTTAGTAAATGGAAATTGGGTTTTATAAAAAATTACATGGCGATTAATGATGATTTTCTTGGAGGATAAATCAAAGCATTTGTAACCACGATGATTAGACGGAAAATCCAAAAACACACACGGAGTAGACCGGGCCTAAAGTGTGTTAATTGTGGTGGACGGGAATAACGGATAACACAAGCACCCAAAAACCCGAAGATGAGAATAAAAAAGAGTCTTATTATATAAAATTTGAAGGGGGGAAGAATATGTCAGACCTTTGGAAGAATTATGTTAAGGAGATATGTAGCCATTTGAAGAGAATGATGCCAAAAATATGGGGGTACAGAAGCATGAATTAGAAGAGTGCGGACAATGTTATTTATGGAACGAATTTTGCGTTCGGCTTTTCCATTTTGTGAAGACGTATGAGGATAAGAAAAATGAAAATTGATCCCATTATTCGCACAGAATTCCCGAAACACCCCATTGTCATATTCTTTTCCATTATCACAATGAATATTTTTTATTTCTCGTTCGAATCGGGTTCAAATGAATGCTCTAAATTTTAAGAAGACAGAAAAAACTTGAAATTTATTCGCAATCGGAAACGTCCATAAAAACTTAGAATAATCATAAAAAAATAGAACATAATACCGATGACCCAAAGAACTAAGAACAGGAGACGTCCATAAGTCGCTATGAATAATATCAAATGACATTAAAGTATGAGAATTGGAGTCTACAAATGGCAACCTAACAATTTTTCCTAAAGAATAAGACTGACAATTTGGAGTACTATTCGTACCCTTACATGAAATAAAATTATTTCTATGTAATGACGACAAAATAGAATATCCCGAATGACCAAGCCGAGCATGCCACAAGGAAGAAGCAAGGGCTGCAAACGCTGACGGCAAGGCTCGACTCGATGGACTGAAATCGGGTGTGATAGGATAAAGATCTCCCCTACTATCACACCTCATGAGAGGACTCCCCGTCTTGAAATCCTTCACAGAAAAACCAAAAGGATCAAATTCAACAGAAACGGAATTGTCAGCGGTGAACTTTCGGGCAGACACTAAGTTTTTAATCAACTTGGGGGCATGTAAAGTATTTTTCAAGATAAGGGGTGGATTGAGGGGAGACAAAGTTTTATGACCATAACCCTGAATTGGAATAGAGTTACCATTACCGACAATTATACCACTAGGGTTGCTTAAATTGGAATAAGACGAGAGAGTACCTTGATCGAAAGTCATGTGTGTCGTCGCGCCGTTGTCCATGTACCAATTCGGATCCGATTGCATCAACCCAAGTGTGTGCATTGCGGCCTCAATGTCGGTGTGAGCACGGTTATGGCTCGAATTATCAACAAAACCCGAAGAATTTGCGGAGGACGTCAACATGACTACATGGCTTGCTCCGGTAGTCGCCTTCTTCCAAAGTAAGGATGGAGCAGGCTTGATAAAATGCGGGAAGTGGATTGCTTTGTCGAATGAGAGTTCTCACGCCATTATAGGCCTCAGAAAGGCCGACAACCAATTGTAGAACCAAATGATTATTTGTCATAGGTGCGCCAACGTTACGGAGTTGGTCGGCCAACTCCTTGAGTTTCTTGCAATATGCAGATATGTTTGGAAATTCTTCCATGCGAACTTGAGAGAATTCCTGCTCAGGTGTGACAACACGTGAATGTTGGTTATCTTGGAATATGTCACGCAATCTATTCCAGGTAGCCATAGCCGTAGTGTCCGACTCAATGATCGTCTATAAGAGGTCAACCGAAATAGTGGAATAAATCCACTGGAGAACGGTAGGATCAAGAGTAATCCATAACTAAGGATCTTCCGCGGGAATAGGGGGTAGCGGGAGGAATTATGTGATGGATGACTTGATGGGAGATAGCGTGAATTTTAAATAATTCTGCCCACGTCGCATATTGGACGTTTTCCATCTCAAGAACAATAGAGATGTTGTTCTTGATGTTAGAAACCATGAGGGCATGATGAAAATTGTTCTTAGAGATAATGAAAGAACAAAGGGAGAGGAGGGGAAATTTGGGAAGAGTGGAGGTAAATAATATCACGAATTTCGGTGAAGGGGGACGGAAATCGGAGATGGTGTGATCGAGAAAGGGCACAAAAACCGAGAGCAAGGGCGGAAGCAAGACCTAGTCTCTTGATACCATGAAAGAAATAATCTCCTTGATTATTTTAATTAATTGAAATGCTATATATACAAGTTACATATTTCCATAATAGGAGAATCCTATTCCTAAAACCTTATTCTACTTGGATACTAAATATACAATTATGGTAAGTGTACAAGTCTAATTAAGGTAACCTTTACACTACAATATTACATCAATATACACCCATAATATACTGCCCTGCCCGTGATGGGCTGATGGGCCAATCCCGAGATGGGCTTGTTTGCCCGTGACATCCCTAAAGGACCCGTGATATACACTTGGTATACATAGTGTATATCATAGGTATATACCTTGTTTAACAGTAAGTGGTCATTGTGTCCTCGAATAGTTTTTAAAATCAATTTTACGAAATTAAAGAAAAAAACCGAAATCATTGTTGTGTACATATTCATATTGCATTATCAATTCTTTCTTCTGCTTTCAATTACACATAATTGGTATTAACGTTACTCTTCAAAATGCAATTTGAGAGAAAAAGCAAATCCTCAAATCCCTATGCCATACGTTTGTCTAGAATTAAATTTTGATGCTAGTTAATGTAATTCAAAAAAACATACTCTAGTTGACTCTTGGTCTTCCGTTCTAAAAGTTTGGATTTGAACCTCATTGTTACAATGTTGAACAAGATCTCTCTTACTGACATCATAAGCACTAATGTTTGGCCAAATATTGAAAAGCATTTTTTGTTAAAAGTGTTTAAAAAAATATATTTTAAAGAGTAGCAATTTGTGTTTAGGTAATCAATCGAAAAAATACTTTTACAATAATAGATCATCAATTTGTGCTTGTCCAATGTTCCAAAAGTATTTTTGAGAAAGATTTGAAGGATTAGTTTTTCAACTTAACCATTCCTTTCGTGGGAATACAATTAGAAAACTATTTTTTACAACTTCTGAAAAATATTTTTTACTATTATTCAAAATAATTATTTTATAGCTTGATTCAACACCTCAATTCTAAATAAAGATTTTTTTAAAAATAAGCAATTTTTACTTTGAGGAATCAAGATCAGGATTTTGCCTAACCTGCGTAATTGTTGCTTGATTGCATCATTTCGAGTAAACCTCGTGATCCATATATCTACTTAGCTTGTCCAAGATTTTATGTGTACCATTAAAAGTACTGAGAATTTGAGCTGTGTAAGCTCAATTAGAAGATAGAATTGAAGAACCAAAATCAGATATTTTTATATGATCCATTCCGTTACAATGAGCTCATATATGCAGTTAATAACCGCCTATAACTAACTGAGCTTTTGAATTACAATAATGATCCTGTGGTTATTTACTAATATATCCTTATACTAATAACACACTTATCAACTAATAAATTAATACTCCCCCTCAAACTGGTGTTTGAGAAGGGATCAAATACTTCAAGCTTGAAAATCAGTAGCTGATGTTGAGTAGTCCCAAGGCCTTTAGTGAGGACATTTTACTTTTATGTGGAGGCATAAAAATTACTGAATAATTTGTGGACTTTTGAAATATATTTATTTAGAGTTGACACCTAATTTATAAGGAAAACTAGGAAAATCATATATTTTAAAGATTTTTCAAAACAAAAGAAAAATTCTAAATTAATCAGAGTTCGGGTAAGAATTCAAATGATCCCGGGGGAAGTGTTAGGCACCTCGATATTAAGACAATTAATAGAAGAAAGTTCCCATAATATTCAGGAAGGATGAAAGCCTTTATCTTTGGGGACCTGTGTGTGCTACAATAATGTATGATTGGAATCCAATGGATATAACACCAAAGAATACCCGGAGAAAAGAATCCATCTTGGATTGAATGTATTTTATTAACATTCCTGTAAAATTCGCCTTTTATGATTACATCGGCAATAATCCAGAAAAGGGTGGATTGTTCATAGCGGACTGAATGTAGTCAGTTATATCATCCTGCTTCTTTAAGAATCCGTAATATACGGTTGACCTCGGGTCTTATATAATAAAAAATGTTTTTATTTCTTAAAATGTTTAAACTATTTCAAGTATATTGTCATTTAAATCATTTTCATCAAAATAGCTTTTTTTCACACAACACTTTAAAAGTAAACAATTTCTTTTGAAAATTCTTCTTTTGGAAGGCAAAATCCCTCCTCGTAAAAGAGGTAGTAAAATTGTTTATTCCTTTAAAAAAATATTCAACTTTATAACTCATATAGTTGAAATTCAAAAGATATCTTTAAAAGGAGGTCAACCGCTAGTCTTTGTTCCCTTTAGTCCAAACTATAATTATAAAGAATTTTTCAATTTATTGAAGAGTACTTAAAACTTGAGTTCAAAATATCAACTACTTAAGACTCGACTTATATCAATTTCCATGTTTTTTGAAAGAAAAACCAGTTAAGGGAAAATTGCAACATTTTCTTTTTGTAAAGTAAACTAGAAAGTTTAAACCAATTTGTTTTCAAATTACTTGCAAACTTTGTTAAAGAGATTAATTTAAAAGTACATGCATAGTGAAATAACCGAAACATTGAAACACTTTTTTATTATTTATCCGAAAAAGACCCTTTTTTTAATTTTAAATACATAAAAGTGGCAACTAAATATAATTAAGTTCTACCCTATGGGTTCCAATAGTAATTAATGTCTTACAATTAAAACAAATACAATATATAATAACATAAAGCAAATGAGATGGAGGGTATACCGACCCATCATTTTTACCTATGGTTGGGCCTTCAGACAGTTTCCGGACTCGATAAAAATGTATTGTTGGGCCCTCAGGTTCAACGACTCAAATATCGTGCAAAAAGAGCGATGTGGGCCCGTGGGCCCATGGCCATGCAAAAGAGAGGGGGGGGGGGGGGAAACAAATATCGCAGTTAGAAAATACCCAAAGTTACCATATACAATATAAAATAGAGTAAATGCAGAATTGGAATCAATATGTGTATACATGAAACCTCGCATTAGTTATAATAGCCCAAAACACATCAATAGGCCCAAATAACAATGGTCCAGATATGATAAATAGAAAATGGACCTCAGCATGCGAACAAACACGAGCAAGGTAGAAACATGCCCAAAAACTTGCAATTCTAAGAATAACAGAACATATCAGCTCAAAGACATTAATGAGAGCCCAATTATACACATATACAAGTTCAGGGATATTCAAGCCCACGTAAGATATACATTTTCAACACTGAAAATGTTACACCCCGTAGTTCGCGTTCCGTCGTATCGTTGATAAATACCGATGTTTCGGAGAGAGGTACGACCTTACGAAAGGGTAATGAAAGTTTACGACTTATTTATGGAAGTTCCGGAGCGTTGAGAAGTCAAACGGATCGACGAAAGTAGGTTTCGGCAAAATCAGAAAACTGGGCAATTTGACGGGAAGGTCGACGGACCGTCAAATGTTTGATGGAAGGTCAGTTTTCCCACTCTAAGCTGTCAAATACCCTGGCAGTTTGACGGGAATATTGACAGACCATCGAGTATTTAACGCTAACGTCAATCCCATCGTCAAATTACGGTGGTGGAGATTTTTTTGGGTTAAAAGCGGGTTCAGTCGATTGTTCTTCATTTCCCCCCAAAAATCAGATTTCCAAGCTCTTCCAAACCCTATCAATCACACCATATCATTCTTAGATCAAATCAAAACTGAAATACGCGTGATTAACGTGATAATCCCCGCGGATATCGTATAAATCCTCTTCTCCGTAAGGAATCGATTTCAGAAACAATGAGCACTCAACTACTAGTAAAAAGGCCGTGGAGATGGAATAGCCTACTGTTTTACAAGGATTTTGAGGCGTAAAGGTAAATTTTAACCTCCTTTATCTATAATTATGATTAATCGATGATTTGAGGTATGTTATGAATTGATTTTTATAAGTGAACCTCAAAGATATGGGAAATCATGGGAATATGAATTGTGGGCTGTTTTGCTTGGATTCTGAATTGATATTGATAAATAAATCGATTATTGGTATTGTGAAACAAAGAAGGGTTGTTTCGGAGAATCGGGGGATCAAACTACATAAGTATCCTTGTTAAGAAGTTTAAGAACCCTTTGTATTAGGATTGTCGATAAGATACATAAATGAAGTTTCATCATGGAATATGGATTCGATATTGATATCAACCCCATTGTTTGCTATAGATAACTACCGTAAGGAGTACGAGGACTTGTAAGACGATTGTCACTTCAAGGATAAGGTATGTAAGACAAACCTTCTTTCTTGGCATGACTTGATACATCATTTCCTTGGATAGAAATCTTTTGGCAAAATGAAGTAACAAAAGGTTTTCTTTGACAATTCGATCATAGCTTTTGAGTACTTTCTTGTCCGTAAAATCTCTCAGGATGTGTAAGCCCCAAATGTTCATATAAAGATTCTTCAATGTAACGCCAATAACAATAGTCGGAGGATAACGACAATAGGTCACTCCGGATCTGCTTGTGGTATCTGATAGAGTCTATCTTGCATTACACTTATTTATGTATTTATTTTCTTATTGAGCCACGCTATAGTCGGCCTAGTATGACACATAGATGTTCATCTAGCTACATTACCGCGTCCCACATTTGGGCTGGGTATGACCGAGTCCTCATCGAGGCCGGATACAATACATATACAGTATGATATGATTTTTCCCACATAGTGGCATAATTTTTTACAGACATGCATACATATGTTTCTGATTATGACAGACTAGGCCCCCAGAGGCTGTTATGAGTTTCAGGTTGATTCTTATCTCCACATATCTCATATTATATCTCATGTTTACTTATGTTACATGTCTTACATATTCAGTACATCTTTCGTACTGATGCCTTTCTCCGGGGCACTATGTTCATGCCCATATGCATAGATAGATAGAGCGGCGCTCCTCCTCAGTAGGTGATCTACTCAGCTGTGTTTTTGTCACACTCCCTTTTCTCGGAGTTGTACTATAGGAGTTTTAGGTACTGATGCATATAATACTAGTATTTCGGGGTATGGCAGGGCCTTATCTCGACCTGTATATGACTTTTAGTGGCTTGCAGACCCGTGTACAATAGGTGTTGGTATGTCGTGACCTTGTTGGTCCTTTTGTTAGTAGTATACTCATATTGTGTCCTTGTCGGCCTTGGCTATCTGTTCACATGTATATATCCTGCTGGAACTCTTCTGTGTTCAGGTATTTTTCAGTCTCGTCATATATGGTTAGTTGGAGGCCTTGTCAGTCCAAGTTTCATGTTTCAGGGTTCAGATACTATAGTGGTACGCTCATGCCTTCGGGCAGTGGGTGCCGGCCACACACCCCAAGCCTGGGGTATGATAAACTTGGTATCAGAGCAGGTCAGTACTAGAGAGTCTATGAGTCGTGTCTAGCAGAATCTTGTTTATTGGTTTGTTGTGCACCACACTTATAAGCGAAAGGCTGTCAGGCATTTAGGGATGATCTCTGTTCTTTCATCTCATAGATCGTGCGGTAGAGTTGAGTTGTGAAAATTCCAGTCTAATTCGTGATTTACCCAGTTTTAGTTCTGACAATAACCAGAAAGACCTTGGTTAACTTGTATTCAAATCCAGCCCACGAAAGATTATGATCAGATTATTGATACGCCAGAGGTGTGAGTATGATATTAAAATTTCAGAGTATGAGTGACTGCCTTCCCTTTACATACGAAGGAAGTGATGTAAGCCCAGAAAGATAAATCATCGACTTTAGAAATATAAGACGTGCAAGGTGATGGAGGTACCCAATGCCTGAATTATAGAAAATCATAACGAGACCGAAATCCAGATAACAATGAACAATGTAGTGTTGTTTCACCTTCACCGGTGATGGAATCCTAGTAAGAAGTAACTATTTTTGTTATCGGTCTATTGATACCAATGGACGTAGTCTCAAAGGAAATGGAACCTCAGGATATAACAAGGATTTAGCACGATCCTCAACATGGACGGTACCAAAGAATAGTATAGTTAGGTAGTGATACCTCTCTTTTAGGAACATATACATGAAGTACCTGGGAATGTTAGCCAAGTATGACCTTGAAAGAATTCAAAAATTAGAGAGCCAGGCATGAAGCCCTTTGTGCAAAAGGGAAATGTTTCCCTTGGTGGGACTCATGTTAGAAATTAAAGGCGAGGAGGAAGTTAGACATAGGAAATGTTATATTATGAGGGTATAGACAAGGATAGAGGGTGAGATTGGTAGCAAGAGAATGACGCAAAACGTAAATGAAATGCTAGAATAAAGGTATGAAATGACTAAGAGTCGTGAAATAAAGTATAAAAGGACGGCAAACCATGGCCAGTAAAGATAGAAAGTGATAAAGCAGTGACGGTTGGGGCATCCAGAGGAAGGTGTTTTGAGACTGAGTATCTACTACGAGAATCTCATAAGCCAGAAACCGATAGGATAAAGGCTAAGCTGTCAAGAGGATTTAGCCATTAAATCAAGGAACATTAAGGTTGATTATATCCTTCAGGTAGGATGGAATAAGAGTTGAAGAATCTCGAGATGACATAATAAAAAGATATCGCGGAATGACAAACTAAGCAGGTAGGCAGTAAATGAATCAACTGTAAGGTAAGGCAACCCTTGAAGGTTAAAAGGAAATGAGTCCCTAAGATTAACATTTTTATGGTAATGAAATTAAGCGTGTCGGTCATGAACATGTGACACCTAACATATGTGAACGATTTAGTGACCCTATAAAGAGATACTGCTTAAAAGAAAGTTGTAAGTTGTTAAAGGATCGCAAATTTTGATAAACGTTGATTTAACGACCTGATAACCTAAGAAGAAATTCCGGGTGCGTGAAGAGTGACCCGTGGGAGATGATACATGGAAGAACCAACACAGACTCGTGCAATAGTTTATCAATCAAATGTAAGGGCCACAAAGAGAAGTTTTGCGATAATTAAGGTTGTGTTACCCGGAGTTGGTGAGAAGTGCCATAAATTACAATGGATATTTACGTACTAATATTGAGACCGGAATGGTAGTGACCTCCCATTTATATGGGGCTAAAGCAATGATAAGGACCATTGAACGTTTGAAATTCAGGAAAGAAAACATGAAGAGTAATTAATGAAAAAGACATATGGAGGCTCAGGAGGAGCCACTCGAGGTTCATCAAAAAGAGGTAAGTCGAGTAACCTTGAGAAAGGGTGCATGTGAAGCCTAGAAGAAGATGAGTTAAACGGTAACAATTCTCAAGAAGTATTTTAAGCAGGAAGTAATGATGAGAAGGGCTAATGTAAAGCGATCGATCCAAGGAGCTATAGAGTCTGAAAGTAAAAATCCCATGGTTAAGATGATACTCATGATGAACGAAAGGAGATATAATGGTAAGGAGGCTAAGTGGTAAAATATTAAGAGTATCTAAGATCCCACAGGAATATACGGCTACAAAATTGCTAAAAGCATATCGCCGGTAGATATCTACTAAGAACAAGAGAAGGATTTAGTCCGCTTACAGAAGGAAACGACTCACCGATAATGGTGATGGTTGAGTAAGGACCAAGATTTAATTCTAGAAGGGAGTGCAAGATTAGTTATTCAAGGGACCCTAGAATAATAGAAGTTAAAATCCATCGATGTAAATCAATGTGAAGACTCAGGGTGAACAAGATGACGAGGTTGTTTACACTAAGGGAGCGGATGGAGAAGTTAAGCCCATGACTTAGGATCGACAACAGTAAGCCGCATTAAGGGTAAAGTCACAAGGACTTTCGATATAAAAAAATTGAGAGGAGCTCTTTCACAAGTACATATAGATTTCCTCTCGGACGAGCTGCTATGGCATAAAGTCTTATGAGCCATCTTAAAGGAAATAAAAATTCTTGGAAAAGAGAAGAAATTATGTAGACAAAGGTAAACCCCGATGATGTATTTAGCATGGCTCTTCTTATGAGAAAAAAGTTTCAAATAAATTCAACTTCAGCAAATGAGTAGCCATGAATATGATGGAAAGACAAGAGCATAACAAAGTTCTAGCCGATCGATTGAGAGTCCGAGAATGGGACTAAGTCAATGATATATGTGTTATATAAGACTCAGTGGTATCCCTCTTTTACGGGATGAAGTGGAAGATGATCGCATAAGAATTCAATCTTACTACCTTTTAAGGCAGTTAAGCTTCGGTGGTCAGATGCGTGTGAGCGTAGTTTTCAAGAATTGAAAGGCACTATCTGCACTGGTGTTAGCCCTTCCCGAAGGTATCGATGGGTATATGGTTTACTGTGATTCCTCCACAGTCGGCCTGGGATGTGTTTTGATGTAGCATGATAAAGTCATAGCACGCTACAAGATAATTAAGAAAGCATGAGGTAAACTATCCGACTCACGATCTCGAGTTGGCGACAGTAATCTTTGCCCTAAAGATGTGGCGGTCAATATTTATATGGAGTTCATGTCGACATATTCACAGACCATAAGAGCCTACATTATATATTCCTCCAGAAGGAGCTGAATTTAAGGCAAAGAAGGTGGTTATAATTATTAAAGGATTACGACGTCGATATTTATACCACTCCGATAAGGCGAATATCATAGCTGATGCCTTAAGCCGTAAGTCTATGGGAAGTTTGGACAAGATTGAAGCTAATAAGCTAGAAATGACCAAAGAACTGCGTCGCTTAGCCGATTTAAATATGCGACTGTTGGAGACAGATAATGGTAGAGCAGTAGTGCAGAACACCACAGAATCATCCCTGATAGCAGAGGTGAAGGTGAGACAGTTTGAGGACCCCGAGTCAGTACGGATGAAAGAAGGAATTCCTCTACAAAATAAACCAATGTTGGAGCTTATGGGAGACGAAGTTCTTAGGTATCAGGGTCCACTATGTGTACCTAATGTAGGAGGACTCTGAGAGAAAATTATAGTTGAAATCCACCAGTCCAGATATTCCATTCACCATAGATTAACCAAGATGTACCATGACATTCGATAGGTTTATCAGTGGAATGACATGAAGAAAGATATTATAGCATTTGTAGCTTAGTCCCAAAATTGTGATCAAGTTAAGATCGAACATCAGAAGCCTGGGGGTTTGCTACAGTATATAGAAATCCCAATTTCGAAATGGGAAATGATTAACATGGATTTTATTACCGGATTACCCCATTCTTATCGGAAGTTTGATTCCATTTGGGTTATCGTCGATAGGCTAACGAAATTTGCTCATTTCTTACCCATTCGTACTACCTTCTCAGCGGAAGACTCCGCCAAACTGTATATTAAAGAAATAGTTAGGTTGCATGGTGTTTCGATCTCTATTATATCTAACAGATGTGCTCAGTTTACGACTCATTTTTGGAGGTCATTTCAGAAAGGTTTAGGCACTTAAGTGAACCTTAGTACGTCCTTCCATCCATAGACCGACGGCCAGGCCGAACGTATAATTTAGACTCTTGAAGACATGCTATGGGCTTGTGTATTGGATTTCAAAGGTAGATGAGACGATCATTTGCCCCTTATCGAGTCCACTTATAGTAACACCTATCATTCCAGTATCCAGATGGCCCCGTATGAGGCATTGTATGGACGGAAGTGTAGATCCGCAATTGGCTAGTTTGAAGTGGGTGAATTCGGGTTACTAGGTCCCGATTTGGTCCAGCAGGCAGAGGAGAAAGTGAAACTAATCCACGAGCGCCTATTGACTGCCCAGAGTCGACAAAAATCTTATTCAGATGTTCGGCGTCGCCACTTAGAATTTGCAGTTGGCGATTGGGTATTCTTAAAGGTTTCTCCAATGAAAAGAGTCATGAGATTTGACAAGAAAGGGAAACTTAGTCCCAGATACGTCAGACCATATAAGATTATTCGTAGGATAGGCCAAGTGGCTTATGAACTTGAACTACCCTCAGAATTGGAAGTAGTTCACCCAGTGTTTCATGTATCGATGTTGCGTAAATGCATAGGACATCCCAATGTGCAAATCACCGAAGATTTAACTTATGAGGAGACTCTGGTAGACATTCTAGATTGCCAAATTTGAAAACTGAGAACTAAAGAAATTGCCTCCATCAAGGTACTATGGAGAAATAACAGTATATAGGAGATGACTTGGGAGGCCGAAGAAGATATGTGATCCAAATATCCTTACTTGTTTCAGTCCTCAGGTTATGCCGATACTCGTGCAATATGATTCTCTTATTTCTATTCTATTCGATCGTCCTAAATCATATACCTTGTTTAGGTGATAATATTGAGGCAGATATGGCAGGTGCAACTCAGAGTATGGCAGAGGATAGTTGAGGTGAGTTATGGCTAACTTTCTTGTGGTATATACAGACGGTCGTGTGAGGCCTTTTGGATATTGTTTTATTGTTATGTTGCCTTGTGTGGCATTGGATATATGTTTGGGATGTTTAACAAGTTTTGGGATAGTCATATTTACAAAGGAAACTCTTCCAAAAATTTTAGAACCCTCCAGAGTTAAAGAATATCCTCAACATTCGAGGATAAATGTTCCTAAGGGGAGAAGGATGTTACACCCAGTAGTTCGTGTTCTATCGTGTCATTGATAAATACCGATGTTTTGAGGAGATGTACGTCCTTACAAAAGGGTAATGAAAGTTTACAACTTGTTTATGGGAGTTTCATGGTGTTAAGAAGTCAAACGGATCGACTTAAGTACGTTTCGACAAAATTAGAAAACTGGGCAATTTGACGGGAAGGTCAACTGACCATCAATTTTCCCACTCTAAGTCGTCAAATACCCTGGCAGTTTGACGGGAATATTGACAGACCATCGAGTATTTAACGCTAACGTCAATCCCATCGTCAAATTACGGCGGTAGAGAAATTTTTTGGGTTAAAAGTGGGTTCAGTCGATTGTTCTTCATTTTTTCACAAAAATTAGATTTCCAAGCTCTCTCAAACCCTATTAATCACACCATATCATTCTTAGATCAAGTAAAAGCTGAAATACGCGTGATTAATATGATAATCCCCGCAGATATCGTAGAAATCCTCATCTTTGTAAGGAATCGATTTCGAAACCCGTGGAGACGGAATAGCCCACTGTTTTACGAGGATTTTGAGGCGTAGAGGTAAATTTTAACCTTCTTTATCTATAATTATGATTAATCGATGATTCAAAGTACGTTATGAAAAGATTTTTATAATTGAACCTCATAGATATGGGAAATCATGGGAATATGAACTGTGGGCTATTTTGCTTGGATTATGAATGGATATTGATAAATAAATCAATTATTGGTATTGTGAAACCAAGAATGGTTGTTTCGGAGAATTGGGGGATCAAACTACATAAGTATCCTTGTTAAGAAGTTTAAGAACCCTTTGTATTAGGATTGTCGATAAGATACATAAATGAAGTTTCATCATGGAATATGGATTCGATATTGATATCCACCCCATTGTTTGCTATAGATAACTACTGTAAGGAGTACGAGGACTTGTAAGAAGATTGTCACTTCAAGGATAAGTATGTAAGGCAAACATTCTTTCTTGGCATGACTTGATACATCATTTCCTTGGATAGAAATCTTTTGGCAAAATGAAGTAACAAAAGGTTATATTTGACAAATCGATCATAACTCTTGAGTACTTTCTTGTCCGTAACATCTCTCAGTATGTGTAAGCCCCAAATGTTCATATAAAGATTCCTGAATGTAGCGCCAATAACAATAGTCGGAGGATAACGACAATAGGTCACTCCAGATCTGCTTGTGGTATCTGATAGAGTCTATCTTGCATTACACTTATATATGTATTTATTTTCTTATTGAGCCACGCTATAGTCGGCCTAGTATGACACATAGATGTTCATCTAGCTACATTACGGCGTCCCACATTTGGGCCGGGTATGACCGAGTCCTCATCGAGGCCGGATACAATATATATATAGTATGATGTGATTTTTCCCACATAGTGGCATAATTTTTTATAGACATGCATACATATGTTTCTGATTATGACAGAGTAGGCCCCAGAGGCTGTTATGAGTTTCAGGTTGATTCTTATCTCCACATCTCTCATATTATATCTCATGTTTACTTATGTTACATGTCTTATATATTCAGTACATCTTTCGTACTGATGCCCTTCTCCGGGGCACTATGTTCATGCCCACACGTACAAATAGACAGATCGACGCTCCTCCTCAGTATGTGATCTGGTCAGCTGTGTTTTTATCGCACTCCCTTCTCTCGGAGTTGCACTATAGGAGTTTTAGGTACTGATGCATATGATACTAGTATTTCGGGGTATGGCGGGGCCTTGTCCCAACTTGTTGGTATGTATATATGACTCTTAGAGGCTTGTAGACCTGTGTACAATAGGTGTTGGTATGTCGTGACCTTGTTGGTCCCCTTGTTAGTAGTATACTCATATTGTGGCCTTGTTGGCCTCGGCTATCTATTCACATGTATATATCCTACTGGACTCTTCTCTGTGCAGGTATTTTTCAGTCTCGTCATATATGGTTAGTTGGAGGCCTTGTCGCCCCAAGTTTCATATTTTAGGGTTCGGATAATATAGTGGTACGCTCAGGCCTTCGGTCACTGGGTGCCGACCACACACCCCAAGGCTGGGGTGTGATAGGAGACCAAAACACACATGATATACAAAGGATATATGGCATAATTATGGGGTATACAAAGATTTACAACTTTTTGTATACACCAGGTGAATACTTAAGCTTTATACCTTATATACCTTGAGAAATACCATTGTATATCCAACAATTCACACCAAAGGGAAAAATAATGAAAACCAATTATGGCCAGTTCAAGCAACAAACAATAGCACGTGTCATTCAAGAAAATTTAGAGCAAAACAGTGAGCGATTTGGGTGAGGACATGAAGAAGGAACATCTGAATAGAGAAGGAAAGATGCACATACATTTGGGTCTTCACAAATAACATCCTATATGAACTCTTCTAGCTCTTAGAACTTAACAACAAATACATGAATAATACATACTGGTACAGTGAGGTAATGACATGGGAAAATAGCTAAGCTTAAATGATATATCACATGCTCTATGGTCCAGATGTATATTTCAACAAAACTAAAGGCACTATGTCTATGGACTTAGATTTTCAGACCCAGGCTTCAACTAGAGCATGAGACACTGCAGACTTAGTCACATAAATACACCAAACCAAATAGCATGCCCACAAGCAGACAGTATGGCCATATAGCATAACTTACTAGAGCAGAAGAAGACAACATGATTGCACACTTAGAAAACAATCCTAGAGGAGGGCCAAGTAGGGTAGGTAACATACTCAAAATAAAGACGACTTCACCACTATAGATATTAAGCATAACAAATCCTTAAACATACAAATATCCAACAGGAGGGTGGGTATACTAGCCTAGACAGGGTATACATGTTCTATAAAGAGCCATATTGGATCCCAGGATCAGATACCATGCCATCTCATGTATACTTCTTTCTTTTAAAATAATCAAAAGACTGATTTAATAACTTAGTGGTTAGAGGTATATCACATGCTATCATGAATGTGCTTAACACTTAGATAGTCAAAGGACAGATGGATAACTAGCTCAAATAGCATGCTTCAAGGTGTAAAAGAGAGCAAATAGCCATTTTGGGACATCACTTTTGAAAGATGTATAGCTGTTTTGACCAAACTAAACACATAGAATCTTAATCATGCTTCTGCTGAGCAACAACACTTAAATAAACAAACCAGAGTTAACCTCATGGAGTAGGGCTAGCAAATACACAATGGGAAGTTCTCATGATTTATTTGAGGACAAAGTCTTAAACATGCCAAGCCAACAAATGCCTATGATAAAATACAATCAAAATTCAATTTTTGTTTAAACATGATGACACTATTGACCATATAAATGCATTAGATGGACATACATATGTCAATACCAACCCATAAGGGCAGTCAAATGTGATTAGGACAGACTTGTCTAGACTAAGTATTGCACAAACATCATACTGAGCCATACACTAGGGCATGTAACCTAGGTTTCATTATTCAACACCCACACATGCAAGTCTATAGCTACAAAAAATGATACTCAAGATTTAACCTTGTCCCCACAAAATTACAATGATCCCACAAATGACCATATACAACAATTCACACACAATCTAGACCTAAACCTTGATAGATTCAGAACATGTTGGAAAAACAATCACAATCACATATACATGGCTAGATAAATTAAATTCCACATTCCTAGGGATAGAACAACCATCATATGTAATAACCTGTTCAATCATTACGTGCGTTTTGACTATTTTACCCCTGTTGATCCAGTTCCTAAAGTTATTGGATGATCCTAGTAGAAGTTGAGAAATTAGAACCTTAAGGTGTAAATATTTGACCAATAGTTGACTTTTAGGTAAATGAACCTTTTTTGGAATTTTGTCAATTCTGTGAGGTTTGGAGTGTCGTTTATGACTTGGTGGGATAGTTGGTTCGGTCTCTGAGACCTTCGGGAGTGTGTTCGTCTATTGGTTGGAAAGTTGGTTTTAGGCCATTGGGGGTTGACTCAAGAAAATGGACCTCCGATAGAAATTCCAATACTGCGAGTGAGTCTGCAGCGTAATTTTACATATGTGTACATATCTGATTTGTGTCTAGGAGGTCTCGAGTGATTGTCGAATTTCAGAGTTAAAATTGTGAAAATATGATGTTGCTGGTTTCTGATGTTACTCGTTGGAGAGGGTGTCATTGCTCCCCAGCGGATGTCTGGACCACCGTAGCGGATGGAGAGACACTGCGGCAAAGGTATGATATTTTATATATTGGCTACATGTGTGATTGTTTTGGTCTTGGGCGTGCGTCCGCTGCAGCGGACCTTGACCGCTACAACGGACGACAACAAAATCAGTACCCTTTTTAAGTGTAAATTAAACCCTTCATTTCCCCATTTCTAAATATATTTCCAAGGCACTTCTAGGGCGAACTCAAGTACTTCTAAGTGGATTTCTCCTTATGGTAAGTCTCCCAACCAAGTATTCATTATTTTAACTTTCCTAAGCTTGAATCCATGCTTGTTAGAATCTAGGAGGAGAGTTGGGTTTTGATGACAACTTCATGAAAATGATTCTAGTCTTTCTAAATGGAATTCGTTGGAGGATTTGATTAATATAATTATAGAATTTGATTATTTCATAGTTTATAGACTTGAATCTTCCATTTATATTGATGAATTTGATTGTTGGAAAATTAGGGTTCATACACAAATTGGAGTTTTTTTTTCACTTGATTATAGAAATTGACCTATTCTTGAGTTATTTTAGTAATTGATTAGTACGATTGAACCCCTAGAACATTGAATTATATATTTTTACTTCCAAAATGACCATTTTTCCCTTATGGGCCCGATTCCCCTTTTCCCATAGTTCAGTTGGGATTAAGGAATAATCTAGCATTACGGGTATTGTTAGTTGTCTGTTCTAACGTAGATTTCAATAATGTCTAGACTTCTAGTACTACCGCGATCCTCGGAAGGTCAAGGCTCAGGTGTTATCTTTTGTGGCTCTCGCTCGACATCCAGGTAGGTTACGACTTACCTTCTGGTTAGACTTTAGTTAGTGAAGCATATGTAGAGTTAGATACTGTCGGAGAAAGCATGTTATGCCTTTGGGTATGAAGTTGGACTGGATTACTTAGGTTTGGTATTGTTGATTGGATTGTAGGCTTGTTATCCTATTTGCTATATTTTGTGACTTGTGTTTGCATTCATCTCTCTCTTGATATCTCACATCTGATAAAATTAGAAGGATAATGAATATGACTTGAAATTGTGAAGTTTACTTTATGACAAGCATAATTCATATCATTCATGACATATATTACTAATTCATACGATGATTTGTTATGAACTGCGACTGGAAATAATGATAAGTGAGAGATTGTAGCCTCTAGGTCTTTGTTAGAGAGCGTAAAAGAGAGATGAGTGTTCGATGCAAGAGGTCTTTGCCAAGATCGTATGAGTGTCTGATGCCTGAGGTCTTTGCCGGGATTGTATGAATGTCTGATCCTCGAGGTCTTTTACCGTGGTCGGGGAAGTGGTACATGGACTTTGAAGGTCCCTCATGGGTTATGACTACTGGAACGTAGAGATATCCGCTCAGAGCATGTGTGTACTGAAGTTACATTTGGCCATTGCATTGCATATTACTCATTACTACATTCATATACCTTGGATTTCGACTTGATTCTCTATACTTGGGTTGTTTAGTCTTGGACTGTGATAGTATTTGTACTTGATTGTGAGCATGTCTATTCTTCAGTTTCTTTCTTATATATATGTTAGCTAACTGTTGTCGGCCTTTGATATCTACTGGTACATAGTGTTTGTGTTGATACTACATTGCTGCATTCTTTTCTAAATGCATAGCATGTGACCGGTTCCACATTAACTCTTTGAGATTGATCTCGAGGTTCTGTTGCTGAGTTTCTAGGGTGAGCATGCTAGACGGATCCGCTGCCTGGAGACTTTTTCTTATTTACTTGTCTTTAACGCATTCTGAGATAGTATTCCATATTTGAGACTTATGTATTATTTAGACATGTATTGATTAGTGGCTCTTGTACTATTTCAGACCATTTCTTTTAGGGTTGTATCAGTATTGTACTTCCGCATTTATAATACCTATGACATGATTTAGACTTTCATTTATTCTGTCTTATTTACTTTATGATATTGAATTAATGAATAAGGAAGGGTTCACCTATCAAAGTGGGAAATGGTAGGTATCCGCACTACTTAGTGATTTGGGGTTGTGACAAGTTGTTATCAGAGCTCTAGGTTACCCAGTCTATAAGTGCAAGAGCATGTCTAGTAGAGTCTTGCAGATCGGTATGATGAGCTCTATACTTATCTGCGAGAGGCTATATGACATTTAGGAAACTTCAAATTCTTTCATTCTACTTCATTCAAATTGGTATGTCAATTTCATTGTCTTAATCACCCACGAAAGATAAGAGCTCGTCCTTAAATTATTATATGAACGGTTTATCTATGACGTGTTGTGGTATGGTACGAAATGTGTTATCCTGATTCAGATGTGTGACCAAGTTCAGTTCTAGCTTTGGCTTAAGGATTCAATTGTGGGGGTTTTCTTGAGAAATGGGAGAGATGGTACAGAGGGTCACATGATCTCCATATTTTTAGTGTTGGGTTGGTCAGAAGTTGAAAAAGTGCATATATGGCTTAATGAGAGTGATTTGTTTGATGATATGATTGTTTTGGGAAAAGTTTCAACATCATCAAGGTATTATGATGGTTTGCGTGGCATAGGTGTATTAATGGTAGGTCTATGATTCATCAGTGGTAGGGTATTGGGTGTCGATATGCGGGGACGAGTATAAGTTTGGTAAGGATCATCGAATGTGGCAAAAGTATAGTGACTGCGTGTAATAAAAAAGAGAAGTTGAGAATAAGGACATAAAAGACGACTTTGTGGGAAACATATAGCGAAGTAATATTTCTTAGGGTATTTTGGTAAGAGTGCTTTTTGTGTTAATGGAACGGAGATGTAAGAAAGAGGAATTGGATAGATCAATTTCCACTATTAGTAAGGGAAAAATTGGTATCTAACATGTTTGATAGGATAAGGTTGCAATTAGTACGAGAGTGGATTTCGTCTTAGGTCATGAAAAGTTAAGTTGGACTTCGACGTGACTACGTGGTAGTGGTTTGTGGGTTCTTTCAAGAAAGTGCTTATCAGTTCTAGATAAAAAAGAAATGCTACTTGTGATGAGTAAAGACTTAAGATGATGGGCAGCTGTGGTCCTAGTCATTCAGTAAATGGTATATCTACCAAGTCTTCGTGTTTAGAGGAATTATAAGGATATCATGGGATCAAAAGCTAGTTGATTTGAGAGTTATTTTACGGTCATACATGATAGAATAGATATAAGGGTTTAGTGTTGAGTTTGTATGTTTGGTTATGCCGTGAGCCAATGGGAGCCAATGGTTGACTAGTAAGAATGACTCAAGTGTTGGACAAGTGTGAAGTTTTAGTACTCAAAGAGCTATCGGGTGTTGCATTTAATATTGGACTAGTGTTGAGAGCTATGTACCTGTTGTGTAAGTTTCGGCTAGTTCCTGCTACTACTGGTGTACTATTCGGTTGAGCTGATTGAATGAAAAGGATAATCGTGTGAATGGTTAGGGGTGTTCTAGTTTGATAATTAGGACGTTCGAAGTGGTAAATCAATGATGAAGTTTGAATTAATTCGAGTTGTGGAGAGTATTTTAGAAATTGAGTTAGTGGAATCTGAGCTAGGACACCTTGGTGGAGTTATATGAGGACATTAGTAGGACTGTGTATGTGATATGTTAGATTTAGGAAGTATTCAGTTTTAGAGTTGAAAAAACAGTTACAGGATTTTTTGAGTAAAGGGTTCATTAGACCGAATGTCTCCCATTGGGGGGCTTCTGTGTTATTTGTGAAGAAGAAAAATGGTACGATAAGGATTTGCATAGATTACCGTCAGTCGAACAAGATCACCATTCGAAATAAGTACATGATTCCTCGCATTGATGACTTGTTCGACCAACTTTAGGGTGCTTTGGTATTTTCAAAGATTGATTTGAGATCAGGCTATTACCAGTTGAAGATTCAGGCTGAAGATATTCTGAAAACGGCCTTTAGGAGTCGTTATGGTCATTACGAGTTCCTTGTGATGTCTTTTGGGCTTACAAATTCCCTGACAACTTTTATTGATTAGATGAATGACATTTTTAAGCCATACTTGGATTCCTTTGTCATTGTCTTTATCGATGATATCTTGGTATATTCAAAGAGTAAAGAGGAGCATGAATAACATTTGAGGATTGTCTTTGGATTGTTGAGAGAGAATGAGCTTTATGCCATGTTTTTAAAGTGTGAGTTATGACTTATTTCTGTGGCATTCTTGGGCCACGTAGTGTCAAATGAGGGGATTATGGTTGATCCTAAGAAGATTGAGGCCGTTAGAGATTGGGCGAGGCCCACTACTGTGACTGAAATTTGTAGCTTTGTGGGGTTGGCCAGTTACTATCACCGGTTCGTGAAAGGATTTGCTTTTATTGCATCTCACATGACTAGATTAACTCAGAAGGAGGTTCCTTTTTAGTGGTCTGATGCTTGTAAAGAGAGATTTCAAAAGCTTAAGACTATGTTGACTACGACTCTGATTTTAGCATTACCCATAGAGGGTAAGGATTATTCAGTCTATTGTGATGCGTCTCATATTGGTTTGGGTGCTGTGTTGATGCAATAGGGTAAGGTCATTGCCTATGCTTCCAGATAGTTGAAGGTTCATGAGAAGAATTACCCTACGCATGATTTGGAGTTGTTAACGGTGGTCTTCGCTTTGATGATTTGGAGGCATTATCTTTATGGGGTCCATTATGAGGTGTTTACCAATCATAACAACCTTCAACACATATTCAGTCAGAGGGATCTAAATTCTATGCAGCATAGATGGATGGAGCTTCTGAAGGATTATGATATCACTATACTTTATCGTTCGGGTAAGGCTAATATGGTAGCTGATTCATTGAGTTGCAAGGCAGTGAGAATGGGTAGTTTGGCTCAATTGGTTGTTTCTGAGCGTCCCTTAGCCATGGAGTTTCAAACTCTGGCTAATAGTTTTGTGCGGTTGGATCTTTCGAATTCGAGCTTAGTTTTAGCATGTGTTGAGGCAATGTCGTCTCTCTTGGAGCAGATTAGGGCTCAACAGTTTGAGGATGCTCAGTTATGCAAGATTCATGACAGGTGTTGCGTGGTGAGGCCAATGAGGTCGTGCTTGATAGTGAGGGGGTTCTGAGGATCAAAAGATGTGTGTGTGTTCCTCATGTTGGTGATTTGATTAGTTTGATATTAGCGGAGGCCCATAGTTCCAGATATTCCATTCATCCAGGTGCTACTAAGATGTACCGTGATTTGAGACATCATTACTAGTGGGGTTAGATGAAGAGAGATATTGCAAATTTTATTGGCCGGTGTGAGAATTGTCAATAGGTTAAATATGAGCACCAGAGACCTGGTGGTGTGCTTCAGAGGATGCCCATTCCCGAGTGGAAGTGGGAGAGGATTGTCATGGATTTTTTGTAGGTCTTCCGAAGACCTTAGGCAAGTTTGATGCAATTTAGGTTATTGTGGATAGGCTGACTAAGTCCGCACACTTCATTCCGGTTCAGGTTAATTATAATGCAAAGAAGTTGGCCAGGATTTACATTCGTGAGATTGTGCGATTGCATGAGGTTCCTATTTCTATCATCTCTGATCGAGGTCCTCGGTTTACTTCCCATTTATGGAAGACATTATAGGCAGAGTTGGGTACTCATTTGGATCTTAGTATCGCTTTTCATCCCAGAATGATGGACAATCCGAGAGGACTATTCATATGCTCGAGGATATGTTGAGAGCATATGTTATTGATTTTGGTGGTCATTGAGACCGGTTCTTACCCTTGGTTGAGTTCGTGTACAACAATAGCTGCCATTCTAACATTGATATGACACCGTTTGAAGCTTTATATGGTAAGAGGTATCATTTTCCTATTGGATGGTTTGATGTTTTTGAGGTTCGATCGTGGGGTAAAGATTTGTTGATGGAGTCTTTGGACAAGGTGATGCTTATTCAGGAAAAGCTTATGGCAGCTCAGAGTTGACAGAAGATACATGCAGATAGGGAGGTCCGAGACTTAGAGTTTATGGAGGGTGAGCACGTTCTTTTGAAGATATCATTCATGAAGGGTGTGATGCGTTTTGAAAAAATGGGCAAGTTGAGCCTGAGGTACATTGGTCCATTTGAGATTCTAAATCGTATTGGTGTTGTTGCTTATAAGTTGGCTTTGCCACTAGGATTATCGAGTGTTCATCCATTTTTTCATATTCTTATGCTGAAGAAGTACCATTAGGATGTGTCTTATACCATCCGTTGGGATTCAGTGTTGCTTGATGAGAATCTGTCTTATTAGGAGGAGCCTATAGCGATCGTAGATAGGCAGGTTAGGAAGTTGATGACTATGGAGATAGCTTCCGTGAAGGTGCAATGGAACCATCGTCCTGTTGAGGAGGCTACTTGGGAGGCCGAGTATGATATTCCTGCCAGATATCCCCAGTTGTTTGCTGACTCAAGTACTTTTCTCCCCTATTCTCTCTTTCTTCATTCGACAACGAACAATTATTTCATTGGTATTTGATATAACAACCTATTCAGTCGTTACGTGCGTTTTGAGTATTTTACCCTTGTTGACCAAATTCCAGAGGTTATCGGAGATCCTAGTGGAAGTTGAGAAATTAGAACTTTAAGGTTTAAATGTTTGACCGATAGTTTACTTTTAGGTAAATGAACTATTTTTGGAATTCTGTCAATTCCGTGATGTTTGGAGGGTCATTTATGACATGGTGGTATAGTTGGTTCAATTCCCGAGGCCTCGAGAGTATTTTCGTCTATTGGTTGGAAAGTTAGTTTTAGGCCGTTGGGGGTTGACCCGAGGAAATATACCTCTGATGGAAATTTTGAGACTATGAGTGAGTTCGCAACGTGCTTTTACATATGTGTATATATCTGGTTTGTGTCTAGGAGGTCTCGGGTGATTTTCGAATTTCGGAGTTGAAATTGTGAAAATAGGATGTTGTTGGTTTCTGATGTTACTCGCTGGGGCGGGCGTTATTGCGCCCCAGCAGATGTCTGGACCGTCGCAACAGACGGCGGGACGCTGCGATGAAGGTCTGAGATTTTAGATATTGGCCACGGGCACGATTATTTTGGTTGCGGGCGTGTTTTCGCTGCAGCGGACAACGGGAAAATCAGTAGCCCTTTTAAGTGTAAATTAAACCCTTCATTTTTCCCATTCCCAAATATTTCTCCAAGGCACTTCTAGGGAGAACTCAAACATTTCTAGGTGGATTTCTCCTTGTGGTAAGTCTCCAAACCTAGTATTAATTATTTTAACCTTCCTAAGCTTGAATCTATGCTTGAAATACATTAGAATCTAGGAGGAGGGTTGGGTTTTGATGATAACTTCATGAAAAAGGTTCTAGTATTTCTAAATGGAATTTGTTGGAGTATTTGATTAATATAATTGTAGAATTTGATTATTTCGTAGTTTATAGGCTTGAATCTTCCATTTATGTTGATGAATTTGATTGTTGGAAAATTATGGTTCATACCCAAATTGAGGTTTTTCACTTGATTATAGAAATTGGCCTAGTCTTGAGTTATTTTAGCAATTGATTAGTAGGATTGAACCCGTAGAACATTGAATTGCATATTTTTACTTCCAAAATGATTGTTTTACCCTTGTAGGGCCAATTCCCTTTTTTGCCATAGTTGGGTTGGGATTAAGGAATAGTATAGCGTTATGGGTGTTGTTAGTTGCCTGTTTTAACGAAGATTTCAATAATGTCTAGACTTCAATCACTATCGCAATCCTCGAAAGGGCAAGGCTCATGTGTGATCTTTTGTGGCTCTCGCTCGGTATCCAGGTAAGTTTCGACTTACCTTATGGTTAGTCTTCGGTTAGCGAAACATATGTAGAGTTAGATACTATCAGGGAATGTTATGCCTTCGGGTATGAAGTTGGGTTGGATTACTTAGGTTTGGTATTTTTTATTGGTTTGTGGGCTTGTCGCCATATTTGCTATGTTTTGTGACTTGTGTTTGCATTCATCTCTCTCTTGATATCTCACATTAGATAAAATTGGAAGGATAATGAATTGACTTGAAATTGTGATGTGTACTTTATGAAAAGCATAATTGATATCATGCATGGTATACATTCCTATTCATATGATAATTTGTTATGAACTACGATTGGAAATGATGATAAGATAGAGAGTATAGCCTCCGAGGTCTTTGTCGGAGAGCGTAAAAGAGAGATGAGTGTCCAAAGCCTGAGGTCTTTACTGGGATCATATGTGTGTCTAATGCCGGAGGTCTTTGCTAGAATCGTATGAGTGTCCGATGCCCGAGGTCTTTCACCGAGATCAGGGGAGTGGTATATGGACTTCGCGGGTCCCCATGGGTCATGACTGCTGCGATATAGAGATATGCCACTCGGAGCATGTGTATACCGTGGTTACATGTGGCCATTGCATTGCATTGTATATTACTCATTACTACATTCATATACCTTGGATTCTAACTTGATTCTCTATACTTGGGTTGTTTAGTCTTGGACTGTGATAGTATTTGTACTTGATTGCGAGCATATCTATTCTTCAGTTTCTTTCTTATATATATCTTAGTTAACTGTTGTTGACCTATGATATCTACCGGTACATAGTGTTTGTACTGATACTACATTGTTGTATTCTTTTCTGAATGTGAAGTACGTGATTGGTTTGACATCAACTCCTTGAGACTGATGTCGAGGTTCTGTTGTTGAGTTACTAGGGTGAGCATGCTAGATGGATTCGCTGCATGGAGACTCCTTTTTATTTACTTGTCTTTATCGCATTCTGATACATTATTCCACATTTGAGACTTATGTATTATTCAGACATGTATTGATTAGTAGCTCTTGTACTGTTTCAAACCATTTCCTTTAGGGTCGTATTAGTATTGTACTTCCGCATTTATGATATTTATGACATGATTTAGACTTCCATTTATTCTGTCTTATTTACTTTATGGTGTTGAATTAATGAATAAGGGAAGAGTTTGTCTACCGAGGTGGAAAATGGTAGGTGCCCGCACGACTTAGTGATTTGGGGTCGTGACAAACTTACATACGAAATGGAATCAAACAAAACTCATCAAGAGCTTCGTCCTGATTGCAGAAAAAGCAAAGAGAGAAAAGGGCAAAGTCTTACCTTCATCTGCGTTGAGACACGGTTAGGGTGGGTGAGAGAGAGACGAGCATTCAATGCTTTTCCTCATCTGCGCGCACACGAAATCATAGAAGAGCAAAAGCTCTGCGCCATTGCCAAAAATGGTTGTGATGACGAGGAGAGAGTGAAAGGGTAAGGGGCGGCTAGGGTTTTGCCCTATTTTGGCGACGTGAAGGGCTTTTGACCTTTTTCGTTGATAAGGAGAGGCGTGGGACTAGTTTGGTCCGAAATGGACTGGACCCGGTCGTTTGAAAAACAAAAGGCCCAACATTGATTAAATTAAAAGGGCTAGGGCTAGGGATTTGGGGATAGACTTTGCAAATTTGACCACAAAATTAATTCAAAATGTGGCCAATTTGGCTCTAATTTTAAAAGGATTGAGCAATTAAGCGATAATTAGGCCAAAAGTAAAAATAAAAGGAGTAATTTAGTAGAAAACCCGTAAAAATATAAAGATTTTGAAACAAAATTTGAGATGTATTTTAACACTTTTTAATTAGTCAATTTTCTTAACCTTACGGAGTGAAATATCGATCAATTTATAAACAAATAATTTAGACAATTAATTAGACAATCATCCTCTTTAATTTATAAAAAACTGATAGATATTTCTAAAAAATATGTAAAAATAGACAATTGATATACAATAATATATTCAATGATATTTTGTCAAATAAAATGGAAAATGTCACCGAGATAATTTCATTTAATCATTCTCGCTTTTGTAAATGCATATTTCACTCCGTCGTGACTTAGAAACTTTGAATAATTAAATAAAAGTATTGGAGGGTAAAAATTAGGTGTCAACACCTATTGCAATGAGGTTGAGACAAATTGAGTTTTGATGAGCACATACTTGATCTTTTCTCTAACAAAGTGGCAGTCTATTTCAATATGCTTTGTTCTTTCATGATAGATGGGATTAGAGGCAATTTGGATTGATGCTTTGTTATCACAAAATAGGGAGATGGGTGTAGATACAGGAAAGTTCAACTCAGCTAGCAACCCAATGATCCATGTTACTTTAGCAACAACAGCAACCATGCTTCTGTATTCAGCTTCTGTTGAACTCCTACTGACAATATGCTATTTCTTTGATTTTCAGGATATTAATGCACCTCCAAGCTTCACAATATACCCAGTCACTGATCTCTTGATATTAGGACAAACATACCAATTAGAGTCACAAAATATTGTAAGCTCAGATGTAACATCTTGTGGAAATATCAATCCCAATCCTAGTGATCCATTTAGATATCCGAGGACCCTCAATGCAGCTTCCACGTATGATTGCGTAGGCCTTTGCATAAACTAGCTAAGTACTTGCACTGCAAAACAAATGTCGGTCTTGTGATAGTAAGATAGATCAATTTTCCAATTAACTTCTGATAGCCAGTAATATCAAACAACTCCTCTTCTCATGTATTCTTTACTAGTTGATCATATTCAATAGTAGTGAGCTTATAATTTGACTCAAGTGGTGTCAGGGCTGGCTTTGCACTATTTAGTCCTACTTTTGAAATCAATTCTAGAAAATACTTCCTCTGGTTGAGTAGAATACCTTTCTTGGATCTCATAACTTCAATGCCAAGAAAATATCTCAAGGCGCCCAAGTCTTTGACTTTGAAATTCCTGTGTAGTGTGTCTTTTGCTTCTGTAACCAGGACATGATTATTCTTTGTAATAAGAAGATCATCCACATATATCATAATCGCCATAATGCTAGAACACTTCATCTTTGTGAATAAAGAGTTATCATATGCACTATGAATATATCCTGCATCTGTCAATGCTTTAGTAAGCTTTATGTTCCACTGTCTTGATGTCTTCTTTAGGCCATACAGTGATTTGACTAGCTTGCAAACTCTCTTCTCCCCCTGTGGATGGAATCCTTGTGGCAGATCCATGTATACTTTTTCAAACAAATCACCTTGTAGAAAGACATTGTTGACATCCATCTGTGAAATCTCCCAATTTTAAGAAGCTGCAATACTGATAAGAATCTTGACTGTTACTATTTTTGCAATATCAGTCTCACCTTTCCTTCTGATTATATCCCTTTGCCACCAGTCTTACCTTGAATCTTTCAACTTCTCCATTGGCTTTATATTTGATCTTGTAAACCCACTTGGATCCTATAGCCTGTTTCCCTTTTGGAAGATCAACAATCTCCCAAGTATGGTTGTCTTCTAGAGTAGAGAGCTTCTATCCATCTATCATCTTGTGATGCTTCTTTGAATGTTTTAGGTTCTGCAATGGCTGAGAAAGCTGCAATATATGACTGATAGGTAGTGGATAAGGAAGAGTAGCTGATGTAATTAGAAATAGGATATAGAGTGTGTGTTGTATTTTTCTTGGTGGTGACATAGTCTTGCATCCGTATTGGTGGTTTGATAGTTCTCTTTGATCTAGTAGATGGCTCCTCAATCACCATTTGTACTGGATCAACATTTTCTTGTTCATTAGCCTGTACAGGTTGGTCAGGCTCAATATCTACTTGATCAAAAATCTGTTCTTGTTCATTATCAACATCATATTGCTCAATTTGCTCTTGGACATGTTCAACTAAAGTTTTCTCATCTACCAGTGTTGGGACTGTAGGTGAAACATCTGGATCTGGATTGCTAGAATCACTCATAGATTGAGGAAATAGTGTAATGGCTGGTTCACATGCCATGACTGTTGAAGGTGTATGACTTTCAGTGAATATATCATGCATTTAACCCTGTGCCCATTTGAAAGGAAAGATATCTTCCCTAAAACTCACATCTCTACTAACAAGAAATATTCTACTGTCCAGGTCAAACAACTTATACCCGTTTTGAGTATCTACATAACCAAGAAATACAGTTTTTCTTGCCTTGGATCAAACGTATTTCCTCTAGGTAAAACACTGGCAAAGCATATGCATCCAAAAACTCTAAGGTGATCAAACATTGAAGATTTCTTGTGTAGTGTCTCATATGGTGTTTTTCCCTCAAGAGCATTAGTAGGCAACTTGTTAATCAAATATACAACAGTATAAACACAATCACCCAAAATTTATTTGGCACACCATTTTAAAACTTCAATGTCCTGACAACCTCTAGAATATGCTTATGTTTTCTCTCCACAACACCATTTTGTTGTGGAGTGTACGGGCAACTGCTTTGATGAATAATTCCTAGGGAGGCAAACAATTCAGAACAACTAGAATTAAAGAACTCCTTCCCATTATCTGATCTCAAGATTTTAACAATGGTATAATATTGGTTCCTTATTCTACATAGAAAATCTTTCAACACAACAATGACTTCACATTTTGATTGCATTAAGCATATCCAAGTATATCTACCGAAGTCATCTACAATTATCACAAAATAAAGCTCCCTATCATATGTTGGTACTTTAAAAGGCCCCCAAACATCTACATGTATCAATTCAAAGATAGCTCTTGTCTTACTTGTATTGATAGGAAATTTGAGTCTGCTTTTCTTAGATAATAGACACAATATACAGTGATGTTGTGTCTCTTTATTCACTCTATGACATAGAAAATGTATATTCTTCATTACTTCCGTGGAAGGATGCCCCATTCTCATGTGCCAAAGTGATGAATCTACTTGTTCTTGTAATATTGCTCTTGCTCTAACGGTCTCTTCTTGCTTCAACCAATACAAGCCATCACATTCTGTACCAATCCCCATCACCTTGCCATTGTAGAGTCCCTGAAATATATAGAATTCTAGATAAAAGTTCACTGAACAACACAATTCCTTTGTTATCTTGGAGACTGATATCAAATTGAACTTAAAGTCAAGAACATATAGAATATTTTTAAGGGTGTGATTCTTTAAAATTGTTGCCTATCCTGTGTGAGTTATTCTGCATTTGTCCCCAGTTGGAACTTGTACTCCATTGTTCTTATGAGTTTCAATCTCCTTATGTTCATTTAGGACTCTCCTAAGTGACGTGATATGATGTGATGCACCACTGTCTATTATCAGTCACATGTTTCAATTTTTTATAACAAGGTGGATATACTTGCTATGTTGGAATAGTATTCATCTGGAGTGCCTCCTACAGACTGATAATTCTCCTTTCCTTTGCCTTCATGTTCATATAGTCTTTATACTGATCATAAGTTAGAAAATGACCTTTATTCTGCACATGACTGGACTATCCTATTTCAACAATAGTATCATGAACATTATGAGCATACGTTTTCCTTTATGGCCCATGTGACTTCTTCTTACTCTTGAAATCAAGTGGATACCCTACTATTCTATAACAATCATCTTTGTGGTGGCCTTTGTACCCACAATGTATACATGAAATACCAGGCACAACACCACCACCAGGCTTCTTTGGTCTGTACCCTTGGCTGTGGTTTTGCTTTCTACCAGCATACAAACTCAATATCTCTCTATTGTTGTCTACAACACCCAACACTCTCTGACTCTCCTCTTACACTACTAGAGCATACGCCTGGTTTATTTCCAACACTGGTGTTCTAAGCAAAATATCACTCCTCACATGGCTATAGCTTTCATTTAGCCTCATAAGGAATTGTGATAACCTTTGATTATTTAACAGTTCAATATAGGTTCCCATTTCTTCACAACCACACGCAAGTGATGTTGGTGCTAACAAGTCTAACTCACCCCTACAATCCTTCATTTTGAGTAGTATATTCTGACATTATCCATACCTTGAGTTAATGTGGCAATTTCTCGCCATAGTTGATAGATTCTGGTGAGATTTGACTTGTCGAATCTCTCTTTTAATTCATCCCAAACCTTCTTCGCACTTGAGGCCAACACAATGTTCGAAATCAACTCTGGTGCAACTGTACAGCTAATCCATGACAGTACAATGGCATTACACCGATCCCACTATGCAACCAATTTTCCTTTGTACATGCTTCAAATATAACTCCCATCAATAAACCCCAACTTGTTCTTCCCTAATAATGCAAGTTTCATCGATCGATTCCATAGAGTATAGTTTTCGAGTCTTGTCAGCTCCAACCCGATCAATACAACACCTGGTGTGTCTCCAGGCTGTAGATGCAATGAATGCGTATAATCGATCTGCGATACTTGTGTAATTTGCAGAATTTGCGTGGTTTCAATCTGTGCATTTTGTAATTCCACCATGGCTGATCGTTTCTCCAAGCTTTAGCAATGGCGATCAAAACCCTAGAAGCGAATTGCGTTTAGATCGAACCCCACTCTAATACCATGAGAATTTGAGCTGTATAAGCTCAATTAGAAGATAGAATTGAAGAACCAAAATCAGATATTTTCATATGAACCATTCTGTTACAATGAGCTCATATATGCAGTTAGTAACCGCCTATAACTAACTGAGCTTTTGAATTACAATAATGTCTTTTGGCTATTTATTAATATACCCTTTTACTAATTAACACACTTATCAACTAATAAACTAATAAGTACGGTCATGCCAAAAACAAGCTCTCCATGCGACGTTAAAAGGACTCCACTTGGAGCTAATGTGCTTCGAGTGTATAAATTAACAGTGAAATTTTATGGGTTATTCAAAACGAATGGTTCACAAATAAGTGGAATTACAGAAACTCTGATGGAATAGATGAAAATAAAAAGTTTACAATCTTTCTATTTTCTTCATAAAAAGACAATCATGTTGTGTACAGATTCAAAATTGATATGCCAAGAAGCCCAAGACTGTACATTTAAAGATTGTACCTTAAGTCATTATGAATTTGCTGGTCTACATTATCAAGTTTTTTTCTTTTGTACATTCAATAACTACATAATTTACTCTACAAAATACAGGTGGATCGCATAAATGAGAACCAGAAAACTCTAGTTACCTCCTAATCTCTATTGTGACTAGGGTTAATTTAGTGTTTCTTATTTGACTCGTTTTTAAATTCAGGCACATAATATCTCTTATATTAAAGAACGATATATAGTTATACTAGTTTTATGTACGTGGGTAGCACATGTCAATAAATTAAAAAATTTATACAATTTTTTTTAATGTAAAATAGCAATAAACGTTAAAATAGATGCTACTTGCCTAATAATAATACCTAGCTTTACGAAAATTGTAACTAATGAACTGTTATCCTCATTCAAGAAAGGTTCCAACGGTAGTCTCATTTGAGCTAGTCACTTTTCTCTCAATCAAAAAGGTGTTTTTCTTTTTTCTTTTTTATGTTTTTGATTATTAAGTAATTACAATGAAATTTAAAATTGTAGCGCTAATGATAGTAACATTTAAAAACAAATTTAAACATTGTAGATATTTTTTTAAAAAAAGGCATAAGATATGAAAATCTAAATAACTTTGGATATAAAATAAGTTTATCAATAATTGTAGAAAACTTCATCTACTATATAGTTACACGTAGCAGTTAAGTATACTGACTGAACGATACCTTCTATGCCTCAATTAATAGAACTCTATGTGCCAATAGTTCATACAATTCCCTGACTTCCTCTTGCTGAATGTTTTCTAGCTATCCGAAGTGCCTAAGTTGATACAAAAATAATAACAATAGATAGTCGGAGAAAGAGATATGTCCCAATTTGAACTACTATTTTGGATTGTAAAAGCTTGCAAAGCATCACTTACGGGCGAAAGATAATTATTTGAATTGATAAACAAAAATTAAATTACCTCTAAAATGTCTGTTTGATCATATTTTATGGGTGCAACAATTATTAGAGCCTGCAAAAAAAATAAGAAGAGCCATTAGAGCCTATTATTAAATAATAACAATATGCTAGATCTCATAATTTATTAACAATTGAAATAGTTGCATGTAGATAAAATTTTAAAAGAGATTTCATATAATGAAAATTAAATTACATGTAGTTACGATTATCAGCTCTGCAACATTATTGTTTAAGTGAGAATTATTTAAATAATTTAAATTACTATTAGTTAATTTCAAACATTAAACAATTTTTTTCTACAAGTTTGAACTTTGAAGGTCGTTCTAATTTTTAGTTTCGCAACCATGTCTAATAGTAGTAGAGACTATTATTCAATATACGTGAAAAATATGATAGATATTTATGAAAATAAGTACAATTTTCTTTTTGCAAACAATTCTCTATTTTCTTTATAAGTATGATTGCAACAAAAAAAGTTTTAACATGAACATATTACATATTCAAATAGGTGATAAAAACCTTAACAACATAAATAGAACACTATGAATAAAAAATAAAATTCAGAAAAGAAGCATGCCTTTAAATCCAAGCTTAATCGGCATGAAGTCTCAATTACATACTCGAATAAAACTTTTCGCCTGCACAAAAAAATATTGAAGAATTATATAGTTTTGTTAGAGGAATAGTTTGGTGCAGTAGCTTATGTAGGTTGTTGTTGCAGCTATGGACATATATTTGAAGAAATAAAATGACTTAAAACTATAGTTTGTTAATCATAAAACCGAGCTTGCCGCTCATTGTGATTGTTGACACTACAAAAAGAAAGGCATTTGCCAACAACATTTTTATTGTCATATATTGGATGTTGTTGTCAAAAGTAATTTTCACATCAACAAAAGTTATTGCATGCCGTTGCAATAACTTCCGATGTGAAAAAGTTTTGGCAACAACAAGTTATTTTTTTGTTGCCATTTATATTTTTTTAGAAACAATATATTAAATTTTTGTTTCCATTTACATTTTTTAGCAACAATATATTTATTGTTGCCAAAATTTTATTGCAAATTTTATACTTTCTTGTAGTGTGAATTGTTTAAAGGCTTGTTGAGAATGTTATTGTTGTTGAGTCGCTCGTTTGAAGCCATATTATGATATTGAATTGTTGGATATTGGTAGTTAATGAATAAGAAAGAAAAGGAGATAAAGTAGAGTTGAAAAGGTTGTCTTATTCTTGAGTTACCATTGTTAAAGACTATGGAAGTTCTACGCACATAAAGTATTCGACGAAATGTCTAACTGAAATGACTAATAGTTTATTGAGTTGCTATTGATCCAAATCATTCGTATGATGTAGAGTATCATTCATTAAGCGTCGAGGACTTATGAGCTATCGACACAAGGTATGTAAGGCTGTTCCCTTCTTTCAAGAAGCATGAAATCCAAAGTGTTTATTATTTTCAAAAAGAAACATCAAAAGAACTATTATATTCGTCTATCGTTTATTCCCTTGTCGGGAGTAGTTTCATTGCTATTATTGCGTTACTTATTTATTGTTGGTTGGCTGGTTGAGACCATACTCCTACCTAATGGAGCTTCACAAGTCACAGTCTCGTATATTGACAAGTTACTATTTTAAAAGCAAAGGAATGGACTGAATCAAAGCTAAAGGCTAAACGCCATTGCTAACTTCAAAAGACAAGTTCTATTCACATATTGTTATCCCTCGTTGAAAGTACTTTTTGTCTCGTTATTGCACCCCATATACCTTGATTGTCTCTGAAGTCCATAGACCTAAAAAAAAGAGGGTTCCAAAGAGTGAGTCGTCGAGTCGACCAAGAATCGTTTCAAAGCAAAGTCAAAGAGTTTATGAGTTTCACAGAGGCCACAAGTGTCATTATTATTATTACAGTATATCATTCACACCACCGAAACTAATATCGGTGGGCAGTTATATATATATATATACTAATCACACTACCATTGCAAATAGCTGGTGGGCAGTTGTACATGTATATTATACACACCCCGAGCTATAACCGGAGGACAAACACTTATATGTGCATCCATACATACACCTCATAGCATTACCTGATGGCAGTATCATTTTTTACACATCGGGATACAAGCCGAGGGCAGATTATATAATACAAGTTTATATAGAAGTTTCAGTACAGTTTTAGAGTTTCATTGTCCGCCCTAAGTGGCACACAAATTATCAGAGTATCAGGTTACCTTTTTATGCCCTACTTTACAGCTTATGCATTCATACTGATTTTTATGCTTTACACACCAGTACATTTCATTCGTACTGACATCTCATTTGCCCGAGGTGCTGCATTTCACGCTGTAGATTCAGGTAGAGGTGCAGATAGACCTCCCCAATAGGAGCTTGTTGAAATCTGCTGAGCGAGGGGTAAGCTTCACTTCATCCGAAGCTACCACGCCAGAGTCATGAACTGAGTTTTGGTACAGATATAGGTTATGGGTAGGTTGGGGCCCTGTCCCGACTGTATTACAGCTACGTTTTTCTTAGAGGCTTGTAGTGTAACAATGCGTAAATCCAGGTAAGTTCTGAATGAATTAAATGAGTGTTAACGTGTCATAATTTAGTTATGTGAATCCAGTCGGGAAAAATTCAGGTGATAGATAGTCGTTTTGAAGTCAAACTAAATAATGAAGTTCGTAAGAGCTCTTAAATTCGTCTAAGTCTGAGGTACGTTGCACTTATGTCCACTTTTTGGGTAGTTGTAGGTCTTTGAAATACCTTTCCAACCATATATTTTAGAGCTTAATTGGAGATTTGTGCTAGGAGTTATGCCCATTTTACTGGGCACTATGCAGGCTGCATGATCAGGCCTTCCGGTACGCGATCGCGCACACGAGGCAGTTGTGTGATTGCATACGGTAGGGTGACGTTTTTTAAAGCCTAACTTCGTTATAACTCACCCCCACTTCATTTAGGCCAACTTTTTTTTTAGAGAAAACAACCCTAAGGCTTCCCCAAAATATCTAAGGTAAGTTCTTGATCAATTCCCATCATTATTATATCAATATAATATTATATTAACCTTAGTTCATCTCTCCAAACCCTAGATTCTTGAAAACTCAAGAGAGGAGAAGGAGGAACGAGTAAAACTTCGTCAAAAATGTATGAACTTCGGTTTCTCTGATTTCATTGATGACTTTTAGGCTAGTATAGATTATACTACACGATCATAATCTATGAGTGATTCATATAAGGTTCAAGAACAAGTTTTTAAGGCTTGGGAAAAAGCTCTAATTTTCGAATTAGTGAGAAAACCCGTAGAAGTGAGTAAAATTTTAATTTTTCTCATCTAAATCTATTGTAGAGCGATTGTTGAACATGGAGGATTACGTTTGCTAGATTTTAGAGGGAATAAATGTATGTCTCTTTTTTGAACATCGTTTTTGACCTTTTAAAAATGGTTTCTTTGATAAGGTCTCTTTGATAAGGTTTCTTTGATAAGGTTTTTGGTATATCATTCTATATATATGTATTCATGATTTTTCCTATCAAAGGATTATTGAAATTGAATTATAAAGCTTTGAACTTTGAATATGGTTTCCCTCTAATGGATGATTTAACTTGATATTGAAATAGATGATCTTCGAACTATTTTGCCCCGATTATGTGATGATTGAACTTGATTTATAAAACATGGGTCTTTAAATGTGTTTTGCCCTATGAATGGGTTTTGGTGAGTCAAAAGTTGATTAATGATGGAGCATAGTTTTTAAACCTCTTAAGGACTCGATATACCCTATTAACAGGATGATAAACATAATCCATAATGAATAATTTGGCTATCATGATATGACTTGTGATTCGACTTCCATGCCATGATTTTTTATTCGGCTAATATGTCATATCTTATATTTGTTTGTGTTTCGACCTGTATGGGAAAAATGTGCTAGTACAGAGGACGATTAGTCGTTATGGATCCTAACGTATCGATACAAGTATTTTTGTGTCAGTCTAAGGATGATTGACCTACGAGGCGTGGATCCCGATGCATCTATTGATGTGTTAGTCCAAAGAACGATTAGCCTCCGTTGAAAATAACCCCGGTGTATCTATTGTTGTGCTAGTCCAGAGGACGATTAGCCTCCGTGGGAAAATAGCCCCAATGTATTTATTGTTGTGCTAGTCCAGAGGACGATTAGCCTCCGCGGAAAAATAGCCCTGGTGTATCTATTGTGTTGCTAGTCCAGAGGACGATTAGCAATAGCCCAGGTGTATCGAATTATTGTTCACCCGCAAGTTGGCATGTGTTGATCTGTTGGTTGCTTGTGAGTGGCTTATTGATGATCTTGAGTTTATGAGTGAGAATACTTAACGTTATAAACGGTACAATAAGTTGAAATTGATATATTCATGTGTTATTGACTTTTACTTGTGATCTTACTAAGTTTACTGGCTTACTCTATCTTTAAATTTCGAACTATTATTGGAAGAACTTAATGTAACGAGAACGACTGTAACGAGAACGACTTAAGGATTCAAAGTGATTATTTCTTCTTTATTGAATTATACTAAATATTATGAGATGTTATCATTTGTTTTGGATTGTTTCTCAATATTTTTTTCAATTACACTTATTACTTATATATTTTGTTATTAACTATTGTCCAGGAGACACTCGTTGAGTATCCATTACTCAGGCATACCATTTTTTATGGTGTATTAGGTAACGAAGAAGAGCATGTTCGTGTTACGCGTACGAAGTAGGAGAACTTGCTGATTTCCAGACTTGTTGGTGAGCCCACATACTTGATCGTGGGACACCCTTCTATCTTACTTTATTGCTTTTAATTTACAACAAAAAACATTACTGTTAATAAAATAAAAGTGAACAAAGCCCTTGAAGCTATACTCAAAGAAGTCCTACGCTTGAAGGAAAAACTGAAGTCGTCTGTATCAAGTGATACATGAATTGATTCCGAATTGCGTCCCGAAGTTAGTAATTTCATTTGTTTATCTTTGAAGCTCCATAAATAGTGTCAGATTGTGGGTAGATGTTGAAAGTCTCGTATGACTTATTGAGGTGTTTCCACGTTTATGATATCTTAATTCTATTGCAATTTCGCTGATTTTATTTTGTAAGTTTGAGCATGATTTTCATTTAACCTTAATGACTTGCTTTAAACTAATATTGAAAAACTATTAAAAGAGATTAGATGTTAATTATTTTATAAGGTGCTTCCGATGTTGTTCATAGCATCGGATGCCTATTGCGTCAAGAGTGAATTTTGGGGCATGACATGTAGACTGGGTTTGTATGTATACTTATCTTGTTGCGGTCTTGTCAGCCTTGCTGTATTTGCATGTTGGTATTGCTGCCATTGTATCAGATTGTCATGCTCAATTTCACTTGTGTTGGACATTCGGAGGCCTTGCCAGCTTAAGTAATCGTATGCTCAGATCACGTTATACAAGTGGTATGCTCGAATCGTTCAGGCGTCAGGTGTCAGTCACACCCCCAGTTTGGGGTGTGACAGAGAGGGGGTAGGGGTGCTTAACGGGGGGGGGGGGGGTTGGTGGGTGGTGTAGAAACAAAAAAATTAAATATTTTTGAAGAAGTGGTGGGGTCGGGGTCTAGTTGGGGGGGGGGGGGATCTCAAGTGGGGGTGTGTAAAAAACCAAAGAGAAAACTGCTAAAACTTTTTTTTTTTAATTTTTTTTTTTAGGGATGGTGTGGTGGTGGGGGCCAAGGGGTTGGGGAGGTAAAAACCTAAAAAAAAAAAAGTTTTAATTTATTTTTGCAAACAAATTAAAAATTTTCTTAGGGTGGTGGGGTGGGGTGTTCGCAGCGGGGGGTGGGGGATGGGCTGGGTTAGGGTTGGGGAGTGGGGGAGGTGTTTAACAAAAAAAAATTAAACCTTTTTTTTAAAAAACAAAAATCTTTTTGGGAGTGGGGGGAGATGTAGAAAACAAAAAAAATCGTTAACTTTTTTTGGGAGGGGAGTGGGGGGCTGGGGTAGATGGGGTTCGCAGCGGGGGGCGAGGGAGTGGTGTAGAAAAAAAAATTAAAAAAGAATTAAAATATTTTTAGGGGTGGGGTGCATAGGTGTGGTGGGAGTGGTCACGGTTTGGAGGGTGGTTGAGACATGAGTTGGGTGGTGGTGACGTAGTTGGTTGAATGTCACTTGAGATATTTGTTTTCCCTACTTTTAGTAGGGAAGTCATTTTTCTCATTTTTAAGAAATTTATTTTCATAAAGAAATTATTTTCTAAAATTTTTGGTCAAACTAACATGAGAAAATTGAAAAATAATGAAATCTTAAGTGAACATAATACATCTAAATTGCAACTTCTCTGTTAAGTAAGAGAGCAGCTCTATAGATTTGGAATTTGATCCCGTGCGTGGTAAATTTACCACTTTGATGTTTTATGAACGCATGTTATCCTATTCTCTTTTTGGATATTTTTATACGAATATTAGCCGATTTTCTCTCTTTCCTTATTTCTTTAATTGAAAAAAAACATTTGTTATCCTAAATGACATTTTTTTAGGAATTATTTAATTTTTGAGTGAGAGGAGAAAGGGTTAAGAGTAATTAGATTTAGAACTATGAACTTAACTGCAACTCTGATCCCATTTTCTATTTGAATGTGTTGTTTCATTGGTATGATGGATATCCTTGTTTCCTTTTCTTTATCATTAGTATTATTTTTATAGTGATTCTTCGATTTCAGTTATAGTACTTAGTAGGATTATATATGTTCTAGCTTATGTAGCACAAATACATCAGACCTCACGCCTGTCTAGAATTAGTTAACAGGTTTCATGTTTTGTTTATTAATGCAGTCTTGTTTTAGGCACAAGAACAATCCCAAAAGAAAAGAAAAAGAACAATCCAAACTAGCTAGACTGTCTAGTAGAAAATATCACTATTAAAGACGCATATTTTACCAATAGCAGCAGTATGGCACAACAATTTGTTGTCTACATTAGAAAGATCACAATTGATTAGATTCTTTAATGCATATATTTTTCTACCCTTTTTCTTCATGTGGAAACAAAGAATCATTTTTTTTTACCTCTTATGATGAGTATTTTAAGACAACCATTTGCATTGATTAACTAATCATAGGGGGGGGGGGGTAAAGGATGACAATATAAGAGAGATATGCAACGTATCAATAAGAAGGCACGAGTCCCATTTGACAGGAAATATTAAAGAACGTGTCAATTCTAGAATTAAAATAAAATAGATAATTGAGGAATCAGAATATAGTATAAAGTTAAGAGGTTCAAATAACAGTACAAGTATCAAAGTGGGATGTGAAGAATTCCCTATAAATCTAAGCTACGTGTCACTTAAGGAGATAGTTTTAGTCCAGAAGAAGAAGAATGGAGAACCTATTTTACCATTTATGTAACTATTTGGTTAAGACCAAAGAGGCATCGAGATGTTTTATTGCTGTTGATTCCCTTTTCTGTTATTCTCTCTTCTTTCAACTTCAAAAAAGAAAACCTGGCAGCAGATGTTCTCACAAGGAATTTTGCTAAATAGATAGTACATGTTTTTTTCCTGGGAATTGAGAGTCAGTAAAATGTGGGCAGATTTATCATCACTAATTCTCCCGTTATTTGTCGGGACACAAAATTTAAGAAAGAAAAAAAGTGCTACTATTTAAGCTTGTGATCTTAAATATATCAGGACTTTTGTGTGGTTATAAGTCTTTTGAAACTTGTGAACTATACGTGCCATGTCATTTGTATCATTATATATACAAGCTTCTCATTAAGAATAAATAAAGAGTTTAAGTTAAATTATTTATAAATTTAAAATTAAGTATTTCTTTTTTAAATGAACTAAAAAGAAATAGGATTATTTAAAATGGAGTATAGAAAGTACTATAAGAGAAGAATTTGTATTCCCGTTGTGTCGTATAGAGACCATAAATTGATCAATCATTTGTGCTCTATTCTCTTAAAAATAAATGAATCGCAACTCAGATATGTTTTGATCTGTTATCTAATAGGGGTTGTTTTCTAGTCGTTCATGAGATGGTACATGCACCGAGAGCAGGGACAGATCTAGCCTTTTAACTTGAGTATTCGGATAAATTCAGTAGCTAGCCATAATCAGTTACTCTCTCAGTTTTAAAATGTTTGTCTTACTTTCTTTTTTAGTCAGTTTCAAAATGAATATCTCAATCCTTTTTTTGTAACTCTTTTATTCCAACTTTCCACATGACATGTTGAAGACCACAATAATAAATGACATTTTGGTATATTCTACATATCTTTAGTTAACAACTACATAATTCAAAAATCTTTCTTTACTTTCTTAAACTTTGTGTCAAATCAAAATCAGACAAACATTTTAAAATGGAGAGAGTAATTGGCCGGCTCATCCTCGGAATCCGAAAAGAAAAGAGAGAGAACGGAATCACTTTGTTTCAGTGACATATCTAATCAGACTGAATAGTGAATCCTAGAAAGGGATTCCTTCGCTCCAGTAGCTACTAGACTTATAACTCCTATTACCGTCATAACTCCTATTAGTAGCAAAATAAATTGTGAATCCCATATATCAAATGTGTTGTGGTAAAATTTAGAACACGTAAAGTTCAAAAATTCTGAACTCTTCCCCGACTAAGAGGGCAAAACTAAAAGTCTTACAGTTTCTAACTCTGTATAATGTATATGATGGTTTAATTAATTAACCATTCTAGAAAAGTATACGTACGGCTAGATATTAAAGGAACAAAAAGTGGTTTCAATTCAAGCAAACAAATAATCATTTTGTTCTGGAAGCATATTAAATAATTTATCTCATGTTTCATTTCATTAGTGTTAGCAAAGTATAAAGACGTCTTTTTATACCCTAATAATAGTAATTGGAGTCGAGAATGTGTAGAAGATGCCTTATCACTACTATTTTTAGCAAAGCATCTCCTAGTAAGGTAAGACAAAGTTGTATTTTTGTTTTTTTGATTTAAGATATTTTTTCCTTTCTTGAGTGTATTCGACAGAAGCAACCTCAAAAGCTGAATTCCCATTTGTCCAGGATATTATTGTCAATTCAAGAAAGTAGTATTCCTCATTCTTATGAAGCCAATAAACTAAAGCCATTTGTGGTTTATACCCAATTATGTACAAAGTACAGATTATAAAATACTAACATATGTTTCCCTAGTGAAGGCCCGATTTAGAGGTACCCAAATATGGAATACGTGAAAAATTCAAGTTAGTTTCACTAATAGCGTAATGATTTTTTTATACTCTATTAGTGCAATTTAACTTGTTATTTTATATTAGATTAATTGAATTTCCTTTGTCAGAAAACTACATCATGCATATTATGTATATATATTGATTGTTGAATTTCATTAACACAAGCAGCTAGCAAAGCTTCCGGTGTACGTAGTAGCTAAGGGGATTCAAAATTATATTTGGTCATGTGTTTAACTCCCAATATTGTCATTTTAGTATTTTTTTTTTTAATTGCCTTGTCTTCATTTTTGTCTCTGCCCCTGTTTGGAGGCTTGTCTCCGAGATGAATACTATATACGGGTTCAACTAAATTCAACATTTTCAATATAAAATACTCCTACTAGTATATTAGAGGTTAGGATCCATAATTTCAGAGGTATATGGAATTTAATATGGAGTAGTAAGAACCAAAGGATTTCTTTCTCCTCAAAGTAGGTGTTCGCTCCGCAGCAAGAACAGGTCGAGATGCGACGTCGATCACTCCTTTCTTTCTCTTCTTTCTTTTTGATACTTGGTTGGCAGGGTCAGGGCCTTTCTCGCTGGGCGAGCGCATCCGATTCGTCAGTTCGCTAGCAAATACCACTATTTTTTGTTTTGGATCTTCCAAATCATTCCCGCAGGAGATCCGGACCCATTTTTTTCTGATCTCAAGCGCAAAGAATTATCCTCCCGCTTCTTCTTTTTTGCTCTTATTCAGATATTGAATCCTTTAAATTCAAATTCAGGATCCGTTCTGAAAGACATATTGCAGAATTTACTACTGTAAGGATGTACGTGCATAATTAACTGATTTTGTTTAACACGAATAAATTAAAGATTGACACTAGAAGATGAGTTAAATAACTTTTCGAAAGAGAAAGAATCGGAATTGATCGATAGATTTCTCGAAACAAACGAAAAGGAAACGAAAGATGAAACATAAATCATGGATCAACTAAGCCCTCTCGGGGACTTTCTTAAAGAGGAACCTCATGTAAAAGCTAAATGAACGACAATGGATACTATAGTAATTTCAGCACACCCATTGCCGAAAAGTTAAGGAGCGTACATAGGTTAAATGTTAGTTATTATGAGTATATATTTAATTTTGCACACCCTTAACATAAGTAGAAGACATTCTTTGTCAAATTCATGTCTCTCCCACTGTCAGTTGTGATTGTTGGAAGTTATTAAAACAATTACGCAAAACATGTTTAGTTTTAATGTCTGTATGTAGACATCTTTTTTTCTGGCACGTTCATTGGTTTCCGAATCTCTTTAAACTTATATATCAAGCACCTTCCTTTTATCTCTCTACCTTATACTACTCCCTCTATCTTTTTCTCCTAAGAAAAAGGCCTATATATAAAGCCAACTCCTTTGCAACATTATCAAATCGTCCAGCAACTATATTTCTTCACACAACGACGTACAGATTATTTTTTACCAAAAGAAAAAAAAAGGATGTCTTCTAGAGGGGCTAGCGAACCACTTGCTGTAGGGAGAGTGATAGGAGAAGTAGTAGACAGTTTCATTCCTAGTGTGAAAATGAAAGTGATATACAATGGCAGCAAGCAAGTGTCTAATGGACATGAGCTCATGCCTGCTGTCGTTGCTGCACAACCTCGTGTTGAGATTGGTGGTGAAGACATGAGATCTGCTTATACACTTGTAAGTCCTTAATACCACCTTCACACATGCTTCCTCTGTTTCATTATGGTAGCGTTTCATGACGGAACACAAAGTTTAAGAAAGAAAGAATTAGACTTTTGATATATGGAGGTTAAGAATTTGTGGTCTTGAATACTGATACATTCATAGGTGTCATTATTTTGGATTGTTTTATGATCGGACACAAAGTTTAAGAAATAAATACTTTTGAAACATATTTAAAGTACCAGGCTCAGAACATATGGTATTGAGCACGTCATGATATGTTCATATGGTTATAAGACCATGATATTAAAGATAGAGAAGATATTTCAAATGTAGAAACGTGACATTATTTTCGGAATAGACTAAAATGAAAAAAATGTCTGTTTTTCCATTTCTGATTGTTGATTCTTTTCTTTTTGGGAAGATCATGACCGACCCGGATGCCCCAAGTCCCAGTGATCCATATTTGAGGGAACACCTCCACTGGTAATTATTCTTATACTGATCATTCAAATTGAAAGCAAAAAAAGTAGAATTTAAACTTACAATTTATGTGTATGACATTCGAGTTATATAATGGGCTTATAATATCAAAATTTCAGGATTGTGACAGATATCCCTGGTACCACTGACGTCTCATTTGGTAAGCCTGATAGCAACTCAAAAAATTAAGTAAACTCCGAGTAACTTTATTCAGTTTAACTTTAAATTTCTTATTTTATACGAAGGAATGGAAATAGTGAGCTACGAGACACCAAAGCCAGTAATAGGGATACACCGGTATGTATTCATATTGTACAAACAAAGAGGAAGGCAAACAGTGAAAGCACCAACAACCAGGGACCAATTCAACACTCGCATGTTTTCATCAGAAAATGGATTGGGGTCACCTGTTGCTGCTGTTTACTTCAACGCCCAGAGAGAAACTGCCGCCAGAAGAAGATGAAACACCACGTGCTCTTAAACATGTGGTCCAAATAAGCTCTGCACTTTGCAGAGAAACAGTATTACTACTACGAGTAGAAGTAGAACAACGTTGTACTTCTCTTTGCTGATTGGTTTAAGAGATTTTAAGTATCATTGTCAAACATATTATAAGCTGTATAATTAACCAATTATATATGGTGTTACTCTACGTCTAACTTGTTTGTCGTATTCATCTTCTTATTTTTATGTCACAGCCGCGAAGTTTGTACTTTGTCTTTTCGTTTTATATAATGCGCACTTGCAAATTGCACTACGATTGCATAATCAGCGGCTGATCCGATCTCAAATTAAAAGGAAAAAGAGAGATAAAATAAAGGCTGGCCTGGTTACTGGTTAGATGCGAAAAAAGAAAGTTAATTAACCCTTGTCAAGGAGGGCGATACAAAGCTTAACTGGATTTCACCTTTGACACTTAACCAACAACAAACTTTTGTGTTAGTGATATTTTGTACGATCAATTATCTCTCCTATGTGATACTTGATTTTCACCTATAGAATAGACCAAGTTATTCTACGTGTTCTACGTTAGCATTTGCGGAATAATAAAGAATAGAAAAGTAAGGACACAATATATTACATGGAAACCACCCGGCTCATAAGGGTGAAAAAACCACGACCTACACCTTTGTAGGATTTTTTCCAAACTCCACTAGAACTGTGAGTTTTTGCAAATTCAAGTTACAAACTCTATAACCTATGAACTAAACTCTAGTTTCTATCTCACTAATCTCCCTAGACTAATGAGCCCTCTTCAAGTTGTCATCAACTTGAAGTTGAATTTGACAAACGTTAATACCTATGACAATTGCTTCAATGAAAGTTGATGAAGGTACAGCTCGATAAGCAATCCTAATACATGAATCTAGATTTTAAGACTGTCTTCATTTTAAGTGAATTTTCACCTTATTGGTGAGAGTTTGATTCCCCACCTTGTAACCCCCTATATAATTCAAAAAAGGAAGAAAACGAAAAAGAACAGGCCTTTCAGGCTAGAAATAGGCAAATAATCACTTTTTGAATTATTTAAAAAACGGAAATCTTTAAAATTTTGGATTATTCAGCAGAACTTGGAAAACAGGGACTCTAGGAAATATTTTTGAAATTTAGAATTATACGGTTCAAGCTCCAAGAATTTTCATGGAGTTTCAATTTACTTTCTTAAGTTTGAACTCCAGAATTTTTACTATTAAAAATTCTAACTGTATATGTTTGAACTCTAGGACAAATGCAATCGCAATAAGCAGTTGCAAATTGTACTAAGATTGCAGTTTAAAGTAGGGCTGGCCAGTGGGCCGGGACGACCCGACCCCGGCCCGACCCCGTCCCGACCCCGCCCCGATCCCGACCCGACCCCGCTCTAAAAAAAAAAAAAAAAAAAAAAATTAACGGGGCGGGACTCGAACTCGGACGGGACGATGTCTCGTCCCGCCGTACCCGAGCCCGCCCCCTGTGCCCGCCGACCCGAGCCCGCCCCGAGCCCGTCCCGACCCCGACCTTACCTTTGCAAAAATAACCGTTGCACCAACGACCATTTTAGATTATGGCCGTTGGCCAACGGCCATTTTAGGCCCCCCTCCCCCAACCCCCCCCCTACCCCTTAATATTTATTTTTAACCCATAAGTTATTATATTTACACTTTAACCCAATTTTTCAACTATAAATAACTCATTTTCTCTTCATCTTTCTCACAAATCTTCCTACAATCTCTCTAATTTCTCAATATATCTCTCTACATTGTTTGCTAAATATTCAATTTTATTAATTCATTTGGAAATTGGGAGTGAAGTTGGCAACTAGCTTGAGGATCTTCCATCGAGCAAAGTTTCAATTTTCAACCTCTCGATTACACATCGACGTTACGTCGGCGTTTGGTACATTCGTTCCTTCATTAAATTATTATTGTCTCGTTTATTTTATTTAGCGCACTTAATTTCATTTACTTTAATTATTTGTTAGCATATAATTAAAATGGAAGGAATTAGAGGTATGTTTAAGGGTAAGGGTAAGACTTCTTCTAGTAGGGGCAATCGTGGCAAGGGTACTTCTTCTAGTCATCTTATTCCTACACAGATGATTTTGTTGATACTCAACATTTTCCTACAATACCATTAGATTTAGACGAGGAGTTATTTTTCGGAACTCAAGAAGACTTTAATTTAGACGATGATCTAGACGATACACCCACTAATATTGATGACAACACGCCCACTAGTGCACCTTCAACCGAAATACCTCCTATTCCCCTAGTATGAGACGAGGTCCAAAGAAACGACCATTAAAATCGATGCATGGACATTTTTTGATAGGGACGTAGAGAATCAAGTAGCCATATGTAAAATTTGTAAAAATGTTTTAAAATTTAAAACTCGGAAAAGGTCACGGTGGGACGGGGGTTTAATTAGACATGTAGTAAGTGCTCATCCAAGCCTAGGTATGCCCAATACCAGGCTTCAAAACCGGGTGCGCAAACGGCCGCTCCATCGGGACAAGGTTCACATACCGATATCGTCCCGACCAAGTATGTGGTCAAATTAACCCTATGACGGGGGGAATTGTAGGCTCTAAATACAACAAACATAGAGATAGGGAAGCAATATCAAAATTAGTTGTCTTTGTGGAGGGTTTGCCTTTTTCATTTCCTTCATCTCCCGTTTTATTCATTACATTAGAGATATATATAATCCTCGCTTTTAACGGTTTTCCTAGGTCAACTCGTTAAGAGAGATGTATTTAAATTTGCGCATGAATATCAACAATATTTACGTTTTTCATTATATCATTTTAATGGCAAAGTATCTATCACGTCCGATATAGGTCGTAGTACTAACGGCCATGATTATTTAATCGTAACTTGTCATTGGATAGATTTTAAATGGTCTATGCAAAAACGTATTTTAGCGTATAGATATATAGATGATAGGCACACTGGTACTTTTATTGCAGAAAATATTTATCAAGTGTGCGATTATTACGGAATTACCGATAAAATTATGACTATTACATTAGATAACACTTCTAATAACAATTACGCAATTACAATGTTAAAAAATAGTTTAGCTCCATCTTTTCCAGACCATTTTCATATAAAATGCGCGTGCCATATATATAACTTAATTGTAAAGGATGGTCTATCACTTTTTGAAGACATTCTTAGTAAAATACAATTTGCTATAAACTTTATTTTTAAAAGTAATAAAGTACAACGTAGAAAAGAATATAAAAAAATTTGTCATGATTGTGGACTACCTTTTAGAAGAATTCCACAAGAAGTATCCACTAGGTGGAATTCTTTATACGAGCAACTACTTGTTCCTTATGACTATAAATTACCTATAACTTTATTTTTTAACTCTCATAATAAAAAGCCAGCTGATATGATTTTAGATAGTGATTGGGAAAATTTTTTCGAACTTATTGTATTTTTAGAGAAATTTTTTCAAGCAACAAAAGAATTTTCCGGTATATATTATCCTACTATTTCAACTATGTTATTTTATATAACTCTAATATTTTTATTACTTAGTGAATATATGGAAAAACCAAATTTTATAAGGCAAGCGCCTATTAAAAAAATGTTTGTCAAAATAAAAAAATATTTTATTCCTATTCCTTCTATTTATATTATTGGTTCTCAGTATTAAATCCTACTATTAAAATAGACGGTACTAAATCACTAATTGAAACTATTTACGATTGTATAGAAGTACTACCACCTCCAAGTCCCAAAAATCTAAATCACCCACCACCTATTGAACAAACTAAAGAAGAAGTGTTGAATAGCGTAGAACACCACCGCAAAAATATATATAGATTTTATCAACAAGAAAATGCTAGTAACGTACCGGCTACCATACCATCTTCTTCATCTTCAACACAACCTCACAAAAGACATGTCTTTTTTCGCGGCTAGTATTGAAAGCCTCGTAAATAGAATGTGCGGCCGTACCTCTACTAACCAAATTAGCGAGTTGGATATTTTTGTTTTGCAGTGGTTCTCGTACCGTATCAAGAAGTTATCAATGAAGATGGACAAGAAGACTTGTCGAAATACTTTGGAGGGGAATGAGAAGACCTTTCCGACACTTTCAATGATGGCTCGAGATGTTTTGAACATTCAAGCGTCGTCAATCGCGTCGGAAAGCGCTTTTTCTCGGGCAGCAGATATCAAATAGGAGACCACAGACACTCATTGGCCGGAGATGCTTGGAAATTGCGTATTATTCGAGATTGGATACGAGCGGAGCGGAGAAGGTGCGGTCAACCGGAGATCAACGAAGAAGATGATGAAAACTACAACGAAATCTTAACCGAAGGTAGTGGAAGCGACGTGGATCAATTTGACCAACAAATACCTATTCCAACCGAAGAACCACATGAAATCATCAAGCAATTAGAACAGATTTTTTTGAAAATGTAATTTTTTTAATTGCAATTTTATTATGTAATTTGCAACTTTTGGACAACACCATAAAGTTGCAATTTAGATTTTAGACAATTGTATTTGTATTACAAAAAAATCATATGTCTATTAAATAATATAAGAGGCACAAAAAAATTTTGGGATGTTTTTATTACACTATCTTGTTTTATTTATTGAGTTTTTTTTTATACATATGTTATTTAAAAAAAAAAAAAAAAAAAAACCCGAGCCCGCCCCGCCCCGACCCGAGCCCGCCCCGACCCCGCCCCGCCGCGATACCGACGGGATCGGGATCGGACGGACCGGAGCAGTCCCGCCCAGACCCGACCCCGCTAGGCCCGATCCCGACCCCCCGGATCGTCCCGCCCCGACCCCGACCCCGCCAGACCCGGCCCGCCAGACCCGAGCCCGGCCCACTGGCCACCCTTAGTTTAAAGTTTAAACAATCATATCCTCGACTAGGTTATTCTCTTCCTTTAACACCATATTTGTAGGGAGATGGCTTCTGATAAGGCCTCTACAGTAGTTTCGACAAGGCTTCTTCAAAGCTCTATAGAGAGGACACAGATAGTACATCGACAAAAATAACTGAAACAAGTACCAAGTACAATAAAGATGACAAGAAGCAGCCTCTAAATGCTAACTCTGTTACTGTTGCTAATGTCACGTTGCCATGCTTAAAAAATGACAAGAGACAACAATCAGAATTCAGACACCCACATGACTCATTCTCCATTTACTTGACTTCAAAACCTCAAACTCGTCGAATGCCAAAAACCTAATTGGTTTTGCTTCCACTGGGAGTTGTACATCATCCTTTGTAGTGTGTCAATCCTTTTCACTTAAGGGTGTTTGGTAGTTGAGTAGAGTTATACAATGATTAATTATGAGAAAATTTGTGTTTATTTTATGCAAAATTTAATTATTTCATCTTCTATCATGCACAAAAAAAATACATAATTTTCATCATAACTCATACATGTGTTCACTACTAGAAATAGAGGTTTTTCTTTGTGCTACAAAACATGATTTCCCCCCTCATTCCCACTGAACCAAGTCAGTGGAAAAATGCATGGTGGAAAATAAATTCCCTCTGAAACGGTGAAAAACTTCTTAATTTTTTCGTGTCAAAACACTACTATTTAGATTTTTCCCACCGGCGTTCAATAAGAAATAACCACTGAATATTTTACAGTGAAAAAATAGAGATCTTTTAGTAGTGGTTAGTTATGCGAGCTTAAAATTGCACACCAAACACCGTATTACATGTATAAATAACAGAAGAATATTACCAAACATGATACTTCTTATGCAAAATTTAATACATGAATAACTTAGCTCCCAACCAGCTGTCAAACGAACCCTTATTTCTTTTGTCAAAATCCTTTCACATTACTACATGTAATGGTAGCATATTCTTACGGGTAGTTATCAATGTTTAGGATTTCAGCCAATCCTTTAGCAGCAATTGCTTTCATGGGGGCATCAGCACACCTAATTTACAAGATAATGGCAAACTTACAACTTAAATTGCCAAACCCAAACACATTACTACTACTACAGAACATTAAAACGTGTAAAACAAATTTCCCTATTCAACTCTATCTTTGTCAGTTTACAGACACCTAACGTTTACCTTCACAAACCCCACTAGTACTCAAACTATCTTGTGCAACTTGATGGGGTGTATCGGAACAAACAGGTTAAAAACTTATCTACTTTAACCAAACTGGTAATAGCTACACCACATACAACAGCAAAGAATAACCTAAGAACAATCTCAAGATTAGACTCCGTTCCAATACTCCAAGTTCCTACTTGTGAATTCTTTACACGCCCCAACTCCAAATAATCAAGGCAACATCTTAAGGTATTCAAGATGCCGGAATGCTGGATCCACTAGCTCATAGCCAGCGAGTGAAACAGAAGCTTTGCAAGAAAGATTTAAAAGCTTAAGGAAGTAGTAATTCCAATCCTTGAATCCATGCGCTGCTCTGCTTGGATCAAAATTTCCTCCAATGCGGCACCAAAAGAGCAAGCCTATTAAGCATTAATCTCAGCATTACACTGATGTTCCCTGCTGCAACTTCTTCTGCCCCAAAACATGTTCGAGCAGGTAGTTTTCTCCAATCTCACATCCATTTTGTCTTGGTCCATTGATGTGGACTGTGACTGATTAGGAGTTTCTTCTTGAGTATCATTTTCTCTTGATTCCAAGGTTGGGGAATGTCTTTCATCACAAGTACACAAAGGGATTGCAACAGAGGGAAATGGGCTACAAGTCACAGGACAGGAAAAATCTGAAGACACTGAAGCAACACGACTCTTTCTAATTTCATGTGTGCTAGAAGGTGTTGATTGTTCTTGATCACGAGGATGAAGCATGCATGGTGTGCATAAGCTAAGGGATAGATGTAACTTAATTTCCTTTGCAGGAGATCCAGGGAGTTTTACAAATGAGACTATGCCATGTCTGCAAAGTGGACATGGAATGGAGCCAGGCGGACCCAATAATTCAGATCGGATGTTGCTTGCCGAGCAAAGATAGAGCGCACATCTTACACACAATTGATGCCCACAACCTGGAAGTATTTAATATAAAATAAAAGAATATATTAATAAAACTAAATTCTCTTCTACTTTTACAGGGTCCATACTGTCATTTTTAACTATTTTCATCTTCTCATGGTTAGACAATGTGTCCCAGAAACCTAACAGTGCGAGAGAATCTAATATCACCTAATAAAGAATTTCCAATATCTCACATTTCCTAAATAGAAAAGAGCATAATTGCAGTTAGTAAGAAAAATGATGTTCTATGTGTAAAAATGTGGGGGTTTGGGGTAGGGGTGGGGGGGATCACATGATATCTATCTTTTATTACTCATTGTCTATGATTTTTCAAATTTAAATAACTTGAAAAATCTATGCCCGAATTCACACCTAATTAGGTGCTTTGACCCTCGAATTCCGAATACCTTTATATAAAATGGGATAGGAGTATGTTAAACAGATTTCATAGAGTACCAATCAAGTTGCTTTATGCATTAAGCACAAGATTGGATCGGCATCAAATATTCCTTATTGGATGAGTTGGAAAACATCAAGTACAACAAAAGAGCAACTAAAAACAACTGCAGTATCTAGACTTTTATTTCATAACTACAATATCTAGACTTTTTTTTTGAGAAAAAAAAAGATTGTACCGGTGGTGTCTTAGACCAACTTGCACACACCTCAATTATTCCAACGAGTATCTTCATCCTTCCACCGACACATGTTTTGGATAACTTCGTACTTTAGGTGGATGTGAAGAAATCTCCTCGCATTTTTGCCTCTACTGAGATTTAAACCCCGATCCCTTGAGATTTTCCCTCCAACTTCACCAAATGCTATCATACCCTTGGATTCAACTACAATATCTAGATTTGATAGGTCTAGAGTGTGCAAAGGCTTAATTTTGAAAGCATTACTCACATAATAAATCAAGAAAGGCTTTCATATTCATGTAAAAATAGATGATAAGGTTGCTTAGTGCTTCATCATGTACGAAACCAAAAACCTTCAATTAGAGGGGAATATTACACAATTTGCCAGATTCATATCAACCAATCAATGATGCCTTAAATTGTAAAATAGTTGAGATTTGGTTGTATGAATTCTTTATATGTATTCATCTGCTTGATTCAAAAGGCCTATTTCATTCCAACACTAAGTAATTAGTTTTATTCCCTGGATCGTCCATTTTTACCACCTTCAATCATCATAGTGGCGCACCAATTGATCTATATAAGGAGATGGATGTAGAATAAGGTAAAACATCCCATATGACCTTCTCTAAGTTTATCCTCCATATATGTTAATAGCAATCTTTTTATCAGATGTAATAATTTCTAATCTTGTCCATCTTGTACGAGTGCATATTCTCATCTTTATGCGCGCATTTATACAACATTCATCTTGTTGATAGATTGGACCTTAAAGTCCCAAAGTTTGCTCCTATATAACATAGTTGCATAACTGATTGTTGTCATATCCATTTTATAGAAATCTCTCTAATTCATATACTGGGTAAAATCAAATTGTAAGGGAATAATGGTACAAACCTTCGGCAGCCACTGAACATGCCCTCTCCAGGCAAACAGCACAAGTATCAGAATCATCAGAGGAAGCTGCTGAAGACTGCAACCCACACTCTCTGCAAAAAGTGCTCACCATGATCAGAACTTATGTGTGGCTGACATTTAATTTTAACAGTACCTATTAGGTTAACAATTATTTAAATGGAAAAGGACCAAAAATACTCCTAACGAATGAAAAATGACTCACAAATGCCCTCCTTCCACCTTTTGGTCTAAAAATACCCTCAACCTTTGTTTTTGGCTCAATTATGCCCCTCCTTCCACCTTTTGGTCTAAAAATATCATCAACCTTTGTTTTTGGCTCAAGGATACCCCTCCTTTTATACCCATCAAACACTAAAAACAATCTAGAAAATTGTTTCTAAAGATAAAATATTTTCCACATTTCCCATTAAATATTTTACATCATACCATGTGCAATTTAACAAATAGACGTGGACATCAAAATTCATAACACAGCTTACAATTTCAATTAGAGATACACGTAATCCATTCAACTAAGCTCATACAATCGAAAAATCCGCAGAAAAAAACAATCAGATCGGCAGATGCTTTTTTCCCTAAAGGTTCTAGTTGAGACTGTAACACATTCAGAATTGGAAAAAAAAAAATCGATCCCCAATTTCCCTGTAAATTGAATCCTCATGTTCTACAATATTAATCCTTGTCAAGATATATAATGACATTCTTTGGATTCAGCTTCAGGCCTTAGTTCTAATTGTGCCTTATTTACAGGTCTAGTGCTAGCTAATTGATTTTGCTAATGCTCAATTTCTGCATTCCTTATTTCAGTGTGCATTCAATAATTCTCTTGCTTTGCATGTATGAGAGCATCTGTCCAATGCTTATGATCTAACTATAGGACTTTTGTGGCTATAATAAATTTTTGTGATGTATGAGTATGATGATAGGCATTTGATGTATGTCCCTATTAATTGATCATTGTAGTTCCAACTTGACCATCATCAACTGTGTCTCTCTCATAAAATGATTACACTAACTTGAACTGACATACACACATGTTTTCTGTGAGAAAAATTATATATATCATTTTACATTCAAATTCATGGGCTCATTTTACAGGTTCATTACATGTTCTAGTGTAAACATAATTTCGAGGTAAGAAAAGAATCAGATTGTTCAAATAACAACAAATGCAAGCTCTTAGAGAACGCCTTACAATTGACAAACAGATACATACATAAAAGCACCAAATGAGTGTTTGAATTTGAATGTAATGCAAGAGTCAAAAACAAAGGTTGAGGGTATTTTTAGACCAAAAGGTGGAAGGAGGGTATTTGTGAGCCATTTTCCATACGTTAGGGGTATTTTTAGCCCTTTTTCCGTTGGAGAAGTACAAAAGAAGTGCTTATTCTATCACTTATTTAACAGCCACTACTAACAGTCAAATAAAAATCAGACATGCCCAGTTTCAAAGTCAAAACATTCCAAGTGGAACGCGAGAACCGATTAGCAGTCCTTCACACTAGTGCTTCACATGAATTATTAACAGATCAGAAGGCACAATCAAAGAAATTTTCAATCCAATGTCCACAGGAGAAATGGTTAAGGTGTTTTCTTAAGCTTCCAGAAGAAGCAATGTCTTAATTTGATAGATCAAGCTAGAACACAGGAAAGGGAAGGATAAGATGCAGTGTTAAGCCTGAGATAACAAGAAAGTTCTTCTATCTCATTAGAGCAGCCTCATTGGTTACTTTCTTTTGTTAACTCTAAACGGAATGGTGGACAGTCACTGACATTTGGACTGCCTAAGTTGATTCAAACTATGGGGAAAGCATAAGAATGAGACAAAGTACAATGAAACAAACAAAATAAAGCTTGAAAAAATATGAGTTGGATCAATCATAATTTTTCTGGCTTATGCCTTCGCAAGCTAAAAAGTTCCCTTATACCTTTATTATGTGCATCATACAGATAGAATTCACAGAAAATATACATTGATTTCAAAAAATTTGAACCCAACAATGAGTAGACTGACTGTGAACTGCTTGTTACAGATATACACAGATACATGGAGTACCTTTTTCAGTTATGAACGCACAATATCCTTTGCAATAATTGTCATAGTTTCATTTAGCAAACACCTCACTTTGTTTTGTTTTCCTAGATATGTTACATTTGTCCAACAGATTTTGCATCATTTACAGAAATTCATCTCTATCGACATTTGCATCTAATAGTTCAGTTATCATAAATGGCATCATTTATTTTGCTTCTCAACTTGGGCACCATAAAACACTAGTAGATACACATGACAAATTCTCCTCTATTAAGTGAGACTTAATAATCAAAATGATGTTATATAGCAAGACAATATGTGACCAGGCTTAGGGTAGATATTGAAATTTGATCTTTAACAAATTTGATGCAGCAAGACACAGATTTCAACCAAATTAAAAGGGCACTCCAAATTTGTTCAGATGACAAAGACCATTAGTTCAGAAAAAAGCTTTTCTTTTAATACGTTAAACCCCACTCCCCTAAATCCTTGTACCTACAAGCCGAACAGTGACCATTTTCCCACATTTGCTTTCTTGGTAACTCAAACCGAAACGTTACATTTGGAAGTGGACGGTCCTTAACACTAGGCTATCCCTCCCTTATCAGTCCAAAAATTAGATTATATATGGCAAAACAGCTAATTTCCATTTACCTTGCGATGTTAAGCACGCTTAAGAGAGGCAATGATAAATAACTTGAAGATGGAAAGGGTGGAATTATTGACTCAGAATTTGCTGCAAGTAATGGTTCAAGCCAATGACGCCCCCACATCCTTGCAACATCAAGAGGAAGCCACCTGAAAGAATCCATATATCTGTTTAGTGACGTCTGAAAACCTACAGCTGTGACAGTTAAATCCAGAAGAAACTTCTGATAAGATTACCCATTGCAGTTCAATGTCAATCGACTGGCACCTCTTGCAAGAAGGATCTGCAGCAACACAAAGTAGATACTCATTTAGAAACTAGCTAGGATAAAAAAAATTTGCATATTTGTCTTCTGGCAATCAAAATTATTAGATAGCAGCGGGAAAAGACGAGTTAACCAATCACCTGACAGCATTTTAGATTTCCTCCACAGGCAGCATAATGCAAAGGAGTGCTTCCAGCTCCTAGAGAATGATTTATTTGAAAAAAAATGTCAACTAACAATCAGGTAATTTCCAAAAACGTCTAATTGTGCATCGAGCGAGCATATACCAATCAGATCCATGGATGACCCATAGTGAAATGTCACAGCTGATACATTTGCATTAAAATCAAGCAGGAGCTGGACACAATCAAAATACCCATTCAATGCAGCCATATGAAGAGCAGTAATGCCACCATCCGCAGCTTTATTTACAAATCTTGAAAGTGCACTGCAATGAAATGAAGCAAATACCACAATTAGCCAAGAAAATGAAGCTTACCAGATACAACTTTCCAATATCTTTCCAAGAAGAATCCAAACCCTCAAAGTCAAAGAACTACACTTCATAACTCAAGCATGGATAAATATCAGCTCAATTTTCTTAACCAATTCTCTTATCAAAACCTAGATAGCCATCTGCTGAGAAAACACGGAGCTAACAAATGAAGCACCCACGAGGGCCTCTCCTTTTACAAGAGCATATGTTTTACACTACCATATCAATCATTTGCATTTAACCCTCAATCAATGCCATAACGGGAAAACCAGTGATTTCATTAGCACCTATAAATCTTCATACATAATTTGTCTATCTGTACAATACAACATGAATCCAGATGACAAGAACGAAGATGACTAGATGCAAACAGATCACCAACCTTTGCTCATGCTTGGTTTTTGAATTTGAATTGTCACCCCTGTCGGCATTCGTTTGAGCATTTATAGAATCAAAAGGGGCACTAGGAACAAAATCAGTCACCACAAGTCTAATGCATCTAACATGTCCATTCACTGCTGCAAAATGGAGAGCTGTCCTTCCACTAAGATAGTCTGCCCTGGTAACCTGAAAGAAAGTTTCAAGATTCAAAAGGGGAAAATGAGGCAACCATTAAAAATACAGTAACTCTTAACGAACAGCAAAGCACAAGGCTGTGCAAGCTCTACTAGCAAGTAAAACCCCGTGAGGCGAAAAAATCAAAGGGAAGGATAAAGGAAGCTCACATTGCATCTAAAAAGAAGAAGGGTTTGAACAACTTCCCAGTGGCCATATCGACATGCCTGCATCAGTGCCGTCTTCAAAAAAAAAAACTCAACCATCAGATTCAACATATATCCATCAATTCATTTGCTAATTGAAAGAAAACTCTTGTAACTTTTTTTTAATTAAAAAAAAAACCAAACTCAAAATGCCCCAAAATGCACTCCAACACTAAAATTAACAACAATCCAGCTCATAGAGCTGATCTCTCACTAACTACCCACCCATATCTAAATATCACTAAACAGTAATTAACAAGAAAAAGGGTTAAAAAATAATCACCTACCTGATATCCATCAATTCATTTGCTAATTGAAAGAAAACTCTTAACTTTTTCTTTAATAAAAAAAAACTCAAAATGCCCCAAAATACACTCCAACACTAAAATTAACAACAATCCAGCTCATAGATCTGATCTCTCACTAACTACCCACCCATATCTAAATATAACTAAACAGTAATTAGCAAGAAAAAAGGTTAATTGAAAGAAAACTTTTCACCTTCTTTTTAACAAAAGAAAACCCAAACTCAAAATGCCCCAAAATGCACTCCAACACCAAAATTAACAAAAAATCCAGCTCATAAAAAGGGCAGCCCGGTGCACTAAGCTCCTGCATTTTTGCAAGAGACTGTTTCCAAAGTTCTATGAGAGATCAGCTCTATCACTAACTACCTATATCGTAATATCACTAAACAGTACTAATAATCAAGAAAAAGGGTAAAAAAAGCAGGTACCTGGCCACAGTAATTTCTAGAATTGACATCAGCACCATTCTCAAGCAACAATGCCACAATCTGAAAATTGTTCAACAAAAATCAAGAACCATATCAACAACAACAACAACATAACCAAGTGTAGTCCCAAAATCAAGAACCATATCATACAAGGCAAACTAGAGATTAAAAAAAAAAAACAAAGAGGGAAAGGGAAAATTACCTCGTTATGACCCTTAGCAGCAGCAAAGTGAAGAGGGGAATTAAGGCCACCAAAAGTAGAGTATTTAGAAAGGCATGGATTACAATCAAGTAACATCTTTGCTTCCACATAATCACCGTCTCTCGCCGCCGATACCAACCGTTCACCGGACGCCGAGCACCCAAAAGAATTACCCATTTTTACTAGGAAAAATCCAAGCTTTGTGTGTCTGTATATATATAAATGTTTTTTTAGATATATATGTGAAGTCAAGATTTGTAGAAATGTCAGTATGGTGATGTGCAAATTTTGACTGAGAGAATATGTTTTATACTGGAAAGATTTTACTATTAAAATTTTGGGGGTTGGATTATTATGTGATACGTAAATTGGGGTTCTGGGGGAAAATTAGGTCAACTGTCGTTAAACAAAATTTGAAAAAGAAAATGATATGTAATGAAAAGGGGACGAGTTTGACCATTTTTTGCTCTATAGTTATTTTTTTGAATTTTAATTTGTATAATTCATAGTGTATATACTATTTTTAATTAAATCATATAAAGTTTTTCTTTAATTTGATTTCTCACTCAATATTCGATATCCGAATTAAGACTCCGATTAATTCAAATTTTTGTTACGTAAGATTTAAGTGGAAACACTTTCAACAGCCTGTTTTTTCATGTCCAAAGCTCGAATAGAGACATCTGGTTAAGGATCGAGAGATTTTATCTATTCTACAAAAACGTTTACTGGTCACATAAATTATTACTCCCCTCCATCTCAAATTATCTTTCGTGATTTTAAAAAATTATTATCTCAAATTATTTGTCATTTGAAAGTTTAAGAAAAACTAATTATTTTTTCCTATTTTATCCTTAGTAATTATTGTTGTTGAAGACTACAAAATCTTAACAGAATAAATATTTAATGAAGAATGATTATATTTTAAGATATAAAAATTAAAAATTCCTTTTAATTAATATTGTTTAAGGGGTAGTAAAAAAGAAACACGATAGATAATTTGAGACGTGGGAGTATAAATAAATTTAAATTTATGAATCCCAAGAAAATTAAGTAAAATTGTTTAAATTCCATTGATGTGTAAAAGTATTTTTAAAAAAATATTTTCCTGTATATAAATTAGATTCTTTTCTTTCTTTTGACTACGAATTATTTCATTTCATCAGATAAAAATAAGGTAAAACACATCTATATTCAAAATGATAATATATGGCAATAATTGCAAGAGTGATTTTTACATTCCACCTAGTAATTGATTTGTGTTTGAATAACTGTATTTCTTAAAATGCGGTGATTATTTTTCTAATAACATTTCTATTTGATTTCTAAGATTGATCTGTACAAAGTTTGCTAAAATATTTGGATAAGAGGAGGACGGACGGTGGATTATTTGAAAAAAAAGAAGATAAAATAAAAGATATTTGTGGAATTTGCAAGTCAGGAATTTGGAAAGAAGTAAGCGCTGCATCAATTAAAGGAAAATAGAATAAAATAAGGACCAATGACAAAAAAAATATGAAAAATTTTGTTGGTTACTTGGAGAATAGAAAGTGGGGTTGCACTTGTAGCCAATGTCAAGGCAACTTTTACCACCATGGCACCATCTCTTTAATTTATTTCTATGTGTTTGTCTTGTCTTGGTCCTTGCAAGTGGAGTAGTATTTTATTTAGTTAAAATGTATTTTTAATTGGCAAATAGCCACTTTTTGAATGACTAATCAAGTTTCAATATTTCGAAACTAATTAAAATTTAGTTAATCTTTAATGTGAAATAACTATTTGGATGATGATATCCCTAGATTAAAATACAAAATCATTGAAATTTTGACATAACTTGAAATACAAGAATTTAGGAAAATATTTTTGGAGTTAAAACGGACATGGTTCAAAAGTCCAAGAAAAAATCATGGAATTCCTATTTGTAACAGTTGAAACTCCATAACATTGCTCTTGGGTTCAAACGAGATATCATGGATTAAATTATCTGTATAGGGCAAAATTCGTATAAGATAGTTGTACGAATTATGATGTGACACGTGGACCATGATGCTGAGTCAGACCCACGTCAGATTACAGTGCTATTGGTTTGGTACGCATGGTACCTAGAGCGACACAAGCAAAGCCGGTATCGGTAGTAAAGAAGGCTAAGAGTCATTTGCATCGTAACACATGACCGTTACTAAAGTCGGTCATACGACTTCCAAAAGCCTTTTAATGGCATTTATTGAGAGATTGATTGTCCAATTATTACAACATTTATTCTCCTGTATTTATGAGGGCATATTTCGGTAGGTGGTGTACCCATGTAGCTCATGTATAAATAGGACATTTCATTCCATTGTAACCCATCTTATTCTAGCAATTACAAAATACTTATGTTATTCTCTTGATTTCTTTGCTTTCATACAAGTTAACATCACTTTGCCCAAAAGCTGTCATAAGACTCAGGCTAAGTTTTACTTTATTTTGTCTTGTTACTATTCATTTTTGGTATAATTCATCTACGATTCCTAACTAACATGTCACTTGAGATCCACGTACCCTTGACCACATATATAAATTCAATTGCATCATTTTATGGGTAAATAGTTTGGTGCCCATCGTGGGTCCTGGACAATTGTGGTGTCACAAGTGACCCCTCTACTAATCTAATTTTTTCTTTAAGTCTTATTATTTGTTTAGATCGGACAGATGACAGGAATAGATAACATCATAGACAACACTAGCAATCCGGGGTCGGATGGTTTGACAAGAGGAACCACAACACCCAGAGACCCAACGCATACGAACGGAGTCACTTTCGAAGACGGTTGACATTCCCACTAACAAAACACCCGAAGAAGTCATACAGAATCTTCGGGTGCAGAATGCTGCAATGAGTGAAAAGTTGGAGCTTTGAAGTGGTTTCAAGAGGAGTTCATGTCCAAAAATACAAGCATCACTCCAATATGAGGACCGGTTCCCCCACCAAATACACAAGGCAGACCAGTGATGATCAAGGCAAATCTGAAAATGATGGTCCAGAGAGCGGAGTCCCTGAAACCTCGTTCTAGGAAAAGGTCCTGAAAATACATAAAGGATATGACTAGCAAAGTTGATACCAATGCAGAGAAGGCAGAAAAAATTACCCAGGAGTTCCGGCACCAATTCAGTCAAATACGGGGGGCTTCTCCCGTGGTAGATGGCCAAGAAGTATATTCAATTAGCATATAAGCCAGAGGCTGCGCCCGAATTGATCCCCAAAAGGTTTAAAATGCCTTTTGTGGCCAAGTATGATGGAACTACTGACCGATATGAGTATATCATGGCCTATACTATGGTCGTGAAAGGAAACAATCTAAGAGAACACGAAATAGAATTAGTTCTGATCAAGAAGTTTGTTGAAACACTCGCTAAGAGAGATCTGACATGGTATTCACAACTCCCTGAGCATTCTATTGGTTCTTTCGCCTAATTCGTTGACTTGTTCATAAAAGCTCGTGTGGAAGCTCAGAAGGTGAAAACACGCAATGCGAATATCTTTCGCATTGCACAAAGAGAAACAGAACTCCTTAGAGACTTCGTTAGTCGATTCTAGAAGGAACGGATGCTACTACCCGCAGTCCCGAATGAATGGGCTACAGAGGTCTTCACAAAGGGTTTGAATCCTTCAAGTTCTGATGCTTCACGAAAGCTCAAAGAATATCTCTTGGAATTACAGGCTACAACTTGGGAAGATGTGCACAACCGGTATGAGTCCAAGATCTGCATTGAGAAAGATATGCTTGGAACTAAAGCGGGGAACATCTTTGTGAAGGCAGAAAAAGGAAATTCCTTAAAAATTTGTTATCAATCTTATCCTCCCACCGGAAAGCAAAGAGGCGGACAGGGTTTCTGCTCTTTTGATAAATCAAATAACAAAGGAGGCTTCGGGTGAATAATCAAGGATTGATGAATTTCGAGAAAAGTAATTCATTTAAGGGTGCCGAGTATCCGAAATTATCCGAGTACAATTTCAATAACGATGAAGAACAGATGGTGGCGATGTTAAGAACTCATCCGGCATCTCAACCACCGAAATCACGGGCATAAAACTATGAATTGCATGCATTTACGAGAAGAGGTGGCAGGAATGTTAATGAGGGGCCACCTCCGGGAATATTTGAGTGAGAGAGCTCCAAACAACTATGAGTTGGGACTAAGGGTGGCCAACGGGCCGGGATGAGTCTGGGTGGGTTTGGCGGGATCGGGTCGGGGTGGGACGGGGGTCGGGGCGGGATCGGGACAGGCGGGGCGGGATTTTTTTTTTTGTGCACTTAATTTAAAAAATAACATATATAAACAACTCAATAATTGAACAAGATAGTGTAATAAAAACATCCCAAGGCTATTTTTGTGCCTCTTATATAATTTAATAGACATATGATTTTTTTTTATAATACAAATACAATTGTCAAAATTGCAACTTTGTGGTGTTTTTCAAAAGTTGCAAATTACATAGTAAAACTGCAATTAAAAAAATTACATTTTGAAAAAAACTTTTTCTAGTTTCTTGATAATTTCCTGTGGTTCTTCGGTTGGAATTGGTATTTGTTGGTCAAATTGCTCCACGTCGCTTTCACCACTTTCGGATAAGATTTCGTTGTAGTTTTCATCTTCTTTGTTGATCTCCGGTTGACCGCACCTTCTCCGCTCCGCTCGTATCCAATCTCTGAATAATACTGCAATCTCCAAGATCTCTCCGGCTAATGAGTGTCTATGCTCTCCTATTTGATATTTGCCGGCAGAAAAAGCGCTTTCAGACGCCGTTGATGACGCTTGAATGTTCAAAACATCTTGGGCCATCATTGAAAGTGTCGGAAAGGTCTTCTCATTCCCCCTCTAGTATTTCAGCAAGTCTTCACGTCCTTCTTCATTGAGAACTGCTTGATACGGTACAGAACCCTGCAAAACAAAAATATCAAACTCGCTAATTTGGTTAGTAGCGTTACGGTCGCACATTCTATTTCTGAGGCTTTCAATACTAGCCGCAAAAACAGCATGTCTTTTATGAGGTTGTGTTGAAGAAGAAGAAGAAGAAGAAGAAGGCATGGAAGCCGGTAGGTTGCTAGCACTTTTTTGTTGGTAAAACATATATACTTTTTTGCATTCGTCTTCTACGCTAGACAACACATCTTCTTTAGTTTGTTCAATGGGTGGTGGGTGATTTAGATTTTTGGGACTTGGAGGTGGTAGTACTGCTATACAATCATAAATAGTTTCAATAAGTGATGTAGTACCGTCTATTTTAATAGTCGGATGTGGGAATAGGAATAAAATATTTTTTAATAGTTGTCTTATAAGCTGGTTTATCCATATATCCATTAAGCAGTAAAAATATTAGAGCTATATAAAACAACATAGTTGAAATAGTAGGATAATATATACCGAAAAATTCGTTTGTTGCTTGAAAAAAATTTCTCTAGAAATACAATAAGTTCGGAAATTTTCCCCAATCGCTATCTACAACCATATCAGCTGGACTTTGATTATGAGAGTTAAAAAATAAAGTTACAGGTGTTTTATAGTCATAAGCAACAAGTAGTTGCTCGTATAAAGAATTTCACCTAGTGGGTACTTCTTCTAGAATTTTTCTATAAGGTAGTTGACAATCGTGACAAGTGTTTTTATAATTTTTTTCGTTGTATTCTATTATTTTTTAAAATAAAGTTTATAGCAAATTGTATTTTACTAAGAATGTCTTCAAAAAGTGATAGACCATCCTTTACAACTAAGTTATATATATGACACACACATTTTATATGAAAATGATCTGAAAAAGATGGAGTTAAACTATTTTTTTAAATTGTAATAGCATAATTGTTAGAAGAAGTATTATCTAATGTAATATTCATAATTTTATCAGTTATTCCGTAATAATCGCACACTCGATAAATATTTTCTGTAATAAAAGTACTAGTGTGCCTATCATCTATATATCTATACGCTAAGATACGTTTTTGCATAGACCATTTATAATCTATTCAATGACAGGTTACCGTTAAATAATCATGGCCGTTAGTACTATGGCCTATATCAGAAGTGATAGCCACTTTGCCATTAAAATGATATAATGAATAACATAAATACTGTTGATATTTATGTGCAATTTAAATACATCTCTCTTAACAGTTGATCTAGGAAAACCGTTAAAAGTAGGATTATACATTTCTCTAATGTAATGAATAAAACCAGGAGATGAAGGAAATGAAAAAGGCAAACCCTCCACAACAACTAATTTTGTTATTGCTTCCCTATCTCTATATTTATTGTAATTAGGGCCTACAATTCCCCCCGTCGTGGGGTTAATTTGACCCTGTACTTGGTCCAGGATAGTATGTGAACCTTGTCCCGATGGAGTGGGCGTTTGTGCACTCGGTTTTGAAGCCTCGTATTGGGCATACTTAGCTGGATGAGCCCTTGCTACGTGTCTCATTAAACCCCCATCCTACCATGACCTTTTCCAGTTTTAAATTTTAAAACATATTTACAAATTTTACATCTAGCTACTTGATTCTCTATGTCCCTATCAAAAATGTCTATGCATCTTATTTTAATGGTCGTTTTGCTGGACCTCGTCTCATACTAGGAGGAATATGATGCATTTCAGTTGAAGGTGCACTAGTGGGTGTGTTGTCATCTACATTAGTGGGTGCATCATCTAGATCGTCGTCTAAATTAAAGTCTTGTTGAGTTCCAGAAAATAGCTCCTCGTCTAAATCTAATGGTATTGTAGGAAAATGTTTAGTATCAACAAAATCATCCTGTGTAGGAATAGGATTCTGTCTAGAAATAGGATGACTAGAAGAAGTACCATTGCCCTTATTGCCTCTACTATAAGAAGTTTGGCCCTTACCCGTAAGCATACATTTAAATCCTTTCATTATAATTATACTAATAAATAATTAAAGTAAATAAAATTAAGAGCGCTAAATAAAATAAATAGACAATAATAATTTAATGAAGGAACGAATGTACCAAACGCCGACGTGTAATCGAGAGGTTGAAAATTGAAACTTTGCTCGATGGAAGATCCTCAAGCTAGTTGCCAACTTCACTCCCAAATGAATAAATAAAATTCAATATTTAGTAGACAATGTAGACTTATAGAGAGATTGTAGGAAGATTTGTGAGAAAGATGAAAAGAAAATGAGGTATTTATAGTTGGGAAATTGGGTTAAAGTGTAAATATAATAACTTATGGGTTAAAATAAATATTAAGGGGGTAGGGAGGTTGGGGAGGCCAAAAATGGCCGTTGCACAACGGCCTAAATGTAAAATGGTCATTGGTGCAACGGTTATTTGTGCAAAGAGGGAGTTTAGGGCGGGATCGGGATCGGGTCGGGCCTGGCAGGACTAGGGCGGGCCGGGACCATGTATCGTCCCAGTTCGAGTCCCGATACCGTAATTTTTTTTTTAAAATGTCGGGGACAGGGCGGTGTCGGGCCGTCCCGGCCCACTGGCCAACCTTAGTTGGGACCGCCTACAGAAGGTAAGCCTAATTCAGTTGTTCCACCCCATGTTATAAATATGATATATAGTGGATCAATGATTTCTGCCACATCTTTCACAGCGGCTAAAAAGACAAAAATTTATGTGACCCGAGAAAAGTGGTTATGGGATATACCTGATGAACATACTCTCATGTTCACTGAAGAAGACATTGCCAGTGTAATTTTCCCCCACAATGATGCATTAGTAATCACGGTGCCTATCGAATGCTTCTAGGTGAAAAGAGTTTTAATTGATTCCGGTACCTCAGCTAACATAATTAGGCTAAAGGTTGTGGAAGAAATGAATATGGTGGACAAGATAGTTCCGGCTGCCAGAACACTTTTAGGTTTCAACATGTCAAGTGAGACCATAAATAGGGAAGTGGACCTGTTGGTGGACGCAATGGGGGTTATTAAGATGATAAAATTATACGTTCTTGATGGGGATATAAGGTACAATGCAATATTCAGGAGACCGTGGATACATGACATGAAGGTGATCCCATCAACATTACATCAATTGGTGAAATTTCCTACACCAGAAGGAATTCAACAAATTCGAGGTGAACAACCCGCTGCCAGGGAGATGTACGCCATAGTTGAACCAGAGGTGGAAGCAGGCCCTAAATAGCAATTATAGGAAGTGGAGCCGGTACCAGAAGAAGTTTACCAGGTTCCGCCGGTAGAATCAGTATCAGCCTATACATATGAGGAGTTTGCAGATCGGTATCAAGTATCCAAATACATTCAGGTACCAGATAAATCAGATGCCACCAAATCCACTATAGAGGAGTTGGATCAGATACTACTACATCCGAAAACCCCTAATCGGAAGGTATACCTAGGCACTGAATTAACCCCGAAACTTCAAAATTTCATTCTTAAATATCCTATGTCTAACATTAATTGCTTTACTTGGTCTCATGAAGATATGACAAGCATTCCTCCAGAAGTCACAACTCATAAGTTAGGCTTGGATCTCAGTTTCCCTCTAGTATGATAGAAAAAATGGCTGATAGCCAAACTCCGCAACAGGGTTGTTAAAGAAGAGATAACTAGACTACTCAATATAGGATCAATCCAGGAGGTAAAATACCTGGACTGATTAGCAAACGTAGTTGTAGTACCTAAAAAGAGAAATAAATTTAGAATGTGTATTGATTACAAAGATTTAAATAAGGCATGTCCTAAATACTCGTTCCCGCTACCGAACATTAATCAAATAATCAATGTTATGGCCAGGCATGAGATAATGAGTTTTCTCGATGTGTATTTCGGGTATAACCAAATAAGGATGCACCCGAAAAACCAATAAAGACATTTTTAACTACTTTCAGTACTTATTGTTACAACGTTATGTCTTTTGGAATAAAAATATCGGTGTTATATATCAAAGGTTAGTAAATAAAATGTTTGAAAAGCAAATAGGTAAAACAATGGAAGTATATATAGATTATATGCTTGTTAAGAGTTTTCGTGCAGAAGACCATTTAAGTCATTTGCAGTAACCCTTCGAGTTATTGAGAAAGTACAATATGAAGCTAAATCCTGAGAAGTGTGCCTTCGGGGTTGGCTTCGGTAATTCTTGGGTTTCTTGGTTTCCCAAAGGGGGATCGAGATAAATCCTGATAAAATAAGGCTATAGAAGATATACCAAATGCTAGAAGATGTTAAAGCAGCGCAACGATTAACCAGTCGTGTAGCGGCCTTAAGCAGATTCATATTTCGGTCCTCGAAAAAATGTCATAGTTTCTCTCACTTTTAAAGAAGAAGAACAACTTTGTATGAAACACTCGAGTGGTAGCAGGCCTTAAGGGATTTGAAGACGTACTTATCTAGTCCTTCGCTCATGTCAAAGCCAAAGGACGAAGAGCAACTACTTGTATACTTGGCAGTCTCGGAGGTAGCGATAAGTGTAGTACTAGTTTGGGAGGAAAAAGGTACACAATTTCTTATTTATTACATAAGTAGAGTACTGTCAGGGGTCGAGACACGATACTCATTACTTGAAAGATTGGCTTTCGCCTTAGTAATGTCGTCGCGAAAGCTTCGACCTTATTTTCAATGCCACCAAATTGCTGTAGTAACAACTTTTTCTCTAAAAATGTGTTGCATAAGCTCGAACTATTCGGGCGCTTGGCTAAATGGGCGGTAGAATTAAGTGAATTTGATTATGAATACAGACCCTAGACTGCAATAAAATCGCAGGTCCTTGCAGACTTTATGGCCGATTTTAGTCCAGAAGTAACCCCACATGCGGAAAAGGAGGATATCCTAGTCTCGGGGATTGCCCTCGGGGTCTGGACACTTTTTAAAGATTGTGCCTCCAACGTCAAGGGGACCAGCTTGGGTCTTGTATTGCAATACTCCCACCAATGAAGTTTTGAGACAAGCAATGCATAGTGTTCCACTAACTAACAATGAAACAGAGTATGGGGCTTTGATTGTAGGTTTAGAACTAGCTTGAGGGCAAGGTTCGTAAATCATCGAAGTTAAATGTGACTCGTTGCTGGTAGTAAATCAAGTCGACAGAGTGTTCGGAGCCAAAGAGGAGAGTATGTCGAGATACTTTGAAAGGCTTTGAAGTTGTTGTCCCGTTTCCAAGAATGGATGATGGTACATATTCCCTTTGGAGGAAAACATAGATGCACTTACAAATTTAGGTTCAAATACGGAGGTCGAGGGTTCTAAAATCGAGTCGGTTATTCAGTTGTTGCATTCGACACTAGATCCCATTGGATATGATGAAATAAATTCAACCAACCTAACATGGGACTGGAGAAATGAATTCTTGGATTATCTCATGAACGGTAAGCTCCCGATGACCCAAAGGCATCCAGAGCTCTGAGGACTAAGGTTGTCCGATACTATGTCATAGACGGAAAGCTTTATCGTAGGTGTTTTTATGATTCTTTAGCCCGGTGCATAGGCCCCGATAAAGCAGATTACGTGATGAGAGAAGTCCATGAAGACATCTGTGAAAATCATATAGGAGCATAATCCTTAATGAGGAAGCTTATGAGGGCAGGTTACTAATAGCCCTTGATCGAGGAAGATACAAAAGCATTTGTGCACAAATGTGATAAATGTCAGTTCCATGCACAATTGTTACACCGACTGGGAAAAGAGTTGTATTCGGTTGTGTCATTAAGACCGTTTATGAAGTGGGGGATGGACATCGTCGGACCCTTGCCAGCTGCTGCAGGACAGGTATCTAAAATTATTTTTATGACTGATTATTTTTCTAAATGGGTTGAAGCTGCAACTTACGTAAAGATATGGGAGAAATAGGTGAAGGATTTCATTTGGCAACACATTATTTATCGTTTTGGCATCTCTAAGGAGATAGCTTGTGACAATGACCAGAATTTTATTGGAGGCAATGTCACAAATTTCCTTGACAAGTTGAATATCAAACATATCACCTCTACTCCCTATCATCTCAGTGCAAATGGAAAAACATAGTCAATAAACAAGACTATAATTCAGAATTTGAAGAAGAAATTAGAAGCTGCAAAAGGAAACAGACCGTTCAAACTACTAGAGATTTTATGGGCGTATCGAACCACGACAAAAATGAGTATCGGATAAACTCTTTTTTCCATTATCTATGGTGCAGAGGCTTTGATCCCAGTAGAAGTCGTAACCCCCAGCTTGAGTTACCTTCGGGCTGAAGAGGAATTAAATGCAGAATCAATGTCCTTACACCTGGATTTGCTTGGGGAGCGTCGGGATTTAACATACGTCCTAGTGGTAGCCCTAAAGCAAATAATGGAGCGTTACTACAACCGATGCACAAATCTTTAACACTTCAAACTCAGGGACTTGGTGTTCTGGAGAGTCAATCAAAGTACCCGGGAGCGTAATGCCGGAAAGCTAGGAGCAAACTGGGAAGGACCATACACTTTGGCTAGTATCACCGGTAAAAGAACTTATCAGCTAGCAGACCAACAAGGAAATATACTTCCTAACAATTGAAATGTAAGTCACTTGAAGAAGTACTATGTGTAGTAGGTCAAAATATGTGATGCACTCTTTTTCTCTTCGACCGATTTTTGCCCCAATTGGGTTTTTCCGGCAAGGTTTTTAATGAGGCAACACCAAGATATAAGCATGTTGTTGATTTTTCTACCGAAAAAGTCTATCTAGTATCCAAGTGTTCATAATATGAAGTCTCAGATACTGGAGGGCCATACACTCGGAATGGAGTGAGGATTTTGAAATTTTAAACGCTTCTAAAGAGTGTTGACATTGGGGACTTCCCAGATTCTAGGGACTGCCTGAATATTCAACATATATGTAACCGGACTGATTACACTAGATGGCAGCCGAATTACTCTTGCAATTGTATTCACATTTGTAAGTTGAGGGAATCAATAAAAAATTCCTTTTATGATAAATAAATCTTTGTCATCGCGAGCATAAAACGTACGTTGTTATATTAGATATATCAAAAATTTCGTGCCATAATGAATAGGAGACGTACTTTTCTACAACACCATTAAAAATAAGGACAATCTTTTGTTAAAACCTTAACAAAAAAGTTAAGGCTCCGGATACAAGAAGTATCTGGGGTTTTAAGGTATTCCCAAGTTAAGTCTGGAACTGACTATGGAGGCCATAAGAGGCCTCGGTTAAAGATAAAGAAAAAACTCATCTTTGGAATTTAATTAAGGTTATTGGAAAGCTTGTAAAGTTCAAGGCTTAACCTGTTATGATAATATGAACCTAAAAATAAGGTTCCGATTGATTAAGCAAAGTAAAATAGTTTGAAACTAATGCTTGCTTATGAAAGTAAATAAACAATAAAAACTTGAAGCTAAATTACAAAAAGGAAATTCATTCATATTTTTCCAGACTGAAGCTAGTTTGGATACAAAGGATACTAACCGAGCCCAAAAGTGACCCGATAATAAAACAAAGCATTGAAATAAAAACCCACTCGAAAGGTTATGTCATGTCCATTCCATGGTCCGCCGGGAGTGTTCCTGGTGGTGTTCTTGGTGCTTCTAACAAATTCTAAGAAGTAGGGGCTGAATGAGGTTGGTCTGAGGCTGATGCACCGAGTACATTATCAGAGGCAGAAGGAATATGCTCTGGGGAGCCAAGAGCTTTGGCATCCGGGAAGACTTCATCATCTTCGCCCCCCCGGATGAAGCACTGTCTTCTACCATGGGTAGGCAGCCATCGGGGCTGTCAACAGAGGCCATCTCTAACTGTTGCGCCTTAATAATCTCCTCGTTAATGTTTATAAGCCCGATCTTCATTGCCTCCAAAATCTTATAGCGCATCATGTAGCCATTTTTTTATCATCACCAGAGTATACTTGTCAATGATGGCATGGACTTCTTCCTCCATAGCTCGAACATCTTGAGTAATTTCGGTGCTAGTAACATGAAGGAGTTTGTTGGCTCGGGTAAATTCAGCAATCTCTTCCCGTTGTCTCTTATTCTGAGCAGTTGAAGTAGAAAGACGGGACCTCAAGAACTCGGTCTCTTTCTTCAAAGCTTATATCTTTGTTTCTTTAATCTGGAGACATTCAGAGAAGGTGGCCACATCAGCCTCGAGACCATAGAGGCGCATTGTCAGATCTGACATAGTGTCCGATGCCTCATTCCATTTTTTCTGCCAATGGTCCGTGTAAAGTAGTCAGCCTATAGGCCTTTTTCTATTCCTCCAGATGCTTAAGTTTGCCACACAGTTCGTCAACTTTGGCAAGTTTCACATCTGCCACTGTCAGCCGATAAATGACGTTGTCACTTTCAGTCTATAGGGCAACTTTTTCTTTGATCATACATTAGATCCCCTCATAGTAGAGGAAGTTGGTGTGGAAAATGGGCATAATTATCAGAGGAGATTATGTAGAGACAAACAAAGCATGAACAAATAAAAAAATAATGGTACCTTCACTACAACATGCATCCCCTCATTGATAACACATTCAGAGGATACTCGGCGATCATTTCTTTTGTCCTTATCTGAGGCCACATGCTTTATATAGTTAGATATTCCAACAGGCTTGGAAAAAATATGGCAGTTAGCAGGGAGTTGGAAGGCTAAGGTTCGAAACTCTGCACGTTATGCTACCGAGGTAAAGTACTAATCTACCAATTCATCCCTGCACGAAGAAGAAACTCGGTATAGGGAAGATGAAATTTCATGATCATCTTCTTAAATCATGATAGGCATGATCGGAGATCTGAGATCTTCAGCAATCGATGGTAGAGAAGCGGTGGTTGGCACATGCAGGGGTTGATGAGCAACCGTGCTTATTAGGGAAAAGAGGCGGAGGTGTAACCGGCACCATGGCTAACAACTTCCATTTCTGCAAAAAGTAGGGGCAATTCATTCCTTCTTCTTTCTAAAAGTTATTCTTCCTTGAGACCTTCATCATCTAAGTCCACCACAGGGAGAGAACCAACCATTAATTCAACATTGCCGTGAACGTTGGGAGGAGTATGGTAGGAGTGATCTAATATTTTCTTCTTCAAATGTTTTTATCCCGTCCGGGGGCTACCGGAGGATTCACCTCATAGCTTTTTCCGTTCATAGGCCTTTTGAATCATGATAGCAGACGCATCCAGATCTGTAATTTCCTCTTCAGAAGGAGTTGTGCATGTTAGTTTGTAAAGACCTAGCAAAAAAGAAGAATGATTCCGTTGAAAGGATAAAAGACAAGTATAAGCATCCGAAAATAAGAATTACAGTGTATACCATGGTTGCAGGGTACCTAGTTATTCTTCAAGGAATATTGTTTCCACGCCTGGAGTTACGGGGTGGACACATTGTGGATCTTCTAAAACCAGGTCCCAAGGTCGTCTATGTTCGCAGTCTCCCATATAGTGGTTGAAGGAAAGAATTTAGCCCGGTTAGAAGTAAAGTGGATTGCTTAGGGAAAAGATATCATAAAATCAAACTTACGGTGGTGGTTCGGGCTCTGGGATAGGGAGACTGTCAAGAGGAAGGAGATTGGCGGTCTGAATGATAACATATCTTTCCTTCCAACCCCAATCACGATCATCATCGAGACTGGCAAGAATGGTCTTGCTTCCTCGGCGATGCAGATTGATAACTCCATCATGGAAATTGTGCGGAGAGTAAAGACGAATCCGGTGGTCCAACGTAAAGTCGACTTGGGTTCCCGAGCAAAATGCCAGAGGCACGCGACCGCCCTCCAGATCTGAGGGCCCACCTAAGCTATGCATACTTTGTACCGACATCAAAATTCTAGAATGACATCATCAATCTCATCCCAGAGTTTCATGGGAAAATGGTAAGTATAAACATAAGAATACCCTTCTTTTTAAGAGGTGATCCTTTCCTCGCTAGTGGGAATTATGACTTCAATCATTTCCCAGCCTCAATCGGTATTCACCATTGGTAGAATATCGGTGGTGATTCGAGTTTTGTAATCATCGGCGGGGGTATTTCTACCATCGGATAGGACCTTAGAAGTTGTCTTTTCTAATAGATCGTGGGTGAAATACCATGTCTTTGGTAAAAGAGAAGAAACCGAAGGATTTTGGTTGGAAGAGGTCTCTACTTGAGAGCTACGATTTCTCTTGTGAGAAGAAGTATTGCTGCGTTTGGAAGGGTTGGACGTGTTTGTGAGGGAGATATCAATCATAAGGTCGAAGATGCTTTTGTAAAAACAAGGGATGAAAGGGTAAATCCTCATATTGGTAGAATATATATAAGTGAAGATGTGGTGATGCCCTTTGAAAGAAGGATGTGTCGAATGCCAATCGGTAGCAGCGCGTTCTTGCCAGAGCGGGTGTGATTGGATGGTACACCTCATCATTACTCTGCAGTCTTCTGTTAATCGAAGGAAGTCGGAAGGTTGTCTTCGTTTCATCAAGGTGACAATGGGACCATCAAAATGCGTGGACAAAATTCTTCCAGGTTTCCCGTCAAAGTACATAGTGTCGATTGGTTGTTAATTCGAATCCACTTCTCGGTTGCACAAGAGTGACAACCGAAAAGTGCAGGGACTATCTGTAGAGGGAAAAAATTGTATAAGACAGTTGTACGAATTATGGTGTGACACATGGAGCGTGATGTTGAATCATACTCACGTCATATTATAGAGCTATTGGTTTGGTACACATGGTACCGGGAGAGACACAAGCAAGGCTGGTATCGGTAATAAAGAAGGCTAAGAGCCATTTGCATCGTACGACTTTCAAAAATCTTTTATTGGAATTTATTGAGAGATTGATTGTCCATTTATTACAACATTTATTCTCCTGTATTTATGAGGGCATATTTCATGGGTTGTGTACCCGTGTAGCTCATGTATAAATAGGACATTTCATTCTATTGTAACTCATCTGATTCTAGCAATTACAAAATACTTATTGTTATTCTCTTAATTTATGTGCTTTCATACAAGTTAACACCACTTTGTCCAGAAGCTGTCATAAGGCTCAAGCTAAGTTTTACTTTATTTTGTCTTGTTACTATTCATTTTCAGTATAATTCATCTAAGATTCCTATCTAGCGTGTCACTTGAAATACACGTATCCTTGACCATGTATACAAATTCAACTGTACCGTTTTACGGGTAAACATTATCCATTTCACATTATTTTATGTATCTGTTTTACTCATGATAGATATTTTAAAATATATATTTTATCATTATTTCACTCAAGATACATATTTCAGTTTTCATAAAAAACTTTTAGAGTTTTAACCTCTAAAAGTTCAAACTTCATGAATTGTTCCTTTCGCGCGAGTTTGAACAAATTTATAAGTATATAGCATGGGTTGTTCGAACTCCAGAATACATTATGAGTTTCAGTTCATGAAATTGCCCTTGAGTTCAAACGAGATATTATAAGTAGAAATAATTAATTTTGAACTTATTCTCGCCCCCAATTCTGTTCTCTGCCGTTTTATCGGCTGACCCTAGTGAGAGACAAATTAATTCCTTAACTTAAGCGATTTGAGCTATAAACGGAAATTCGATTTCCAGCAATGGGTTCTCCAACTACTCCATAAAGAGTTAGAACGGTGGTATGAGTAAATTAAGAGGTAAGAAACATGAATGCAACTGAGTACAGTAAAGTAAATGATAAATAAAGTAAAGGATAAAGATAGATAAAAATTGAGTTGTTTGATTGATTGGTTGTCTTTCTATATACAAAGAATGATCCTATTTATAGTACAAAAAAGGGAAAAAAATGTACAACGTGATCCCTCCATGTAAGCCATCAAGTAACCCACTAAGTTCAATGGCCGACTATGGGGGAGGTGGTCCCGATTTTCTCGCCCTCTACTCCTCTTGCTCGGATGATGGCCCTTTCTTTTAGCTGTTGTTGGCCGTTACCACTTCTAGGGGTCCGAAAACCCTTTTGACTTGGTCGTTGAGGCATCTGCATCTGAGTGGGTCTCAATCGTACCTCTAACTAACAACTCAACTAAGATGCCTTAGTAGCTGATGAAGTTCTTGTAGTCGAGGGCTAGATGTAAATTCGGCTCTGGAACAGTTCCGTTGTCACTGAATTCGGCTAAACACTTAAATTACTTTTGAGTATTAACAATTGCTCCCTACATTAACTCGAGTGTGGCTGTTGAGTTGATGTATCCGAAAGTAGCTGTCGTTTCAGTTTGACAACCGCACATGTCATTTCAATCATCTCATCTCCAGTGCATGCAATGATGATTACTTCTGAATTGGGTTTCCCCTTCAACCGTGGTGTCTTTATTACCATGAATCGGTTCTAATGTTTTCCAACCGTGCATTCGAAGAGGTAGCCCTAATTTCTGCCACGCATCGAGATCTACTTAGGAAGAGACATCTTTCCGAGAATTTTTCACTTGATCTTACAGTCATTTCCGATTTCTTCCCTTCTGCGTAAAAACTGTAATCTCGACCCTTTTCTTACTCGGATGCCATGGCTTTTTCTTTCTCTTCTCAGAAGATATATGGGACCACTCTAGCCGATAAAAACCTAACCGATGACTTGGTCCTTGTTGATGAACAGTTGGTTCTGGCTCCATATGGTAGGCCGAAATAAGGCAATTCTCTCTAGTTTCAGTACCTCAGCCCGATAAACCATGACTTTCTTTCTACTTCTGACTGGTTCACCGACGGCCGCTGTTCGGCTAACCTTCATACTTAGCCGACTAAGGTCGCTCATTATTCAGGTTGGTTGGACCGAGTGAAGTTGGTCACATAAGCCGAATGGAGGCGCATGGGTCCTTTTGATGTCGCCGCACTGTTAGAATTTAATCTCCGTTGTAACATCGGGCTCGGGTATGTGCTGTGCCTCTATTTTGTGCTTGGTTTACTTGGATGTGGAAATCCATATCCCACCCTTTAGCTTCAGCATTGCTCTCAGCATTCTTGAGCAAATTTAGAATAAATCCCACAGATTTGATGGGCCATTATCTTTGACCAGTTGGGATGTCATTTCTTCTATTAATCAGTGTGACCAACCTTACGACACAGGCGTGTGAAAGAAATGGCTTTCTCTGTATTTTGTGACCGGGCAGCCGATCTGTGGCTGTCATTTAGCCATACATCTCCCGTCGGAGGGAATTAGCTTATTTTGTGCGACTAGGCAGCTGGTCTGTGGCTGTCGTTTATTCATGGATGGCCCAAATCGAAGAATAGTACTTTTTTAGATACTTGCCATTTACATTCCTATCCATTTCTTCATTATGCATGTTTATTAGTCGATATGCGTTGTCGATGATCTGTTGGCTTACTACAAAAGGTCCTTCCCAATTCGGTGACCATTTGCTGAATTTACGATCTTTCATCCCAGTCGGCAAAACGGTTTTCCAAACTAAGTCTCCTTCGGCAAACCTCTTAGGCTTAACATGTTTGTTGTATGCTTTGGCCATTTTACGTTTACCGATTTTGATTTTCTCTAGGGCCATCAGTCGATCTTCATCTAGCTAGTCTAACTCCATTAGCATGGCCTATTGATACTCATCTAAACTTAAAGAGTTCTGCTTGGCCACCCGTAAGGATTTGACATTAATTTCCAACGACAACACTACATCTTGGCCATAGGTTAGCCGATAAGGTATCGTCCCAATAGTTGTAGATTTAGAATTCCTGATCGCCCAAATGGCTTCATCCAGGGTGAGATGCCACATTCCTGGTTTATCCTCCACTTTCTTACTAATTATGTTCACAATAAGTTTGTTAGATGCCCCGGCTTGCCCGTTCGCCTGTGCGTAATAAGGCGAAGATGTAATTATCTTGATACCGAACTTCTCAAAAAAGGCTTCCACCTTAGAACAAGTGAACATCATCCCTTGATTGATGGTAATCGTCTCAGGAATAACATATCTGTATATGATCTAGTGTTGGATAAACTGAATGATGTCTGTCTGATGGACCATCTTCATCGACTGAGCCTCCACCCATTTAGTGAAGTAATCGGTAGCCACGTTAATAAAATTATGGCCTTTAGCCGATTGTGGGTTAATCTTGCCGATGAGGTCCATAGCCCATCCTCTGAAGAGCCAAGGTTTTACGACTGGGTACAGCAACTCGGCTGGTACCCGCTGGATTGGTCCATGTTTTTGACATTCTCTGTATCTTTTTGCATACTGGAAGCAGTCAGCTATGATAGTAGGCCAATAATAGTCGTGGCGGTAGATCATCCACTTCATCGCTGGCCCCGCTCTGTGTGATCCACATACTCCTTCATGGACCTCTCCCATAACCCTCAAGGCCTCTTCTTTGGCAATGCACTTGAGTAGTACTTCATTCACACTCATTTTATAGAGGTCATCGTCAATGAGTACATATTTCAAAGCTCTTCTTTTAACCTTTAGGTCCTTGTAACAGGAGGATCTTTTAGGTAGTCAATTAGTAACTACCTCCATTAGTCGATTTGATCAACGGCTAACACTTCGGCTGGTAATTCATCATGCTCTAGGGTGAGTAGAGACTCCCTAAAAACTGAAGCTTCATGTGCTAAGTCGTTAGCCTCAACATTCATGCCTCTGGGAACATAACTTAACGTGGATGATGCGAACCCACTAAGCAACCTGCTAGCCGTCCTGTGACGGGCCAGCAAATTTGGGTCTTTGCAGTCATATTCCCCGGCCAGCTATTTGATCACGAGCTGAGAGTCTCCTCGGATATCGACACACCTCGCCTTCATAGAAACTAGGAGTTTAAGTCTCATGATGAAAGCATTGTATTCGGCTTAGTTGTTTGTCAATTCAGTATCTAGCTGATAGGAAAACCTTCACGTTTTATCTATCAGATTTGTTATCGTGACTCCGCTCCAACTCCTTTCTAGGTTCTAGACCCATCAAAGGTTAGTACCCAAGGCACGACGTCTATACATGCAATAAGAGGAGCACATGGATCCTCCATGTCTACACAGGGGTGTTCTGCCAAGAAATTGACTACTGTTTGACCTTTGACAGCCCTGACTGGCCTATACTCGAGAGAAAATGCGGTAAGATTGATGGCCCATTTCATTAATCGACCTTGCAAGACAGGTCTATTTAGTAAGTACCGGACAATATCAACTTTGCACAAAATGTATATAACGTGAGGCATTAGATAATATTCGAGTTTTGTGCAAGCATAGAACAAAGACAGACAAAACTTCTCCAGAGGAGTATATCTAGTTTCAACATCGTTGAGCATTCAACTAAGCTAATAAACCGCTCTTTCAGTTCCATCATCGACCTTCTATGCTAGCAAACAACCGATAGATAATTCTGTAGTTGAAATATACAATTTCAACGACTTCTCTGGCACGGGAGACACCAGTACGGGGGAAGTAGCTAAGGCCTTTTCAATTTGATCAAAGGCCTCTTGCTGTTCCGGACCCCATACTAGCTCTTCTGACTCTTTAAGTCTGAGCAAAGGTGAGAAAGCCTTCATCTTGCCAGCCGAGTTAGATATGAACCTCCTTAAGAAATTGATCTTTCCCAATAAGCTTTGTAATTCCTTCTTTGTCTTGGGTGGTGCGGATCCCATTACTGCCTTGGATTTGTTACGATCTATCTCGATGCCTTTCTTGTGTACCAAAAAGCCAAGGAAGTTGCCAACCGATACTCCGAACATGCACTTGGCTGGATTCATTTTGAGATTATGAATCCTCATTCTTTTTAATGCTTGTTCAAGATTGGCTAAATGATCCTTAAAGTCCTTAGACTTACATCATAGATGTAAAACTCCATAGTTTTTTCGATCAAGTCATGGAAGATGGTGTTCATTGCCCTTTGATAAGTGGCACCAGCGTTTTTTAGACCAACCGACATAACTACCCACTCGTAAATGCCCAACGCTCCTGGACATCTGAAGGCGGTTTTGTGAATGTCGTCCTCGGCTACTGTTATATGATTATAGCCATAGTATCCATCCATGAAGGCCAATACACCATTAGCGGCTGCTGAGTCGACTAGCATATCGGCTATCAGCATGACTTACTCATTTTTAGGAGTGGCTAGATTTAGGTTCCTGTAATCAATACATACCCGAACCTTGCCATTCTTCTTCTTGACTGGTAGGATATTTGCCAACCATTCCACATACTTTGCCGTTCTAATAAACCCGACTTTCAGCAGTCATTCGATCTCGGCTTTGATTTGAGGCATCAACTGAGGGTGATACCTTTTGGGCGACTGTTTTTGGGGTTTGAAACCTTCCTTGATTGGCAATCTATGTACTACCAAAGTACGTGTCAGCCCCGACATCTCATGATAATCCCATGCGAAGCAGTCTTTATATTGTAGTAGAAGGGCCGTTATGCCTTGTTTGTCTTTTTCCTTCAGCAAACCACTAATATGTGTTAGACGAGGGATTTCTTCAGTTCCCAAGTTGATATCTTCTAAAGGATCCTAAGACTCAAAACTAGGCATAACCCTTCTTATGGGCGATTCAAGTTCCACCGGCAGCTCAACTTCATCGGCTGCAAGCGTTGATTCATTGTCGTGGTTCCCCATCTGCGATGCCTCAGCTATCCTTGCCTCAAAACTTAAGGCAATCAGTTGATGTCACAGGTCACGTATGATTTGGGTTTCCTCAACCATTTAAATCCTCCAAGGTAAGCCGTGGTTCGGCTAATTATTTTGTTCAAACCCTCGCAAGGTAAGATTGCAGGATTCCCAAGATCCTTATTCATACTGCTCCGTGAAAGCTATGGGAGCCACATAAGGTGAATACATGACAATAGCCAGACGTAGACCGTCTGGTGTCCGGACAGCCACTCCAATCAGCATTTGTATACGACACAAGTGTTGGCGTTGATGAAGGATATAAATGCAAGCCATAGTCAAGTGTACCCTGAATATACCGAATGATGCGTTTGAGCGCATTCATGTGCTCAACTCTGGGATCATGCATAAATAAAAACACCTGCTATACGGCATACGTAATATCTAGTCTCATGAATATAAGATACTGAAGGGCCCCGGCAAGACTGCGATAGCGGGTCGGATCCTCGTATGATGCACCGGCCGCAAAACCAAGCTTGGGCTTAGTATCAACTGGAGTGGAAGTGGACTTATAGGATGACATCCCAACCCTCTCAATGATCTCAGCTACATACTTCCTCTGGGATAAAAACAACCTACCTGCATGACGAGTGACAGCAATCCCCAAAAAATAACTCAAGGGCCCCAAGTCTTTCATAGCAAACTCAGAACTGAGCATTGTCATAATCGACTAGCGTAATGCATCGGAAGAGGCAGTCAAGATAATATCATACACATATAATATGATATAAGCCAAGGAAGAACCACGACGATATATGAACAAGGAATTATCCGACCTGCTATGAGTGAACGCAATAGTCGAAACATAGTCTGCAAACCTCTTATACCAGGCTCAGGGAGACTGCTTAAGCCCGTATAAGGACTTTTTCAACAAATAGACATGATGAGGATATTTGGGATCCCTAAACCCCAAAGGCTGATGCATATAGACTGTTTTCTTAAGATCACCATGTAAGAAAGCATTCTTCACATCTAACTGATGAATGTGCCATGCTTTCGAAAGAGCCAAGCTGAGCATAGTGCGAATGGTAGCCAGCTTGACCACCAGACTAAGCGTTTCCCCACAATCCACACCAACATGTTGAGTCTTACCATCACCCACAAGCCGAGCCTTATGCCTTGCAAAAGAACCGTCTGAATTGTCCTTATGAGCAAAAATCTACATAGACCTAATAATATTAATATCAGATGGACGGGGCACCAACTCCCACGTCTTATTATCAAAAAGAGCATTATATTCATCGGTCATAGCAATTTTTCAATTCGGGTCATTTAATGCAGACACATGATTACGGGGTAAGGGTGATTTAAGCAGATTAGAATTCAAATTAAAATGTCTCTTTGGTTTAAAAATATCCCGTTGACTACGAGTGACTGGTTTAGGACTCGGGGAGGAAGCGGGTGGATTTTGGGAAGTCTCGGGATTTGAGATGGACTGGCCAGCAGGCAGTGGGCCTGCTGGCCCAATCTGGGAATGGGAACTGGACCAGTGGCGAAACTGGACTGGGTCATTGGCCCAGTAACTGGACAGAACCCTGTAGCGAGTGACGGGGTGGTGGGGCCAGCGGGCAGTGGGCCCACTGGCAGATTTGAGGTGCGGGAGACGTCCGAAAACTGGTGAATAATATACGGGGTTATACCATCATTCAAAAAAATTATACAAACTAGGCACGGGAGTACTAACCGTAGCAAATGGAAATTGAGATTCATAAAAAATCACATGGTGGCTAATGATGATTTTATTAGAGGATAAATCAAAACATTTGTAACCATGATGATTGGACGGAAAACCCAAAAACACACACGGAGTAGACCGGGCCTGAAGTTTGTTAATTGTGGTGGATGGAAATAACGGATAATATAAGCACCCAAAGACCCGAAGATGTGAATACGAAGGAGTCTTATTATATAAAATTTAAAGGGGGGAGGAATATGTCAAGCCTTTGGAAAGAAGGATGTTAAGGAGATATGTAGCCATTTGTAGAGCATGATGCCAAAACGAAGGGGGTACGGAAGCATGAATCAATAAAGTGCGGACAATGTTATTAATGGTACGACTTTTGCGTCCGGCTTTCCCATTTTGTGAAGACGTATGAGGGCAAGAAAAATGAAAATTGATCCCATTGGTTGCACAAAATTCCCGAAACACCCCGTTGTCATATTCTTTGCCATTATCACATTGAATATTTTTTATTTCTCATTCGAATTGGGTTCTAATGAAAGCTCTAAATTTTAAGAAGATGGAAAAAACTTGAGATTTTTTCGCTATAAGAAAAGTCCATAAAAATTTAGAATAATCATTCAAAAAGAGAACATAATATCGATGATCCAAAGAACTAAGAACAGGAGACATCCATAAGTCGCTATGAATAATATCAAATGACATTAAAGTATGAGAATTAGATTCTACAAATGGCAACCTAACAATTTTTCCTAAAGAACAAGAATGACAATTCAGAGTACTACGCGTACCCTTACATGAAATAAAATTATTTTTTATCTAAGGAAGATAAAATAGACGACCCCGGATGACCTAGACGAGCATGCCACAAGGAAAGAGCAAGGGCTGCAAAAGTTGATGGCAAAGCTTGACTCGATAGACCGGAACATGGCGTGATAGGATAAAGATCTCCCCTACTATCACACTTCATGAGAGGACTCCCCGTCTTGAAATCCTTCACAAAGAAACAAAACGGATCAAATTCAATAGATACAGAATTGTTAGTAGTGAATTTACGGACATACACTAAATTTTAATCAATTTGGGGGCATGTAGGGTGTTTTTCAAGATAAGGAGTGGATGGGGGGAGACAAAGTTTTATGACCATAACTACGAATTGGAATAGAATTATCATTACCAACAATTATGCCACGAGGGTTGTTCAAATTGGAATAAGGAGAGAGAGTACCTGAATCGGATGTCATGTGGGTAGTGGCACTTGTGTCCATATACCAATTCGGGTCCGGTGAAGTCAAACCAAGTGTGTGCATCGCGGCCTCAATATCGGTCTGACTGGAGCCTGCTGCATGGTGGGCTTGTGGAGGCCAGAGCCCAAGTACCCCTGCGTGCCGCCCTGGCCCAGTGTTGCTTTGGGAATACCCACTGGCCCTGTTGGTATTGGGCCGAAGAGCCTGCTGGAAAGCCCACTGGAACTGGGCTGGACGGTGAAACTGGGTTGTTGGCCCACTGCCCACTGTTCCAGTTTCCCAAGGCTGGGACCAGTGGTTCAGTGGCCCATTGTATCCAGAATATTATCCTCCGCCACCGTTTCGGCCCCCTTTACCATTGTCAGGCCCGACGCGTTTGCCCCCACGATTTTTGCCGCCACCATGAGACCATTTTTTGTTCGAATTGTAACCAAAATTTGGAGGAGTAGTGGAAGATATCATCATGACCACGGGGCTAGCACTCGTAGCTGTCTTTTTAGCCAAGCCGGCTTCTTCCAAGGTAAGCATGGAGCGGGCCTGATAGAACTTTGGAAGAGGATTACTTTGACGAAGGAGAGTTCCAACGCCACTATAGGCCTCGGATAGGCCAGCAACCATCTGAAACGTTTGGGAAATTTTCCATGTTGACATGGGAAAAATCCTGTTCAAGAGTAACTGCTTTGGAATTTTGATTATCCTGGAATATGTCACGCAACCTATCCCACGCAGCCATCGTCGTAGCGTCTGGCCCAATAATCGTCTGCAATAGGTCGGTAGAGATAGTAGAATAAATCCACTGAAGGACGGTGGCATCAAGTGTGGTCCATAATTTTGGGTCATCCTCACGTTGAGGCACCTCCGTGTCATTATGAGCTGCGGGGATTATGTGATGGATGACTTGATGCGAATGAGCGTGAATTTTGAACAACTCGGCCCACGTCGCGTATTGGACGTTTTCTATTTCAAGAATTAGAGGGATATGATTCTTGATGTTAGAAACAACGAGGACAGGATGAAACATGTCCGTTGATGTAGACATAACGAAAGAACATGAAGTGATAGAGGGATGTGGAAGGGAAAATTTGGGAAGAGAGGAGGTACCGTCGGGCACGAAATCCGAGAAAGAGGGCTAGGAAATTGAGGTAGGTCGCCGGAAATTGGAGGAGGCCAACGGAAATTTTGGAGAGAGGAATAAAAAACCTAGACTTCTGATACCATGAAAGAAATAATCCCTTGATTATTTTCATTAATTGAAAGAGTATATATACAATTTACATATTTTCATAATAGGAGAATCCTATTCTACTCCTAAAACCTTATTCTATTTGGATATTAACTATACAATTATGGTAAGTATACAATACTATTTACACTCAAATACTACCTAAACTAATCTACACCATCCGAAACATTTCTATATACAAAGAATGATCATATTTATAGTACAAAAAAGGAAAAAAACTGTACAACGTGATCCCCCATGTCAGTCACCAATTAACCCACAAAGTTCAATGGCTAACTATGGGGGAGGTGGTGTCGATTTTTCGCCCTCTACTCCTCTTGTTCGGATAATGACCCTTTCTTTTAGCTGTTGTTGGTTGTTATCGCTTCTAGGGGTCCAAAAACCCTTTTGACTTGGTCGTTGAGGCGTCTGCATCTAAGTGGGTCCTAGTCGTACCTCTAACTAACAACTCGGCTAAGATGCCTTAGTAGCCGATGAAGTTCTTGTAGTCAAGGGCTAGGACTAAATTCGGCTCTGGAACAGTTCGATTGTCACTGAATTCGACTAAACACTTAAATTACTTTTGAATATTAACAGAACTATTTAAAGATATGTTATTATTATTTTATTCGTGATACCTTCAAACTCAATGAAAATTTCTAGTTTGAATTGATAAAAGTTAGTATTATAGGAATTGTTCTTAGAGTTTGTAACTTCAAGAACTTTTTGAACTTAACACTTGTGCTGAGTTCCACTTATCAAAATTTCAATGCTGGAGGTGCTTCGAGTTTCATCTAAAGATATTTTTATTCAAATTTTATTTTGCATTGAAAAATAGCTACTTTCAATTACATTTGAAAGGATGGCTAAACTTTAATTGTTCGCTCAAACACTAGCAATCTTATCTATTTTATTTTCTTATTTTTCCTTTTAATAAATCTTATAGGTAAACAAATTTAAATTAATCAAAACTTCAAAACAAATATTAAAACACCATTAGGAAACCTATAAAAATAGTTTATACAAGTAAATTGCAACGATATATAACGTGGTTTTTTCTATAACGTGTTTTTGGATAATCCGAATGGGTAGTCTATACCCGCAGATGTAGGATCTGTCTTTCTCGTGAGATTTGTTGTCTTTTCTCTATCTTTCTTGTGACTTCCGACTTTATATAATCTTTTGTTTATTCTTCTTGGCTTTTCGGTTTTTTTATTTCAATATTTTTATGCTCTCACTATAATAGTTTTCTTCTTCTTTTCAAACAACTTGGATTTGTTTCAGGGGCTGTGGTTTCCCTTTGCTGCTCTACATATTTTTTCTTTTAAAAAATAATTATATATACATATGGTCATATGGATACAGGGAAGTGACGGGAAATAGGATAGTGAAAATCGAACTCATACTTTTAAGAAATAAAAAAAATAAAGGGGTATGATATTGAATTTTTTTTTTTTTATGAAAAATAAGTGATTTTCTTATTTGTTTTATGATGTTTGGTAAGTAAATAAAAAATATTATTAAAAAAATATTGGAGGTTATATGAGGTGTGTTGGAGATTAGGAAGGAGTGGAGTTTTACTTATGAAATTAGTTTCCCTTGTTTTTATTAGATTTTTTTTTTAACAATTAAACATGAAAAATAAATTCTGTGGGATGACATTGCGTATGTTATTATTGTCGTAATTGTTGTAAACAAGATTTATTTTTAAAAATATTTTCTAGACATTATTTCCCTCCATATTAAACACACCCTAAATTCATACTTATTGTGTGAAAATTTTCCACTAACATAATAATTACTACATATAAACTACTTTTAAGTACCACATCTAAGAAAATTCGAATCAACTATTTTTGACTAATGGCCCCGGTTTACGCCAATAGAGAGGTTGGTAAGTTGTGATCAAGTGTTAAACGCGTTTAAGAAACATATAACTTTTATTTCCTTGTTTCATAATAAGTGATGTTTTAAGATTTTTATTTTGTTCAAAATAAGTGGTGATTTAGAATTTCAAAAAGAAATTAATCTTATTCTTCTAAAATTACCCTTATTTACATAATCAAGAATCATTAAATAGTTTTTCTTTTCTAGACATTAATTAGGAGTAAATTAGTAAAAACACTCGTAATTTTCTAGAAGTGAATAATTTCTTAAAAGACGCGTAAGCTAAAAACACTCATTATTATGAAACGGAAGGAATAATGACTAATATTGGAGTAATTAATAAGAAAAATTCTAGTCCACTCTCCACTGCCTAGTTTTACCCACCACTCTACTTTTCATGTTTGCTTTCAAACAAGAAAGAAAAGACATACTTTTGTAATTGGTTCCTGAGATGTGAAAACTGAAATATAGTATTTTCTGAAAAGAACCAAAATTGTGTTTTGGGTCTGTTTGGAAAGCCACCTGGTAATTGGAATTAGTGTAATTATTAGGATAGTAATTATTAATTACACAATCTAGCAATTATATAGTATTGTAATTATAACGATATGTTTATTTGTCATAACGTAATTACAGTGTAATTACAAACGTATTGTTTGGTTGCACAAATATAATTACACAATTAGTCTAATTTTAAAATAAAACTTAATTATTTAAAATTAATATTTGAAAAATATGTGCCTTTATAAATGATATTAAATGAGGTGTTTGAGATACATATTATTTCATGAAAATGTATTAATTAATAGTCATATATTTATAACTAATGTTGTAAAAAAATAATTGATATATATTATTCAAATCAATAATATTTTAATTTAATTCATTATAAAATTAAAAGCACATTTTGTGGATGAAGATCATGGATAGGATGTTTGACAAAAAGATTAATATTTACAAGTATAATGTCATAACATTCTTTAAATATTTGACCAAAAAAATAATCTATTAATTGCAAGTGAAAAATGAACAACATACAATGTGAAATAGAAGTCAATAGTACTAAAGCAAATAAATTGAAATCGAAAATATAACCTAAATTTAAATTCCAAAAAAAAGTTTAACATAATTCAAAAGAAAGGAAAAATATAAATCTATAACTTCATTCAACAACAAAATTCTACTTTAATAGCATAACTCATTAAAAACCAAGTTTGTTAATGACGCATTCTTCCTAATATTGGAGGTGTAGTTTCAAAAATTAGGTTAATAACGCAATATAAAATAAAAAATAAAAAATACGAGCAATTACATGGAATCACAAGAAGTAAAAGTTGTGAAATGAGAAAAAAGAAAGTGAAAGATAAATAATATAAAAATAAAAATATATTTTAAAAATAAATAGAAAAAAGAAATTAAAATAAATAAAATTAAAATGGAAAGAAATCAAAATTAAAAAAAAGTTAAAAAGTAACTATGTAATTACATGATGTAATTACACCTAATTCTCAACTCTCCCCCTCCCCTTGAGAATTGAAGAGTGTAATTACACCCAATTTTCACCTAACTAAGTAATTACTTGGCTAAACAAACAGGTCAAACTGTATAATTACACTCAATTACACTCAAATCTAATTTTCATGTGTCCTTCCAAACATGCCTTAGGATTTCTTAATTGATTTTGTGGAATATAATACTGTAAGTTATGACATATGGAATTTGCCTAGATACACGTTATATGTTTGCATACATATGCCAACAATTTTGTTCTTTGAAATTTTTAATTCTTACATTTAAAAATCAAATTCTTATAAATTATTTTGAGAAACTTAAGAAGTACAAGTTAATATCGACATAATTGAAAGACAATAGATTAGTCAAATAGGTGATATCTATTTCTGATCACACAATTTACTAGATTTATTTTATAGAAGACCCCTATTAAGTATTAACTAGGACACTTATTTCTTTTCTTTCTATTTCTTTTAATAAATTTAGCATAATGAGAGGACTTGCAAAAGGTGTAACATGAAATCGTAGTAATAATTAAGAAAAAAAATAGGTGACGTGACTTTTCTTTTGCAAAATGGGCAATTCCACTTGTAAGTTCCATTACTTGAAAAGAGGTAGATATATTAATAGCTCAAAAAACAAGTTTACATATTTAGGTAAAACGAAATATATACTAGTTAAATATAATAAACCCAAGGCTACAAAATAAGTACCAAACATTTACAGAATTTAGAGTTGCAAACATATATAATGCTTGCAACTATATTTTTGCAGTTTAAAATATAGGCCCATTATTTCCACTAATATAAAAAATAAAAAATAAAAAATAAACATGTATGGTACGGTACTCCAGCAAAAAAGTTAACAGGAAATCCGCAAAAAGGAAGCGACAAAGGCTGAGGTTTCTTGCCAATTATTTACTTGGTTAATTTAGAGAAATCAAAAGATTAATAGGTAGGAAAACAAAGATTCAATCATGACTCAACCATTAACCAAGTATGATAGAGGTGGAATGGTAAATACTCTCTATCCTTAATTAGAGATTTTATATTTACTGATAGAATCACCTTTAATAAGAAACATTTTATTTTCATAGTGAAACTTTCAAGTACAAACATAAATTAATCAAATCCAATCCCAAAGGAGATATCGGTGTCCTTAATAATTAAAAATGTTGGGTTTGAGTCATTGACATACAATCATATTTGATAAGAAGCATTTTATTTCCAAATGAAGCTTTACAAATATAAATTAATCAAGCATAACCTCAAACCGGATATTGAATGGAAATAAGAAGAGTCAGCCAATAGGCATAGGCATATTTTATTGTAAACAGTCGAAAATGACTTTTTTTTTAATAAACTTTAATGTCTTTATATTCTTGCTCTACCTGCTTGTTTGGTATGAAAGTGAAAGCCACACTTCTTCATACTTCGTGAAATCTTAGGTAGCATTAACACAAAAAAATTAAATAGATCCGTAGTCCTTACTAATTATTAATTTAATTAGGACGGTAGATGAGGAGACGATCAACCTCACAAGTTGCTTCGTGGTATTAGAATTTTCCTAAATATGAATAATTAAGGTAATCCTATAGATTCAAAGATATGAGAACAATTTCTTTATTGACACTTGAATGTCAAAATTCATTATAAATCTCTCCAAATGAGAGATAGAGGGATTCAGTAATTTATATATATGAAAAAATTATCATTATGTTATTACACGGTACGATTTTTCAATAAAAGAAATTACTTAAACTCCTTCATAACATATAATTCCGCCCTTGGCCTGGACCTAGGACCGAGTTAATCTCTTCCGATTCAAGGAACTTGAGTATGGCGGATAGCAACGGATAGAAATCTGGAGAATTGTTTCTATCATTTGATTCGACTCTTTATTCACTTTAACATTCCTTCAACAAGAAAAAGGAATTTATATACATGTACATTCGAAGCAAAGACAAAATAAAAAGTTGGTATCAATTGTCTCTAAATCTTGGAATACAACATTGAAAATGTAGAATAAAGGGATTTAACCAAACAAAGAGGCCCTACAACATGCATGGTATAATACCGTTTTATTACAATATCATAGGATTCACACAATAACATAATATCAATGAAAGTCTCTCACACAATAAGTATATTCAATTTTCAATGTACTTTTATTTCTTCACCTTGTCTATTGAGTTAAAAGTTAAAACAGTCCAAAAATATTATTAATTTTGGACTAAGCCTATACAATTTTCCTCAAAAGGCCTCAAATTATACTATAAATATTTTTTTTACTTTTCATGTGGGACATTGTTCACACAACCAACAATCTCGCTCTTGAACGAAGTTTCACATGACACACTATTCATTGGCTAATTTGTATAGATTAACTATGTGTCATTCACAACATCTGAGTATTTATCGCCACTAAGAGATTTATATGGGGAGATATAAGAGAAAAATAGAAAGGGAAGAAAATGCTTTGCTATTAATATTGTAATAGATTGGATAAAAATGAGATAATAAAGCATACATATTATTGCCCCCTTATATAGGCTTACAAAATTATACTAAGTCTATTATGGTGTGATACTAGTCAAACATACACACCTAGCAATTATATTTGAACATCACTAGTCAAGCATACACACCTCATACACACCTAGCAACTTTCTTTGAACATGAATATATCTATATTCATGTATTCAATTTTGACAACCAAGTTTAGACTTTCAACAACCTCCCTTAAACTTGGAACTGATAACTCTGAGAATCAACTTCATTTTCTCAAATATATCGGTCTTCAATGGCTTCGTAAAGATATCCGCATCTTGGTCTTCAGATTTACAAAATTCAAGAATAATTTCTCCATCTTTTACTAGCTCTCGAATATAATGATATTTGATATAAATATGTTTACTCCTTCCATGAAAGATCGATTTTTTGTTGATTTATCACAAAAAAACTTAGTCGATCTTCCGTGCTCGTACCGTAACACGTTGAGCATACGACGCAACCATATAGCTTGACATGCTGCTGATGTTACTGCCATATATTATGCTTCATAATGCAACAACTTATTGCTTCTTGAAGACCACGAGAATACCCCTTCTCCAAGATAGAACACATACCCGAAAATGCTTTTTTGAGTTTCAACATCACCAACCCAATTACTATCTGTATATCCCACTAGGCTGAAATCATCAGAATAAGTGTGGAAAATACCATGATCTCGAGTACCGCTCACGTATCTAAGATCCGCTTCGCTGCTTGTAGATATGATTGTCAAGGTATTTTCATGAATCGACTTACTAACCCCACGTTATAAACTATATCTGGTCTAGTTGAAGTCAAGTATCGCAAGCTTCCAACAATACTTTTAAAATAAGTAGGGTTCACCGATTCACCTCTTTCTCATTTATTGAGTTCCAAACATTCAGCCATTGGAGTTCATATTGGTATAACATAATCCATTTGGAACTTCTTTAATATGTCATCGACATGTTTCTTTTGTGAAATAATTATGCCATCCTCACGTCATTACACTTTGATGCCTAAGAAATAAGACATCAACCCCATGTCTATCATTTCAAATTTGCGAGTCATTGCCTCCATGAATTCAGTAAATATTGCATTGTTATTTCCTGTAAATATCAAGTCATCGACATAAAGGCATACAATCATTTTATCACCATTAGTCTTTGACTTGACATAAAAGGTATGCTCGTGAGGGAATTTCTGAAATTCAGCCTTGATCATATAAGTGTCGATTCATGTGTACCAAGCCCGTAGTGCTTGTTTCAACCCGTACAACGGTTTATTCAATTTGTACACTTGATTTTCACATATATTTTAACAAAATCAGGTAGTTGGTAAACATACACCTCCTCCTCAAGTACGTCATTGAGAAACATAGACTTGGCACCCATTTGGTGAATCTTTCACCTATTAGAGTTGCGAGAGCTATTGTCATTCAGATCATATCTATCCGAGCTACTGTGAAAATACTTCAAAATAGTCAACTCCTGGATTTTGACTGTAGCCTTTGACTACCTTTCTTGCTTTGTAACAGTCCACCTGACCGTCAGATTTGTACTTCATCTTGTACACCCATTTTACATCGATTGACTTTTTACTTGCCAGTAAAGATGTTAGCTCCCAAGTATCATTTTTTTCAATTGAATGAATCTCCTCATTCATCGCTTGGATCCATCGTTCATCATTTTCAGCTTCTTCATATGATATGGGGTCACAATAAGCGAATAGACAAAAATTTACTATAGTTTCATCAGTAAGTTCTTCATTGTCTGATGTGACCACATAATCCTTCAAGCGTGTAGGCATCACATGTGTTCATCACGGACATCTTACTAGTGTTGGTGATGGAGATTATGTTGATTGAGCTAATGGATCAATAGGAATTGAATTATCACCTTAATGTATAAAACTTGCGAGTATTTCGATAACGACACCTTTTGATTTCTCTGCTAAGTTATCCCATGTCCACGATTCATCCTTGATGAATTGGACATCTTTACTCACAATCACCTCACATGTGGTTGGATTGTAAAGCTTATAGCCCTTTGTAACATCACTATAGTCAAGAAAGACACACTTTTGACTTTTATCATCTAGTTTCTTTCTTTGTTGATCCGATATTTTGGGATATCCAATACACCCAAATACTCACAAGTTTGATACATTCGGTTTGTTACCGCTTCATGCTTCATGTGGTGTTCTTCCCAAAATACTCTTAGTTGGGCATCTGTTCATAAGATATATAACACAAGCAACTGCTTTGGACAAAAATATTTTGGCATATTTTTAGCTTCAATATGCTATGACCCAAATTCTCTCTGTATTTTGGCCATCGCTTGAAAACTCCTCAAGCTTTCCGATTGAAGAATTGGAGGAAACATCCGATTCTTCGTCATTTGTACCTTTTCAATTGTACAATTGAATTTGTTTTGGATCATGCAAACACCATCTTTTATGAATATTTTGTGTCCCTTTTCTGAAAGTTGTCCAATACTCAACAAATTCCAGAAAAGACTAGGCACAAAATAAACATCTGCAATAGTAACATCGATTCCGTCTTTAGACAGAATTTTAATATTATATATTCCCATCACAGGAACTTTGGACTTGTTTCCAAAACTGATATCTCCATGTACTGATTTGTCAAGCTGAGAGAATAACTTCTTTCTCCCACTCATATGGTTGTTGCATCCAATATTCAAATACCATATGTTCGTACGTGTGTCATCTGGTCCGGTGTTGTTACAGGCCAGAACCATGTTTCCTTATCGTTAGCAACATTTTCCCTCTCACTTGGTTCACCCATTAGCTGGCTCTGACATTCATATTTGTAATGTCTGAACCATTTGTAACGATGACACTTGACATGCGACTTGTCATGTGTTTCTCTGTTATTTCCATCATTTCTAGAATTATTGATTTCATTGTTTGAGAAATTAATATTGCTACCTGCACCTCGATCGCGTCCTCTGTCGCATATCCAACGTGCACCATGTCCCCCACGATTTGATTGAACAAATCTACTCTGTAATGCCTACTACATGCTAGAGTTGCTGGATTTTTGGTTAATCCTTTGTTCGTGTGAACATAATTTACCCAATAACTGTTCAATAGTTATTTTTGAGGTATATTGACTCTCTTCAATTGCTGCTACAATATAGTCAAATTTTACGGCCAAAGACCGTAATATTTTTTTGACTATTCTTTGATCTTCGATTTTTTCACCATTTAACGTCATTTGGTTAACAACAGTTTGAATGCGATCAAAATATGTCGAGATTGATTCTGAGTCACTCATCGAGAGAGTTTCAAAACCTCTCCTCAATGTTTGTATCCATAGTCGGTTTACCCGCTCATCACCTTTGTAGGAGTTTCGCAAAATATCCCACGCCTCATGAGCCGTTTCCGCCATTGATGTTTTTTCAAACACCGTCTATCTATGGATTGAAAAAGCGCATATAAGGCTTTTTATCCTTCTTTTGAGTATCCACCAACAAATCTTTCTCATCCTTTTTCAATGTCTCAAATTATTTTGAGTCAGCTACTTCGGTGTAGCCCGTCTCCACCAAATTCCATAAATCTTGGGATCGAAAAAATACTTTTAATTGGACAGACCAACTATTGTAATTTTTCTCCACGATCTTTGGAAAATGTAAATTAATTGAACCATTTGCAGACATAATTAATTAAATTACAAGTTCAGATCAGTAGCTTCTGATACCACTTGTTAGAACACACAAGATTTATACGGTGGGATATAAGATAAAAATAGAGAGGGAAGAAAATGCTTTTCTATAAATATTGAAATAGATTGGATAAAAATGAGATAATAAAACATACATATTAATGCCCCTTATATAGGCTTACAAAATCATACTAAATATATTATGGTGTGATACTAGTCAAACATACACACCTAGCAACTATAATAGAATATTACTAGTCAAACATACACACTTCATACACTACTTTCTTTGAACATGACTATAGACATATTCATGTATTCAATTTTGGCAACCAAGTTTAGACTTTCAACACTAAGCTCACATTTTACTTCTTTGTGTGTATCGCCAAAGCTACGAGTAAAGGTAGTAAATTGGTCAGCAGATGGGAAAAAGTAGTTAGTCGGGCCTAACACCATCACTCTGTCATCTTCATACTCGTCTAGCCGAATTATTGACTCTAATACTAGTTGTTGGATTACAAAAATCCAAAGATGCTCTTAATGTGATACTATATTATCCATTTTAGGCCAAATTCGATTCACACGATTTTCCTCAAAAAGCTTCATACCATCAGGAGTATCCAACTGATAGAAACTAAGAGTCTACCAAACAGTATAGAGAACAAGATTCTCTATATGTTCCCTCAAGAATGATTGAAAGTAATTAACACACAATATTTATGTGGAAAGCTCCTTGCTCAAGTGATTAAAAACCATAACCTACCAAGTAGGATTTTCAACTTCACTAACTGAGCAACTTCAGATTACAACCTATTTCAACCTAGGAATTAAACTCTTAATCTCTCACCCCTTACAATACCTCTATTGTAAGCCCCTTTACAATATCTTTATTGCAAAGCTACAAACCTTGACTAACTCTAACCAAGAGTACAAACAAATAAAGGTTGAAATCTATCCTATCATGACACTTCTTAAAAGTAGTGTAGATTACAATAAAGAACAAAATGACAAAGACTCAAAACAAACTAAATGACATAGACATCTTTCGTTGTTGGGATCTGGTCCTTCAGTTTGTGTACAACTTTGTTGTTGATCACTTGGAGAAACTTGTGGTGGCAGTATTGCACAAGTGATTTTATGTTTTTCAAGTGATATGCAAAACCTTGTAACATGTTGTATATATATTGGAGAGCATGTGGGATGAGATAGGGACTACTCATCACATTGTTTGACCACCAACATGCTGCAGTAGTGCTGTTGTACTTCTGTAGTGAACAACGTACAATAAACAAATGAACGGATAGCAGACCAGGTCCTTATCTTGTTCCTCAAAAGTTTGGCAAATTATCAAAATATAAAATGATATAACTTATCAATTTCCCCTTTTTGATGATGACAAACTTAGAATTGATATTTCCCATAAGAACCAGGTTCCCACTTGTTCCTCCCTGTGGATCATACCTATCTTCCAAGAAAAACATGTTAAGCTTATCAGCAAAAATTGTATCCCCTTAACTTTCCCCTCAATCACAACAGACATATCATATCATATCCAATTCCCCCCTTTTGACATCATTGAAAAGAGCAATTAGTCTAGCAGAAGCAAAAAGAAGTTCAGTAACATTAATTCAGAGCCACTGGAGCAACACAACACGAGCAGAAACATGAACAAACAAGCTAGTAACAAAGCATGAAATAAAGTAATTTCCCAAAAGGATTAGCATTTAATAAAATTATAGTAGCCATAATAGTACAATGCATGATAAATAAAATTGTCATAAGTGCCAAGACCACTAGGAAATAAAACATGGATCACAAAAATGGGACTTAAAGGGGACGAAAGACCAGGTCTTAGAGACAGGGACTGAAAAGGCTGGAGGGGAAACTAAGGACCAGGGGCCAGTGCTTTTAGAAGCCTATACACTATTTCATTATTGGTGCGATGGTCCTAGAGCATCTAATCTCTAAGCTCATCGACCTTCTGTTGCAACTTTTCATTGTCAGCCCACAACCTCTCAATATCAGCTTTTGCAGCCTCCAAAGCATCACGCGAACCAAGTTATTGTGCCTTCTCTTCCAGTTGAACTCTGAGGAGAGCATTCTCAGCCTTAAGCTTTTGAATCTTAGTAGTTGCTATCTCTTGAGTCTCAATCGGAGTTGAAATGACAGAGTTGCTGCCCGCACCACCTTTCTTAGGCTTGGACTCACATTTTTCCAAAGTCGTCATGGTGAACATATGTTTCTTAGTGCCCATGGTAGCCTTTCCAGTTTTGACTTTGAAGTGCATAAGTACCTTGGTCAGGAAGAACCCATATGGAGGCCCATGTCGTCATTCCCTTGCATTCACCACTTTGATAATGTGATCAATCATGATGGCTGGTAAATTGATGGGTTTGAAGGTGGACAGAGCCTCAAGAAGGACTAGGTCTGCCACAGAGGCAACATAGCGACCTTCAGCTCTTAGCAGTAGCACCTTATTAACGAGGGCAAACACAAGCTAGTACTCTGCTTTAAGCTGCTTCTTGAAGAGACTTGCTCTTATAGCAGACTCCTCCCTCTTAGAAATCACACTCTTAAAGGCATCAGAGGCCTCTCCAACCATAGTCTCAATGTCGCGCTCTAAACCATAGCCTTAGCAGAACACGACACTCGGTGCCTGGATGCATGTGACCAAGCGAACCACATGGCTTGCTTGTCAACATGGGCATCACAACATATACTAACATGATAATGAAAATATGTAAATCATAATACTGAATATTATAGTCTGAAAATATAGTTGCGGAATAATCTGAGTAAATTATGATAAGTCTGAAAATATAATGCTAACTTAACTAACATGACATGATACTGGACTAGTCTATAAAATCTCTGACATGATTCTGAAAACTGTCTACCAGGACAAGGCCCTAGCATACCTCTACTAATGATTCATAATCATAAAATACTTAGACTGACACCCCGAATGAGATGGAGCTCATCAAACAGTTGAATTTGAAGTAATCCTACTGAGCAGATGTGTCTCCCTGAAACTCAACACCTACACCGTGAAGTGCATGCCCCATGAATAGGGACATTAGTACATTTAAATTGTATTGTATGTAAAGCAACTAAAAGAAATAACCAGACATAAGAAATAATATGAACATGAGTATAATATAACATATGTAAAATATGTAGACTGTATATCTGATATATATATATATATATATATATATATATATATATATATATATTTGCGGGGAGAGAAACAATCAAACCGACATGAACCACCACGCGTAAACATGGAGTTTGATCTCTACTCGATCAGCTATGCCATCTCGTACTTTACTGGAATACGAGACATGAACATGAACATGATGGAGCTAATAAATAATCTGAAGGTATCATCCTCTGGCGGAGCGACCCTTATCCTACGTTGGCATACATAGTTTCAGGCTATCTGAGCCTTCTCGGTAATCTGTGCAACTCCCAAATATGTAGTTGAAAATAGTGGCTTGAAAGCCCATAAATTTCATGAAATAGCTTGTAATCATAACTTGTAATTTCATGAATTTAACATGTAAAGAAATATATAATATAATTGTATAAATCATGAAAATATATATAACTTCGTGAAACTGAATAAATATAATCATAACTTGTAGTTAAGAACTCATGGAAAGTAATACATGGGTTCATGGATTATGGATAGGTTCATGATAATCATAACGACCAATCATGAATACAATTGATGAATAGTAATATAAACATGACATAATATTCATATAGTTAGGCTTATCATGATATTAGAATAAAACCCTAAATTATGGGATTTTCATGGTTTCATGGAAATGTGACATGGGGAAGAACATGGATATTCCCATACGTAGATAGAAGCTCTACATACCTGACTTGCTTTCAAACTTGTATTAAAAATCCTAACTTTGAAGAAGAACTCCAAATATTGCACCTTGAAACCTTAAATTGGATTTATCTTGAAAACCCTAGGTTAAGAGTAATGGAATTTACTTAGGAATTGATTATACTATGTTAGAATATCATGGAAATACGTGGAATAACTTACCTTGATGTAGGAGATGGTTGGGAAGAGAGAACCTTCATTCTAGGGCTTGGGAATATGAAAAACTGATTTTTAGAATCAAGTGTCGCATTTATACTATTTGCTGTCGGGGGATTTTGACGGTCTGAGTCTGGGCCGTCAAACTTTTGATGGTCCAGATTGACAGTCCATCGAATGTTTGACGGTATGTATAATCTGACTGTACCGTTATTTTCTGAAGATTTCCAGAGAGTGGTGAAATATGGAATTAAGAGACGGAGAAGATTGACGGGCCGTCAATAGTTTGACGGTTTGTAGAATTCACAACTTGACCGTCATTTTCAAAAGTGAAGATCGACAGTTCATTTGATGGACCATAAAACATTTTACGGTATGTACTTCTTGCCGTCAAATTTCCTCTGTAAAGCTAAAGTTGGTTTTCCAACGTAAACTCCTCGTTTTGGTTTCCTACACTCGTAGATCATGAACAAGGCTTAGTTTAAGGGTACGCGGTGTTATAATATCTTCCCCTTGGGATCATTCAACCTCGAATGATAGGTCATGGTTAGAAATGAGACTGGACATAACATGAGTACATGAATGTGAAGAAACATGACATGAAACATAGAAATTGAACTAGCATAATTACATGAAAATATGAATATGGGACATCAGGACTGAATACCTGAATGTGAAACATAAGACATGAATACGCAAAGGACATGACATAAATACTGAGGGTATTGACCTTGTTCGTTTTCTGCTTGCTCCTCGAATAAATGTGGATATCTGGACTTCATGTCTTCTTTGTCTTTCCATGTAGCCTCCTCAACACTCTGACTTCCCCACAACATTTTCACTAAGGCAACTTCCTTAGTTCTCAAATTTTGAATCTAACGATCCAAAATAGCCACAGGAATCTCCCCATAGGTCAAACCATCCTTAACTGAAATAGAATCAGTAGGAACAACCAATGACAGTTCTCCCACACACTTTCTTAACATGGACACATGAACCACCGGATAAATACCAACCAAGTCTTGTAGCAATTCAAGTTCATAGGCCACTTGGCTAACTCTTCTCAAAATTCTGTATGGTTCGATATATCTGGGACTGAGCTTCACTTTCTTCCCAAACCTCATGACACCTTTCATAGGTGATACTTTTAGAAATACCCAATCATCAACTTAAAACTCCAAGTCTCTACGCCTCACATCGGAATAAGATTTCTGGTGATTCTGAGCTGTTTTCAAATGCTCCTGAATTAACTTTACTTTCTCCAAAGCCTTATAGACCAATTCTGGCCCTAACAATTCTATTTCACCAACTTCGAACCAACCAATTGGTGATCTACACCTTCGCCCATACAGAGCTTCGAACGGTGCCATCTGAATACTAGTACGGTAACTGTTATTATAAGCAAATTCAATGAGAGGCAAGTGATCGTCCCAATTACCTTTAAAATCGAGAACACATGCCCTCAACATATCCTCAAGAGTCTGGATAGTATGCTCTGCCTGGCCATCTGTCAGAGGATGAAAAATTGTGCTGAGATTTACCTTGGTACCCAATCCTTTCTGAAATAACCTCCAAAAATATGTCATGAACTGAGCACTACAGTCTGAAATAATAGACATTAGTGTCCCATAAAGCCTGACAATTTCTCGGATATACAACTTAGCATAATCATCTGTTGAATCTGTGATCTTGACTGGCAAAAAGTGGGCTGATTTAGTCAGTCGATCCACAATCACCCAAATTGAATCAGGCCTCGAGCTGAGTGAGGTAGACCTATTATGAAGTCCATATTTATCATACCCCATTTCCAAATAGGAATATCAATGGTCTGAGCCAACCCACTAGGCCTTTGGTGTTTTGCTTTCACCTGTTGACGATTCAGACACTTGGCTACAAAATCAGCCACATTTCCCTTCATGTCGTTCCACCAATAAATTTCCTTAAGATCATGATACATCTTTGTGGAACCTGGGTAAATGAAATACTGGAATGGTGCGTTTCTGCTATGATTCACTCTCTGAATTTGTCTATGTCTGGAAAACATAACCTGCCTCGATACCTCAAAGTACCATCATCCCCCTCTTATTCAAAAGCCATAGTCTTATGCTTGTGAATCCCCTCTTTCAGATGCAATAGGTAGGGATCACTGAACTGTTTCTCCTTCACCTCAACCATTGAGGAGGATTCTGACTTGTTCTGAACAACACAACCATCTTCAGAGTCCATGAGTCGAACTCCTAGACTGGCTAGTCGATGAATCTCATTTATCATAGTTCTCTTACCTTTTTCAACATGAGCTAAATTTTTCATGGATTGTCGACTAAGAGCATCGGCTACCACATTCACCTTCCCTGGATGGTAGAGAACACCTACATTATAATTCTTTATAAATTAGAGCCATCTCCTCTGCCTGAGATTCAACTCCTACAGTTTGAGAATATACTGAAGGCTCTTGTGATCTGTGTAAATATCGATGTGAACTCCATACAAATAGTGATGCCATTTCTTGAGTGCAAAAATCAAGGCTGCCAATTCTAAGTCATGAGTCGGATAGTTCTTTTCATGAGGTTTAAGCTGTCTAGATGCATAAGCTATAACCTTACCATGTTGTATTAAAACACACCCAAAACCAATCCCAGAAGCATCACAATAGACAACAAACCCATTAATTCGCTCTGGCAATGTCAACACTAGAGCAAAAGTCAGTCTCATTTTCAATTATTCGAAACTACACTCACAGGCATCTGACCACTAAAATTTAACTTTCTTTTGAGTCAACCTGGTCAATGAAGCTGAGATAGAAGAAAAACCCACTATGAAGTGTCTATAATAGCCTACCAGACCCAAGAAACTCTGAATATCTGAGACAAAAGTGGGTCTGGGCCAATTCTTAACAGCGTTTATTTTATGAAAATCAACATGGACTCCTTCACCTGAAATCACATGGCCTAAGAATTCCATTGACTTAAGCCAAAATTCACACTTGGAAAATTTTGCATAAAGCTCGCAGTCCTTAAGTGTTCGCAACACTATTCTGAGATGTTCTGCATGATCTGCCTCACTACGGGAATAGACTAGAATATCATCAATGAAGACAATAATGAAAATATTGAGATAAGGCTTAAAGACCTTGTTCATAAGGTCCATGAAAGCAGCTGGGAATTTGTCAATCTGAACGACATGACACAAAATTCAAAATGACCATAACGAGTTTTGAAAGCAGTTTTCAGAATATCAAAATCTTTAACCTTAAGCTGATGTTACCCTGATCTGAGATCAATCTTAGAATAACAGTGAGCACCCTGAAGTTGGTCAAATAAATCATCAATTTCAGGGGGAGAGGATACTTGTTCTTAATTGTGACCTTGTTCAACCTGTCGATAGTCAACACACATTCGTAAAGACCCATCTTTCTTCGACTAAACAAAACTGGTGCACCCCAAGGTGAGACACTTGGTTTGATGAATCTCTTATCAAGAAGATCTTTCAACTGGCCTTTTAATTCTCGCAACTCTGCTGGAGCAATTCTGTATGGCGGAATAGATATCGACTTAGTGCCGAGAAGTAGATCAATTCCAAAGTCAATTTCCCTGTCGGGAGGAATTCCAGGAAGATCCTCAGGAAAGACTTCTGAAAACTCATTGACAACTGGTACGGATTGAAGAGTTGAGGTTTAGGTATCTGCATCCCTAAATCGAACTAGATGGTAAATATACCCCTTGGATATTATCTTTCTAGCTTTAAGATAGGAAATAAACCTACCCATGGGTGCTACTGCATGACCCTTCCATTCTATGACTGGTTCACCATAAAATTCGAAACTGACAATTTTGGTTATACAACCTAATATGGCATAACATGAAGACAACCAATCCATACCCATGATTACATCAAAGTCTACCATTTCTAACTCTACCAAATCAGCTATGGTAATGCGGTGATAGACTTTAACTGGACAACCCATATATACCCATCTTGCTATAACTGACTCACCGACTGGAGTGGACACTTCAAAAGGTCCATGCAACTTTTTTGGTTCTATCATAAATTTCTTAGCAATAAATGGAGTTACATATGACAGAGTAGATCTAGGGTCCATAAGAGCATAAACATCAAAAATGAATATGGTGAGTATACTTGTGACCACATCTGCACAGGCCTCTATATCTTGTCGGCCTGATAGTGCATACAAGTGGTTTGGACCTCCGACTGTGTTATCAAACTTAGTTGGACCACGCCCTGACTGGGCCTGAGAATTATGAGGAACTGTTGAATTTATGGACTGAGTTGCATTCCCTATTATACCCTGTCTCACTAATGGGAAATCTCGCTGAAAATGACCATGTTGGACACACCCAAAACAGACATCCATGCCCAAGCGATAGTCCCATAGGTGCCTCTTACCATACTTAGCACAAACCGGGTTCTTGAAAGAACTTTGACCCACACGGCCTATGAGTAGGAGCCGATGCTCGAAATTCTGCTTCATGTTATCATTCTTGAACTTTAGGGATGGGACACTAGCTGAAGATGGAGCAGGTCCTGATGACCTATTTTTTAAGAATTTTTTGCCTCCATCTCTCCCATGACTAAAGTGACCTGAAGACTTGGCTCTTTTGTTGAATTCCTTGTCTTTCTCCTTCTATAATATTTCCTCTTTCGTTAACCTGTTCTGATTACCCTATACGAAAGCAACCATCTTTGTAATAGTCATTTCCATGTTCTGAGCTATGATATTTATTGCATCGTACAAATGGGGATCAAGGCCAAATGTAAAATGCCTAACTCTGGCCCTCATGTCTTGGACCATATGTGGAGAATACTTTGCCAAATAGAAAAACTGAAGATAGTACTCCTGCACAGTCCTGCCATTCTGCCTGAGCTTTTCAAATTCTACAGCCTTAACATCTCTGACTTCTATTGGCAGAAAGTGCTCAATAAAGGCATCTGCAAAGTCATCCTAAGTCATTGAAGGCGCATACCATATGTTAGCAACATCCTATAACTCATACCATATGTTAGCAACATCCTATAACTGATAAGAAGTGGGTCTGGGCCAATTCTTAACAGCGTTTATTTTATGAAAATCAACATGGACTCCTTCACCTGAAATCACATGGCCTAAGAATTCCATTGACTTAAGCCAAAATTCACACTTGGAAAATTTTGCATAAAGCTCGCAGTCCTTAAGTGTTCGCAACACTATTCTGAGATGTTCTGCATGATCTGCCTCACTACGGGAATAGACTAGAATATCATCAATGAAGACAATAATGAAAATATTGAGATAAGGCTTAAAGACCTTGTTCATAAGGTCCATGAAAGCAGCTGGGAATTTGTCAATCTGAACGACATGACACAAAATTCAAAATGACCATAACGAGTTTTGAAAGCAGTTTTCAGAATATCAAAATCTTTAACCTTAAGCTGATGTTACCCTGATCTGAGATCAATCTTAGAATAACAGTGAGCACCCTGAAGTTGGTCAAATAAATCATCAATTCTGGGGAGAGGATACTTGTTCTTAATTGTGACCTTGTTCAACTGTCGATAGTCAACACACATTCGTAAAGACCCATCTTTCTTCTGACTAAACAAAACTGGTGCACCCCAAGGTGAGACACTTGGTTTGATGAATCTCTTATCAAGAAGATCTTTCAACTGGCCTTTTAATTCTCGCAACTCTGCTGGAGCAATTCTGTATGGCGGAATAGATATCGACTTAGTGCCGAGAAGTAGATCAATTCCAAAGTCAATTTCCCTGTCGGGAGGAATTCCAGGAAGATCCTCAGGAAAGACTTCTGAAAACTCATTGACAACTGGTACGGATTGAAGAGTTGAGGTTTAGGTATCTGCATCCCTAAATCGAACTAGATGGTAAATATACCCCTTGGATATTATCTTTCTAGCTTTAAGATAGGAAATAAACCTACCCATGGGTGCTACTGCATGACCCTTCCATTCTATTTGGTTCACCATAAAATTCGAAACTGACAATTTTGGTTATACAACCTAATATGGCATAACATGAAGACAACCAATCCATACCCATGATTACATCAAAGTCTACCATTTCTAACTCTACCAAATCAGCTATGGTAATGCGGTGATAGACTTTAACTGGACAACCCATATATACCCATCTTGCTATAACTGACTCACCGACTGGAGTGGACACTTCAAAAGGTCCATGCAACTTTTTTGGTTCTATCATAAATTTCTTAGCAATAAATGGAGTTACATATGACAGAGTAGATCTAGGGTCCATAAGAGCATAAACATCAAAAATGAATATGGTGAGTATACTTGTGACCACATCTGCACAGGCCTCTATATCTTGTCGGCCTGATAGTGCATACAAGTGGTTTGGACCTCCGACTGTGTTATCAAACTTAGTTGGACCACGCCCTGACTGGGCCTGAGAATTATGAGGAACTGTTGAATTTATGGACTGAGTTGCATTCCCTATTATACCCTGTCTCACTAATGGGAAATCTCGCTGAAAATGACCATGTTGGACACACCCAAAACAGACATCCATGCCCAAGCGATAGTCCCATAGGTGCCTCTTACCATACTTAGCACAAACTGGGTTACTGAAAGAACTTTGACCCACACTGGCCTATGAGTAGGAGCCTGATGCTCTGAAATTCTGCTTCATGTTATCATTCTTGAACTTTAGGGATGGGACACTAGCTGAAGATGGAGCAGGTCCTGATGACCTATTTTTTAAGAATTTTTTGCCTCCATCTCTCCCATGACTGAAGTGACCTGAAGACTTGGCTCTTTTGTTGAATTCCTTGTCTTTCTCCTTCTATAATATTTCCTCTTTCGTTAACCTGTTCTGATTACCCTATACGAAAGCAACCATCTTTGTAATAGTCATTTCCATGTTCTGAGCTATGATATTTATTGCATCGTACAAATGGGGATCAAGGCCAAATGTAAAATGCCTAACTCTGGCCCTCATGTCTTGGACCATATGTGGAGAATACTTTGCCAAATAGAAAAACTGAAGATAGTACTCCTGCACAGTCCTGCCATTCTGCCTGAGCTTTTCAAATTCTACAGCCTTAACATCTCTGACTTCTATTGGCAGAAAGTGCTCAATAAAGGCATCTGCAAAGTCATCCTAAGTCATTGAAGGCGCATACCATATGTTAGCAACATCCTATAACTCATACCATATGTTAGCAACATCCTATAACTGATAAGTTCCAAACTCTACCGCTTCTACCTCATTAACATGCATCATATGAAAGATTTTTTGAAGCCCATCAATTTAGTTCTGTGGATCTTCTTTTTTACAAAACCCTGTGAACACTGAAGGGTTCATGCGAAGAAACTCACGAGTCCTAAAACTGGATGACTCTCTATTCATCCCCGTACTTGGGGTTGTTCCCTAACATTGGGCTTGAGCAACCACAAGCTGGATAAGCAGCTGAATAGCTCCCCTAACATCAGAGTTCATAGTACCGGGTGGCGGAATTGGGATCTCTGCAGGCCCTGTGGTATCGGGTGGTGCTATACCCAAATTGGCTCCCTAAGCCTGAGCATTCTCCTCACGAGAAAAACTAGCAGCAACTCTTTTGTTGGTAGTCATTTTCCTTTTCATATGCATTTTCCAAAAATACGTAATACGCATAAGCTAGAAGGATGTCCTGAAGGTATAGCTCTAAATGCTTGATCTAGAGTATAAAGAAGTGAGACATTCCTAGATGTCTTGGTGGTCAACTATCTACATGTATGGGTCATACACACACATAAATATGACCCTACTGGACATGGTTTTATAGACTCCTAAGACACTTGAACCTAGGGCTCTGATACCAAGCTTTGTCATGCTCTGAACGATGGTCTGAGCGGAACACGACACTCGGTATCTAGCTGCATGTGACCGAGCGAACCACTGACTTGATTGTCAACATGGGCATCACAACATATACTAACATGAAAATGAAAACATGTAAATTATAATACTGAATATAATAGTATGAAAATATAATTGCAGAATCATCTGAGTAAAACATGATAAGTTTGAAAATATAATGCTGACTTAACTGACATGACATGATACTAGACTAGTCTATGAAACTCTTACATGAGTCTGAAAACTATCTACCAGGATAAGGTCCTAACATACCTCTACAAATGATGCATAATCATAAAATACTTAGACTAACACCCCGAATGTGATAGGGCTCTCCAAACAGATAAATCTGAAGCAATCGTACTTAGCAGTAGCCTTCCTGAAACTCAACACATGCACCGTGAAGTGTAGGCCCCATGCAAAGGTACGCTAGTATATTTGAATTATACTGTATGTAAAGCAACTGAAAGAAATAAGTAGGCACAAAAAATAATAGGGACATGAATTGAAACTGAAACATGAACATGAGTATAATATAACATGTGTAGAATATGTAGACTGTATATCTGTATATATATATATATGTGTGTGTGTGTGTATGGGGAGAGCAACAATCAAACTGACATGAACCACCACGTGTAAACGTGGAGTATGATCTCTACTCGGTCAGCTAAGCCATCTTGTACTTTGCCGAAGTACGAGACATGGACATGGACATGAACATGAACATGAGGTATTCAATAAATAATATGAAGGTATCATCCCTTATCCTACGTTGGCATACATAGTTTCAAGCTATCTAAGCCTTCTCGGTAATCTGTGCAAGTCCCAAAATATGTACTTGAAAATAGTGGCTTGAAAGCCCATGAATTTCATGAAATAGCTTGTAATCATAACTTGTACTTTCATGAATTTAACATGTAAAGAAAGATATAATATAACTTGTTTAAATCATAAAAACATATATAACTTCATGAAACTGAATAAATATGGTCATAACTTGTATTTAAGAACTCATGGAAAGTAAGGCATGGGTTCATGGATTATGGACAGGTTCATGACAATTATAACAATCAATCATGAATACAATTGATGAATAGTAATAGAAACATGACATAATATTCATATAGTTAGGGTTATCATGGTATTAGAACAAAACCCTAAGTTATGGGATTTTCATAGTTTCATGAAAACATAGCGTGGGGAAGAACATGGATATTCCCACATGTAGATAAAAACATAGCGTGGGGAAGAACATGGATATTCCCACATGTATATAGAAGCTCTACATACCTGACTTGCTTCCAAACTTGTATTAAAAATCCTGACTTTGAAGAAAAACTCCAAAGATTACACATTGAAACGTTAAATTGGGTTTATCTTGAAAATCCTAGGTTAAGAGTAATGAAATTTACTTAGGAATTTATACATGTTAGAATCGCATGGGAAAACATGGAAAAGACTTACCTTGATGTAGGAGATGGTTGGGAAGCGAGAACTTTCATTATAGGGCTTAGGAATACGAAAAACTTATTTTTAGAATCAAGTGTCGTATTTATAATGTTTGTTGTCGGGGGATTTTGACGGTCCATTCGACGGTCCGTCGAATGTTTGACGGACTGAGTTTGGGCCGTCAAAATTTTGGCGGTCCGTATAATCTGACTGTATCGTCATTTTCTGAAAATTTCCAAAGAGTGGTGAAATTTGGAATTAAGAGACGGAGAAGATTGACGGGTCGTCAATAGTTTGACGGTCCATAGAATTCACAACTTGACCGTCATTTTTAAAAGTGAAGATCGATAGTTCATTTGATGGATCGTAAAACATTTTACGGTCCGTACTTCTTGCCATCAAATTTCTTCTGCAGAGCTGAACCTGGTTTTCCAACGTAAACTCCTCATTTTGGTTTTCTACACTCGTGGATCGTAAACAAGGCTTAGTTTAAGGGTACAAGGTATTACACGTAATCCCATCAGTCGGGACCTCCAAAATTTCTCCAAGCTTTGACTCATCTAACTCAAGGTTAGTCCCATTTACTGTGGTAACTAGAGTGTAATCATATGTGTAGCAGAGGTTTGCATAAAACTCAACCACTTCTGCCTCATAAACACTTGGTACTGGTGGGACAAAGATATGACCCCATTTCTGGAAGACAACGATCTCCAACAATTCTTTGATGCCAAGCTTGTCAGCAATTTCAATTTTAAACACCCTTCCCAGAAGCACTTTTTGACTCCTCAACGTCTCATTTCTTTCCTTCTCAGTCTGAGCAGCACTTTTCCCATCATTTTATTTCTTTGAGGAATCAGGTTCCTCAACTAGTGCTACTTTTCCTCTTTTTTGAGGGATGAGATCGAGTTGCACGCTTCTCTTTGCCAGACTTGTCACTCTCATCATCGTTCACAGTCTGATTCACTCTTTTTTTTTCCTTGAATTTTTCTTTTCCACTTCCTCTCCATCATCATCGTCATTTATCTCAATATCTGCATCAACAAAGATATCCTTATTAATCAGCCTGGTTGTCCCTTATTGATTTCTAGTTGTTTTAGTACCTTTTTCTTTGCTTGCCCTTAAAGCAGAATCTAAAACAACCTTTGCAGCCCTTTTACTCTGTCTGGTTCTAGGTGTTGTTTGAGAAAAGTTTCTTCTAACAGTAGGCATAGCCGTCTCATTTGGCTTTTCGACAACAACAGTCTTCTACGCCTAAAACACAATAGCGTGTCATCCTCATCAGACTCAGCAGAAGGGCCAGTAGGACCAGGTTCTTTCTAAGGTGATAATTCTCTTCTAATGACGCAGGAATAGTGGACACTGGTTCAGGACTAACAACCAAATCCAAATTAACCTTGGAAAAACCTGGTGTCTCATCCCATATAGGAGATATCTTGAGTGTTGATGACTTAGACTATCCCTGGACTGAGGGACCAGGTCCTTCATTCATGTCTCCTGCTAACTACACAGACCCAAAACCCAACCCACCAACAACTCTCTCACTATTTTTCATGGCTTGCAAGGTCTCAGCCAATATTTCAAAATCAGCCATAATCTCAGTCTCACTATGCAAGATATTTGACATACCCTTACCCGCTTCAGAAATAGATCTATCCAACTCTATAGATGACTCATCTACCCCTTTACCACTATCATATGGAAGAGGACTACATTTTTATGCCGACGCATCTTCCACATTGTCCTTATTGACGTTCTCGTCCCGTTCAACCGCAACCTTACTCCCATGCAAAATATCATAGACCAGGTTTTCATTTCCCTGATCTTGTACCCCTATTTCTTCAATCGGTTGACTAGTGACCTTCGTGTCCTTATCATTTTCTCTAGTTCCTTCGTGTTTTGAAAGAACTTTGACACAAATATGGTTTTCCACTACCAACAGAGTTTTGTTTTTCAATTGGGCTAGAAATCGAGGACAAATGGACTAATTTTCTAAGGTTTTTCTTTTACGAGTTATAGGAGGACCAAAAATGGGGGATTTTGTGGATGTGACAGTGGGGTTTGGATTGGTGGCGATTGGAAGTTTTGTGGGTGAAGTAGAAGGGATAGATTCAAATGGTGTTGATATTTTGGAGGGTGATGGAATGAGATTTGTTTCAGCAATGTTAGAAGTGTTTGATTCTTGGTTAGACATAGTGAATTTGGGTTTGGAAATGAAACGTAGAAGGTTGAGAGAACTGGCTTGTGTGTGAGAGAAAGAGAAAGAGTAAAGTAGGAGTTATCGATTTAAGTGAGGAGAGATAAATGAGTGAAGGGTATTTAAGAGGGGATTCTAACAATTAGATTGGGTTGTGGGTTAAGCGATTGAGTCGGTTTAGAGAAGGTGTACCGTTTGGGAAAAAGAATTTGAATTTAAGGAGGGAATAATTTTAATGACTTGGCACCTTAACAATTTCAAATTTATACAAGTACTGAAGATACTACTGACCTGAGTCACAGGGACCAGGTCCCTTGATAATTTTCTTGAAAATTCAGGCAAAAACTCTTAAGTGTGAAATGTCACTTATGCTTGTGTTGTCCTGAGACTGTCATGCGTGTATACCTATAACAGTTTATGAGTAAGTTAGATGTCACCAAAAATATTTTTTAGCATTGTACATTTCCTCTTAACGTAGCCAATCATTGAGGGAACTCATGATGGACCAGTTAATTGGTCTTGATTAGGCCCAACTCCAAACAATTTCTTTCAAAGTGCTTCCTACTTAGTGCCTTAGTGAAAATGTCAGCAACCTGGTCTTATGTCTTGCAAAATTTCATAAATCAAACAATTTTCAATATTATCCCTTAGAAAATGATGTCTGACATTAATGTGTTTGGTTCTTTTGTATTGTACTGGATTTTTTGGCATGTTAAGTGTACTTGTATTATCACAAAACAAGGGCACACAGTTAGTAAGAACACCGAAATCCTCAATCTGTTATTTTATGCATAATAATTTAGCACAACAGGAAGCAATAGCCACACACTCAGCTTCAGCAGTGGATAAAGCAATAGAGTTTTGTTTCTTCGTACCCCAAGAGATCAAGCATGAACCCTTAAAATGTGCCATTCCGGATGTACTTTTTCTATCCACAAAGTATCCAGCATAATCAGCATCAGCATAACTGACCAAGTCAAAATTATCTTCTGAGGGATAGAAGAGGACCAGATCTGGTGCCCCTGTGAGATATATCAGGATTCTTTTGGCAGTCTTCAAATGTTATTCTTTGGGACTTGATTGGAACCTTGCACACAATCCAATACTAAAGACAATGTCAGTCCTACTAGAAGTTAGGTACAGTAGAGACCCAATGATACCTCTATACATGGTTTCATTGATAGGAGAACCAAGTTCGTCTATGTCCAAACGAGTGGCAGTGGCTATAGGTGTATCAATAGGCTTAGCATTTTCCATCTCGAATCTCTTAAGCAACTCCTTGTTATACTTTTGTTGACTGATTATGGTACCTTTTGGGGTTTGCTTCATTTGCAGTCCAAGGAAGAAGTTCAGCTCACCCTTCATGCTTATCTCAAATTCACTTCCCATGAGTTTAGTAAACTGTTCACACAGGGAATCATTGGTAGCACCAAAAATGATATCGTCAACATAGACTTGCACAATCAACAAATTTCTTTCTCTCTTTTGCAAAAATAAACTATTGTCAATTTTTTCTCTTGTGAATCCATTCTCAAGAAGAAACTTTGACAATATTTTATATCATGCTTGATGAGCTTATTTTAGACCATATAGAGCCTTGTCAAGCTTGAATACATGCTCAGGGTGTTCATGACTCTCAAAACTAAGGGGTTGCTTGACAAAGACTTCGCCCTTTAGATATCCATTCAGAAAAGCACTCTTGACATCCATTTGAAACAATTTGAATTCCATATGAGATGCAAAGGCAATGAGAATTCTGATCACTTTCATTCTAGCATAAGAGCAAAGGTCTTATCATAGTCTATTATTTCTTCTTGATTATAAACTTGAACCACCAACCTTACCTTGTTCTTGGTAGTGTTTCTAAACTCATCAAGCTTGTTGCAAAACACCCACCTAGTCCCAATCACTATTCTATCTGATGGCTAAGGGACCAGGTGCCACACCTTGTTTATTTCAAATTGATGAAGCTCTTCTTACATACCAGCTATCTAGTCAGCATCCTTCAATGCTTTCTTGATATTATTGGGTTCAATTTGAGATAGAAGGTTGAGAATGCAAACATGTTTCTCGCCTTAGATCTAGTTTGAATACCAGAGTCTATGGGAGTGATCACATTTTGAAGTGGATGAGATCATTTGTGCTTCCAGTTAGATGTTTGAACTGCATTAACTGAGGGACAAGGTTCTTCTGTGTTAGATTCATCATTGACATCAAAAGAATCATGACTTCCACTTCTTTGTCCAGTTTTAGGAGTACTTGATACAACATCTGCTACTCTATGTCAGCTTCAAGTGGAGTAATGGGAGGACCAGGTTCCTCTGTACCTTCCGGGGGCTCTATTGCACCTTCTTCATCACTCTGCTTGACTTGACTTATCAATTCAGTCTTTCCATTTGAGATTTCTATAGCTTCATCAGGAACTTTTGTAAATAACCCATCTTCAACTTCATTATTTTGTGACTCTTTATTGCCCAATACATTTGATTCATCAAAGATCACATGCACACTTTTCTCTACACATTGAGTTCTTTTGTTGTAGACTTTATATGCTTTTCTATAGGATGCGTAACCAAGGAAAATTCCTTCATCACTTTTTACATCAAATTTCTCCAAAGCTTTCTTACCATTGTTGAGGATAAAGCATTTACAACCAAACACTCTTAGATAAGTCAGCTTGGGCTTCCTCTCGTTGAGCAGTTCATAAGGGGTCTTCTCAAGCAAGGACATGATCATGCATTTGTTTATCACATGAAAAGCAGTATTGACAGCTTCAACCCAAAAAATTTTAGACACATCACTTGCTATCAACATTGTTCTAGACATATCTTCAAGTATCCTATTTTTTCTCTCCACAACACCATTTAGATGAGGTGTTCTAGGAGCAGATAAGTTGTGGCTAATACCATTTTTAGCACAAAATTCTTCAAACTTGGAATTTTCAAACTCAGTATCATGATCAAATCTAATACTCACAATGTGATTGTCGAGTTTTACTTGAATTTGTCTCACAAAGCCATAAAACACAGGAAATGTTTCATCCTTACTTCTTAAGAATAGAGTCCAAGTGAATTTGGAGTAGTCATCAATAATTACAAAAATATATTTCTTTCCTCATCTGCTTGATATCCTTATTGGTCCACAAAGATTCATGTGAAGAATATGAAGTGGCCTTGAGGTACTCACTTTTTTTTGCTTAAAAGGGATCTAACCTGCTTCCCTTTTATGCAAGCATCACATGCCTTGTGATCTTTGAACTTGGTCTTTGACAGCCCACAACCAGGTCCTTCACAGCAAGTTTATTCTGCAATGAAAAGCTTGCATGTCCTAATCGCCTGCGCCAAAGCTCAACATCATCATCCATGGCACTTAGACAAGTCAAGTCATTTACATTTAAAGAGCCAAAGTCTGCAACATATATATTCTAGAACCGTTTTGCTATTAGCATCACTTCACCAGTTTTAAGATTGGTGACTGTTCAAGAGAATGATAAGAAATTTACTTCATTTCCTTTGTCACAGATTTGAGACACACTCAACAAGCTGTATTTCAACCCATTTACATAATACACATTCTCAATTACATGAGAGGGTGTCCTACCAATTTTGTCAACACCAATAATGTATCAGTTTTTGCCATTACCAAATGACACACTCCCACCTTGAAAGGACTTAAGTGAGAGAAAATCATCCATTCTACCAGTCATATGCTTCGAGCAGCCCCTATCCATAAACCATCTTTGAATGCCTTCTCTCACCCCAGCCTGCAAACAAAATTATTGATTAGATTTGGGAACCCAAACCAGTTTGGATCCCTTATAATTGTAAAATGGCTGAATTAGGCTTCGTCTAGCCCAAGCGGGCAATATATTTTTTCTCTTTCGAGGACCAAGTCCTTCACCTTTGAATTCTTTCTCAACAAAGTTCTTATTTTTCTGAAGAGCCTGAATTCTAGCTTTGCATGCATTCTTGTAATGGCCAGTCATACCACAGTGAGTGCACAAACAATTTTCAATTGTAGTGACATATTTGCTATGGAAATTATAAGGGGTGTTTTCCTTTTCAAAGTCAAGCCCTTGCCTACCCCCACATTTACTCTTGTACACAGAAGTAATTACATCAGAGGACCAGGTTCAATGAAGTGTCTTATCAAGGTCAATTTTTACCTTTTTTAAATCTTCCTATAACTATCTATCCCTTTCTACCTCATCAGTGAAACTCGATTTTATTTTCATAATCTCTTTCTCAAACTCCAATTAAGTCTCACTAGATGTACCCTTTCCTTTAGAGAAAGTTTTCTGCCCTTTTTCATTTGATTTTCTAACAAGATGTTTTCTTGAGTTACCTCATCAACCTGATCCTTTAGATCTATAATGGAAACTATCAAAGCATCCCTCTCTTGTTCTAAATCTCCAATTTCCTCATTTAAGGCACTTTTCTCTTTAACAAGAATACGATAAGCATCAATTAACGCATTTGCCAATGATATAAGTTTCTTTTGAGAATAAATTTTCAAGTTTTTTTTAACATCAAGAAAATTTACCTCTTCTTGGTCATTTTCATCATTGGCATCTGATTTGGCCATGAGTGCAAAGATTGACTCATATTCAAAAGCTTCATTGTTAATGGCCATCATTGATTTGTCTCCCTAGTCAACATCATCTTCAGATTTACTGGAGGAATCTCCCCAAATAACAAGAGCTTGCTTCACCAGGTTATCAGCAGCATCTTTCCTCCTGAATTTCTTATTAGGGACCTGGTTCCTCTTAGCAGTCCTATCTTTCTGATTTTCCTGCTTGTAAAGAGGAAGCTCTTTGATGAAGTGATCAGGTTTCCCACACTTATGGCAGCAGTTGTTATTCCCCTTGAATTTTCTGCTAGAGCTTTCTATTCTTGGGACCCCGCCATTTTTTTGAATCATCTTTTGAAACATGTGAGTGAGGTATGCCATATCAGCTTCATCACCGCTTGAATAACAGCCTTGAGAACCAAGTTTTTCTCCTTCTTTGCCTCACTCTTTTATAGCTTATTTCTAGCTAACTTCATCTCATAAGTCTTGAGATTTCCAATCAGCTCATCAATTGTCAATGTCTTCAAATTCTTGGCTTCGTATATAGCATTTACCTTGCTATCCCATGAATCTGGAAAGACACCAATTAGCTTTCTAACCAGTTTGTTAGTCGTAAAAACTTCTCCAAGAGAATTAAGCTCATTAATGATAGAAGTGAACCTGGTATGCATGTCTTGTATGGATTCATCCTCTCTCATTTTAAACAGCTCATACTCTGTTGTGAGCATATCTATCTTAAACTCCTTTACTTGAATGGTTCCTTCATGAGCTATTTGGAAAGCTTCGTAGATATCCTTAGCAAATACACAAGATGAGACACGATTGTACTCATATGGTCCAATACCATAAATAAGAATCTTTTTGGCCTTGAAGTTCTTCTCCACGGCTTTTCTCTTCATATCGTTGTATTCCTTCCTTGATTTAGAAGGGGTTGTAAAACCAGTTATATATGTGTTCATGGGAACATGCGCACCATTACACATGATGTCCCACAACTCAAAGTCTTCAGCCATGATAAAATCGTGCATCCTTATTTTACACCATCCATAGTACTTTCCGTTGAACCTTGGTGGTCTGATCGTTGATTGTCCTTCCTCTAAGTTTGGTGGAGCAGTCATTTGAGAGATTCTTTCTAGGTGTTAACATTTTAGAATGCACCTGCTCTGATACCAATTGATAGAAACTAAGAGTCCACCAAATAGTATAGAGAACCAGGTTCTCTATATGTTACCTCAAGAATGACAAAAAGTAATTACAACAACAACATACCCAGTGAAGTCCCGGTATGAGGAGGGTAGAGTGTACGCAGACCTTACCTCTACCTTGGTAGGTAGAGCAGCTATTTCCGAGAGACCCTCGCCTCAAGACAAGACATAAGCATAAGAACAAGCAAAGCAAGAGAAACGGTCAGAACTGGACAAGAAATTTAAAGCAGTATGAAAATGCTGGTATCAAATGTGAATAAGTCATGCTAGCACATTATGAAAAAGAAGCAGTAACTAATGCAGGTACATAAGATAAATAAAGTACACTAAAGAACACATAGCAGTAGAAATCAAATGCTATTTTAAAATAATAATGCGCCTACTAGTATAATAGGCTAAGCGGAACGACAAAAAGTAATTAACACACAATATTTATGTGGAAAGCTCCTTGCTCAAGGGATTAAAAACCACGACCTACCAAGTAGGATTTTCAACTTCACTAACTGAGCAATTCATAATACAACTTATTGCAACCTAGAAATTAAACTCTTAATCCCTTACCCCTTACAATACTTCTATTGTAAGCCCCTTTTACAATACCTCTATTGCAAATCTACAAACCTTGACTAACTCTAGCCAAGAGTACAAACCAATAAAGGTTGAAATCTATCCTATCATGACACTTCTTAAAAGTAGTGTAGGATTACAATAGAGAAAAAAACGACAAAGACTCAAAACAAACTAAAGGACATAGACATCTTCAGTTGTCGGGATCTGGTCTTTCAGTTTGTAGATAACTTTGTTCTTGAACACTTGGAGAATTTTGTGGTGGCTGACTTGCACAAGTGATTTTAGGTTTTTCAAGTGATACGTAAAATCTTGTAACATGTTGTATATGTATTGGGAAGCATGTGGGATGATATAGGACTACTCATCACAATGTTTGACCACCAGTACACTGCAGTAGTGATGCTATATTTCTGCAGTGAACAATACAGTTTTACAGCTGTAACTATTGACTGTACGATAACCAAGGGAACAGATAGCAAATCAGGTCCCTATATGGTTCCTCAATAGTTTGCCAAATCATCAAAACATAAAATGACATAACTTATCACCAACATTTTATAATTAGTTTACTCCTATTTTCTTTTCTATTTTCCATGCATCTGGGATCTTGTTCACACCCAACATTGTCTGATCCCACATTGTAACAAAAAAACATATATATAATTAAGTGGTACACGCCAACTGCTATCTGATGAAGGAATTTCTTACAAAATTCTTTCGAGGATAACAAGTAATAATGTATTAACCATCATTAAACATCATTGCGTCGGACCTACCTGTAAAACCTCCTATGATTCCATTGGCTCATGATAATGGAGAAATAAATTTGGTGCCATGCTAATTAATTAGTCATTTCATCCGCTCAACAAAAATATCTACCAAATAGTACTTCAATCTTCGTTATTATTTTGTAGTTACACATGTTCTTTTATAATACCCTATACCATCAAACGTAACACTCACCAAAAACTTTATATTCAATTCATGATATCATTGACTCATCGACATGAAAATTGGCCTTCATGGCATATAAAATTAAGCAAAAATGACACTGATGATGACATTACGTTTAAAAAAGTTAATAATCAATCATATTAATTAAGTGGTACTCGTGACATCTGCATTATTTGATGGGTAGGTTACAATTTGCAAAGCCGATCAGTGAGCACATAATTGGGAGGATATCAAATTATATTAATAGTATAACTTTAAGGAACAATTAAAAAATGCATCCTTAAGTCCTTTTCCATTGCTTACTACAGCTATTAAAGAAAATTTAATCAAAGGAAGTGACGTGCCACATCTGACTTATTCTACGCTGAAGAAAAAAATTATTATTTTGACTATGGTAGCAAGTTGGAGTAGCATAAACTGCTTTGAAGTAACGTCCTAATTTAAACATTTTACAAGCTGTTCATTAGCAGATTAGTGGTTGTAATTAGGTTGAAGCGGGAAAAAAAGAGTATTACTGGAAGTTAAAAGTTGAAATAGATTATTTGGAAATTGAAGTTTGTCGTTGACTTAAACTTCACTTGTACAAAATAAATTGTGATAGTTAAAGATTTGTGAATGAGAACTATTATTGGGCCCAATCTTTCTTTCTGTTCGCCTGATTGAAGATTCGGGCACTTCTATTCAAATCCATTTTCTTTTTCTATTCGTCTGACGAGTAATGGGCCTTCTTGGCAAAGTAAGCTGACTCTCGCGTGAATATGTGCATTGTTTGACCAAGGGCTATAATGTGCGAGTAGGGTACATGGAACTCCATTCAAGTGAGTTAAGCAAAAAAAAAAAAAAAAGATGAAGAAGAGAGGATTAGTAACTGCAAATCAATCTTTAACTAAACTAGACCTGACATGTATCATTGAACTTATTCGGAACACACTGTCATAATATCTTTCAAATGGATGAAGGAATGGCTCAAATGAAACAGTCTTTCAAACTATTATTGCTATTCTAAGAACATAGTATAAGAGTTATAGAAACTAACGCAAACCCCATGTGAAGGTCATCCTGAACAAGTTTAACACATATGTGCCTAGTTATTCCAGTTTTAAGGGTAAAGAGACGAGGCAAATGGATTCTTATTATATGGATATAAGTTAAAGACAGCCATTAGTTTAGGAAAAGCGGAAAACAGATCTAGTTATTCACTTTAGGCAAAACAAATTGCATAACAACAACAAATTACATATTTTTCAAAAAGATGTTAGGTTAAGAAGTAACAAATCTTAACAAAAACTGGTGTTTATACAAAAAAAAAGTGTATATGAGGATTTTCAATCTCCCATAAAGTCTCGAAAGATATCGTCTAACGCATCATTTCCAAAACCAAAAGTCTAGTCATAGTTCTAATGATAAACTTTACTCCAGACTGTCATGCCTTTCGTTTTCTTAACTGTTTAGGCACAAATCTTGTTCAACTAAGCCTTAACAGTTCATGACAATGAGGGTCTAGTAATGACTTTCACAAAAACAAAGGCTAGAACCCACGAAAAGAAAAGTTTAACACTTTAGAATGTTTATGAAAGCATGTCACCGTGTATATGGTGTGTATATTTTGTATATTCCTTACAATAATTATTAGAGTTCTTGTACATGTATAATTATGGTAGTAGTCTTGTATTAGAAAAAGGTAGTAGTCTTGTATTAGGAAAAGATAGATTTAATTTTCATAATTAGATATTGTATATCATGTATATATACCTTTTCATTAATGAAAATAATCAAGGAATTATTCTCTTTCATGGTATCATCAGTCTAGGGCAAACTTTTCCTTCTCCAAATATTCTCACCTTCCGCCGCCCTACTCAACCAATCGGCCGACCCCCTCCCCATCCCTTCAATTTTCCTTTTTTTTTCTTCCAAAACCCTAATTCTCCTCTTGTTCTTTCATCATGTCTACCACAAAGAACACCTTTAATTCTGCCCTTGCAGTCTCCAATATCAAGCAGAACTATTTAAAATTCACGCAAGGTCTAATAGAGTCCTCCACCATATCGTCGAACAGGCAAAAGCCAAGGAGAAGATGTCTACCACCGATGATGAAATAAAGTTGTGGGCAACTCTTAATGCTACGGTGCTCTAATGGATTTATTCCACCATCTCTATAGACCTCTTACAGACTATAATCGAACCCGACGCCACAACCATCGAAGCTTGGAACATGTTGCGTGATATATTCCAAGATAACAAAAATTCTCGTGTCATGACCCTTGAGTATACATTCTCCCACATTAATATGGAGGATTTTCCGAATGTCTCAGCCTATTGCCAACGACTCAAAGAGTTATCGGATCAACTCAAGAACTTTGGCACGCCCGTCACTAATGATCGTCTCGTTCTTCAGATGGTTGCAAGCCTCTCCGAGGCATATAATGGCGTTGACACTCTTCTTCGTTAAAACAATCCTCTCCCACCGTTCTACCAGGCACGTACCATGCTCACCTTAGAAGAAGCCGGATTGGCTAAAAAGGCGGTTACGGAGCAAATTCCGCCATGATGGTGGCCACGTCCCGTGAAACTAATGACTCTCAATCATACTCCAAAAATTATGATCAAAACCGTAATAATAGGGGAGGCAAAAGGGGTCAAAACCGTGGGAAAATCGTGGGGGTGGACGTGGCGGTGGCAAGGGTGGGGGCCGCGATGGCAGTGGCAGACGGACCAGCGTCAGTGACAGTCAGCAGGGGATTGGACCACTGAACCCAGGGCAGGCTTGGGCAGTGGCCCTGGGCCAACGAGCAGTGGCCTATGTCGGCCCCCTGCCCAGTTCCTTCATCAACTTAGGCCGCAGGACAACAGAGGCCCACTGGCCAAAACATGCAGCAACTAACTGGGACGTGGCAGCAGGCTGGCTTACTTGGGCCGCGGCCTCAGCAGGCCTTCGCTGCTGTGGGCCCAACAGCAGTCCCGACCGATATGGATATCGAGGCAACAATGCATACACTTAGATTAAATACCTCAGATGCAAATTAGTACATGGACACCGGTGCTACCTCTCACATGATGTCCGCACCAGATAATCTCTCATCTTATTTCAATTTGAGTAAAAATCGTGGCTTAATAGTTGGTAATGGTAATTCAATTTCAATTCGTGATTATGGTCACACAAATTTATCTCCCCCGAATCCACCTTTAGCCTTGAAAAATGTCCTTCATTCTCCTCACTTAATTAAAAATTTGGTGTTTGTTCGAAAATTTACAACTGATAATTGGGTTTCTGTTGACTTTGACCCTTTTGGATTTTCTGTGAAGGATTTCATGACGGGGATACCTCTAATGAGATGTAATAGTCGGGGCGAGCTCTATCATATCACTACCACCACTATCACTAATCAAGCCACACCGTCAACGTTTGCCTCTTTAGCACATTCCTTGTGGCATGCGCGTTTGGGTCATCCGGGAGCGTCCGTTCTTTCCTCTCATCAAAATAATAATTTTATTGATTGTAATAGTATGCATAGTACTAATGTTTGTCTTTCTTCTCCGCTTGGGAAACATGTTAGATTACCGTTTGTAGCCTCTAATTCTAGTACTTTGATGCCATTTGATATTATTCATAGTGATTTGTCGACATCTCCCGTTTTGAGCTCTTTGGGCCATCGCTATTATGTGTTATTCTTGGATGTATTCTAATTTTTTGTGGACTTTTCCGTTGTCTAAAAAGTCTCAAGTTTTTTCCACATTCTTATCATTTAGAGCATTCATCCGTACAAAATTTGAATGGGAAATTAAAAACATTCAATGTGATAATGGAATGGAATTTGATAATGGGTCGTTTCGGGAATTTTGTAACGCTAAGGGCATATCTTTTCAGTTTTCTTGTCCTCATACGTCCTCACAAAATGAGAAAGCCGAAAGAAAAATTCGTATCATTAATAATATTGTTCGGACTTTACTAGTCCATGCTTTCTTTCAACCTTCCTTTTGGCATCATGCATTACAAATGACTACTTACCTTCTTAAGATACTCCCTAGCAAAGGATTAACATACCAATCTCCACTCAAAATTCCTTATCATAAAGATCATTCATATTCTCATCTTAGGTTGTTTGAGTGTTTGTGCTATCATCTCTTCCCGTCCACTACAATTAACAAACTTCAAGCCCGTTCTACCGTTTGTGTGTTTTTGGGTTATCCGTCTAATTATCGTGGTTACAGATATTTTGATTTATCATCTAATAAAATCATAATTAGTCGCCATGTTATTTTTGATGAAACCCAATTTCCGTTTGCTAAATTATGTAATTTTGTGTCTAGTTCTTATAATTTTTTGGATGATGGGTTCTCACCATATGTGGTCCACCATTTAGTCCGGTGCCCACCTCGGGATCTGGACCAGCAGACCTGTGACCCAATTCGGCCAACAGGCCCACTGCCTACTGGCCTACTCCTTTCCCGTAACCACTTTTCGCCAGTAGACCCACTGCCTGGTGGCCCAATTCTCCAGGGTCCAGATTCTATTTCTCGGCCAGAAAGACCACTACCTGATGGCCCATATAATAACCCTCTCGGTCCAGTGTCTAGGCTAGCAGGCCCACTTCCCGACCCGAGTCCATACCTCCCAAACTGAGCCAGTTTTAACACCCATACACCGACACATGTCGGGCTAACATCTATTCCGAGTCAAGGGTCCGTTACTCATAGCCAACGGGGTATTTTTAAACCAAAATGACATTTTAATCTCAATCCCAATGCCACTAAATCACCTCTACCATGTAACCAAATGTCTGCCCTTCATGACCTGAATTGGAAAATGGCCATGGATGATGAATATAATGCTTTTATTGAAAATAGGACGGGGAGTTGGTGCCCCATCCGCCTTGTGTCAATGTTATTCGTTCTATGTGGATTTTTACTCATAAGAAAAAATCTAATGGTTGTTTTGAGAGGCATAAGACTCGTCTTGTAGGTGATGGCAAAACTCAACAGGTTGGTGTGGATTATAGAGAAACATTTAGTCCGGTGGTCAAACTGGAAAGCATTCGCACTGTTCTTAGTCTAACTCTCTCGAAAGCATGGCACATTCATCAGCTGGATGTGAAAAATATTTTCATACACGGTGATCTCAAGGAAATAGTTTACATGCATCAACCCTTGGGTTTCAGGGACCCTGATCATCCTAACCATGTCTGTTTGTTGAAAAAGTCCTTGTATGGGCTAAAACAGGCCCCTCGGGCTTGGTATAAAAGGTTTGCAGTTTATGTGTCTACTATTGAGTTTTCTCACAACATGTCTGATCATTCTCTGTTCATCTATCGTCGTGGTACTTCTCTGGCATACATTCTGTTATATGTGAATGAAATTATATTGACTGCCTCTTCTGATCAACTGCGCAAGTCTATCATGTCTCTTCTCAGTTCCGAATTTGCTATGAAAGACTTGCGGCCCTTGAGTTATTTTTTAGGTATAGTTGTCACTCGTCATGCTGGTGGTCATTTTATATCCCAGAAGAAGTATGCAACTGAGATTATTGAACGGGCTGGCATGTCATCATGTAAGTCCTCTCTTACTCCAGTTGACATAAAATCGAAGCTGAGTGCTAATTCTAGCACATCATGTGAGGATCCTTCCCACTATCGTAGTCTTGCAGGGGCTCTTTAGTAGCTTACATTTACGAGGTCCGATATTACTTATGCAGTGCAGCAGGTGTGTTTATTTATGCATGATCCGAGGGACGAGCACATACATGCTCTCAAACACATTGTGCGTTACATTCAGGGCATTCTTGATTATAGTTTGCACTTGTATCCATCCTCCGTATCTACTATCGTGTCTTATACAAATGCTGATTGGGGTGGATGTCCAGATACCAGACGTTCGACATTTGTTTATTGTATGTTTCTTGGTGATAACTTGGTCTCTTGGTCGGCTAAACGTCAGGCTACTTTATCGTGATCCAGTGCGGAGGCCGAGTATCGAGGGGTAGCCAATGTGGTGTCTGAGTCCTGTTGGCAGCGTAATCTTCTATTAGAGCTTCACTTTCCTAATCAGAAAGTTACCTTGGTCTACTATGATTATGTCAGTGCGGTCTATCTCTCTGGAAATCTGGTCCAACATCAGCGCACTAAACATATCGAGATGGATATTCACTTTGTTTGCGAAAAGGTAACATGTGGACAAGTACGTGTCTTGCATGTCCGTTCACGGTACCAAATTGCTGACATCTTTACTAAGGGTTTTCCCTTAGTTCTATTTGAAGATTTTAGGAAAAGTCTCAGCGTACGACAATCGCCCGCTATAACTGCGGGGGTGTGAAAGCATGTCACGATATACACGGTCAAGGGATTTAATTTTCACTATATACAAAACCGTGTATATAGTGTGTATATTTTGTATATTCCTTACCATAATTATTAGAGTTCTTGTACATGTATGGTTATGATAATATTCTTGTATTAGGAAAATGTAGTAGTCTTGTATTAGGAAAATATAGATTTAATTTTCATAATTAGATATTGTATATCATGTATATATACATTTTCATTAATGAAAATAATCAAGGGATTATTCTCTTTCAGATTATACAGAACGAACCCAAGGGTTCTTCCATTCACCCCAAACAAGATTTAAGTAGGTGACCTTTGATGCTAACTTGTATACTGTCAAAGAGAAAATGGGGGAGAGGAGACTAGGAAGATTAATCCAATATGGCCTTTTCCCTTAGCTTCTCTGAGACTGCCTTCTCATGTAGGAGAAAATATAGTAACAAATAAAGAGAGATTGATATTGAACCCAATGTGTATTCAAACACATGAGTTTAACAATCATGTCAAAAGCAGGCTCAGTTCAATATAGAGACATCTTGGGATATTAAAGTGGGTCTAGACAAGTCAAGGATGACCTCTACACCTTGCATTAGTGGTTGGAAAAATACATTTATTATACTTCCAATCACTTATTTGAATCAAAATCCCAAAGAGTGCACAACTTGTGTTGACCTTTAAGTGAGTTGGGTATCTAGTGTTGGGAGTAAAAACTAGGACATGGTTGAGATTTGTTCATCCTCACCCTATGACTCAAACAACAAGAGACCACAAACACTTAATGGCATGCAACTAGAATCAAAGAATAAAAGAAGGAGAGGGTACTTAAGATATTAAGCTTGGGAAAATATGAAGGGGTACACATTTTGGGTACATATCTCTACACAAGTCTTGAAGAGGGACAAGATAATTGCCTGATATCGTCATTTGATATTCATTCTCTCTGATAGTGAATATATTCCATATATATTCTGTAATTAATATTTAGTGTAATTAATGTAAAATAGAGATCTTAATTCTATTAGGACTACAATTGTATACTCTATATATATTACATTAATAAGAGAACTCCATCAAGGAGATTTACACTATTCTACATGATATCAAGAGCCAAAAGTTCCTCCCTACCTTAAACGCTAGTGTGGCCGTCGTACCCCTCTTCCAATGGAAAATCAGCCGTATACAGCCCCGTATACCACTGCTCCTTAATGATATACAACATGTATACCCTGATTCTCTGTGATATATAACCTCTTCTTTATAAACAAACCTGTATACCCCTGCTATACCGTGATATACAACTCTCATATTCTACTTTCTCGCCTCTATACGTCAGGTATAAAGGCGATATACATCCAACATGAGCAGACCTGTATACCGCTGTTATATAGCTGATATACGACAGCCCCACACCCGATTTTCTTCCACCAATTTTGGCTACCCTAATGGATTCTCCCATTTTTGCTTCCTTAACACTTGACGTCACAAAATCCCCCTCACTCCTCCACCCCCACCGCCTTTCATCCGACTTTCTCCATAACCAATATGAAGAACTTCATACCATTGATTCTTGATCAGGAGGATGGACAATACGCGTCATGAGTTGAACTCTTTCATATTCATGCATGTGCTTACAACGTGCTTGACTACATTGATACTACATATCCCCTCCCTCCCGACGTCGATGACATGACATGGAGGCGACTTGACGCCATCGTCAAGTAGGATCTATGGCACTATCTCCAAGGACTTACTTCATACTATTATCAAGATTGGGGCCACCGCCCATGAGTTATGGACACGGTTGGAGGAGATTTTTCAAGACAACAAACATACACGTGTCATGTATCTTGATGAGCAATTCAATACCACCCGTCTTGAAAACTTTGCAAATATGGCCGACTACTGCAAACGTCTAAAATTGCTTACTAACCAATTATCTAATGTGGGCAATCCAATCTCAGACACAAAGATGGTTTTGCAATTGATTAATGGTTTACTGAAAGGTGTCTACGACACCGTTGCTACAATGATCCAACAATCTGATCCCCTATCGAGTTTCAACAAAGCCCCGTCCTAGTTGTTGTTAGAGGAGACGAGACGAGCAAAATAGGAGGAACACAATCCCAAGGCCTTGGTAGTTGACGCCACTACTGCCGCACCCACTGCCGCACCCACTGGTCAGCCATCACACTCCGACCACCACCCGCCGCAAAACAACCGCGGTAGTGGTAGAGACAAGGGTCACGGGGGTGGTCCAGGAGGAAAAGGTAGAGGTCGTGGGAATCGAGCCAATAATTCAAGCAATCCATAACAGTCCCAACAACTGCAACAATGGGCCGGCCCACTACCCTAGCCATTGTACGATAATTGGGCCTCACTCACTAGCAACTTTCTAGCGACCCATCAACCGACAAATTTGGGCCAGCCTTTCGGTACGTTAAATATTCAGCAGCCCGATGATGCATGGTATATAGATACAGGTGCCACGTCTCACCTCACCAACAATTCTGGTAATCTTCTTAAACTGCTCAATTTAAATACTCTTCAATCTATTATGGTCGGAAATGGTCATTGCATTTCAATTCAAGGGTTTGGCCACACACTAACTCCACCACGTCACCCCCACTACTCCCTTAAACACATCTTATATTCCTCTAACATTACCAAGAACCTAATATCTGTTAGAAAATTTGCCACTGATAATTATGTATCTATTGTGTTTGACCCGTTTGGTTTTTCTGTGAAGGACCGATGTACGGGTAGACTTCTTACGAGATGCAATAGTGTGGGGACATCTATCCCTTCCTATCCATGTCCGCTGCCCGTGTCACTCTACCCACCGCTCTAGATGCAATCTCTCCATCAATGTGGCATAGTAGACTTGGCATCCAGGAGCTCATGTTTTAAATTTTCTTAGAAACCCTAATTTAATTCAATGTAATAAAGGGAAATTTTCCCATAGCTGCTCCTCTTGTCATCTAGGAAAACATGTTAGAATTCCGTTTACATCTTCTTTAACTATTACTTTTTGTCCATTTGATATTATTCATGCGGATTTATGGACATCACCTATATCTAGTAACCTAGGTCATAATTATTATTTGGTATTACTAGATGATTTTTCTCACTTCCTTTGGGTCTATCTGATTAAACTTAAGTCTCAAGTTTTCTCCAAATTCCTTGAATTTCGTACTTTTGTTAAAACGCAATTTGAAAAAAATATCAAAACGTTTCAATGTGATAATGATCCTGAGTTCAATAACTCCTCTTTCCATAACTTTTGTGCGGCTAATGGCACGATTTTTCATTTCTCCTTCCCCCCATACATCTCCTCAAATTTGGTAAACCCGAACGAATTCTCTGCATCGTTAACGATATGATTCGTACCTTCCTTTTTCATGCGGCTTTCCCCCTACCTTTTGGGTATATGCGTTAAAAATTGTAGAATACATTCTTAACATCTTACCTACCCGTACGATCCAAAATAAGACACCTACTGAAATCCTTTTTCGTCGGATCCCCTCCTATAATCACCTTTGAATTTTCGATTGTCTTTGTTACCCAAATCTTGCCTCAACGGTCCCTCACAAATTAGCGCCTCGCTCCACCCCTTGTGTCTTACTAGGTTTTCCGTTAAACCATGGGTACTTGTGCTATAAGTTATCCACAAGTAAAGTCCTAGTCTCCCGCCATGTCACGTTTGATGAGAACGTCTTCCCATTTTCCAACATCCGTAAATTTTGAGTCATTGATTACGGTTTCCTTGATGACTCGGACACCTCCCATCTACTTCAAAACGCACTATATTGGCCAAATACAAACCCGTCATCCACTGCCCCAGCTATGGACCCCACTGCCATGTCACCCAACCCGACGGCCCCACCAACTACACCCGGTCTGACTCGCTCAGCCCCGTCGCCCATTACCGCAATGGCTCAGCCCAATACACCCACTACCTAGCCTAATTCCCACATTGCCCAGCTAATACCTTATGGCCCAGTCCTGTTATTAACCAGCCCAACCCGCAGTCCCCATCTACCGCCCCCTATACCCAATCCAGCCCCCAACCCACCGTATGGAAACCCGTGCTATGCACGGGATTTCAAACCAAAAGTCCACTTTAATTTGTCCAATCAAACCATCTCCCCGCTACCTAAAAACCCAACCTTAGTCAAACTTGACCCAAATTAGAATGCGGCCATGTGTGAAGAGTTTAATGCACTTACTTCACAGCGCACTTGGGATCTTGTTTCGCGACCTGAGGGAGTGAATGTAATCTGTTGTATGTGGCTATTTCGTCATAAGTTCAGAGATAATGGTTCCCTTGAACGTCACAAGGCCAGACTTGTGGCAAATGGCACAGGGCAATAGGAGGGTGTTGATTGTGGTAAGACTTTCAGTCCAGTGGTTAAGCCAGCTACCATCCGCACGGTTTTGAGCATCACTATGGGAAAGAATTGGCCTATTCACCAGCTTGATGTGAAGAATGCTTTCTTACATGTGAATTTGAAAGAAACCATTTATATGCATCAATCGCCAGGATTTGTGTATCTGGAGGCTCCTCGGCATGTTTGGCGTCTTCGTGAGTCGTTGTATGGGTTGAAACAAGCCCTCGAGGCTTAGTATGAGCGGTTTGCATCTTACATCATACAGATCGGCTTCGTATGCAGCAAGAGTGATCATTCATTGTTCATTTTTCATCGAGGAACTGACACAACTTACCTTCTATAATATATGGATTATATTGTTCTGACAACTTCTTCAGATGACCTGAAGCACTAGATCATTGCTCTACTCAAGTCCGAATTTGCTATGATTGACTTGGGTAAGTTGAGTTATTTTTTGGGGATATCAATGACCAGATCCGCACATGCCATGTTCTTGTGTCAACGTAAGTATGCAGAGGAGATTGTCTACATGGCTAAAATAGCAAATTGCAAGATCATGCCCACTCCCGTCGACTCCAAGTCCAAACTCAGTGCGGATGATGGGGATCCGGTCAGCGATCACTCTCTTTATAGGAGTATCGCATTCAGTATCTCACCTTCACTCGGCCAGATATTGCATATGCGGTTCAGCAAGTGTGCTTGTTCATGCACGCTCCTAGGGAGCCTCACTTTACAGCTCTTAAGTGTATCATTCGGTACGTTAAGGGCACTCTTGACTATGGACTTCATTTATATCCCTCCACACCGACTAGATTGCTCTCCTACACTGACGCAGATTGGGCAGGTTGTCCAGACAACCGTCACTCTACATCCGGCTAAAATATATTTTTGGGGGATAATATTATATCGTGGCCTACCAAGCGGTAAGTCACGCTTTCCCGTTCGAGTACAGAAATAGAATATCGAGGCATTGCGAACGTCGTTGCCGAGCTATGTTAGCTCTGAAATCTCTTTCTTGAGCTTCATTGTCCCATACGTAAGGCATATTTGATTTACTGTGATAACTTATCTGCTGTCTACTTGTCTCATAACCCGATTCAACATCAACGAATCGAGCATATTGAGATGGATATTCACTTTGTTCGTGAGAATGTTGCAATGGATCACGTTAGGATGTCGCATGTTCCTTCTTCGTATCAGTACGCATATACCTTCACAAAGGGCTTCCTCGACAATTGTTCCTTGACTTTAGATTCAGTCTTAGCGTCCAGCATCTTCGCGCTCCGACTGAGGGAGGTGTGATAGTGAATATATTCCATATATATTCTGTAATTAATATTTAGTGTAATTAATGTAAAATAGAGATCCTAATTCTATTAGAACTACAACTGTATACCGTATATTTATTACATTAATAAAAGAATTCCGTCAAGGAGATTTACATTATTCTACCGTCCCATCCAGAACTCGATTATAATTTATCGCTCTTAATACCATTTTGAATTAGACTACGAAAAGAACTATCAGTTGATCCCCAACAAACATGAAATGAAGTATATTTGCCATCACATTCAAAAACACAAAATCAAAGAGAAAGGATTTATGCTAACATTCTTAACAAAAGCTTTAAAAGAATAAAAAACACAAACATAAAGCTATAAATTACAGAATCTTTATATAACTATCTTTACTAGAAAGAAAAATAGGAAACAAATACAAGAACTGAAATGTAAAAAAAAAAAAAAAAGAGTAAGGAGATTACCTTTTTTTTCGGGCAGCGACTAGAGCGTGAAGAACTTGAGGATCACCACCACTATTCCTTGCTCCGGCCTCCGTCCAGCAAGAATATCAGGAAAGAGTAAAAGGAAAACTTAGAACATATAAAGAAGAAGGAAAGAGTAAAAAGAAAACTTAGAACTTATAAAGAATAGATCTTCTGTCTAACTCAATCTCAAGAGCTAGCTTATAGGATGAGAATTGTTCAAGTCCATATTCTCATTTTATATCCGATGTGAGACTCTTAACAGAACTATTCGACAATTCGAAGCCCTCAACTTATAAGCAAGAATTTGCTTCAAGTTTTGAGGATTGAAAAAACACCAAATTTGTGGATAAAGTTCGTTATGAGAACAGTTAGGGGGGGGGGGGGGGGGGGGGAGGTTCCTTAACTAGAATCCCTCATCTTTGGAAATTTTGGATTCCACCGATGTGGTATTCAATTGAATAAGAGATTCAAGAAGGTTGGCCAATTTAAAAACGTGGAGCGATAAAATTGGTTGAACTAGGATTGGACTCGATGTATAGAGACACCGCACAAAGACCAGAGTCTTCAGCCTGGTTCTTCACGCTCTCAAATTGTAGTCTTCGTAACTTCGAAGAACTACACGTTGCTTGAAAGCTCTAGGACTTTTTTATTTTTCTCTCGATGTGTGTGAATGATGCTTTCCTGAAGAAAGTATACAAAATATACTATTTCTTGTTAGTAAACACATAAACAAGAAAATCGTATATTTCAGAGATCCAATCAAATTAGGAGATCGAAATCAAATCAAATTTCACAACCGTAAGAATTCTTCAAATGTGTGTTTCATCAAATATCCCTTTCACGCAGAATCATTTTTCAAATCAAATACTATGAATGAATCTTGTAAATATCTTTCAATATACTATACGAATAATACAAGAAATATGTAAGTATTTTTTTATATTTTTTTCAAAACAAATTCAGTATAAGATCTTAAAACATAAGATTCATGCACTAAGGATCTGGTTCTTTCTCAACTTCCTTCACAGAGTGCATCATGTTTGTTAATCATCAAAAGACATTAATCTCAACAGCATGACAAGTAAAACTCAATATATTAGAATCAACAAGTACAAAGATCTATGGTGCATTTTCTACAATTTCTAGCATGTTAATAGGCCTAAATGATCAGTGGGGTATATCTGATATGCACAGATAGTTACAATATAGATATGACAAAGTGATTCTGGACAATTAATAATCAACATTCTGCTACCCAATACCTGCACATATGCTCATCACTTAATATATATATATATATCCCAGACATGTAATACAAATAAAATATCATTAGTTTTTAAAAAAAATCCTATTGAGTTCAAAGTCATAACTTACCTCGATCCTAGTATATATATATATACCAGACATGTAATACAAATAAAATATCATTAGTTTTAAAAAATCTTATAGAGTTCAAAGTTATAACTTACCTCGATCCTAGTAAGTTTTTAAAATTGCAAAACTGCTTTTTCACACCCAGATGCGTTCAAACGGCTCAATTCTAGCGAATGAATACTTAACAAGGTCAATAATTTTATTGAACTCTATCCTATAATTTAATATGTGATCTAGGCCAAAGTCAATCCCCAACCCACATGAACAAATCCCGAAACAAAATGCATATTCGGGTTACCCAAAAGACGCGAGTTCAAATGTATAATTAGATTTTCATCTTAAGTTCATTTACTATCTCAAATCATCAATTTATTATTTTTAGAGCTTAGTCCAGAAATTCTCAAATTTCACTTCTAAATTCCCGTTGACGACTAAAATGCAATGGCTACTAAAAATATAATCTTAAGCGCGTGCTTAGATTACTTACCTCCAACTTATGATCGAAATTATTGTTAAAAATCTTCTTATAGTGAGCTCCTAATACTAAAAATAAAGGAATAAAACGAGAACCCCAAAAATGAACCTTTTATATACGTAATCATCGCAAATGCAATGACATGCATAGTAAATGGGGCAACACAGATAAAATATAGCACGGTACTGTGCTCAAATAGGATTAGGATTGTAATTAAACTAGTGTACAAATATACCATAGTTGTAGAATTCTTGTATAAGTATGATTAGGATTTAGAAGTATAGTATGAATAAGATTTTTCATATTTAGACATTGTAACTTATATATATACCCCATTCATTAATGAAAATAATTAAAGGATTATTTCTTTCAAACACAAATTCCAACTGCGCTTTGCAAAAGCAAGACCGCCAAATCTTCTAGCATTTCAAAAGCGACCCTAACCTCAACAATTACGAGTTCAGTGTTTGACACCAGAATCGCTAATGCGAGCAGTACTAGATCTATACCAACATTGTTTTGAGTCCAAAATTATGCTGAAACATTTTCTAGCTTCTAGGGTCCCAACCCGACCCGAACCATACTAACAAGTTTCAAAACACAAATCAACTTATCTAATGCTTCAAAACATAAAAGAGACGCTAAAACTTAAAATGAGGGTTGAATTGTTACACCTAATATTGTTTCATTGGAGATGTTTCAACAAACAATTGCCTTGTTTGTCATCAAACAAACGTTACCACTTCATTATTAACTAATTGTAATTTTTGTGTCTACATCATTCAAGTTGGAGATTTAATTGTTAACTTTTTGTTAATATCTTGCAACGCTCTTAGAATTTAAGAACTAATATGTTAGACTTCTATTATTTTCATGTGAGGCCATTTAATATAAAGCCCATAACTAATATTTAGTATTTACTGAAGAATAAATCTGGTCTGTTAGATCCTACTTAATGGACGTACCAGATTAAATCACAACTTCTATAAATTAGTTCTTCCTCCACCCATTAGGGTTACCACATATTATGTAAACTATTCCATCTCTGACGGATGTGGTAACGTAAGGCTATGACATGGAGGTAGACACCAACTTCAATTAAATCTTCCGCCCGCGATAATGCCTTTCACCTCAGGTACGTTTTCTGTAATGTTTTTCTGCAAGACTATCATATTCAAGGTTCTATCATGCATGAAAACAATATACTCGTGATATACATGGTATACACTGCCCATAGTTGTATACCGTGTATATCACGATATCCGAGAGAATCCGAGAAGCCTAATTGTAATCAAATTTATTGTACAAACGTACCATAGTTGTAGAATTCATGTACAAGTATAATTAGGATATTAGTAGTATAGTAAGAATAGGATTTTCCATATTTGGAGATAGTAAATTGTATATATACATCTTCATTAATAAAAATAATCAAGGGATTATATTATTTCATAGTATCAGAAGTCTAGGGCAAGAATACATTCTCCCAAACACATTCCGCAGCCCTACTTTGATTCTCGAAAACCGAGACATACACCTTGGCCAACGGCTAGAATCTGTGTTCTCTTCTCCTAATTTTCTCTTCTAAATCTCTCATTCTCCTCTTGTTCTCTCATCATGTGTACCTCAAAGAACATGTTTCATCTTATCCTTACTGTTTCAAACATCAAGAACCACATCCCTATCGTTCTTGAAATTGGAAACGTCCAATACGCGATGTGGGCAGCATTATTCAAAGTTCACACATGCTCGCATCAAGTCATTCATCACATCATCCCCTCGGTAACCGGCAAAGAGAAGGTGCCTACCCTCGAGGATGATCCTGTGTTATGGATGACACTTGATGCTACCGTTCTCCAGTGGATTTATTCCACTATCTCTACAGACCTCTTGCAGACGATTATTGAACCCGACGCTACGGCGATGGAAACTTAGAATAGGGTGCCTGACATATTCCAAGATAACAAAAGTTCTCGTGCTGTCACTCTTGAGCAGGAATTTTCTCATGTTAACATGGAAGATTTTCTGAATGTCTCAGCTTATTGTAAAAGGCTGAAGGAATTGGCGGGCCAACTCCGCAATGTTGGTGTGCCCGTCACCAATGATCGTCTTGTTTTTCATATGGTTGCAGGCCTATCCGAGGCCTATAATGGCGTTGGAACGCTTCTTCGTCAAAGTAATCCTCTCACACCGTTCTACCAAGCCCGTTCCATGCTTAAATTAGAAGAAGTCGGCTTAGCTAAGAAGGCACTACAAGAACTAATTTAATCATGATGATGGTCATGTTTGATGACCCTCACTCATTCTCAGATCATTCTAGAAAAAAACGTACCTATGATGGCGACAAAAAGGGTCAAAATCATAATAATAATGGCAAGAATCGCAGTGGCGGTCGTGGCTGTAACAACGACGGTGGACCTGGACGGAACAAAGGCGGTGGTCCTCGGAATAGTGGGATGCAGGACACCTGGCCACAGCCTTGGGCCTACTGGTCATGGGGATAGGCCAGTGGCTAGTGGCCCAACAGCTCGTATCCCCCATCGCCTTACCTTGGAAACTGGTCTTTATTCCAGTGTGCTCCCGAGCCCGATTTCCGGTGCCCGAACTCTACATCACGATCCCATCGGGCCGTGGCGGTAGGCTGGCCTACTTGGGCCTCGGCCTCAGCAGACCTTCACTGCTGTGGGCCCTACACCGGCCCCCACACCTACGGATATTGAGGCCACAATGCATACACTAGGATTAACTCCTCCGGATGCAAATTGGTACATAGACGCCAGCGCCACTTTCATATGACGTACGCACAAGGTACTCTCTCTTCTTATTTCAATTTGAGCAAAAAATGTGGCATTATTATTGGGAATGACAACTCAATTCCAATTCGCGGTTATGGTCATACGGATTTGTCTCCTCCACATCCACCTCTAGTCATAAAAAATGGTCTTCATGCCCCTAACTTAATTAAAAATTTAGTGTATGTCCGAAAATTCACCATTGATAATTAGGTTTCTGTTAATTTTGATCTTTTTGGGTTTTCTGTGAAGGATTTCAAGACGGGGATACCTCTAATAAGATGCAATAGTAGGGGAGAGCTTTATCCAATCACCACCACCACCATCTCCACGAGTCAAGACACACCATCTAACTTTGCCGCTCTTGCTCCTTCCTTGTGGCATGCACGTTTGGGTCATCCGGGATCATCTATTATTTCTTTTTTGCGTAAAAATAATTTTATTGATTGTAAGGGTACGCGTTGTACCCCACTTTGTCCTTGTTGTCCATTAGAAAAATATGTTAGATTATCATTTGTAGCTTCTACTTTTCATACATTTATGGCTTTTGATTTTATTCATAGTGATTTATAGGCATCTCCCATTTTAAGATTTTTGGGTCATCGTTATTATGTTTTATTCTTGGATGATAATTCTAATTTTTGTGAACATTTCCTTTATCCAAAAAATCTCAAGTTTTTCTCTCTTCTTAAAATTTAGAGCATTCATCTGTACCCAATTCGAACGGACAATTAAAAACATTCAATGTGATAATGGTAGGGAATATGATGATGGGCATTTCGAAAGTTTTGTGACAATCATGGCATCTCTTTTCGGTTTTCTTGTCCACATACGTCCTCACAAAATGGAAAAGCTGAAAGAAAATTTTGTACCATTAATAATATTGTCCGAACCTTGTTAGCTCATGCTTCACTACCTCCTTCTTTTTGGCATCATGCATTACAAATGGCTACATATCTGCTTAACACCCTCCCTAACAAAAGCTTAGCATATCAATCCCCCCTTAAAATTCTTCACTCTAAAGATCCTTCATATTATCATCTTAGAGTATTTGGATGTTTATGCTATCCCCTTTTTCCTTCTACTACAATTAACAAACTATAAGTCTGTTCTACCACTTGTGTGTTTTTGAGGTATCCATTTAATTATTGTGGTTACAAATGTTTTGATTTATCTGCTAACAAAATCATAATTAGTCGTCATGTTATTTTTTATAAAACCCAATTTCGTTTGCTAAATTGTGTAGTTTCGTGCCGAGTTCGTATATTTATTTGGATGATTGGGTCTCACCATTTATTATCCACATTTATCTGAAATGTCCCATGACCCACATCCGTCAGCAGGCCTACCGCCTGCTGGCCCACAAATTACCGTTCCAACAGACTAGAATAGTCTCCGTAGGGGTCCAATGTCTCGGCCTTGTACCGGTGTCAGTATTGATCTAGAGTAATAGCCCACTACACATCCCGTTTTGGTTTCTGTTTCACGCCCAGCTGATGGGCCAGCAGACCCACTGCCTGCTGGCCAGTCCGTCACCAACCCACAAATTACCCAAATCCCCTCCAATTCTATTTTGAGTCAAGGGCCCGTTACTCGTAGCCAACGGGGTATTTTAAAACCAAAGCAGCATTTTAATCTCCATTCTAATGTCACTAAATCAGCCCTACCACGTAACCTAGTATCTGCCCTTCATGACCCGAATTGGAAATTGGTCATGGATGACGAATATAATGCTCTTATTGAAAATAAGACGTGGGAGTTGGTGCCCCGTCCACCTGGTGTTAATATTATTTGATCTATGTGGATTTTTACTCATACAAAAATTCTGATGGTTCTTTTGAGAGGCATAAGGCCCGACTTGTAGGTGATGGTAAAACATAACAGGTTGACGTCGATTACGGAGAGACATTTAGTCCGGTGGTTAAACCGGAAACCATTCACACTGTACTTAGTCTAGCTCTTTCAAAAGCATGGTCCATTCATCAACTGGATGTGAAAAATGCTTTCTTACACGGTTCTCTTAAGGAGACAGTATACATGCATAAGGTCGTTGCGTTTTAGGGACTCCAATTATCCTCACTGTGTTTGTTTGCTAAAGAAGTTCTTGTATGGGCTTAAGCAAGCCCCATGAGCATGATATAAGAGGTTTGCAGATTATGTGTCTACGATTGGGTTTTCTCACAGCAGGTCTGATCATTCTCTGTTCATCTATCGTCGTGGAACTTCTCTTGCATACATTTTGTTATATGTGGATGATATAATTTTGACTGCCTCCTCGGATGATTTGCCCAAGTCTATCATGCCCCTTCTTAGTTCAGAATTTGCAATGAAAGACTTGGGATCCTTGAGTTATTTTTTGGGTATAGTTGTCACTCGTCATGCAGGAGGTCTATTTTTGTCACAGAAGAAATATGCAGCCGAGATTATTGAGCGAGTTGCCATGTCGTCTTATAAGTCCTCTTCGACTCTAGTGGATACCAAACCGAAGCTGAGTGTTATTTCTAGCACACCATATGAGGATCCCACACATTATCGTAGTCTTGCAGGGGCTCTTCAGTATCGACTTTTACAAGACCATATATTACTTATGCAGTATATCAGGTGTGTTTATTTATACATGATCCGCGGATTGAGCACATGCATGCGCTCAAACGCATTATACGATACATACAGGGCACACTTGATTTTGGGTTGTATTTATATCCATCCTCCGTCTCTTCTCTTGTGTCATATACATATGCTGATTGGGGTGGTTGTCCAGATACCAGACGTTCGACATTTGATTATTGTATGTTCCTTGGGGACAACTTGGTCTCTTGGTCGGCAAAACGCCAGGATACTTTATCACGATCCAGTGCGGAGGCCGAGTATCGAGGGGTAGCCAATGTGGTGGCTGAGTCATGTTGGCTACGTAATCTTCTACTAGAGCTACATTTTCCTAATCAGAAAACTATCTTGGTCTAATGTGATAATGTGAGTGCAGTCTATCTTTCTGGAAATCCGATCCAACATCAACGCACTAAACATATCGAGATGGACATACACTTTGTTCGAGAAAAGATAGCTCATGGACAAGTACGCGTCCTCCATGTCCCTTCGAGATACCAGATTGCAGACATTTTTACTAAGGGTCTTCCCTTGGTTCTATTTGAAGATTTTAGGGACAGTCTCAACGTACGACAACCGCCCGCTATGACTGCGGGGGTGTGAAAACAACATACCAGTGATATACACGGTATACACTGCCCATAGTTGTATACCGTGTATATCACGGTATCCGAGAGAATCCGAGAAGCCTAATTGTAATCAAATTTATTGTACAAACTTACCATAGTTGTAGCATTCTTGTACAAGTATAATTAGGATATTAGTAGTATAGTAGGAATATGATTTTCCATATTTGGAGATTGTAACTTATATATATACCTCTTCATTAATGAAAATAATCAAGGAATTATATTCTTTCAATGCATTAAGTTAATTTTATGTATCATTGAGATGTAAATTTTAGTTTATCTTAAATTGCAGAAAGAAATCCAATTTTCACTTACCGCTATAACAAAATCACGACACCTTATCACATTTTATTATCCACAAAGGGTAGTTGAAATTTTTCCTATAAAATGGTTTTAATTAGACCCTGTATACCTCACCTCGATCTTGATGACTTATTTGCTTTTTAATTTACAAAGCTTAGTTTGTTTAACTAGACATTTATGAAGCTTGTAAACTCTTAATTCCCCATAGCTTGTTCAATGTTTTTATCCAATAAATTCTCAAATGATATCATGGCTGCTCGTTGATGCTTCATTCTCCAATATAAGAAGTGGCAGTGGACCAGGCCTAGAAGGCTATTTTCGGGAATTCCAGATTACGCTTTAAAGGCATTGTACTTACAGCCTTATCACCTATACACGACTGTATGAAAATGCTGAATTGAATGCCACGCGCGAAATTTGCAGCTTTTAAAATTTCTGCTTCTTGACAATTTGAATACCTCAATATGACATTTAGCTCTCCGATTTGTGACTGTTTGGCTTATGTACTGCTGCCCTTTAAGTCTTTCCATTTATTTATTTTTTGCTTTTTTCATTATTCACTATATTATTGAGTAGCTTATATAATTAATCACATGTTGGTTATATAAAAAAAATGCAAAATTATAATTAAGTAAATTACTTAGTTAATCGTTACTCCCTCTGTGACAATTTGAAAATAATTTAATTTAAATTTTTTCATTTTAGCCTTAATGAGAAAATTTATCATATAAATATATTATGACATGTTTAAAACCACACATTTTAAACGTTTTATTTACGTATAAAAGACATAAATTCCAAAAAGTAGTAGATCTAGCAACCTATACATGAATGAAGTATACAAATATATCGAAACAACTAGACATCTACTAAAATTTAAAAAAATTACTACAATCATATGAAAGAGATGTTCACATTGAAGTTTGGTGATGGACCTTCTATTATTATCTAGAACCATCTCCAAGCAAATGGAGCATTCAGGAGCAATCAAAAATACATTTGGGAAAAGGATTATTGGATACAAAAATTGAAAATAAAGAAGAATCAACTGGGAAAATTAAGAGCTTACAAATTTAATGAATGTCGAGTTAAACAAACTAAGCTTGTAAATTAATAAAAGCAAATAAGCCGTCAAGACCGAGGTGAGGTATAAAGGGTCTAATTACAACCCTTTTATAGAAGGAAAAAAAAATCAACAACCACCTTTTGTGGATAATCTGATAAGGTGCTGTGGTTTTGTTCTTATCTCGGTCATAACTAGACTCATAAAACAAGTTACATGTAATATAAAATTAATTGATCCTAACTGCTTAATCTGATGTTAGATTCTCTATTTAAAAAATCTTCTCAAATATCTTTATGAAGACTGAAACTTTATTACATAATATTAATAAAGTTATATTTATTAACAACAAAAAAATAATTTAGGTGTGAAATGTTGTAGTTGTAGCGGTGAGTAAAAATTGTATTTCTTTATGCAAATCAAGATAAACTAAAATTTACATCTCAATATTAGTCCTTAAATTGTAAAAGTGCAGCAAGATTTTAACAAAAAGTTAATAATTAAATCTCCAACTTGAATGGTGTAGTCACGAAAATTACAATTAGTTAATTATCGTGTTTGAACGCGAAAATTATGATATTTGAATTTGATCGTGCTATTATAGAAATGGCTTGGACTACGATTCCGCCTCTTTGTCGTGATATCTGGTTCCAATATAAATATTTAGATCTTTCGAAATTTCGTCATTCTTTCACCATTTTAGAACGAACTAGCTATGAGATTGAAGAGATTTTGACTTAAATCATTACAATAGCCTCCTCACATTTAACATAAAGAGATAAAATTAACGAGGTTATTCCATTATGTCTAATGATACATGTGATATGTTGCTCATCTTCATCTACAATCACATAATTCAGATTTTCTTCCCGAAATAACTAAATCTGATTGTAGCTATTTTCATAAGTATTGTGGTATCCCAAAGTTTTTTTTATACTTCTTCAGTTTATTGGCCTTATATAATGGTTCAGACAAGGCAAAAAGAAAAATTGTTTGATCTAACTATTTGTTTAAGTCTCTTAAGAGAACCATTGATCTTAATGCTCTTGATATTTTAGAATTGGGACTTAAATATATCTACTAGTCTCTCGTATGTTAGGTCATGCCGTACATGATTTTCTAAAATAACATCAATATTACTAAAATAAAACCTTGAGAAAATAATTATACATAAAAGAATAAAGTACACATTCATGTGAATAATAATTGTGGATCGTTGTATGATAACTTGTTTATCGAGGTGTAAATGATTGAATATCATTTCAACCTAGGAAGATGAGCCATCAAAGTTTAGTTAGATATTAGAATATGTTTGTGACTCATTACATGAATTTTGAAGCCGAAATGCAAGCTCAAATCGATGAATGTTGAGCCCTATTCAACCAGTATTTATTAGTTATCGTACAAACGTACAAAAAATGCACTCTAAATGAATGTGAAAGATATCCTGCATTTTCAAGTTCGAGAGTTGTATCTTAGGAAGAAAAGAAGTGTTTCTTAAAAAAATCTAACTCTCTATTAAACCATAATAATATCTGTTAGTTTACAAATTTGGTGTTCAATAACCGAAAAACAACTTAAACAAATAAAATTAAAAGGAAGAAAAAAGTACATTTCCACTGATCCAATAATGGGACCAAGTGTTTATCATTGAAGCGTTAAAATCACTTTTAAATTTATGCGAGAGGTGCTATTTTATACTATTATTTTTCTCAAGAACATATCTGTAAGATTGGAATAATTTTTCTTAGGAATTCCTTTCATTAATCACAATATATATAGTTGTACAGAAGTTGATTCCTAATACAATAAGAATCCTAACTTACCTTAAATGGTTGATTCATAATACAATAAGAATCATAACTTACCTTAAATATACATCTATCATAATTACAAAATATACTGTGAATATTCGGAGAATATTCACTAATACTCCCCCCTCAGTCGGAGCGGGAGGAGGCCGAACGCTAAGGCTGGATCGGAAGTCGGTGAAGAGTTGTCTCGGTAGTCCCATTGTGAAAATATATGCATACTGATAGGAGGAAGGCACGTGTAATATTTTGACCTGACCAAGGGCGATCTTCTCACGCACAAAGTGAATATCCATCTCGATATGCTTGGTCCTCTAATGTTGGACCGGATTGTGAGACATATAGATGGCAGATATGTTGTCACAGTAGACTATAGACGCCTTTTGCAGTGGACACTGGAGCTCCAAAAGAAGATTTCGTAGCCAACAAATCTCAGCAACGACATTAGCAACTCCGCGATACTCTGCTTCAGCACTCGAACGAGATAGCATGGCATGCCGCTTGGCGGACCATGAAATAAGATTATCCCCAAGAAATACACAGTAGCCTGAGGTGGAGCGACGTGTGTCCGGGCATCTTGCCCAATCTGCATCCATGTAGGATAGTAACTTGGTTGGGGCAGAGGGGTAGAGATGCAGTCCAAAGTCTAGTGTGCCCTTAACGTATCTGATAATACGTTTGAGGGCCGCAAAATGGGACTCTCGAGGGTCATGCATAAACAGACACACCTGCTGAACGGCATATGCAATATCAGGCCTAGTGAATGTAAGATACTGAAGGACACCTGCAAGGCTCCGATAGAGAGTGGGATCAGAACTTGGCGTACCCTAATTGGCACTGAGCTTGGATTTCGAGTCAACCGGAGTTGGCATAATTTTACAATTTGTCATCTTAGCCCTGTACACTATCTCTTTCGCATATTTTCGCTGATACAAAAATATAGTAGCTGCAGACCTGGTCACGGATATACCCAAGAAATAACTCAGCTTGTCCAAGTCAGTCATAGCAAATTCAGTTTTGAGTAGAGCAATGATTTCATTCTTCAAACCGTCAGAGGAGGCAGTAAGAACAATGTCATCCACATATAATAGCAAATAAGCAGTGCTGCTACCTCGATAAAAAGTGAAGAGAGAGTTATCACACATGCTACATATAAATCCGATCTGCATAAGATACCTGGCAAAGTGATCATACCAAGCGTGGGGTGCCTGTTTCAAGCCATACAATGACTTCCTGAGACGACATACAAACTGCGGAACTGCCGGATGAACAAAGTCAGGGGGCTGATGCATGTACACAGTTTCTTTCAAATCCTCATGAAGAAACGTATTCTTGACATCAAGCTGATGAATCGGCCAATGCATACTCATAGCAATACTGAGAACAATCTGAATAGTATCCGGTTTAACAATCGGACTGAATGTCTCACCACAATTAATACCCTTCTGCTGATTAGTGTCATTAGCAACCAGTCTTGCCTTATACCGCTCCAAGTCACCATTGTCTCTGTACCTGTGACGAAATAGCCACATGCATCGGATAACATTCACACCGTCCGGTCTAGGTACCAAATCCCAAGTGTTCTGCTTGGTTAAAGCATTAAATTCCTCGCACATGGCCGCATTCCAATTAGGGTCCATTTTGGCTAGTTTTAGATTTTTTGGAATGGGTGATATGGTTTGTATGGAGAGGTTAAAATGGACCTTGGCTTTGAAAATCCCGTATTGTGCACGAGTCTCCATACGATGGGTAGGCAGTGGTGGTTGATTTGGTTTTTGTGGCTGTTGGCTGGCGGGTTCTGGAGGCAGCAATGGTTCTGGTTGGGTAGGAGACACGGGTGAGTCGATCAGTGGAGTATTCGACCGAGAGCTGTGAGGTTGTTGGGTGGAGACGACGCTGGACAGTTGTGAGGACGGAGCTGTTGGTGCAGGCTCCATCGGAACAGTATGCTGCCGGTGGCACATCGACTAGAGAATAGGGGACAGACTCGGCTCATCGAGAAATGTGTAATCTGTGGTTTGAATTTTTTTGAGGTTTGAGAACGGAAAGGTCGTTTCGTCAAATGTGACGTGACGTGAGACAATGTGTTTACGAGTTGTTATATCATAGCACAGGTAACCCCGATGAGTAGGAGAGAGACCAACGAAGATGCAGCGCGTGGTGCGTGGGGCGAGTTTGTGAGGTGCAGTGGAGGCCAGGTTGGGGTAGCATAGGCAGCCGAAAATGCGGAGATGGTCATAGGATGGGAACCTACGGTATAAGATTTCGGTGGGGGTCTTATTTTGGAGCTGGTTGATAAAATATTAAGGAGGTACTCTACCATTTTAACAGCATAGACCCAGAATGGTGGTGGAAGACATGCATGAAACAATAAGGTACGAACCATGTTATTGATGGTGCGTATAATAATATATATAGTTGTACAAAGTTGATTCCTAATATAATAACAATCCTAACTTACCTTAAATGATTTATTCCTAATACAATAAAAATTCTAAGTTACGTTAAATATACATTTATCATAATTACAAAATATACTGTGAATATTCGCTAATAATATCATATGAAAAAAGAAAAAAACCTTAAATATACCAAAAGCTAACATTAACATTATCGCGTAACCTTTAGATCTTTTATGAATAACGTCAAAAGTCATCTTCCCCCATCTCTATATATGCTATTCTCGCCATCAGACTACTAATTGAGCTTTGATATATCTCTCTTTTGAAATTTGATTTCCCCGATAAATGATGTGGAAAGCATAATTTTTTGATCGAGTTTATCTACACTATATCCTTCAGCCATAACATTATCAATTAAACCTAATCATAATTGCCTTCTGAAGGTTGATTGCTTTTTCTGAAATATTCACTCATCTTTTCTATTTTAATGTTCATATCATGCAGAAAATCAACAGCTTCATTGGATAGTGGATACACACCTATAAGTAATAGTAATTGTCCATACATCAATAAGATGTTATAGATTAAATCTCATTAATTGATATGAATGTTTGAATTGCAAAATAAGTCAATTTTATCGACAAAATGAAATTTAGATAATCAAGTAAAAATAAAAGTGAGCTGACCTTCCAAACTACTAACTAAAAATTGGTATATCTATGTAACAAACATTACCATTTTATTTCAGATTCAAACAGGGAAAATGCTACCAGTAAGGAGGGGAAAATAGCAATAAAGAGAACTTCCATAAAGAAAATTGTAACAACCCCTTTTAGGAATCGTGGTGACATCTACACTTTTTCACCGGTGCGAACCACTTCCGTATAAACAGTACTAAAATAAATAGAGAAACACATAAATAACAAAATATTTAAAAACCTTATCTATCGTAACATAAATACGCGGAACATAAGTCTGAAAGTCAAATGAAACCACTAAATGATCTGGTTAATAATACAAGAGCACTAAATGCGGAATACAAGTCTGAATGATGGCAACATAGGCCAAAACTGAGTAACATAATCTAAAATGTTTGAATGTGTCTCTAGAACCAAGTAAAGACAGAGACATAGATATAAGCATCCCGGGGCATGCCAGAAGTAGCATCCTCACCCTGAATGCCTGAAATCAGTCTACTCGGACTTAGTCACGCGAACCCGAACTGGTAGACGGAGATGTATCTGCATTCAAATAGAATGCAACAAGTGTACTATGAATACACAGACGTACCCACGTAAGCATCATAACCAACTCTAAATTCTCATTTATTCATAAATCAACCAAGTCATCAATTATCAAGCCAATACTTAGTTCATCAACAGATAAGCAATGCAATTAAGTATGAATGCAATGTATATGCCAGGTACCTTTTATTTTTCTGTATACAGGCGCTCAAATTCTATGAGTTGCACACCCATGGGGGACCCGCGAAGTCCATATACCCTCCAGAATTTCTCAACAGAGCCAAGCCCTTGGCTATAATAACTTATTGTAGGCGTGCAACCCGTATCCCCGCGTATCATCATCATTATCTCATAAGTGTTCTTACCTTTCCGCTCTCTTGGACCCACAACATGTTTCATACCACTCCAATATCAATATCAACAGAACTATGAGTGTATGAATGCAAATGACAATACAAGGCAAGAAATCATGATGCAATGAGATGCAATCAAATATAGAGATGAATGCCACACGCTTTCAAGAATTCAAGAATATATAATCCAAGTACAAATCAGGATATCATATTGAAAGTTATTTTGAAAAAGTTATTTAACATAGGAAATTAAATAGGTTTCCTGATTCAGCGATTCTGCCTCTGCGAAATTGACTCCGCTGGCGCAGTCTCACTCTTGTGAAAAAGGACCAAGCTGGAAGGGGCACAGTCACTTGATAGTTCTCCCCAACGCAGAAGCGAACCCGACCCCGCAGAGGCGCACTCGCCCCAACGAAAAAAGAGCCTCTGTCGATGCAAAAACTTACCAAATACTCACTCCCCACTTCTGCGAGCCAACCTCCGCAGAGGCGGACACGCAGGAGCGGATGTCCCACCCGCTGGGGCGAACACCATACACCAGCAACAAAGATTTTATACCAAATTTCCACCAAACACCCGAAACACTCTTGAGACCTCACGGATACAAACCAGACATGCTTTTCTAAGGTAAACAATGCTATGAACTCACTTGCGCCTCAGATTTTCCATTTAACCGAGCTAAGACATACTTTTCTAAAGAATCACCTAAAATAATCAGATATCCAAATTTCACAAATAGTACCACAAAATACATCTGATTGTCTTGTGAAGCGAACTAATGACTCAACTAAGCCATAAATGACCCTCTGAAACTACCAAAAATGAAGGCACCCGAAAATGAACCCATCTAGTGAAAAGTCAACCTTGAGTCAAACTATCCAACTCTAAAGTTCTTATTTTGGGTTTGTCATCTGAAACTCATATAAGTGAACTTCGGGATCTGTGACACCCATCCTCACACATTACAAACCCCACATAGAGTCTACGGGAAGCGTAAAATAGTCAAATAGAGATTTTTAGTTAAAAACGACCGGATGGGTCATTACATTAGATACCAATTAAAACAACGTTCGTCCTCTAATAGAGAGAAACGAAAAGGAGAAACGTATCGGAAGTAGTAAACAAGTCAGGATATCTTCTCCGCATGTCGGACTCTGTCTCCCAAGCTGCCTCCTCCACAGGATGATGCTTCCATTGCAACTTCACAGAAGTTATCTCCTTAGGCCTCAATTTTCTCACTTGTCTGTCCAAAATAGCTACACACTCCTCCTCAAACTCTAAATTTTAATCTAGGAATACGGAGTCCCACTAAATGATATAAGAATTATCGGCATGATATTTCTTCAGCATAGACACATGAAAAAATGGATGAGGACGCCTAAAAGACCTAGTGGCAGAGCCAATTCATATGCCACCTCTCCAACCCTCTGAAGAATCTCAAAAGGTCCGATATAGCTCGGACTCAACTTCCATCTCTTGTTGAATCGCATCACACCCTTCATGGGTGAGACTTTTAATGGAACCTTGTCACCCACCATAAACTCCATGTCTCAGACCTTCCGGTCTGCATACTCCTTCTGCTTACTCTGAGCTATCAAAAGCTTGTCCTGAATCGTCTTCACCTTCTCTAAGGAGTACGCAAACTCTGCCAAAGGTAAGAACTGGTCTCAATAACCACTAAAATTTATCACACAAACTCGTAACATGTCCTTCAATACCTGAATAGTCCACTCGGACTAGCCGTCGGTCTGAGGGTGAAATGCTTTAATGAGATCCAAGCGAGTACCCAACTCTTTCTAGAAAGTCTGTCAGAAATGCGAAGTAAACTGAGTACCTCGATCGGAGATGATAGAAATAGAAACCCCATGAAGACGAACAATCTCTCGAATGTAGATCTTAGTCAACTTCTCTGCATTATAAGTCCTCTAGACCGGAATGAAATCCGCGGACTTGGTCAACCTATCAACAATGACCCAAATAACATCAAACTTTTCCAAAGTCCTGGGCAATCCCATAACAAAATGCATAGAAATCCTCTCCTACTTCCACTCGGGAATGGGCATCCTCTTAGATACACCACATGATCGCTGGTGCTCATACTTGACTTGATAACAATTCTGGCATCGAGACACGAACTCAACAATGTCTCTCTTTATCCTCTCCCATCAATAGTGTTGCTTCATGTCACAGTACATTTTAGTAGCACCTAGATGAATCGAATATCTAGAGTTGTGGAGGCCCTCCATAATCAATTTGGTTAAGTCACCAACACGGGGAATACACACTCTACCCTTAATCCTCAATACCCCTTCATTATCAATCACCGCCTCCTTGTCCTCTCCACTCATCACCTTGTCTCTAGTTTTGTACAACTTCACATCATCATACTGGTGGGTCCGAATCTGGTCCAAAGAGACAACTTCACCTCAACACAAGACATAATCCTACCCGAATTCAAAATATCAAGCCTCACAAAACGATTGGCTAGAGACTGGACTTCCAATGCTAAAGGATGCTAAAAATGATCAAGTAAGCTAAACTCTTCATGCTAACCGCCTTTCGGCTCAAAGCATCTGGCACCACATTGGCCTTACCTGTATGGTACAAAATGGTCATGCCATAATCTTTCAACAACTTCATCCACTGACACTGCCTATAATTCAAATCCCTCTGATTAAACACGTGCTGAAGACTATGGTGGTCGGTATACACTTCACAATGGACACCATAAAGATAATGACTCCAAATCTTCAAAGAAAACACAATAACAGCCAACTCTAAGTCATGAACTGGGTAATTCTTCACATGCACCTTCAACTGCCTCGATGCATAAGCAATAACCTTACCCTCATACATCAACACATATCCCAACCCAATCCTCGAAGCATCAAGTACACAGTAAAGTCCTTCCCCTCCATAGAAAGGGATAAAATTGGGGTTGTGGTCAAAAGAGACTTGAGCTTTTAAAAGCTCTCCTCACACTCGTCATACAACTGAAAAAGCACTTCCTTTTGAGTCAAATGCGTCAGATGAGAAGCAATAGAAGAGAATCCCTTGATGAACTGGAATAGTAGCTAGCAAAACACACGAAACTCCAAATGTATGTCATAGAAGTCGATCTAGACTAGTCCCTGACAGCCTCTATCTTCTTTGGGCCAACCATAATCCTCTCCTTGGACACCACGTGTGCCAAAAAATCCACAGAACTCAACCAAAACTCACACTTTGAGAGAATATAGCATACAATTTCTTCTCCTTCAACAACCCAAAAACTACTCTCAGATGTTGCTCGTGGTCCTCCCAACTCTTCGAATATATCAAGATGTCATCGATGAATACTATCACAAAAGAATCCAAATACGGCTTAAATATCCTATTCATCAAGTTCATAAACGTTGCATGGGCATTAGTAAACACAAAGGATAGCACTAGGAACTCATAATGACCATAGCGAGTCTGGAAATCCATCGTAGGAATATCCTCAGCCCGAATATTCAACTGATGATACCCGAACCTCAAATCAATCTTTGAAAACACTGAAGTACCCTGAAGTTGGTCGAATAGGTCATCAATACGAGGAATCGAATATTTATTTCTGATGGTGACCTTGTTCAACTGTCTATAATCAATTCACATATGCATGGTGTCATCCTTCTTCTTCACAAATAATATAGGAGCACCCCATGGAGATATACTCGGTCGAATGAAGCCCTTACTCAACACATTCTGAAGTTGCTCCTTCAACGCTCTAAACTCAGCTGGAGTCATACAGTATAAAGGAATAGAAATAGGTCGAGTACCCGGCTCAAGATTAATATAGAAGTCAATATCCCTGTCTGGTGGAATACCCAGTAAATCTGAAGGAAAGACATCGACAAACTCACTAATAACCGGAATGGACTTAAGAGAAAGAGTCTCCACACTCGTATCCCAAAGATGAACAAGATACGCTAAACAACCCTTTTCCACCAACTTGCTAGCTCGGATGAAAGAAATGATATTTGTAGGAGCAAGGTTGAGAGCCCCTCCACTCTAACCTCGTAAGACCAGGCATAGCTAAAGTGAATGTCTTGGTATGACAGTCCAAAATCGCATGATACGGTGATAGTCAATCCACCCCCTAAATAATATCAAAGTCCACCATATCTAAGATGACCAAATCTACCCAAGTATCGTAACCCATAAAGGTAACCAAACAATGACGATAGACTCGATCTATGACCACAGGATCACCAACCAATGTAGAAACACTAATAAAGACATCAAGCATATCACACCATATATCCAAATTAGTAGAAATGTAGACAGACACGTATGAAAATGTAGAACCCGAATAAAATAACATTGTAGCATACCGATGACAGACTGATACCTATGATAACTGCGTTAGATGCCTCTGCCTCGGGCCTATCAGGAAAGGTATAACAATAAGTGCATCATATATCGAACTAAGTACTCTAATGGCCACCTCTGCCCGAATGAGCTCCATCTCTCCCTGACTGGGGCCACTATGACTGGTCTGATAGCCACTACGACCTAATTGAGATCCCCCTCGGCTAACTCCTGACCACCACCCCTAGATGGTTGTGCTGGGATCCTGGGTGCACGGGATGTACTCGATACAAATCTGGGGCAGTCTCTCTTAAAATTCCCAATCTCTCCACAATTGTAACAAGTCTTGGCCGCTGAGGGCTGCTGAATAGAGATAGAAGAACTCGAACCACCACGGCCAGAATACCAAGACTGAGAACCCCTACTATAATCGCTCTGCCTCACAAAAACACCATCCGTAATCTGAAGGGCAGTCTGAACCGGTCGACTAGGCTATGACTATTGATATTTACCATACTGACAATAACCACGAGGAGTAGATCTACTAAACTATCCAAATTGCCTAACCCTCTTTTCGGGCTCATGTCTGGGCAGTTTGTCCCTCATAGACTCCACCATCCTCACATGCTCTGTCACTACCTCAAAAGAAATCCCAGAGGCCACCAACTATAACATGGCCGACTAAAGGGGAATACAAAAACCTCTCATAAAACATCGGACTTTCTCTGCCTCTGTAGGTAGCAACAGCGCTGCATAGAGCAATAAGGCATGTAAATGAGGCTCATATTATGCAATTGTCGAATCTCTCTGCCTAATCTTCTGGATCTCATCACGCTTGCTCAGACGCAAGCTCAAAGGTACATATTTCTCTAAGAAAATTCGTTAGAACCTAACCCAAGTCAATGGAGGCGACCTCATTGGTCGGCAATCAACATACGCCTCCACCACTGCTTCGCGTCTTCTCTGAGCTGAAGGACCACAAAACTAACTTCTTGTGACTCGACAATATCCAAAGTATGTAACCTCTCATGGATGCTAACAATAAACTCATACATGTCCTCCTCGGGTTGTCCAAAGAACTTAGGAGGCTTCATGTTCAAAAAGTGCTCCCAGATTTTCCTCTCATCGCGGGTCATAGTTGTCCTTGCAATCGACCGAGAACCAAACTCTAGAGCATGAGCATCATCAATACGTGGTGCTGACATGCCAGCTGGCTGAAAACCGGAGAGTATGAAACTCGGGAGTCTGAGTCTGTTATGCTCATCATCTCAATATTGTCATATATCATAAGTGTTCTTACCTACAAGGCAAGAAATCATGATGTAATGAGATACAACCAAATATAGAGATAAATGTCACCTCATTTCAAGAACATATAATCCAAGTACAAATCAGGATATCATATTGAAAGCATGTGTGATGAGTAAACATATCAATAGAAAGTATGACAACGAGCCCACATAATAGCGACAAGCCCAATCAATCGGCAGTCAGAACAAGCATAAGACTGATTCCCCAAATTACCCATCATCACAGTTCAACACCAGCACACACTCAAATATTCATGACAACCGTCTGAGTGGGACCCCAAACACGCCCAATACCCCTCAATATTTATAACTAATCACGTACTTCTATCTGAGTCTAGTGAAAGTGAACTGTAGCCTACCTCTGGGTCAAAGAGGAGCCTCGAATGATCAAATCTTTGTGCTAGCCTAGCCCTTCCGGAGCGCCTCGTGGTAATCGAAGTCTAACACGCAAATACTATTCGATGATATAAAGCTTACACATAATACAAGTACTTAGTCCTTAAACAATTTAAGACTTCCAAAACCAACTTCGGGCCCACGTTATCAAGACTCAAACTTTATTACCCCAAAAGCATAAACACATACTAATTAATTATATCCTTAAGTTAATCAGAAACCTAATTAACCGAGCTAAGACATACTTTTCTAAAGAATCGCCCAAAATAACCAGATACCGAAATTTCACAAATAGTACCACAAAATACATCTGATTATCTCGGGAAGGGAACTGATGACTCGACTAAGACATAAATGACCCTCCGTAACTATCGAAAATGACGAAACCCGGAAACGACGAAACCTGAAAAATGAATCCATCTACTCAAAAGTCAACCTTGAGTCAAATTATCCAACATTAAAGTTCTTATTTTGGGTTTTTAATCCGAAACTCACATAGATGGAGCTCGGGATATGTGTCATCCTTCCCCGCGAATTACAAATTCCACATACAGTCTACGGGAAGAGTAAAATAGTCAAATAGAGTTCTTTAGTTAAAAACTACCGGACGGATCGTTACAAAAACTAACCATAAGAATTAGGAAGAATGTTTGACATGCTTTTAGGTGGTTGCACCTCACGAAAATTGCATTCTTGACAAAGTTGAGTCGGTATTGACACTTAAGAATAATAGTCAACTCCTAAGGAGATGAAAGGATATAGCACAGGTACTATACTCGGTTTAATGCAGTAACAACTATTCTAACATTTAAATCTCATCGTAACACTTTGATCACAGGAAAAGCTGTAGGGGAGTATATGAGGCATACCAGTATAAAGACTAATGTTTGATTCAATTATGAAAGAATCTTTTTAAATTTTTAATTAGAAGGCGAGCTAAGTAACAACCAATAACTTCCTAAAAATGCGGCCGAGTAATTCAAATAACCTGTTAGAATAATACAAAATAATTTACTTTGGATGCAACATTAAATGGGTAAGGAAAACAATAATTTTTTCAAGAGCCAAACTTTGAAACTAATACCAAACTTTTCATGAAATTCATAACATGTTTTTTCATTTCACGTGTATAGACCAGACAACGATTGAGTTTTTTGAATCATATCAAGCAATTCTATAATGATGATATGATATATCCTAAAGAACTAACACGAGTGTTTGGATATAATGATAGTTTGCTGAGAATTACTCTCAGGCCAAACAACAATCATGTTCTTGCTTGCAGCTGTGAATTCTTATGTTATTACATTTACATATATGAGTTATTGTAGGGTTTTGTTGGGTTCAAAACACATAAGTAGGCACTACGGAAGGTTTAAAATTTTGTTCTACTTACCTAACAATTCCTTCTGGCATGGTTTTATGACAATCAAAACCTGTAAAGAAAACTTGAACAAGAACTTACAGGTTATAAAACCTGGAGTCTTTACTTTAGGGTGAAAATGCGATTCTCTTTCGATTGCAAGCGTCTTGCTACGGTGTATTCCTCTGTCAAGAAAGTCAGGAAATCTTGGCAGAGGTTTGACAGAGTTTCGACCTAGACTCTAAGTCTAGAATTAGTTTTAGGATTGGTGTATAATAAACAATGGGGAGTGCTGTATTTATAGTTGAAAATTAGGTCAAAAAAAATATTTTAGGGTTAGGCTTAAGCCTGGCCCAAAACCCGAGGTATAGTGGGCCAGTCCGACTGGGCTCACTGTCGCGTCGGCGCTGCGGCGCAGCCTAGCAGGCGTCGCGGCGCCTTATGTAAAATTTTATTTCCCGTTTTCATTTAATATACATTCAGCACATTAAATCCAAAATTTAATTTTGATTTAATTAAATAATTTCCATCTAATAGAAATTATCCCATAGTTATTATCAATTTAAATATCTCGATTCCAAATCAAATATTTAATACTTTCCCAATACACCCTTAGATCGAAGAGAAAATCGACATAGTGTGACCCTATATGCCTTCATATATCGACACTAGTCCAATTAAGGTCCATACGGAACTCCTAGACTGCGTCGTACGACGAACTCAATATATGAAGTATGTTTACATGAATCCAACAAACATAACATTTATGTGAGATGATAAATTCCTTTCATTCGCGACACACTCGATCAAGCTTAGGTTTTGCCATGTGTCTATCCAAATGGATTGATCACTTTATCTCATCTATATTAGTAGACAACTAGATCATATTCTAAATATGTCTCTTGCATTGGCCAATGCCTTGGTCGACCTAATATCACTGAGAAGTTGAGTGCTCTCTCGAATATCCAATCGAGGAATGAATCATATTCTTGGCTCAACTACCACCTTAATTTACATCATAATGCACCCAACACAAGCCGTATCTTATCCTATAAGGAGTTTAAGCTTAGGATAGGGTCAAAGTACATTACTCTGTAAAAAGGGTGCGTATTGACCTCAAGTCAAAGGACCTTCATTTCCCACACGCTGATAACACTTTAGACATGTATAAAAAATAGTATATTAGCAAGGTATACCAATACTTTCCAAAAGTATCCATGTGTCCATCATTAGTAACCATTACTAGTAGCAGGTGAGACATACTACATTCTCTAAGAATGTGACGCATGCCACATGTCGACTTATAACATATCATTGATATCTCATTCTCGATGATCATTAGTCGAGGATATTTTAGAGTTACGCTCTATCATCAATATCTCACTCTATTAATGACAATGTAAGCTCAAGGGATGCACATTAATGAATAATTACAAACAATCAAATAATAATTCAATAATTGCAAATGTTATAAATATTAATCTTATTAATAATACGAATGTGTTCAAGTACATTTGTCCCTAATAATGATTGTCTCTAGGACATACCTACTTTCAGTTATCACTCATAGAATAATTTCATAAGGCAAACGCAGAGGGAAAAAATAATGCAGATAATTTTTTTAATTTATATATAAGTCACTCTTCTCACTTCTTACCTCCTCATTTGTCTCTCATTATAGCATGGGTTGCAAGTTGTTAGAGATTTTGTTATTATATAATATGCCTTTTCCAGATTGATTATCTTTTGGTTATCGTTTTTTCTCTTGAATTATGAAGTCAGAAATGCATATTGTTAATGTGCCTCTTTTAAATGAGATTTTGACAAATGTTCAAATCATGATTTTTCATTTGACTTGTAGAGAGCAGTCAACTATAAAGATAATTTAATTGAAAGAAATAATCCCCTTGATTATTTTCATTAATCGAAAGGTGTTTATACAAGTTACAAAATAGGAGAATCCTATTCCTATTCTATTCCTAAAACCTTATTCTACCATAATTCTAACTATACAAATTATGGCAAATGTATCATCCTAATTTAGGTAATAAATACACTACAATATATATCAAATATATATACCATATATACAAGATTACTTTAAATGTAATCTGCCCGTGATAGGCTGATTTGCTGGGCTTCCGTGACTGCTGGCCCAAGACTGGCTGACCGGCTGGGCTACTGCTTTGGGTATTCCCGTGATATACACCTCTGTATATCAAGTGTTTATCACGGGGTATATAAACCTTGTTTAACACACACCCGCAGTCATAGCGGACGGTCTTCGAACGCTGAGACTGTCCCTAAAATCTTCAAAAAGGACAGCGGGTAGACCCTTTGTAAAGATGTCTAAAACTTGATACCGAGACGGGACATGGCATACGCGAACGTGACCCCTAGCAACCTTTTCACGGACAAAGGGAATGTCCATTTCGATATGCTTAGTGCGTTGGTGCTGAACCGGGTTACCTGAAAGGTAGATGGCACTAATGTTATCGCAATATACCAAGGTTGCCTTTTGAATTGGACAATGAAGCTCCAAAAGCAAATTACGTAGCCAACATGATTCGGAGACCACATTCGCTACCCCTCGATATTCGGCCTCTACACTTGAGCATGATAGAGTTGTCTGACGCTTTGCCGACCAGGAGACCAAATTGTTGCCAAGGAACATACAGTAGCCAGACGTCGACCATCCGGTGTCGGGACAACCACCCCAATCAGCATCTGTGTATGCGACAAGTGTGGATGTAGATGACGGATACAAATGCAAACCATAGTCCAGTGTCCCCTGAATATACCGAATGATACGTTTGATTGCATTCATGTGCTCGACTCTGGGATCATGTATGAATAAACACACCTGCTGAACAGCATACGTAATATCTGGTCTGGTAAAGGTAAGATACCGGAGGGACCCTGCAAGACTGCGATAGCGGGTCGGATCCTCGTATGGTGCACCTGCCGCGACACTAAGCTTGGGTTTTGCCTCAACTGGAGTGGAAATGAACTTACAGGATGACATCCCAACCCTCTCTATGATCTCAGAAGCATACTTTCGTTGAGACAAAAATAAACCCTCGGAATGACGCTTGACGGTAATCCCCAAAAAGAAACTCAAGGGCCCTAAGTTTTTCATAGCAAACTCAGAACTGAGCATGGCCATGATAGACTGGCGCAAGGCATCGGAAGAGGCAGTCAAAATGATATCATCCACATATAACAGAATGTAGGCAAAGGACGAACCACGATGGTAGATGAACAAGGAATTATCTGACCTGCTGTGAGTGAACCCAATAGTCGAAACAAAGTCAGCAAACCTCGTATACCAGGCCCGTGGAGACTGCTTAAGCCTAGGGGTGAGCGGGTCCGGGTACCCTAACTTTTTTAAACTACCCGGACCCTACCCAGTAAACGATCGGTTCCTAAATCTGTTATCCGGAACCTACCCGGACCCTGCGGTTCCAGGTAGGTTCCCGGTACCCTGTAAAACATTTGTCATAAATAGTATACTACCGCATAGGGATTGCATAATATGGAATGAAGCAAAGAAGTGACAAAATATGTGTGAAATATTGCATAATATGGAACGAAGCGACGAGAGAAAAGCAAGAAATTGTATACACTTCATTACAACAGAGATATATCGCAACCCGGCCTTTTAAATGACTACAACACAATCACAATTCACAATGACTAAATGAAGAAAACATTGCAAAATTACACCGCATAATCCGGTGACATTTAACGAAATATCGATCACCGATTTATTAATTCGAGAAACTGTTAGTCTAGGTGCCGCCGTCGTATTGTGAGGCTTTAACATCCGCATTGTGAGGCTTCACACACATCCGCATTCGTCTTCGCTGCATTTTGAGATCGCATTGCTGCCGTCGCCGCATTGCATTCTTCTTCTTCGCCGCACTAACATCGCATTTTGAGAAGAGTTTAAATGTCACACGTCCACTTGCATACTAATCCACCATTATGTCTTCCGTGACACAAGTAAGCTCTACAAAAATAAAATAAAACTATTGTGAGATTCCAAGACAAAAGATAATACACAAAAATAAAAATTCTAAATAACCCAAATCCATAAAACAAAAATAAAGAAAGACCTAGTGAGTAGTGACTTACCTTCCTCATATTTTTCTGCATCTTCCATATATTGCTCAACACTAATTGATTTTGAAGATGAGCGCAACCAATCTTGGCAACAAATCAAAGCTTCCACAAATTTAGGAGTTAGAGAGCTGCGAAATTGATCAAGCACTCGACCAGATGTGCTAAAAGCCTATTCCGAGGCTACCGTGGATACGGGGATGGCTAAGATGTCTCTAGCCATCAAACTGAGAACCTTGTAAGTCGACGTAGCAGCATTCCACCACATCAATAAATCAAATGTTTCATTTTTGGGCTCATGAGGACTACTAAGGTACCTTTCCAATTCAGATCTTAAATCCCCACTAAGTTCATCTTGGTCATCCTGGTACCAATCTTTGACAAGTGAAGCTGGATCAACAAAACCAAAATTTTCTCCACCAACATTGTCAATAGAGCCTTGACTCATCCAATACATTAGAATCAAGCATAGAAGAATGATTTTTGTCATAGAATGCAAAAAGACGTTCCAATACATTCATTACCTTACTAACGATCAATTCTATTTTAGCATCATCAACACCAATCCTTCTACAACTCCAATTCAGAAATCTCAACTTATATCGAGGATCTAGTACTACGGCTATCAACACCATCATGTTTGTTTTCTCAATACTCCCATAATACTTGTCAAATTTGGCTCTCATTTTTGTAGCCATTGCCTTAAGGTTTTCATTATTATTTTGGCTTTCACATTCAGTTAATGTTGAAAACATGCTAATAACTTCATGAAAATAATGGTTAGTTGTCACATAGAGACTTCCTGACATCCTAATAGTAGCCTCATAGAAATTTCTCAAAAATAAAGACAACAAGGATGCATTTTCCCAATCCTCATCTTTCGGGACACCACAATCAAGCTCAGTCACAAAAGCCATATCATCATCTTCAAGTCTTACAAATGCTTGTTTGAACTTACTAGCACTTTCTAACATAAGATATGTAGAATTCCACCTCGTACTAATATCAAGACAAACAAAGCCTTTATAAGTTATGCCCTCTTCAGTTATACAACTTTGGAATTGTTGTGCTCTACTTGGGGAACTCCTAACATACTTAACTGCAGCTCGAATTCGACTAATTGATTCACGAACCTCACTCAACCCATCTTTCACAATCAAATTCAATATATGAGTTGCACATCTCATATGAAAAAACTCACCCCCCAAAACAAGTGTATTTCTTAACTTGTCCTTCAAATAAGCAATTGCCACATCATTAGAGCTCGCATTATCAACTGTAATTGTTGATATACGATCTCTAATTCCCCACTCAATTATACATTTTTCTACCATCTTACCAATATCCCTACCTTTATGGCTAGGCATAACAACAAAGTTTAGCAATCGCTTATGCAAATTCCAATTTTCATCAATAAAGTGAGCGGTAAGACATAAGTAACTCAAATTTTGAATGGAAGTCCAAATGTCAGTGGTGAGAGCAATCCTAGATTTAAGAGATGACAACTTATCTTTTAAGCATGAGTTTTCACAAACATAAAGTTTCATGCAATCCCTAGCAATTGTGAATCTTGAAATATGCTTAAATAAAGGTTGTAATGCCGACACAAAACCCCTAAAACCTTCACGTTCAACCGTTCTAAATGGTTGCTCATCAATAATAATCATCCTAGCCAACATGTGCCTACAAAACTCTTTATCATATTTCCAAGTGCTAAGCATATGCTCATTATCTCCATTTATACTACCTTTAAAATGACCACCAAGCAATTTTTGCTTCTTGTCAATATTGTGAGGATACATACTTTTTGCAACTTCTCAAATGTTTCCACATGGATGAGGTACCATTGCTAACACTATAAGCTAAGCCTTCATTGCAATAGTTACAAATAGAAACAACATTACCAGTTTTCTCATCTATTGCTTTACCAAAATGCTCTCAAACCTCAGATTTTGTTGCCTTCTTTTTCGATGGTGCACGAGTTGTGGATGTCGTGCTAGCCTCAGCCATCTACCAAAAAAAGTATCAAAATAAAACAAAACAAAACAGCAACTCCAATAAATTGAGCATAACAAGTTAACAACAAACAATAAAAGGAATTCGAGCACAATACAACAATCTAATGTTCTTCACTATGCAACAACTTTAAGGGTTATTCATTACTTTTAACAAAACCGAGAGGAATTCGAGCACAATACAACAACCTTTGTCAAGCTTCTGGAGTGAGAGAGGAGACTGGCGATGGCGATGGTGATGGGCTGATGGCGATGCCGAGGCGCGAGCTACGTAATGGCGACTGGCGACGGCGATGGCGAGCTGCGTAGTAGTGCGACTGCGAACTGCAAACAAGTTAACAACAAACAATAAAAGGGAAATATCAACCCAAATACTAGCTTTTCTAACAGAAATCAACCCAAATACTAACAACAAACAATAAAAAATAAAAAAACAGTAACATTATAATACAGAAATAAAAAACAGTAACATTATAATACAGAAATCAACCCAAGAAATCAACCAAATACAGAAATCAACCCAAGAAATGCAAAAATCTAATGTTCTTCACTATGCAACAACTTTAAGGGTTATTCATTACCTTTAACTAAACCGAGAGGAATTCGAGCACAATACAACAACCTTTGTCAAGCTTCTGGCGAAGTGAAGAAGATTTTGGTTAATGTGAGCTGCGAAGTGAAGAAGATTTTGGAAATTCTGGTGAGTGTGAGCTTCTGGTGAGTGTGAGTGCGAAGTGAAGAGTGTGAGCTTCTGGAAATTCTGCGAAGAGTGTAAGCTTCTGGTGAGTGTGAGCTGCGAAGTGAAGAAGATTTTGGAAATTAGGGCGAAGTGAAGATTTTGGAAATTTGGGCGAAGTGAAGTAGTGAAATGTGAATTCCTTTTAACCGGACTGGGCCAAATAATCGGACTGGGCCAAAAATTTAAACGCCCCAAATCCCAAAACTAAATAATTTAAATGGGGGTAGGTTCATAGGGTTCGGGTATCGGTTCCGGGTTCGGGTATCGGTTCCGGGTCCGGGTACCCGGTTTATATTTACCGGAACCGGACCCGATATTGATCGGTTCCTAATTTTAATACCCGGAACCTACCCGTTATTATAATATATCTACCCGGAACCTACCCGATAGTATCGGTTCCGGTCGGGTATCTGGGTACCCTGTACCCGTGCTCACCCCTACTTAAGCCCATATAAGGACTTTTTTAACAAACAGACATGATGAGGACGGTTGGGATCCCTGAAACCCAACGGCTGATGCATATAGACTGTATTCTTGAGATCACCATGTAGGAAAGCATTCTTGACATCCAACTGATGAATAAGCCAAGTCTTTGAAAGAGCCAAGCAAAGAACAGTGCGAATGGTAGCTGGTTTGACCACCAGACTAAACGTATCACCACAATCTATCCCAACCTGCTGAGTCTTACCATCACCCACAAGCCGCGCATTATATCGAGCAAATGACCCATCTGAATTTTCCTTATGAGCAAAAATCCACATAGATCTGATAACATTAATACCAGATGGATGGGGAACAACTCCCACGTCTTATTATCAATAAGAGCATTATATTCATCAGTCATAGCAATTTTCCAATTCGGGTCATTTAAGGCGGACACAGGATTACGGGGCAAGGGGGATTTAGAGACATTAGAATGTAAATTAAAATGTCTTTTAGGTGTAAAAATACCCTGCTGACTACGAGTGGCCGGTCTATGACTCGAGGAAGAATTTAGTAAATTTTGGGAATTTGCTGGGCTCGGGACGGACTGGTCAGCAGGCCCCTGCTGGCCCAAATCGGTAATCTGGGGCTGAAACTGGAACAGTTCCAGAATTGGGCTGGACTGGCCCAATCGCTGGAACTGTTCCAGCTACTGGAAAATGTGACGGAATAGTGGGTCCAACGGGCAGTGGGCCCGCTGGAGGATTTTGGGTTCGGGACATGTCTGAAAAATGATGAGTAATATACGAAGATATACCATCATCCAATAAATTATAGGAACTAGGCTCGGGAGTATGGACTTTAGTAAATGGAAATTGAGTTTCATCAAAAATTACATGGCGATTAATGATGATTTTCTTGGAGGATAAATCAAAGCATTTATAACCACGATGATTAGATGGATAACCCAAAAACACACACGGAGTAGACCGGGCCTGAAGTTTGTAAATTGTGGTGGATGGGAATAACGGATAACGCAAGCACCCAAAACCTGAAGATGAGAATAAGAAGGATTCTAATTATATAGGATTTGGAGGGGGGATAATATGTCAGACCTTTAGAAGTAATTATGTTAAGGAGATATGTGGCCATTTATAGAGCATGATGCCAAAAATATGGGGGTATGGAGTATGAATTAAGAGAGTTCGGACAATGTTATTTATGGAACGAATTTTGCGTTCAGCTTTCCCATTTTGTGAAGATGTATGAGGACACAAAAAATGAAAATTGATCCCATTATTAGCACAGAACTCCCGAAACTCCCTATTGTCATACTCTTTCTCATTATCACATTGAATATTTTTTATTTCTCTTTCGAATTGGGTACGAATGAACGCTCTAAATTTTATGAAGATTGAAAACACTTTTGATTTATTCGCAATTGGAAACGTCCACAAAAATTTAGAATAATCATCTAAAAAGAGAACATAATATGGATGACCCAACGAACTAAGAACAGGAGACGTCCATAGGTCGCTATGAATAATATCAAATGGCATTGAAGTATGAGAATTTGAGTCTACAAATGGCAACTTAACAATTTTTCCTAACGAACAAGATTATCAATTTGGAGTACGGCTCGTACCCTTACACGAAATAAAACTATTTTTATCTAAAGCGGATAAAATAGAGGATCCCGGATGACCAAGGCGAGCATGCACAAGGAAGGAGAAATGGCTGCAAAGGCGGATGGCAAAGCTTAACTCGATGGACTGAAACCAGGCATGATAGGATACAGATCCCCCCTATTATCACACCTTATGAGATGACTCCCCGTCTTGAAATCCTTCACAGAGAAACCAAACGGATCAAATTCAACAGAAACGAAATTGTCAGTGGTGAACTTTCGGACAGACACTAAGTTTTTAATCAATTTGGGGGCATGTAAAGTATTTTTCAAGATAAGGGGTGGATTAGGGGGAGATAACGTTTTTTTACCATAACCCAGAATTGGAATAGAGTTGTCATTACCAACAATTATACCCCGAGGGTTTCTCAAATTGGAATAAGATGAGAGAGTACCTGAATCGGAAGTCATGTGGGTAGTGGCACCGGTGTCCATATACCAATTTGGGTCCGGTTGAATCAACCCCAATGTGTGCATCGTGGCCTTGATATCGGTCTGAGTGGGGCCTGCTGCGTGGTAGGCTTGCGGAGGTCGGGGCCCAAGTATTCCAGGACGCTGCTGGAACTGGCGCTGCTGGACCACTGGCTGGTTGTTGTGCCTGAAAGGCTGGCCAGCCCACTGGCTGCTGGGATTCGCTGGAAAGTAGGGGCTGCTGGCCCACGGCCCACTGCCCCAGCCCCACTGCCATGTGCTCCACTGCTAGGACCAGGGGTGTGGTAGGCCATTGTTCACCTGACAGGGCCCACTGCCTGCTTGCTGACCACCGAAACCGCCGCGTTTGCCCCCACGATTTTTGTTATTATTCTTACGATTATTTTTGCCGCCACCATGAGTATGGTTTTGGCCTGAATTCTCAACAAAACCCGAAGAACTTGGGGAGGACGCCATCATGACGATGGGGCTTGCTCCGGTAGCCGCCTTTTTAGGTAAACCGGCTTCTTCCAAAGTAAGCATGGAGCGAGCTTGATAAAAGGCGGGAAGATGGTTGCTTTGATGAATGAGAGTTCCAACACCATTATAGGCATCCGAAAGGCCGGCAACCAATTGTAGAACCAAACGATTATTTGTTACAGGTGCGCCAACATTACGAAGTTGATCCGCCAACTCCTTGAGCTTCTTGCAATATGCAGAGATGTTTGGAAATTCTTCCATGCGAACTAGAGAGAATTCCTGCTCGAGTGTGACGACACGTGAATGTTGGTTATCTTGGAATATGTCATACAATCTATTCTAGATAGCCATGGCCGTGGTATCCGGCTCAATAATCATTTGTAAAAGGTCAACCGAAATAGTGGAATAGATCCACTGGAGAACGGTAGAATCAAGAGTAATCCATAACTGAGGATCCTCCGCGGGAAGAGGTGTAGCGGGAGGAATTATGTGATGGATAATTTGATGGGAGATAGCGTGAATTTAAAACAACTCCGCCCACGTCGCGTATTGGACGTTTTCCATCTCAAGCACAATAGGGATACTGTTCTTGACGTTAGAAACCATGAGGGCAGGATGATAATTGTTCTTAGACATACTGAAAGAACAACGAAGGAGGGGAAATTTGGGAATAGTAAGAGAGATTTTGAGAGCGGAAGACAAATTTTGGAAGAGAAAACCCGACGGGGGGGGGGGGGGGTCGGCCGAAAGTGTACAAAATTTTGGTAGAGAAAATTTTGTTAGACCTAGTCTCTTGATACCATGAAAGAAATAATCTCCTTGATTATTTTCATTAATTGAAAGGTATTTATACAAGTTACAAAATAGGAGAACTGGGGTATGGGATTTTATACAAGGAAAAGCCAAACGGTAGCAACCATTCGGCCGAGCAACTTTGCAGCGTTTGTGATTAGGCGTTGAATTTTTTATTTTCTTTTACTTTTAATATAGTATAGATAGATAGATAAGTATAAGTCCATTTACGATATTTAACTTTAAATTTAGGGAGTTCATGCTTTTAATATAGTACTAGTATCTGGACACATGCGTTGCATGTGTATCCCTTCGATGGATATAATCTTTATAAAAAGATATAAATAATAATGAGTCTATACTAGGGGTGGCCAGTGGGACGGGGCGGGGAGAGTCCTGGCGGGGCGAGGGGAAGGGTCGGGATCAGGTCTCCGGCGGGACAGACGGGCCGGGATTAGCGGGACAGGAAAATTTCCCGTCCCATCCCACATCTCGCCGGAAAGGGGACCGGTGTTGGGGGGACGGGGCGGGGTCGGGATTTCAATTTTTTTAGACACTTAATTTTAAAAAATAATATATATAAACACTTCAATAATTGAACAATATAGTGTAATAAAAATATCACAATGTTGTTTTTGTGACTCTTATATTATTTAATAGAAATATGATTTTTTGTAATACAATTTCAAAATTGCAACTTTGTGGTGTTGTTCAAAAGTTGCAAATCACATAGAAAAATTGCAATTAAAAAAATTATATAGTTAACCATACTTTTTCTAATTTCCTCACAATGTCTTGAGGATCTTCGGTTGGAATTGGAAGTTGTTTGTCAAATTGTTTGACGTCGCTTCTTGTTCCCTCGGACAAGATTTCGTTGTAGTTGTAGTCTTCTTCTTCGTTGATCTCCGGTTGACCGCACCTTCTACGATCCGCTCGAATCCAATCTCTGAATAGAACTGCAATCTCCAATGTGTCTCTCACTAATGAATGTATGTGCTCTCCTATTTGAAATCTTCCCGCATAAGAAATGCTTTCAGACGTTGTTGATGACGCTTGAATGTTCAACACATCTCAGGCCATCTCTAATAGAGTCGGAAATGTCTTCTTATTCTCCCTCCAGTATTTCAGCAAGTTTTCATGTCCTTCATCATTGACAATTAATTCGTAAAGGAAAACACCCTGCAAAACATAAACATCAAATTCGCTAACTTGTGAAAAAGTTGAACCACTAAACATTTTATTTCTAAGGCTTTGAATACTAGAAGCAGAAACCACATATTTTTTATAAGGTTGCAGCGAAGTAGTAGTAGATGGTACAGAAATCGGTTGATTATTTGCACTTTGTTGTTGGTAATACATATATATTTTTTTGCATTCAGTGTGTATGCTAGACGTAACTTCTTCTTTAGTTAGTTCGTGAGTTGATTCTTCATTTGGACTTGGAGGTGGAAGAACTGCTATACAATCATAAATCATTTCAACAATTGTTTTACAACCGTCTACTTTAATAGTCGAATTTAATACAACACCAATAATATAAACAGTGGGAATAGGAAAAAAGTATTTTTTATTTTATTTTTTAAATATTTTTTCAATAGATGCCTTATAAGTTTGTTTTTCCATATATTCATTAAGTAACAAAAATATTAAAGTTATATAAAATAACATAGTTGAAATAGTAGGATAATAAATACCAAAAAAATCTTCAGTAGCTTGAAAAAATTCTCTAAAAATCCAATAAGTTCTAAAAAAAATCAATCATTATCTACAAGCATATCCCTTGGATTTTTATTATGAGCGTTAAATAATAAAGTTATAGGTCTTCTATAATCGTAAACAACAAGTAGTTGTTCATATAGAGAATTCCACTTAGTCGCTACTTCTTCATGAATTTTTCTATAAGGTAATCCACAATTGTGACAAGTTTTTTTATACTCTTTGCATCTTTGTATATTTTTACCTTTAAAAATAAAGTTTATAGCAAATTGTATTTTTTCAAGAACGTTTTCAAAAAGTTTTAGGCCATCCTTTCAACTAAGTTATAAATATGGCACACACATCTTATATGAAAATGATCAGAAAAACATGGAGTTAATCGAACTTTTAAAATTCTTATAGCATAATTATTAGAAGTAGCATTATCTAATGTAATAGTCATAATTTTATCAATTATTCCATAATAATCACAAATTTCATGAATATTTTGTGCAATAAAAGTTTCAGTGTGCCTATCATCAATATATCTATATGCTAAAATACGTTTTTACATAGATCAATTATTATCTATCCAATGACATGTTACAGTTAAATAATCATTATCGTTAGTACTACGACCTATGTTAGAAGTGATAGTCACTTTGCCATTAAAATGATACAATGCATAACGTAAATATTGTTGATATTCATGCGCAAATTTAAAAAACATCTTCTAACAGTTGATCTAGAAAAATTGTCAAAAGATGAATTATATGTTTCTCGAATGCAATGAATAAAACCAGGAAAGGAAGAAAATGAAAAAGGCAAACCTTACACCGCAACTAATTTTGCCATATTTTCCCTATCTTTGTTTTTGTCATATTTAGGACAAAAGATCCCCCTCCCCCCCCCCCCCCCCCCCCGTCGTCAGGTTAATTTGACCATGTACTTGGTCGATGACACTATGTGAACCTTGTCCCGACTCAGCTGGCACACCAGATTTTTTAGCCTCGTATTGATTTCACCTAGTTGTGTGCTCGCCTTGTACATGTCTCAATAAACCTCCCGTCCCATCTTGACCTTTTCCAGTTTTAAATTTATAAATATTTTTATAAATTTTACATCTAACTACTTGATTCTCTTGGTCCCTATCAAAAAAAATCTCATGCAACTGATTTTAATTATTATTGTGTGGGGCCTCGACTCATACTAGGGGGAATATGAGGCATTCCAATTTCAACTTGAGTTTGAGACTCAATCTGTGGTTCAACTTAACTTTTATCTTCAAACAAAATTTTTGCCATTTGTATGACAATCTTTTAGCAACAAGAATAAATGATTGTTATGTAATTTAAGAAATTTGTTTTAAAATTAAGAGATTAAAAACTTAACGAACCAAAATATTTAATAGAAAGTCCTTGTAAAAGAAAGAAACTATTTTCCGATGAAAATAAATACGCAATATGAGGACGGTATTCTAGCTTTTTCGCTTAAATACCACAATATCGGTGCTTTATACTGCAAAAAGTAAGGTTATAATCGGTATAAGAATTGAAAAGTAAAATTCACTTACAATTTCATATTTGGAGAATCTCCATTTTGTAACCATGCCAATTCCTGTATTTTTCAATAAAAAGAAGAAGATAAATAAGAAAGGACTATGATTAAAGAGACAAATGAAAGTTAGAGTATTTACTGCTACAAATCAACAAAAATGGATTAACCTTTTGTTGTTGTTCTGCTATCCAATCCGAGGAAATTCATATGTAATTATGTGCAAAGCATCCTAGCTTTTTCCACTTAAAGATCACAATGTTTGTGCTTTTTCTACATAAATAATTATGTTATAATTGATACGAGAATAGAAACGTAAAAGTTCACTTGCAATATTTGGAGAATCTTCTTCTTGTAACCATAAAAGTTAGGGGTGGGCAAAAAATCCGGAGAACCTAAAAAACCGTATCGAATCGGCTATTCGGTTCAGTTTTTATTCGGTTTTTTAAAAAAAAACCGATTTTTTGAAAAACTGAACCGAATCAGGATTTAGTGATTCGGTTCGGTTTTTTAATTTTGGATACGAACCGAACCGAAAAACTACTATCTTTTGAATCATAGTCATTAAAGTCAATCTATGAAGCTTTTATGGAAGTCGAATGCGGCATGAACTTAATTAACATATCACGGAAGTATTGACATAAAATGTAGGGAGAGAAAGTAGTTGTAAATTGGTAAAACTTTAAATGGTCATAACTTTGCGCTCGGATGTCCGTTTTACCCGATTGTTTTTTTGATTTTGCGCATTTTTTCGAGACGTGGCCAGGCAAACATAAGGCGAGTTGGCACAACCAATTTTTACAAAAATGCTTGTTTTCCCAATCAATTTGTGTTTTCCCCCAAAACGGTTTCTAATTTTCCTTTTTCTTTAGTAAACATCTCACGATATACAATACATTCCAACGTCGAAATTTCGTGGTAATGTAGGTGTGAATGCCAATTTCAGTGTTGGAAATTCAATTTTAAAAAAAAAAAATCACTGACCTGACCCGCCCTGGCCCACTAGAAAAAACCTATATAATCTGATACGTTCGGCGATATAAACCGAACATATCGGTTTTTAAAAAAAAGTTGAATTCAGTTTTTTTTTAAAAAACAATTTTTATTCGGTTCATATTTTTCGGATACAAAACCGATATGAACCGATATACGCCCACCCCTAATAACAGTTCTTGTATTTCTCAACAAAAAGAAGAAGATAAATATGAAAGTAATATCCTCAAAGACAAATGAAAGTTAGAATAATTACTGTTACAAATAAACAAAAAAGAATTAATCTTTTGTTGTTCTTCTGCTATCCAAACCGAGTTCTCTCCTAAATGAATATAGCACATCAAAAGTTTGTGTTGAAAATTAACCACGAATTCATGTTTTGATAGCAAATTTTTCACGAGTTACATTTAGTAGTATTTAATGTATTAAGTCATTAAAAGGAATTATCTTTTACACTTCTCTAGCTGTTTATACCTCTACAAAAGCATGCAAATTTTATTTATTAAAAATTATTAAATGTAGGACAAGCAAAATGTTGATATTTGGGCTGATTTTTAGAAGGCAAATAGACTTCTTTTGTCCAAAAAAGGGGAAACTCCAATTAATCACTTTCACAATAGTAGTAATTATCATTAATTGTATTTAATTAATTCAAATTAGATGCAACAAAAAAGTAATATTTAATAAGAGATTATAATGGTCAATTAACTTTTGAAGGGTATTATCGTAATCCAACTTTTAATAAGGGGCTTTGCACTTTTAGAATATATAGATCAATAGTTTCTAGATATGTGTATTGCATAGTTTCATTAATAAAATGGCAGCCCGGTGCGCTAAGGTCTCGCTATGCAAATGATCTGGAAAAGGGCCAGACCACAAGTTTTATTAATATAGGTAGAAAGTTATTTTTTCTCAGTGGAGATAATAAATTTTCTAATAAGTTAATGTGATCTAGCACGCCTTTCACTAACGTTGCTTCCAAACTTTTCTAGGTTATAAATTGAATAATGCCTAATTTGAATTTATTTATTCACTACAAAGCGGAGGTTAAAATTCCACGAATTGGCCTCCGCAAATTACTCACTTTTTTGGTAGTGATTTCTTATTGACAGACCACTCGATCGATTGTCTACTAATTTCAATAACAAAAGCAAACTATATCCATGTAATTCATCTCCACTTAGAATCAAAGAACGTTAAAGTTGAAGCAGAGAAAAATGATAGAACATGTTTATATGTTTAGAAACACCATAGGAAGTATGTGAATAAACATATGTAAGCGGATGGTAAATCATTTAATTCCATCTTTTCCAGATCATTTTCATATAAAATGTGTGTGTCATATTTATAACTTAGTTGTAAAGGATAGTCTATCACTTTTTGAAGACATTCTTAATAAAATACAATTTGCTATAAACTTTATTTTTAGCAGTAATAGAATATAACGAAAAAAAGAATATAAAAAAACTTGTCACAATTGTGGACTACCTTATAGAAAAAATTTTGAAGAAGTAGCAACTAGGTGGAATTCTTTATACGAACAACTACTTGTTGCTTATGATTATAGAAGACCTATAACTTTATTTTTTAAAGTCCATAATCGAAATCCAACTGATATGGTTGTAGATAACGATTGGGAAAAAAATTCAGAACTTATTGTATTTTTTGAGAAATTTTTTCAAGCAACAAAAGAATTTTCCGGTATTTATTATCATACTATTTCAACTATGTTATTTTATAGCTCTAATATTTTTATTACTTAGTGAATATATGGAAAAACCATCTTATAAGGCACCTATTAAAAAATGTTTATCAAATTAAAAAAATATTTTATTCCTATTCCCACTATTTATATTATTGGTGTTGTATTAAATCCGACTATTAAAATAGACGATTGTAAAGCACTTATTGAAACTATTTATGATTGCATAGTTGTACTTCCACCTCCAACTCCAAAAAATCAAAATGACCAACCACCTAAGGAACCAACTAAAGAATAAGTTTTATCTAGCATACACGATTAATGTAAAAAAGTATAGATATTACCAACAAGAAAGTGCTAGTAACCAACCGGCTTCCATACCATCTTCTTCTTCTTCAATACAACCTCAAAAAAGACATGTTGTTTTTGCGGCAAGTATTGAAAGCCTTAGAAATTGAATGTATAGTGGTACCACTACCAATCAAGTTAGCGAGTTTAATGTTTTTGTTTTGCAGGGTGTTGTACCGTACCAAGCAGTTCTCAATGAAGAATGACGTGAAGACTTGCTGAAATACTGGAGGGAGCATGAGAAGACATTTTCGACATTGTCAAACATGGCCCGAGATGTGTTGAACATTCAAGCGTCATCAACAGCGTCTGAAAGCACTTTTTCTGTCGGAAGATTTCAAATAGGAGAGCACAGACACTCATTAGCCGGAGACAGCTTGGAGATTGTAGTATTATTCAGAGATTGGATACGAGTGGAGCCTGGAAGGTGCGGTCAACCGGAGATCAACGAAGAATACGATGAAAACTACAACGAAATCTTATCCAACGGAGGTGGAAGCGACGTCGAGCAATTTGACCAACAAATTCCAATTTCAACCGAAGAACCACAAGACATTGTGAAGAAACTAGAAAATGTGTTTTTAAATATGTAATTTTTTTAATTGTATTTTACTATGTTATTTGCAACTTTCAACACCACAAAGTTGCAATTTTAAAATTGTATTATAAAAAAATCATATTTCTATTAAATAATATAAGAGGCACAAAAACAGCATTGGGATGTTTTTATTACACTATCTTGTTCAATTATTGAGTTGTTTATATATGTTATTTTTAAAAATTAAGTGAAAAAAAATCAGAAAATCACGTAACCGACCCGACCCCGCCCCGATAAGACCGGTCCCCTTTTCGGACGGGACCGGAAACGGGACGGGACATCGGCGGATCCCGCCGGAGGACCAGTCCCGCCCTCCCCCGTCCCGTCGGGACCCGCCCCGTTGGCCACCCCTACTTTTAAGTATTCAAAAGTTTGATTTTGAGTTGTAATGTCTCTGTACGTATTTTGAACATGTGGAAAAGTCCATAAAGAGTACTTGGAAATGATCTGAGAAACTCTAGTGAGTTTCGACGTTTTGGAGCAAGTTTGGAGAAAATTCAAAATCCTGAATCATGATTTTAGTCCGACTTCATAAGCGAACTTCTCTTAATCTATAAGAAATTTGGAGATGACGTTTAAATGAAAGTTGTATCCCTTTGAGTCTTGTTTTAAGTTATTTAAACCGTTCGTTATTTTGACGATTCTACAAAAGGTTATGGCTATTTTACTGGAGGTTGCATGGTCAGATTTGTATAAGTATCGGATTTTGTTATATTTATTTCATCTTCACCATTTTAGAAAATTGGGAGCTCGTATTTGAAGGGTTTTGACCTCGATATTCATCTACAAGCTTGGGGTAAGTGATTCTAACTTGAATCTATGATTATTTCATAAATCTAACTTTGAATTTATCATTTGAATATGAAATTAAAGATGGAAATCGGAGACTTCGGATATAGATCTAGAATCACCTAAATTGAGTTTTGAGTATCCAAATGAACTCAAATTGAAAATTAAGCATAAATTTGGACTTGTGTGGTTATCGACAATCCAAATATGTAATTTATTTTGAATTTTGAACTCGAGACTCGTTTGACTTTTGATTCAGTTTCATTTCATATTTCAATATGGACATTGTTGGACTTGTTTAACCTCATAGAGTAAAATTAATCCTATATTAGACTCGTTTACTAAATCCGGACCCGATAGAGGGTTTGGGAAGATTAAAGCTCCGGTGGGACTGAAGTAAATTAAGGCTTTAACTTCGATAGGGGGAATTTTTCTCAACTAAATAATAAATAAAACGAACTAAGGATAAGGGGTAACGTATACGTGAGGTGACGAGTGCTTGTGCGGTTACCTAATGACATGTTGGGGTTTGCTTGCTTATTTAGTTGTATTTTGAATGATTTGACTGATTATTTGATTACTTGAGCATAATATCATGCTAGTGGAGATGTTATAAGCATTAAATCCATGCTAGATTATATTTTGGGCTATACGCATGTACAACACATATTTAGCTGAGGATTATGCCTTATTTGCATGTTATTTTGACTGCTTATGTGATTTTATTCTGTTATGAGCTTGCACGTTGAGATTGTCCGTGTTGGTTACTTGTTATGAGATGCACATGAAGTTCGTCCGTGCTGGTTATTTGGTATGCACATTGAGTTCGTTTGTGCTGATTATATGATATGCATATCGAGTTCGTCCGTGCAACGTGTAAACAACATGGTTATCCTCCATAGTTCACTAGTCGAGCAACCCACAGCTGGAATAGTGTGTGTGCATGTTGTGTTGGGTATATAGTCTGTGTAGTACCGTTGATCCATTAACTGCTATTTGTGCATATATAATATTTTATATGTTGTATATGTTTTTAAATGCTAAGCTGATTTGGTAAAAGATGTGCACTGTTAAGTATCCTTATTTTGTTAACTATCCTTTATTTGTTGATATACTCTTATCTGTTGATGTCTCATAAACTAATCAGGTTGAAAGAAAGTATTTTTGAAGGTCAAATATCCTCGTAATAACTATCTTGTTGGGGTCGACCACTGATACTTTTTGAGTACGCGTTTATTTTGAACTAATCCTACACTTGATGCACTCTTGTGTGCAATATAGGATTGAACAGTTGCGTTGTTCTTGGGAGATCATACCAGTGTTCTAGAGTTGAGTTCCCATCTGGTTCTTGATAACTTAAACTCATCTACTTTTGTTGTATTCAGAGCAGATGTTGTATAATTCATTTTCAGAGTTGTAGATTTCATTCTTAGTAGCTCATGACTTGTGACACCAGTTCTTGGGAGTTGTAGAGTATAGTTCCTCGTTGCATTAACTTGGAAATTCTTTATTTATGTTATTATGTTGTTTTTTATTTTCGCATCAATGTTATGATATCGTGGTCACTTTTAGATTGATTCGTCTATCAGCTAGGGTTAGGTGACATCACGACTTAGTGAAATTTTGGATCATGACAAGGTAAGGAGCAATGAAAACCCTGATAGACTGAACCATCCTCGACACAATTTTTCATTTGAACAAATGTTAGGATAGCTGGTGTATAAGAATCCACACTGGCACGTGTTGTGATAATGAGTGGCGGTGAGATTCGATGTCAGGACCTTTGTGGGCTTTGATACCATGTTGAAGTTTGTGACTGTCTCATCTAAAAGCTTAAGATGTTAGAGAGAGTATGTTTTTATTATTTAATTATATTCTCAACATCTCTTAATACTAATTTCTTGAGTATTCTTCTTCTTTCTATATTCTCGCACAATATCTCAAAATTGGAATACTCAATCATTTTCAAATTTTGAGTTGAAATCTTAATGGAGTACTTGTCAAATAAATTATAGATTTTAGTACTTCAAACTTCGAAAACGTTACATTGTTGTAGTACTTTGAACATCAGGACACTATGTCCTGAAGTTGACCAAAGTACTTTGAACTTCAGGACATAGGGTCCTGAAATTTGGTTTAGTACTTTGAATTTTAGGACGTCCTAAAGTTCAATTATTATGATTCCAACTTTAGGCCACTGAAAGCTCCCATGCATATATAGCCTTTTCCTTGAATGACATATAGAGTGTATATGATTTCAATTATGGATGTTTGAACTTGATATATAATCTCACACATATCTTTGTTCATTCTCAACTGTGGATACCCATCTTTCACAGTTTAATTGGTATCTAAAGAAAATATTGTTCAATTGATAGAGTGGTTATTTTGGCATGTCACCTACAATAATCAGTCTACCTACGCAATATTGTAGAGAGACGTTCGACTCCACGTGTCCGCTGAACTGTTCCGAAGTAGCAAGACGAGTGAATGAAGGAGATTTAAGCAATAGTGAATACTTTTTCCATGGAGACAAACCCCTCCGGAGGAAACATTCCCTTTGTCACTATAGACTGAACTCACTGTAAACTTTACCTACACGGCAAGGGAAAGATCAAAGGCGAGGTGAGAAATGCCCCGCACGAACTATCTGATCAAGTTTTCTTTTTCCTATCACAGGCCGCTGGCAAAGCCGTGTTTGATCGTCGCGTACATGCTCCATTACAGCTTCATTCATGCGCCAAACAACTGACAGTGAAGCAGAGAAGGAAGAGTTTCGACCGTACTACTTTTCAACCTTCTCTTCACTTTTCTTCTCTTAATCAATTTCGAGTTGGATGAACGCTTCCTAAGGGTGGATTTTAGTGAGTGGATGAAGGGGGAATTTGTTAGGATAACGGGTTCCCGGGAGTACATGGAGGTTGACCAAGAGATGACACTTTTTGACTGGAACTTTTTGGCCCAGATACAATGTTGACCAGTTTGATTATTGCTCCAAGTCAATTTGCTGTCATTGAAAGCCCAATCAAATAATCCAAATTGGTCCAACCTTCTCTATCAGCTTGGTCCTTCGTGCTAGAGCAAGTCGTAGCCCTTGGGGGAGCCACTCCAATGGACCTCAAGTCTGGAGGAACTACAGCATACAATGGCCACAGTCCTCCAGCTTTCTCTAACAAACCTTGGGGAAAGCCTACCAAGGGGGCAGACTTGGGAAGAACTTGCACAAGAGATCCACAAGGGGTCAGAGAGCAGGGAACTCCTTATTTTTTTAATAACTGAACTAATGAAAGTTCAAGTGGTAAATCTCCTACCGTTCTCCAGGAAACTAGCGGCTCGCAGCTGTTCAGCCGCTTCTCTAGGAGATAGGAGATGTGCCGCTGACTGGGTTCAGGACACAACCATCGTCTGAATCGTCTGCCTTCAGGCTAACCTTTTTGTCTGGCTGGCACTTACTCAAGTTAGAGGGGGCCAACAAGCCCCTTTCCTTTGAAGGAAATGCCTTATAAACTACAGGACATAGAAATAGGCCAACAAGTGGATTGAATCTAGAATGAGCAAGCACAGTGCAACTCGATAGCGACAGGCTACATCAAGGCCTGACCGGCGGAGTGAACTACAGGCGAAGACCTGCAAGCCGAGTGACCTACTGGAAACCGCCATCACGACTATAGGCAGGCGACAGAGTGACCGATGGTCAAGTAAAAAAACAGATAAATTACGTAATGCGTCCATGTTTTGAAGCCTTAAATTATTGTCATTGGTTGGTGTCACCATCTCCATATATACATAAGGATATTTTTGTGGAAACAGCAGTACAAGGTGGGTGGATGTGTGAGGGGGTTGGAACTACCGTGACCTCCCTACCATTGAGGTGTTTGACTAAGTGTTTTTGAAGAACGAAAAAGTGATTTAGAAGCAAAAGTTATTTTTAGAAATTAAAAGAAGTAACTTTTTTCATAATTACTTTTGAAATCTTGGTCAAATATAAATTATTATTTTAATATTATAAAAGTATTTTAAAATTGATTAGCCCAACATAAGAAGGTACTAGGCAAAAGTGCTCTTTTGAAAAGCATACAAAATAATTGAATTTTGAAAGTTTGACGAAACAAATTCAAGGTAGAACCTCATTTTCCCTATGCAGCAACCAACCACGCGTGAAAGTCACGTGTAATCTTTTCTGTCGGTTAGGAGAAGGAATAAATAAAAAATAATTCTGCAAGAATGAGAAAGGTCAGACTTAGATTCAGTAGTGAGTAAGGACCATTTTGAGTCATTTCATAATATGTTGTACAAAATTTGAAGTTAACGTTAAATGACTTTAGGTAGTACAGTTTTCACATGTCATGTTGGATATCCTCCTTTCAACTCTTTTGCCTGACATAATTTTATCATGGTGAGATTTGGTACTCTTTTTAATGGGGTCATAAATGAGACTATTTGGAAAAGAATGGATTAAAATCTAATCAGCCTATTCTTTTACTTTGGAAAGAATGGGTTAAATCCCAGTTGGGACTAAATTTTTTCTTTGGTAAAGAAATGGATCAAAGATCCCATTATTTTCACGTAGAATATGAACATTAAACAATATGTTGACCTTGAATTTCAAATAGGGGAATATGATTTGACTTGTAAATTTGATTCACAAGTCATCAAAGTGATCAAACAATCCTTGGATCCCAAGAAGATTCAGGTGAACAAAAAAGCAATACATTAAACCATACAAATTAATTTAGAGTGTTTGATTACACCATATAACACCCCAAAAAAACAAATCTAGGGTTCAGACATGGACAAAAAGCAAACCCTGTAGTGTATCAACTTTTTCAACAGATAAAACATATAGCTACCGAAGACCACACAATTATCTTAAGGGGCACCAGAGTCAATACCCGAACCACCAATCTCCTCGCTGCCTTGTCAAAACGCTGAACAAATCATGCAAAATACTCCTGAGGAACCACCTCGGTTCGTTCTTGACTCAAAACCCATCTTCTTTCTATCACCTTGTACATTTTTAGTCCTAACATGCACCACACTTCGTTGCACGTTAATTCTCGGACATATATAGCTTTAAAGTAAAACCCACAAAAACCAAAGAGCAAAAACTTTGAATGCGACAAACCAATGGTTACCAACTTGGCTTGGGGACTAATTGCACTGGAAAGAAGTTTTGATACCCTGCAGTGTACGGGAGATGAGGGCATTCACGGTGTTCACGGACTCCATAGTGAGCTTTGCAGCAGGCAAGTTATTCACCAATATTTGGAATCCCAAAGTCAACAGAGACCCATTACTGCTACCCCCATTGTCCTCTTTTTCGAGCATTCCATTGTTAGTAACCCCGTTAGAATTCTCAAAACAATCTGGAACTATTGCAAATCCAGATGGCAGGAAAGCCACGCAGGAAGAATCTCCACCACTCATCACAACATTCATTTCTGCAGTATCAACTGCTGCATATGCGACAATTGAACCGGATATATCCGTGCACGAGTCTTGCAAGATCAACATGCTATTTTGATTAGCATCGCCGGTAGCAACCTGCAAGTCAAGCCAAAACTTATTCAGAATTCAGTGGTTAAAAATAAGTGGCACTAAATTGTGCAGTTTTGTGCCAAATTTCCAAAAGCCACACCAGTTTCACTCACATTAGCACGAAAGAGAGAGATGCTATTGCCAAGATCCTGACCCTTGGCAATGTGGACTATTTGGTGCATGGGTCCACCGTGGGACAAGACATCCCATTGACTTCTAGTTTGTTCATTTCGCAGGAAGCCAAACAAACATTGATGTGTTACCGGCAGCCAGATGGTCCTGGTGGCACTCAACACCACACCAGGAGGCTCACCAGGGTCACCAATGCTCTTCCTCATCATCAACTTAGTCTCCTCTGCAGTCCCTGCTTGGATTGGTTCCCACTTGTAAAAGGTTGCACAAACCCCACCACAAAAGTTACGAGTCATGCGTTGAGCCAGCATTGCAATACTTCTCCGACCACTGGGACTAATAACAACTGACAAAAATAGAACTTTATAAGAATCCATTATCATTTCACAGTTCGAGTGTGTCAAATGAACATTATGATGTGGTACCTGTGTTATCACCACTGGGCACAGCAGAAGACATGATGACTGCCAAGCACTCGCATTGCCTTTGCAGGGTGGCAATCCACCGTTGGGCACCAAAGCCCAGGCCAGACCTGATGAAAGGGCGGTAGTAATTGTGGATGGTACTCTCATCATATTCCATGTGCTCAATCCAAATAACCTGAAATTTTCCATCAAGATCACAGAAATTGAGTAGATGAAGATAGCCAACTGCTTAGTTTACATGAGGCAACTTAGGTAACATAATCAGAAACTCAAGACAATTGAAGGATTCTATGCTTCAAAAGATCATAGATCACTATGTGCATCCAATAGCATTAGTTTACATGAAGATGGAATTCCAGAATAAAAACACTGTAAACAAGGACTCCATGGCAAAGTAGAAGGGGTTTCGGATAGACAACCTTTGATTTAATTATATAATAGCTGCATTACTGAATAGTTAATAAAAAGTTTCCCTATCTACTTCTGGATAAATTAGGTATTCTTCATTTTTCGATTTGCTTACTTTAGGTATTCTTCATTTTTCGATTTGCTTACCCTCTTTCATGATCTGCTTCACAACTTCATTTTCGAAAAAATGATTTTTTAAAGGTGTGCTCATGTAATGAATTCTCCCTTTCAGAATCTGAGTCCTACCACCCGTTTTTTTAACGATTGACCCCTAATCTCGTATTTCCTTGTAAAACTAATAAAAGAACATATTCATTGACCTAGAAAATAAGTTGAATATCTATTGGTAAAATAGGAAAGGTATTGCTAAAATTTTCCTAAACCTAATCTCACGTGCAGCAGGTTGAAATTTGTAGAAACACTTCCCACGCACGTGAGACCAAAAGCAAGTACAAACCGTGAGAATACATTGAGTAAAGGTGAAGGAAAATCCTAACTCATGAAATATACTGCGTACAAAATGAATGATGCCTTCACTATTTGAAGAATCATACATATTTTTTTCTTTATTTTGACTTTCTTCAGCGAGTTTTCTATATTTTTAACTAAAACATTGCTATTACAGTAGTTAGATCATTTTTAAGTATGGGGATTTTATTTCAAGAAAGTACAAGAAATTCATAGCAAAATTAGATGCATTGACACTTGGTATTGAATTTCTCCATTCTTGTTTGGAAGAAGGGAATAAATAAAAATGTCATAAACTAGAAACAAACATTTGAACAACCTATTTGGTTTCACATACAAAAACAAATGAACATGCTGGAGAAGAGTTCTCACCAAATCTAACTTCCAAAAAAAAGTTTTGGAACATTTATTACTATATTTTCCTATTTTTCTCCTCATAGATACACGTTCGATATTTTGAAAGGTTTTATTGACGCACACCCAAAGTGCACTCAACACCTTGATGCCACAGTAGAAGGTTCATGCTTGGCAAGGCACACAATCATACTTTTAGTTAAGAGTCAGAATTTTTACCAAGAAATGAGAACGTATGGTTTAGTAAGGAAATGAATAGAGTTACTTGCTTTTAATCATTCAAGAAGATAGGATACAAAAGAGAGCATAAATGAGCTCAAAATGTAAAAGGTTTTTTTTAACAAAAGAGAAATCTCTGAGGGCAGTGGGACATGGTTAGAAACTTGGTGCAAAATGTGAAAAGTTGTGACTTTGCAGGAACATGAAGAGATTAGAAAATAAGATAGGTTGAAAACAAAAATTACTACTACACAAATAACATCACTGTTTTAATTTCTAGATTGGAAGACTACAATACAAGTCTATACTGAGGTCAAATAACACTAGTGGTAGCAAGTGAACACCGTGCAAGCATAGATTCACAAGCACGTGTAAGAGAGAGAGCGGGGGGGGGGGGGGGGGAAGCATCACACTATATTGCTTATACAGTTAAGATGAAACCACCGAGGCTTTGCCTTCATACAATGATCATAAATTTATAAGTTCAAGACGCAGGAAAAGGAGTTGAGGCATCTTGCAATACTATAAGGTTGATATCCTCGATTTACCCATTTTCTAATCTGACAGAAGCCTAATCAAGCAAATATGAAAAAACCTAGCTTTGAATATGATGATAACATAAATAAACTACAGAAGCATCTACAGAATAAAATAACAATAGAAGGTTCAGATTCTTAGGCTACCAACTGTCAAATTATTTTACTGACAGCACTTCCAAAAAATGCCAAGGATAAAATATATTTCAGAAACAAAGGTCGATAGAATCAACACTCCAAAACCAAATAGCATGAAGTGCATAAAAAACTATGTAAACAAAATGACAAGATAAACCTTCATTAAGAACAAATAAATACACAAACCAAAAACAAGAAAATAAATCAACATTGAACACCTAGCTCATTAAATTGCAGCAACTTATGGAGCCCTGCGTGGAATACTAAATGGAAAAACATATATGGACTAATTACCTTGGAGTAACCATTGGGCAAGTCTTGCACAATACATCCAGAAGGGAGCCTCCTGCAGTTTCCAGCTTCACGTGGTTGTGAACCTTCTTGGATTGCGTCAATAGATACATCCACCACTGCCCAGACACCTTCAGCATGTTGCTTGCAGAAGCGTAGAAACTTTACTTGACGTACAGGAACTAAAGCAGACAAAACTTGGAACTCAGCTTGCATCTGCAAATCAATATTTTCAAAGCTCTATTGCAGGACAGACAAGAAAAGAAACGTAGGATGGGTGACTTCTACCAAAATAACGAAAACATACCAATTGCAAATCCCCATTCCTGCCTCCACTTGAGCTGCTGGAGATCACATAAATTGTGGAGGTTCTGCCAACAATGCATGAGAACATCTCCACCCATCGACTCTGCATTAGTGAAACTTGCATATTACATGGAAAGCAAGAAGAAAAGCCAACAATATGCTTTGTTTTCTCTACTTGAAACTTAAAGTTATTTTAATCAAAAGAACATGCAGCCATTAATGCAACACCCCTTAAATAAAAAGAAAAATTTGTATGTCAAGAAGCAAATTGGAGAAACATTTTCCACATTCAACAATGGGTCAAAGAAACCAAAATTTCAACTACAGGTTTCAGGATGAGGGTGAGGGCACGGGGATAAGGACGAAGGAACCTACTGTGTCCATCAGAGTCTCCACCAAGGCCAGACTGTTGATCATCACTGTACCAGTTGCTTTTGTTGCTTCTGCTGTGAAGTTGGCAGGTTTCATGCCAATACATGGAGGAAAAGACCTAGCATACTCCTCAAGGTTCAATTCTTCTGCACTTCCAGCAATGTTTCTAAACCACAGCGGATCACCAATCTCGGCCAGCTTAAGCAGCTCATTCATGGCAGCAAAAGCAAGCTCCATTAACATGGACTTATCATAGGATACATCTGCATCAGTCATGCTCGGGGTGGGCCTAGGGGAAATCCCTGTTAGAGCATTTGAGATACCATTGCCGAAATCAAGCCCCATTAGCAATGAAGTGTCAACAGAGTTCATAGCACCAAAGCCGTTTCTTCCCACTGCAAGTTCCAAACTAGAATTAACCATTCCAGGTGGCATTGAACCAGGGAAAGATGCCAAAGGCCTGCCCAAAAACTTGTTCGCCAGGACACAGATCCTATTGAATTCATCTTTCAGCCGCGCATTCTCAATCCTTAAATGATGCTCTTCAATGTGTATCTCACCAAGAATTGCCTGACCACCACAGTGGCTGCACATTGGGCTTCTCATAGCTTCCTTCATTGCAATGTTCTCTATGCGAAGCTTATCATTTTCTTGCTTCAGGATTGCATTTTCATGGCGTTCCAATTGAGTCTGAAACAACATACATTTCACTTATACATCAATGAGACCAATCTCACACAAGGCTAGAATGAATTGAAGCAAATAATGCAAAATGTGGCATTTACCTTCATTTGGGTTCTTCTATTTTGGAACCAAAACTTAACCTGCCTGCTCTCCAAAGACAATCTCTTACCAAGTTCTAGTCTTGCCTTTTCGTCAGGGTGTGGATTCTCTTTAAAAGAACTGTCAGCACAAGACAGATAAATTCTGAAATGATCCAAACAAACAATGAATACACAATATCAGGTGCTAGAAGTTAGAATACATACGCTTCAAGTTCTTGAATTTGGTATGGGGTGTGCCTATGGTATTTCTTTTTTTTCAACGATCTCCCAAGGGGAGTTTCCATGTCATCATCCGATCCACCACCATCTAAGTTGTCACTTCCAGACCTGCTCTCATATTCATCCTCTCTAGAAGACCTTCCCATTGCAACACCATCAAAATTTTCCCCTATCATACCCATATCACCCACACCTTCCATCTTTGGTTTCTGCAAATAAATCATAACATATCAATTCAACAAAAAAAACCAAGTAACAAAAACAAACAAAACAAGAAATATTTTCAAGAAAGGCCTACAAGTGCAAGAGATAACGGGGAAGAGTTAAACATGGACTGTGGTAAAGGTGATGTTATAAGTTGTGATTGAGCAATGGTAGTAGTGGGCATGGTATCATATGAAGCCCCAGAACCACCGTTGCCGCCGCTACTACTGCCACCAATGAAGCCTCCAAAACTCATCAAAACTTAGCCAGTAACCACAAACTGAACCCCAAAAATAAAAATATCAAACCTTTGGTATAAAAAGACTGTTAACTTTCTGTTACACACAGTACACCACTCTTGGTATGAAAAGACAGTAACTTCTTGATACACACATCACTCTTTTCTAAATGGTAGTAAAAATCATATTTTTTTTATCAAGATCTCAACTTTCCATCCACACTACCTAGAAACTTTTCATATTTATATACACCCCATACCACAATATTGAGTAAAGTCTATATAAGATTTTACTCCAACCTTAAGCCCAATAAAAAGTGATGAACATAACACTCACCTACCCAAACCCACAAAATTTAAGAAGAACCAAATGGGGTTGGTACAAGACAACCAAGAACTCTTATTACACATTTACACTACACCTTCCCTCTATACTACTATTTTCTCTCTCTATCTATGAGCAAATGTGAGATATGGGTAGGCCAAAAATAAAAAGGAAACCCTAGTATTTCATTCAATCAAAGATATGGATATTTGACCGCCTTATAGCTGTCATTGTGGAACAGTGAAGCAGTAGTACCGTAAAGAAGAAAACGAAAGGTTTCAAAAATGGGGCTAAGAAAAAAGTCAAAAACTACTCACTCCTTAATAAAAATTATTTTACTTTTCTTATTAATTTATCTAAAAATACTAACAAACAATTTAATAAAATAATTTATAGTCACACAATATCTAAAATTTATTTTACATCGTATATTTCAAAAAGATTATTTTATTTCTTAAATTTCATATCAAAATCAAACTAACACAATTATTTTTAGGACGAAGAGTATATGAAGAGCCAAAAAGAAAAAGAGATATTAAAAATGTGGACTTTTCCATAGCTTACAAAATAGAAAAGCAAAAAAAAACAGCACGGTGCATTAAGCTTTCATTATGCGCGGGATCTGAAAAGTTCTGGACCTCTTGTGTCTACGCAGTCTAACCTTATATTTTCATTTATGCAATAGGCTATTTACACGATTTGAATCATGACCTCGTGATCTAACAACAATTTTATCGGTTAATCCCTTCACCAAAAAAGAACGGCAAGAAACCAACAAAATCAGAACAAAAAGACACTGACTGTTTGTGTTAACTCTCCAGAAAACACCATAATTTCATAGATCACAAACCAAAAAAAGCCATGTACGGCTTCAAAAAATCCAAAAGAAAAGTGCATATAACCTTTTTATAAAATTATTATCACTAAAAGTTAAAAAAGACTTTAGAATATTATTTTGTGTGTAAAGTAAAATACAAAAGCTTCAGCTTCTGTGTGTGGAGTGTGGACCTATTGAAAATCCACACACACACACACACACACACACACTCCATAAGTCGAGATGCTCATGTTGGGATCCCCGCGAAAGGGTTAACCAGAAAGGTTGATTAAATTAATGGAGTTTATATTTATTTATAATACTAATAATTAAATTAAATACAATGAAAATGGTGCTTAGCAGATTAAGAGCTGACTTACAGAGACTCCGCACGCTAGTCAATGCAATTGTTTAATAAGTTCCACGTCTCGATTCCCTTAGAGTAAACAAAAAATATTATAGTAGTAAGTAGTATATGAAACAACCTTCTATTCCATGCAATTCAATATATAATGAGTTTTATTGCATTTGGTTTTGCTTAAGAACAGTAAAATAAAAAGCGGAAAAAAGGAGAAATAAATAGTGTGTGGATAAGCAGTAGTGGCTATGTACGGCTACATGTCTATAGACACATAGGGTGAAAATGGGGCCCACTTGGGGGTTTCCTAAACAGGTGTTCGAGATGTCCGCCCCACGCTGGATTTCTGACTCGTGAATCGGCGCGTGTCTTACTATTTTTCTTTTTTGACTTTCTAGCTATGTTCATTTTCATTGTCTGAAATTTAGTTCTGATTAATCTATATTCTCGCTGTAAAACTCTTCTATGAAGAATATTACCACTGATTTGAAAAAAATCTTATGTTCAAAGTTCAAACTCAAAATACTTAACGTTAATGATGATTATAATTTCACCATATTCGTTAGTGATTCAACTTTTAAAATAATTAGATAATTTATCTCTTATACTTCTTTCTCTTTTTACTTCGTGGCTATGTTCAGTGTTTAAAATCTACCATTTCGACTAATTTAATATTTACGCTATTAAAATTCATAACGACTTTTTGAAAAGTCCGTTACTTCTTCTTTTTTGACTTTGTGGCTATGCTTGGTTTGAAATCCATGATATGATTAATCTTTATTCGCACTATACACATTCATTATAACGTATTTTAGCGCTCTTTTTTTAAAAAAAGGTTATGTTCTAGGCTAAAATTCAAGACACTTAACGTTAATAAACGTTTATCATTCTACCATACTCTTTAGTGATTCAACTTCCTTAAAAATCAAGCAACTTATCTTTTCTACTTTTTCCTTTTTTTGACTTTGTGGCTATGTTCGGTGTTTGAAGTCTACCGTCCGATTAATCTGTATTCACGCTATAAAAATACACTATAACGAATGTTAGAGCATTTTTAAAAAAAATTGTTATGTTCAAGGCTCAAGTTCGAGACACTTAACGTTAATAAATGTTTTTCATTCCATCAACAATCAGATAACTGTCTTTTCTTCTCCTTCCAATTTTTAATGTGTGGCTATGTTCGGTATTTGAATTTTGCGTTATGATTAATCTATATTCAGCTATAAAAACCCATTACAACTAATATTAGCGCTTTTCTTAAAAAATTGTTATGCTCAAGCCTTAAATTCGAAACACTTAACGTTAATAAACGTTTATCATTCTACCATACTCTTTACTGATTCAACTTGCATAATAATCTGATAACTTGTCTTATACTTTTCTCTTTTTTGACTTTGCGACTATGTTTGGTCTTTAAAATTTATAATCCGATTAATTTGTATTCATGCTATACGCGTACACCACAAGATATTATAGTGCACTTTCTAAAAAAAATCGTTATGTTCAAGGCTCAAATTCAAGATCGTTAGCTTAGAGTTAATTATAAACTTTATCATTCCACTGCGCGCTTTAGTAGTTCAACTTTCAAAACTATCAACAACTTTTCCTTTCTACTTCGTCAATTCTACTTTTTTTTTGTCACCATGGAAAGATGTGGTAGAATAATAATGATTCTAACATTATGAATTTAATTAAGCATGAAATTTTTAAATTAGTAATTACACCGTTATAATGAGGTAGCGATAAATCTAAATAAACTACTAAGTTTAAAACAACTTATCATCAATTCTATAACAAGCGATAATTAAATTAACTTATGTCTGCTAAAACTAATGAATGAACTAATTACATAAATAGATTACGGTGGGAAAACATAATTACACCAAGCATCAAGTTTAGTGAGCATCGCATAGGAGTACAGTTGATTATTTTTATGCAAAAAAGGTATGGTAGAGCCATTTTAGAATTGAATTGAAACGAAACGGTCTCGGTGTGATCGCATTGCAATATATTTGAGAACCTTGATTCCTAAAACGTAATTACGAAAACATGTTTGAAATAATAGGTAGGTTATAATTGCTCGTAGATCTTTTTGAGTTAGTTATTTTTTGTGACATGTTAAACAATTACTTATCAATTTAGTACGGAAATTATATATATAAGGTTTTCATTTTGTTTGTAATTAAATAGGTAAAATATTGCACATTTGTACTGGATACATGCTAGTTTCTACCAGCATAAACTCCGCACGTAGCGGGAGCTTAGTACCGGGCTGCCTTTCTTTTTAAGCTTAAATTGATGGGGATAAATCATATAGCATTTAGATAGATAATAGTACTAATTTATTTTCTTTTACTTGTAGTAACTGCTACATGTTCTTTTTTTTTCCTGGAGAGCCATATCAAAAAATTAGTGAAATATTGAATAAACATAGTAGGGGATACGGGGTACGGTGTATTAATTAATACTACGTATCTAAGCTAATGATCAAATTAGTTGAATGTATTAAGGTCATTCCTGTTGGGATACAATTGTTGCAGGGAACGAGAGGTAAGTAACTATTACAATAGTAAAAAAGGATAAATTAAATATTACAATAAACTGGAAATCAAGAACTTAACAAATTACATGTGTGATTTGTTGAGTCGAGTGATGACACTCTGTCTTTAAAACAAGATTGCCCCGTATATCTCCTTTTACGGTGTTGGGCAATAGTCTCCCAAGATACAACAACAACTTAACATATGAGCAAAGGAAACTCAAGTGTTACTCTTGAAGAACTTTGAGTATAGTAACTTTGCTAGAGAGGAAGAAGATGAATTCAGAAAATCTGGAGTATTTTCTAAGTGTTGAGTGTAATGTTCTTCAATTGTGCCAAAGGCCTCAATTTATAGGGTAAGGAGAAGACCCCTCAACTAGCCAACTAATGGTCTTCAATAGCCATGTAATTGCACTTGATTGAGGGGTTACATTCAGCCAAATAATGGCTAAATTCATGTGCCAAGTAATGGAGAATCAATGTTCCAAAACCATCCCAAAGGTCAGAACTTTCCAACTTCCCGTCCCAGCATTCTGCCTCTGAAGCGCCGCGGCTCCAGTGACTGGCCAACCAATTAGCGTCGCAGCCCTCCACGGCTCCGCAGCGAAATCCGACTCGTTTCATCTTACACTTCTTCCTTCGTTCACCAACGTGGAATACTTTGTTATTTGTCCAATAACCGTCCATAATTCTATGTCTCAAACGTATTACATACGTACCAATATCTCTTTCACTAATAAAATTTGTGATACTTGGCACTACGTGTGCACGTGTGTGAAAACGACGTTTCCGACGTGCGGGCCCCAATTGTTCGAGTCATAAATTAATGGGATATACTTAATTCCACATTTAGTAAATTTCCAACAATCCCCTCTTGAAAGAGATTTTGGCGCACATACATGGTGCATATTCCAGCAATCTTTCAGCGGACCGATGTTGCATCTAGGTTGCATACGCTTTGAACCTTCCATAGTTGAATACCATCGGACTTACTTACTGTGCGGTGAACGTGATATCTTGAACCGCCAGTGTTTAGTGTAAGCCAAGACAACAGTACCAACACAACAACTTCTTTTACTTAGTTCTTCGTAATGTTTTATCCGTTGTTGCCGTGGACACTTCTTGGATTCTTAAGTGCGTTCATTTGAGGCGGCCTGTCCTCGCACTTAAATAGGTGGTCTCTTACAAGGTATCATGTTATACCCCACTTTACAAGTGTTAGGAACCATTAAAAGTTTCCCCAAACCTAACCTCAACCGGTGATGATCATTAAAAGTTTTGGAAACTTAACCTTCACCCACACTGCAGATAGCACTTATAGTCTATCGCAGGAACGATTTTGGATTTGGTATTTCTTCACAGAAATCACTATCCGAAGTGCTCATGCTTCCACCGAAGTGATCAACTGAACCTTTACAACTTAGTTTTCCCATTGAACCTAATTCCTGGGATCTCCAGTCAGTAAGTTTGGGCTACCACCGTATTGGTCCTTATACTTTGGGTTTTAAACCCATTCCCCTAGACATGCAGAACATCTGATCTTTGGGTAAGCCCTTTGTCAGTGGGTCAGCTATGTTATCCTTTGATTTTATGTAATGAATGGATATTATACCCGTGGTGATCAGCTGCCTAACGGTCTTATATCTCCGTCGAATGTGATGAGACTTGCCGTTGTACATAGAATTATATGCCCTTCCTAGAGCCGACTGACCGTCGTAGTGGATCATTACAGAAGGTACGGGTTTGTTCCAGCAAGGAACATCCTCTAAGAAGTCGTGAAGCCACTCAAATTTTTCTCCTGCTTTGTTTAGAGCGATAAACTATGATTTCATCGTGGATCGGGCGATGCAAGTTTGCTTAGAGGATTTTCAAGACACAGCCCCACCACCAATTGAAAATACATACCCATTGGTGGACTTGGTGTTCTCTATGTCAGATATCCAGTTTGCATCACTGTACCCCTCTAATACAGCTGGATATCTCGAATAATGCAACCCGTAAGTTAGCGTGTATTTCAGGTATTGTAGTACCCGATTCCACGCCTTCTAATGATCATTACTCTGATTACGGGTAAACCTAGTCAATTTGTTAACTGCATAAGCAATATCAGGTCGGGTGCAGTTTGTTATATACATCAAACTACTAATCACCTGTCCATATTGCTTCTGGCATATGGGTGCACCATGATTTTTATCAAGCTTTTGATTTCTATCCATTGGTGACTTTATAGGAGAACTGTCAAACATCTCGAACTTTCTCAAAACATCCTCGATGTAGTGAGACTGAGATAAGACCAGTCCGTCAGACGTCTTACGTTTTTTATCCCTAAGATGACATTTGCGATACCCATATCCTTCATGTCGTAGCATTGTTTCAACATGTTCTTAGTCCCTAGAATTATGTTATGATTGCTCCATGTGATCAACATGTCGTATACATACAGGCATATCATAACGAACGAGTCAGAGTTACCTTTCATGTAGACACATTTGTCACACTCATTAATGGCGAAATCCTTCGATAGTAGAGTACTATCAATTTTTCCGTGCCATTGCTTCGGGGCTTATTTTAGCCCATACAGAGATTTGACAAGGCGACAGACTTTCTTCTCTTGCCCTGGAACCACATACCCCTCGGGTTGTTCCATATAGATTTCTTCTTCCAAATCGCCATTTAGAAAGGCTGTCTTGACATCCATTTGATGTATCTCAAGGTCACGCAACGCTACGATCACAATGAATATTCGTATGGACGTCGTCCTAGACACCGAGGAGTACGTGTCAAAGTAGTCAAGGCGTTCCTTTTGCCGATAGCCCTTGACTACCAACCTGGCCTTGTACTTATCTATAGACCCATCTGCTTGATACTTCCGTTTGAGTATCCACTTACAACCCAACAGTTTATTTCCCGGAGGAAGATCAACCAACTCCCAAGTATGGTTATGCAGAATGGAGCCTATTTCACTCTCAATAGCTTCTTTCCAGAGCGGTGCCTCTGGAGTTGATAATGCTTCAGCAATTGTCCTTGGTTCATCATCAACCATATAAGCTACAAAGTCAGGACCGAAGGATTTATCCTTCCTGGCCCTTTTACTGCGCCTTAGTTCCATCTCTGGAGTTTCCAAGTTCTGAGATCTGGAACACTACATTCTGGATATTCAGCCACTTCGAGATCCACTAGATCTGAACCACCTAGATCCGGGCCGTCAATGACTCCCGGTTCCTGAGAGCTTTGTTCATAACTTCGTTTGCGAGAGGTTATGTCTTTTTCCCTTCTAAAAAAGGTATCTTTAAAGAATTGTGCATTCATTGATTCCATGATTGTACCCCCGTGGATATCTGGAATATCTGACTTATGCACTAAGAAGCGATAAGCACTACTGTTATTTGCATATCTGATGAATATGCAATCTACAGTCTTAGGCCCAATCTTTACCTGCTTTGGCTTGGTTACTTCGACCTTTGCCAGACAACCACATACCTTTAAATATTTATAGGTGGATTTCTTTCCTTTCCATGATTCATATGGAGTTTTGTCTTTACCCTTATGTGGGACTCTGTTAAGAATAGTATTGGCGGTAAGGACAGCTTCTCCCCACATGTTTTGGGGAAGACCGGAATTGATGAGCAAGGCATTCATCGTTTCCTTCAATATGTGGTTCTTACATTCCGTCACACCGTTCGATTGAGGTGAGTATGGAGCCATCATTTGATAAACAATGTCTGATTGAGCATAATATTCCTCAAATGGCGCTACATATTCTCTCCATCTATCGCTACGAATAGATTTAATCTGCATGCTTAGTTGGTTCTCAACTTCTGCTTTGTAACGTCAGAACGCTTCAAAGGCTTCATCCTTACTTTTTAACAAGTAAAGGTAACAATACCTTGTGCTATCATCAATGAATGTCACAAAGTACTTGTTCCCCCTCTAGTTTGTGCAAACTTCAAATCACATATATCTGTGTGAATAAGTTCTAGATGAGCGGTATTCCTTTCGACGGATCAAAAATGAAGCTTTGTGAGTTTTGCCTCTACACACACCTCACACTTATGTTGAGGGTTTACGTCAATAGACGGCAACAACTCCAACTTTACCAACTTATGGATGGACTTGTAGTTAACATGTCCTAATCTATGATGCCATAAATTAGAGGACTCAAGCAAGTAAGAAGAAGCTTAAATAATATTGCTTGTACGTAATACAGACATGTCGTTAACTTTGAAGAGGCCTTCACAGACGAATCCTCTTCCCATAAATGTTCCATTCTTAGTGATTACAAATTTATTGGACTCAAACACTAGCCTAAAACCAGCATTAACCAATAAATGACCTGAAATTAAATTCTTCTAATCTCAGGAACAGGTATCACCTCTTTCAGAGTGAGCTCATTTCCAGAAGTCATCTTCAGGACTACCTTTCCTACCCCCAGCACTTCAGAGAAAGCGTTGTTGCCCATGAACAACTTCTTGTTTGTAACTGGTGTATAAGTGAAGAAGGCATCTCTATTGGAACAGATGTGTCTTGTAGCACCTATGTCCATCCATAATTGCATGGGATTCTCAACAAGGTTTGCTTCTAGCACCACTGTTGAGAACTCCTCAATCATGTCATCCAGAAACTGGTCTTTGACGACGATAACTTGTTCCTTGCCCTTAGCCTTGGCCTTCTCTTGTTGCTCAGTCTTGAGCTTGCGACAGTCCTTAATCATGTGACCAGGTTTCCCACATTGGTGACAGTTTCCTTTGAACTTCTCCGCTGCTTGGGTCTTGCCGTCTTTCTGGAACTTGCGCTTCTAGCTTGGGTTCCCTTTGGCCTCAGCCAGATTTGCCTTTGCCTCAGCGGGTTATTTACCCCTAGGAAAGACCTTCTTATTATCTTCCCGAATTTGGAGTTTGATAATAAGTTCTTCAAAGGTCATCTCATGTGTCTTGAGTTTTAAGTAACTCATAAACTCATTCCACGAGGGAGGTAACTTTTCAATCAGTGATGCAACCAAAAACTGCTCATTTGGTTTCATACCTTCCAAATCCAGGTGATGTAGAATCATTTAGAATTCCTGGACTTGGGACATCACTGTTTTACTAACCACCATTTGAAATTTAAGAAATTTTCCAACGATGAATTTCTTAGTACCTGCATCTTGTGCGTTGTACTTCTTTTACAACTTCTCCCACAACTCATTGGCAGTGCCTACAGTTCAATATACCGTGTAGAGAGGGTCTGACAAGCAGTTCACTATGACTACATGCATCAAGAACCATCTTCATGCCATTAATGACATAGATACCTAGGCCACCTTCAGCCATTTCAGAAGGCGAATGGTCCATTTCATCTCCAGCTTGTGGAGGATCTTCTGTTAGAAAACGTGTCATTCCTATAACAGTCAGGTAGAATGACATCTTCTGTTGTCATCTCTTGAAGTTTGAGTCCATGAACTTCTCAGGGCGTTCATGGTGAAATCCAGCGGGTGGAGGAACGACAACGTTCTCTTGAGCGGTAGTAAAGGCGTTGGATGAGCCTTGAGCAACCGAAAAGGCATTAAGGATGCCTTGAGCAGTAGGGAAGGCAGAGGGATTGCCTTGAGTAGCAGCAGCAGAAGAATCAGAAACAGTTTGATCTCTTCCAGTCATCTTTCTAGGTACTTACAACAAAATCTTGTCTTAAAATTGTTGGAATACAATTGTTGCAGGGAACGAAAAGTAAGTAACTATTACAATAGTAAGAAAGGATAAACTAAATATTACAATAAACTGAAAATAAAGAACTTAACAAACTGCCTGTGTGATTTACTGAGTCGAGTGATGACACTCTGTCTTTAAGACAATATTGCCCCGTATATCTCTTTTTACGATGTCGGGAAATAGTATCCCAAGATACAACATCAACTTAACAAATGAGCAAAGGAAACTTAAGTGTTACTCTTAAAGAACTTTGAGTATTGTAACTTTGCTAGAGAGGAAGAAGATGAATTCAGAAAATCTGGAGTATTTTCTAAGTGTTGAGTGTAGTGTTCTTCAATTGTGCCAAAGGCCTCAATTTATAGTGTAAGGAGAAGACCCCTCAACTAGCCAACTAATGGCCTTCAATATCCATGTAATTGCACTTGATTGAGGGGTTACATTCAGCCAAATAATGGCTGAATTCATGTGCCAAGTAATGGAGAATCAATGCTCCAAAACCAGCCCAAAGGTCAGATCTTTCCAACTTCCCGTCGCAACATTCTGCCTCCAAAGCGCCGCGACTCTGTGAATTAGCGCCGCTGCTCCAGTGACTGGCCAACCAATTAGCGCCGCGGTGGCGCCGCGGCCCTTCACGGCTCCGCGGCGAAATCCGACTCGTTTCATCTTACACTTCGTACACTTCTTCCTTCGTTCAACAACGTGGAATACTTTGTTATTTGGCCAATAACTGTTCATAATTCTATGTCTCAAACGTATTACATACGTACCAATATCTCTTTCACTAATGAAATTTGCGATACTTGGCACTACGTGTGCACGTGTGTGGAAACGACGTTTCCGACGTGCGGGGCCCAATTGTTCGAGTCATAAATTAATGAGATATACTTAATTCTACATTTAGTAAATTTTCAACAATTCCAAATCAAGAACTCTATAAATTTCAAACAATTTGAAGCTACTGATCAAATTAGCTTAACTTATTAGGGACATTCCAAATCAAAAACTTCATAAATGTTAAATAATTTGAAGCTAATGATCAAATTAGTTGAACTTATTAGGGACATTCCAAATAAAAAGCTTCATAAATTTCAACCCATTTGAAGCTAATGATCAAATTAGTTGAACTTATTAGGGTCATTCCAAATCAAAAACTTCATAAATTTTAAATAATTTGCAGCTAATGATCAAATTAGTTGAACTTATTAGGGATATTTCAAATCAAGAACTTTATAAATTTCAAATAATTTGAAGCTAATGATCAAATTTGCTGAACTTATTAAGGACACTGCAAATCAAAAACTTCGTAAATTTAAAATAATTTTGAACTTGTTGATCAAAACTTTGTGAAAATTCAAACATGCCCATTATAATTGAAGATCTAATACACACTTGATAATACTCATCTTTTAAATATGAGTGTCAACATTAATATGAATTAATATAACCCACCCAAGTTGTCTAAAGTTTGATGCGTTGGGTGAGATATTTATTAAAAAATGGGACCATTGAGCTAGAATTGGCGAGAAGAGTGCAATCCAACAAGTTAATTTGTAAAAGCTATTTGAAGTTTTAAATTAACAAAGCCAAATATAAGTTTCTCAACTCTCTAATTAAAAAATAAAAAGTTTAAAAGAGAACAAACTAAAACTAAAGGAATATGTTCTTTGTCTTTCATTCATTATTTGTGTACAATATATAATAATATATGGTTATTGACAAATATACAAACTATATAACTAATCTGACTAATTATAATGAAAAAATTAACTATCATAAAGGAATATGTTCTCCGTCTTTCATTAATTATTTGTGTACAATGTATAGTAATACATGGTTATTGACAAAGATACAAACTAGGTAACTAATCTGACTAATTACAATAAGAATATTAACTAACTAAATATAAAAGATATACAATGATATGGTAATATTCTATCACAAACAATGTATAGCTTTTACTTTTATTAAAATCTTTTTTTGACCAAAAATAACTTAAATTCGTTTGAAAAATGATTTTCTAGTTGGATTATGACATGTTATTCTACACATATTTGAGCAAACTCATATTCACTTAAAAACTTTAGTCAAATTATTCATCTGTTGTATTACTACTTAACCCTTTGGCCAATCGGTTAACCTGGCAGACTGACACCACTTCTTAGAATTCAATTGGACTCTCCCTAGAAATAATATATTTAAAATTAGACATATGTTAATACAGAGAAATAAATGAATAATATAAACATAAATAAATAAACGAATGAACTTTAGTTTGCTTTCAACTAACGAGAGAGAATTGATTACGTGGAAATGGAAAACAAATTGGTATTTGTATTACTAATAATATATTGAAAGTAAAGACTATTTGACCGAAACATTTGGTAGTGGTAGAGAGGACTACAACGATCAATGCTAGTCAGATCAAGGATTCGTCGGACCATTAGAGAATCCAACTTCCGAACCCGCTTTACTTACCCCGAACATCAGGTGCCTGGAAGGATCCATTCAGAAAGTTTCAAAGTACTGCTCAGACGAAAGATAACTTAAATAACGGTCAGATCTCGAGATATCAGGAATTGTGCACAATCTTAACCATGTAACAATTAAAACTGGCTAGAGTCACCAAAATAGTTACTACTAGCTATTCTATAAATTCCGTCACTTCTCCACTATTGTAACCATCAAAGTTTTACCTGATTATACACGTCTTTACTTTTATTTATTTATCATTGACCTTCAAAAAATTTCATCACCTGAGCTACAAGAATCAATAAAAATCCTTTTATCTCCTGCTTTCTCAATTATTTTACTTGGGTTATACACTTTATTATTCTTTTTACGTTACTTTCGTAATATTCACATTGTCAAAGGATTAACAAGCATTAGATTAGTTACGTTGCTTGTGATCCATTCTAAATAATTTAACTGACAAACCTAATAAACAAATTTTAAGCTAAATAATATATCGGTCTTTAATTAATTATAAATATAAATCCGTGAGATTTATTGGATTTTGGGTTTGTAGATGAAGTAGGATGAGAGAAAGCGTGTGACCATGCACAATGTACCAAACTAGAGGGATGATTCATATATGATTCGAGAATAGCATAAAGTTCAAAAAGATACAGGTCATGTAGTTAATTACTCTCCTTAAATGGATTTGGGGATTATTTATGGAAGGTTTGTTGAGTTGGTGGCAAAGGGTCTGTTTATGAAGATTAATATAATTAAACAGGGTTTATTTTAAGAGTTTTATTCAAATATTATAGTAAATGATAGAATTATTTTTGTCGCATTAAAATATCTAAATTTTATCACCATAAAAATAAAGACATGGAACTTTAATCACTATAACATAGTAAGGTCACCTTGATTAGTGTATATGCTTTGTTTGTGCGTAAAGTTTAGTAACTTTATTTATAGTGGTTAGAACTCAATTATTTTAATGCGATAAAAATAGCTTTGTCAATTTACTAGTAATAAAGTAGGTTAAATTTAGTGACTTTATTGTTATAGTGGGCAAAGTTTTATTATTTTAATGTGAGATAAATAATATTTTGAGTTAATGTTATAACAATAAAGTTTAGTTGACCATTCGTGTAAGTTGTAACTATCCAAATTAAACGTTGAAAAGGGAAGGAATCTAAAAAATGACAGTTTAAAAGTCAAATCTAAATTTTTAGATGTTAAAGTCAAATCTAAATTTTTAGATGTTAAAGTCAAATCTAAATTTTTAGATGTTGTTCACACTTTCTTAAGGTGAAAGACTGCATTTATTTTTGGTGTGTAATTATGTTCAGAACAACATAATTCAATTTCAACTTAACAAAAGATCAATCAAGTCAACTTTAATTAGAGAATTATGAAGTTGAACATTTATTTGAAACACAAATTGACATGACAAGTTATCAAAGAGAACTACCTTTTACCTTCTCATCATGTAGTTCAACCTTTGTACTTTTTTGATATATCTAGTTATAATTATAGCAGTTAATTTTGTCGAACATTATTAAAATAAAATGAAGTACAAACGCATTAATTAATGGATGTTAATTGATTTAGACTTATCCCCACCCCCATTACGATCCGTGTTGTGACGAATAATCTAATGTCCCCATAATGGAAGGAGTATCAACTTTGCGTCAATTATGCTTTTCGGAACAGTTGCATCAATGTCTTCGCACTCTTTCATAAGTCAGACAAGGAATTAGATTGAACTAGGAGTGGTAAATAGACCTGGTGGGCGAATTTTCCATCTCCAAGGAAAAACGCTTTAATCTCCTACGAGAAAAAAATCTCAATTCTCCTTTTGGGGCTTCAACTCTCACATAAAGTTCTTGTTTTGATAATTCCGTGTTGAATTAAAATTAGACGGGTTAAAATAGGTTAAGTCAATAAATTGGTTCATGATTCAACTGGTCCAAAATGAGCCAAGTAACGATTTATAGCTCAACTCATCCAATTAATCCAAATTTGTTTTTCTATCCCAAGTTTATTTTTTAAAAAAATCCCGCGGTAGTAGCAACTGTATTTGGCTGTTTGAATTCTGTTGTTTGTCGATTTAATTTGCTTAAGGAACTCTAATGTTTTGATGGGAATAAAATTACATGTGTTCCCTATTTGCTTCAATTCGTTAATGTTGGGTTGATACTTGATAATGTGATTTAATTCTTCTTTTTGGGTGTTTATGCTTCAATTTGTGCTTTGAGAGTTCACACAAGTTAATAATACCGTTTGAAATTTATTGATATAGTTTGAAATGGGATATAGGGGACTCGGGTGACTTTTGCACCCTCGTACCAGCAACACAAATTGTAGATTTTTGTTGGTGTTGTCTTCAATGCGATCGCGCAAGGTTGCACGGCAATTGCGGTTAAGCTAGCACGACGATATCCCTCGGAGACTCACAATTATGAAGAAGGAAATTTTTTGTTGACTGTGGTCACGTCTTTAGTGCGATCGCGCAAGAAGACCGCAATCACGATGAATAAAATTGTAGTGTCGTGATCACGCTTCAAGTGTCGTAATCGCAAAAGGCACTGTGGCAGTATAAATAACAGATCGTACAAGTTATTTTGATAATTTTAAAATTTGAGCTCGAAACATGGTTCCAAAAAGGTGGAGACTCAAATTGTTATTTGAAGTAATGCTTTTTCATGTTGGTCTTAGAATTATACTTAATATATCTACGCGATTTGAACCATTAAATCACCAGATTCAAAGGCTAGACCTAAATCTAGAAGAGGGGAAAATGAGATATTGAGCTGCAATTGAATCAAAGTTGGATTTTGATTACATATTTGGTTTCCTAACTAATTGGTAATGTGTTCATGTATTTTATTTCGATTTTTGATCTAGTCCTGAGGTTTGAGTCAATCGAGAGTTGACTTGAATTGCAAGTGTCCTAAAATTATGAGATTAATTCTCCTAGGCTATTTGGACCTATTATTCATATTTTAAAATAGATTAAAGGTAATTTGAGAATAGTTTGGCATTTTAAGAAGAAGTTAACTACCGGATATAGGGCAAGTGAGATTTTAAGTACTCTTAGATTACTTGCTTTCATCAAAGGAATGAACTAGTGTTGCTTGAGTACATTTAAACTATCTAATTGGTTGTGTGAAAACATGAGCTAGATTAGTTAATTTTAATCTATTGAGCATTTGTACATGTTAAAGATATGTTAAACTATTAAGTATTAACGAAGGATGTATTTGCTCAATTCTGCATAATGTAGGGGCATATTTGGTTATTTTTTGCTTATTAATTAACTAATTAGGTTAATTAGGGTCTCCAATTATATTTAGTGCACATGTGGATCAACTAATAAATGATAAGAACATATATGAACTAAACGATTAACGAACACATATCTGCTCAACTTCGAACACTTGAAGGGCTTATTTGGACCTTTGGTGCTTAATTATGTCTGGTTCTATTCCTTTTAAGCTTCTTATGTTCAACATGTACAAATTCTAAAAGCCTGTCCAATGGGTAAGCTGAAAGGGTGATCCAATGAACTTGTTGGGTCTTTCGACTCTGATGAAGCAAAAACAAAGATCAGTCGCTACTTCCAGAAAGTATTTAGTAGCCTCAAGCTGACCGTCTTATGATGAAATGATTTGGGAGTCTCACGGCCCACGGGTTACATCTGGGTAGAGTTGGGCATTGGCCCAATGTGGCGTCAATAATTTATGATTGGCCCAATCCATTTATATTTGGACGCATTAGGCGAATTACACATTTTTGCGCTAGATTTGTCATCCTAGATTGAAATATTGAATGCAAATAATGCTAGGGCAATTCGCATGATTGACCCTATTTTGGGGTCGTCTTAAATTTTTGTCCCTCAAATTGCAGGTCTTTAATTTTTGTCCTTCGACACTTTAAGTAATAAAAAAGTAACTGACATATCCCAATATCGGAAAAAAAAATCGATTTTTAGGTTCGAACCTCTGCAAAGTAAAAAGAAAAATAATTTTACAAGACAAGATTCCATAGAAACTATGTCTATTTGGGGTAAAGTTGCATAGAAATTATGCCTTGCCGACATAGTTCTGTTGAAATTAAGTTATCCTACAGAAATATGCCTTGTCTGGCATAGTTCTGTAGAAATTAAGTTATCCTACAGGATTATGTCGAACAAGGCATAGTTTCTATGCAAATTTGCCACGAATATGCATAGTTAGTTTCTATGAAACCTTGCCTTGCAAATTATTATTTTTTACTCTGCTGGGGCTCGAATCCAGAATCTCTGATTTCATAAACCAGCGAATAAGAGTACTTTGGCCCATAAATTTTCATTAAATGAGAAGTAGGAGCAAAAATTAAAGACCAGCAATTTGAGGGACAAAATATAAGAACAATCCATATGAAGGATAATTGGCGCAAAAAATTGATAATGTTGGCCAAATGGCGGATGAGATAATTAGTGGATAGCTAGTTTTTTAATTTGTTTTTATAGTCCCTTTGTTACCGTCCCAAAGTTTCAAAATTTCTCACGACCTACCAAAAAAGGGCAGCCTGGTGCACTAAGCTCTCACTATGCGTGGAGTTCGGGGAAGGGCCGGACCACAAGGGTCTATTGTACGCAGTCTAACCTCACATTTCTCCAAGAGACTGTTTCCACGGCTTGAACCCATGACCTCCTGGTCACATGACAACAACTTTATTAGTTACTCTAAGGCTCCCCTTTACGGCCTACCAAAACCACCCATAATTTACATAATATGTTTAATTTTATAGGGATAAGAGGTCTCATCCAAAACGAAGAAAAAGAATTTACCATAGTGATATGTGTAGTTAACGAGGAACTGATCTATTATGTCCCACTTATAAAAAGCTAGAATAAAGGGAAAATGGTTAAATATACCTTTTTATTTTGTTTTATTAGTCAATTTTATTATTCGTTAGTGAAAGTGAACAAATATACCTTTGCCGTCAATAAAGTTTACACATGTACCCTATTTGGATGGAAAACCCTATCCCTCTACTTTATTTTATTAACCAACTTTTTCCTCCGTTAGTGAAAGTGAACAAATATACTCCTGTCGTCAACAAAGTTTACACATGTACCCCTATTTGTAGGGGTGGGCATAAAACCCGTAGAACCGAAAAAACCGAACCAAAACGGTGGTTCGGTTTTTAAAAAAAAATTCAATTTAAAAAAAACTGAACCTACCTGTGTTAAATGATTCGGTTCGTTTCTTTCGTATTGGGAATGAACCGAACCGAAAACCGGGGGTGAATATATAATTAATCTTATTTTTTATTTTAGGCTACTACTATCTCTTGAATCATAGCCATCGAAGCCATTCTATGAAGCTTTTATGGAAGTCGAAGGCGGCATGAACTTAATTAACATATCACGGAAGCATTGATATAAAATATCAGAGAGAAAGTAGTTGTAAATTGGTGCAACTTTAAATGGTCATAACTCTGCGCTCGGATGTCCGTTTTACCCGATTTTTTTTATTTTGTGTATTTTTTCGAGATGCGGCCGGTCAAACTGTCGTAAGGCAGTTTGGCGCCACCAATTTTTAGGAAAACGTCAGTTTCCCAATCAATTTGTGTTTTCCCTCAAAATTGTTTCTAATTTCCCCTTTTCTTTAGTAAATATCTCACGATATACAATATATTTCAACGTCCAAATTTTGTGGTAATGTAGGTGTGAATGTCAATTTCAATGTTGGAAATTCAATTTTAAAAAAAATCCCCCAACCCGACCCGACCCGTTTATTTTATTTCAGTGTTGGACTTTTATTTTTGTGGGGATGTAAACTTTAATTTGGAGTTTTTTTTTACATGTTTTAAGAATATATGTGATGCAAACTTTATGTTTTTGGACTTTAATTTTTTTTTTGGACTGTAAATTTGAATTGAAAAAATCGATATAAACCGATACATTCGGCGATATAAACCGATATATCATTTTTTTAAAAAAAGTTTGATTCGGTTTTTTTTTTTAATGAATTTTATTTGGTTCATATTTTTTTGATACAAAACCAAACCGAACCGATATACGCCCACCCCTATCTATTTGGATGAAAAACCTCAAATCAAATTAAATCACCCAATCCCTTCCCTTGACCCACCCCGACCCAGCCCCAGCCCCAATTTCATATTCTTCTCCAAGAAGAATGCTAATTTTTTTAACCCTATCTACTTCAATTCTCAATCAAATGAACTTAAATTTGAGATGTAACTTCATTAAAATTCAATGAATAAATCCTAACACCAATTTCTTCTAACAAACCTTCAATCAACAAAATCCATTTTCAATTATTTTTTTCAATCTTCAAACTCAAACAATGTGTTAAATAAGGCAATATACACACAATACACATGTGTATATTGCCTTATTGAGCTCTCGGATTCTGCCCATAATTGTGGCTCTCAGTTTTGGTAATTGTTAATATTAGACAAGGTAAGAATATTGTATATTAGGAAAATATATGTGTAGTATATTGTAATGTATTTGTTACCGTAATTAGGAATATACACTACCATAATTGTATAGTTAGAATTATGGTAGAATAAGATTTTAGGAATAGAATAGGAATAGGATTCTCCAATTTTGTATCTTGTATATATACCTATTCAATTAAGGAAAATAATCGAGGGGATTATTTCTTTCATGGTATCAAGAGACTAGGGTTTACAAAAAAAATTCTCTCCCAAAAGTTTTGCCATTCTCGGCCGAATACCCACCCCCCTATCGGATTTCTCTTCCGTAATTAGTCTTCCGCTCTCAAAATCTCTCTTACTTTTCCCAAATTTCCCCTCCTTCTTTGTTCTTTCAATATGTCTAAGAACAATTATCATCCTGCCCTTATGATTTCTAACGTCAAGAACAGTATCCCTATTGTACTTGAGATGGAAAACATCCAATATGCGACGTGAGCGGAGTTGTTTAAAATTCACGCTATCTCCCATCAAGTTATTCATCACATCATTCCTCCCGCTACACCTCTTCCCGCGGAGGATCCTCAGTTATGGATTACTCTTGATGCTACCGTTCTCTAGTGGATCTACTCCACTATTTCGGTTGACCTTATACAGACGATTATTGAGCCGGATACCACGGCTATGGCTGCCTGGAATAGATTTCGTGACATATTCCAAGATAACCAACATTCACGTGTCATCACACTCGAGCAGGAGTTCTCTCTAGTTCGAATGGAAGAATTTTCAAATGTTTTCTGCATATTACAAGAAACTCAAGGAGTTGGCGGATCAACTCCGTAATGTTGGCGTACCTATAACAAATAATTCGTCTGGTTCTACAATTGGTTGCCGGCCTTTCGGAGGCCTATAATGGTGTTGGAATTCTCCTTCGTCAGAGCAACCCTCTTCCCGACTTTTATCAAGCCTGCTCCATGCTTATGTTGGAAGAAGCCGGTTTGGCTAAAAAGGCGACTACCGGAGCAAGACTCGTCGTCATGATGACGTCCTCCCCAAGTTCTTTGGGTTTTGTTAACAATTCGGGCCAAAACCATAATCATGGTGGCGGCAAAAATAATCGTAAGAATAATAACAAAAACCGCGGGGGCAAATGCGGCGGTTCCGGTGGTCAGAAAGTAGGCAGTGGGCCCCGTCCAGTGAACAGTGGCCCACCGCCCCCTGGTCCCAGCAGTGGGGCCCATGGCAGTGGGGCTGGGGCAGTGGGCCGTGGGCCAGCAGCCCCTACTACCCAGTGAATTCCAGCGGCCGGTGGGCGGCCGGCAATTTAGGCCCAAAGAACCGGCGGTGGCGGCCCGGCGGCCGGTGGCCCGGCGCGCCGGTTCTAGCGGCTACGGCCCATCTCAGTCACGTCCGGGAATACTTGGACCCCGACCTCCGCAAGCCCACCATGCAGCAGGCCCCACTTAGACCGATATCGAGGCCGCGATGCACACGTTGGGGTTGACTCAACTGGACCCAAATTGGTATATGGACACCGGTGCCACTACTCACATGACTTTCGAATCAGGTACTCTCTCATCTTATTCCAATTTGAGCACCCCTCGGGGTATAATTATTGGTAATGACAACTCTATTCCAATTCAGGGTTATGGTCAGAAAATGTTGTCTCCCCCAATCCACCCCTTATCTTGAAAAATACTTTACATGCCCCCAAATTGATTAAAAATATAGTGTCTGTCCGAAAGTTCACCACTGACAATTCAGTTTCTGTTGAATTTGATCCTTTTGGTTTCTCTGTGAATGATTTCAAGACGGGGAGTCATCTCATGAGGTGTGATAGTAGGGGGGACCTTTATCCTATCATGCCCGGTTTCAGTCCATCGAGTCAAGCCTTGCCGTCAGTTTTTGCAGCCATTTCTCCTTCCATGTGGCATGCTCTCCTTGGACATCCGGGATCGTCTATTTTATCTGTTTTAGATAAAAATAGCTTTATTTCTTGTAAGGGTATGAGTCGTACTCAAATTTGTCAATCTTGTTCGTTAGGAAAAAGTGTTAAGTTGCCATTTGTGGACTCAAATTCTCATACTTCACAGCATTTTGATATTATCCATAGCGACTTATGGACGTCTCATGTCCTAAGTTCGTTAGGTCATCGATATTATGTTCTATTTTTGGATGATTATTCTAAATTTTTGTGGACGTTTCCAATTTCCAATAAATCTCAAGTGTTTTCTGTCTTCATAAAATTTAGAGCATTCATTAGAACACAATTCGAAAGAGAAATAAAAAATATTCAGTATGATAATGGGAAAGAGTATGACAATAGGGTGTTTCGGGAGTTCTGTGATAATAATGGGATAAATTTTCGGTTTTCGTGCCCTCATACATCTTCTCAAAATGGGAAAGCCGAATGCAAAATTCATTCCATAAATAACATTGTTCGCACTCTCTTACTCATGCTTCCGTACCCCCGTATTTTTGGCATCATGCTCTGCAAATGGCAACATATCTCCTTAACATAATTCCATTCAAAGGTCTGACATATTCTTCCCCCTCCAAATCCTATATAATAAGAACCCTTCTTATTCTCATCTTAGGAGTTTTGGGTGCTTGTGTTATCCGTTATTCCCATCCACCACAATTAACAAACTTCAGGCTCGGTCTACACCGTGTGTATTTTTGGGTTATCCGTCTAACCATCGTGGTTATAAATGTTTTGATTTATCTTCCCAGAAAATCATAATTAATCGCCATGTCATTTTTGATGAAACCCAATTTCCTTTTACGAAAGATCATACTCCCGAGCCTAGGTCGTATAATTTTTTGGATGATGGTATATCTCCGTATATTACTCATCATTTTTCGGACATGTCCCGCACCCAAAATCCTCCAACGGGCCCACTGCCCGCTGGACCCACTGTTCGGTCACTGCTTCCGGTAGCTGGAACAGTTCCAGCGAATGGGCCAGTCCAGCCCAATTCTGGAACTATTCCAGTTTCGGCCCCAGATTCTCGTTTTGGGCCAGCAGGCCCACTGCCCGCTTGCCAGTCCGTCCCGAGCCCAGCAAATTCCCAAAATTCACTAAATTCTTCCTCGAGTCATAGACCGGTCACTCGTAGTCAGCGGGGTATTTTTACACCTAAAAGACATTTTAATTTACATTCTGATATCTCTAAATCCCCCTTGTCCCGTAATCCTGTGTCCGCCTTAAATGACCCTAATTGAAAAATTGCTATGACTGATGAATATAATGCTCTTATTGATAATAAGACGTGGGAGTTGGTGCCCCGTCCATATGGTATTAATGTTATCAGGTCTATGTGGATTTTTGCTCATAAGGAGAATTCAGATGGTTCATTTGCTCGACATAAGGCGCGGCTGGTGGGTGATGGTAAGACTCAGCAGGTTGGGGTAGATTGTGGGAAGACGTTTAGTCCGGTGGTCAAGCCGGCTACTACTCGCACTGTGCTTAGCTTGGCTCTCTCAAAGACTTGGCATATTCATCAGTTGGATGTCAAGAATGATTTCCTACATGGTGACCTCAAAGAAACAATCTATATGCATCAGTCGTTGGGTTTCAGGGATCCCACCCGTCCTCATCATGTCTGTTTGTTGAAGAAGTCCTTATATGGGCTTAAACAGTCTCCACGGGCCTGGTATACGAGGTTTGCTGACTTTGTTTCGACTATTGGGTTCACTCACAGCAGGTCAGATAATTCCTTGTTCATCTACCGTCGTGGTTCATCCTTGGCCTACATTCTGTTGTATGTGGATGATATCATTTTGACTGCTTCTTCCGATGCCTTGCGCCAGTCTATCATGGCCATGCTTAGTTCTGAGTTTGCTATGAAAGACTTAGGGCCCTTGAGTTACTTTTTGGGGATTGCCGTCAAACGTCATTCAGGAGGTTTGTTTTTGTCATCCTGTAAGTCCACTTCCACTCCAGTTGATACAAAACCCAAGCTTAGTGCCGCGGCAGGTGCACCATACGAGGACCCGACCCGCTATCGCAGTCTTGCAGGAGCCCTCCAATATCTTACCTTTACCAGACCGGATATTATGTATGTTGTTCAGCAGGTGTGTTTATTCATGCATGATCCCCGAGTTGAGCACATGAATGCAATCAAACGCATTATTCGTTATATTCAGGGGACGCTGGACTATGGTTTGCACTTGTATCCTTCATCTACATCCACATTTGTCTCGTACACAGATGCGGATTGGGGTGGTTGTCTGGACACCAGACGGTCTACGTCAGGATATTGTATGTTCCTTGGCAACAACTTGGTGTCCTGGTCTGCGAAGCGTCAGGCGACTCTATCCCGCTCAAGTGCAGAGGTAGAATATCGAGGGGTAGCTAATGTGGTCTCAGAATCGTGTTGGTTACGTAATTTGGTTTTAGAGCTTCATTGCCCCATTCAGAAGGCAACCTTAGTATATTGTGATAATGTTAGTGCCATCTACCTCTCAGGTAATCCGGTTCAGCACCAACACACTAAGCATATCGAAATGGACATTCACTTTGACCGTGAAAAGGTTGCTCGGGGGCAGGTACGCGTATGTCATGTCCCGTCAAGATATCAAGTTGCAGACATATTTACAAAGGGTCTTCCCTCGGTACTCTTTGAAGATTTTAGGGACAGTCTCAGCGTTCGAAGATCGCCCGCTATGACTGCGGGAGTGTGTTAAATAAGGCAATATACACACAATATACATGTGTATATTGCCTTATTGAGCTCTCGGATTCTGGCCATAATTGTGGCTCTCGGTTTTGATAATTGTTAATATTAGACAAGGTAAGAATATTGTATATTAGGAAAATATATGTGTAGTATATTGTAATGTATTTGTTACCGTAATTAGGAATATACACTACCATAATTGTAGAGTTAGAATTATGGTAGAATAAGATTTTAGGAATAGAATAGGAATAGGATTCTCCTATTTTATATCTTGTATATTTACCTATTCAATTAATGAAAATAATCGATGGGATTATTTTTTTTCACAATGGCTAACATATATTTGACAAAATTTTTCTTGCATATTTAATTAGGATTCTTCAAACTTTAACTCAACAATTTCCAAATCAACTTGAGCACTAAGATCGACCTTACACTTCGAGAAATGCAGATTGTCATCTTCCACTTTCATCCACAAGAGTATATTTGATGTGGCTAATTTGGCCTTTTTCGTAAAAAAAAAAAGTAAATTAAACATCCTTGGTCTCCTTTAAATTTTTGAGACTTAAAACATCAATTTTGTTGGTTTTTTGCATAAAGCTTTGTCTTTTAATCTTTGAAAAGGAAAATGATTGTATAGTACCAATACTACTCCCAATAAAAGGACCATAAGAAGGGACACTAGTGACTAAGGATTTAGTTAAAACTTGATTAGGAGCTAAAGGATTTAGAGACTTCAAAAGCTCACTCCAGGAAAGTGAGAGAAATTCCATGATTTTAATTGAATATGCAGGAAAAATTGGGTCAAAGATATGTTAGCCATTATTAGAGTTTTAAGCTTGAAAAAAAAATTGAAAATGAGTTTTGTTGATTCAATATTTGTTAAAAAAATTGGTGTTGGGATTTGTTCACTGAATTTTAAGGAAGTTACATCTTAAATTTGAGTTTATTTGATTGAGAATTGAATCAAAATGTTTAAGCATTTTTCTTGAAGAAGAAGATGAAATTGGGGCTGGGTCGGGTCGGGGCGGGTCTAGGGAAGGGATTGTGTAATATAATTTGATTTGGGGTTTTTCATCCAAATATGGGTATATGTGTAAACTTTGTTGACGGCAGGAATATATTTGTAGGTTCCGTAGGGTTAGCAATACAAGAATCTCAATTGGAAAATACCTGAGGTGAGAATACTCAGTCACTTTCACTAACGGATGATAAAATTGGCTAATAAAATAAAATTGAGGGATATATTTGACCCCTTTCCCTAGAATGAAAACCATCTTATAAAGATTTTTATGTTATTTTTACAAACCTCTCGTATTATTCTTTATTGATCTCCTACGAAAATAATTATATCACTAAAATAACATTTTAATGGGTTACAAAATCAAATCTCCTGCAAGTAACTTGTATATTAATAGTAATATATTAGTGATACATGACATTTTATTCCCTGAAGGAGTATAGAGTCTAAAGAAAAAAAATATTTTATCACTCACAATACCTATTTCAAACTCCATGAAAATTTCTGGAAAATCTTTATAACTTCAAACTCCAGCACAATTGTTTTATTTGTCAAAACTTTAAACTCAAAACACATTATTTTGTATTTTAGCTAGGAATATTTTTGTCTAGATATTATATCCGTCATAAAAATAGCTATTTCTCAATTATGTTTCAAATGATAGCTAAATATTAATAACCGGTCCAAAAACTGCCCATCCGAGCTATTTTTCACAAACTTTTACCTATGTTCCATCTTTTGAAATATTACCAGGACCTCAAGAGTCAAGGGTAATATGTATATCCAAAAGTAACTACTCATATATTTAAGTATCTAGAAAGCACTGGTCAATCTATTAAGTGATCAAAGACATAAAAGAGTAAATAAAGCCTTATTTTCAAACTTTACACTAATGCGAGGTGGAACAATAGAAACATTTGAAACTTGTTGGAAATTTGTCTTTGGCGGGGAGATGCGTCCACCCATCTTTGATGAATTAAACACTAGTGTTCCGCATGTTGGAGACCTTGTCTCTTCGCACATGCATGATCTACGAAGTGAGTAGATGACCGTAGGGCCAAGAATCGTCAAATTTCGTTGAGAAATGAAAGAGATATTGGTCAACGAAGTAAGGTGTTTGAGGCATGAAAATGTGGTGTGGGATAAATCTACCACATCGGTGGGAATAGGAAGAACTGCTCTCAATATAAGTCTCTAATTGGTAAAGGGTTTGGGACCCCAAGGGGTATCCCATGTGTTTAAAGGAGGGATGACCTAGATGTTCTTGGGTTCATGGCTAAGCCCACACGCGCGCCGCCGCCGCCCGTCCCGTCCGGTCTCGGGCTCGGGTTTTGGACCAGAGAACTCTGCTAGATGTACAACCCATTACTTGGGTCACGGGTTGTGGGCTGTGGGGACTTTCTGATATCTTTTTGGACCAGAGAACTTTGTCAGATGTACAGTTTGATCCCTGAAGTTTCATATGTACAGTTTCCAGAATTCTTTCATATGTACAGTTTGATTCTTGAAGTTTCAATATTTATAGTTTGATCCCCAGAGTTTCTGCCTACCGTTGGACTGTTTTTTTTGGAGCATTAACCAGCCATTATTTGGCTGATTAACTCCTCCATTAACAGCCCATTACTTGGGCAGTTGAGCAGCCTTCTTCAATGGCCTTTTACAACAATTACTTGGCTGTTTAATGCCATCCTAATGGCCATTAACAGCCATGTTTTGGGCAGTTGTTTAGCCCCTCCTCCATGCTATATATTGAGCCTCCTTTGGCTCAATTCAGGGACTGAAAACACACAAAAAACAGACAGCAAAAAGCCACGAAACAGTGACTGAAATTCAGCAAAACAGTGGCTGAAAAACAGTGACCAAACCCTCACATATACACAAGATATACACTACAGAGATACACTATATACACAGAGACAAAAGAGAAGAGTAAAGAGAAACTCTTCCTTCCTATTCCATATCTTTAGCAAGTCGATTCATATTTGTTTTCTTCGCCAGGCTCAACCTATTGGCTTTGTAGCGTTGAGATTAAAGTGTTGTTTTATCTTGGGAGACTATTGCCCGCTAACGTAAAAGCATATATATGGGGCAATCTTGTCTTAAGGACAGAGGGCAATCCCTCGACTCAACACACAACGTTGTAACCATCCAGATTTAGTTGTTTCTTGATTTCAGGTTATCAAGATTCAAGACACAACAAGCTTGCATGCGAGTTTTGAAGATTGGCCTATTTGTTCAACAAGATTCAATTTCTGAAGATTGAATATTTGTTCATCCTTTCAAATACTTGTAATAGTTATTTACTTCCCGTACTGCTTTATAAAGTATAATAGAGTACCAACAATTTATGACAAGATTGTATTGTAAGAGTACTAGTGTTCGAAAGATGTCGGTCAAAAGTTGTGTGACCAAATCTGGATATGACTATGGTTTTCTGCTTGAAGACAGTGATGATGATATTATTGAAGTTCAACATGTTCATGGTGTCACCGCTCCCGAGAGTGGTGGCAACAAGCGCTCACGAAAGGATGAGGATGTCAACTGGGACAAGAGGAGAAGACTGAAGATGTGGTTCTATCTTGCAGCAGAAGGCCTATATCTGTCCCAGACAAAGGATCCGAATTAAGGTAAGGAGGAAATGGACACTCAGTCCGATGAAGTGACTGAAGTGGGCCAGAATCCGAAATTGGGATAAGTATTTTTTCTTACTTGTCAAGAATAAAGATTAAATGATGTCTGATTAAAAATGGATTAAAGTAAGGAGGAATATGAAAATAATTTATATTCCTTACGCTTTAAAATCAGAAGTTTAATCTCATCTTCTTTCCCGTTTAAAGATTGGAATTTGTAATCGACTTAAAAAGATCAGTTCTTTTAAGTGTATTTATTAAAAGTGTGTAAAGTATGTTCGCACATACGAGGGAGAAAGATCCACTAACTGTGCGAAAACTGTTACCACTCTTAAGTAAGCGCCAAGAATTATCTGGGCACTAATCATAACGGAAAAAGTCTAAAAGTTAAAGACGTTGAGCCTGTCACACTATTTGGCAGAAGATCCTTCATAGGATGATATTGGACACTCAGTCATACAAAGCCTCCGGACGACTGGAGTGGGCCAAAATTCCTTTGATATGATGATATTGGACACTCAGTCATATAAAGCCTCGGGCGGATCGGAGTGGGGCCGAATTCATTTCATAGGAAAAGTAATGGACACCTAGTGTGGTGGGCCGAGTTTCCAGGTCTTAAATGATTTGAAGGCCTAAAGAAAGGCAGAAAAGAAATTAGACACTCAGTCTGCCAAAGCAACTGGAGTAGGCCAGAATATCCAGATCAAATATGATCCGATTACGCCCTAACCACGGGCAAAATGTTGTTCATGTGAAGCAACGGGATCACTCTCAGATGAGGTGATACATGTCCTAAACTTGGTTTAAGGGACGTTGTTGGTCAAATTGGTTTGAGACTAGTCCAACAGGTCTGTAATAACTAAGAATGGTACAGTATGTCTGTAGCCAAATGAATGATATATTTGTAATCCGTGCATCTATGCCATCATAGATTAAGACACGTTAAATAGCAAGTCATTCAAAAGCTAACGATGTTGAGACTGTTGCCTTCTGTCGATATAAACCCTCAAAATAAATGTGAGGTAGATGAAGAGGCAAAATCACCTTTCCAAATTCCGTCAAGGGAATAGCGAAAGAAGCACCGCTCCTCTAGAACTTAGTCACACCTACTTGGGTGATTTGAAGTTTATACAAAATAGAGGGGGGAGACAAGTACTTTGTGACCTTCATTGATGATGGTACAACGTGTGGAATCCTTTGTTTGTTGAAAAGCAAAGATGAAGTTGTTGAAGCGGATAAGCGCTACAAAGCAGAAGTTGAAAATCAACTAAGCCTACGGATTGAGAAATTCGTAGTGATAGAGGGGTGAATATGAAGCATCGTTCATTAAACGACTGTTCATTTCTCACCTCAGTCCAACGGTGTTAGCCAAGCGCAAAGTCGTACGCCCAAATTATATGGGGTGGCTTGGTAAAAGTTGGAATACTGAAACAGGTCAAGTTGTACCTAAGACTGTAGATTGCATATCCACTGGATCTGCAAATAACAGTAGTGATGATCGCCTCTTGGCGTTAAAGAATGCTGAATTCTTTGAAGATAACTTTTCTTGAAAAAGGGAAAAAGGAGTAATTGCTCAAGGTTAACAAGAACCCGCGAGGGCCTGACTATCCGAAACTAGACGTTCCGTATCTACAGGACTCGAAAGTTGCTGGCTATCCGGAACTTAATATTCCAGATCTGCAGAACTCAGGGATTCTAGATGTTGAACCGAGACAGAGCAAAGAAGGGGACAAAGACTTGTTCCAGTCCTTCTAGCGTGTATGGTTGAGAATGAACCATGGACAATTAACAAATAATTGTCATCTCCAAAAGAGCTGCTTTGGAAAGAAGCTACAAAAAGAGAAATAGATTTCATCATATAGAACAATACTTGCGTATTGGTTGATCTTCCTCAAGGAAAAGAACCCTTGGGTTATGAAAATGGATACTCAAATGTGAGTACAAAGTATATGGATCTACTGACGAGTATAAAGTCTCGGTTACTTGTACAAGTGCTCCCCTGCGAGTAGCTTAACATCTTGGGCCATTGCAGTCTTGCGTGGCATGGATGTTGAATTAGCCTTCCCAACCGGAGAGTTGGAAGAAGAGGATCATAGGTGGTTTGCTGAACTGTTGGGCTTCTTCCTGAACTTTCGTTTTGGTCCCTGAAATGTTTACATTTTGGTCCTGAAAGTTTAAGATAAAACAGAAACAATGAATCTGACCACAGAAACATTGACTCTGAAGTTAGAAAGCCAACAGTTGGAAAACCAACAGTCTGAAAGTAAAAGTCATATTGAAACAAAGTCTCGATATGAAAGATATGGGTATTACAGATGACATCTTAGGAATTGGATTTCTAAGACATCTAACGGACTGGTCGATAGTTGACAGTCTCGTTGAAGTCACCAATGGATATGAATCATAGAACTGATTGGAATCATGGTGCACCCATAGACAAGGAGCGATATGCTCAGGTCACGTGTAGTTCAATGTATTGTACACACTACAACCGACCTGGTATCGATCTACAAAGCAGATCAGTTGAACTAAGGTTCACTGATGATTTTAATATATGATCGGTAGAAGGCGTGAAGTCGGATATGACGATATCTGAATTATTCGCTTATCTACAGATTATAGTATTCTGGATGTCCAACGGTTCTGGGAGAACACAGTGATGCAAACTGGACATCAGATCTGAAGAACACCAAAGCCATAAGTAAATGTGTATGGTGGGTCTTGGAAAATCCTCTAAGCAAACTTGCATCGGCCGATTCATGATGGAATCGGAGTTTATCGCTTTATACAAAACGTGAAAGAAGTTGAGTAACTTCATGACTCTTTAGAGGACATCCCTTATTGGGAGAAACCCGTGCCTTCAGCAGTTATACACTGTGGCTAGCCGGTCGGCTTCAGGAAGGACACGGATGACGGCGTCTGGACATATCTGTCAGGATCTGTCGGAGAAATAAGGCCGTATGGCAGTTGATCATCACGGGTGTCACATCCTTATGTACTAACTAAGGGACTACCCGGAGATCAAGTGTTCTGCATGTCTAGGGGAATGGGCTTAAAACCCAAACAATACGAACCTTTGCGGTGGAAACCCAACCATACTGATTGGAGATCCCAAGAATGTGGTTCAATGGGAAAACTAAGCGGCAAAAGGTTCAATTGAGCGCTTCGGTGGAAGCAAGAAGCACTTCGGATGATGATTTCTGTTCGGAAACATGAATCCAAAGCTATTCCCGCGATAGACATTAAAGTGCTACCTGCATAGTGGGTAAATGTTAAGCTTCCAAACCTTTAATGATCCTCAAACGGTTGAGGTTAAGGTTGGGGAAACTTTTAATGATTCCTAACACTTGTGAAGTGGGGTATAGCAGGATACCTTGTAGGAGATCACCTATTTAAGTGCGAGGATGGCCGCCTCAAATGAACGCACTTAAGAATCCCAGTGTGTCCACGGTCACAACGGACAGAAACGTAAGAAGGAAAACGAATAAGAAGAGTTATTGTGTTGATATCATTGTCTTGGCTTACACTAAACACTGACGGTTCAAGACATCACGTTCACCGCGCAGTAAGTAAGTCCGATGGTATTCAACTAGGGAAGGTTCAAGGCGGAAGATACCTCTCCTGATGTAATATTTTTTCGCTGAAAGATTGCTGAAATGTAGGCACCTTGTGTGTGCGCCACAATCTCTCTTTCATAGAGGGGATTGTGGGAAATTTTCCTTTGACGGGGAGTTGCGTCCACCCATCTTTGATGAATTAAACACTAGTGTTCCGCATGTTGGAGACCTTGTCTCTTCGCACATGCATGATCTACGAAGTGAGTAGATGACCGTAGGGCTAAGAATCGTCAAATTTTGTTGAGAAATGAAAGAGATATTGGTCCACGAAGTAAGGTGTTTAAGGCATGGAAATGTGGTGGGGGACAAATCTACCACATCGGTGGGAATAGGAAGAATTGATCTCTATATAAGTCTCTAATTGGTAAAGGGTTTGGAACCCCAAGGGGTATCCCATGTGTTTAAAGGAGGGAGGACCTAGATGTGTTTGGGTTCATGGCTAAGCCCACACGCGTACCGCCGCCGCCCGTTCGTCCCGTCCGGTCCGGTCTCGGGCTCGGGTTCGGGTCACGGGCTGTGGGGACTTTCTGATATTATTTTTTTGGACCAGAGAACTCTGCCAGATGTACAGTTTGATCCCTGAAGTTTCATATGTACAGTTTGGACCAGAATTCTTTCATATGTACAGTTTTGTTCCTGAAGTTTCAATATTTACAATTTGGTCCCCAGAGTTTCTAGAAAGCTTTCTGCCTACCGTTGGACTATTTTTTTTGGAGCATTAACCAACCATTATTTGGCTGATTAACTCCTTCATTAACATTACTTGGGCAGTTAAGCAGCCTTCTTCAATGGCCTTTAACAGCCATTACTTGGTTGTTTAATGCCCTCCTAATGGCCATTAACAACCATGTTTTGGGCAGTTGTTTAGCCCCTCCTCCATGCTATATATTGAGCCTCATTTGGCTCAATTCAGTGACTGAAAACACACGAAAAATAGACAGCAAAAAGCCACGAAACAGTGACTGAAATTCAACAAAACAGTGGCTGAAAAACAGTGACCAAACCCTCACATATACACAAGATATACACTACAGAGACACACTATAAACACAGAGACAAAAGAGAAGAGTAAAGAGAAACTCTTCCTTCCTATTCCATATCTTCAGCAAGTCGATTCATATTTGTTTTCTTCGCCAGGCTCAACCTATTGGCTTTGTAGCGTTGAGATTAAAGTGTTGTTTTATCTTAGGAGACTATTGCCCGCTAACGTAAAAGCATATATATGGGGCAATCTTGTCTTAAGGACAGAGGGAAATCTCTCGACTCAACACACAACGTTGTAACCATCCAGATTTAGTTGTTTCTTGATTTCAGGTTATCAAGATTCAAGACACAACAAGCATGCGGCAGTTTTGAAGATTGGCCTATTTGTTCAACAAGATTCAATTTCTGAAGATTGAATATTTGTTCATTCTTTCTTTCATATACTTGTAATAGTTATTTACTTTCCGTACTACTTTATAAAGTACAATAGAGTTCCAACAAAATTTTGAATCAGATAAATCCATGAATCAGCCAATCAAATTCTTCATATGCATTCTTTATTTGGCCCAAACTAAGGAAGTTAAACAACACTTTGCCTACCATCATCAACCTGGTCACAAAAACATAAAGAAATCCAACAGCTAGTTCAAACAATATCCATTCAAAAAAGTTAGTAACTTGTTACCAAAATGTGCTTGAAATTGTTATTGTCCTCCTTCCAATCTTATTCTTGGCTCTATGAAACTGGTTTCCTACAGGCAAGTCTAGTCTTCATATTGTTGCACAGGTGAAATATAGAGCTGTCAATGTGGGTTAAGGCCTATGGGCCGACCCAACCCAGTTCGTTATGATTTGATAGGATTGTGCATGGATTTTTGGAGCCCATTTAAGAACGAGACTTTTTAGCCCGGCCCGAGTAAGCCCGCTGATCAGTGGGCTTGAGTGTGCATGAGTTGGGTCGGCTTGTGGGCCAAAAATATTTAATAAAAAAATAGAAAGAAAGTGAAGATGTAAAGACAATCTTATCACAAGAAGAATCAGATGTGCTTGTGTTGGATACATCACAAGTGTCTTGAAAGTTTCTTTGAGAAGTTCATTTTTACTTTAAATGGATGAAATATTATCATCGTCTTTTACGTTTTATTGAGATTTATTGAAACAAAGCTTGGTCAATATTCTTATTTAGCTAGTTGTATCGCTCTCCATTAATTGTTTAGTTTGCTATTAATATCTGTATTTGGTTCGAGTGATATCAGTTATTAATATGTTAAGTGTTAATAATGTCAAAAGTTATTCAGTTTCACAGAAAGTCTGGTCGTACAAGCTAGGTTAATATTCTTATTTAGCTAGTTGTATCGCTCTCCATTAATTGTTTAGTTTGCTATTAATATCTCTATTTGGTTCGAGTGATATCAGTTAGTAATATGTTAAGTGTTAACAATGTCAAAAGTTATTCAGTTTCACAGAAAGTCTGGTCGTACAAGATTGTTTTCTTCAGTTGTACCCAAAATAATTGCATAGAATGGTAGAGATTTCATAACGAAATCATACAATCAAATTTTTACTTGAAGTCAAACTTAATAAGCATTATTAGAATCATTAGAGAAAATACATCTTTTCACCACTAAACTTGCACCGAAAACTCACTTTAGCAATTAAATTTTACTTGTAATTACTTACCCCCTAAACAACTTATATGTGAATTAAACTCAACTTTACGTTGCCCAGGCCAATATTACAATGGGTTGTGTAAAACACTCTCCGCCACATCAGCGCTACGTCAACAATCGATTAAATTTTAAATTTTTACTCTTTTTTTCTATTTTGTTATATTTTTATTCACCTTTTTTCTTTTTTAAAACTCCTAATTTCATTCCTTCTTCCCACTCCCACCCCCAACCAAATCCATCTTCTCCATTCCTTCTTCTTCACACCACCCCCTCCCCCAACCAAACAACTAAACCCACCTTCTTCTTCCTGCCCCTTCAAACCCCCAACCCAACTTCTGCTTCCTGACTTGGGAGCAAGAGCTGCGAGACTTGCAGAAAAAAATAAGAACCAGCCACAAATTAAAGCAGCATGCAACTGCAGAATGCAGTAGCCACATCTACAGATGAGCCAGCAAGAAGCTGATACAGTACACTACTTTTATGGATATATATACTTATGGTCTACTGACTACCTATTATTGGCTCTTTCTCCTCACGCCTCCCACAACCCACCTTCTTCCTGCCCCTCTCCCCCTACCTTCTTACACCACAAAATTGCAAATTGTAATAGTGCCAATTTATTTTATATAAAATTATTATATTTGTAGTCGTCAATTTATTAATTTATTTCTCTTCAATATTTAGCCCAACAATGGTGGTCATGAAAATAATGGAATAGATAGGGCAGTGGCAACGGAGGAGAATGCCTTTTGGAGAAGACAATAAATAAAAAACTTAAAAGGAAAAGTAAGACTCATAAATTTTATTTGTCTCAAATAAAATATTCATATAATTAAAAAATATTTTAATATATCAAGAAAAGGTAGTAAGAATATTAATTATATATTGACTATTAAAAAAATGACATATGTATTACTTTATCAATTTTTATTTTTCTTTCTTTCTCACTTGCTTCCAAAAAAGTGAATACACTTTCTCTACTTAGGGGGATATTTAATACACTATCGACAAGAATATGGAGGTAAATAATTACAACCAAAGTTTAATTGCTAAAGTGAGTTTCAGTGCAAGTTTAAGGGTGAAAATATGTATTTATGTAATATTGTCTTGTAAATACTTATGTTAGCATTTTAAATTAGAATTCAAATTAAAGAATTATGAAAAATATTTTTTTTTAAAAAGGTGGGTTGGCCCGTAGCCCACGTAGTGATGTGTTGGACTTGCCGTTTAAAGGCCCATCAATCAAAATGGTAAGCTAGCCCGGCCTGACCCGTCAAATTTCAAATCCCGTGTGGGCTGGGTCAGCCCATTTTGACAGTTCTAGTGAAATATTTATATGCATGTTAATATCATCCACTTCAGAACCATCAGAAAGCTATTCAAGACAAAAAAAAATCTTCAGAGTAATCTAATGGCTACACAATTTGTTTAATCGAATGCACTATCCAAATGTGTTCTCGAACCTTAATATTCAAAAATTTCATCTGTAGGCGGATCAAACTCCGTTTGAAAATGTTTTAGCGTTAGCATCCTCAACTCGGCATATCTTGTTAAAGATGGAGAAGCATTGGCGAACCCAATTTTTCTTCCATTGGAACAGTTTCTTCTCTTTTCTGACTTCAATCTCTTCGTCGGTGCTGACGGTAATTTTTCCCTCAGAATAATCCATATAAGAACCATTCTCGGTTGTTGAATTGTTGGTAACATGTTACTTGCCATTCATCTTTAATTTTTAAGACTACAAGAGAAAAGAAATGAAGTGATGTTAAAGGATAAATAATATGGAAACAATAGATCCCTACAATAGTTAAGAACTCATTCAAGAAACATTGCAATTACGTATACAAAATATCATTTTCCATGTCGAATGCCCAGGTAGTATGAGGTATTTTTCTATAAAAGAAGCAAACCAAAACTCTGTAAGGCTCAGATGGTGATCCATACAATTTCACAGATCTAGTGAGTGCATCACCATACCATCCAATCCTTCTTCCAAAGATGGCAAAGCTAAAAACAAATAACAGAATGAAAAAGAAGAAGCATGTAGATACAAACAACTCGACAAGTAATACATTTTATAATCAGGACTCCACTTTTACTTCGCTAGTCTTCGTGTACATTAAATTCCTAAGCTAAAATATGAAATGTATTTGTAATATGATAACCACATAACCATGGATCACTATTTATTACTCCCTTTGCCCATTTATGTGAAGGGATTTGGACTACGAGGGTCAAAACACTTAATTTTGATTATGGATTCATGTACAAATTCTTCAAAAATTTTAAAATAAAATTTATATAATTGAAAACGAAACAAAAGATACTACAAGTAAATATAGTTAATGATTCAAAATACATAAAAAAAAAAAAATTAAATCCAAGAAAGAGAACAGATCATTGAACCCACACGTAATATTAGTAATAAGGGTAGCATTCTTACTTGCATATATGCAAGAAGGGAGACCGAGAGTACATGTCATGGAGAATTATGCACATTAATATTTATCTGACTTAACTAAGTCTCATAAGACCTAACCTCTTCAAAAGCCGATTAGTATTTGCTTTAACCACTTCCAGCAGTCTTTGCATCTAAAACTTTATTCCTGAACACGTCCTCAGGCAGCACGACCCCGAAAACAGCATAATGGTGATTCAAGCTCCTCTCCCCTTGCAATCTGTGAACACTTCCTAGTGCACCAGCATTGGAATTTGGGGAAGAAAAAAATATCCGTCTAACTCTTTGATGGACAAGCGCCATTGCGCACATTGCACATGGCTCCCAAGCCAGGTAAATGTCACATCCAGTGCATAGATAAGGCCTGAGCGATTCAGAACTATGGCCATTACTTTGGGAGTCAGACTCCTCGATCTTCTGTCTTTTCAAAGGAGATAACGCTTTGTAATCAGGAAAAAGTTGTCGATCCCTGGCAGCAGAATATTCAATGGCTACAATAGCTGCATGCCGCAAAGGACGGCAGCAACCAAAGCTTTGCAGTGCCCATCGCCAAGGATGTACACAAGCAACATTATTAATTATATGTTTAGATTCTTCAATTGAACCGTCCAAAAGCAATGTTTGCTGGTTGAGGTTTTCTAGATAGTTAGAGCAGATACCTTCCTTGCTGACCTCATTTGCAAGACTGGGTGAGGATATTACCTGATCACAAGCACTTGCAATTACCTGGTTAGTTGAAGAATCTACAATAACAGCAGCATTGACCACCTGACCAACAGAAGATGTTGCCAAATCAACGGTATGTCTCATGAAACCGAAAACTGATTGCGACTCCTCTTCACTAAATCCAGTTATGCCACTGATGTTGTGGGTTGGCGGATGATACGAAGTAGGCCAGAGCTTGCACTGTTCGTCCCATTCTTCTTTTGATGTTGCAGCATATTTGCAAACTTTTGTGATAAAAGTACTCAACTGGTATGATTTGACAAGCTCAAGAACCCCAGCATCATTTTCAACAGCCAAAGATAAAAGCAGAGACAGTTGAGGTTTCCCTCCATCAATGCACTTCTTCCGCACACGCTTCACATGCCGCAAATTTTCCAATGGTGCAATCTGATTCAACTTCCTGACTAGAGTATTGGCATCTTGGGGTTCAATGACAGCAGCGAGCACATTGACTGTGGGTTGGAGGTGAGGAAGAAAGGATGGCTTTTCAGGTATGTGAGTGATTTGTGGAGATACACTCTCTGTATTCTTCATCCTCTGTCTCAGACTCTCAGTTGCCTTTGCTCTGCTCAGTTTACTGTGATACGGCCACCCGTCGCTCTAATCACACACAGAGGTCTGGATTTTGGCTTTCGACGCCTGTTTCTGCTTCTTTTTTTTAATTTTTTTGCAAAAAAGAAAGATTATTTGTTTCCCCAAATAGTAACACCTTCACATAAAATGGGACGATGGGAGTACCTAGCTTAGCTCCAACTCTGTTAAGATTGTTTGTATCACCTGCGAGAGTAAGTAAACCAGCTTTTCAGCATCTTACTGAGATAGAATATACAAGATTCAGATAGAAGAATATCCAAAATTAGTCTGTAATAAGTTGTTAAAAGTATTCAGATGATACGTATACCATATCTATAATACAACCAGAAGCAAGTTTTCCCAATTGAAATTATAAACAATCAATTAATGTGATTGTGGAAATATAACCTGCATAAGAGAATCAACTGAAATGACATAAGAAATGCATATAAACTATTCATCTATTGTGTAAATCATAAACTGTATAAATTGTTCATCTATTGTATTAATCATTCACCATTTACTGTCCATCACATAAACTGCATCACCACTGAAGAGTATGCGGATATGTCTAGTCAAATTATAGTCAGTAGAATATTCAAAACTATTTCTCTTTTACACTATAAGACGAATAGTAATTTTGCAAGAAACAACTCTACTGGCCATGGAAACTTAATCTTGAGACCTTTACTATGAACACAAGAAAGAATGAGAAAAGAATGGAAACATAGATGTATCAAATGTGAAAACAATTAAGAGAAAGAAACGAATAAAAGAGAAACCACCTTTCATGCAACTTATTCATACTCATGCATTGTTGCTACATTATAGCCCTGCTACATAGTAAAATTTTTGGACACCATAACTTATCCAAGGAATTCATTGATGCTAAGAAACTCATGTTACAGAGAACCAATGTCAAACTACAGAGACCATTCACCATGGATATTAAATTCACTGATGCCAGGGATATCTGTTCTTGCTTTTTAAAGTAAATTGAGTTGTAAAATATATCTCATGGATATTAAAGTCAGGTTACTTCACCAGCAATTAGCATTCACCTAAGGCAAACATTACATGAAAAAAATACATTTTCAAAAAATTGGTAATGGAACTTACGTTTCTATCATTAACAAACTAACAAGGTTTGGTGTCCATGACTTTTACTTAACAGAGAACTGATAAAATAAAAAAAAAAGGGCAGCCCAGTGCACTAAGCTCCCGCTATGCGCGGGGCCCGTGGAAGGGCCGGACCACAAGGGTCTATTATACGCAGCATTATCTCACATTTCTGCAAGAGGTTGTTTCCACGGCTTGAACCCATGACCTCGTGGTCACAACATAGAACTAATATTCAAGGTGAATATTAAGGAAATGTAGTTTCTAGTGTAGTATGCCTAATGTGCTTCAACATATCATAAATCATGTATCAAAGAGATAACTTTTAAACTCAAATAGCTGAAGACAAGCATTTTAGGCTAGAACGATTAACTAGTGAAACATTAACTATCATCCATCTTTATAATCAAATTGGATATATGAGTTTGGTCATAAAACAATTGCTACTCTGCAAGACCCCAAGTATGTTTCTTTTCCATTCCTAATTTTAGTCAAAAGAAGCTCTTCCTCTTTTCTTGAATCTTGAACAACGTTAACATAGTTCTATAATCATTCTTTTTGCACTGCATCAATAGTGGTAGAACCAGTGCTTGCTAAGAATTAACGCTACAAATATCTTTTTAGAAATTCCAATCCCAATGGCTTAGAGTTACAGCTCCCAAAGAAGGAAGTAGAAGAGAGTCTCCATGATCTTCCTCTTCCTGAAGTAGGAGGAGAAGTAACTCTATCTTTATTTGATCTAATTGGAGAAAGAGTTTTCCCAATAAAATAGGTACATAGTGAGAAGGAGGAATAATATCTTGGAGGAAAAGGATGGGAGGAGTATGTAGCTAAGCACAACTTGTTTATTTTTGACACCATCATTCTTAACAAGGTAACTGTGAACCATGATGAGCTAAATCCAAGTGCAGAATGTATTTGGGAAAGGTGATTAACCAAAACGGCTTAGATGATCAACTTGTCAATAACTCCTATCACAATAAATTATTTATCAGACAAGAGACACCAAATCCCAGAAGAACCAAAACAAATAGGCAAGACGACTGAAAATAGTTCAACACGTGCTTCTACTACAACAACTACTATAACTGGCGATAATAACAGCAAGGGTAAAGGTGTAACCATTCCTCAAACCAAAAATTAACTGTCATCCATATTTATAATCAAATTGGATAAATAAGCCCTAACATTTAGTATTAGTCTTTTTAACACAAAGGATTAAATATTTGTTTTGGGAGCATAGGTGATTCTTCATGAAAATTTAGAGAGAGCCTTTGGAGTTGTATTAGTTCTGAGGCTATATATATGATGAGAAACAGAAACAGTAAACGTAAAGTTACTTTTGTTGTCGAATTACAATGACACAAAATTTGATCTGCATAATGAGACCAAATAAAGTTGTAAGCGTATGATTTATTAATTAGCTCTTTGGATATAGAGAAAGGATATCTATAACAGAGTTAATTGACAGGAGCAACATGATTAAGTGAGTAAAGCATTTACTAAGTAGATCATTGAAGCCCAAAAACGCCTGCAAGAGACAAGTGGAACAGATAATAGTGCCGCAGATATTTCGAGTGATATTGACGAATACTTGATAATGGAACTAAATCTGATACAAATATTGAGAAAATTTAATTGCCAAATGACGAAACAGAATGTACATTCTATATTCTATATGCTCAGCGAACCCTTAGAATCTATGAAATTGAGCTAAATCTGAAATGCAAACATGAAACCGAGGAAAACAGAGAAAAGGTTCACAAATTCATTTTTCTATAAATCACGAAAATATATATCTAGTGTACCATTAGCAGAGTTGTCGCTGTCGCCGCCGATGATGAATCCAGGTGATTCGATCTTAGTGAGCCCAGTGATTGTCTATGCAAATTGCATATTAAATAACCCTGTTATTTAATAGTCGAGAATGAGAGGGTAAAAGGACCCGCGTAAAGAATTTGGGAAACAGAATATTTTTATTGTGAGAAACCTCCGCAAATTGCATACTAAATAACAGGGTTAGTCTAACCGTCGCAATTTATGTAATTTGCAGAGGTTAAGCGGCCGCAATGCAACCATTTTTTTGTAGTGTGTATCTCTTGTGCTACTATCTTGCTCTCTCACCCATCTTCATTTTAGTTCTAATGAATTAAGATATTACCCGCCACTACACTAAAAGCTGTTGAATAAGGTTCCAAAGAAATAATGAGCACCCTAATAAGAATAAAACAGAATCTAATAGCCAGGAAAGTTAAAATTGTTTTCTACTTAATCTCCTAATAATTTCATAACAGAACAATAGATCTCAGTGTGTGATCTATTCAGAACAAGAGATACATAATACATGTGTTTAGACTCAAGTGTGTGAGCCACCAAAGAGAATTGATTTCCGCTTACTTTAATCCAACTATAGCCCTGGGTCTCTAGCACGCCCATCTTTTCTTTTCATCATTTTACTTAACTGAGCTATTATAGCTTCTCCATGGAACCTAATGTTTACAAGAAAATAATACTACTTGCTGAAAATATGATTAGTTTCTAGTCTTCGTCTCCTCAACTAGCAAGAAACAAAACAAATGGGATAACTGATTATGGCAGCAAGAAACAACTTATGGATGCAGTGCTCACCAAGAAACAGTGAGAATGAGACATTGATTCAACTTTTTAGAGAAACCAGATTGATGTTAAGTTCAGGCAGTGAGCAACAGATTGGATAGTGAAATGGCTCTTCTACGCTCTTTTCGGCAAGCAAGTACGTTGACCATGACCTGGTTGATTCTTGGTTCTTCTATATAGTAGATAGATATATTGATATCTCCATATTTGAACCAACCTGCAAGGAAGTAACATACAGATTAGTGGTTATTCGATGGTAATAATTATTGTTACTGTAAATGATCCTTGAACTTTTTATGTGTAGACATGTTGAGAAGTACTTGGGTGACAAAGGCAAGCAACGAAAGTGACGTAATTGCAGAAAAATATAAAGGGCTGCTCCCAAGAAAACTCAAAACAGACGAGATAATATGTTTCTTTGAGCGCATGTGTGACCACATGACATGCTTGTTACTTTTTAATCAGGAAAAAAAGCTTTTGTACAATGATAAATTGTCATTCTGGGAGGGACAGACCGGTACCCGATGCCTTAACTTTGATCGAGCGAATCAACTAGACATATCTATACAACCAGGTAGGCTGAAGAGACCCACTGGAATAGTAGCGGGCTAACCATAATAAATTGGAGTCAAATGTCTAGCTCGCATCCCCATGCCTGAACTCAACTGCACCTGAAGGGGAAAATAGATATATTGCCAAGCAAGGCTGAGTACATCTGACATCGTACTTGCCAAGTATCATCGACTCCCTAACTCAAGATTGGGGCAAGACTTTAAAGAAAACATCATGCTATGTATATGAAATTCAAATCAAGAAAGGCATTTCATAAACCTCCAAAACATTTAAAGATTCGAAAACATTTAGGGAACTTTAAACTTAAACATATTCATCTCATGTATAAAGTATCCCAATAACCGGGGAGCACATAAGCTCACTGACTCAATCTGTCCAGTCTTGGGTAGTCAACTAGAAGAACCGCCACACCATAATGACGTATGGTGTGGCATATCCAACCTGGGGTATCGACTCGATCAGATTATCCGTCTCACCATAACCTCATGGTATGAAACGATATCAAAGGTTGCTAGCAACATGTATATCTCAATCACAAACTCCTACACCGGCGCGTGTAGTTTCTAGGCCTAAGCCCTCTCAGTTTACTATTTGTACTCCCAAAACTTTTATTGGCACTTCTGACCCTCGAAATCAATCTCAATAGAGGCTTGGTAGCCCAACATATTATTAATCTCAAATTAAACATCTGTTCAATAGAGGAAGTAAATATGATTGCTCTTTATTTTTGGAAACAAGTTCATAACTTAATTAAAAAATGGCATGTGGTGCTCTCTTCACAATTTAAAGCATAAGCTCAAACATTCATAAAAAAAACACGTCATGACACACTCAAGGTAGCACAAATCATAATATTCATGAAATAATGATCCCTTACTCACCCCTACGGGCTCTCATTCACTTTCTAGACATTGGAAGGCAAAGACTTTAAGAAAACAAAATTCAAGAAAGAGTACATCTCAATTTCTTTCAAGTTCATGTATGCTCCAATTAATCAAACAGCGCCCAACATGTTCAACAACAATTAATCTACAACGAGAACATCATTTCCATCAAAGAATAAAAGAAATCACAGAGAGGGTAAATGGGTTACCTTGAATAAAGATTACTAGGCTTTGGAGTTGTTGAACACTTGAACTAATGATTCTTCTCAAGTCTCTAATCTAAAGTGTTTGTTACAATAACCCGAAGCCGAGGTTGGTCCTTTTTACCAAGTGTCCTTCTCTTTATAAAGCTTTAAATAGGACATATTAATGGAGAACCACATATTTATGCCTCTTATAATTTCAAATTGGGCCTGCCCCATTAGGCCATTACTCTCACCCTCCAACGTTAGTTATACACGTTTCTAAAAATATCAGTTTTAAAAAAAATACTTGTCAATTTATAAAATTAATTTAATTTTTCTTATTTTTTCATTAATGTTAATTATTTTTTATCTCTTTCGTTTCGACACTACACCCATTTCTTGTGAAATTAATATTGATTAAAGTGTAATTTATTGGAGAAAGATAATAATAATATAGTAAAAATACACTTTTGTTTATGATTTTTTAAAGGGCTTGAAAAAGTGGAATAATAATATAGGACGGAGGGACTACAATTTAGGGAAAAGGTCTAAATATGTCCTTGTATTATAAGAAATTGGGTAAGTTTATCCTTCATTAATACTTTAACTCACATATGCCCTTACCGTTAAATACTTAGTTCAAATATGATTTTATTTTATAAGGTTCTTTGACTTAACCTAATTATGAAATTAATTAGTCAATTAGCATAAAATCTTGACACGTGTCATAATTTATGAGATCTAGGCTTACCAGCCTCAGATAAAGGACATAATTGGTCTCACGCACATACTTTGAGGGCGTATTTGGTGCAATATCAATCCCAAATATTTAGATTTCAAAAAATTATCTCAAGAGCTAAAGTGAGGAAATTTTGTGGTTTTTTCCTCGAAAAGATCGACTTACGTTGAGTTCTTTAAATATATAAAGAGGGATTTGTTGAATCGTTAGCTAGAAAAGCACCAAGGTATGTTAAGTTGAACCTCCTCCCATTGAATTGTGTTTTATTGAAAATACATGACTTCTACGTGTGTCTACATGACTAATTTGCTTCAAATAGAAATACATAGTTCTGGGTGACAAGTAATGACAGGTCATTCATGTTTTCTTTAAATGTTATAGATCCACATGTTATGCTACTCATGAAAAGAATGTATAAATGTTTCAAGCTTTCTATTAGCACGTATGTATCACTATTGTATTTACCATATTTAGGATTATGTAATTATGAGAGAACTATGATCCCTGTTGTTTATAAGGATTTCACATTGTACACCTATATGTATGTTATATTAATGAGAAATGCTCTCCAAGGGAGATTAATACAGTTCTATATGGTATTAGAAGCCAAAAATTATTCCCAACTTAAAATCTAGCTTCGGCCGCCAACCTCTGTCCACTTTCGGCACCGAATCGACCGTATACCATCGGTATACCTCCGATATACGCCGATATACAACTACCCAGCCCTCAAATTCTGCTAAAAGCACTGTATACCGTGGGAATATTGCTGATATACAACCTCTTTTCTTTCCCTATCTCTCAACCAAGATGTATACCCCTCGTATATAGCCTATACACGTCGATATACACTATGTATAAGGCTGATATACCCTCACTGCCACTGTAGACCACCCGTACACAACCTCCTAAGCCGTTATACATCCCGTATATGGCTGTTTCTGCCCATATACACTGCACCTACGTCCTGAACCCCTCCCCTAATTTTTTTCCCACTATCCTGCAGCTTTCATGGCCGAAAACAGCACCGGAAGCAACAACAACCAGCCGCGTAGGAATGACAGATGGGGCTTGCCTGCGAACTGGGCCTCCAACTTAAGCCCAATAGCTGCGGCCTCTAGCCATAGCCCAGCAGCTGCGGCCCATTTTAATCTGCAGACAGGGCAACCCTATCCGACCCAATATTCTGGGGGCCAACAGTCCACTCTGAGAATTTTCCAATCCACTTTGGGCCAGGCTTTCAGCACATTGACTTCTCGAAAGCCCGATAATGCGTGGTATATGGATACATGCGCCACGTCTCATCTCACCAACAATTCTGGTAATCTTACTTAACTGCATAATTTAAATACTCCGCAGTCTATTATGGTCGGTAATGATCATCACATTCCAATTAAAGGATTTGGTCACACCCTTTCCCCTCAACCGCATCCCCACTTCTCTCTTAAAAATGTCTTTTATGCCTCAAACATCATTAAAAATCTAGTATCCGTTAGGAAATTTGCCACCTATAATTCTGTCTCAATTAACTTTGATCCGTTTGAATTTTATGTAGCGGACCTCCGTACCGGAAAACTCCTTACGAGATGCAATAGTGAAGGGGACCTATATCCTTTCCTACCCACATACGATGTTAGTGTCACTCCTCCCACTCTTCTAATAACCATATCTCCCTCAACGTGGCATAGTAGACTTGGTCATCCGGATTCTCACATTTTTTATTCTCTTAGAAACCGAAATTTGATCCAATGTAACAAAGGGAATCTTTCTCATAGTTGCTCCTCTTGTCAATTAGGAAAACACGTTAGACTACCATTTACGACTTATATGAGTACTACTTTCTCACCCTTTGATATTATTCACGCTGATTTATGGACATCTCCCATAACTAACAACTTAGGCCACAAATATTATGTGTTATTTTTGGATGATTTCTCTCACTTTCTTTGGATATACCCACTCAAACTCAAATCTCAAGTGTTCTCCAAATTTGTTGAGTTTCGTACACTGGTCCAAACGCAAAAAAGACATAAAATCATTTCAATGTGATAATGGTCGTGAGTTTAATAATTCCTTATTTCATAAATTCTGTGCGGCTAACGGCATGGTTCTTCATTTTTCGTGCACATATACCTCCCCTCAAAATGGTAAAACCGAAAGAATTCTCTGAACCATTAATAATATGATTTGTACCCTCCTTTGTCATGCGTTTCTCCCACCTACTTTTTGGGTATATGCACTAAAAACGGTAGAACACATTCTCAATATTTTACCTACCCGTGCGATTCAAAATAGGATACCCACCAAAATTCTCTACCGTCGAATCCCTACCTATGACCATCTTAGATTTTTTTATTGTATGTGTTACCCTAATCTGACATCCACGCCCCTCCACAAATTGGCACCCAGATCTACTCCGTGCGCCTTCCTCGATTTCCCGTCCAACCATAGGGGATACCTGTCCTATGAGCTCTACACCGATAAAATTATAATTTCTTGCCACGTCACTTTTATTGAGTATGTTTTCCCATTTGACAACATTAAAAAATTCTGAGTCACTAATTACCAATTCCTTAAAGATTTAGACTCATCATCGCTTGTCTAACAAGCATTCCGTCATATTGCCGCTGTTCCGTCGACGGCAGACGCATAAACTACCACCACCGGCGGTTCAGTCGTTAGCTCCCCATCCCCTCCAGTCCGATCTTCCACCACCACTGCTCCATCAAACCCCGGTCACCACTATGTGTCACAACCATCTCTGGTTGCCACCACCACAAACCCATCCCTGCCACCTACTATCACCGCCACCGATGGCAGCTCTGCGTCTTTGTCACCCTCCAGGACTTTGTCCCACCAAATGCCGATTGCCACCACCACCGTCAATCAACCTAACTTCTTGGTATCACCACCGGTCATCGTCCCCACTAGTGTGTCACCACCACAACCCCGCAACCACTGGTAACCCACATCGTTCCCCCATATGCACACCACCAAACCAACCCTCCAGTGCCAACCCACCACCGACACTATACCCCACATCATCGACCTCAACCCATCTCAGTCTACCCAGATCGGTGACACTAACCAACCCATCGTCAAACCCAGATATCAACTACTCAACCACTGTACCCAGACAACTGACCGATCCGACCTCATACCAGAACCCGAATCAAACACCATAGCAGAACTCAGATCCAACCACACAGTGACCCCGACCTGACAACCAACAAACATACCCAGCCTGCCTCCTCGCACCGTATGGAAACTCATGCTCAACACAGATTTTTCAAATCCAAAGTCCAATTTAACCTATATACACAAACCATATCCCCTATTCCCAAAACCCCAAATTAGCAAAATTAGACCCTAATTGGAATGTGGCCATGTGTGAGGCGTTTAATGCTTTAACAAAATAACACACTTGGGATTTGGTTCCTCGACCGGAGGGGGTGAATGTGATCCGATACATATGGCTTTTTCATCACAAGTACAGAGACAATGGTGATCTAGGGAGGTATAATGCGAGACTTGTGGCTAATGACACAAATCAACAGGAGGGTATTGATTGTGGTGAGACATTCAATCCAATTGTTAAACCGACTACTATTCGCACAGTTCTGATTATAGCTATGGGGCAGGAACTGGCCTATTCATCAGCTTGATGTGAAAAATGCGTTTCTATATAGAGATTTGAAAGAAACGGTTTATATGCATCAACCGTCTGATTTTGTCCATCCAGCAACCCCTCAGTATGTATTTCATCTCTGTAAGTCACTCTATGGCTTGAAACATGCCCCTAGAGTGTGGTATGATCTCTTTACATAGTATATCATGCAGATTGTGTTTATGTGCAACAAGTGTGATAATTCTCTATTTATTTTTCATAGAGGTAGTAGCATTGCATATTTATTATTGTATGTTGATGATATTGTGCTCAGTGCCTCATCTGATTTGTTGAAAAATGAGATCATTACGCTGCTCAAAACAAAATTCGCTATGACTGACTTAGGGAAGTTGAGCTATTTTTTGGAGATTTCTGTGACTAGATCTGCAGATACTATGTTTCTTTGTCAGCGTAAGTATGTAGAGGAGATTGTATACAGGGCTAAAATGGCGAATTGCATGATTATGGCTACTCCAGTTGACTCTCGATCAAAGCTTAATGCTTTGGATGGTGATCCATTGTCAGATCCCACTCTTCACAGGAGTCTTGCAGGTGCACTACAATACCTCACTTTCACCGGGTCTGATATTGCTTATGTTGTTCAGCAGGTATGCTTATTTATGCATGCCCTCAGTGAGCCTCACTTTACTGCCCTCAAACGTATCATTCGATATGTTAAGGGCACACTTGATTATGGTTTGCATCTATCCCCTCAACATCGAATAAGTTGTTGTCATATACGAATGTTGATTGGGCAGGTTGTCCGGACATGCGACACTCCACCTCAGGCTACTGTGTGTTCTTAGGAAATAATCTTATTTCTTGGTCCACCAAGAGGCAACCCACATTATCCCGTTCGAGTACAGAAGCAAAATACAAAGGCGTTGCTAATGTTGTTGCTGTGATCTGTTGGCTCCAAAACCTTCTTTTGGAGCTTCAATGTCTATTACGTAAGGCTTCTTTGGTTTATTGTGATAATATATCCGTCATATATCTGTCTCATAATCTGGTTCAACATCAGCGAACCAATCACATTGAGATGGACATCCACTTTGTTCGTGAGAAGGTTGCTCTCGGTCATGTCAGGGTATTGCATGTGCCTTCTTCATATCAGTATGCAAATATATTCACTAAGGGCCTTCCTAGACAACTATTCCTCGACTTTAGATCCAGTCTTAGCATTCGACCTCCTCCCGCTCCGACTGAGGGGGTGTATTATCACGTGTGTACCACTATTGTATTTAATATATTTAAGGTTATGTAATTATGGTAGAACTAGAATCCCTGTTGTATAGGGATTCCACATTGTACACCTATATATATTTAGTATTATTGAGAAAGGATCCCCAAGGGAGATTAATACAGTTTTACACTTTCAATAAAAATGAACAAAATGTTTAAGGTTTCCATGAATGTGAATACGACGATTATGAATTATGGAACTTGGGTGCCACTTGAGCTTTATTAAGAATGTATGAGTACTTCTTATGGTATGTTATTGAGCTTTAATTATGATATATTATTGTTTGATAGTGTAGGAGATTACCCGTCATGATTATGATTCATGGTGCACTAATATTGATAGTGGGGAGACTACTCGCCATGACGTTATGACACCTCAACTTAGGAGAAGTGTCCTACATCGATAATAGAAAATTTGGGTATATAAGTAAACAATCCTTACATCCTAGTACCGCATTTTAAAATCATGCGGGCCAGGGTCTAAAGCGAATAATATCACTAGTAAGTTGGACTGTTACAGATGATATCATAGTCACTCATGTGTCAGTCTTGTCGGTGTGGGTAAGAGTTCAACTGAGTTTAGACAAATTCCTATTAGGCAGGGCAGACGCTGAGTGCATAAGAGGGATATACGTGACACCCTCATGTGTTAGTCTTGTCGGTGTGGGAAAGAGTTCAATTGAGTTTAGGCAAATTCCGATTAGGCGGGGCAGACGCTGAGTCCATAAGAGGGGGTATATGTGACACCCAAGTTTGAAGAAGGGTCCCACATCGGCAAAACACATGAGAAATACTGAGTATATAAGTAAGCAAGCCTTACACCCTAGTGACATGTTTTAAAGCCGTGCGGATCTAGGCTCTGAACGGGCTAAGCTGTTATAGACGTGATTCATGCGTATTTCTTGATAGTGGAGGACGCTATCCACCATGATACCACTCTTGGTGCACTATTACTATGTCAGTGTCATACTAAAAATTCCTCCAAAGATAAATGTGAATTATTTGTTTAAAGCTTGAATGTGAATTAAATGTTTATGTGAAAAAGATTCTATTTTGATACTTGCTTTTTTTCTCCATAATTTATTTATATTATTTTACCCTTATCAATTTATGGGTGTTTCTTTTCATGCGAGTACTAATTGATATGTAATCACATCCCTTTAGTCGGGGACGTTGCATCTCTATTGTGGATGTAGGCACAGATATTCACTGCAGCGTGGATCCTCGCTAGGCACACTACGGATTCCTTCTCTTTTGGTGAGTCCATTTGATGTTTGAGACATTTTGTTGATAAATACAAACTCAAGTATTCTCTTGGATATAGTCAAGGCCTTGCCCCAATATTTCTTTTATTCCTGACAGTCATAGTGGCTTCATATACATGCAGTTATCATATCACGTTTTATTTTGTCATGTCCAGTGTATCCTAGTATGGCTTTTAAAACACCATTATTTTTCGATTATGATTTCACGTTCATTGAAAGATTTAATGATTTAAAGAATATTTTCTCTTCCGCAATCCGTATGTGCTTCAAGTATGAATGCATATAAGGCAGATCCGCTCGATTAAATTTGAGGCACATGGTCTATCCTCACAAGGATTTGTGATGTGACACATAGTGCATGACAAGTAAAATTCAATATATGAAAATCAACGTAATACAAGTATTTTTTTATGCTTTCTAGCATGTTAATAGGTCTAAGTGATATGCACATTTACTCACAACACATATATGACAAGTAATGTTCAATAATATACAATCAAATATTCTCATTTAGCTACCCGATACCCATCTACATGTCCGTCACTCCCATATATACGCTACCACCACACATGTATACATAAAATCTCATTAGTTTGAGAGAATTATCTTATTGAGGTCGAAGTCTTAATTTATTTGGATTCTAGTAAACTTTCTACCTTTTAAAATCAGATTTTCACATGCAGATACGTCCAAATAGCTCAACTCTAGCCAAAAGAATATTTAACAAGGTCAAATAATTCTATTAAACTTTAATCTATAATTTAATATGCGGTCTAGGTCAAAATAAATCATAAGTCAACCTCTAACTCACATAGTCAAACCTTAAAATAAAATGCATATTCGGTTACCCATAAGCCCACGAGTTGAAGTTCATAATTAGATTTTCATTTTCAGTTCATTTACTAGCTCAAACCATCAATTACTATTTCTTGGGCTTAGGTCTAAAATCCTCAACTGCACTTGTAAATCCACTTTAAAATTAAAACTCTATGGCCAATACGATATAATCATAAGAGAGCATTTAGATCACTACCTGCAATATATGATCAAATTTCCTTAATAAATTCTCTTAAAGACTGAGCTCTTAATACTAAAATTTAGAAAAATAAAATGAACTTTTTTGAAAATGAGCCTTTTATATCTCAGGTAATCATCGCAAATGGGATACCACGCTCGCAAATGCGGCCAAGTGCTTTGCAAAGGCAAAGGATGAGAAATCTCCTAACATTGCAAAGGGACCCTAGCCTCAGCAATTGCGGAGGTCATTGTTTGACCTAAGGATCGCAAATACGATGAGTATCTAGTACCCCACCAGGTTCTTTAAGTCCTCAATTGTGACCTGGTGATCACAATTGTGATGCACCAATACCGGATCTGCACCAACACTTTTTGAGTTCAATTTCGAACTCCTCGGTCCCAACTCAAATTATACCAACTTTTAAAAAAATTCAACATATCAAATGCTTCAAATCATAAAATGTGATGCTAAAACTGTTGGATATGTAAAGCAATACGGGAAGTAAATAAATATTACAAGTGTTCGAAAGGATAAACAAACAAACCAATATTCAGAACTATCGCAAGCTTGTTGAGTCTTGAATCTTGATAACTTGAAATCAAGAAACACTAAATCCGGATTGTTACAACTGTGGGCTGAGTCGAGAGATGGATCTCTGTCTTTAAGACAAGATTGCCCCGTATATATGCTTTTACGTTAACGAGCAATAGTCTCCCAAGATAAAATAGCAACTAATCAACACTACAAAGAAAATAGGTTGATTCTGACGAAAACAAACACGAAATGACTTGCTGAAGAATGGAAAAGGAAGGAAGAGTTTTCTGTTTTTGTCCACTGTTTGTGCTTCACGTTTTTGGACTGAATTTCGGTTGTGCTCTCTTCTGTTTTTGTCTGTGTATTATATTGTAGTGGTCTCTACAATTGAGCCAAAAGGCTTCAATAAATAGCATAAGGGGAGAGTCCCAAACCCTTAGCCAATTTTGAGACTTATAAAGAGAACAATTCTTCCTTTTCCCACCGATGTGGTAGATTTGTCCCACACCATATTTCCATGTCTCAAACACCTTACTTCGTGGACCAATATCTCTTTCATTTCTTAACGAAATTTGACGAATCTTTGGCCCTACGGTCATCTACTCACTTAGTAGATTATGCACACGTGAAGAGACAAAGCCTCCAACATACGGAAACCTAGTGTTTAAGTCATTAAATACGGGTGGACGCACCTCCCCACCAAAGGCAAATTTCCAACAATCCCCTATTGAAAGAGATTTTTGGCGCACACACAAGGTGCCTACTTTCAGCAATCTTTCAGCAAAAAGATATTGCATCAGGAGAGGTAGCTTCTGCTTTGAACCTTCCCTAGTTGAATACCACCAGACTTACTTACTGCGTGGTGAACGTGATGTCTTGAACCGTCAATGTTTAGTGTTAGCCAAGACAATGATACCAACACAATAACTCTCTTTATTCATTTTCTTCTTATTGTTTTGTTCGTTGTGTCCATGGACACACTTGGATTCTAAAGTGCGTTCATTTGAGGCGGCCTATCCTTGCACTTAAATAGGTGATCTCCTACAAGGTATCCTGCTATACCCCACTTCACAAGTGTTAGGAATCATTAAAAGTTTCCCCAACCTTAACCTCAACCGTTTGAGGATCGTTAAAGGTTTTGAAGCTTAACCTTTACCCACCATGCAGGTGACACTTTAATGTCTATCGCGGGAATAACTTTGGATTCATGTTTCCTTACAAAAATCATCATCCGAAGTGCTCTTGCTTCCACCGAAGCGCTCAACTGAATCTTTTGCAGCTTAGTTTTCCCATTGAACCAAATTCTTGGGATCTCCAGTCAGTATGGTTGGGTTACCACCGCAAAGGTTCGTATTGTTTGGGTTTTAAGACCATTCCCCTAGACAGACAGAACATTTGATCTTCGGGTAGTCCCTTATTTAAAAAAGGTCCGCTATATCCTTTGATTAGTAATCAAGGAAGTGACACCCGTGATGATCAACTGTCATACGGTCTTATGTCTCCGATAGATCCTGACAGATATGTCCAGACGCCGTCATCCGTGTCCTTCCTAAAGCTGACCGGCTAGCCACAGTGTATAATTGCTGAAGGCACAGGTTTCTCCCAGGAAGGGACATCCTCTAAGGAGTCGTGAAGTTACTCAACTTCTTTAATGCTTTGTATAAAGCGATAAACTCTGATTCCAACATGAATCGGCCGATGCAAGTTTGCTTAGAGGTTTTTCCAAGACCCACCATACACATTTCCTTGTGGCTTTGGTGTTCTTCACATCTGATGTCCAGTTTGCATCACTGTGTTCTCCAAGAACCATTGGACATCCAGAATACCATAATCCGTAGATAAGCGAATATTTCAGATATTGTCATATCCGACTCAACGCCTTCTATTGATTATTTATTAAAATTATCAGTGAACCTTAGTTCAACTGATCTGCTTTGTAGGCCGATACCAGGTCGGTTGTAGTGTGTACAATACATTGAACTACACGTGACCTGCACATATCGCTCTTTGTCTATGGGTGCACCATGATTCCAATCAGTTCTATGATTCATATCCATTGGTGGCTTCAACGAGATTGTCAATTATCTCACAACTGAGTTTGGAGTTAGACCAGTCCGTTAGATGTCTTAGAAATCCAATTCCTAAGATGTCATATGTGATACCCATATCTTTTGTTTCAATAGAACTTCCACTCTCAGACTGTCGGTTTTCCAACTATTGGCTTTCTAACTTCAGAGTCAATGTTTCTGTGGTCAGATTCATTATTTCTGTTTTATCTGAAACTTCCAGGACCAAAATGTAAATATTTCAGGGACCAAAATGAAAGTTCAGGAAGAAGCCCAATAGTCCAGCACACCAACTCTGATTCTCCCCTTCCAACTCTCTGATTAGGAAGACTATTTCAACATCCATGCCACGCAAGACTGCAATGGCCCTGGATGTTAAGCTATTCACAGTGAAGCACATGTACAAGTAGCCGATGCCTTATACTCGTCAGTAGATCCATCTACTTTGTACTCACTTTTGAGTATTCTTTTTCACAACGCAAAGGTTCTTTTCCCGGAGGAAGATCAACCATTACACAAGTATGGTTCTATATGATGGAATCTATTTCTCTCTTTGTAGTTTCTTTCTAAAGCAGCACTTCTAGAGATGACAATTATTTGTTAATTGTCCATGGTTCATTCTCAACCATACAAGCTAGAAGGCCTGGAACAAGTCTTTGTCCCCTCTTTGCTCCGTCTTGGTTCAACATCTAGAATCCTTGAGTTCTGTAGATCTGGAATATTAAGTTCCGGATAGACAGCAACTTCCGAGTCCCGTAGATATGGAACGTCTAGTTCCGGACAGTCAGGCCCTCGTGGGTTCTTGTTAACCTCGAGTAATTACTCATTTTTCCTTTTTAAGGAAGGTTATCTTCAAAGAATTCAGCATTCTTTGACACCAAGAGGCGATCAACACTACTGTTATTTGCCGATCCAGTGGATATGCAATTTACAGTCTTAGGTCCAACTTGACCTGTTTCGGTATTCCAACTTCTACCAAGCCCCCCCACATTACAACATTTGTATGTGAGATCCTTTCCATGTCTCACACGGAGGGTTATCCTTATCCTTATGCATATTTCTGTTGAGAATCGCATTAGCGGTAAGGATCGCCTTGACCCATATATTTTGGGCGTATGACTTTGCGCTTGGCTAACACCGTTGGACTGAGGTGAGTAATGAGCAGTCGTTTGATCAACGATGCTTCACATTCTCCCCCTCTATCACTATGAATTCCTCAATCCGTAGGCTTAGTTGATTTTCAACTTCTGCTTTGTAGCGCTTATCCTCTTCAACAACTTCATCTTTTTTTTTTTATCCACAAACAAAGGATTCAATATGTTGTACCATCATCAATGAAGGTCACAAAGTACTTGTCTCCCCCTCTATTTTGTACAAACTTCAAATCACTCATGTAGGTGTGACTAAGTTCTAGAGGAGCGGTGCTTCTTTCGCTATTCCTTTGATGGAACTTGGAAAGGTGATTTTGCCTCTTCTCCTACCTCACATTCATTTTGAGGGTTTATGTCAACAGAAGGCAACAATCTCAACTTCGTTAGCTTTTGAATGACTTTCTATTTAACGTGTCTTAATCTATGATGGCATAGATGCACGGATTACAAATATATCATTCATTTGGCTACAGACATACTGTACCATTCTTAGTTATTACAGACCTGTTGGACTAGTCTCAAACCAGCTTGACCAACAGTGTCCCTTAAACCAAGTTTGGGACATGTATCACATCATCTGAGAGTGATCCCATTCCATGAAGTCCTATTGAGGACAACCTCTCCAACCCCTTATACTTTAGAGGTGGAGTTGCTTCACATGAAAAACCTCTTGCCCATGGTTAGGGCGTAACCGGATCATATGTGATCTGGATACTCTGGCCCACTCCAGTTGCTTTGGCCGACTGAGTGTCCAATTTCTTTTATACCTTTCTTTTGGCCTTCAGATCATTTAAGATCTGGAAACTCTGGCCCACCTCACTAGGTGTCCATTACTCTACTGCCTTTCTTTTGGCCTTCAGATCATTAGAGACCTGGAAATTCTGGCCCACCACACTAGGTGTCCATTACTTTTCCTATGAAGTGAATTCTGGCCCACTCCAATCACCCGTAGGCTTTGTATGACTGTGTGTCCAATATCATCCCATCAAAGGAATTTTGGCCCCACTCCAGTCGCCCGTAGGCTTTGTATGACTAAGTGTCCAATATCATCCTATGAAGGATCTTGTGCCAAATAGTGTGACAGGCTCAACGTCTTTAGCTTTTAGTCTTCTTCCCTTATGATTGGTGCCCATACAATTCTTGGAGCTTACTTAAGAGTGGTAACAGTTTTTGCACAGTCAGTGGATGTTTCTCCCTCGTATGTGCGAACATAAGTTACACACTTTTAATAATTACACTTTAAGGAACAGATCTTTTTAAGTCGTTTACAAAATACAATCTTTAAACGGGAAGGAAGATGAGATTAAACTTCTGATTTTAAAGCGTAAGGAATATAAATTATTTCGGAAAACATTTTCATATTCCTCTTTACTTTAAGCCATTTTTAATTAGACATCATTTAATCTTATTTTTGACAAGGAAGAAAAATTACTTATCCCAATTTCGGATTCTGGCCCACTTCAGTCACTTCATTGGACTGAGTGTCCATTTCCTCCTTACCATAATTCGGATCCTTTGTCTGGGATAGATATAGGCCTTCTGCTACAAGATAGAACCACATCTTCAGCCTTCTCCTATTGTCCTAGTTGACATCCCCAGCCTCTCATGGGCGCTTGTTCCCACCACTCTCAGGAGCGGTGACACCATGAATACGTTGACCTTCAACAGCATAATCACAAGTCTCTTCAACCAGAAAACCACATCCATATCTAGATTTGGTCACACAACTTTCGACCGACATCTTTCGACCGACATCTTTCGAACACTAATACAAATCTTGTCTTAAAACTGTTGAATATGTAAAGCAATACGGGAAGTAAATAAATATTACAAGTGTTCGAAAGGATAAACAAACAAGCCAATATTCAGAACTGTCGCAAGCTTGTTTAGTCTTGAATCTTGATAACCTGAAATCAAAAAACACTAAATCTGGATTGTTACAACAGTGGGCTGAGTCGAGAGATGTCTCTCTGTCTTTAAGACAAGATTGCCCCTTATATATGTTTTTACGTTAACGGGCAATAGTCTTCCAAGATAAAACAACAACTAATCAACACTACAAAGCAAATAGGTTGATTTTGACGAAGAAAACAAACACGAAACGACTTGCTGAAGAATGGAAAAGGAAGGAAGAGTTTTCTGTTTTTGTCCACTGTTTGTGCTTCACGTTTTTGTACTGAATTTTGGTTGTGCTCTCTTCTGTTTTTGTCCGTGTATTATATTGTAGTGGTCTCAAACCCTTAGCCAATTTTGAGACTTATAAAGAGAACAATTCTTCCTTTTCCCACCGATGTGGTAGATTTGTCCCACACCATATTTCCATGTCTCAAACACCTTACTTCGTGGACCAATATCTCTTTCATTTATTAACGAAATTTGACGATCTTTGGCCCTACGATCATCTACTCACTTAGTAGATTATGCACATGTGAAGAGACAAAGCCTCCAACATACGGAACCCTAGTGTTTAAGTCATTAAATACGGGTGGACGCACCTCCCCACCAAAGGCAAATTTCCAACAAAAACTCTAAAGCATTTGATAGGTTGATTTTTTTATTTTGAAACTTGTTGGTATAGTTTGAGTTGAACTCGAGGAGTTCGAATATGCACTAAAAAAATGTTGGTACAGATTCGATGCTGGTGCATCACAATTATGATCACTAGGAGGGGTTGGGTTGTTACACCTGCAATGGTCCCATTAGAGATATTTCAATAAAAAGTATTTTGTTTTTCCTCAAACAAGCGATATCATTTTTAATTAAATCATGCAATTTAAGGAATGATATTGCAATGTGAATTTCAATTTATCTTGAGATGCAAGAAATACATTAAATATGTGATAGAGAATACGTAAATATTCTCCATATATTTTGTAATTATTATTTTAGTGTAATTATGTAAAGTAGATATTCTCATACGACTAGGATTACAATTGTAAACACACACACACACACACACACACACACATACACACACACACACACACACACACACACATATATATATATATTAATGAGAAGACTCCCAAGAAGGAGTTACATAATTCTACATGGTATCAGAAGGCAAGCCCTAACACCCTTCCTACCCTAAACTTTAGTCGGCCACCAACCCCCATCTCTACTTGGTTACGACGGAACCCTCCCAAACCCTAAAGCAACTTTGCCTCTTTACTTGGTTACGTCGAAACCCTCCCAAACCCTAAATACTCTCTGCCGCCCCAACCACCCTTTCTCATTACTTCTAACGGCCACATGGATTCTCTCGATTCATCCTCTTCCACACAAGACGTCACACACCCTCCTCCTCTCCCAACACCTTTCATCCGGCGTTTGCCGTGATGAACATCAAAAACTTTATCCCTTTTATTCTTGATCAGAAGGATGGCCAATACTTTTCATGGATTGAGTTATTTCAAATACATGCTTGTGCCTACAATGTTCTTGATCACATCGATGCCACCATACCCCGTTCGCCCGACGTCGCCAACACAACGTGGAAATGACTTGATGTAATCGCCAAGCAATGGATATATGGCACCATATCCAATGATCTACTTCATACTATTATGAAGACATGTGCTTCGGCACACGACTTATGAACAAGACTAGAAGAATTTTTTCAAGACAACAAACATACACATACCGTGTATTTGGAAGAACAATTTAATAACACCCGTCTTGAAAATTTTGCTAATATGTCCGACTATTGTAAACAATTAAAACTAGTTGCAGATCAACTATCTAATATAGGCACTCCGATTTCAGAAACAAATATGGTTTTGCAACTAATTAATGGTTTGCCAAAGGGTGAGTACGATACGCTTACAATGATGATCCAACAAGCCGACCCCCTTCTTAGTTTTAACAAGGCCCGGGTATAGTATCAGAGCCAGACTCATTCCAATTCTTTGTTCACCGATGATGGGCCCCCAAATTATATTATCCACGCTCCAGTTAACATGGTCTAGGCGTGCAGGGGAGTGTTAAGAGTCCCACATCGGATATGGAATGAGAACATAGACTCTTTATATGGACTTGACAATTGTCACTTTACAAGCTAGCTTTTGGAGGAAACTACACGTGTCAAATAGGATGAACAAAATCAAAAGGCGTTGGTGGTTGATACACTGGTGACCGCTCCAACACTCGCCGGACAACTGCCACACACGGACGGTCAAGCTCCCCGGAGTGGCCGAGGGGGCGAAAAAGGCAGAGGCCGCGGCGGCAAAAGAGGTTGAGGCCGCGGCCGAGGCAACAATACCGGTGGACAATTCCAACAGGCCTCGTACCCATCTCAGTGGGTCGGCCCAATGCCATGGCCAATGTTCGGAAGTTGGGCCTCACCCTCATGCCCATACCCGATGGCACCGACCCAAGGCAATGGCCAGTGGCAGCAGCCGAGTATTTTGGGCCCTCATCCATGCCCATGCCATGCAAGACCAACACATCATGCCCATGTCTCGGTGGCCCAACAACAACAACAACCATACGACCTCCTTACCCCTGCCGAACTAGGCCAGACCTACATCACTATAAATTTACAGCAACCCGACAATACTTGGTACATGGATACGAGCGCCACCTCCCATCTCACTCGTAACTCTGGTAATCTTTCTCAACTATTCAACTTGAACAATCCTCAATTTATTTTGGTCGAAAATGGCAATCACATTCCAATTCAAGGCTATGATACCACTCAAACACCACTACCTCACCCTTTCTTTTCCCTAGAAAATGTCCTATATGCTCCTAACATCATTAAAAACTTAATCTTTGTTGGGAAATTTGCTAGTGACAATTCCGTATCTATTGAGTTTGACCGTTTTGGTTTTTCTGTGAAGGACCTACGTATGGGGACAACTCTTACGAGATGCAATAGTGTGGGGGACCTCTATCCTTTCTCATACACTTCCGCTGCAAGTGTCAATCCATATACATCTCTAGCTGCAATCTCTCCATCAACTTGGCACAATAGACTTGGGTACCCGGGAGCACCAATTTTTAATTTTATTAAAAGTCAAAATTTGATTTAATGTAATAAAGGGAAATTTATCCTAAATTTCCATTATTTGTCATTTAGGGAAGCATGTTAGACTTGCTGACACCCAATTTTGTCCCTCTTTTCCAATTATTTGTTTATAATTTTGAATATTTTGACACCCCAAAACAATTTTGAGATGCATAGATATATTCACATTTTTACTATTATTTATGCTCGAGTAGTTTTAAAATTAGAAACCCGCGGCTAGCTTATTTATTTTAGGCGCGTCATTCATGTTTAAAACTTTCAGAACAATTTGGTCACCTTTTACTCGCATTATTAACCATATAATAAATTTTCATTTTTTATCCGATGTGCAATACAAAATGACTTCCCTCTTGTTCTTCATAATTTTCAATTATTTTCATAATTTTCATAATTTTAAAGCTAGCGATGTTGTTTTGCAAAAATAAAATAACATAGAATATTAGGGTAAAACTATGCTTATGATATTAAAAGGCAACTACTAGTAAAAAATGCGAATATATGTATGCATCTCAAAATAGTTTTGGGGGTGTCGAAATATTCAAAATTATAATCAAATAATTGGAAAAGAGGGACAAAATTGGGTGTCAACAACTGCCCCTCTTTGGCCGGAGACGATGAAAGAGTTTTTGGACAAAAAAGTTGACTGAATAGGCAATTTTGTCCTGATCATCAGGACTTGAATGAAGATTAGGGATGCATGGGTAGAGATAGAATTCTGAGGGGGAAGAAGTTGCAAAAGGTGGCGCAAATTAGAGAAATATTGCCCCAGTATCAAGTTATGCTGACACTAGTTGTAGATGTGGCGAAATACCGGGGAAAGAGCGGAGCGACGTTTGAAGTAGGCCACTGATCAAAATTGCCTCGGTTTTCTGCAATTATTAGTTCCACGTTGTGTAGACGTAATGTTGAGGACGTCGTTGTATGGACGTAATGCTGATGATATCGTTGTATAGACGTGATGCTGATGATGCCGTTGTATGGACGTAATGCTGATGACATCATTGTATGGACGTAATGCTGATGGTATCGTTGTATGAAGGTGATGCTGATGATATCGTTGTATGGACGTGATGCTGAAGATGTCATTGCATATATGTGTTGTGCAGATGATGTCATTATATAGACGTGTTGTACTAAAGACGTCATTACGTAGACGTAATGGTGATGACATCGTTGTATAGACGTGTTGTGCAGATGACGTCGTCGCGTAGACGTAATACCGATGACATCGTTGTGTAGATGTGTTGCTAATGATGTCGTTGTCTAGACGTACTGTAACTGCTATGTTGAGATGTCATCCCTGCACAGATGTAATGCATTTGTGACCTACATGGGCTGAAATGTTGTTGCATAAACGTTGTCGCGCCCTATTTTGACCTGGCTCGGGTCAAAGCGGAGCACGGACGTGTTCAGGTGATTCCTGGGTAAAGAGGGTTGAGGAGTCGCCACCTAATTATTTTTACGGTGAATTAGGACACCTAAATTTTAAACTAAGTGCTGCAATGTAACTCCAATTTTAAGGTCTGCGAAACTAGTGAGATTCTAGGTAAGGGTTCCTTATTATCCTAAAGGGAAGGGGTTAAGCATCCTTTAAGATCCGCTAACTTGCGGTTATCCGATCAAACTCAGGTTAATTATTGTTTAGAAAAGATGCATGTTTTAAAGGTATAATAGATAAAAAGATGTTTGCAAATATGATGCATTTTATACAAGTAAATATGATGCATTTTATACAAGTACGTATTCGGATGACATAAAAGAAAGATACATGTAAAGTTTTTAGAAAACATGCATTTGTGACAATAAATTCTTTATAATGGCAAAGAAGCGAATCTTTCAAAAATCAACAAGTTGCAAAAAATAATAATAAAAAGATTAACTTATTTGTATAATTAATTGAAGCAAATAAAGATGACAAAAGTTGTTTTAAAAATCTTGAATACGCGTGACGAGCCTAAAATAAATAAACTAGCGAAGGATTTCTAAGTTTGAATTTAACCGAGCCTACAAATAAATAAGCTAGCGACGGGCTTCAAATCTTAAACTACCTATGAATTAATCCTAAGTTTGCCTATTCTAAGCATTTCAATAGTGACATAAGTGCGATAAATAATATTACAATACAAAGCGGGATAAAAGCTGAATTAAAGAAAGAAATAAAATAAGATAAACTCCGAGGAATATCTGCCTTCATTTACTTTAATCCCTGCAAGCTGTCAAGAACAAACGGTTAAAAACAATTAAATACAAATAACTTCATATCCGTATTCAAAACAGTGAATGTTTTGATCACGGAGGGCTCAGACTTAAATTTTGAAAAGAACATTCCAATCACGTCGTGGCTGCAAACATATGACTAATGTGGTTTATTTTGATTGCCTCGCCTACTAAACGTGTTGGTCTCTCGGGTGAAATAGAAAAGATCACTATAATTACGTCGTGGCTGCGAATATATAATTCACCTCGCCTACTAAACATGTTGATCTCGGATGAAATAAAAGGTTTAAGTCTTCATCATTGCCCAGAAGTTATATTTCCGTCTTTACAACTATGGAGGCCTCAAAATCGACGGATATTTTTCATTGGCCAGTGTAGTATCGTATTCAAATCAGTAAAATTAAAATGAAGCGAAGATAAGCGTAGCGCGTAGGCGTAGGCGGTAGGCGAGGGTAGGCAAAGCAAGCGACAAAGCGACAAGCGACAGCGTGCAAGCGAGAAAAACAGAGGCGAAAAAAAAAATAGTTTCCGAAAATGATGCGGTGTCTAGTTTAAAACAAAAAACAAGTAGAACGGTAATTTTGAACCGAGCGATGAACTCGAAATAGAAAGCGATACCCGAAAAGATGCGGTATTTATTCAAAACAAGTAAAACGGTAAAATATCCGTTGTCCGGATACTTAAAACAATCTTTGAAAAACAGAGAAATGAAACGAAAGAAAAGCGCGACCTTGAATTCAATTTCGTCGGCCTTAATGCAATATTAATAAAACAATAAAACAGTAAAAGCAACGAGCAAGTGAGCAATTAAAGTATCCGACCCGAGTTCGAAATTCGGAAATATTCAAATCGGGTCGCCCGGACCGGTCGATGATTCAAACCCGAAATCGATTTCAAAGCACCAATTTCAGATAACCAAGAACAAGAATATGAAATGCAAGAATTCTAAAAATATTCAAATCGGGGTCGACCCGACCCGGATCAGTGACCCGACCCGAATCAGTGATCCAAACTCGAATCAGATTTCAACACCAAATTCAGATAACCAATAACAAGAATATGAAATGCAAGAATTCTGAAAATGTTACCCAAATCGGGTCGACCCGACCCGACCCGGATTAGTGATTCAAACCAACATCAAATGATTCAATCAATTCCAGACAACCAACATACATAAATATGAAATGCAAGAATTCTGGAAATAATACCCAAACCGGGTCGACCCGGGTCGGGTCGACCCGACCCGAAATCAGTGAAGAACAACAAAAATGCAAACAGATTTTCAGACTCAAGTTCAAGAACAAAACTCACCTCATTTCTTTCGAATCTTGGGCCTATTTCGGACTTGTATCTTGAACAACAAAGAAAGCGAATGTTTTAAAATCAAGAACACAACAAATATTTTATGTATATATGGAATAGTCTTCCGAAAAATCCTTCGAAAATCTGTTTTTATCCACGAAAAATCTCTTTTTTTAAAATGAAGAACAACATGGGGTATTTATAGGTGGATTTCCCCCCAAGAACGAGTTTGAAATTTGAATTAAAGGCAAAAAAAATCTGAATTTTGGAAGCGGATTTTAGGGGTATGGGTATAATGAAGTGATGGGAGGGGTGTGGTGGTGTCAGGGTTTGGTGGGGAGGTGACTGGAGAGGCAGGGTGTGGGTGGCGTGCGGGTTTGGTTGAAAGAGAGAAGGGTTTAGGGTTTTCGTTTGGTAGGGATTTTGGGTATTTTTTTTTGGGTTTTTTGGGTTAAGGGGATAAAAGGGGGGAAGATGGGTGATGGGTCGGGTAAGTTGGGCCGGACGAAATGGGGGTGGGCCGTCGAGTGGGCTGCGGGTTGAGAGGGAGTTGGGCTGGGGCGACGGGAATTGGGGGGAAATAAAGGGGAAATGGGTATGAGTTTGGTTTTGGGCTTGGGAGTTTATTTTGTGGGTTTGGTTTAAATGGGATTGTGGGGGTTGGACTTGGAAGGTGGGGTGGCCGATTGGGCTTGGAAAGGTTTTGGGATTTTGTTTTGTGGGTTTGGGTTTGGGCAATTTAATTGGGGAGTTTGGGCTTGTTTGTTTGGGTAGAATTTGTATTGGGTTGGGAAAATGAAATGGGTTAGAAATTGTTTTGGGTTGGAAAATGAAAATGGGTTATGGATAAAAATATAAAAGGGGTTTAATATTAAAAATATTATTTATATATTTTTTGTAAAAGATGTGAATTATTTAAAATAACATAACGATGTGATAATACTAAAAATATAATATTTGTGAAATGCTTAATGCTTAATAAAAAAATGGAAATGCGATGCAATTCTTGCGAAAAATAAAATAACATAGAATATTATGGATAAAACTATGATTATGATAAAGATGCAAATGATAGTAAAAATGTGAATAATAATAATAATACGAAGATACACACATATATGCCTATATTTTAAAATTATTTTAAAAGTGTCAAAATATTAAAAATTGCGAATAAAATCATAAAAGATGAGACAAAATTGGGTGTCAACAAACGTTATGCGTTTGTGACCCGCATGAGCTGTAATGACGTCGTTACATAGATGTTGTGTGTTTATGACCCGTATGGGCCGAAATGACATCGTTGCATAGACGTTATGCGTTTGTACCCCGCATGGGCTGAAATGGCATCATTGCCTAGACGTTATGCGATGACGTCCTTGTACAGGCGCGATACAAAATGTCGTCTTTGCCTAGACGTAATACGGAATGGCGTGACCCTAAGGTCGAAACGCCATGTTGAAGATTTTGCAAGTTTAATTTGGAGGAAAAGTTAATGCGTGGGCATAGACAATATAAGATGAGGGTGAGAATGTGGCCCTGTGCTGAAATAGCGTCCTTGCATAGACATGACGCGGTTGGGACCCTGTAGGTCAAGATGATTTATTTGTACAGACGCAAAACAGTAACGTGATCCTTGTGGTGAACTGCGATGCAGACGTTCTTTGCGAAATTGAACATAATATTGTTTGTTGTCGGTTTGTTTTAAGAGATAGTTGTTGTGCTGAAGCTCCTGCCAATTCGAACTCATGTGAATTGAAATATCATCCTTACGCAGAAGAAATGTGATGCGGCATCCTTGCACATGCGTATTATGCTTAAGCTCCTGCAGATTCAAACTCCGTCTTTGCATAGACATGATGCGGTTGGGACCCTATTAGGTCAAGACGATGTATTTTTACAGACGCGAAACAAGAACGTGATCCTCATGGTGAACTGCGATGCAGAAGTTCTTTGCGAAATTGAACATAATGTTGCGGCTCCCCTGCCTCATTCAACTTGGAGAACCTGTACTCAAAGAAAATTTATGAGTTTGGAGAAGGGGCGGTTGATTCGCGTTGACTTTGTAGCTTTGTCTCTTGATACCCGCACGTCCCACTGGTTCGGACCTATAACCCATGTTTGGTTTCCAGTCTTGGCTAATTTTTAATGAAGATAATTTGCTTTTAAGAAGGTATGCATATTAATAAGAATTTCTGTCGAATTCTCAAATAGTGACATGCAACAGTCTTGGCTAGTTGTTAATAATTTGTTGAAAATAATTTGCTTATAAGAAAGTATACATATTAATGAGAATTTCTGTCGAATTCTCGAATAGTGACATGCAGTGAAACAGAGCAAACGTCTTATCCAAAATCCTTCTTTTGACTGAAGATTTAATTGGCCAATGATTTTCCATATCTATCAGCCTCTTCTTGCAGTGAACTTAAAATCTTCCACAGTTTCCGGTATGTGAGGATGTTGAACCTTCGACTGGACGAGTTTGAGTCTTGTGTGGGTTGCTTGCCCTTCCTATCTGGACGATCAGATGGGCGTATTTCGTTATATGCGAGATAAGGGAGGGAAAAAAATTTCTAATGGTGTGACCGAGACCGATATAGGCCGCCTACGTATCCCAATAAAGGAAATCATGTCATAACGTAATTTGTTACAAACAAAAGGGGTTGTAAGGTTTTCTAACAATGGGACCGAAGCCGATGTGGCCGCCTACGTTTCCCGCCGAGGGAACCAGGTCATAACGTAGTTCATGTTACAAGTAAATGGGATTTTTGGGAAATTTTGTGCTTTAAAGAAACGGAACCCAACAGGGGTTCTTTGCGTATCCCGCCATGGAGCGCAACTTTTACAAACATAGAAAATGCATTACATAGAAAAAAAAATCCTAAATGTAGTATCTTTTCACCGCATCTGCGTTGATAGCTTTTGGCCATACTTCGCCGTCCATTTCAGCTAGGATTAATGCCCTTCCAGTCAGCACTTGGTGAACCATGTAAGGCCCTTGCCATTTTGAATTTTTCTTTGGCTTCATCTTGGTGCGGGAATATGCGTTTTAACACCAACTGCCCCGGTTTAAAAATCCTTGGTTTCACTTTCTTGTTAAAAGCTTTGGCCATTTTGTTCTGGTAAAGTTGCCCGTGACAAACTGCGTTCAATCTATTTTCATCAATCAACATCAATTGCTTGTACCGGTTCTGTATCCACTTAGCTTTTCTCAACTCGGCTTCTTGGATAATTCTCAAGGATTGTATTTCTACCTCTGCTGGTAACACAACTTCTGTCCCATAGACCAAAAGATACGGCATTGCCCCAGTAGAAGTCCTGATTGTAGTGCGATAGCCCAAAAGTGCAAAGGGCAAATGCTCATGTCAGTGCTTGTAATTATCAACCATCTTGATGTTTCATCCAAATCTGGCTTTGGCTTATTCTCAAAATGCTCCAATTCTTCGTCAATTCTTTCGGCTATGATTTTCTCATATTCTTCGAAGTCCTGTTTGTTGTCTGGGACTTTGTTCGCTTGTTTCATTACATGTCACATTCACATTATTGACATATTTGTTAGTTTGCATGATGAAAGAGAAACGACAATTGTTAAACAAAAGGAATTTTGAAATAGCAAAAGCAATGCGGATTTGTCATTTTAAGCTTTCAAAAGGTGGAGGCAAAATACATTAAAATGCAAAAGGTGCGATTCAGGCCTCAATTTAAATCGTATTGTTTCATTAAGTACTAATACAATTTGAGTATGGATGATTGGGAAATAAAAGATGGGGTATTCCGCCAGTGTCAGCCAACATAAATCAACCTTTGGGAAATAAATCAGGCAAAATGAACTTTCTGAAAAATGAAGACAACCAAGTTAGTATAAGGCGAGTAATATGGACAGAGTGGAAAGCAACAGAAAATAGCAAGCAGATTGTGTGGAAATTAAATGCACGTCCTAACATGCATAGGGCCTCACTAATACCAGAGGTGGGCCTAAGCGCCAAATATGCGATATGTGATAGACTGATCCAAGCCGTAAATTGAAATGCTTTCGTTGGAAATAAAAGGTTGTATTCCATTGTCACGACATAAAGGTTGTATTCCATTGCGGAGTCTATGCCAAGGATCGACCCACCTAAGGTGTATGCATGCATGACTTAAGACAAAGGGTGGTAAAAATCTATCCTAAATTTTCTAAGATTTGGCTAACTAGACTAAAGGTTCCCAGGCGGACTACTCGAGTGAGAAGGCTACGCGACCACCAGATGGTCCGGATACTCCGTGCATATGCCAACTCTCCTAAAAATTTAGAAGTTTGAAAGAATTTTGCGGGGTGCGCGAAACACACCTCGCGTGTATGTGTGATAGTGTCAATTTTTCCGAAGTGGATGAAATATGAGAGGAATGCCAATTTAAGAAAAGCAGTAAATGAAGGTAGCAATTAAAGCAGTTATGCATGCAAAATTTCACAAAGAAAATAATTTTAATACAAATGCATATTTCATCTATTTCTAACTTTATATGTATTTTGGAAATATTGCCATACTAATGCATACTTTGTCCAAAATCACTTTACACGTATTTTTAACAACGCTATACAAATGCATACTTTTACAAAATACATCCTTTTATTAATTATTTGCAACATCCTTTTAACTTTATATTTTTTAAACATGCATTTTCTTAGCGTAATAATTAACCTGAATTTGACCGGATAACCGCAAGTTAGCGGATCTTAAAGGATGCCTAACCCCTTCTCTTTAGGATAATAAAGAACCCTTACTTAGAATCTCATAATTTCGCAGATCATAAATCGGAGTTCACTTTGCAGCATTTAGTTAATATTTAGGTGTCTTAATTCACCGTAGAATAATTAGGTGACAACTACTCAACAACATTATCAATTCCGGGGAATCGACCCATCATGTTGCGAACCGCGGTAAAAAATGGGTGCGACAAGACTTCTTTTTACGTCATCTTTGAGTGTTACTTTTTCTCCATTTGACATCATTCATGCGGATTGATGGACATCTCCCATTACTAGCAAACTGAGTCATAAATATTATTTGGTATTGTTAGATGATTTCTCTCATTTTCTCTGGGTCTATCCGCTCAAATATAAGTTTCAAGTCTATTTCATTTTTCTTGAATTTCGAACATACGTTAAAACACAGTTTGAGAAGGACATAAAATCATTTCAATGTGACAATGGTCGTGAGTTTGACAACTCCCAATTTCATAAATTTTATACGGATAATGACATGGTATTTTGATTGTAGTGCCCCCCATACCTCACCTCAAAATGGTAAAGCCGAAAGAATCCTCCACACCATTAATAATATGATCCGTACCATGCTCTTTCGTACTTCTCTACCCCATCCCTCTTGGGCCTACACATTACACATGGTAGCATACGTTCTTATTATATTACCTAGGCGTACCCTTCAAAATAACCCCCATCCCCCAATTTTTTTTTATTCCGTCGGATCCCTTCCTATGGCCAACTTTGTATTTTCGGCTGTCTATGCTACCCCAATCACGCCTCCACGACTCCTCACAAATTAGCGCCTAGGACTACTCCTTGCATTTTCTTGGGTTTCCCGTCAAATCATAGGGGGTACTTATGCTATTATTTGTCCACAAATAAAGTCTTAGTCTCTCACCATGTCACGTTTAAGAAGCACATCTTCCCTTTTGCAAACGTCTGAAAATTTCAAGTCACTGACTATGGTTTTCTTGATGATTCAGACACTTCCCCTCTGTTTAAAGATGTACTCCATGGAGCTAGTAGTTCGGCTCAACGCCCACTACCCCTGTCATCTTCTATGGTACTGCCCCACAACCCACCGATAACATCGTCCTCCCCCCGACCCACTAATCCCGTCACCCCTCCTGCTGACTGATCTCGTGACAACCCCACTGCCACCCGTTACCGTTACCAACCCCTCAGCCCCCATCTACCAACCCCCTGTCCAAAATTCCCATCGCCATCCTAACAACCCCACTGCCCAAGCCCCGTCATCCCCTCACTGCCCTACTTCCCGAGCCCACCTCCGCCACAGCCCGCCCAAACAGTCCCTATTCCTACGCACCACATGGACCCATGCCCAACACGAGATTTTCAAACTGAAAGTCCACTTTAACCTATCAACTCAAGACATCTCATATATACCTAAGAACCCAAAATTAGCCAAGCTTGATCTAAATTGGAATGCGGCCATGTATAAGGAGTTGGATGCACTCACTACACAGCACACTTGAGATCTTGTCCCAAAACTAGAGAGGGTCAATGTGATTCATTGTATGTGCCTATATCATTACAAATTCAGGGATAATGGTGAGCTTGAACGCCATAAGGCGAGACTTGTGACAAATGGCACGGGGCAACAATATGGAATTGATTGTGGTGAGACCTTTAATCTAGTGGTTAAACCAACCACCATTCACATTATTTTGAGCATTGCTATGGGAAAGAATTGGCCGATTCATCATCTTGATGTGAAAAATGCATTTTTACATGGGAATTTAAAATAAACTGTATACATGTATCAACCACCTAGATTTGTGCATCCTTTAGCTCCTCAGTTTGTCTGTCGGCTTCGAAAGTCACTTTATGGCTTGAAATAAGCCCCCAGGGCTTGGTATGACCGCTTTGCCACTTACATCTTACAGATTGGGTTCATGTGCAGTAAAAGTGATAACTAACTTGTTATTTTTTATCGAGGTAATGACACTACATACCTTTTGCTCTATGTGGATGACATTGTCATGACTGCCTCATCAGATGTGCTGAAAAATGAGATCATTACCATGCTCAAATCTAAATTTGTCATGACAAACTTGGGTAAGTTGAATTATTTATCGGGGATTTCCGTGACCAGATCCGAGAATGCAATGTTCTTGTGTCAGTGTAAGTATGCCGAAGATATTGTTTACAGGGCTAAAATGGCAAACTGGAAGATCAAGCCCACTCCAGTCGACTTAAAGTCAAAGCTTAGTGCGGATGACAGAGATCTGGTGCTTGATCCTTCTCTTTATATGAGTCTCGCTGGTGCACTTCAGTTTACTTTTACAAGGCCCGATATTTCCTATGTTGTTTAGTTGGTGTGTCTGTTCATGCATGTTCCCAGGGAGCCTCACTTCACAGCTCTTAAACGTATCATTCAGTACGTTAAGGATACTCTTGACTATGGGTTACATCTTTATCCATCTGCACCGACCAGACTGATATCATATACGGATGCCAATTGGGGCGGCTGTCCAGATACATGTCGATCTACTTCCTGTTATTGTGTATTTTTGGGTGATAACCTCATCTCGTGGTCTGCCAAACGGCAAGCCACACTGTCCCATTCAAGTACAAAAGTATAATATAGAGGCGTTGCGAAAGTTGTTGTCGAGATTTGTTGGCTCATAAACCTCCTTCTAGAGCTCCATTGTTCCTTACGTAAGACATCTATTGTCTAATATGATAACACATCTTCTATCTACTTGTCTTATAACCCGATTCAACGTCAATGAAGCAAACATATTGAGATGAATATTTATTTTGTTCGTGAAAAGGTTGTCATGGGCCATGTTTGGGTCTTACATGTTCCTTCTTCATATCAGTACGAAAATATATTTACTAAGTGACTTCCTCGGCAGCTGTTCCTTGACTTCAGATCCAGTCTGAGCATCCGACCTCCTCCCACTCCGACTGCGGGGGTGTGATAAAGAATACGTAAATATTCTCCATATATTCTGTAATTATTATTTTAGTGTAATTATGTAAAGTAGATATTCTCATACAATTAGGATTACAATTGTAAACACATATATATATATTGATTAATGAGAAGACTCCCAAGAAGGAGAATTACACAATTCTACATTATGAATAACTTTAAATAAAATGAAATTTCATTTTCAGTCAACACTATAGATATTCCACACTTAGATTTTTTTTAATTCTAATAAAGATAACTTCATTAATATTACATAACAAAATTTTAGTCTTCATGAAGATACTGTTGGAAATTTGCCTTTGGTGGGGAGGTGCGTCCACCCGTATTTAATGACTTAAACACTAGGGTTCCATATGTTAGAGGTTTTGTCTCTTCACACGTGCATAATCTACTAAGTGAGTAGATGACCGTAGGGCCAAGAATCGTCAAATTTCATGAAGAAATGAAAGAGATATTGGTCCACGAAGTAAGGTGTTTGAGGCATGAAAATATGGTGTGGGACAAATCTACCACATCGATGGGAAAAGGAAGAATTGTTCTCTTTATGAGTCTCAAAATTGGCTAAGGGTTTGGGACCCCAAGGGGTAACCCATGTGTTTGAAGGAGGGAGGACCTAGATGTGCTTGGGTTCAAGGCTAAGTCCACACGCGCGCCGCCCGCCCGTCCCGTCTGGTCCAGGCCGGGCCTCGGGTCTCGGGTCACGGGTTACGGGTCACGGGTCACGGGTCGTGGGCCTTGGGCTTCTTCTGATATTATCTCTTTGGACCCCAAATTTCTTAATATTTACAGTTTAGTCTCTGAAATTGGGAACGATGGAAGGCCGTTGGAGTTGATCACTAATGGCCATAAATTGCCACACCACACCACCACCTCACCACCCCACCACCCCTCACCAAAGCCCCACCACCACCGACCCAACCACTCTCACCACCCACCACCTACTTATCTTTTAAAGTTTCTATTTTATTGTTAAACAAGGTAATATACCCGTGATATACACTTGATATACATAAGTGTATATCACGGGCAATGCAGTAGATTCTGGCCCATCTCGACAGTAGCCATCTCCAGCAGTCCAGAAGCCCATCACGGGAAGGGATGTATATTTGGTATATATTGTTAATATATTGTAGTGTAAAGGTTACCTTCATTAGTCTTGTACACTTACCATAATTGTATAGTTAGAATTATGGTAGAAGAAGGTTTTAGGATTAGAATAGGAATAGAATTCTCCTATTATGAAAATATGTAACTTGTATATATACCTTTCAACTAATGAAAATAATCAAGGGGAGATGGTCGCTGGCCTATCCGAGGCCTATAGTGGCGTTGGAACTCTCATTCGTCAAAGTAATCATCTTCCAAAGTTCTATCAAGCCCGATCCATGTTTACCTTGGAAGAAGCTGGATTGGCTAAAAAGGCAGCTACTAATGCTAGTCCCATGGTCATGATGACTTCCTCCCCTAGTCCTCAAAATTTTGGTAACAATTCGAACCAAAACCAATTCCACGGGGCAGCAAAAATGGCCGGAAAAATAATGGAAAAAATCACGGGGGCAAACGCGGCGGCTTCGGCAGCAGTCACGGTGGCCAAAGCAGTGGCAGTGGACCCCGCCCAGGTTACAGTGGGCCACCGAACCCCTGGTCTCAGCCTTGGGCCTTTGGGCCGTGGGCTTAGACCAGTGGACAGTGGCCCTACGACCCACCTCTACAGCAGTTCCCAACTTCTGGCCAGTGGGCTTTCCAGCAGCCCAGACGGCCCACTGCCCACTGGCCCAGGAACGACAATACCAGCAGTTATGGCCCAGGACAGCCCAGTTCTGGAATACTTGGGCCCCGACCTTCGCAAACTCACCACGCAGCATGCCCCACTCAGACTGATATCGAGGTCGCGATGCACACATTAGGTTTGACTCAACCGGACCCAAATTGGTATATGGATACCGGTGCCACTACCCACATGACATCCGATTCAGGTACTCTCTCATCTTATTCTAATTTGAGCAACCCTCGGGGTATAATTGTTGGTAATGATAACTCTATTCCAATTCAGGGTTATGGTCAGAAAATGTTGTTTTCCCCCAATCCACCCCTTATCTTGAAAAATACTTTACATGCCCCCAAATTGATTAAAAACTTAGTGTCTGTCCGAAAGTTTACCACAGCCAATTCTGTTTCTGTTGAATTTGATCCTTTTGGTTTCTCTGTGAAGGATTTCAAGACGGGGAGTCCTCTCATGAGGTGTGATAGTAGGGGAGATATTTATCCTATCACGCCCGATTTCAGTCTATCGAGTCAAGCCTTGCCATCAGCCTTTGCAACCATTTCTCCTCCCTTGTGGCATGCTTGCCTTGGTCATCCGGGATCCTCTATTTTGTCCGTTTTAGATAAAAATAGTTTTATTTCTTGTAAGGGTACGAGTCGTACTCCAATTTGTCAATCTTGTTCGTTAGAAAAAATTGTTAAGCTGCCATTTGTAGACTCAAATTCTCATACTTCAATGCCATTTGATATTATTCATAGCGACCTATGGACGTCTCCTGTTCTAAGTTCGTTGGGTCATCGGTATTATGTTCTCTTTTTGGATGATTATTCTAAATTTTTGTGGATGTTTCCAATTGCAAATAAATCTCAAGTGTTTTCCGTCTTCATAAAATTTAGAGCATTCGTTATAACCCAATTCGAAAGAGAAATAAAAAATATTCAATGTGATAATGGAAAAGAGTATGACAATAGGGAGTTTCGAGAGTTCTGTGCTAATAATGGGATCAATTTTCGTTTTTCTTGTCCTCATACATCTTCACAAAATGGGAAAGCCGAACGCAAAATTCGTTTCATAAATAACATTGTCTGCACTCTCTTACTTCATGCTTCCATACCCCCCCCCCATATTTTTGGCATTATGCTCTACAAATGGCCACATATCTGCTAAACATAATTCCTTCCAAAGGTCTGACATATTCTTCCCCCCTCCAAATTTTATATAATAAGAATCCTTCTTATTCTCATCTTCGGGTTTTTGGGTGCTTGTGTTATCCATTATTCCCGTCCATCACAATTAACAAACTTCAGGCCCGGTCTACTCCGTGTGTGTTTTTGGGTTATCCGTCTAATCATCGTGGTTACAAACGCTTTGATTTATCCTCCAAGAAAATCATCATTAATCGCCATGTAATTTTTTATGAAACTCAATTTCCCTTTACTAAAGTTCATACTTCCGAGCCTAGTTCGTATAATATTTTGGATGATGGTATATCCCCGTATATTACTCACCATTTTCGGACATGTCCCGCACCCAAAATTCTCCAATGGGCCCACTGCCCGCTGGCTCCACTGGACAGTCGCCAATTACCGTCACTGGATCAGTTCCAGCGATTGGGCCAGTCCAGCCCAATTCTAGAACTGGTCCAGGTCCAGAGCATATTTACCGTCTTGGGCCAGCATGCCCATTGCCTGCTGGCCAGTCCATCCCGAGCCTAGAAAATTTCCAAAATCCGCCCATTTCTTCCTCGAGTCTTAGATCGGTCACTCGTAGTCAACAGGGTGTTTTTACACCAAAAAGACATTTTAATTTTAATTTGAATGTCTCTAAATCCCCCTTGCCCCGTAATCTTGTGTCTGCCTTACACGACCCAAATTGGAAAATTGCTATGACTGATGAATATAATGCTCTTATTGATAATAAGACGTGGGAGTTGGTGCCCCGTTCATATGGTATTAATGTTATCGGGTCTATGTGGATCTTTGCTCATAAGGAGAATTCGGATGGTTCATTTTCTCGACATAAGACGCGGCTTGTGACTGATGGTAAGACTCAATAGGTTGGGATAGATTGTGGGGAGACGTTTAGTCCGGTGGTCAAGCCGGCTACCATTCACACTATGCTTAGCTTGGCTCTTTCGAAGGCATGTCCTATTCATCAGTTGGATGTCAAGAATGCTTTCCTACATGGTGATCTCAAGGAAACAGCTCAAAATGTAGGATTGTTAAATAAAATTTACTCAACTATATACAATATTATTGAATAGTTTGTGATATTTTTTCATTCTTGATTTGAAAAGTGTATAAAAGTCTGTCATAAATTGAAGTTATTTTTATATTGTTTTCTTAAATACTATTAAGATTATGATATGTAAGAATGATATGAAAATATAATAAATTTTCATACCAAATGGAATAGTTGAAATAAAGTTTTCAATATTAGCAATACTAAATAAAATGGATCAAGACAATTTCAAGCTTTAAAAAAAGTTCATGCAGCCAAATGAAACTTTAAAAATCAAAAGAAAAAATTAAAAGAAAAAAGAGGTATGAGATTTATGTTTTATATTTAAAGGAGTACATGTTATGATTTTTTTTAATTGAAGGTCATTTTTAATATTTTAAAATATCCGTAATAAGCTAACTTATTTCTAGCCATTGGTTTAAAATCAAGGGATTTATTATCCCATTTAAAATGTGAAGAAGGTGTTGTTTTCCAAATCCAAAATATTAAGGAGGTAAAGTGGACTTTACTCACATTGTTATCTAGAACAACTTCCAAACAAATTATGTATTTATAGGCAGTCATGATATTACTTGAAAAACGGATCATTAAGGGACAGTCATGATATGTTGGCCAGATGTTACTCAGAATCTTCTCTGTGGTACTAGTCTGCCTAAATGTTTGATTCAAACATGTATAGTAATGGTTTTTAAAGTTTTCTTCCCTCAACAATTTACTAAAATAACACCCATTAACCTGTGCAGTGTGATTAGCAAAATGTTGTCTAAATTCTCTACTCAAGATTGATCAATATGCATACTAACTTGACTAGTGGAAACCGTGACTTTATTGAAGCAAGATCTATACAAAAATTATTTCACTTGCCCAGAAAATTATTAAGAGCATTGTAAAATCAAATGATAGATGGATTGTGGTTTTGAAGTTAGATATAGCCAAGACATATAATATACTGTAATATCTTTGCATCTTTATGAGAAAGATGTACTTCAATAGATTTGGATTGACATGATATATAGACATTTATCTAGTAATTGATATTCTCTTCTAGTTAATGGTACTAGATAGACTTTTTAAAGTATGGAAAGGGCTTAAGAAAAAGGACCATCTCTCACTCTCCTTTTGTTCCAAGTTATGAATACCTCTGAAACAAATAATTCCTTGATTATTTTCATTAATTGAAAGACTATATATACAAGTTATTTATTTCCATAATAGGAGAATTCTATTCCTATTCTACTCCTAAAACCTTATTCTACTTGGATACTAACTATACATTTATGGTAATACAAATATTATAGTAAGTGTACAATACTAATTACATTACAACATTACCTAAACTAGGATACTAAAATACTACTAATCATACACGGTACAAGGGGAAATCCGAGAACCAAATATACACAATATACACGTGTATATCGTGTGTATATTGTGTATATTTAACACCCCCCGCAGTCATAGCGGGTTGTCTTCGAACGCTGAGACTGTCCCTAAAATCTTCAAAAAGGACTGAGGGAAGACCCTTTGTAAAGATGTCGGCAATTTGATACCTTGACGGGACATGGCAGACGCGTATCTGACCACGAGCAACCTTTTCGCGGACAAAATGAATGTCTATCTCGATATGCTTAGTGCGCTGGTGCTGAACCGGATTACCAGAAAAGTAGATGGCACAAATATTATCGCAATAAACCAAGGTTACTTTCTGAATGGGACAATGAAGCTCCAACAACAAATTCCGTAACCAACATGATTCTGAGACCACATTAGCTACCCCTCGATATTCGGCCTCGGCACTGGATCGGGACAATGTCGACTGACGTTTCGTAGATCATGAGACTAGGTTATTACCGAGAAACATACAATAGCCAGACGTAGACCGTCTGGTGTCCGGACAGCCACCCCAATCAGCATTCGTATACGAGACAAGTGTGGATGTCGATGAGGGATATAAATGCAAACCATAGTCCAGCGTACCCTGAATATACCGAATGATGCGTTTTAGTGCATTTATGTGCTCAACTATGGGATCATGCATTAAAAAACACACATGCTGGACATCATACGTAATATCTGACCTCGTGAATGTAAGTTACTGAAGGGCCCCTGCAAGACTCCGATAGCGGGTCAGATCCTAGTATGGTACGCCGGCCGCAACACTAAGCTTGGTCTTAGTATCAACTGGAGTGGAAGTGGACTTACAGGAGGACTTCCTAGCCCTCTCAATGATCTCATCTGCATACTTCCTTTGAGATAAGAACAACCCACCTGCATGACGAGTGACAACAATCCCCAAAAAATAGCTCAAGCCCCACAAGTCTTTCATAGCAAACTTAGAGCTGAGCATTGTCATGATAGACTGGCGTAAGGCATCAGAATAGGCAGTCAAAATAATATCATCCACATATAACAGAATATAGGCCAAGGACGAACCACGACGGTAGATGAACAAAGAATTATCCGACTTGCTGTGAGTAAACCCAATAGTCGAAACATAGTTTGCAAACCGCGTATACCAGGCCCGTGGAGACTGCTTAAGCCCATGTAAGGACTTCTTCAACAAACAGATATGATGAGGATGTTTGGGATCCCTGAATCCCAAAGGCTGATGCATATAGATTGTTTCCTTTAGATCACCATCTAGGAAAGCATTCTTTACATCTAATTGATGAATAGGCAATGCTTTCGAAAGAGCCAAGCTAAGCACAGTGCGAATGGTAGGTGGCTTGATCACCGGACTAAACGTCTCACCATAATCTACACCAACCTGCTGAGTCTTACCATCACCCACAAGCCGCACCTTATGTCGGGCAAATGAACCATCTGAATTATCCTTATGAGCAAATATCCACATGGACCTGATAATATTAATACCAGATGGACGGGGCACCAACTCCCACGTCTTATTATCAATAAGAGCATTATATTCATCGGTCATAGCAATTTTCCAATTCGGGTCATTTAAGGCAGACACAGGATTACGGGGTAAGGGTGATTTAGGGACATGAGAATGTAAATTAAATGTCTTTTTGGTTTAAACACACCCCGTTGACTACGAGTGACCGTTCTATGACTCGAGGAAGAATTGGGCGGATTTCGGGAATTTTTTGGGCTTGGGACGGATTGGCCAGCAGGCAGTGGGCCTGACGGCCCAACTCGGTAAACAAACGCAAGAACTGGACCAGTTCCAGAATTGGGCTGGACTGGCCCAATAGCTGAAACCGGCCCAGTGACTATACTGGGAATCGCAGTGTGTGACAGACCAGTGGGACCAGTGGGACCAGCGGGCAGTGGGCTCGCTGGAGAATTTTGGGTGCGGGATACATCCGAAAAATGGTGAATAATATACGGGGATATACTATCATCCAAAAAATTATATGAACTAGGCACGAGAGTATTAACTTTAGCAAATGGAAATTGGGATTCATAAAAAATTACATGGCGATTAATGATGATTTTATTAGAGGATAAATCAAAGCATTTGTAACCACGATGATTAGACGGAAAATCCAAAAACACACACGGAGTAGACCGGGCCTGAAGTTTGTTAATTGTGATGGAGAGAATAATGGATAACACAAACACCCAAAAATCCGAAGATGTGAATATGAAGGAGGTTTATTAAATAAAATTTGAAGGGAGGGGGGAAGAATATGTCAAACCTTTGGAAGGAATTATGTTAAGGAGATATATAGCCATTTGTAGAGCATGATGCCAAGGAGCCGGGGGTACGGAAGCATGGATTAATAAAGTTCAGACAATGTTATTTATGGAACGAATTTTGCGTTCGGCTTTCCCATTTTGTGAAGACCTATGAGGACAAGGAAAACGAAAATTGATTACATTATTAGCATAGAATTTCCGAAACACCCCATTGTCATATTTTTTTCCATTATCACACTGAATATTTTTGATATCTCGTTCGAATTGGGTTTTAATGAATGCTCTAAATTTTAAGAAGACAGAAAAAACTTGAGATTTTTTCGCTATTGGAAAAGTCCATAAAAACTTAGAATAATCATCCAAAAAGAGAACATAATACCGATGACCCAAAAAACTAAGAACAGGAGACGTCCATAAGTCGCTATGAATAATATCAAATGGCATTAAAGTATGAGAATTTGAGTCTACAAATGGCAACCTAACAATATTTCCTAAAGAACAAGACTGACAATTTGGAGTACTACCCGTACCCTTACAGAAAATAAAATTATTTTTATCTAATGACGACAAAATAGATAATCTCGGATGACCAAGATGAGCATGCCACAAGGAAGGAGAAAGGACTACAAATGCAGATGGCAAGGCTTGACTCGATGTACCAGAACTGGGTGTGATAGGATAAAGATCTCTCCTACTATCACACCTCATGAGAGAACTCCACGTCTTGAAATCCTTCACAGAGAAACCAAATGGATCAAATTCAATAGAAACAGAATTTTCAGTAGTGAATTTACGGACAGAGACTAAGTTTTTAATCAATTTAGGGGAATATCGGGTGCTTTTCAAGATAAGAGGTGGATGAGGGGGAGAAAAGGTTTTATGACCATAACCACGAATTGGAATAGAATTACCATTACCAACAATTATGCCGCGAGGGTTGCTCAAATTGGAATAAGACGAGAGCGTACCTGAATCAGATATCATGTGGGTAGTGGCACCGGTGTCCATATACCAATTTGGGTCTGGAGGATTTAAACCAAGCGTATGTATTGAGGATTCAATGTCATAGACGTAGGCGCCGCTGCATGATGGGCCTGCGGGGGCCGAGGCCCAAGTACCCCTGCTTGCTGCCTCGGCCCAGAAGACTGACTATAAGTGGGCCAGGGCGTGGTGGGCCTGGACTGTTGCTGGGCAGCCCATTGCCAGTGGGGCAAACCATAGCTTGGCCCAAACTGTGGTTGTGGGGCCCACTGCCATGACATAGGGGCCGACTGTGGGGCCCAGAACTACTGCTGCTGACCACTACGGAGGCCACCACCATTCTGCCGTTGTTGCCGCCGCGGTTCTTGCCATTATTTTTCTTATTTCACCCTTTTTGCCACCACCGTTGTTGTGGTTTTGGCTCGAGTTGTTGGAACCGGTAGGATAAACCGTAGAATCGGTCATCATGACTACCGGACTAGCACCGGTAGCCGCCCTTTTATCCATGCCTGCTTCTTCGAGTGTAAGCATAGAACGAGCCTGATAAAATTGCGGAAGCGGATTACTTTGCCGAAGAAGCGTTCCAACACCATTATAGGCCTCGGAGAGGCCGGAAACCATTTGGAGGATCAAACGATCATTCGAAACTGGCGCCCCAACGTTGCGAAGTTGGTCCGCCAAATCCTTTAATCTTTTGCAATAAGCCGAACCGTTAGGGAAATCTTCAATTTTGACGTGGGAGAAATCCTGCTCAAGAGTAACGACTCTAGAATTTTGATTATTTTGAAATATATCACGCAGTCTATCCCAAGTCGCCTGTGCCGTAACGTCAGGCTCAATAATCGTTTGCAAAAGGTCGGTAGAAATTATGGAATATATCCACTGGAGGACAATGGCATCAAGAGTCGTCCACAGCTTAGGATCATCCTCGCATTTTGGCACCTCCGTATCCTCAGGAGCAGCGGGGATTATGTGATGGATGACTTGATGCGATCGTGCGTGAATTTTGAACAGTTTGACCCACGTCGCATATTGGACGTGTTCTATTTCAAGAACAAGAGGGATGTTATTCTTGATGTTAGAAACTGTAAGGGCAGGATGAAACGTGTTCCGGGATGTAGACATATTGATATAAAAATATGTAATTGAGGGATTTGTGAGAAAAAATTGGGATGATGGAGGATCTCGTCGGCATGAAAAACCGAGAGCAAAGGTCTCGAAATTTCAAGGGTGGTCGACGGAATATTGGAGGAAGTTAGAGAGAGGATTTTAAGACCTAGACTTCTGATACCATGAAAGAAATAATCCCTTGATTATTTTCATTGATTGAAAGGCTATATATACAAGTTACATATTTCCATAATAAGAGAATCATATTCCTATTCTACTCCTAAAACCTTATTCTACTTGGATACTAACTATACATTTATGGTAATACAAATATTATGGTAAGTGTACAATACTAATTACATTACAACATACCTAAACTAGGATACTAAAATACTACTAATCATACACGGTACAAGGGGAAATCCGAGAGTCAAATATAACAATATACACGTGTATATGTGTATATTGTGTATATTTAACAACCTCTAAAAAATTTAATGTATCTAATAGGGCTGGCCGGTGGGCCGGGTCGGCCCGGTCTCGACCCGACCCCGCCTGGAAAAAAAAAAGGGGGATGAGACTCGAACTCGGGACGGGACCTGGGCTCATCCCGCCCCAGGCCCGATCCCGCCCCATACCCGATCCCGCCCCATACCCGATCCCGCCGACCCGCCCCGGTCCCACCCATCCCCCCATTTGCAGAAAATTTCCGTTGCACAACGACCATTTTATATTTTGGCCGTTGTTGCATTGACCTTTTTTTGTCTCCCCCCAACCCCCTTAATATTTATTTTTAACCCCTAAGTTAATATATTTACACTTTAACCCAATTTCATAACTATAAATACAACATTTTCTCTTCATCTTTCTCACAAGTCTTCCAACAATCTCTCTAATCTCTCAATTTATCTCTCTACAATTCTACATTGCCTACTAAATATTATACTTTTTTGCTCATTTATATCAAAGTTAAAAAATTGAGAGTGAAATTGGAAACTAGCTTGAGGATCATCCATCGAGTAAAGTTTCAATTTTCAACCTCGATTACAAGTCGACGTTAAGTCAACGTTTGGTACCTTCGTTCCTTATTTAAATTATTATTGTTACTTTATCTTAATTATCACACTTAATTTAATTATCTTTAACTATTTATTTGCATAATTAAAATAGAAGGATTAAGAGGTATGTTTAAGGGTAAGAGTAAGAGTGCTTCTTCTAGTAGGGGTAACAAGGGCTGGGGTACTTCTTCTAGTCATTCTATTCCTAGACAGGATGATTTGATAGATTACACTCATATAGATGAAACTGAATTTTTTAATGATATACCATTAGACGATGATATATATTCTGCAACTCAACCAGACTTTAATTAGAAGATAATCTAGATGACACACCCACTAATGTAGATGACACACCCACTAGTGCACCTCCTCAAACTGAAACGCCTCCTATTCCCCCTAGTATGAGATGAGGCCCCACAGAACAAAAATTAAAATCTGTTGCATCAGACTTTTTTGATAGGGACCAAGAGAATCAAGTAGTTAGATGCCAAATTTGTAAAAATGTTTACAAATTTAAAATGGGAAAAAGTCAGGGTGGGACAGGAGGTTTATTGAGACATGTACAAAGTTTTTCACAAAGCTAGGTGGGATGAATACGAGGCTACAAAGTCGGGTGCGTCAATGCGCTCTCAGTCGGGACAAGGTTCACATAGTGTCCCGGACCAAGTACAGGGTCAAATTAACCCGACGACGGGAGGAATTGTAGGTCCTAAATACGATAAACATAGAGATAGGGAAGCAATAGCAAAATTAGTTGCGGTGGAGGGTTTGCCTTTTTCATTTCCTTCATCTCCTGGTTTTATTCATTACATTAGAGATATGTATAATCCTGCTTTTAACGGTTTTCCTAGATCAACTGTTAGGAGAGACGTTTTTAAATTTGCACATGAATATCAACACTATTTACGGTATTCATTATATCATTTTCCTGGCAAAGAATCTATCACGTATGATATATGCCGTAGTACTAACGACCATGATTATTTAACTGTAATATGTCATTGGATAGATTATAAATGGTCCATGCAAAAATGTATTTTAGCATAGAAATATATTGATGATAGGCACCCTGAATGTTTTATTGCAGAAAATATTCATCAAATTTGCGAGTATTATGGTATAACTGACAAAATAATGACAATTGTGTTAGATAATGATTCTTCTAATAATTATGCTATTAGACTTTTAAAAGATCTTTTAACTCCATCTTTTCCTAATCATTTTCATATAAAATGTGCGTGCCATATTTATAACTTCGTTGTAAAGGATGGTCTATCACTTTTTGAAGACATTTTTAATAAAGTACAATTTGCTATAAACTTTATTTTTAGAAGTAATAGAATACAAAGAAAAAAAGAATATAAAAAAACTTGTCACGATTGTGGACTACCTTATAGAAAAATTCCCGAAGAAGTAGCGACTAGGTGGAATTATTTATATCAACAACTACTTGTTGCTTATGATTATAGAAGACCTATAACACTATTTTTAACGCCCATAATCAAAATCCAACTGATATGGTTGTAGATAACGATTGGAAAAAAATTTCAGAACTTATTGTATTTTTAGAGATTTTTTTTCAAGCTACTAAAGAATTTTTCGGTATTTATTATCCTACTATTTCAACTATGTTATTTTATATAGCTCTAATTTTTTTGTTACTTAGTGAATATATGGAAAATACATCTTATACGTCACCTACTAAAAATGGTTTATCAAATTAAAAAAATATTTTTTCTATTCCCACTATTTATATTTTTGGTGCTATATTAAATCTGACTATTTAAATAGACGGTTGTAAAACACTTAGTGAAACTATTTATGATTGCATAGCTGTACTTCCACCTCCAACTCCAAAAAATCCAAATGACCAACCACCTAAGGAACCAACTAAAGAAGAAGTTTTATCTAGCATACACGATGAATGTAAAAAAGTATATAGATATTACCAACAAGAAAGTGCTAGGAACCAACCGCCTTCCATACCATCATCTTCTTCTTCTCTTTCTTCTTTAATACAACCTAAAAAAAGACATGATGTTTCTCCGGCTAGTATTGAAAGCCTTAGAAATAGAATGTATAGTGGTACCACTACTAATCAAGTTAGCGAGTTTGATATTTTTATTTTGCAGGGTGTTGTACCGTACCAAACAGTTCTCAATGAAGAAGGACGTGAAGATTTGTTGAAATATTGAAGGGAGAATGAGAAGACATTTCTAACACTATCAAAGATGGCCCGAGATGTGTTGAACATTCAAGTGTCATCAATAGTGTCTGAAAGCGCTTTTTTGCCAGAAGATTTCAAATAGGATAGCATATACACTCATTAGCGGGAGACAGCTTGGAGATTGCAGTTTTATTCAGAGATTGGATACGAGCGGAGCGGAGAAGGTGCGGTCAACCGGAGATCAACGAAGAATAAGACGAAAACTACAACGAAATCTTATCCGAGGGAGGTGGAAGCGACGTCGAGCAATTTGACCAACAAATACCAATTCCAACCGAAGAACCACAAGACATTGTGAAGAAACTAGAAAGGGTGTTTATAAATATGTGATTTTTTTAATTCCAATTTTACTATGTTATTTGGAACTTTCAACACCACAAAGTTGCAATTTTGAAATTGTATTACAAAAAAATCATATTTCTATTAAATGATATAAGATGCACAAAAACAACCTTGAGATGTTTTTATTACACTATATTATTCAATTATTGAGGTGTTTATATATGTTATTTTTTAAAATTAAGTGCAAAAAAAATAATCAGAAAACCTGATCCCGATCCGACCCCGCCCCGACCCGATAAGACCAGTCCCCTTTTCCGACGGGATCGGGAACGGGACGGGACATCGACGGATCCCGCCAGTCCCGGCCCTCCAGTGGACCGGTCCCGCCCTCCCCCCGTCCCGACGTGACCTACCCCGCCCCACCCTAAACCCGCCCCGTTGGCCACCCCTAGTATCTAATATAGAAAAATTCATTGGCTTTCATATGAGTTATAGGGGACCTTTAATTAATCACCTTACTTTCGCTTATAATATTTATTTTATCCTCTAGTTGTTGCAGAAATTCTTTGGCATACTAATGAAGACTCTTGAAGAATATGAGAAGCTCTCATGTCAGAAAGTCAGCAAGTATCTTCAATGGACAAACAAATGAAATTGAAAGATAGAATAATTTCCCCTGGGGATTCCTTTCATTATTCACAATATATATAGTTGTACAAGGTTGATTCCTAATATGGTACGAATCCTAACTTACCTTACAAAGGTTGATTCCTAATACAATTAGAATCCTAAGTTACCTTAAATATATAGCTATCATAATTACAAAATATAAGGAGAATATTCGCTAATACTCCCCCTCAGACGGAGCGGGAGGAGGCCGAATGCTAAGGTTGGATCGGAAGTCGGTGAAGAGCTGTCGCGGTAGTCCCTTTGTGAAAATGTCTGCATACTGATAAGAGGAAGGCACGTGTAAAATTTTGACCTGACCACGGGCAACCTTCTCTCGCACAAAGTGGATATCCATCTCAATATGCTTAGTCCGCTGATGTTGGACTGGATTATGAGACATATAGATAGCAGATATGTTGTCACAATAGACTATAGACACCTTGCGTAATGGACACTGGAGTTCCAAAAGAAGATTTTGGAGCCAACAGATCTCAGCGATGACATTAGCAACTTCGCGATATTCTGCTTCAGCACTCGAACGGGATAGCGTGGCTTGCCGCTTGGCGGACCATGAGATAAGATTATCCCCAAGAAATACACAGTACCCTGAGGTGGAGCGACGTGTGTCGGGGCATCCTGCCCAATCTGCATCCGTGTAGGCTAGCAACTTGGTTGGGGCAGAGGGGTATAGATGTAAACCAAAGTCTAGTGTGCCCTTAACATATCAGATAATACGTTTGAGGGCGGCCAAACTCTCGGGGGTCGTGCATGAACAGACACACCTGCTGAACGGCATATGCAATATCAGGCCTAGTGAATGTAAGATACCGAAGAGCACCTGCTAGACTCCGATATAGAGTGGGATCAGAAACTGGCGCACCGTCATTGGCACTAAGCTTGGATTTTGAGTCCACCGGAGTTGGCATAATTTTACAATTTGCCATCTTGGCCCTGTACACTATCTCTTCTGCATACTTACGCTGACACGGGAACATAGTGGTGCAGATACTGTCACCGATATACCCAAAAAATAACTTAGCTTGCCCAAGTCAGTCATAGCAAATTCAGTTTTGAGTAGAGCAATGATTTCATTCTTCAACCCGTCAGATGAGGCAGTACGAACAATGTCATCGACATATAATAGCAAATATGTAGTGCTGCTACCTCGGTGAAAAGTGAAGAGAGAGGTATCACACCTGCTACTTACAGAACCAATCTGCAGAAGATACCTAGCGAACCGATCATACCAAGCGCGGGGTGCCTGTTTCAATCCATACAATGACTTCCTGAGACGACACACAAACTGCGAAGCTGCCGGATGAACAAAGCCAGGAGGCTGATGCATGTACACAGTCTCTTTCAAATCCCCATGAAGAAACGCATTCTTGACATCAAGCTGATGAATCGGCCAATTCATGCCCATAGCAATACTGAGAACAGTCCGAATAGTGGTGGTTTAATAACCGGACTGAATGTCTCACCACAATCAATACCCTCCTGCTGATTAGTGCCATTTGCAACTAGTCTTGCCTTATACCTCTCTAAGTCACCACTGTCTCTGAACTTGTGATTAAATAGCCACATACACCGGATAACATTCACACCAGCTGGTCTAGGTACCAAATCCCAAGTGTTCTGCTTGGTTAAAGCGTTAAACTCCTCGCACATGGCCGCATTCCAATTGGGGTCCAGTTTAGCTAGTTTTGGATTCTTTAGAATGGGTGATAAGGTTTATGTGGAGAGATTGAAGTGAACCTTGGGTTTGAAGATCTCGTGTTGTGCACGAGTCTCCATGCGGTGAGAGGGCAGCAGTGGGAGGTCGGGACTTGTTGCTGGATTAGGAGGCAGCTGGGCTGCGGGACTGGTTGCTAGACTGATGGGCAGCAGTGTTGCTGCAGAGGCATGAGACTCAACTGGTTGCTGGACTGGCTGGACTGGAGGCAATGTGGGTGGTGCAATAGACTCGACAGGGTGCAACAGAGGTGGTGTTTGGGACCGAGAGCAGGGAGCTAGACTGGGTGGCAACATTGTTGCTGGAGGGTCAGACGACACTGCTGGAGGCAGCAGTAGTATTGGAACAGTGGGTTGCTGTTGGTATAGATTTTGGATGACCGGAGACAAACTTGGTTCATCGAGAAAGATGTAATCGGTGGTCTGAAATTTCCAGAGATTGGAAAAAGGAAAGGTTGTCTCGTTAAAGGTGACGTGACGGGAGACAATGATTTTGCGAGTGGCAATGTCATAGCACAAGTAGCCCCGATGATTAGGAGACAGACCAAGGAAGACATATGGCATAGTGCGAGGGGCAATTTTGTGAGGTGCAGTGGAGGCTATGTTGGGGTAGCATAAGCATCCAAAAATACGTAGGAGATCATATGATGGTTGCCTACGGTATAAGATTTCGGTAGGGGTCTTGTTTTGGAGTGTGCTAGTTGGTAAAATATTTAGAAGGGATTCTACCATTTTGACAGCATTGACCCAAAAAGGCGGTGGGAGGCAGGCATGAAACAGAAGTGTGCGGACAATGTTATTGATGGTACGTATAATTCTTTCAGCCTTTCCATTTTGGGAAGAAGTATAGGGACATGAAAAATGGAAAACCATGCCTTGTTTAGAACATAAATTGTGAAATGCCGAGTTATTAAATTCACGTCCATTATCACATTGGAATGATTTAATAGATTTTTCAAATTGTGTCTTAATGAATTTTTGAAACTCGAGGAATTTTGCAAAAACTTCAGATTTGAATTTCAGTGGGTAAATCCAGACAAAATGTGAAAAATCATCCAAGAATACTTGATAGAATTTATGACCCAAAGAGCTAACAATCAGAGATGTCTACAAATCAGCATGAACAATATCAAAGGGAGAAAAAGTAACACTGTTTGATGACATAAATGGAAGACGAGTATGTTTGCCTAGTGGACAAGAAAAATAGTGTTGGGAAATTTTCCCATTATTACATTGAATACGCTTAGAAGTCCTAAAAAAAGTAAAAACTAGGTCTCCGGGATGTCCGAGTCTGTTGTGCCAAGTGGAGGGAGAGATCGTCGCAAGGGATATAGGTGCTTGTGGTCTGTCAGCGGAAGATTGAGTGAATGGGTAGAGATCTCCAACACTATTGCAGCGTGTAAGAATTTTCCCCGTATTGAGTTCCTTCACAGAAAAACCCAAAGGGTCAAATTCGACAGACACAAAATTATTGCTAGTGAATTTTCTAACAGAGATTAAGTTTTTAATGATGTTAGGTATGTATAGGACGTGGTTTAGGGTGAAACATGGGTGTGGATGTTTGGTGTGTGTGTTACCGTAACCTTCAATTGGAATACGATGACCATTGCCAACAGTAATAAATTGAGGACACTTTAACCGACGTAGTTGAGATAGGTTACCTGACGACTGGGTGAGGTGAGATGTGGCTCCGATGTCCATGTACCAATTGTTGTCGGGCTGTTGAAGGTTCACGATGGTGTATGCCTGGCCCAAATTAGTCGGGGCCAAGCTGCTGGGCTATTGCGATTCTTATTCTTCTTCGCCGGATCGCAATGGGCTGCTGCGATTCTTCTTCTTCGCCGAACCGCAATCGGGTGGGCTGCTTATTGCTTGTTGGTGGGCACGCTTAGTGGCTGGGGCAGGGCCCAGGAGGCCAATCGACCAAGGCTACTGGAACTGGGCGTACTTCCCTTTGAATGATAAATCCCTTAACTCTTTCTAATTAAAGGAATACCTTGGAACCCTGCAGTCAGGTACGGGGATGCAGGCGAGGCCCATTTTTGCTGGTTCTGGTTGGACCACTGCTGCTGCTGTCCAGTGGCTGGTGCTATCCAGTCCACTGGTTGCGTTGGCCCTTTCCGCAGCCCTTGCCTTTGTTGTTGCGACCTCTGCCGCCACGACCTCCGTCACTCTGCTGCTGCTGCTGGAACTGCTGGTTGTTGTTGGCCGCAGGTGTTGCCATCCCGTCCTCTTGTTTAGCACGTCTAGTTTCTTCCAACAATAATTGTGAACGTGCCTTGTTGAAACTTGGAAGAGGGTCGGCTTGTTGAATCATTGTTGCGAGTGTGTCATATTCACCTTTCGGTAAACCCACAACAAGTTGAAGCACCATCTTGGTTTCTGAAACAGAAGTCTCGATGTTGGATAGTTGATCGGTTATGAGTTTCAGTTGCTTACAATATTCAGACATGTTGTTAAAATTCTCGAGGCGGGTATTGTTGAATTGCTCTTCCAAATACACAGCCCGAGTATTTTTATTATCCTGAAAGATTTCTTCTAGCCGGACCCAAAGTTCACGTGCCGTAGCACCTGTTTTCATAATAGTGCATAACAAGTCTTTAGAGATGGTGCCGTAGATCCATTGTTTGATAATGGCATCAAGACGATGCCAGATTGAGTCTGTAACATCGGTGGGACGAGGAACAGATTCGTCAATGTGATCGAGAACGTTGTATGCACATGCATGAATGTAGAATAGTTCCATCCACATGGAATATTGACAATCTTCTTGATCAAGAATTATAGGGATAAAATTCTTGATGTTGTTAACGGCGAATGCCGGATGAAAAGAAGATACTGAACGTGGAGATGTGTGGTCAAGTGTGCCAGTGGATGAACTGGAATTTATGGGGGAAGACATGATTGCCGCTGGCCAAAGGAAGGGTATTTTTCTGGTTGGCCGAGAGAGGGAGGCAGAACCAGATTTCTGGTTGGCCGAAATTGAGGAAGAGAAGGGAAAATAGTAGGGTTTAGGTTTTAGGCTCTTGATACCATGAAAGATAGAATAGTTTCCCTTGGGGATTCCTTTCATTATTCACAATATATATAACTATACAAGGTTGATTCCTAATATGGTACGAATCCTAACTTACCTTACAAAGGTTGATTCCTAATACAATTAGAATCCTAAGTTACCTTAAATATACATCTATCATAATTATAAAATATACGGAGAATATTTTGAGAATATTCGCTAATAGAAATGAATAGGGTGAAAAGCATCACTGGGATGGAACACAAAGAGCTTCTTATAAAATACTTTGGATGCCCTTTATATGTAAGGAGAAAAAAGATATTCATCTTCTCATCAACAAATTCCTTAACAAGATTTCATGATGGTACACCTACTAAATGCTATACATCCTCCTAAGAGAGTACTTGGTCAAATTGAAAGAATGGTGGCGGAGCTTTTTGGGGAGGTTGATTAGTTGAGAAGAAAAGGTATCACTAAGACAATTAAATTAAATGAGAGGAAGTATAGGTGGCATTTGCAATGAGAAAATGGAGTTTTTTTCGTAGAGAAAATAGACATCAAAGTAAATTAGCATTTTTGGCTTTTTGATATACTTTTATCAAATGTATAGTATATTGAAACACATTTATATTCCCTCAACACTCTACATTTTCAAACCATTGGTTGAGTTTTTTCTATAACTATTTCTACTTTGTGAGTTTAATAAATAAAATATCTATATATCAGCAAAAGAGTCAACTGGTATAAGAGTACATATTTAGGATTCTAATCGAAAAAAGTAACCTGAGGAGACCTCCTACGTACGGTGGTGCATTCAGTTAGTATGTCCAATATGCGGCCTTTATGTGGCCACCACAGATCAACTTCAGAGAACTAGAATTCTAACATTTTTGGCTCCAACAGACGGTATGACATGCAGATCATATGTCCCATATACGGTTCGTACATTGGTTTCGCATGTCAAGTTCAGAGATTTAAATTTTCCATCCTTCAGTGATTTCTGAGACCCCACATACGACTCAACATGCGACCAGCGTGTCTAATATGCAGTCCGCATCTCAATCGTACCTCGACACAGATTTCCTACCTTATTTCCTTTCGATTCTTTTCTAACTCCAATCTTTTGTACACTTGGTACCTGCTTAGATATTGTCTTCCATACATAAATATACATAAATTTTCATAGTTCGGGTCTAACCACAAACATTTAATGAGTTCAAACCTAACTTGAATCTACTATGTGTTATAGTAGTAACTCATTAGGTGTCCTTGTCGTTTTCTTGTGCCAGATTTGGATCGTGACAAACTTGATATCCGAACTTTACGTTTTTAATTCTCTTAGAATCATAGAGCAATGCCTAGTAGAGTATTATGAATGTATTTATCTTCGATGTTGCACAAACATTTTAGGAAGTGTCATTTCTTTCTGATTCTTATTGTGCTACAATTAACGTTGATTAAGTAAATAATCCTTATTTTGTTCCTTAAATAGATGGCTAGGAGACATTTATCCACATCTGTAGGGCGTGGGGGTGCACCACAAAAATGAGGCATAACGAGGGGAAGAGTTATGTCACGAGGATAAGCTCTAGCACGACCAGTCGCCAAGGCTGTAGGTAAATCTCCAACCGCTAGACAAGAACCCCCAAGTTGCTGACAATGAGAGGTTCAAGACATACCAACAACAGCTCTGGCTGGGAGAGTCAAAATTGTAGTATCACCAGATCTGTTATGTTAGAGGCTATTTTTCCCCATCTAGAAAGAATGATACCTCCAACTTCTTCTCAAACATAGGATGATGTGGGTGGTTAAACTCGAGTGACCCATAAACTAGTGCATCAGGTCGCACTGGCCTTCAACACTACTATCACTACCTGTATTTTTTCCATAACAGTATAATATCCCAATCCATAGTACACCTAGTGCGTGCAGTTCAGGCTACAGGTAGGAGGGCAGGGGCTACTAAGGAGCTTATGGCCTTCTTAAGTTTTGGGCCGCCAGATTTTGATGTTACTCCAGCTTATGTAAGTCCATAGAAGTTCATTGATAGATGCGAGAAGATTCTGAGTACTCAGGTTTGTTACATACTCATGGGATTAACTTCACAATTTTCTAGCTTTCTGGGTTGGCAGAGTCTTGGTGGAGCATTTACAGTGGGCAGACTCACCCTGCTCACTTTTGCTCAATTTGTGTCACTATTCATGGACAAGTTCCTTACTCTTACCCAGCGTGATGCTATGCACCCACGATTCGAGCAACTCCGTTAGAGAGACATGATCATGACACAATATGATGATGAGTTTACTAGACTATCACATTATGGAGTAGAGAGTCAGGGGTTTGTGGATGGTTTAGCAGCACCTCACCGTGTGAAACTGTTGGGATACAATTGTTGTAGGGAACGGGAAGTAAGTAACTATTACAATAGCAAGAAATGATAAACTAAATATTACAATAAACTAGAAATCAAAAACTTAACCGATTGCTTGTGTGATTTGCTAAGTCGAGTGATGACTATCTTTCTTTAAGACAAGATTGCCCCGTATATCTCCTTTTACATTATAAGGCAATAGTCTCCCAAGATACAACAACAACTTAACAATTGAGGAAAGGAAACTCAAGTGTTACTCTTGAAGAACTTTGAGTATAGTAACTTTGCTAGAGAGGAAGAATATGAATTCAGAAAATCTGGAGTATTTTCTGAGTGTTGAGTGTTCTGTTCAATTGAGCCAAAGGCCTCAATTTATAGTGTAAGTAGAAGACCCCTCAACTAGCCAACTAATGACCTTCAATAGCCATGCAATGACACTTGATTGAGGGGTTACATTCAGCCAAATAATGGCTGAATTCATGTGCCAAGCAATGGAGAATCAATGCTCCAAAACCAGCCCAAATGTCAGATTTTTCCAACTTTCTGTCGCAACTTTATGCCTCCGAAGCGCCGCGGCTCCAGTGACTGCCCAACCAATTAGCGCAGCAGCGCTGCCTGGGAGGCGCTGCGGCCCTTCGCGGCGATTTCTGACACGTTCTATCTTACACTTCTTCCTTCTTTTACAAACGTGGAATACTTTGTCATTTGGCCAATAACCGTCCATAATTCCACGTCTCAAACGTATTACATACGTACCAATATCTCTTTCACTAATGAAATTTGCGATACTTGGCACTACGTGTGCACGTGTGTGGAAACGACATTTCCGACGTGCAGGCCCAATTTATTTGAGTCATAAATTAATGGGATATACTTAATTCCACATTTAGTAAATTTCCAACAATCCCTCTTGAAAGAGATTTTGGCGCACACACTTGGTGCCTTTTCGAGCAATCTTTTAGCGGACCGATGTTGCATCTGGATAGGTTGCATACGCTTTGAACCTTCCATAGTTGAATACCATCGGACTTACTTACTGCGCGGTGAACGTGATGTCTTGAACCGTCAGTTTTTAGTGTAAGTCAAATCAACGGTACCAACACAATAACTTCCTCTACTCAGTTCTTCATAATATTTTGTCCGTTGTGGCCGTGGACACTTCTTGGATTCTTAAGTGCATTCAATTTGAGGCGGCCTGTCCTCGTACTTAAATAGGTGGTCTCCTACAAGGCATCCTACTATACCCTACTTTACAAGTGTTAGGAACCATTAAAAATTTCCCCAAACCTAACTTCAACTGGTGAGGATCATTAAAGGTTTTGGAAACTTAACCTTCACCCACACTGCATATAGCACTTATAGTCTATCGCGGGAACGACTTTGGATTTGGTGTTTCTTTATAGAAATCACTATCTGAAGTGCTCATGCTTCCACTGAAGCGATCAACTGAACCTTTACAACTTAGTTTTCCCATTGAACCTAATTCTTGGGATCTCCAGTCAGTAAGGTTGGGTTACTACCGTATTGGTCATTATACCTTGGGTTTTAAGCCCATTCCCTTAGACAGATAGAACATCTGATCTTTGGGTAAGCCCTTTGTCAGCGGGTTTGCTATGTTATCCTTTAACTTTATGTAATCAATGGATATTATACCCATGGTGATCAGCTGCCTAACGGTCTTATGCCTCTGTCGAATATGATGAGACTTGCCGTTGTACATATTATTCCGTGCCCTTCCTAGAGCCGACTGGCTGTCGCAGTGGATCATTACAGAAGGTACGGGTTTGTTCCAACAAGGAACATCCTCTAAGAAGTCGTGAAGCCACTCAGCTTCTTCTCCTGCTTTGTCTAAAGTGATAAACTCCAATTCTATCATGGATCGGGCGATGCAAGTTTGCTTAGAGGATTTCCAAGACACAGCCCCACCATCAATTGTAAATACATACCCACTGGTGGACTTGGTGGTCTCTATGTCAGATATCCAGTTTGTATCACTGTACCCCTCTAGTACAACTGGATATCTCGAATAATGCAACTCGTAAGTTAGCGTGTATTTCAGGGATTGTAGTACCCGATTCAACGCCTTCCAGTGATCATTACTCGGATTACGGGTAAACCTAGCCAACTTGTTGACTGCATAAGCAATATCAGGTCAGGTGTAGTTTGTTATGTACATCAAACTACCAATCACCTGTGCATATTTCTCCTAGCATATGGGTGCACCACGATTTTTATCAAGTTTTTAATTTCTATCCATTGGTGACTTTATAGGCGAACTGTCAAACATCTCGAACTTTCTCAAAACATCCTCGATGTAGTGAGACTGAGATAAGACCAGTCCGTCAGACGTCTTAGAGATTTTTATCCCTAAGATGACATCTGCGATACCCATATCCTTCATGTCGAAGCATTGTTTCAACATGTTCTTAGTCTCTAGAATTATGATAGGACTGCTCCCTGTGATCAACAAGTCGTCTACATACATGCATATAATAACGAACGAGTCAGAGTTACCTTTCATGTAGACAAATTTGTCACACTCATTAATGGCGAAACCCTTCGATAGTAGAGTACTTCAATATTTTTGTGCCATTGCTTCGGGGCTTGTTTCAGCCCGTACAGAGATTTGACAAGTCGATAGACTTTCTTTTCTTGCCCTGGAACCACATACCCCTCGGCTTGGTCCATATAAATTTCTTCTTCCAAATCACCATTTAGAAAGGCTGTCTTGACATCCATTTGATGTATCTCAAGGTCACGCAATGCTGCGATCGCAATAAAAACTCGTATAGATGTCATCCTAGACACTGGGGAATACGTGTCAAAATAGTCAAGGCCTTCCTTTTGCCGATAGCCCTTGACTACCAACCTGACCTTGTACTTATCTATAGACCCATCTACTTTATACTTCCGTTTGAGTATCCATTTACAACCCAACGGTTTATTTCCCGAAGGAAGATCAACCAACTCCCAAGTATAGTTATGCAGAATGGAGCCTATTTCACTCTCAATAGCTTCTTTCCAGAGCGGTGCCTCTGGAGTTGACAATGCTTCAGCAATTGTCCTTGGTTCTCCATCAACCATATAAACTACAAAGTTAGGACCAAATGATTTTTCCTTCCTGGCCCTTTTACTTCAGCTTAGTTCCATCTCTGGAGTCTCCAAGTTCTGAGAATCTGGAACACTAGATTCCGGATATTCAACCACTTCGAGATCCACTAGATCTGAACCATCTAGATCTGGGCCGTCAACGACTCCCGATTCCTGAGAGCTTTGTTCATAACTTCGTTTGCGAGAGGTTATGTCTTTTTTCTTTCTCGGAAAGATATCTTCAAAGAATTGTGCATTCCTTGATTCCATGATTGTACCCCCGTGGATATCTGAAATATTTGACTTACTTACTAAGAAGCGATAAGCACTACTGTTATTTGCATATCCGATGAATATGCAATCTACAGTCTTAGGCCAAATCTTGACCTGCTTTGGCTTGGGTACTTCGACCTATGCCAGACAACCCCACGCCTTTAAATATTTATAGGTGGGTTTCTTTCCTTTCCATGATTCATATGGAGTTTTTTCCTTACCCTTATGTGGGACTCTGTTAAGAATCATATTAGCGGTAAGGATAGCTTCTCCCCACATATTTTGAGGAAGACCAGAATTGATGAGTAAGGCATTCATCATTTCCTTTAATGTGCAGTTCTTACATTCCTCCACACCGTTCGATTGAGGTAAGTATGGAGCCGTCGTTTGATGAACAATGCCTGATTGGGCACAATATTCCTCAAATGGCGCTACGTATTCTCCCCCTCTATCGCTACGAATGGATTTAATCTGCATTCTTAGTTGGTTCTCAACTTCTGCTTTGTAACATCGGAATGCTTCAAAGGCTTCATCCTTACTTTTCAACAAGTAAAGGTAATAATACCTTGTGCTATCATCAATGAATGTCACAAAGTACTTGTTCCCCCCTCTAGTTTGTGCAAACTTCAAATCACATATATCTGTGTGAATAAGTTCTAGAGGAGCGGTATTCCTTTCGTCGGATCGAAAATGAAGCTTTGTGAGTTTTGCCTCTACGCACACCTCACACTTATATTGAGGCTTTACGTCGATAGATGACAATAACTCCAACTTTACCAACCTTTGGATAGACTTATAGTTGACATGTCCTAATCTATGATGCCATAAATTAGAGGACTCAAGCAAGTAAGATGAAGCTTTAATATTATTGCTTGTACGTAATACATACAAGACATTAACTTTGAAGAGGCCTTCACAGACGAATCCACTTCCCACAAACGTTCCATTCTTAGTGTCTATAAATTTATTGGACTCAAACACTAGCCTAAAACCAGCATTAACCAATAAATGACCTGAAATTAAATTTATTCTAATCTCAGGAACATGCATCACTTCCTTCATAGTGAGCTCCTTTCCAGAAGTCATCTTCAGGACTACATTTCCTACCCCCAGTACGTCAGAGCAAGCATTGTTGCCCATGAACAACTTTTTGTTTGTAACCGGTGTATAAGTGGAGAACGCATCTCTATTGGAACAGATGTGTCTAGTAGCACTTGTGTCCATCCCCCATTGCATAGGATTCTCAACCAGGTTTGCTTTTAGCACCACCATTGAGAACTCCTCAATCATGTCGTCCAGAAACTGGTCTTTGACGATGTTAACATGTGCCTTGCCCTTAGACTTGGCCTTCTCTTGTTGCTCAGTCTTGAGCTTGCGGCAGTCCTTGATCATGTGACCAGGTTTCCCACAGTGGTGACAGTTTCCTTTGAACTTCTCCGCTGCTTGGGTCTTGTCGTCTTTTTAGAACTTGCGCTTCTTTCTTGGGTTCCCTTTGGCCTCAGCCAGATTTGCCTTTGCCTCAGCAGGTTGTTTACCCCTAGGCAAGGCCTTCTTATTATCTTCCTGAATTTGGAGTTTGATAATAAGTTCTTCAAAGGTCATCTCATTTGTCTTGAGTTTTAAGTAACTCATAAACTCATTCCACGAAGGAGGTAACTTTTCAATCAGTTATGCAACAAAAAACTGCTCATTTGGCTTCATACCTTCAAAATCCAGGTGATGCAGAATCATTTGAAATTCCTAGACTTAGGACATCACAGTCTTACTATCCACCATTTGAAATTTCAAAAATTTTCCAACGATGATTTTTTTTAGTACCTGCATCTTGTGCATTGTACTTCTTTTGTAGCTTCTCCCACAACTCTTTGGCGGTGCCAACAGTGCAGTATCCTGTGTAGAGAGGGTCTGACAAGCAGTTCAATATGTAATTCTTACACATGAAATCACTATGACTCCATGCATCAAGAATCATATTCATGCCATTAATGACATGGATACCTAGGCCCCCTTCAGCCGTTTCAGAAAGTGAACGCTCCATTTCATCTCCAGCTTGTGGAGGATCTTCTGTTAGGAAATGTGCCATTCCCATAACAGTCAAATAGAATAACATCTTCTGTTGCCATCTCTTGAAGTTTGACCCCATGAACTTTTCAGGGCGTTCATGGTGGAATCCAGCGGGTGGAGGAACGACAACGTTCCCTTAAGCAGCGGTAAAGGCGTTGGATGAGCCTTGAGCAACCGGAAAGGCACTAGGTGTGCCTCGAGCAGTGGGGAAGGCAGAAGGATTTCCTTGAGTAGCAGCAGCAGCAGAATCCGAAGTAATTTGTTCTATTCCAGTCATCTTTCTAACGTACTTACAACAAATCTTGTCTTAAAATTGTTGGGATACAATTTTTTTAGGGAACGGAAAGTAAGTAACTATTACAATAGCAAGAAAGGATAAACTAAATATTACAATAAACTAGAAATCAAGAACTTAACCGATTGCTTGTATGATTTGCTGAGACGAGTGATGACACTCTTTCTTTAAGACAAGATTGCCCCGTATATCTCCTTTTACGTTATCATGCAATAGTCTCCCAAGATACAACAACAAGTTAACAATTGAGCAAAGAAAACTCAAGTGTTACTCTTGAAGAACTTTGAGTATAGTAACTTTGCTAGAGAGAAAGAAGATGAATTCAGAAAATCTTGAGTATTTTCTGAGTGTTGAGTGTTCTGTTCAATTGAGCCAAATTCCTCAATTTATAGTGTAAGTAGAAGACCCCTCAACTAGCCAACTAATGGCCTTCAATATCCATGCAATGACACTTGATTGAGGGGTTACATTCAGCCAAATAATGGCTGAATTCATGTCCCAAGTAATGGAGAATCAATGCTCCAAAACCAGCCCAAATGTCAGATTTTTCCAACTTTCCGTCGCAACTTTCTGCCTCCGAAGCGCCGTGGCTCTGTGAATTAGTGTCGCGGCTCCAGTGACTGCCCAACCAATTAGCATCGCAGCGCTGCCTGGGATGCACCGCAGCCCTTCGCGGCTCCGCGGCAATTTTCGACACGTTTTATCTTACACTTCTTCCTTCTTTTACCAACGTGGAATACTTTGTCATTTGGCCAATAACCATCTATAATTCCATGTCTCAAACGTATTAAATACGTACCAATATCTCTTTCACTAATGAAATTTGCCATATTTGGCACTACGTGTGGACGTGTGTGGAAACGACGTTTCCGACGTGCGGGCCCAATTTGTTTGAGTAATAAATTAATGGGATATACTTAATTCCACATTTGGTAAATTTCCAACAGAAACTAGATATTGAGGTGTGTAGGTCTTCTTATTTTGCTATCCTAGATATTATTATGCGCCAAAAGGCTTACCATTTGGAGGACAAGGCTGAGCAGGAGAGAAAAAAGTCTCATAAGGCAGGAGTATTTGGTGCAGCTCCATCAGGAAGTAAGGTTGTTCAGGAAAAAGATTTGTCGAGATCTCCTTAATCATCCCCATCGCAGCAGACTTAGTACACCCCTAATCCTCAGCCAACTTGTCATGGGCAGCAACAGATTCAACAGAAGCGTAATGGTTCTCCCTCATGTCTTCATTGTGGCGATGTGACAGAAGGCATTCTGGACCTTGCATGAGTGGTAGTACAGACTGTTTCACTTATAAAGAGCACGATCGCTATGATAGATCATGTCTCAAGGCTGCAGATACAAGGCAATGAGCAACTCAACAACAATGCGTGTTGTGGCCCCATCAATAGTTGCAACCCTAGTTAGAGCCTTAGGGAGATTGTGGGTAGCTAGGTAGGGTGCACTTGGTGCTCAAGAAGCACATCAGTGGGTGAACAACCCTATTTCTTTTTCATGGGTGGGAGGAAGAATGCGATAAGAGAATGAGGAGAAAGAGAAAAAACAATGGGGTAGGGGTATGCGGAAGGAGGAGAAATTGACAGATCTTTTTTTTATTTTATTATTTCTTGTTCTAAATATTGTGTTCACGCTTATTATACGTGTGAAGTACACTCATTTTGTCCAGCTCAGCAGTCAAGTTCTACATGTGATTGTTCAACGGTAAAAGACGTATAAAATATTAATTCTAAACGAGTTGAGGTGTTTGGAAGGAACCTTGTGGAGTTGGAGCAGCGGGATATCAAAATGGGACCAGTAGATGAGTTTTTAGGCTATTCAGCCTTAATATTACGTGACACAAATATAGTCTGAGTAAAAAAAAACTTGAAATAGAGAATCTACCTCGAGACTAAGCACTTAAGGTCAATCAATTTCAGATTACCTGCTATAACCAGACTTATAAGTCTAGTTAGGAACGAGATAAGAGCAAAATAAAGACACCTCATTAAATTATCATAATTTAATATAATAAATTCTCCGCTATTGGTGGTCCTTTATGTACATTATCTACATAGGGTTATGGCTAAATTTTTTATATATAAGGGTTTGTGATTAGACCATGTATACCTCACCTCGGTCTTGACTACTCTTTTGTATTTTTTTTTACAAGGCTTAGTTTGTTCAATCCAATATTCATCAAACTTGTAAACTCTTAATTCACTAGGATGATTCTTCTTAACCTTCAATCTGTGTATTCAATAATCCTTTCCCAAGTGATTTCATGACTACTCATCAATCTCAATTTTTATGAAAGTCGTTTTAGATAACTAAATTGTATTCATCAATAATGTATAATATATATAGTAGTACAAGAATATTTAAACTAGGTAACTAATCAACCTAATTACAATAGAAAATATAATTCTACCTAAAATAGGAGACATAACTACAATAGGAATACAATTCTACCTAAAATAAGAGATATATAATTAATGAAAGAATATTCGGGAAATATTCTATTACACCCTCACAATCGAAGCGGGAGGTTCACGAACACTGAGACTAACTCGAAAATCATCAAATAGTATGCGTAGAAGTCTTTTGGTGAAGATGTCAGCAATCTAATATCTGAAAGGAACATGAAGGACACGAACTTGACCACGAGCCAGTTTTTCGCAAATGAAATGAATGTCCACCTCAATGTGTGTTAGTGCGCTGGTGTTCGACGGGATTGTCAGAAAGATATATCGCACTAATATTATCATAGTAGACCAGTGTTGCCTTTGAATCAGGTAGTAAAGCACAAGTAGAAGGTTACGAATCCAACAAGACTTAGAGACGACGTTGGCGACACCTCTATATTCTGCTTCGGCACTGGATCGGGATAGTGTTGCCTTTTGAAAGACCAGGACAATAGGTTATCTCTGAGGAAAATGCAGTAACCAGACGTGGAGCATCGGGTGTCAGGACATCCACCCCAGTCAGTATCAGAATAAACAGTGAGACCAGTGAGCGAAGACCTGTATAGATGTAATTCGAAGTGAAGTGTACCTTGGATGTATCATAAAATACGTTTGAGGGCATGCATGTGTGCTTCCGTTGGATTGTGCATGTGTAGGCAAATTTGTTGCATGACATAGTATATGTCAGGTCTCGTGAGTGTGAGGTACTGTAGGCCCCCAGTTAGGCTATGATAGTGAGTCATGTCTGAATATAGAGGGCCGGAATCAACGCTGAGCTTAGAATTGGTGTCTACTAGTGTGTGGAATGGTTTGCAAGATGTCATGTGTGCACGGTCAAAGATCTCTTCGGCATATTTCTTCTGACACAGAAATAGGCCGCCAGAATGTCGAGAGACAGAGATGCCCAAGAAATAAGTCAGGGCCCCAAGATCATTCATAGCAAACTCAGAGAAAAGAAGAGACATAATGGACCGACAAAGAGCATCAGATGATGTGGTGAGGATGATGTCATCAATATATAATAATAGGTAAGTCATGTTTGTCCTCTTATTGTAGATGAACAGAGAATAATCAAATATGCTGTGTGAAAAACCGATACAGGAGACATAATTGGCAAACCCCTGATACCATGCTCGATGAGCTTATTTTAGTCCATAGAGCCATTTATGTAACAGACACACATAATCCGGATGAATATGACCCCTGAAACGCATACGTTGATGCATATATAACGTTTCATGAAGATCCCCATGTAAGAAGACATTTTTGACATTAAACTGATGAATGGGCCAAAACTTGGATAGAGCATGATGAGGACAGTCCGGATGGTTGCAGGCTTTACGACCGGGCTGAACGTTTTATCACAGTCGATTCCCACCTGTTGAGACCTGTCATCACCTACAAGAAGAGTCTTGTACCTCTTAAAAGAACCATCAGATTTCTTTTTATGTCTAAAAATCCATATAGAACGAATAATGTTAGCATCAGGTGGATGAGGTACTAGATCCCACGTATTATTATTAACAAGAGCATTATATTAGTCAATTATTGCGGCTTTCCAATTAGGGTCGGATAAGGCATCCTTTGGATTTCGAGGGACATTGAAAGGGACAACTGAAATGGATAGGTTAAACAACCATTTAGGTTTATGAATTCCGTGCATGGCACATGTTTCCATTGTTCGAGAGCGTGTCTCGGGATGCGGGATGAGAGGAAGGTGTGCCGCGGGACTGCCGTGAAGAGGAGCTTTGGCAGGGGTGACGGGACCGGTTGGTTGATGCTCAGTTTGTCAAGAGGTGGCTGCGGAATCACCCTGAGGTGGGCTATTTCGGGCCACCGTCGGTAGAACCAGGTGGACATCGTGTCTCGAACTATCCGAGGTGGGGGCGGGTGCCGGGGTCTGGGACGGAAGACTATGTAAATGATGAATTAGAAGAGGGTTCATCCATCATCTAGGAAGTCGTAGGAATGACGAGGTGGCCAGTTTAGGGAGGCAATGGGGAATTGAGACTCATCAAATAGGACATGGCATAAAATAGTAATTTTACGACTTTACAAGTCATAGCACGAGTAACCAAGATGATTGGCGGGGTAACTCAGAAACACACACGAGAAAGACCGAGGTTGGAGTTTGTGAGTGGATGGATGGAGAGGATAACAGAGACATCTAAAGATATGCAAGTGTTGGTAGGAGGAGTTCCTACAAAACAAAACTTAAGTGGGCGACCATTGATCTAGAGACTTGTTTGGGATTATGTTTACGAGATAGATGGCCATGGAGAGTGCATAATGCCAAAATTGAGGTGTGACCAAGTAGGGCACGAATTAGGTTATTTATGGTTTGGACTTTCCGTTCGGCCTTTCCATTTTGGGAGGAGGTGTGAGGGAAGGAAAAATGAAAGGTAAGACCGTTATTGGAGCAAAACTATTTAATTGATTATTATTGAATTCCCTTCCATTGTCACATTGAAAACATTTAACGATATTTTCAAATTTGTGTTTTTACGAGAGTATTAAATGAGGAAAAAATGGGGTAGACCTGGGATTTATTTCCAATTGGAAAAGTCCATAGAAAGTTCGAATAATCGTCCAAAAATAATACATAATATCGATGGCCAGCCGTACTTAAAATAGGGGATGTTTACAAATCACTATGTATGATATCGAAATGTAGTAAAATATAATTTGTGGATGCAGAAAATGGTAATTTAACATGTTTTTCAAAAAACGCAGGATTCACATATAGGAGTCTTAGAAATACAGTTGCAATTAATAAAATTATTGTTCCTCAGGGAGCGTAAAACAGAATCTCCCGAATATCCTAATCTAGAGTGCCATGAGGAAGATGAAAGAGCAGCAAAGGTTGATGGAACTGAGGCTAGATTATTGACGGCGTTTGAAATAGGGTAGAGATCTCCGGTGCTGTCACATCTCATTATTCATCTCCCTGTCGTAAAATCCTTTACCGAAAAACCAAAAGGATAAAAGTCAAGGGAAACATTATTATCAATTGTTAAACGTCGCACATAGATTAGATTCTTAATGAGTTTAGGGGCATGAAAGACATTTTTTAAGATTAGCGGTGGATGTGGTGGGGATAAGGATGAATGACCAAAACCGCAAATGGGAATGCCTTGTCCACTACCAATAATAATCTTCTGATTTAAATTACTCAAATTGAAATAAGATGAGAGAGTACCTTGTGATGTCATTATGTGAGATGTGGCGCTTGTGTCCATACACCATATTTTCGTCTGGAGCGTTGAGTGACATTGTGTTCATAGCTGTCTCAATGTTAGTTAGTGCATAAGTTGAGGGCGGGGCGGTGGGGGTGGGGTGGGCGGGGCGGTGGAGGAGTGGGGTGGGTTGTGCTATGTAGGCCTATTGGGGACGTGGGTTGAGTATGCCAGGGTGGACCTGTCGGTTATGAGGTGGAGTCCACGAGGATGTCGTATACGGGCTAAGAGGAAAGGCTCCTGACGGGTATGAAGCCCACGGCGGAGGCTGCTGCCACTGTCGAGGTCGCTGCTGCGGACCTTGCCGGACTACCTGATCTAGTAGTTATTGCGCGTGGATGAGGGTTGCTATGGGTCCTCATGCTGGTACGGAGGGCCCGACTGTGGTGGTGAAGGCAGCGTCGGCAATGCTGGCCTGAGTGGTGTTGTGCTTGATTTTTTGGGTTTCCTCAAGAATAAACTTCGAACGGGCCTCATAAAACGGAGGTAACGGAGTGCATTGTTGAAGGATGGTGGCAACGCCGTCATTGGATTCGTTCAAGGCTGCAATAAGTTGCATGACCAATCGTTGATTAGTGACTGGTGCACCGACGTTAGAGAGCTGGTCGGCAAGCATCTTGAGTTCTAGACAATATGCAGACACGTTTGTGACATCGTCCTGATGCACGTACTTGAACTGATTTTCAAGGTATAACACTAGTTGAGTTTTATTGTCGTGAAAAATAGTTTTCAAACGTTCCCACGTTTGGCGGGCAGTGGCATCGGTCTCAATGATGGTGTGCAACAGATCATTAGAGATTGTGTCGTATATCCACTAGAGGACAACTGCGTCCAAACGAAACCATCGTGCATCATCAGAAGTCGAAGCCGAGGGTAGGTCTGCGGACTTCGATGTAGGAGGGATGATGTGGTCGATAACTTCGTAAACATGACAATGGATCTTAAAAAGCTCCGTCCACAAGGAGTATTGACCCTTTTCCATCTCAAGGGTTATAGGGATGTAGTTTTTGATGCTGTTTACTGCAAGTGCAGGATGAAATTTGATTTTGTCAGCCATGAAAGATGAAATTTAGGAGGAGAAGGGAGAGAGAATGGCTAGAAAAAAAAATACTAGGGTTCCGTGGGGGTGGTGGCCGAGAGTTATGGTCGGCGGCGGTGGATGTATTTTTAGACTACTGATATCATAAAGGAATATGTTCCTTGATTGTATTCATCAATAATGTACAATATATATATATATAGTAGTACAAGAATATTTAAACTAGGTAACTAATCAACCTAATTATAATAGAAAATATAATTCTACCTAAAATAGGAGACCTTATATATATATATATATATATATATATATATATATATATATATATATATATATATATATATATATATATATATATATATATAGTAGTACAAGAATATTTAAACTAGGTAACTAATCAACCTAATTATAATAGAAAATATAATTCTACCTAAAATAGGAGACCTAATTAAAATAGGAATACAATATATTACAAAAATATTCTATTAATAACCATTGAAGAAAGTCAATTTCAAACTTCAGTGTGGTCACTTTTTCATATGGGTTTGTAATATAAATTTTAAGTTTAGCAAATGTATAGTAGCTTGGGAATATTTCGTATACTTTATTCCTTATAGGTCACTAGATCTGCTGTTTTTGTGGAGCTTTTTTTTCCCTAGTTAATCACTTTTTTAGACTTGTTAAACACATTGGTGGTGTTATGAACTATTTAAGGATTTTTTTCACCCAATTTTTTTCTTCATATTTTTATGAATTGTACTTATGAGGAAAAAATTGAACTTATGAAATCTCTCTCTGTCTCTCACTTCTTTTAGATTTAGCCCTTTTCAAGTTTGTAAGAATTTTTGGGGAAAATTTCTTTAGAAAAAAAAAAACTCTGATCCATGTTTTAATAGTTGATTTTGGAAGTGTAGTTTTGATCTAAAAAAAAGTGTTTCAAAGTCACGTTAATTAAAAGTGATTTCACTTGACTTCTTGTTGGTTTTGGATTTCTTCCTAGTAGATCAAACACCAATCTAGTAATCTATATAAGATTGAAGTACACAAAATATATCATAGCTACTATATATCAGAGAAAATTAAAATTCAAGTTACATACCCAAATGAAATAAGTGACTACATTGAAATTTGACAATTGATCTCCATTGTTATCTACACCAACTTTCAAGCAAATTATGCATTAAGGAGCAATCATGACATCACTTGGAAAATGGAGCATTGAGGAGCAATCATGATTAACTGGCCAGATATTGTTCTGACTATGAGAGTTTTTTCCTGTGGCGTTACTGTACCTAAATGTTTTATTTACATTTGTATAATAATGGTAAAAATATATTTATTTTCTAGAGACAATCTATATTAGGACAAATTTACTTTATAAACATTCATATTATTATTAATGGAGATTAATATTTTGGCATTTGCAATTATTGAATTATTATTTTATTTGTAATTATTCATTAATGTGCATCCCTTGAGCTTACGTTGTCATTAATAGAGTGAGATATTTTATGATAGAGCGTAACTCTTAAAATAGCCTCGACTAATGATCATCGAGAATGGGATATCGATGATATATGATAAGTCGACATGTGGTCTGCATCACATCCTTAGAGGATGTAGTATGTCTCACCTACTACGAGTAATGGTTACTCGTGATGGACACATGGATACTTTAGAAGTATTGGTATACATTGCTGATATACTGTTTGTTATACTTGTCTAACGTATGATCAACGTGTGGGAGATAGAAGTCCTTAGACTTGAGGTCAATACACGCCTTATCTACAAAGTAATGTACTTTGATCCCGTCCTAAGCTCAAATGCCTTGTAGGTTGAGATACAGCTTGTATTGGGTACATTACGATGTGGATTGAACGTGGTAGTTGAGCCAAGATTAGGATTCATTCCTCGAATGTATGTTCGAGAAAACACTCGGATTCTCAGTGATATTAGGTTGACTAAGTCGTTAGCCAACGCAATAGACATATTTAGAATATGGTCTAGTCGTCGACTAATATAGATGAGATACAATGATTAAGCCATTTGGATAGACACTACAAATCCTAATCTTGATCGGGTGTGTCGTGAATGAAAGGATTTTATCTTACCACATAAAGGTTAAGTTTACTGGATTCGCGTAAATGTAGTTCACATATTGAGTTCGTCTTCCGGCGCCATCTAGGAGTTTCGCGTAGACCTTAATTTGATTAATGTCAATATGAGAAGACATGTAGGGTCACACTATGTCGATTGTCCGTTTTGATCTAAGGATGTATTGAGAGAGTAATTAAAATGTTCGATTTGGAATCGAGACATTTAAATGAATAATGATTACATTAATTAAGTCAAAATTAAATTTTGGATTTAATTAAGAATGCACGGAAATTAAATCGAGGCAGTACAACTACACGTCGAGCGCCGCGACGCCCATACCCTAGGGCCCCGACGCAGTGCAGAAATTCATCAAGCACCGCGGAGCCTCTCCGTCGATTTTGGGCCAGGCCCAAGGTCAAACCTTAATCCAGTTTTTTTACCTAATTTTCAACTATAAATAGACGCATTCATTTTTATTAATCTATACCAATTTCTGAAAACATTCTAAGCCTTAAAGACTTAGAATCAAATACTCTCGAACCTCTGCCATATTTCCTAGCTTTCCGAAGGAGAAATACATTGAAGCTTGGAGCTTGCAATCGGAAGGGCAACCGCGTGTGCACCTCACAGTAGATAAAGACTCTAGATAATCTAGACTTGTAAGTATATGATTTATGTTACAAGTTCCAATTGTTTTATAACCATACCAGAATTATTGTTGGGGTAAGTAAGAAACAAACTTTTAAACTTCCGTTATGCCTTACTTATGTGTTTTGAACCTAATAAATTCCTACAGTGGTATCAGAGCTCAGGTTGGTTTAATGGTTATATAACAATTGAATAGAATAATAATATGGGTTGAACATAAAATTGGATTAAAACGAGGTTTCTTGAAATCCTACGTATCTTGAACAAATGTTGACCTTTTGATATTACCCTAAATTATCTCCTACGCTAACTCGAGGAAGTCATTCCAATCTAACTCGAACTAAGCCAAAGTGCGTTGTCCGGCTCATTGCACGGTGCACGACTAAGAACGAGTAAGAACATATAATGGTTGAATGGGCGTTATTGATAATGGTGGGTGATGATTACGGACCTGTGAATTGATCCCTAAATTGGATTTAGGGGTTGAATGATTTTTTGAAAATCAACACAGAAACGTTTGTCAGGACGTCGGCGTCGCGACCCTATGGTACGGCACCGCGACGCTGGCTAGGTTTTCAAGGCAGCGGAGCGACTCCATGGTGGAGCGTCGCGACGCTGATACGTCATTTTGGAAAATATGAACTCACTGGACAACATGCGCCGCAACTCCATGGTGGAGCGCCGTGGTGCAGATGTGAATTTTCAGAAGCCGAAAGACTACTGTCTCAGTGGCGCCGCGGCGCTAATCAATAGCGCCGCGACCCCACCTGTCCAGAAACAAAAAAAATCAGAATTCAGAATGTTTAACCCAAGATTATTATTATTATACAATATATTATTTGATAAGTATATTGTTTATGTGCTAAATGTCAAAATGTTTGTCATTTACATTTCTAGAATAGTGTTTGCTATAACTGTCTGGGCAGGCGACGCCCAGTGTTTGATTAAACCTTCTTCTATTATGCATATTGGGTTGACGGTTCCCAAACTATATTATTATTAGTTTTGCATGATGTTAAAATGTCATATTGGATGTGTCATTAAAGTGTTGATCTTGGTTAGAACCCTGAATTAAAATGTTCCCCAAAACTTTAAATACAAGTCTAAATTAAACGCGTCGTCCATTATAATTGTTAGAGTGCAAAATCCTCTTCGGCGATACGAGTATTTATGCCAAAGCATTTGCTCTAAGTCTACGAGGACCCATACTCTTTCATAGATGTGTTTTAACGTAAAAGCAAATGATAAACTTTTGTGGGTATTTATACCAAAGTATTTGCTCACAAAGGCCAAGTGTGCTTAGATACATAAACGCAGTCGTGTAATGGGGTTGACTTGCTTAGACAAATCTTGGCGCCAAAGTGTTGGACTAATCTAAGGACGCAAGATTAAATATAATAATTTGATCAACCAAGAGTTGCGAATAAGTTTTTCAATTGGTTTAGAACCTACCAAGATATGTTGTTCAAGTTATCAGCCAAAGCAAACACGGAGATAACATAGGCTTGGATCTTGGCCCATTATGACCTAAAATAATGTAGGTTCGTATTCTACCATGGGGTCGTAGAAGTACGTTAAAATAGTGGGAGCTAATTAAACAAAAGGCCTTGTTGATTAGGCTAAATGAATGTGTATAATAGGAAATAGATTTTGAATTTGATTTCCGGTCTATCTAATTCTTCATATTATAAAAGATGTCGAGATTGTCGTTGAAAATGTTGATTGAGATGAATAAACTTACTAGACCGAACTACCTTGACTGGTTAATGAATTTGCGAATATTATTGAGACATGAGAAAATTGAATACGTGTTGGACACAGTGTTCCTAACAGTCCATGCGACAGATTCTGAAGAATATGCCTCATTTAACAAAGATGCTTACCAGAAACATCTAGATGATGCCACTTCGGCACAATGCGTTATGTTGTCTTCCATGTCTATGGAACTTCAGAGACAGCACGAGAACATGAGGCCCAATGAGATGCTCGAACACCTGAAGAGCCTCTATGACTCTCAATCCCAGACAATGGAATATGAGTTGCTAATAGAACTCGTCAAGTGTAAGCTCAATGAAGAGGGCCCGATCTCACAGCATGTGCTAAATATGATAGGGCTGATAGAGAGGCTTGCTTCGATTGGAACGAAGCTTGAAAAGAATGTCGCTACCACACTCATCCTGAACTCTCTCCCTCGTTCCTTTGAGAACTTAATAGTGAATTTTAACATGAATGGAACGAAGGCGACTATCCCAGAGCTGCACAACATGCTCAAGACCTTTGAGTCCTCCACTTCCAAAGGCAAAGCTGTGCTCATGGTGAGCTCCTCTAGCTGACCCAAGCCGAAAGGCAAGGAATGACAGAAAAAGAAGGGCAAGACAATCGTTGCGCCCTCAGCTATGAAGCCCAAGGGAGGTGTGAAGAAGAAGGTGAGCGCAGCTAAGGATGAATGCATCAACTTCCATAGGAAGGGGAATTGGAAAGAGGACTGCACGACACCAGGAAGAGGAAAAGCACCAGGTGCTCCTGCCTTTGGTGGACAAGGTATGTACGTCATTGAAATAAATATGTCTATAAACAACTCTCATTCCTGGGTATTGGATACCGCTTGTCACTCACATATTTGTACAAATTTGCAGGGGCTAACTGATAGCAGGAAGGTTGGACCGAGAGAGGTAGACCTACGCGTTGGAAATGGAGCACGAGTGGATGCTGAGCGTGTAGGGACTTATAGATTAAATTTACCTTCCGACTATTGTTTAGTGTTGAATGATTGTTTTTATGTTCCCTCGTTAACGAGGAATATTATTTCTATCCCAGTGTTGGACATGGAGGGCTTTTCCTCGTATATTTTTAATAGCAGTCACGTACTGTCTTTTAATAATGTTATATATGGAACTGCTCCTCTTGTGGATGGATTTTATACACTGAACTGTAGTCGAGAGATATTTAATGTACAAAATAAATGAGCCAAGACAAGTAATAGAAACTCCACCTACCTATGGTACTTCATACTTGGTCATATCAACGAATCAAGGATAGCAAGATTGAGGAAGTTAGACTACCTCGAACCATTTGACTTGGAGTCTTATGGTAACTACGAATCTTGCTTGAGAGGAAAGATGACCAATAAACCACTTTCTGGGAAAGGTGTGCGAGCCAAGAAGGTGCTTGAGTTGGTCCATACTGATGTATGTGGGCCATTCTCGACTCAAGCTAAAGGAGGCTTCTCATACTTCATCACTTTTACTGACGACTTCACAAGGTATGGATATGTGTATCTTATGAGACACAAATCCAAGGCGTTTGAGAAGTTCAAGGAGTACAAGTCGGAAGTGGAGAAACAACTTACAACAAGTATCAAGACCCTTCGATCGGATCGAGGAAGTGAATACTTGAGCAAGGATTTTCTAGATTACTTAAAGCTACATAGAGTCCAATCTGAATAGACACCTCCAGGAACGCCACAGATGAATAGTATTGCCGAAAGGAGAATCGAACCTTATTGGATATGGTTTGATCCATGATGAGCTCCTCAGCTCTACCAACATACCTTTGGGGACATGCTATACAAACCTCTATATATATTCTGAATAGGACTCACTTCAAGTCAGTAGAAAAGACACCCTACCAGCTATGGTGTGGCAAGAATCCAGCTCTTAAACATATGAGACCCTGGGGTGCCCTGCATATGTCAAGAAGATGCTCACTGACAAGTTGGAATCTAAAAGTGAGAAATGTTACTTCGTGGGGTATCCAAAGGAAACTAAGGGATACTACTTCTATCTTCCTGGAGAACATAAGGTCATTATTTCTAGGAACACAACTTTCCTTGAAGAAGAATATGCTTACAAGAGGGGATAGAGACGCGCCGCAGTGGTAGCCGTCCCGACGGGCAACGCTCACTCCAGCGATCTAGTATTTAATGCCTCATTTCGGGATTTGACCTCATTTTCACCCCCACACACATTCCAAGTGACCTTTAGGGCGAAATTCAGAAAAAGCCCTATGGAACCTTGGAAAAGGTAAGTTTCAAACCTCAACTACTTCATTGTTTTAATTAATTTCTCTACTTAGTAAAGCTTGATTCTAAGATGTTTATTGGGAAGTTCTTGACTAGTAAAACCATAGATGGGGAGGATAGGTTAAAGTCTTGAGTCTTCTTGAAATTGGTATTTGGTGGATGAAATTTATTAATGATTTGTTTGAGGATCATAAACCTTGGTTATTAATCAATGGTAAAAACTTAGAAAGCTAGATGTAGGAAAATGAATTTTAATGGTTAGTTCACTACTTGAGTTCTAATTGTTATGAATGAATATTATTAGTGTAAGGTACTAATATAAGCTGGGAATTTATCTAGATAGTAACCAATAAGCTTGAATCTTTCATTCTTGTTGAGGAATTAATTATGGAAAAGCTAGGGTTTATGACTAAATTGGGGGTTTTGCATTGGGTGGTGTAATTGATTAATACTTTCGCTAAATTAGCAATTGGGGAGTAGATTTGAATTTCTAGAACGTTGAATTTCCTATTTCTCTATTAAATTACCGTTTCACCCCTTTTTTGTCATCGTTGGTTTTTGGATTCAAGAAATAGCCTAGTGTTGTGGGTGTTGTTAGTTTCCGCTTCTAACTTAGATTTCATAAATGGCTAGACTGTATGAACAATCTAGATCCTCAGACAGGCAAGGCTCCGGTGTGATTATTTGTGGCTCTCGCTTGGCATCCAGGTAGGTTACGACTTACCTTCTGGTTAGACTTCAGTTAGCGAAGCGTATGTATAGTTAGTTACCTTCGGGTATGAAGTCGAAATGGATTATTTAGGTTGGTATTGTTAACTCATTTGTGGTTTGTTGTCTCTTTGTGATTTATTGACTTGCTGCCTAGTGTTGGATAGTGGATTGCACTTAGTTGCTATATTATCCTTGTGATATAGTTGTATCTCACTTATCTTGGTACTGTCATGGAGAGAGGAAAGGACTTGACTTCATGTTAATATTGTAATATGTGTTCATATGTGACACGATTGGGGATTAATATGATACACTTGATACTATCGATTGCATTGCATTCATCCTCATTTTCATGATAACTTCATATTATCTGTGATTGGCGTGATGGTGATAAGTGAGAAGGAAACATTAATAATTCTTGTGACATATTGATAGCATATCCATCTCTGAGTTATGTGCGGAATGGCGATCGGTGTGGTCGATGGCAGAGTCATCTCCAGTGCAGAGTGACTGGTACATAAACTTCGCGAGTCCATCATAGGTCATGACTGTCGAGACATAGATATATTACACTCGGAGCATGTGTGTATAGAGATTATATTTGGGCCAGTGCATTGCATATTCACTCATCATTACATTCATATATTATTGGATTCTGATTCTCTATACTTGGGTTGTTTATTCTTGGACTATGATAGTGTTTGTACTTGATTGCGAGCATGTCTATCCTTCTATCTCTTTCTTTATATATGTTAGCTAACTATTGTCGGCCTATGATATTTACCGGTATATAGTGTTTGTACTGATACTACCTAGTTGCACTCTTTTATAAATGCAGAGTATGTGACGGTGTATACTTCCCCTCCTTGTGGCTGATTCCCGTGGTCTTGTTGACGAACATCTAGGGTGAGCATATGGATGAATGTGCAGCCTGATATCTCTCTTGTTACTTGTCTCATTAGCTATTTTGTGACAATATTTTATTTGTAATTAACGAATTTATATTCAGACTTGTATCTCATATAGTAATGGCTTTTGTACTCCCTCAAACCAGACTCCTGCGGATGGTTGTGTTATTTCTACACTTATGTTATTTATGATTTAGACTTCTATTTGTTCTGTACTACTTACTTTATGGTTGTTGAATTAGTGGTTAAGGGATAGGTTCTCCAATGAGGTGGAAAGTGATAGGTGCCTGCATGACTTAACGATTTTGGATCGTGACAAGTCAGTACTAGAGATTAGGTTACCCGGTCTATAAGTATAAGAGAAATGTCTAGTAGAGTCTAGTAGAATGGTACGTAGATGTCCATACCCATCCACGAGAGGCTACAAGGTATTTAGGAAACTTCCCTTCATTCTTATCGTGCCACTTCGGTCAAATTGGTATCTAAATACGTCCAATTGGTATCTAGAGTTGTCATCGTTATGGTGTTATGTGAGTTTGTTTCATGTGTGAGGAATGGTTTGACGAGTCCTAGTATGGTGTAAGTTAAGACGGCATAAGAAAATTTCCTCTGATGCAACAATTTCCTCTGTTTCAGACACCCTCGCTGTAGCGAGTAAGGCTCGTGCCTGCGGTCCCATGCTCGCGATGGGAGAGCTGCCGAGGTAAAAATCAAAGTTGGGTCGATGCCCGCTCCTACAGATTCTTGTACGCAGGAGAAAAATTGCTGCAGCGGAATACCAACCATTGGTTCGAACCTCAGTCATCTCTGCTTTCCCCGCTACCGTGGATAGTCCCTCGCCATAGCACATCTGCTGAGACGGAAATTCCTTCCGCTACAGTGGAAGTACTGGCCAGAACCAGTGAGCCATTGCCCAAAAGTTCAAGACTTGTTCCAAACTCAAGAAATTCATGTGTGCAACAAACTAACCATAGAAATTCTAATACATAATCCAAAGCCCGCCGAGAGCACAATTCATCTACCAAATTATCCAACAAGTCAAACAACAAGAACCAAAATGAGAAAACCAAATTGTTCCAAATGTCACCCAAAACAAACTAAGCAATGTCTAAAAAAACAGGCCCTACGAGGGCTAAAATCATGGCATAAAAAGGGGGAACCGCTGCTTTTGCCTCGCGCTCGATACCTCATTACCATCCTTGTTTGAGCTACTAGCCTCATCACCAACATCAGGCTTGGTCAGAAAGGAGTATCGCTCCTGGTCGTCCTGGTCCTCAACTGGAAACCTCTCATTCGGGTACATCTTCTTGAACATCTCTTTGAAACCCCTCCAGACCTTTAACAATAGCTTACCCCGTGACTTGTTCTTCTTCTTCTCCATATCAAAGTCAACACGGAGCTGGCCCTGAGCCTTGGTCATAGTAGTGTAGGTAGTTTGTAGTGAAGTAACCGAAGTCTTTATCTCCTCTTGCACCTCCAAATATTTATTCATCTCCTCCTGAGTGAAGTACCCAACAACAGTTCCTGATGGGCCGGCCTCGGTGGAAGGTCTAGAAAGCCCGCGAATCAACCCCTTCATCTCCTCTATTTTGTTGCCCAACAGCTCGAAAGGTCCCTGGGTCAGTGAGGCTGCACTATCATCACCACCCTCTCTAATACTCACATCCACTCCGCTACCCGTATCAACCTTTCTCTTATTGCTATGGACCACAGTACCATGCCCCTTCACTTTAAGAGGGTTGAAGTTAATGTCAGAATCAACCCACTCACATGTACCTCTCCGTGGAACTCTTGATTACTTTCATAAGGTAGTGATGAGAGATGGAAACATTAAGTTGGGACCTGGCTCTGCACAAACTCCTCCCACTCACGAACTATGTGATAATCTACATTGACTGGGATATCATCCAGAATGCAGGAAATCATAAAAGCCCGAGTGTAGGAAACATGTGTAGTATTGCTCGAAGGGCGTACCTATCGGGTGATAATATGCTGCCATCTCCTAGCTTTCGCAGTAAAGTAAGTACTCTTGATCCCTGACCTCATGTTAACCCAATCAATGGAACCCCTTTCCTCCTCCGCAACTAACTTTGAGACTAGCTAGGCCCCATTACCATAATGATCATTATTAGCCATAGCACTCATCGGATGGTTCTCCAAGACATAATAGGCATTGATCAACTCAACCTCGATTTTCACCATAGTACCCCGAAATTAGGTTTCTGGGTCCAGAACGAATAAGTCCACCTTCTCAAGGTTAGCATAGAACTCCCTAACCCAACCCTTGTTTGCTTTGCCCGGATCATCGATAAAGCAATTCCACCCTATTCTGATCAAGCGCCTAAAGATTTTTGGAGCACGTTGCTCTACCTTTTTCATGTTAATCCCCCGTTCTAACAATAACCCCTTCTCCATATACTCTAAGTAATGGCGTTGGAACTCCAGAGATAGGAAGCGAGCATAGTTTTGACTGCTTTCTCCTTCATTCTAAGACATGTTTCTAAGAAATTATACTTGCGAGGATTGCATAAGTTAGTTCCAACAATTTTACCAAGTCCGATAATTAATTACATGTCTTTCAAGCCAAAAACATTCGCGAAAATAACCCCGGACGAACCAGTGTGAAGCTACTAGTTTTTCCCAAAACTATACAGGTCCTAATACATCGAAAGCATGGCTGCTAGAGAAAAAATTGTTATTGTGGACGAATGTCCACTATGGCGGATGAGATCCTCAATAGCGAGCAGCGGCACGCGGGGGAGAATCCGCTAGCGCGAACAATACCCCGCGTTGTAGTTTCCATACCTTTTTTATTTACGCCAGCGCACCCTTCTTGCCACATCGGAGTCGTGCCAGTAGGATTGTCCCATTGGGGCGGACTTGTCTTCCTCGCCGAAGCAGCCCCAATTTTTAAAGTAAGTTCTTAAAATTTGACCTTAAATCAGTGTATTTCTCAGGATCGCCTAATATTCTAGCATGCATGACTCCTAGACTTCATTAAACACTATTTCAAGCAACAATTACCCTAAAAATTTAAGAAATCTAAACCCACCACCATGAACAACCACCCACTACACTTCGAGTTTTCCACCCCAAATCCGAGAGTTTCTAAGGTATTACTCCATGATAAATCGATTTTGACGTTTGAATTACTATCAAAGGTCAGATTTCCCCTACCACCCACCACAACCCCAAATTTCATGACTTCGCTCTCATTTAAACAAAATTTAGGCATAAAAAGTCCAGATTCATGATCCTAAGACCATAGAGTTGATAGGGACAACTACATACCTTGATTTGATGATTTGGAGAAGATAGTGCGGTATGGAGAAGCCCTCTTCGGTTACGATTTTGCCCTCTTGTTGTAGAGAGTTTGGGGGATGGGGGGTTAGTAGTATGTTTGATCTGAAGGGGATGGGTGGTGAGTTTATGAGTAGTGGAGGGGAGTTGGAAAGTGATGTAGTTGGGGAAAGTGGAAGATTGTTCGGGTAGTGGAAGTGTTGGAGAAGGGTGTGGAAGATGAGGGATTGCCCTTTTTAATTTTTTGATTTCTCGAACTTCCGCTGCAGCGGAGGAGTCCCACCCTAGCAAGTCTGTAGTAGCAGATAGAAGTGTCGCCCTGACGGATCTTGCCTTTCCTTAAGAGCCACCGTAGCGACCTTGGCACTGTGCCAACATTCTGCGCCCTTGCGGATAATCTTCCGCAAGGGCGGAAACAAATAGTACCGGTGCCCGTTGAAATTAATTATCCGCCATGATGTAATTCAAGTCTATTTATTTTGGGATACTCTCTTAGTAAGCCTTATAAGTCCTTAAGAAGTGGTTTATTACAGTTCTATTAATTTGGTAAAACTTCATTTTACCTGTATCCTCGTGGGACACACTGTTTAATTATATCCGAAAATAAATGGTCTCTTTACTTCCGCTAGCAGCATTTGATTCATGACGAAGGTTAGTGTTGCTAAGTTCGAGTACTAGGTGAAATGCCAACCCTGGATATCTCACGCCTTGCATGTATCAACCCCGTTGTCCCCTTTCCATTCCCCATCGTTTGAGGACAAATGATTGTTTAATTGGTATTTGATGTGATGACCCATTTGGCCGTCACCAAGTTCCCTCACCTCGTGTCTAAATCATACTTATCCAATTGTGCCTGATACTCGTACGCAGGAGGAAGTGCAGTTAAGTTGACCATTAGTCGAGTTAAGAAGGGATTAAAAAATGAAGTAGGCCAGCCTAGAACCATTACCCTGCCCCAGTGAGGGTGGACCGCGCCAGCGGTTCCGTCCCAACGGATTTTCCTTCCGCCCTAGCGTATGACATGGAAATTATATTTGGTATATTGCATTGCATTGGATGTTCACTCATCATTACATTCATATATTCTTGGATTTTGACTTGATTCTCTATATTTGGTTCGTTTATTCTTGGACTGTGATAGTGTTTGTACTTGATTGTGAGCATGTTTATCCTTCAGTCTCTTCCTTTATATATGTTAGCTAACTGTTGTCGGACTATGATATCTACTGGTACATAGTGTTTGTACTGATACTACCTTGCTGCATTCTTTTATGAATGCAGAGTATGTGACGGTGTATACTTCCCCTCCTTGTGGCTGATTCTCGTGGTCTTGCTGACGAACATCTAGGTTGAGCATATGGATGGATGTGCAGCATAATGTCTCTCTTATTACTTGTCTCATTAGCTATTTTGAGATAGTATTTTATTTGTAATTCACGAATTTATATTCAGACTTGTATCTCATATAGTAGTGACGCTTGTACTGCCTCAGACCAGACTCCTGGGGATGGTTGTGTTATTTCCGCACTTATGTTATTAATGATTTAGACTTCTAGTTTTCATGTCCTATTTACTTTATGGTTGTTTAATTAGTGGTTAAGGGATAAGTTCGCCTATCGAGGTGGAGAGTGATAGATGCCCGCACGATTTAATGATTTTGGGTCTTGATCATGTATATATGTGTTTATCCATGTTTACATCGGTGTGATAGACATGTGTCACAAGACATTTTCCAACTCGATTTCAACCATGAATTTTGACTTCAAATCAATTCAAATTACCTTCAATATTCTCAAATTTTATATATAGACTAGTTCATGTATTTTCAACGAATTTCAACGGCACCCACTAAATTTTTTCAATAGGTCTTTGAATGGTGTATATCTTTAGTAATTTTTGTTGGCCATAAACGATATATGGTATTTTATGGATAGGTGACCATATCTTGCTTTGTTTTGATCGCTTTGTTTGTGATTATGCTTTGTTTTGAGCCGAGAGTCTCCCGGAAACAGTCGCTCTATTTATCAAGGTAGAGGTAAGGTCTGCTGTACTCTACCCTTTTCAGACCCCACATTGTAGGATTTCTGGGTATGTTGTTGTTGTATCGATAGGTGACCATAAATGTATTAACTTTTGGTACATTTCTATAAATGTTCCTAAAATATGCACTTTTAACTTCATAATCTAAATTTATTTTCACTTTCAATTGTAAATTGTTATTAACCAGTACTACTAAAAACACAAATGAATTGAAGTATTTAGTAAAATAACACTTTGTAAGTTTCTACATTCATCATTTATGGATTTTGTGTATATAGGACACATGTTCAATCTCTAAACTTTGCACGTAGTAATGTCTAAAAAAGCTTTCGACCTTTGGCGTTAAAGAGAAAATAATATTTTTGTCTGAGAAAAAAAAGAAATAAAACTCCTTCTTGAAAGATAAATCTTTCTAACCTTGTTGATAATGTATTTATTTCTTCTTTTTATAAATCTGTTATTAATAAAACTACATAATACTTTCCCTCTTTTCATATTTTAAGGGACATTTCCAGATATATCCTTTCAGATTTAGTGTTATAACACTCAATTCCCTTGCCGTTTCGGATATTACATTCACTTATCTTATTTTGAATTTCTTGTAATCAAACTTATTTGAATAATAATCTCTCAACAACATTTTAAAAATATACTCTTTGTGGCATTAATATAATTATTTAATACTCCTACGAAATAGGTAACTTGAGCAATACTTCATTCAAGTTTCTAATACTATCTTTGATATTTCTTGATTATTTTCATTAATTGAAAGGTATATATACAAGTTACAAATAGGAGAATCATATTCCTATTCTATTCCTAAAACCTTATTCTACCATAATTCTAACTATACAATTATGGTAAGTGTATAAGACTAATTAAGGTAACCGTTACACTATAATATTACATCAATATACATTCCTAATATACTACACAATATACACTGCCTGTGATGGGTGAACCGCCTTCGCCGAGATGGGTGATCCGGGGACCTGCCTAGATGGGCTGATACGGGTTTGTCGAGATGGGCTGTCCGAGACACTGCTTTCAGTTGTATATTCCCGTGATATACACTATGTATATCAAGTGTATATCATGGGTATAAACCTTGTTTAACACACCCCCGCAGTCATAGCGGGCGGTCTTCGAACGCTGAGACTGTCCCTAAAATCCTCAAAGAGTACCGAGGGAAGACCCTTTGTAAAGATGTCTGCAACTTGATATCTTGACGGGACATGACATACGCGTACCTGTCCCCGAGCAACCTTTTCACAGACAAAGTGAATGTCCATCTCGATATGCTTAGTGCGTTGGTCCTTGAACCGTATTACCTGAGAGGTAGATGGCACTAACATTATCACAATATACTAAGGTTGCCTTCGAATGGGACAATGAAGCTCTAAAAGCAAATTACGTAACCAGCATGATTCTGAGACCACATTAGCTACCCCTCGATATTCTGCATCGGCACTTGAGCGGGATAGAGTCGCCTGACGCTTCGCAGACCAGGAGACCAAGTTGTTGCCAAGGAACATACAATAGCCAAACATAGACCGTCTGGTGTCGGGACAACCACCCCAATCCGCATCTGTGTATGAGATAAGTGTGGATGTCGATGAAGGATACAAATGCAACCCATAGTCCAGTGTACCCTGAATATACCGAATGATGCGTTTGATTGCATTCATGTGCTCAACTCTGGGATTATGCATAAATAAACACACCTGTTGAACAACATACGTAATATCCGGTCTGGTAAAGGTAAGATACTGAAGGGCCCCTGCAAGACTACGATAGCGGGTTGGATCCTCGTAAGGGACGCCGGCCGCGGCACCAAGCTTGGGCTTAGTATCAATTGGAGTGGAAGTGGACTTACAAGATTACATCCCAGCCCTCCCTCTCGATGATCTCAGCTGCATACTTTCGTTGAGACAAGAACAAACCATCTGAATTACGCCTGAATGTAATCCCCAAAAAGTAACTCAAGGGCCCTAAGTCTTTCATAGCAAACTCAGAGCTGAGAATGGTCTTGATAGACTGGCGTAAGGCATCGGAAGAGGCCGTCAAAATGATATCATCCACATACAACAGAATGTAGTCCAAAGACGAACTACGACTATAGATGAACAAGGAATTATCTGACCTGCTGTGAGTGAACTGAATTGTCGAAACATAGTCACCAAACCTCGTATACCAGGCCTGTAGAGACTGCTTAAGCCCATATAATGACTTCTTCAACAAACAGGCATGATGAGGATGGTGGGGATCCCTGAACCCCAACGGCTGATGCATATATACTGTTTTCTTGAGATCACCATATAGGAAAGCATTCTTGACATCTAACTGATGAATAGGCCATGCCTTAGAAACAGCCAGGCTAAGCACAGTGCGAATGGTAGCCGGCTTGACCACCGGACTAAACGTCTCCCCACAATATATCCCAACCTGTTGAGTCTTACCATCACCCACAAGCCGCGCCTTATCTCGAGCAAAAGACCCATCTGAATTCTCCTTATAAGCAAAAATCCACATAGACCTGATAATATTAATACCAGATGGACGGGGCACCAACTCCCACGTCTTATTATCAATAAGAGCATTACATTCATCAGTCATAACAATTTTTCAATTCGGGTCGTTTAAGGCAGACACAGGATTACGGGGCAAGGGGGATTTAGAGACATCATAATGTAAATTAAATTGTATTTTTGGTGTAAAGATACCCCGCTGACTCCGAGTGACCGGTCTATGACTCGAGAAAGTGTGGAATGGATTTTGGGAATTTGCTGGGCTCGGGACGGACTGGCCGGCGGGCGGTGGGCTCGCGGCCCAGGGAAGCGATCACGGCGTCGGAAACGATGGGAACTGGATCAGTTCCAGTGTTGGGCTGGACTGGCCCAATCACTAAAACTGGCCCAGTGAGAAGATTGGGCAGAGCTGACCGAGACAGGCCAGTGGGACCAGCGGGTAGTGGGCCCGCTGGAGAATTTTGGGTGCGGAGATGTCCAAAAAATGCCGAATAATATACGAGGATATTTGGTCATACAAAAAATTATACGAACTAGGCTCGGGAGTATGAACTTTCGTAAATGGAAATTGGGTTTCATCAAAAATGACATGGCGATTAATTATGATTTTCTTGGAGGATAAATCAAAGCATTTGTAACCACGATGATTAGACGGATAATCCAAAAAACACACGGAGTAGACCGAGCCTGAAGTTAGTTAATTTTGGTGGATGGGAATAACGGATAACACAAGCACCCAAAACCCCGAAGATGAGAATAAGAAGGGTTCTTATTATATAAGATTTGGAAGGGGGGAGAATATGTCAGACCTTTGGAAGGAATTATGTTAAGGAGATATGTGGCCATTTGTAGAGCATGATACCAAAAATATGGGGGTACGGAAGCATGAATTAAGAAAGTTTGGACAATGTTATTTATGGAACGAATTTTGCGTTCGGCTTTCCCATTTTGTGAAGATGTATGAGGACACAAAAAATGAAAATTGATCCCAGTATTAGCACAGAACTCCCGATACTCCCTATTGTCATACTCTTTCCCATTATCACATTAAATACTTTTTATTTCTCTTTCGAATTAGGTACGAATGAACGCTCTAAATTTTATGAAGACTGAAAACAGTTGAGGTTTATCTGCAATTGGAAACATCCACAAAAATTTAGAATAATCATCTAAAAAGAGAACATAATATCGATGACCCAATGAACTGAGAACAGGAGATGTCCATAGGTCTCTATGAATAATATCAAATGGCATTGAAGTATGAGAATTTGAGTCTACAAATGGCAGCTTAACAATTTTTCCTAACGAACAAGATTGACAAATTGGAGTACGACTCGTACCCTTACAAGAAATAAAACTATTTTTATCTAAGACTGATAAAATAGAGGATCCCGGATGACTAAGGCGAGCATGCCACAAGAAAGGAGAAATGGCTGCAAAGGTTGATGGCAAAGCTTGACTCGATGGACTGAAACCGGACGTGATATGATAAAGATCCCCCCTACTATCACACCTCATGAGATGACTCCCCATCTTGAAATCCTTCACAGAGAAACCAAAAGGATCAAATTCAACAGAAATGGATTTGTCAGCGGTGAACTTTCGGACAAACACTAAGTTTTTAATCAATTTGGGGGCATGTAAAGTATTTTTCAAGATAAGGGGTGGATTGGGGGGAGACAACGTTTTCTGACCATAACCCTGAATTGGAATAGAATTGTCATTACCAACAATTATACCCCGAGGGTTGCTCAAATTGGAATAAGATGAGAGAGTACCTGAATCGGAAGTCATGTGGGTAGTGGCACCGGTGTCCATATACAAATTTGGGTCCGATTGAGTCAAACCCAATGTGTGCATCGCGGCCTCGATATCGGTCTGAGTGGGGCCTGCTGCGTGGTGAGCTTGCGGAGGTCGGGGCTCAAGTATTCCGGGGGACGGGGCCGAAGCGGGCCGTAGCTGCCGGGAACCGGCGTTACTGGGCCAGTGGCCAGTGGGCCGTGACTGCTGACTGTTGGGCCTGAAAGACTGGCCAGCCCACTGGCTGCCGGGAGCTGCTGGAAAATATGGACTGTTAGCCCACGGCCCATTTCCCCAGCCCCACTGCTGGGACTAGTAGGGTAGAGGGCCACTGTTCACTGGACGGAGCCCACTGCCGGCTTGCTGACCACCGGAAACGCCGCGTTTGCCCCCGCGGTTTTTGTTATTATTCTTACGATTATTTATGCCGCCACCATGAGTATGATTTTGGCCTGAATTATCAACAAAACCCGAAGAATTTGTGGAGGACGTCATTAGGCCGACGGGGCTTGCTCCGGTAGCCGCCTTCTTAGCCAAATCGGCTTCTTCCAAATTAAGCATGGAGCGGGCTTGATAAAAAACGGGAAGTGGGTTGCTTTGACGAAGGAGAGTCCCAACGCCATTATAGGCCTCAGAAAGACCTGCAACCAGTTGTAGAACCCGACGATTATTTGTGACAGGTGCGCCAACGTTACGGAGTTGGTCCGCCAACTCCTTGAGTTTCTTGCAATATGCAGACACGTTTGGAAATTCTTCCATGCGAACTAGAGAGAATTCCTGCTCGAGTGTGACAACACGTGAATATTGGTTATCTTGGAATATGTCACGCAATCTATTCCAGGTAGCCATAGTCGTGGTATCCGGCTCAATAATCGTCTGTAAGAGGTCAACCGAAATAGTGGAATAGATCCACTGGTGAATGGTAGCATCAAGAGTAATCCATAACTGAGGATCCTCCGCGGGAATAGGTGTAGCGGGAGGAATTATGTGATGGATAACTTGATGGGAGATAGCGTGAATTTTAAACAATTCTGCCCACGTCGCATATTGGACGTTTTCCATCTCAAGCACAATAGAGATATTGTTCTTGACGTTAGAAACCATGAGGGTAGGATGAAAATTGTTCTTAGACATATTGAAAGAACAAATAAGGAGGGGAAATTTGGTAATAGTAAGAGAGATTTCGAGAGCGGAAGATGAATTTTGGAAGAGAAACCCGAGGGGGGGTTTCGGCCGAGGTGTACAAAATTTTGGGAGAGAAAATTTTGTTAGACCTAGTCTCTTGATACCATGAAAGAAATAATCCCCTTGATTATTTTCATTAATTGAAAGGTATATATACAAGTTACAAATAGGAGAATCCTATTTCTATTTTATTCCTAAAACCTTATTCTACCATAATTCTAACTATACAATTATGGTAAGTGTATAAGACTAATTAAGGTAACATTTACACTATAATATTACATCAATATACATTCCTAATATACTACACAATATACACTGCCCGTGATGGGCCGAACCGCTACTTCCGCCGAGATGGGTTGATCCGGGACCGCCTAGATGGGCTGATCTGGGCTGTCCGAGACACTGCTTTCAGCTGTATATTCCCGTGATATACACTATGTATATCAAGTGTATATCACGGGTATAAACCTTGTTTAACAGGATTCACAAGATGAATCAGCCTATGGTAAAATTAAATTATATTTTAAATTCATGATAAATCACAAAAAAAAATATTTCGTATTTTTCCTATAAATATTTACATAAATATAAAAGTTACTTCTTCCATTTAACATGAAATAATATATGTTTAGTTTGATATAATTTTTTAACTTAAGAATAAAAAATAAATCATGTTCAAATATAAAAAATTATATGGTCTGAGCATATATAACAGACAATCTTTTATCTTTTGGAAAATTAGATAAGTTTTGTCATAAAATCAACTTTGATTATTAAAAATCAAAATAAGAGAGGACAATGTAGCATCTAAAACTATAGAAATGTTAATATTACAAAGCTAAATCTAAAGGGAGATGTGTGAAATTATTCCTAATTTTGATTTCAAGTACCATTCTTCTGCTATGATTAAACTTTAAAATGGAAAAAAATATCGTATATTGGCTACCAATATAACTTGATTTGAGTTTGTTCCGTGACCAAAACAATCACGTCATGCACCACACATTTTGTTACTCTGTTTCCTGAGTTTCTTCACCTATTGTCCCTCTCAAGTTTGATAACGGCTTATATAATTACCTTTTTCCATAAAGATAACTACATTAACTTGTAAACCTTAGCAATTAACAAAGTAGTCAAAAGACAAAACCCATATCTTACCGGTTTCGGAAAATCTTCATAAAGTCTTATTCTCTCCTATCCATTAATTTGCTTAATAATACTTTGACAAACAATTAACAAAACGACAAGTCATAATCCCATTATCCCACGATCATCAGCAGAAGCAAAACAAAAAAATAACAACTCCCCTGTTTCTCTCTCTAGTCTACACTAACACAACACACGTTCTTCCCCCCGTTACTTAGTCCATCATAATCAAACGCAAACATAACTTATAAGTCTCCTTTTTGAGTTAAAAAGTTGAAAAATACAGAGATATGAGAGGAGGAGATATAGAAAGTAGGGGAGAAAAAAACACGGGAAGCAATTATGCTGCTGTTGAGGACAGAGATACACCGTGGATTTCTTGGTTGATCCCTTTGTTTGTGGTGGCTAACGTTGCTATGTTCATTTTTGTTATGTATTTCAACAATTGTTCCAAGCATGATTCGGGTTGTGTGGCTAGATTTCTTGGAAGGTTTTCTTTCCAGCCTTTGAGGGAAAATCCTCTGTTTGGGCCTTCTTCTTCCACGTAAGGACAACTTTTTTTGATACCCCATGTTGTAATTCTTGAATATTTACGTGTTCTTGAGATAATTTAGACCTTTTTTGAGTCTTTTATGGTTTATTGAAGGAAATTTTTAACTTGTTTACTATAGGAGATACAATTAGTTATAATTCCTAGCTGTATTTGGTCTGCTTATAGGATTTTCTTTTCAGTTACTATTTCTTGTGTTTTCGACCCTAGAGGTTTCATAAAGTTAAACGTTGAATAGTGTAGTTGAGAAATATAAATTTTAATTTGGTTTATTTCTTGGACCTTTGTGTTCTTGTTCAAGCTTTCCAGTACCTGCTATGCTGTGCAGGACTTTTCTGGCTTGTGAAATTTGTTTTTCTTTGCTGTTTGACGTGACTAGTGAGCAGATTCCTTGTGTTTAACATTGGGCATGTCACATGCAGTGGCGGAACCAGAAATTTATTAGGGTACTCAAAAAAATTTAGAATGTCACGGTTGTAATTTGAACAGATGACCTAAAGCAATTTTGAACCCCCTTTGCCACTCTATTTGATTTTTTCTTTGTGTCAAGGGAATTCAACAACTCACATATAATAAAAAATAATCATTTATACGAAAGGAGTTCGGTTGGACCCCCTTAGTTCCGCACCAGGTCACATGCGCTAGTTTCCTCTACATTGTCCATATGAACAATTCCCATCTTCATGGTCTGGGGAAATTATATATTCTTTTCAACTTTTGTTTGTTTGGTGGCTTCAATTAGTTATATCCACTTTGTTATGACATTGAGCTCAAAGATTTCACCAATATAGAAGTCTTTATCCAAACTAGTCAGCAATAAACACATTGGATTGGATATTCAGCGTCATAGTTTAACCGTATGCTAAATGTCAAGCTATCCCTATGGTTTGCACATAGCAGATTCAGAGATTTCACTGACATCTTGCAAACTGCAGTTCCTTCTGAATATCCTCACCAGTGAAACTAGAAGTGGCACTGAGGATGGACACTTCTAGTCTTGTACAATTCTTGAAGCGATTTATTGTGGTGTCCTTGCTCCAATTTGTGTACCTCTTGGTGGGAGTTACTACTTGAAAGTCCCCTTTCTCTTATTTGAATGCTTGTCCTACTCTTGTATATGGGCGTGTTATTTGTATACCTCAAGTTAGTGCATCAGCATGCATATTCAACAGGGCAAACTTTGGAAAGGCATCAATGTTGTTTAGCTTTAAGGTTTAAGTACTTTCCACACCTATGTTAGTTTCGGTTTCTTAAGTTGGTGCATTTAGTTTTGGTTTCTTGAGTTGGTGCATTTGGAAGTGATCCTTTTCCTCATGGTAAATTATGCATTTTGTTATTGCTGAAGGTTAGAGAGGCTGGGTGGTCTTGAGTGGAACAAAGTGGTCCATCAACATCAAGGATGGAGGCTTATCACGTGTATCTGGTTACATGCTGGTATTATTCATCTGATCGTGAATATGTTGAGTCTTGTAATTATTGGCATACGCCTTGAACAGCAATGTGGCTTTGGTACGTTATATGTTGTGCTCCTCTCATTTTTGGATTTTCCTTTTTTTTTTTTTTGGACTGGATTGTTTCACTTGCAAGTTCTTGAAATGCAATTATCTACTCAGTTAAAACTCATCTTTTCTTTTGCAGTGCGCATTGGAATTATATACTTATTTTCTGGTGTTGGTGGGAGCATACTTTCTTCCTTGTTTATCCAGAGGAGCATCTCTGTTGGTGCTTCAGGGGCACTCTTTGGCCTACTTGGAGCTATGCTTTCAGAGCTTATCACGAACTGGTCAATTTACACCAACAAGGTGGGTAATGCCACTCAATGGTTTCCAAAACAATTGTTACAATGTCCAATTTCTTAAACATTGCACTATGTCTACTTATCGTCCTTTTGATATTTCCAATAGGTTTGTGCACTCTTGACGCTATTGGTGATAGTTGCCATCAACCTAGCAGTTGGAATCTTGCCTCATGTGGATAATTTTGCTCACATTGGTGGATTCTTGACTGGATTTCTCCTTGGCTTTGTTCTGCTTCCACGCCCTCAACTAGGGTGGATGGAACGTCGGAATCGTCCAGCTGGTGTTCGTGTAAATTCCAAATACAAGGCTTACCAATACGTACTGGGGCTGCTTTCTCTGATTCTGCTGATAACAGGGTTAGTCTAAGACTCTCCTTTGTCATTTTTCCTTTTTCATAGCAATGCCCCCTAACCAGATTATCTATTTGTGCTTAAATTGCAGGTTCACTGTCGGACTGGTGATGCTATTCCGGGGGGTTAATGGATATGATCACTGTCATTGGTGTCACTACCTCAGTTGTGTTCCCACCTCTAGATGGAAGTGTGATGGAAACTAGAGATGCTTGCACAATTCGGCTTGAAGAATTTTCCACTTTGGCCTGTAAAGCAGTCGTTAAATCATTTGTTTCTTTTAGGATGTTTTCTTTTCTTTAGTCTTTACCACTAGATATCTAGATTTAGTTCGTGTCTATAGAACTGTGTCATTTACAGTTCCCCCCATGAAACAGACGACTCTCATTAGATAGTTATTGTTGATAATTTTGCCTGGAAAAATCAGAGTGTTTTTATGCATATTTGCCTTTTTTTTTGTTTTTATTTCTATAATTTCATTGCTGAGATGATAAAAAGGAAATGAGCAGAACAAAGACAAAAGAATAATAAAGTACTAAGGCCCAAGACTAAATGTTAACTTACATATGGAACCCCTGAGAGTCCAGTGTTGGGTGCATGGTAGACCTGACAACTTTTGTCATGCAACCTGGATGAAATGGCAACAAAATCACCCTAATATTTAGTTTGGACACCAGTAGAAGAGATTTTATCATATCAGTTGCAAAAATTTCTGAAGATGAAATCTGTATTTTGGATGGTGATGGTTTTGGGGTCGAGTCGCCTTAATAATTCACGAAGCTGGAGCTGATGAAGAATGTAGCACAGTGACAGCACTAGTATCAGCATGCTCCAGCTTTGTGAACTATGGCACACCAGACCCGATTCCAGGTGAACCATGCTGCGTTGCTATGATGAGCCTAAGTAACGTAGCTAGCTCCACTGGCATCGAGACTCGCCAGGCTGTCTGCAGATGCATGATGGATCTTATTACTACTTACAACCCAGATGCCACTGCCATTGCCACACTGCCTGGTTTCTGTGGTGTTTCTCTTGGTTTCACCATTGACCCTAACACTGACTGTGAATAGTAAGACTACCATAAGTTTCTTTATCACCTAATACTTTGTAGTTTCGTTTTTTTTTTGTCCTGGTTTAACCATCCGATATTCTAATCTGGATTCACGCGCCTTAGGACCACTAAGGGGGTTGAGGCGTTTCCTAACAAGAAGTTCTTCATTTCCCAGGCTTGAAACCGAGACATCTGGTTAAGGGTTGAGAAAATCCAACCATTCACCACACCCTTTTTAGGGTTTAGGGTTTAGGGTTTAGGGTTTGGTGGTACATATATAGTTTCATTACAACGCCTGATCAATCTCTTACTAGAAAAGTTTGTATTTTTTATTTTAATATGGTTGTCCAAAGGGAAACTAAACAAGAATATTCTTTACTTCCTTTGATGACTAGTATGATGTGAATAATATACTCAGATTACTCCATATGGTTCCCAGCCCCCAGCAGACTATGTAATGCATGATAAAGAAGAAATTCCAAAAAAAGTAATATATAAAAGAAAAAGGATTAAACCTTTAATGAAACTGAAGCACAAATGAAGGGAAAATGACAAAAGTTAGTACTACCACTTTGTTTAGAACAAATTAAATTTGTGATTTGTGTTGTCTCTTAATAACTACAGAGAAAGTAAAAAGGCAGCAACCCGCAGTTTAATCTTTTCCCTACTCCCTTGCTTGCAATTTTGTTTGTTAGTCTTAGGTAAATCCACAGGAAACATAGTAAGAGAAAAGTAAAAAGTGCAGATGCATGTATATCTTGGGATCACCCGTCATGTGGGGCTGTTTGGTTCAAAAGGAGGTTGGGATGAATAGTATTTTTGGCATTTTCTTCTTCCATTGAGGACCCAAAGTATGTGGGAAGAAAACTTTCTGGAAATATATGATTGCCGCTTTTCTTTTGTCATTTCAGTTCTGGATCTTCAATTATACCAATGATTGAGCAACCATTTGGGGTCTAAAAGTCACCTAAAAGGCCGCTTAAAGTAATTAAAGAACTGTTGTAGACTAGACATAAAAGGTATCTCTCCGTTAATGCATAGTTCATGCTAGCCAAACAAATATTGAGTCATTTGCCTACATTATATTTTCTGTATTGTATTACACAGATGGATGGGAGAAAAAAGAGGGAATGGTAAATACGAACCTTAAAAGAGGAAGTACTCAAGAAAAATCTCTCTTCGATTTCTATATGATCATCAGTTGCCAGCCTTTTTATGGTCTGAATATTTGTTAAGAGCTAATAATAAAACATAAGATCAACAAATCACAAATGGATATCAGCTCAAAAGCAATATGTTCCACTAAAATGCATATTCTCAAATCATAACATTGTTATTCTTTTGGAGAAAGTGATTCACCAACTTCAGTATTCTTTTGGTCCTTTCATAGTTATCGTCACACTGTTTTGAGGCTGTCATTTCTCCTTTAAATGCACTTAAATTTGATGTCTAATGACTTTTTTGTTGGAGTTCTAGTAGTAATCATAGGTTCATTGTACATGAGCTACCTTTTTGTCTTTGCTGCTGTAATTATTGGCATCTTCTGGATGCAATTTAATGAAATTATTTCTATTTACTTTATCAAAAAAAATTAGAAATGTTCTCACTGTCACACTAATAGTGTACATCAGACATTTTACAAGTCATCCTCAACTCTCAAGTGATGGTGAAAATGGTAATACTACATTTTATCAAACATTGTCACAGAAAATAATTAATAACTTGACATTGTTACAAGCAAAATTTAATAACTCAACAGAAGACAGATCCAAGACGACCATCAAACAAGATAACTGCAACCTATTATTTCACTCTACAAACACAAGTCTTGTCATCAACTTGGCAAGCACTTACCTTCGGTCACATTGAGACCAAGGTTGATTTTTACCACTAGAATTTGTACAGCATGACTAAATTGCTTCGCAGTTGTCAAAGGAAGCACCTCTCTATTGTCTCGGGCCAAAGGGAGAGCCAGAACGGACAGAACGGTCTGAGTGACCGGATCCTGGTTTTGCTTTGTTCCTAAAGTTACCAACCGATCTCCAACTCTTCTCTGAATTTGTATCTGCATCCACAAGTCCATCAACATATTTTCTTGAACCAATTTTCTCAAACTGCACTCTTTGCCTGGGTGCGCTATGGGACCTAAGTTTCGCAATGTACGATTCTGTATTAGACATATAGTTGGGGTGACCTGGGTAGTCACCAAATAAGCTTCGTGAGCACTCGCTTCTCGAAGGAGAGGGGCCTATTCTACTGCTGCTCCCTGGTCTGGACAATGTGGAATGCATGCCAGGGCTGTTCTCAACAGTCAAAAAAGCTGGCTGATCAGTTTCTTGACAAAATGTCAGTGATCTTAAAGATGACAGTTCCCCTGAAGATATGCTAGGATTTGGTTTCATATGGTTTGCCAAATGTTTCGATATAGAGTTGACAGTTCTTGTTCCCTGAGCATTGTCGTTCAAAGATGAAAAATAATGTGAATTGTGAGAGTTCTTCTCACTTGGTTTGGGTCTTAAACGAGGTTTCCATGTGTCTATCTCAAGTATCTTGTCAGTGCTCTCATCATGATCTCCACCACCTTTTTGCAGGGAAATATCTCCGTAGCCATTTTTTGCACATTCCTCCATCCAGTGATGTATCCATTGTGAAGCCAAATGTGATCTATCCTGACCAAAGCTCTCATGCGGTTTCAATTTGGAACCAGATTTCTGCATTTAATATGGGAAAAATTCAAGATGCATCAATGCATGCATGATTGAAATTGGCGGACATCTAACTAAAATGAGTTTTGATGTTGTGTTTATTTCAGTTATAAGCAAAGACATCCGCTTCTCTGGTTGTTAGAATTGAACACTGAGAACACACTGATAGCGATTCGGTTTGAAAGGTTAGTATAAAGCATAATATAAGGTTCCTTTTACTTCTAACAGCAGCCGACATCTCTGAGAATGAATATGCTTACAAGGTCCAATCATGTGTGAAGCTTGGGAAGAGAAAATAAATAAAAATCAGAATTACTGGTGAGTGGTACCTTCAGGTTTGGCCCATGATATTTACAGTTGAACGAATACTGTTGTGGATCATTTTTTCTTGGAGTTGCAATGCCCTGCAAATGATTTGTGGTAGAAGAGAACATGATTACCACAAAACCCAATCAAATTACAAGCTCAAAACTAGTCAGTGTTAACAGGTTAATTGAGGTAAAGTACTAATCTAAACATTCTGCATGCAATCATGCACACTTCAAGATATTACCAGTTTAAGGAGATTAACAAGATTTGTTGGTATACAAAAGAACATTCAAAAGAACCTAGCTTTTGCTGAGATCATGAGGTCAAGACTACAGTATGTTTAGACAAGGCTCTCCATGGCTCATCTCTAAAAATAGTAAAATATAGTACTTACAGGATGCTCGAATCGTGAAGCTTTGATGCTGGAATGAGAAGGATCTGAAGTTACAATCCGGTTGGCAGAAGCTCGAGCCTGGATTCGAGCCATGGCCTGCATACGTCGGAGCATATCTGCACTTTGTTTCCTCACTATACGACCTCTGACTAGTGCTTGCAGCTTCACTAGTGCCTTCAGTGCCCTCAGTGCCCTTTTAGCCTACCACATGCCCCACACAACATTAAATGTCAATTCATCTTAGCCCATCGCAAATAATCAGTAGCATCCAGTCCTTAGTTCATGAATCTAAATTGAATATTGTTGGGAGTTTTTGCTCTATGGTACTTTATAAAGCAGTACGGGAAGGATATAACTATTACAAATATTCGAAAGGATAAACAAAGATTCAATAGTTCAACTAGTAATCTGAAAATTACAAGATAACCACAAAACTGAAATTACAATTTTGTTGAAAACGAAAAAATGGAAACTGGTTTTGCTGAGTCGAGTGTGGCACTCTGTCCTTAAGACAATATTGCCCCGTATGTATCCTTTATACGTCCTGGACAATTTGTCTCCCAAGATAAAACAGCAATGGAACCCTTGAGCAAAGGAAACTCAAGAGCTACCGTGAAGAATATTGAGTAACGAAATGATGCTTGGAAGTTGTAGGAAGAAGATTTTTTCTGGTTGTGTATTTTCGTGCATATCAAGATAATATCAGAAGGCCCAAGGCCCAAGGCCCAAGGCCCAAGGCCCACGGCCGAGAACCCGAGAACCCGAGAACCCGAGAACCCGAGAACCCGAGAACCCGAGAACCCGAGAACCCGAGAACCCGAGAACCCGAGAACCCGAGAACCCGAGAACCCGAGAACCCGAGAACCCGAGAACCCGAGAACCCGAGAACCCGAGAACCCGAGAACCCGAGAACCCGAGAACCCGAGAACCCGAGAACCCGAGAACCCGAGAACCCGAGAACCCGAGAACCCGAGAACCCGAGAACCCGAGAACCCGAGAACCCGAGAACCCGAGAACCCGAGAACCCGAGAACCCGGGAACCCGGGAACCCGAGAGAACCCGGAACCCGGAACCCGGAACCCGGAACCCGGAACCCGGAACCGGACCCGGACGGGCGGGCGGCGGCGGCGCGCGTGTGGTCTTTCCTCGAACCGAAGCACATCTAGGTCCTCCCTCCTTTAAACACATGGGATACCCCTTGGGGTCCCAAACCCCAAACCAATTTCGAGTCTTATATACACAACAATTCTTTCTTCCTCTACCGATGTGGGAGAATTACACACAATACCACACTTTCCATGCTTCAAACACCTTACTTCGTGAACCAATATCTCTTTCATTTCTCAATGAAATTTGACGATTCTTGGCCCTACGGTTATCTACGTACTTAGTAGATCATGCATGTGTGAAGAACCGGATTCTCCAACATACGTTACACTAGTGTTTAAGCCGTTAAAGTTGGTCGGTCGCAACTCCCGCCAAAGGCAAATTTCCAACAAATATCACCCAAGAGATAGTTTTATTTGATCCCATATCTCAGGTGGGTTGGCTGAGTCTAAAATTGATATGATACTTAGATAAAGCAATAATTATTTATAGTAAAGCACTACGGCTGTAAATTATGAGGAGCAAACAGAAAAACAGGAGGAAGGTGCTCGATCCTTTTCTTGAACCATGCTGCATTGTATGTATCATTCCGTGAGAACAGACACCCTTTTAAAATGAAATTATCATATGGCAGGGAAAGATAGGTCCGTAGGCGGCTTAATTTTGAACCTTTAAGTGTTCAACTAGCACCAGTGGTGGATCTATACTGTTGGCAGCAGCTGAAGGTAGACTCATTGTCCTCCTATTGGACTCTACATATGCAATTGAATTTTTTTGAATAATTATATATTTAGTATATTAAACCTGCACTTATAGTAACAAAGCATAGCAGTGCAATGGTTGGTACACTACACCCCCATTAATCTAAAATTGTCGATTTGTCTCTAATTAGCTTCTCCATGCATTAAGAATTAGAGAAATTTCTCCAGAAACAACATTAAAGACTCGTCATTATATTCATCACAATTGATGATTATAATATTTCCATGGCAACCAGTGTTATTTATTTAGTTAACAGTAGTGAAATAGGGTGGTTGGGAAGTCCTCCTCAATCTTGAGACCACTTAACCACCTCATACGTAAGAAGACAAAAGATATTATTGTACCTGGTAGAGAAAGACACTAATGGAAGATACTTCAGCTGTTTAACAAGACATTAGAAGAACCAACTCGCTAGTGAAAAACAGGTTGAAAGATGGATGTGAAAAGTGAAAACTAAATGGTAGAATAAAAGGTCCCTATAATTGCTAGGAGTACTATACATGAGATGATTGTATTCTCTATAGCAATACGGAGTACTTTTTTCAATGAGTCAGTACCTGCCACGGCATATTTTCAAAATTAAATTAATACTGAAATGTCCTTCAACATATAGTATGATACGAACTAGTTTAAAATAAGGCCATTTCTATTTTTATATATTTTTTTTGTTATATCCAGCTTCTCGGCTTACGTCAGATTATTCCTGGAGATAGTAAGCCTGATCATTCAGCACTACTATCAGTAAATAGCGGAATGTGCCTGAATGACCAGGCTTTGAGAACAGAACAACTGATATCACCTACAAAGTCATACCTCAAAAGAGAGCAAATTGCTCCCAGTAAGATTCGAACACACACTGCAGGCCTCCAGCTGGATTTTAAGTTCCCCTCCTTTGCCATCCAGCTATGCCCGAGGGACAAAAATTAAGGCCATTTCTAGCAAAGCTGTATACTTGAGGAAGTGAACACATGTATCTAACACGTTTTGCCTTTTCCAACACCGTTTCCTTTCGGTGGGTTCAAGCCGTGAAAATAACCTCTTACAGAAATGTGAGGTAAGAATGAGTATAATAGACTCTTATGATCCGGCCCTTCCCCGGACCCCACGCATCGCGGGAGCTTACTGCGGCTGCCTTTATGTCCGTACCCATTTTATTTATTGATTTGGATCCAGGTAGGTAGGAAAATGAGGTTGTCCGGGAAAAAAAAACCTTGAAATAAACAGCATTTCTGTGTACATACTGCCAAAAAAATCAATCTTTTTTATATATATTTTATGAAACCCAAAAACATTTAGCAAAAAAAAAAAATCTTGATGCTGCAGATGAACTATTGATTAATGGAAGATTAAAAAAAGAAAGAGTGACAGTGACTTGACAGACACGAAGGAGTGGATAATTTTGAAACCTATGGTATCAATTCGTTACGATTGTTAAGTCACTATGCAACTTGTCATTTGTCTCGGTCCATTCTTCGTCCCCCAACCATCAATCTTGTTAACAACTAATTTTCCTAAATTCCTATGAAAATTACTAATATCTCCGTTCTAATTTAAAGTGTCTTATTTTAAGACACAAAATTTATAAAATAAAAGTATTTTTTTAATCTTACAATCTTAATTAAAAAATTATGATCTTAAATTTATCTTGTAGAATATTAGAATAAAAACTTACAATTTTTTTTAGACAGATCAAAAGAAAAAAAGTAAAATACTTAAATTAGAATTGATTTTGATCACTGGACTAATATTTATTATCTCAGTAAATCATTCTTTTTCTAGATTCCAGTTTTTTTAACAAAAAAAGTGACTTTCAAATATAATAATCTTTTTTTTAAAAAAAAAGGAGAACTACTAACCAGGTAAGCTCGAAATTCAGACTGAATTTTAACGGCAGCCCATTCACGGCGTCGCTCAATGCTACTATTCCCATATGACTTACCAGACCTATTACCACTTGTAAGCCTAACAACCTCCGCCGCCGCCTGAGCTGCCGCCAACGCCGCCTCTGCAACCGCTGCAGTGGCTGCTGCCACCGCTATCGCATGCTTGTTGGCGTCAATTGCTTCCGCATAAGGGCTCGCCAGTGTGTCTTCAGCTCGAACAATGCTTCTCCCACTTCCATTCGATAATTTCCCGAGACCCGACTTCTTATTCTTTGAACCCAAAAGTGAACGTAACCATCTACTGGCTTTACCCATGTATCATCAGTTCATTTAATTTTGCCGAATGAGAAATACAATTGCAGTGGTAATAGTAATGAATTGACGTGAGGTTAGAGAAGTATGGGGGGAGAGGAAGGGCCTGGTTTATATAAGGTGGTTGGAAATTGGGACCCTATAAATGTAAAGACGACGACTTTTGACAGGTAAGAATTGGGTCCTTGTGCTTCTCCAATGGCGCCCACTCTTCCGTCCTCAAATTACAATATCTCACCTCTCTATACTTTAGTTAATATTCCCTCAATCCTATTTACGGAGATTAACAAATAAAAGGATAATTGTGATCTTAGATTAAAGATATGAATAATTTTTTTTAATTTTATATTCTTAAACTTGTCAAGAATGTTAGAATTGAAAAAATTACTAAATGTAAAAAAAATACTTAAATTGAGATAAAGAGCAGTAAAAATATACTCCATGAGTTCCAAATTTATATGACATGATTGGAGTTTCTAAGGTCAAATAAGAAGAAAGAATTATCGTGACTTATTCGTATATTTTTTAAATATTAAATTATTAATTTATAATTTATTATACTTTCTTATATACTTTTTAAATATATATATTATATTTTAAAAAATTAAAGATTATAAGCCTGAATTCATAATCAAAATAAAGAATTTAATTATAAAAATATGAACCAGACATGGGGAGTTTTCAAGGACAGTTATCATAAGAGAGAATTTCATGTTTGATTTCGAGATTTTTTTTATTTTTTAAATTCCACGTGTATGGTATAGCTTATTTTTTGTTTAAATGTATGGCGTATACTATGCTCTACTTTCTTTCTTTATCGTAATAAGGGAAACACAATTGAAAAAGAGGAACTAACTAGTCGTTAGTTTACATGTATATAAGTTTTGTTTGTGTCGGGTTCTCCACATATCTGATTTCTTTTGTTCTCCATTTTTGCACGATGCTCAATTTATTTTGACAATTTAACTTGCCTCAAGATGTTTGACGCTATTTTTGTTATTATAATTTATTTATTGTAGCTAATGTTGCATTTGAAGTGTCAAGTAAATTAGAAGTTTCTTTTAATAAAAAAAATGACCAACAATGTATACTCTCTTTTTACTAGAGGTGGTCAGTGGGCCGGGCTCGGGTCTGGCTGGCCGGGTTTGGCGGGGTCGGGTCGGGATAGGGGCAGGTTCCGGCAGGTTTTTTTTTTTTTTAATAACATATGTATAAAAAAACTCAATAAACAAGGCAAGATAGTGTAATAAAAACATCCCAATGTTGTTTTTGTGTCTCTTATATTATTTAATAGACATATGATTTTTTTGTAATACAAATACAATTGTCTAAATTGCAACTTTGTGGTGTTGTCCAAAAGTTGCAAATTACATAATAAAATTGCAATTAAAAAAATTACATTCTCAAAAAAACATGTTCTAATTGCTTGATAATTTTCTGTGGTTCTTCGGTTGAAATTGGTATTTGTTGGTCAAATTGATCCACGTCGCTTCCACCACCTTCGGATAAGATTTCGTTGTAGTTTTCGTCTTCTTCTTCGTTGATCTCCGGTTGACTGCACCTTCTCCGCTCCGCTCGTATCCAATCTCTCGAATAATACGCAATTTCCAAGCTGTCTCCGGCTAATGAGTGTCTGTGGTCTCCTATTTGATATCTGCCGGCAGAAAAAGCGCTTTCAGAAGCAGTTGATGACGCTTGAATGTTCAAAACATCTCGGTCCATCAATGAAAGCGTCGGAAAGGTCTTCTCATTTCCACTCCAGTATTTCAGCAAGTCTTCATGTCCATTTTCATTGATAACTTCTTGGTACGGTACAGAACCCTGCAAAAACAAAAATATCCAACTCGCTAATTTGGTTAGCAAGAGAAGTATCTTGCCGCACATTCTATTTCTGAGGCTTTCAATACTAGCCGCTGAAACAGCATGTCTTTTGTGAGGTTGTGTTGAAGATGAAGAAGATGGTATGGAAGCCGATAAGTTACTAGCATTTTCTTGTTGGTAAAACCTATATATTTTTTTGCATTGGTCTTCTACGATAGACAACACTTCTTCTTTAGTTTGTTCAATAGATGGTGGGTGATTTAGATTTTTTGGACTTGGAGGTGGTAGTACTTCTATACAATCGTAAATAGTTTCAATAAGTGATTCAGTACCGTCTATTTTAATAGTCGGATTTAATACAACACCAATAATATAAATAGTGGGAATAGGAATAAAATATTTTTTTATTTTGATAAACATTTTTTAATAGCTGCCATATGAACTGGTTTTTCCATATATTCACTAAGTAATAAAAATATTAGAGTTATATAAAACAACATAGTTGAAATAGTAGGATAATAAATACCGGAAAATTCTTTTGTTGCTTGAAAAAATTTCTCTAAAAATACAATAAGTTCGGAAATTTTTACCCAATCACTATCTACAATCATACCAGCTGGATTATGATTATGAGAGTTAAAAAATAAAGTTATAGGTTTTCTATAGTCATAAGCAACAAGTAGTTGCTCGTATAAAGAATCCACCTAGTGGATACTTCTTGTGGAATTTTTCTATAAGGTAGTCCACAATCGTGACAAGTTTTTTTATATTCTTTTCTTCGTTGTACTTTATTACTTTTAAAAATAAAGTTTATAGCAAATTGTATTTTACTAATAATGTCTTCAAAAAGTGATAGACCATCATTTACAATTAAGTTATATATATGGCACGCGCATTTTATATGAAAATGATCTGGAAAAGATGGAGTTAAACTATTTTTAAAAATTGTAATAGCGTAATTGTTAGAATAAGCGTTATCTAATGTAATAGTCATAATTTTATCGGTTATTCCGTAATAATGGCACACTTGATAAATATTTTCTGCAATAAAAGTACCAGTGTACCTATCATCTATATATCTATACGCTAAGATACGTTTTTGCATAGACCATTTATAATCTATCAAATGACAAGTTACCGTTAAATAATCATGGCCATTAGTACTACGACCTATATCAGACGTGATAGATACTTTGCCATTAAAATGATATAATGAATAACGTAAAATATTGTTGATATTCATGTGCGAATTTAAATACATCTCTCTTAACAGTTGATCTAGGAAAACCGTTAAAAGCTGGATTATATATATCTCTAATGTAATGAATAAAACCGGGAGATGAAGGAAATGAAAAAAGGCAAACCCTCCACAGCAACTAATTTTGATATTGCTTCCCTATCTCTATGTTTATTGTATTTAGGGCCTATAATTCCCCCCGTCATAGGGTTAATTTGACCCTGTACTTGGTCCGGGACAGTATTAGTATGTGAACCTTGTCCCGATGGAGCGGGTGTTTCCGCACCCGATTTTGAAGCCTAATATTGGGCATACCTAGCTGGATGAGCACTTACTACGTGTCTAATTAAACCCCCCGTCCCACCGTGACCTTTTCCAGTTTTAAATTTTAAAACATTTTTACAAATTTTACATCTAGCTACTTGATTCTCTACGTCCCTATCAAAAAATATTCATGCATCTGATTTTAATGGTCGTTTTGTTGGACCTCGTCTCATACTAGGGGCAATATGAAGCATTTCAGTTGAAGGTGCACTAGTGGGTGTGTTGTCATCAACATTAGTGGGTGTATCATCTAGATCATCGTCTAAATTAAATTCTTCTTGAGTTCCAGAAAATAGCTCATCGTCTAAATCTAATGGTATTGTAGGAAAATGTTGAGTATCAACAAAATCATCCTGTGTAGGAATAGGATGACTAGAAGAAATACCCTTGCCCTGGTTGCCCCTACTCGAAGAAGCACCCTTACCTTTACCCTTAAACATACCTCTTAATCCTTCCATTTTAATTATGATAATAAATAATTAAAGATAATAAAATTAAGTGCGCTAAATAAAATAAATAGACAATAATAATTTAATGAAGGAACGAATGTACCAAACGCCGACGTAACGTCGACGTGTAATCGAGAGGTTGAAAATTGAAACTTTGCTTGATGGAAGATCCTCAAGCTAGTTGCCAACTTCACTCCCAATTCCCAAATGAATAAATAAAATTGAATATTTTGTAAACAATGTAGTCTTGTAGAGAGATATATTGAGATATTAGAGAGATTGTAGGAAGATTTGTGAGAAAGATGAAGAGAAAATGAGTTATTTATAGTTGAAAAATTGGGTTAAAGTGTAAATATAATAACTTATGGGTTAAAAATAAATATTAAGGGGGTAGGGGGTTGGGGGAGGGGGGGAGGCCAAAAATGGTCGTTGCCCAACGGCCAAAATCTAAAATAGTTGTTGGTGCAACGGTTATATTTGCAAAGGGGGGACTTTCGAGCGGGATCGGGGCGGGCTCGGGTTTGGCAGGCTTGGAGCGGGCTCGGGACGAGACATTGTCCCGTCCCGGTTCGAGTCCCGCTACCAATTTTTTTTTTTTACTCGGGGTCGGGTCGGGGTCGGGCCGTCCCGGCCCACTGGCCAGCTTTAGTTTTTACTCCACTTTGTTCACAATTTTTTGTGTTACAATTACTTCAAGTTGTCGATCAGAAAAGATCTTCACATATAGCCTATAGGAGATCGTCCTATGCTACATAACAGACACAGGTCCATGGGCCATCAAGGCAAGTTGGCCCCAAATCATGTAACCTGGTCTTGTTACCCTTGTTTGGTTGATATAAATTGTGTACTCTAAAGCCCTCTGTTGATTTTCTTTTTTAGTTATTTTGGATATATATTATAGAACAAAAATGAGGGGATAATCTTCCCCCAGAAAAGTATTAAGTGGTAGTCATTTTAACTACTATCATTGCCAACATTTATGTACTTTTAACTTTTTTGTTTTTATCCTTTTCCTTATTCTACATGACAAAGCTATCACGTGTAAATCCTTATTCTACATGACATATGAAAGGGAATGCATAATTTTCCTGTGACATATCAGATTTATAATAAATTGAGACAATCTTTCATGCCCCCACAAATTCAGAAACTAGCTCCAAATATCAAACTCATCAGAACATGTTTGTATTATTGATTTCATTTTCACATGACACACAGTGGACTCTTCTCTGACCTACATTACATCACATCCCTAACTTGCAGATCAGATAGGACATATATATCATATCTCCCTAAATTACAACACAAAACGAAAAAAGAAAGAGGGGTGCATATAATTTATTATTTGTTGCCGTAAAACTCTGCACATTATTCGCCTAGCAGCTGTAGGAAGTGGCAGCGTTCAACGTACATCTCAGTTTGCTGCACCACAAATAAAAGTCAGTACGCAGTAAGAATGTTACTTTAACTAGAATCACCTTTGAAATTAACTCATATACGCAGACAATTTAAAATTATTTTAAGCCAATGTAATTTAATCTGTTGTAGCACGTAACCTATCTTAGTTATATCTCTTAGATGCCTGACAATGCAACTTAAACTTCTTTTATGTTGTCAGTATATATAAGTTAACCCCCAATAAATGAATATGTTGATTTTCATATTACTGACCAGCACAAGAGAGGGGAGGAAGGTTGCACAGAGAGGGAAGGCGGGCAGAGATGCGGAGAGTGTTGCAGAAGCACTCATGGTCCACTGATTGGAGTGCGGAACAACAATCGGCACTGGGGCTCGGGTTGGCTGTCCCTGGCACCACAAACGGCGCACAAACATTCAGGTTGCTAAGTGATGCGGAGCATGTCGGCTGACATTCAATCACTCCGCTTTGAAGCACAATGGCTACCATCACAAGAGAAACAACAATGAACTTCATGATGGCCATGTTATGTTCCTTCTTTATATAATAACTGGTTGGTTGTTCAAAGGAATTGTATTAGCTGAGTTACTGTATCTTGTTCCAACAAGCCTAGGTTTCTATTTATAGTTATTCAAGGGGAGCGTCTACAAAAATTAAGACCATTATATTCTGCATGAACAACCTAATAGAAAGTTTTGATACACAGTTTTTTTTTTGTTTAAGCAGCTCCACATGTAATTGTAATGGTTTTAACTTATTAGACTGATACCATGTGGGGAGTTTTTTAAACCACCATTGTACTCTGAACATGTTGTAGCATATTAACTGTCCTATTTTGCAAGTTACAAATTCTTAGTATTTCAGTGTATAGAAATTGAACTCTTTTATAATTATAAAAAAATTATTCTCTTCGTCTCAATTTATGTGATATTTTTCGCTTATTAAGATTCAAACTATGTGAATTTTGACCAACATTCTTAAATATTCATCATATTGACATGAGAAGACTTGCAACTTATAACATTTTTCGTATAGTTTTTGAATATGTCAATTTTAGGTTTAAATATTGAGTTGATCTAATCCAATTCAGCTACGATGATTAGTTTAATTAGCTCTCAATTAGCTAAAAATATTATATAAATTGAGAAGAAAAAGAGTAATAATTAAAGCTATTTGGTTATGCATCAAGCTGGTAAAACATGGATATGCGAGGCCTATCCCGAATGCTACGGCAATTATTATTCTTTCTTTCTCCGCTTCTTCTTACTAAAAATGAACACCGTAATAAGTGTTCATGTTAAATTACCTTTATAATTTCGCATTCTCACTACAATCATCCAATTAAAATGTTGTTTCAAGCAATGAAGCTAATAGAATATTTTTCGAATATTCTCATAATAATTATATATCTCCTATATTAGGTAAAATTATATTCCTCTTATAATTAAGTTGATTAATTACCAAGTTTGTAGCAAGGTAAATATTTCTGTAATACTATATATATTGTAAATCATTAATTAATAAAATCAAGGAACATATTCCTTTATGTTATCAGTCAATCCCAAAATAATCCTACCATAGCTGCCAACCCCTCCCCCATTGACGGAAAACTCCCTCACGGCCAGCCTCTCCCTTTCTCTCTCCATTTTCCTCCTAAATTTTGTTTTTCATGGCTGATCAAACCAAATTTCATCTTGCACTTGCAGTCAACAATATTAAAAATTCCATCCATGTTACTCTAGAGATGGAAATGGGTTAACACTCCTCGTGGGCGGAACTTTTCAAAATCCCTTGTCGTGTCTACAAAGTTATCGACCATATCATCCCTCCTAAATCGAAGCCCCTAGACCTACCCTCGACTTCTGATGATGAACTTTAGTCTCGTTTAGATGCAGTTGTCCTCCAGTGGATATACATAATGATTTTGAATGATCTGTTACACACAATCATTGAGACCGATGCCACTGCCCGCCAAATGTGGGAACGTTTGGAGAATATTTTTCACGACAACAAAACTCAACGTGCCTTATACCTTGAAAATCAGTTTAAGGACGTTCATCACTACGATTTTCCTAACGCGTCGGTCTATTGTTAAGAACTAAAGATGCTTGCCGACCAACTCTCCAACGTTGGTGCACCAGTCACTAATCAGCGATTGGTAATGCAACTTATTGCAGGCTTGAATAATCTTATGACGACGTTGCTACCATCATTCAACAATGCACGCCGGGAAAATCAAGTGCAGCACCACTCAGGCCATCATTGCCGACGACTCCCTCACCACTACCATTGGGCCATCTGCCGACGGTAGGGCCTCGAACTCCGGCAGCCACCACCGCCGACCCGAGGACCCGAACAAGGCCCCCACCACCCGCAACAACTGCAAAGGCCGACAGTCTGGCAGGGGCCGCGGTGGATGAAATTCTGGTAGCAACGGCGGGGGCAAGGGGCAATCACCCCCCGCAGGGAACAATCAGCAGCGTCTGCAGCACGGGCAGCAGCCTCCACCGTGGGCTGCCTACCCATCGTGGGTCGCGTGGGCCCCACCAACTTGGGCCTCTCCTCCTTGCCCTTATCCAATATCCTCGTAGACTACACCTCCGGCTCGACAGGCCCAACCTGGCATACTCGACGTACGTCTACAATAGGCTTACACAACACAGGTCTCCCCATCCTCCACCTATGCACCGACTGATATTGAGGCAGCTATGAACACGATATCCCTCAACGCTCCGGACGAAAATTGGTATATGGACACAGATGTCACCTCTCACATGACGGCATCACAAGGTACTCTCTCGTCTTATTTCAATTTGAGTAATTTAAATCAGAATATTATTGTTGGTAATGGACAAGACATTCCAATTTGTGGTTTTGGTCATTCATCCCTATCCCCCACCACATCCACCACTAATTCTAAAAAATTTCCTACATTCCCCGAAACTTATTAAGAATCTAATTTCTGTGCGACGTTTCATAACTGATAAAAATATTTCCCTTGACTTTGATCCTTTTGGTTTTCTGTGAAGGATTTTACGACAGAGAGGCGAATAATGAGATATGACATCACTGGGGCTCTTTATCATGTTTCCAACATCGTCAACAACACAACCTTAGTTCTATCAACCTTTACTACTCTTTCGTCTTCTTTATGGCATTCTAGATTAGGACATCCGGGAGATTCTATTTTACGCTCCCTTAGAAATAATAATTTTATTCAATGCAACTGTGTCTCTAAGACTCCTGTCTTTGAATCTTGCATTTTTGAGAAACATGTTAAATTGCCATTTTATTCATCCACAAATTGTACTTTAATGTCTTTTGATATAATACATAGTGATTTGTGGACTTCTCCCATTTTAAGTACGGTAGGCCATCAATATTATGTGTTATTTTTGGATGATTATTCCAACTTTCTATGAACTTTTCCAATTGGTAATAAATTCCAGGTCTACCCCATTTTTTCATCATTTAGTGCTTTCATAAAAACACAATTTAAAAAGAGCATTAAATGTTTTCAATATGACAATGGCAAGGAATTCGATAATAACCAATTCAAACAGTTTTGCGCCAAACACGGTCTTACCATTCATTTTTCCTGCCCTCACACCTCCTCCAAAAATGGTAAGGCTGAACAGAAAATCCGCACCATAAACAACTTAATTCGTGCTCTATTTGCCCACGCCTCAATTCCCACTCAACTCTAGCATTACGCACTCTTCATGGCCACTTACCTCCTAAACATAATCTCAAACAAGTCTCTAGCTCAACGGTCACCCACTTAAGTTATGTTTTGTAGAAACCCCTCCTATCAACACTTGCGTGTCTTCGGATGTCTTTGTTATCCTCTCCATCCGACCACTCACAAACTCCAACCCCGATCTTCTCTGTGTATTTCTGGGATACCCCCCATCCCAATCATCGTGGTTACTCTTGCTATGACTTATCAAGCCGTAAAGTAATTATCTCTCGACATATCATATTTGATGAGTCTCAGTTCCCTTTTACCTCACTAAACTCGCCACCTCAGCATTCCTACGACTTCTTAAATGATGGCCTAAACCCCATTCTAATCCATCATTTACATAATCCACCATCCCAGTCAATAACACCCGACCCCACCACGGCCAGTCGGGGACAGGCAGCCCACCCGATTCCGTCAAGGGAGGCTCGGACCAGCCCATCTCAGGGTTGCTCCTTGGCCAACCATCGGCAAAATGAGTCTCATCCAGCCAAACCGGCAACACCTGCCCTCTCTCATTTTCCCGGCAGTCCCGCATCACCTCCCCTCCTCCCGTCCAGCGTTCCGAGGCATACCCACGGATGATGGAAACCTGTGCTATGCACAATATTTCTAAACTTAAATGGTTGTTTAACCTATCTATTTCAGTTGTCCCTTCCCCCGTTCCCCAGAATCCGAAGGATGCCTTGTTCGATTCTAATTGGAAAGCCGCAATGATTGATGAATATAATGCTCTTAGAGATAATAAGATGTGAGACCTAGTACCCCATCCACCTGATGCTAACATTATTTGTTCTATGTGGATTTTTAGATATAAAAAGAAATCTGATGGTTCTTTCGAGCGGCACAAGGCCCGTCTTGTAGGTGATGGTTGGTGTCAACATATGGGAGTGGACTGTGATGAAACGTTCAGCCTGGTCGTAAAACCCGCAAACATTCGGACCGTCCTTAGCATTGCGATATCTAAGTTTTTGCTCATTTGTCAGCTTGATGTCAAGAATGTCTTCTTACATGGGGATCTTCATGAAACTGTATATATGCATCAGCCTATGGGTTTCAGGGATCCTGTTCATCCAGATTATGTTTGTCTATTGCGGAAATTGCTCTATGGACTAAAACAGGCTCTTCGAGCAAGTACCAGCGGTTCGCCGATTATGTCTCCTGTATCGGATTTTCACACAGCAAATTCGATCATTCTCCGTTCATCTACAACAAGAGTCCAAACATGGCTTACATCTTATTATATGTTAATGACATCATCCTCACCGGATCATCTAACGTCCTCCACCGGTCCATTGTGTCACTCATTGCCTCTGAGTTTGCTATGAAGGATCTCGGCCCCCTGAGTTATTTCTTAGGCATCTCTGTCACTCGTCATTCTGACGGCCTATTTCTGTGTCAGAAGAAATACGTCGAATAGATCATTGACCGTGTAGACATGGCATTTTACAAACCATCCCACACGCCAGTGGACACCAATTCCAAGCTCAGCGTCGATTTCGTCCCTCCTTCAGACCCAACTGACTATCGTATCTTGGCTGGGCCCTGCAGTATCTCACATTCACGAGACTAGACATATCCTATGTCGCGCAACAAATTTGTTTGCACATGTACAGTCCGACTGAAGCACATATGAATGCTATCAAACGTATTTTACGGTACGTCCAGGGCACTCATCACTTTGGCTTACACTTATACAGGTCCCCACTCACTGATCTCGCTGCATATTCTGATGCTGACTAGGTGGATGTCCTGACACCCGTCGCTCCATGTCTGGTTACCGCATCTTTCTCAGAGATAACCTATTGTCTTGGTCTTCTAAAAGGCAGCCTACACTATCTAGATCCAGTGCCGAAGCAGAATACAGTGGTGTAGCAAACGTTGTCTCTGAGTCCTGTTGGATCTGTAACCTTCTACTGGAGCTTCGCTGCCCAATTAAAAAGGCAACATTGGTCTACTGAGACAATGTTAGTTCCTATCCGAAATATGAAATTTTTTAAAGTTAAATCGAGAATCAAATCCATAATAAAAAAAATTCAAACCAAAAATTCAAAAGTACGATTTCGATTTTTCAAAACTATACCCAACCCTACTTAAAACGTAGGACTCAATTTCAAAATTGAGTTTGAAGTGTCTACTTTAATATATTTTTTATGTTGTTTTCCTTTTAATGTCTGTATAAGATGACATAATTCGAGCTTTTAGATTCGCAATATACATTTAGCACGGTAAAATCAGGAATTTGAATATTCATCATACATTAGCAATATTATGATATTAATAAAATAATTGAAAGGCATGTTGCAATAAAAACAAGATTAGTTTATCAAATTTCTAAACAAAAAAAATTAATTTAGGATATATATAATTTGATAAACTAATCTTGTTTTTATTGCGACATGCCTTTCAATTATTTTATTAATATCATAATATTAATAAATATTTTATTAATATCATATATATATATATAAACATGGCTGCTTATTTGCCAATAAATCTCAACATAAGGTAATAATGGACTTTTCATATTTACTTATACGTGTCTTTACTCCCCCCAATTTCAGTGTTATTCTTTATCCCCTGTTATCGTTCTTTCTCTCTCTCTTTAGCTCCTCTACTTTTACTATAACTGTAACTGCTGCTGATTTTATTTTCTTGTGTCTGAATAATAATTTCTCATCCTCTTCTTTGATTCATATAGAATTTCACTACTAAAAATTCCTTGAGAACTGTTGAATATTTTCGATAGAAATTTTCTATTTAACTATGTCCAGTGACGATCCAGTTGAGATTGACTTTGATATTTTTCATGGCTGGTACGCTCAAAAGGAGGTTACATCCCTGATGATAAACTTTAGCCTCTTTGTCATGTACAGGAATTCATCAAATCCTTGAATTTCAGGGTAGGATCTGTTGATAGTGTATGACAAAGGGTGAGATATAATTGTTGGCACATTAAAGTGTGAGTAGTATGTGTAGTTAGTTAGTTATGACTTTAATTTTACAATCTTAAAAGTGTTGGAAATTTGCTTTCAGTTCTTCTACGTTTGAGCAGTTATTTGTAATTCCCGTTTCCTGCACCTTTGTTACCAACAAAAAGTGCATTGGAATTGAATCATAATTTCTTGAAAGTATAGACTCCAAAAACTGATGCAGAAAGAGGAAGTTTCTAGCTGAGCATAATTAGCTCTATCGGAACTTGGCTGTGCAGGTTGGATCACTTCAAAGCAAAAGTAAAAAAATAGTAAGTAAAAACTAAAGATAATATGGCATAATCCATTGATAAAGATACATGCCTGCTAGAACACCACCATACGCAGAGAAGAGACACAGAACTTGTAACTTATGCTTGCCTGTTCTTTTATATACGCAAAAGAGAAAAGAGATACCGTTAAGCCGATGTAGAAGATTTTAAGGCTAAATCTTAAAGTGATGTGCTACGTCTCTGACCATATTGTTTAATCTCCATTGGTTGTTATTGCTTAATTTTTAAAAATGACACATATAAATACAGAACAATAAATTTCAAAAGGCTTATGATATATGAATTTACTTCTCTACGATGTATTTTCAGTGTTAGTGTTATTTCTGATCATAACACAATGAAGGCTCCCAGATAGTTATATAGAAGTAATGGTAAGTTATCTCAATATTTAGTTTTGTCATGCTTGCCTTTAAATAAATTATCCAGTACTCCATATTTTTCCATTTTTCTTTTGAGTTAGGAAATGTTCTTTTATCTTTGAATTGCCCTCGATCATCCAAAAACATATCTGCTGAGCATTCATAATGAACATTGTTGGAGAATAAAATAATACTTTGACAATTTATTCTCTCATGTGTTTGAGCGCAGAAAGCAGAATGCTAATATACGATCCTTTTTTCCACTCAATTTCTTTAATGCTTTACCACAATCAAGCATCCTTTGTGGTTTTTTAGGTTGTAGATTTTAATCAACTTAAGACTTAATGATTTAAGCTGTTTTTATGATCTCAACTAGCTCTCTACAAGAGAACCTTTATGTCAATTAAACTAACTGAAGAGTGAGGAAATACCATAAAATTTCTTGAAAGAAATTGATTTGTGTATGTTTTGGTTCTATGTCAAAACACGCAAGCCTACACGTTCTGTGTCAACTGTTTTCTTTTATGTCCTGCATTCTATTGCTTATATTTAGTTGTATTCTTGAAAGTTGGACAAACATTTTCTTCATATCTTTGTCATTTGATTTATCAGAATACCTTACATGTAGTTGATTAATGATTCTGACAGTAGGAATATGCAACATGGTGACATCTTGCTAGAAACCAACACAATGGTTAATGGTTATAGCTGCTTGCTTTAGTCCTTTCCTCTCCTGTGTTATTTCCACGCTACGACTTCTAATTGATTTTGGGGGTTGTTACACTGACAAACCATCATGCTCAACATACTAATAGTCGGGTAATCTGCAACTCTTGCTCTGTCTAAGCAGTAACTATGTGATGTTATTTTTGCATTATAGAATGCTCATATACAAGATTTTGCTGTTTCTTTATTAGTAGGGTCCTCAAGTCCTATAGAATGTTCTAGGATTGTATAACTACTAGAGTCAAGCAATTATACTTTCAATTGAATGAAGAGTTGTATTATGATTGCTTCTTGAATGCAGTGAGAAGTACACCATTCTGATACCAGAAATGGTATTTCCATGCTGTTGTACTGATAAGTGTAATAATTTTTCCATGGATATAACATTACCTTGGCAGATGTCTATTCTCAGTCTTATCTTTTTTGTTTGAAAAATGTGAGTACTGATGATCGCCACTTCATAACAATGCAGATGCTTTTTTTTTTGGGGTTAAAGACTGCTAAGGAGCCACAAAACACGACACGAATGCATCACCGGTATAAAATGCACAGTAGCTGTGTTATCGAAGAACATAGAATTAAAATACTACTCCCTCTGTGAAGTTACTGTGTTATCGAAGAACATAGAAAATTGATCAAATGGCAGTAATCTCCATTGAAGAGAAAACCAAGCTTGAAGAAGAAGCTAGAGCTCAAATTGGGGCTGAAAATATGAAAATATCTAATTAGTTAATCAGTAGGAGCACATTGTTAGTTATATACAAATATCAACATATCTAAAATATTCTAACTAATCATTAATTACACTTGACAAACTTGTAACTAATTAACAAACTTGTAACTAACTATCTAAATAGTAAGTGTTCCATGTGCTACATCTCATGATACTGTTGTACACCTCCTTATTTCTTTCACATTCCTCCTCTAATTAGGGGATATGAAGATGTTCTTCATGCCTAGCTTGGACATCAAATGAACATGTTGTGGTCGACTGAGAGCCTTGGTAAGTAAGTCTGATGGCTGGTCAGCAGAAGGCAAATATGCAGTGCAGATTAAGCCTTTTTGTATTATTTCCCTTATGAAATGACAATCTATATCAATGTGTTTTGTATGCTCATGAAAAATTGGATTAACAGCAATTTGAAGAGAAGATTTACTATCAGTAAACACTGAAACTGATAACTGAACATCAACTCTAAGTTCTCGATACAAACCAGTAAGCCTTATCACCTCTGCTACTGAAGCAGCCATGGCCCTATATTCAGCCTATGCTGAGCTTCTAGATATTGTATCATGCTTCTTAGACTTCCAAGATATGGATAAGGAACCAAACAATACTAAGTAATAAGTAATTGACCTCTTGCTATTAACACAAGAACCCCAGTTTGCATCACAGAGCACCTTGAGTTGAGGAATACTGGAACTGGACATAAAAATGCCCAATCCTAGTGCATGTTTGATATACCTAACAAGCCTAAGTCCAGCTTCCATATGTTATGTTTTAGGGGCATGCATGAACTGGCTTAAACACTACACAACAAAATCAATATATGGTCTGGTAGTTGTTAAGTACAATAATCTGCCAATCAGTCTCCTATAAGTACTGGATCTGATAGAAGCATATCCGGCTTTGATGAAAAGGCAGAGTCTGAATTGGATGATATGAATGTGGAAGCAACATATTGATCAAATTCAGCAGTGGTGAATTTCTGATTCATTCCATAGGTGAAGAAACAGGTTTAGCACCTGCAAGTCCCATATCTGATATGAGTTACAATGCATACTTTCTTTGATGCATGAGTATGCCTTGGGAACTTCTTGAAAATTCTATTCCAAGAAAATACCTAAGTTCTTCTAGATCATTTATTTTGAAGGCCGACTGCAATGCCTCTTTGGTAAACTGAATAAGAACCGGATCATTCCCAGTAAGTAGCAAATCATCAACATATACCAATACCACTACTATCTTGTCACATTTCTGCTTAGTAAACAAGGAATAATCCCTGTGACTTTGAAGAAATCCAGATGAAACCAGTGCTGAAGTGAGCTTAATGTTCCACTGCCTTGAAGCTTGCTTCAAGCCATACAAGGACTTCAATAATCTACAAACTTGTTTCTGCCCACCTTTAATATCAAAACCCTCTAGAACTGTCATATACACATCTTCGTAGAGATCTCCTTGTCGGAAAGCATTGTAGACATTCATTTGATGAATGTTCCACTGCTTAGTAGCTGCAATAGAGATGAATAACCTCACAGTAGACATTTTGAACACTGGTGAAAAGGTCTCTTGATAATCAAGACATTTCTTCTGATTGTATCCCTTTGCTACCAGTCTGGCTTTCAATCTTTCCACTTCTCATGTTGCTTTATATTTGATTTTGTACACCCACTTGCGTCATATAGCTTTTTCTTTCTAGAAGTGGCACCAGGTCCCATGTTTTATTCACTTCCAATGCTTTGATCTTAGCCTTTATTGCCTCAACCCTTCTTTTGTCTTTTGCAGCTACTGAATAACTATATGGCTCAGTATCAAGAGAAGCCTGAGTCATAAAGCTTTGGTACTTGGATGATAGTCTTGTATAATCCGCACCAGCAGATATGGAATAAAAGCAACTAGATGAGCCATGTTTAGTAATATAATCTTTATGTCAAATAAGAGGTCTACTGGTTCTTGTAGATTTTCTAGTATCAGGCTCTGGTAAATTTGTAGCAGGGTGATTATGATCATGTCTTGAATCTGCATTTCTTTCATGCTGAGTGTCAGTAGGTGCACATACATCATGGACTACATCCTGTACTTCCAGATTTGAATTGCTATGTTCAACATCTGATGGCAGTATGACATGTATTGGTGAAATCTTGACATTCTGTTGGTGAACTAAATCATCAAAGAAGAAATGCTCATGTGATTTGATAGGACTAGGATTGTCATTTGTCCCACCTTTGAAGGGAAACACTATCTCCATAAATACCACATCTCTGCTCATAAAGAATGTCATGGTTTTCATGTCATAAAGCTTGTACCTCTTCTGTGCAGAACCATACCCAAGAAGGATAACTTCAACAGCCTTGAGACTAAACTTGTCTTGTTTTGTTAGGATAGTTGCAAAACACAAACAACCTATCACTCTTAAATGAGTAAGTGATGGTGTCTTAATATACAACATCTCATAAGGTGACTTATTATCTATAACAATAGAAGGAATCCTATCCATGATTTACACAACTCCTTCTACACAAAACCCCCAAAACCTGTCTAGCAAATCAGCTTGAATTTTTATGGCTCTAGTTGTCTCCAATATGTGCCTATGCTTCCCTTCCACTACACAATTTTGTTGTGGTGTATGTGGACATGAACTCTCATGTACTACACCATGCTTTTGAAATAATTATTTACAACTATGATTAAAGAACTCAGTGCCATTATCAGATCTCACCCTTTGAATTTTCACTTCAAATTGAGTATTGACTTCAACAAAGAAATTTCTAAGTAGTGTTGTCGCGCCCGTTTTAACCACGGTCAAAGCGGAGTACAACATATTGGTTATTCCTGGATTGGATTAAGGAGTCGCCACCTAATTATTTTACGGTGAATTAGGACACATAAATATTAACTAAATGCTGCAATGTAACTCCAATTTTGTGGTCTACGAAACTAATGAGATTCTAGGTAAGGGTTCTTTATTATCCTAAAGGGAAGGGATTAGACATCCTTTAGGATCCGCTAACTTGCGGTTATCTGGTAAAAATCAGGTTAATTATTATGCTAAGGAAATGCATGTCTAAAAAAATAATATTTAAAGAGAATGCATTTTTTTTTTTGATAAAGTAATAATTTTCCTTCTTGAGGAGTTTTGCAAAATAATTCCCGGTAGGAAATCCGGAAAAGCATGCATGCCATTGTAAAGTATGATTTATAAAATACATATAATGTTGATTTTGGATAAAAGTGCATTTGTATGAAAATTGATAAAGTACTTATTTCGCGATTTGATGGTAAAGTGGAAAAGTAAATTATTTGTAATATAAAGGAATAATTTTTTAGGAAGTCATTTTAAATCATAAGATTGGATAGAAACAAAGCTTTATAGGTATGTGAAAAATGCAAAGTAGAAGATGATCAATTGTTTTGAACGTGCATGACGCGCCTAAAATAAACAAATTAACGGCGGACTTCCAATTTTAAAATTAACCGAGCCTAAAGTAACTAACTAGCGACAATTTCTAATTTTAAAACTACCTTACTACCTATCCATTCATAGCCTAATTATTCGAAATGGCCTAACAATCACACATACATTAAATAATTATTACAACCCCAAAAAATAGAAATAACGAAATTAAAGAACAACAATGAAAGGGAACTAAAGCGGATGACGATGTCATCTCGCCCTATTTATTTTGAAATCTCGAGGTTGGAGAATGCAAGAAGTGTGGACGCGGGTCTTCGTTTGGCAATGATCATGATGAGTCTCATAACGAGACTCTTCGTTGCTCCTGATGCATTTTCATGTAAATAAAGAATGGAAAAGGATTAATATATGAAACGTGGAAATATATATAAGAAAATGTAAACAAATAATTCGTGAAGAATAATATACCATATGACCTAAAGGACTTCTCATGTTACCATGGAGGCACTTTGCATTTTAGACAAGCAAGGATGAGTGTAACAGCTGCTAGTAAGTAAGACCAGCACACAAGACTGGCCAAATAACTTCTTAGGGGGCAACCCTTTCAGACACACAGAAAAATGGCGGATAAATTAAGCATATGTGATCATTTACATACCACATGTTGGTCTTAGGATATCTCAGAATTGGATATAGTTACCAGGTACATCTATAAGCTTAAATTACATGACAAAACAGATGTTGCTTCTTAATCAAACATAATCAAGGACCAGCTTCATAAAGGAATAAATGAAAAACCAGTACCCAACTAATCACAATCAAGTCAAAATGCAAAGTTCATTCAAATTAAGCTAAGGGTGCTAGGTTTCAGTCATACTTCACATTAAGCTCAAGGATGTTTGCATAGATAGGGAGGGGCATAACATGCTTGACAAGATAAATAAACGGGCACAGTGATACGCAAGCCTTTTATCCCACCTGATGACTCTTTTATTTTAAAGCAAATGATGAGCAAATAATCCATGAGGAAATAATAAGATGCCAGCACATAAAGAAGGATACCCAACATTTCAATACAAACAATAAAGCTAAGTAGGTGACCAAGTTCAGGTTTCAGATCTCAGATATAAGTAGAATAGGAAAACATGTCATATACATAGGCAGAAAGAAGGGGAGAAATGGTTATGGTACACTGTATGATTTTGAAAGAGTGAGCCTAAACCAAACACTTTGGCAAAGGAGTCTGATTCATAAAACAAAAGAGTCATAGTCACACATTATTCTAGGCTATAGACTTCTAATCAATGCAAGGATCATGCTATAAAGAATATACAGTTTTGACCAATTGCAAACAAGACACTCACAGGGAACTTAAATCATTAATCTTAAGAAGATACACATACTCTCAACAGAACAAACTGGACAGGCAGACTCCTATATAGATTGAAATTGTAATCAAAATCACAGAAACAAAGTTGACTTAATAGGTGCAGTAAATTGATCCCAACATCATGTAGACCATGAGGACAGACATGTAATCAACAACAACACTACACAGATACATGACTCCTCAAATCCAACTAAATACACACACATCAAGGCCATACATTTGGCATAAGGTCTTTCAAGTAAATAAAATAGGGAGGTAACTAAACTGATAGACATACAGATATGGGACTGCCTATCCAAAGGTGCCATGTTGTAATTACAAAGCTAGTTAGGTTGGACCAGACATACCTATCTCATCTAGGGTAACATATGTTAATGTCATGGTACAAAGACTTTTATGCTAGCACAAAAACCTACTTCCCAGACAAGCAAAGACAAATGCATAATCTACTCAAAATGAACATGGAAGACAAAAAAGCTTAAATGATACTGTAAGAATACAATTTCAAATATGCAGGGTCACATGCACCAAACTCATACATAATCTTGGCTTGAGTTATCTTGGGTATGAGGACACTCTAAAACAGACATGGCATAACACATAAGAGCTTAGGGGAGTGTTATGATGCTAATATGGGGAAGCATATTATAGTCAAATGTGCAGAGCAGTCACATGGTCAGTTTTGAAAAAAATGTGGAAAAGGCCAGGAAGCAACCAGGAACCATCTGAATACTACATATTAACTATACAGATTCATTCGACTCAAACTACATATACATCACTCTATTCATGTTATATTACTAAGCATGATGGCACATTAACACTTAGACAAGATAGGGTAAGCATATTATGAGTCGAAAAAAAATATATACCCTAACCAAAATATGAACCTAACTTAGCATGTTTGAATACCAACAGTTAACTAGATAAAGTTAACAAGCAATTGAACATCACAAAATACTTAACTGCTTAAAGTTATGCTTTCTTAAGCTAATATTAGTAACATGCCTGGCAGATTACATACACATGAACATGCCTCATGCTTTAATAGGCAAAATGCACATCTAAAATAACTAAAGGAGACTAATTCGACATTCCAAACATCAGACAGTGATAAACCTAAGTAGACACGATTAATGAAAACACATAAATAACTAAGATTGAGAGGAAATTGGGTTTACCTTCTCCAGGCAGCAAACCTAGGCGTCGTTTCGAATCGTCGACCCCGCTCGGAGAAGTTTTGTTTATGCGATTGAAAAAGAACAAGAGCTTAAATGTTTTATGTGTCTGCCGAGCTAGAAACGAGAGTAAAAGAAAGAGATTTTGAGAATCGAAAGCTGCTTTTGTGAAACCACCAGATGGGTCGATTCTTTGCAACAGCTTAAAAACAGAGGGTTTTTGTTGTCTAAAAATCCGAATCTCTTAAACAACCCACAAAGGGTTCTATTTATAGTCCCAGTTGAGACCCTAATGGCTAAGGTTTGAAATTTAAATTCAAAACAAAGATTGAAATGTGACGGTTTCTTTTCATTTCGAAAACCAAGATGATAAGGAAGAGATACGGGTTTGTGTTTTTACCCACCGAATCCTTGAAGGTATTCTAAGGATCGACTGCGGCATGCATGCTTCGCAGGTCGATTCAACTTCGGACGAGCTATTCAAGGCTCTGGGGTTTGCAGAAAAAGGGAAAAAAGGGGATTGGGCGATGTGAGGGCTCGATAGTGGAGGGGGCATGATGGCAGTGGTGTGGTGAGGGTGTTTGTCTGGCGGGTAAAGGGAGGCGACGGTGGAAGGGTTGCTGGATTTTTGGGTTTTCATTTGGTTTTGGGGGACAATTTGTTTTTTTGGGTAAAGGGGTGTAGGTTTGGACGATGGGTTAGGGAATAAGGGGTATTGGGCTTGGATCGACAGATTTGGGGATTGGGCCGACAAGTTGGAGGTCTTGGTTTGTTTGGCACTTTTTAGGGAATGGTCGATTGGGCCAAAAAAATTGGGCTCGGTTGGGTTTGTTTTGTGGTGAGGGGAAATAAAATGGGTTATGGGTTTAAGATATAAGGAGTTTAATATATATAAAAAAACCTTGAAGAAATGTAAATTATTTAAAATAAGATATAATGATGTGATAATAAATAAAACGTAATATTTGTGAAATGCTTAATGCTCAAAATAATAAAATGAGATGTCGTTTTGCGAAAATGAAATAACATAGAATTTTAGGATAAAAACTATGATTATGGCTTTAAAAAGGCAAATGATAGTAAAACATGTGAATAATAATAATAATAAATAATGATATTGAAAATAATATATATATATATATATATATATATATATATATATATATATATATATATATGTCTATATTAAAATTGTTTTTGAGGTGTAAAAAATATTTAAAATAAAAATAAATCGGAAAAGACGGGACAAAATTGGGTGTCAACAAGTGTAACCACATCAGATTTCAATCTCATCAAGAAAATCCAAGTCCATCTAAAGTAATCATCTACAATAGTCAAGAAATATCTCATTCCATTATATGTTTCTACTTTGTAAGGGCACATACATCCATGTGCATCAATTGAAATGGTCTTGTTTTCCTACTAGTACAAACAGGAAATGGGACTCTAGTTTGTCTAGCTACGGGACATACTTCACATTTATTCAAAACAAAAGCAACATCATTCTTGAAATATGAAATTTTCTTTAAAACAATCATAGGTACATGACATAACCTTTGGTGCCAAGTAACTGCATCTACATGTTGAATTGTTTATAGATAGTTAGTCAACTCTCCTCTCTTATTCAGTGTGTCCAAACATAGTATGTACAACCCTTCTTCTTCATTACCAATCGCCCTCACCTTCCCAGATGAGAGATCCTAAAATATACAATATTTTGGAAAGAAAGTAACACTGTAATTTAATTCCTTTGTTACCTTTGAAATAGACATGAGATTAAACTTGAATGTTGGCACACATAAGACATTTCGAAGAACATCACCTCCTCCTAAGTGATAATCACCAACATGTGAGATTCTGGCTGAATCACCTGTAGGCAACTGCACTTTTCCTGTATTTTATGTCAAATTTTTACTCTGTAAGTGTTTCTGATTACTAATCATGTGATTAGTTGCACATGTGTCCACAATCCATTTTAACAATACTTTTGTATCAATAGTACATTTACCTGTCATATTTGCACTAGCACTAGTCTCTCCCTTGTTGTTAAGCAAGTTGAGAAGTTGTTTATGTTGACTAGGTGTAAACTGATCAGGTGCTATATATTGTGGAGCCATAGACTGTGAATACATTTCTTGATTGTAGCTATAACTTGGCATGAATTGTGAGCCTTGTGGATGGAATTGTGAGCTTGAACTTGATCCATACTGTTGTCGTGAGCTTTTTCCAAACTGTTGTCTCCGCATATGCCTTATGTCATGTAGGTGATATTGCACTTCACATTCTTGTCCAGTGTCTTCAAATGATAAACTCCCTCATGTAACCACATTTGCCTTCTTGGTTTTACTTTTGAAATTCTCAGGATATCCATTAAGTCTGTAGAAGTCATCTTGTACATGTCCAGCCTTGTGACAAAAATCATATTTCATCAATTTAAAACAATCCACTTTAAATGACCTTTCACATAACAAAAGTCACAAAATGCACTAGGATTATATGGTTTCTTTTGCTTTGGACCTCCATTTCCACTTCTAGCTGCTGTGAACATGACATATGACTCCACTATTTCCTGCACCATCCTACTTGTTCCTGCAACTATCCTTTGACTTTCATCTTGGTTAATCATTGTATATACTTGGTTCAGGTTTGGCACTTGTTGCATCATTATCACCTGACTCCTAGCCTGACTGTAACTATCATTGAGTCCCATTAAGAATTGCAACATTCTCTGATATTGTAAATGATCAATAAATTCCTTAGACTTAGAACAACAAGATAGTGGTGCCATAATAGAATCATACTCATCCCAAAGATCCTTAAGTCTAGGGTAATACATTGATACTGATAATGTTCCTTGTCTCAATGTAAAAATCTCTTTGTGTAATTGGAAAGCTCTTGAACTGTTTATTTTGTCAAAACTCTCTCTCAATTCTTCCTAGATAATGTACGAATCAAAATTGAATAGTAACTCACTGAGCAAATTTTTGCTCACATTTTCCATTAACCAAGACACTACAATTGCATTACATCTATCCCATAACCTCGCCAAATCCCCATGAAGGCCTCTCTCATCAATGTTTCATCAATAAAATCTATTTTATTCTTTCTCAATAGAGCTAATTTCATCGCCCTACTCCATAAGGTATAGTTATCCATTCCAGTTAATATGATCCTAACAGATAACGAACATGTTGCATTGGATGGAAAGAGGTATAGATGATGATTGTGATCAATACTCACCGTCATTGCTGCAATTCCATTCGTCAAATCTTCTCCATTAGCTCACATTGCTATTAAGTTTGTGATTTTCGATCTCAATTGCAATTGTGATCAACGATTTATGTCTCAATTGTGCTTGTATTCAACAGTTTTCAACTTCTCGATCTCCAATTTCTCCAGTACTAGATATGGATCCCCCGAATTCCTCACTGCATGTGAAAGATTTCCCTCGATCTATGTCGATTAACCTCGCTCTGATACCATGTGAAGTTACTGTGTTATCGAAGAACTGAGAAAATTGATCAAATGACAGTAATCGCCATTGAAGAGAAAACCAAGCTTGAAGAAGAAGTTGAAGCTCAAATTGGGCTGAAAATGTGAAAATATCTAATTAGCTAATCAGTAGGAGCACATTGTTAGTTATATACAAATACCAACATACCTAAAATATTCTAACTAACCATTAATTACACTTAACAAACTTGTAACTAATTAACAAACTTGTAACTAACTATCTAAATAGTTCCATGTGCTACATCTCATGGTACTGTTGTACACCTCCCTATTTCTTTCACTCCCTCAATTCCATAATAAATTATGTTTTTAGCTTATGCATACCACTTAAGAAATCACTCACTCCTAGAAAATTATGAGTGTTTTTATTAATTTATCTCTAATTAATGTTTAAAAAAAGAAAAACAACTTAATGATTCTTGATTATGTTAATAAAGCTAATTTTGGAAGAAAAAAGTTAATTACTTCTTGAAATTCTAAAACATCACTTATTTTGAAACAAAATGAAAAGTCTAAAATACTACTTCTTATGAAAGGGAGGGAGTAATTAATTTTCGAACTTAGCGTCCCCATAAAACCTTCTTTTAGCGCTAAGCACGGGATTCAAGCTTAACATTAAATTCATTCTTGCAGTATTAATGAATTATAGATTTCTAGTTTCTAGGAAAAGAAAACGTTAAGGATTAAAAGAAGAAGAAAAAACTGAAAATCCTAGTTTGAAATGGCTAATCCAACGTCTCGAATTGTGAAATTAAATTTGGTAAAGTTGATTAAAACATAAAGATTGAATATGGGGCACTATCTTGATTAAACAAGATGATAAATGTATCTTTGTGGTGGGTGAACAACTTTTAAAGTATGTTTGATTAATTTCAATTATTTAGATGATTTATACATTAGAAGTGAAAAATAAAATGGTACTTTAATATTATTTTCTCAGTTTCAAAAAGTTTATCTTTTTTACCTTTTTAGTCTATTTAAAAAAAAAAAATCTTTTTTGACAACTCTTTAATTCCAAACATGACATGTTTAAAATCACAAGAGGGTTATTTTTGTATATTCTACACATCTTTAATTTAAGACCACAAAATTCAAAAGTCTTTTACTTTCTTGAACTTTCTGCAACATGTTTAAAACCACAAGATGGTCATTTTTGTACATTCTACGCATCTTTAATTTAAGACCACAAAATTCAAAGGTCTTCTACTTTCTTGAACTTTCTGTCAAGTCAAAATCAGATAGTCTTTTTAAAATGGGGGAGTAGTATGTCTTTAGTAAGTAATTTAAAGTTAAAAAAAAAAAAGGATCACCCAACTTAAATAATTCGAACCTGATTCCTGAAATTAGCCAAAACTATTCTAAACTTAACTTCACTGCATTTATATCATTCTGTTTAATATCATTTTCACAGAGATTGACTTGATTGAAATAGCTAAAGAATCAAGTGAGCTTAATATATCACAGTTGTTATAAGTAAAAGAAACAAATGAAAAAAGATGAACAAGACAGAGAATGGGAATATGAAAGCAAAAAAAAGAAAGCTAATGGATTTTAAGAAACTTTAGATTCTTGGGTAGATGGAGCTGTCCAATATGACTTTACTGCAAACAGAAGTTTTTCCCTCTCCAATGGCCCATCTTCATGATCCACAATCTGGCTATCCCAGTTCAGCCCATCTGTTATTCTCTTTACTTTGATCAATGTATCTACATCATCTCTGATTATTACACTTCCTTCTGGCCTTAATATTCTATCCATTTCAAGTAATATATCCTCCATTTCACATCTGTAATGAGACACACACTCATAATTCATCACAGCTTTTTGGTAATTAAGAATATGTATATATCAATTCAAAAGCCACAGAAAATTACCTGTCTTTATAGAGAGTAAATACAGAATCAGCATGAATAAGATCATATGTCCTTGGATAAGTTGACATGGCCTCACACCTGCAACAAAGCTCATGGTAATTCAAAAATATACTAATATATGTCTAAATGTAACAAAGGAAAAGAAAGGTAAAATAAAATTGAATAAAGCATAGTGAGAATTAGTATATATAGCCGACCCGACTTGCTTTGGTTGAGGGATAGTTATTGTATAGCGAAATTACCAGCTCTGATATGTTCCGATTAATCCTCGCTCAAAAATGACACCAAGTGTGTTGATTTTAGCCTCAGCAGGAACTATATTCATGACCCAAACAGGATCATCAACCAAATTAGCAGCAAAACCAGCCAAGTAGGCATTCATATCCAATAAATTCCGGTATCTCCCCGATTGGCCAAGTTGATTATTCACTGTCTTGTAGTATGAAACTCTTCTTTTCCATAGTTGTGAATCCTTCTTGAAAGTATCTACCGTGACCCCATTTACAGTTCCTCTGCTAATCCTTGATGGTATCGCGTGTAATCTTTTAGGCCATTTTTCCAATTGTCCACCAGCTACCTTTTCTTCACTTGAAACATCAGGCAGGGGAGTTAAACAAGTTTCAATCTCTGTGTACCTGAATAAATCAATAGACAACTCCTGATTATAATTATAGCATGTAAGGTAGTATAACTATGACGACTATGATTGGAAGAGGGACAAACCAAGCTCTATCAGGATCTTGGGCAGGGCATAATGGGGGAGTTTTGGACGCCGTTCGCAATTCTTTACAGTGTAAATGATTGTATGGCTTCTGCCATATTGCAATGTCATTTTTCTCAACAATCTTTTTCCAGCAAAGACTCCTAGCCACTTGCTCAATTTTAGTTTGTTCAGCATTTAGGTCTTCTTTGGTTCTATCCCAGCCTTTCCAGTATTTCCTCCAGTGAATTGGTGGACCGGACAGGATCCAATATCCGCCAGGCCTCAGGACTCTGTCAACTTCGATCAAGTACGTACCATCTGATCCACCAAAACAGCAAATAGTACAATATAATCGGGATGCCATTACACAATTTACAGAAATTTTTTTTATAGAGTTACGCACCATATTCGCCCCAAGGAATGAGGCAACGAGAGCAATGCGCCATGTCGAAAGCTCTAGATGGATAAGGAAGTCTTTTGGAGGCAATAACTCCAATCAAAGCAGGAACTCCACGCTCAAGAGCAAATTGAACCTGCCCTTCGTGCGTATCTCTAGGTGCAAATGACATAGCTAGGATATTCCTTGACAAAAGATAAGCTCCCCAACTAGCCACCTGTGTAAATTGTAACTTCTTAAGTAATTTATTGTTTAGGTAATTAACTCTGAATAATACATCACTAACTTTGCTATTACAAAATCTTGATTAGTGGTAATTTTTTTAAGACCACAGAAAACCCAAATTGAGGAACATATTACATAAGTACATTCTTGAATAGAAATATGGTTCATGAAATCCTGCCAAATTTCTGGTGGATAGTAGTATAAAGATTCACTGTAGAATTAGGAAGAGACATCATGCATGCAATGCCAGGTGTACAGGAGAAATTATGCATGGTAGTATTGTTGGAAATTTACTGACGTGAGATTGAGTTTATCCAGTCTTTAATGACTTAAACACGTGGTCCCCGCATGTCGAAAACATTGTTTATTCGCACATGCCTAATCTACTGAGTGAGTAGATGATGTTAGTGACAAGTATCATCAAATTTCGTTAAGAAATGAAAGAGATATTGGTACACAAAGTAAGGTGTTTGAGACATGAAAAGATGGAGTGTTTTTGGTCAAAAATGACAAATCTCCTCATCGGGTTCGGGTTCGGGTACGGGTCCGGGTCACACAAGTCACGGGTCAGAGCAAAAACTCTTTTTTTTCCTTCAGTTCAGTTCAAAATATACAGTGTATTGTTGATTGTTGCTGTTTTATCTTGAAAGACTATTGTCCATTACCGTAAAAACATCTATACATGTCAATTTTGTCCTAATGACAAAAAGTCATCTCTTGACTCAGCCTTTCTGACACCATTTTTACCAACAAGTATGCTAAGGAAAAAGGCGTTTTGGTTTGTTGCCAAAAAAGCTGTCTCGGTCCTGCTTTTGAGTTTTGAGCATATCCACTCCCCATGCCTATCCAACCAAGAATGAAAATCTCTTTCGCCATTTTTTATCTTTAGATTTCAGAGTTCAGAAATGCATTCAAATGTGTACACATCAATTTAACCAAAATAAGGTTCTTTCCCGACTTCCCCTGAACATTAAAATGTGAATCTTCTCACGTTTCAAAATGTTTATCTGATTTTGACTTAACACGAAGTTTAAGAAAGTAAAAATATTTATAAATTTTGTAGTATTAAATTAAAGATATGTACTAAAATATCATTTAATCTTGTAATTTTAAACATGTGTGAAAAATTGAAACTAAAGATTTGTCAAAAAAAAAAAACTTTTTTTTAAACGGATCAAAAAAGAAAGTAATACCGACATTTTGAAACGGATGAGTATCTTTTATTATCATAAGATCAAGAAATGAAAACTAATCGTCCAACTAATCCAAGATAGAATCAAGATTCATGGAACGCAAATAACGGAGAAGAAAACACCCATAAAAAGGAAAAAGAGTACGAAAAAGAAACAAAATAAAAATACTAATATTTTGCGTGATGCAGTCAAATTATGCCGTGTTATGGAAGAACGAAATCGACTGATAACAGGAAAATAAAACAATTAGCAGCAGTAACCAATCATAGTAAATGAAGATAAAGAAAGAAAAATTACCCCACAGCCCGTATCAATGGCAGTCCTAATAGAACCATCTTTCAAATTGATCAACTCTCCAATATCATCAATATACGCATCAGCACCATTAGGAAACATAGTACCACCACCAGGAAATCTAAACCGATCACCTTCATATCGAATCCAGTTCTGTACGGCCTTCTCCACCGTCAATTCTCTGTGTGGTACATTATTATACCACACCAGATCCCTACTCAGTGGCCACTTGAAGGGATTCTTGTAACCATATGGAGCCGGTATACGGCATTTCAAGAATTCACTCTTTTCAGGACAATGTCTTTCTCTATATATCAATCTGTCTCTATTGAACTTTAATGACCTTTGGTAGTCTTCACAGGGTGTGTATTCACTGTACTTAACGTCACATGGTGGGTAGATTTTAACGGTGTCGTCTGGGGCCACTGCTCCGCCGTCCCCGGCGGCGTGGTGAGTACTGAAATCCAACTGGGAGGAGGAAGAAGATGATGATGAAAAAAGGGAGGTAGTGTTTTGAGAAGTGAAGCAAGTAGTGGTAGATGAGGCAATGTTAGAGGTTAGGCCAACGTTGGTGTGTTGTAAGTAACCAGCGTAGTAACAAGCACAACAGAGGAAAGTGATGGAAGCCAAAAGATAATAAAGATTGAGTTTTTTCCAAGAAGAGAAAGGGTGTGTGGCTGATGAAGGTTTGGAGGTTGGAGTATAGTATGGGGTTTGGTTAGAACCTGCCATGGCAGAGCAGAGCAAAAAAATGGTCCTCTGATTTGGAGGGATATGATAAATTGTGATGGCTTGGTACGTTTATAGGAGTTAGTGAGAAGAGAAGGACGTTGGGAGTGGAGTGGTATTGGGTTGGGGGATTGAGGGGGGTGGGGTGGGGGATGGGCGGGGTGGTCGTGGGGGTTTAGATAGATATTTGGAAAGTGTCAAAAGAATTCCAAGTTGGACATGTGAAGCGGAGTTTACTCTTGCTAAACTGTGTGTGTAATATAGTATGTATGTAAATGAGTTAGGACTTAGGAGTATATGAGGCAGGCTCTCTACATAGAAATGTGAACATGAAAAACAAAATGAGATAGCACATAGGAAGTCGTTTTCTTTGTCTATTGTACAGAGCTGAAATTCTTATGAGCACTTTTAATCTTGAGGTCGACTTGTTTTGCATTATCATTTGTCAGTGGTCTCAAGCAAGTGTAGCAAATTTTCTTTTTGTCAATAATCTTCATTTGCCAAACAGTTTGCACATTTGTTTATCTTTATCCGGATATGAATAATACTATTATTTTTGTTGGCTACCAGTAGGTATGTGTGATCAATAATAGCCTTAAGATGATGAAACTATATGTCGCCTTCTTTGATGTGTTTGACAACAAACATGCAGTATGTTTTCGCTTTTAATTCTGTACATCCTTTTTTTTTTTTTTAATCTAATCTGAATATCCCAATATTGACGTTCCTTTATCATCTTTATAAATTCCTCTAAATGTAGCATTTTCATTTTGGGTCTTTACACTTTCATTAGAATTCAATTTAATCTTTCCTAGATAAGGCGAGATCAAGTGATTTGCAATTGACTTGTTTAGAATTTAGATATAGAGGTTTGACGAGGAAATACTTCAACAATTTCCTAGCATAATCTCTAATATTTTTGTATTATAAATTACGTATGTAGACAAATTATTTCCCACGAATGTAAGGGCACTTTTATGAGGTAGTAGGACTATGAAGAAGAAGTTCAGTTGTTAAAAAGAAATGGAGAAGTGCAATATGTTTTTTGTTTCTTTTTTAACAAAATTAATGATAGGTGTCACAATAGTTTTATTGCGTGAGATATACTTTTTGTAATGAATGATCAAATACTAGAAAGACGTATAAAAGTCATAGTTTTAGAAAAGTTTGATGAATAATTTTTTTTCCATAAAAATAGTGTGTTAGAATTTCCATACAAGTTGGGAGCAAGATATGAATTAAGCCAATATTGAATAACCTTCCCTATCGAGTGATGACTGTTACCGTTTGCTTTTTATACGGATGCGCATATAAAGAGCTACTAAGAGTTTGGATGGTACTCTAAATTAATATTGTGTTTTAGAGTCGCCATCTAATTTATAGATAAATTAGAAAAATAAGTGTGAAAGAGTTTATTCAAATTTTTTTGAAAAAATCTATCTAAATCAGAGTCAAAGTAAGGATTTTGGTGATCCCAGAGAAGGTATTAGCACCCCGGTATTAAGGATCCGTAGAATACGATCGACCTATGCGTTCTATAGCATGCTTTCAAAATGATTTGAATTACTTAAGGTTTAAAATCCGCTCAAATAATTTGTCATCTCATGTATTCAAAAATTCAAGGTTTTATTTAAAAACGAGAAGATAAACTTTCGCCAAAAATAGTATGCACGAGATGCTTAATCAATTTAGTTTTCGGACTATACACTTAAATGCGAGTTTGAGTAGAATTCCACATTTAGTCAAACTATATTGATCATTTTTACACTTCATCTTTTGTTTAAAATCTTTTCAAGTTTTAAAAGTGGTAATTCGAAAAAAGACTTGTGATTTTTGAAAGGAGATAGTAAAAATGGTTTTCTTTTTATTGTTTTAGCATGCCATATTCCCATAGTCAACACTATATTCTAACTTTTCAAAAACCTTCAACTCGACTCAAGTCCAAAATAAGTTTTGTTTGTCAAAAAATCCTAATCCTATTTGGTCTTAGTCCGGACTCTAATTTAAATCAAAGTTATTCATTCTTTATTTCAAGTCCAATTTCCTATAGTCCATTTGTCACTCAGGTCCGTATTTGTGTCCTTTAATTATCAGCCCAATTTTAACTTCAAAGTCTAAAATCATTTTAACATTTAGTAAAAAAATTGGTTTTCGCTTCCAACTTTTAGTGTCCAAAACAGTTCACTTTTAACCAAAACAGTGCCTTTATTTTCCTAATCAGTCCGTTATTTTAGTTATTTTCCATATTTGAACAAGTGTTTTAAAATCATTTTTAGGCGATCTAAACTAAACGATATACGTATCGTTTGACTATCCTAGATTCCGACTATAAATAAGTTCCAATACTTGAAAGTATTTATTTACAATAATACACATACATACAATGACAATAAAATGAAAATGGAAGGTTAAGTTTAGGCTGGTGAGCCTATCTAAGCCCACCAGTTGGCTATTTTTACTCATAGCTTAGCCTTCAAACACCAATATTAGCTCCCCTTTCATGTATTATTCTCTAGGGGTGAGCGGGTCCGGGTACCCTAACATTTTTTAACTACCCGGACCCTACCCGGTAAAAGATCAGTTCCTAAATTTACTACCCGGAACCTACCCGTAGCAATCATTACCCGGAACCTACCCGGACCCGGGTACCCTGTAAATAAAAAACACAGATTAATCAACATTTTTTAGCCTATGAGAATCAAAAAGAGTTCTAAAATAATTTCATCCAGTAGTTTTTTAGCCCGCAATCGGAGTTTTTAGTACCCTTATAAGAAGTTTTAGAAAACTTATTCATTGTAGAAAAGCTAATTCTGTAACAAAAACCTAAAATTGCAAGCCAAATTTGACACTCAATTAATTGAACGTGTTGATTTCAAAATAAATTTGGAAATATCTTAATTAAACTTATTTCCGTGTTCATAAGCTTTTCGATACAAAAGAAAAGCTTTATTATACTAGTAAATCCCTAAATTTCATCTTCACAACTACAAAAATATACACAAATTTTTAAAATAGATTTACATTTCAAATCAAAAAGTAATACAAATTGAAGATGAGTATCGCCTGAAATAGAACAAAAGCATATGATATTAAAAAGAAATTGAAGAGTTAGATATGAACTCATATGCATTTTAGGAACGACGTGAACACAACCAAGGGAGAGAAAGAAACAAAGGTGAAGCTTCAACGACGACAATGATGAAAGTACCTGAGATAAAGCTTCAACAACGACAACGATGAAGCTCGGTGGTGTAGCTAAAACGCCATTGTTATTGAGAGAGTTTTGGGTGTTTTCTCTTAATGCACAAAGAGCATTCTAGAATAAAGGGGTGAAAAAACTGAAATATTTGCATCTTGGGGTGAGAAAAATCAATGTGCAGGCGTGCAATAAACAATTTTGGAGAAAGTTAAAAGTGGTCCAAATGTTTCTCAAAAAAATAAAAAATTAATATTTTATAGGTTCCGGGTATCGGTTCCGGGTCCGGGTACCCTGTCTCTATTTGCCGGAACCGGACCCGACATTGATCGGTTCCTAATTTTACTACCCGGACCCTATCCGTTATTATAATATATCTACCCGGAACCTACCCGTTAGTGTCGGTTCCGGTCGGGTATCTGGGTACCCTGTACCCATGCTCACCCCTATTATTCTCAGTCTCAGCCGGCAGTTTGGATTGGGCCTCAGCCCGATCAGCAATGGTATGGAGGAATGACTCGATGAAGAGGATGATGGGCTCAGTAAGGATCCATTCCATGATGATGCAGCAGGAAAACAAACAAGGGGGAAACAAGAATGCAAGTTAGACACACCCAAGACTTATCATTCAATTACATATATTCTAAAATAAACAATGTCGTGTATAACCCAAAAAGAAACAACATATATCCTAGTCATATATGGACAGATTCACAAATAAGAGGGTGAAACACATGAACTTGGCTAGGCCCATATGCTATGATTCGAAGATATACTAAGATATTAATGCAAATGGGCTAGGCCCAACGAACTTCAAAGCATAGTTAATATGAATGAAACATATAGAGGATATACATGCTTATACAATCTGATATACCGAGTATACCAGATGTATATAGGCAGCATATCTTGTGTATATCAAAACACATGGCAAGTAATCAAGAGCAAATGGGGAGAAGCAATTCCCAGAAGAAAAGGAAGAGGACAATCAAACACAGACCTCAGGTTTAAGCACTCTTTTTTAACTCAATGTTCAACTAGGTATTTTAGTCCTACCAATTTCAGCATGAGTACATACAAAAGGGAATGTCATTTACATAGCACACAAGCAAAACCTAATATGTCAATTTCTAGATTCATTTGAACTAGATCAGAACACAGGTATGCTACTCCACAGACCTCAGACTCACACAAATAAGGTGGGGGATGACTGTGAGCTATTATTATAATAAACATGTGATTCAAAGAAGGAAATAGGATTCATGTAGGCCATGCAAAACTTCAATAATCATACAGGGTATTCAATTTGAAATTCACAACTGACAATCCTAAAATAGATAGACATAAACTCCTATAAGCTTCAGGGAGACTTCTCATGCCTTTGACTTAGGCTAACATACACATAAGGTCACTTAGCAAGGATTAAATCCATATGAGTACAGACATGGCATAGTTATTTATGGTATTAGACTAGAATACATGAGACAAAATGCACACAAACATGGATTTATATGTTTTACAGATGATTACACTGGCTTAAGCCATAACTTAGAGTCCTAAGGTGAGCAGATTCAGTATGTATCCACTTCATGATTCAAGATGAACACAACATAGATTCTAAACTTAACATAATTGCCAAATATGTACACAACCCACATTATTTATGTAATATAGCTAGGCTAACTTTAAAAGGCCATATCATGCTTACACTAAACTTAAAATGGCCAATAATTGACACAAAGGCATAGGCAGGCAAGCTTAATGAAACATTAAGATAGATGCAGCTCTTATACTAGACTTGTCCTAGCCTAACATATGTATTTTAAATCAGAACATGAACCAAGTTATCACAAACTGCCTAACAAACTTAAAATGAACACCTAAACCATCTTGACATCACCTAAACAGCTCACACATAATCAACAACTCTTAAAACCAACAAGACTGAGTATTAAATTAACCAAAATAGTATACACATGATCAAAAAGGTCCCTAAACTAATATGAAAAGCATTTTATTAACTTAATCATACACAACAGTCAACAAATAATGAATAAATCCACCTAAACATACTAAACTAAACCATGAGCAACTTAGTAACAAGTTTTGTGACTTCACAAGTTCATACATGATTAATGTTACCTTAAACTAACATGGTAAATATTTAACACACAAATAACTACCCTGACACACCCTAACAGTGACTGACGTGCTGGATATCGACCTAGTTGTTACAAACAACCATAGTTTTGAGCACTAATCATATATAACTTAACTAAATATGTTGGATATTGACTTAACAATCATAAACAACCACCAAATCCTAGTTAAACATGTTTAATAGCCATATAAATGGTCACAACTCAACCAGGCATAACTAAGAATTTACTTAACAGGTTCAAATAATCTTTCATATCAATTGAACATGTATAAAGGCTAACTAACAGACCTAAACAACAACTAGAGTTAAGCTAAACGCATTTAATAAGCACATAGTCACATCACACATATCATACTAAGCTAATCTAGGTAGAAAATTAAAAGGAAATAAGGATTACCTTGTGTGGAGGAAGCCGAAAGGTCGAAGGTGGCTTAAAAACAAATGTGGTCATATTTTAAATTCAGAAAATGCCGAACAATTTCATAAATAGCCTAAACAAATTTAGATCTTCATTTTGAGTCTAAATTTGACACTAACTAGAAATTAGAAAATTAAAACCATGCAAATGGCTTTTAAATTAAAAACATGATTTAAAATTGAGATGTAATTGCATCATCATATTTAATTAACAATTATGAATTTGACGGAGCGGAACATCAATTCTTTAATTTTGAAAAAATTCTTTTAAGATAATTACATTTATAATTGTCGGTTAAAATTTCCAGAATCATAATTAATGACCAAATTATGTAAAATTTGGATATGATATACAATATGCATACCATGTGATATTTTGTCAAATGGAATGACAAAATACTCCCAGAATAAGTTTGTAAAATCATATTCGTTTTGTGAAAAGTATATTTCACTTCGTCTATGACTCGAGAACTATGAATAATTAAATAAAATTATTGGAGGGTAAAAATTAGGTGTCAATAACTTTCCCTTCATTTTTCGGGGATGGCTAGACCATCCCTAAGCAGCAAATTTTGACTGAACTAATTTTTAATCGACCAATAAGAAATTATTTCCCATTTTTATGCAATTTTGAAAAAGTGTGGTCAGACCCTGGTTTCTGGATTTCTTACATATCTCATGTTACATGAGAATTCAGGCTACTTGTAGTTCGACTTGATTAAACTACTAAAAGTCGGTAAAACAAAAGTATCAAATCAGAAAGTTTCGGAGTGATTTTATTGGAATGTGATCGATCATCGAAGATTGAGTGGCCTACATATCCCGATTTTGAGAATCAGGTGACTTGTAGTTCGACTCGATGGCCCAAAAAGGATATCCTTTGTATGGGAATCCCTTTGACCTTTCCGATATACGTCCGATCGATTACAGGTTTTAAAAACAAAAACTTTGTGATTTGAATGCGAGGTCAGTGCGGAGTGATGCTCAACCTCATGTGCAGAGAGCTTGACTCTCGTTGGCATATATTTTCGACCGGCCGCTCAAGAACAAGTTTCATATTTGCTCCGCATGTATCTGAATCTAGTCTTCCTGCTTTCCACCTCCGGTAGCTTTGACATATTTCCATATGCTAAGACCTGCATGTTGGTTATTGATTTATATTATTATACCTGTGCGACTTTGTTTATTGTACCCATTTGGGTGATTTATTTTGAGCGGGTACCTCCCCCGATTGGCTCTACTTGAATTTTGTTGAGCGGATTCCACCCGCGACTTCATTTGTCTATGTTGGATTGTTTGATATGAGCGGATGCCACATACGATACCGTATGGATCTTGCTAGTAGATATTGTTAATTCTATAGCTTTATTTTTTAGGGAACGACGATTACAGTTTTTGGCCGAAAGTACATCATTAGGACTTGGGAGTGAAGCCTGCAACCTTTCGACTAGAATTACATCACCTGACTTTGGAATAAAGCCTCCAGCCTTTCGACTACAATTACACCATTCAGACTTGGGGGTGAAGCATGCAACCTTTCGACTGGAATTACATCACCTGACTCTGGAATGAAGTCTGCATCCTTTTGATTGGAATTACATCATTTAGACTTGGAGGTGAAGCCCACAGCCTTTCGGCTGCCATTACATCACCTGACTTTGGAATGAAGCCGACGACCTTTTGACTAGAATTACATCATTCAGACTTGGGGGTGAAGCCTGCAACCTTTCGACTAGAATTACATTACCTAACTCTAGAATGAAGCTTCCAACCTTTTGACTGGAATTATATCATTCGGACTTGGGGTTGAAGCCCGCAACCTTTCAACTGGAATTACATCATATGACTCTGGAATGAAGCCTGCAACATTTCGACTGGAATTACATCATTCAAACTTGAGGGTGAAGCCCACATCCTTTTGACTAGAATTACATCACTTGAATTTGGAATGAAGCCTGTTGCCTTTCTATAATTACATCATTCGGACTTGGGGGTGAAGCCCGCAACCTTTCGACTGGAATTACATAACTTAATTCTGGAATGAAGCATGTAGCTTTTCGACTGGAATTACATCATACGGACTTGGGGGTGAAGCCCACAACCTTTCGACTGGAATTACATCATTCGGACTTAGGGTGAAGCCTGCAGCCTTTCGACTAGAATTACATCACCTGACTCAAGAATGAAGCCTGCAGAATTTTGACTAGAATCACATCATTTGGACACTAGATTCTCAAGGATAGGTTATACCTTTCACCTAATGCCATTTGTGGCATTTGTTTCTGGTTGCGGCTCTCAGGTCCGGTGTCGTTTCTTTGCTTTATTGATGGCTCTCGGAGCCTGGTGGTTGTCTTCTGGTATCAAAATGACTTTCTGTTGCATCTGTTTCATTCATGAGAAAACAAGTTAGTAGGAAAACCATTGTCTCTGTGACGACGTTCTGGTGACCTACAGTCACAAAAATATTTGTTAGTTTCCTATGCGATCGATCCATGTTGCTAACTCATGCTGTGTTGTTTCTCCATTTTTCGGTCTCGACCCCTTCTTTCGGTCCCTATAAAAATGAGAGAAAATAGTTTGAGTAAAAATATTTGAAAAGGCTTTGAAGAAGAGAACTTGTAGATAAAACACTTCATATATTTTAAAATATTATTAACTCATGTCATGACATTATTCGCTTGAGTGAGGATTTTTTAACGTCTTCGACGCTCTACTTTGGCTTTTTTTGTCTTGATCTTGATGAATTTTTTCAAGACCCCTCAAAAATTTGCCCGAGTTGCATATTTGAATCAGCTGACTCTTGTGTCGATTTGCATTTGAAGGCATTTTTGAGTTCCTCTCGTAAATTCTGCTCCAGTTTGTGATCTTATACCGACCGATCCTTTGAGCCGAATTGTTGATGGATTTTTTGAGATCTTCTCAAAATTTCTGCCCTAGTTTGTGAGCCTAGACCAGCTGATCCGTTGAGCCAGATTATTGATGGAATGGTTGAGATCTTCTAAAAAATTATACCCCAGTTTATACCGTGCGAGGCGGTTTTTGATGTCCCTGAGGTTTCCTAGGGGTTTATTTGGATGTTTTGTTTGGTACGACCGAGCTCGAAGAGCACCTACGTATCCCTCTTTGGGTATCAGGTCATCACATAGTTCATATTATATAAAATGATGGGTTTGGGTAACATTACGACTGAGTCCGTAATGGACACCTATGTATCCCATCTTTTTGTTTGGGAATCAAGTCCTCGCGTAGTTCGTTACAAGGAATTTGTTTGGTTTTCTAATGCAATTACAAGGAAAGAAATGCAATTACAAGCAAAAAAATGCAATTACAAGCAAAGAAATGTGATTACAAGCAAAAGAAAAGTGTGATTGCAAGTAAAGAAATGTGATTACAAGCTTGAGGAGTGTGTCTTCACACATAGTACCACTTGATTGCGTCTGAGTTGATGACTTTGGGCCACTCTTGGCCATCCATTTCAGCGAGGATGACATCTCTTCCTGATCGTATCTTGCGCACCATGTAGGGTCCTTGCCAGTTAGGTGTGATCTTTCCCTTGTACTCGTTTTGGTGTGGAAACACACACTTGAGCACAAGTTGTCCTACTTGAAAGATCCAGGCTCTTATCCGTTTGTTGAAGGCGCGTGCCATTCTCTATTGATAGAGTTGATCATGACATATTGCGACCATCATTTGCTTATCGATTAGAGCCAGTTGCTCAAATCCTTTCCGGACTCACTTTGCGTTGTTCAATTCTGCTTCTTGTATGATTCTGAGCGAGGATATCTCTTCATCGGCTGGTATCACTGCCTCAGTACCGTAGACAAACAAGTATGGAGTTTCTCCGGTTGAGGTCCGAGTGGTTTTTCGGTATCCTAGCAATGCATAGGGCAGCTACCACCCATGAGAAATAGTTACTTGTGAGAGTTGATCAAGCGATGTCCGTTGGATGCTCTCGGCTCTATGGGCCCAATGACGTCCATGTCCCAGGCTACAAATGGCTAGAGTGAGCTCATGATATTAAGCTCATTTAGTGGAACCTTGATCAGATCTCCATGAATTTGGCATTGATGGCACCTTTGCACGAAGCAGCTACAATTGATTTCCATTGTCATCCAGTAGTAGCCTGCCCTTAAGATCTTCTTGGCTAGGATGAATCCATTCATATGAGGTCCGCAAGTTCCGGCGTGTAGTGGCGGACCTAGGATTTAAGGGTCGTAGGTGCTTCATGAGAAAATATAAGTTGCTACCAATAACATATACTTATGGACAAGGAAATGATGGGACCAAAAGATGTACTTTGAGCATCATTAAAACTAAAAAAAAATGTTGGGCAAGAGGTTTGAACACAAGCCCCCCAAGTATCTAATCCCTTGAAGTTCCACCTAGAAACCAAAGCACCCAACTGCCTTTTTAGTTTCTAGGGTGTTTTTTTAAGTTTTATACCCAATGTTGATATATTTCTTTATAACTATACCTAATCTGCGTCAGGTTTAATAGGTGCTGGAGCACCACAAAAATGCATATAGGTTCGCCCTTGCTGGTGTGTACCTCTTCGAGTAGCTTTATGGCCTCGGCGACATCGACACATCTAAGTAACCCTAGATCGGGCGTCTTCTTGTAGAGTACTCCCTTATTTAGGAAGAAACCATTGGCCATTCTTCTGATGGTCTTCTTTTGATTAACTGTTGTGTTTATGGGATACTCTCCCTTTTCCAGATATGTGCTTATGTCGACATACCATGGTTTGTCATCGGGTTCCGCTTCTATATGGGAATAGTAGGCAAGTTTTTCCCTGATGTAGATCTCCAGTCGGTTAATGTTACTGATTTCAGGGTGCTGAATCATGGATGTTATGGTTTCAAGAGCATCGGCAATTCATTCTGAGCCCTTGGTGTATGACGAAGTTTAATTTTATTGAATCTGTTGCACAATGTTTGTGCCAGGTTGATATATGGCAATATCTTCTCGTTCTTGGTGGACCATTCTCCTCAGACCTAGTGAATTAGCATGTTTGAGTCTCCGATTACCAAGAGTTCATGTATATCTATGTCGATGAACATGCGAAGACCTAAGATGCAGGCCTCATATTCTGTCATTTTGTTTGTGCATTGGAAGTTGAGTTTTGTTTCCATTGGGTAATCTTGACCCATCTCTGAAACCAAAACCACTTCTATTTCTGAACCTTTGTAGTTGACTGCACCATCGAAGAACATTCTCCAACCTGAATATGCTTCGAATGTTTCTTTTTCAATTGCCATTACCTCATCATCCGAGAAATATGTCCTTAACGGCGTGAATTCTTCATTGACCAAACTTTTTGCTAGTAAATCAGCCAATGTTCGTCCCTTCCTGGACCATGTATTTGATGTCGAACTCGCTTAGGAGCATCTTTCACTTGGCCAGTTTCCCTATAGGCATGGGTTGGCAAAAGATGTACTTTAAGGGATCCATCTTGTATATCAGATGAGTAGTGTACACCTACATGTAATGTCTCAGCTTCTGCGCTATCCATGTTAATGTGCAACATGTTTTTTCCACCAGAGTGTACCTTGACTCATAGGTGGTGAACTTTTTGTTGAGGTAGTAGATTACTCGCTCTTTTTTCTCATTTCGTCGTGTTGAGCCAATATGCATCCAAATGTATTGTCTGGTACCGACAAGTACAACAATAGTGGGCTCCCTGGCCTGGGAGGAACCAAAACTGGTGGATTGGAGAGGTATCTCTTGCTGGTGTTGAAGGCTTTCTGGCACTCATCTGTCCATTTAGTGGGTGCATCCTTTTTAGTAGCTTGAGGATGGGCTCCACAATCACTATGGATTGCGCTATGAAGAGTCCGATGTAGTTCACCCTTTCCAGGAAGCATTTTACGTCCTTCTTGGGCACTGGCGGTGGAAGTTCTTGAATGAATTTAATCTTTGTAGGATCTAGATCTATGCCCCTGCGGCTGACTATGAACCCTAGCAATTTCCCGGTAGGCACTCTAAACACGCATTTAGCCAGATTCAATTTTAGATTGAACTTGCGGAGTCTGTTGAATAACTTTTGCAAGTGTACGATATGGTCGGAGCCTTCTCGTGACTTGATTATGACATCATCCACGTAGACCTCAATTTCCTTATGCATCATATCATGGAAGACGATAATTATCGCCCTCATGTAAGTGGCATCAAAGTTCTTGAGGCCAAATGACATTACACGATAATGATACACTGCCCATGGGATAATGAATGTCATTTTCTGAGCATCATCTTCGCTCATCAAAATTTGACGATAACCGGCGAAACAATCTATAAATGACTGTAATTCATGTTTTGCTCAGTTATCGATGAGTATATGGATATTTGGGAGTGGGAAGTTATCTTTGGGACTAGCTCGGTTGAGATCTCGGTAGTCCATATAGATCTTGATTTTCGGTCCATTTTTGGTATTGGAATGATGTTGTCCAACCATGTGGGGTGATCCCCGAAGTTATTCCCGAGGTTATTATAAGTTCTCTTTCCACCTCGGGAATCATTCCGGGTGTAAAGTCTGCTACGAAGTCCACTAAACTTGAGATTGTATAGCAGTTCTTGGTTTATACTCTATGTCATACCCACTAATTTCTACTGCCCATTTGGCTAACCTACTGGATAGTTCGGGTTTATGCATCACGTTTTTAATGGATAAGTCATTACTACACATATAGGATGACATTGAAAGTACGGTCTTAATTTTCTATCAGCTATTATCAAAGCTAATGCCAATTTCTCTGAATGATGATATCTGGTTTATGTACTAGCTACTATTCTACTTACATCATAAATAGAAAATTATGTACTTTTTTCTTCACGAACCAAAACAACATTTACAACCACTTCGGATACTGCCAGATACAAAAATAGTTGCTCATGCACCTTCGGTTTATGTAATAGCAGTGGACTGGACAAGTACTTCTTTAGATCCCTAAACACTTGTTGGCATTCCGGAGTCCACTCAAAGTCATTCTTCTCTTTTAACAAAGAAAAGAACCTATGACTTTTCTCCGAAGACCGAATATGAATCTACTTAGGACGGCCAGCCTTCCGATGAGTTTTTGCACTGCCTTCACATCCTCAAGCACCTCCGGAATTTCCTCGATAGCTTTGATCTTATCCAGATTGATCTCTATTCCTCAGTTTGAAACCAAGAAACCCAAGAACTTGCCTGAGCCAACTCCAAAAGTACACTTCTCTAGATTCAGCTTTATATTGTACTTTCGGAGTATGTCAAATATTTCCCGCAAATGCTTTAAATGGTCATCTGTCTCCAGGGACTTTACTAGCATATCATCAATATAAGCTTCTATTGTGTTACCTATTTGGTCCTCGAACATGCGATTAACTAGGAGTTGGTATGTTGCTCCAGCATTTTTTAAACCAAATGGCATCATGTTATAGCAGAAAGTCTCATATCTAGTTATAAATGAAGTTTTCTCTTGATCCTCCGGATTCATCCTAATTTGGTTGTATCCAGAGTAAGCGTCAAGAAAACTCAGCATCTCATGCCCTACCTTAGCATCAATCAATTGATCAATGCGCAACAAAGGGAAAGAGTCTTTTGGACAAACTTCATTTAAAATCTTAAAATCTATAAACATTCTCAATTTATTGTCCTTTTTAGGTACGACAACTATATTTTCTAACCAATCTGAATACTCTACTTCCCAGATGGAACCTATATTTAACAACTTTGTTATCTCGTCCTTGACAAACTTATGCTTGTAGTCGGCCATTGACATCCTATTTTGCTTTACCAGTGGGAAGCTTGAGTCCAAACTCAGCTTGTGAGTCATAATCTCCAGTAGAATACATGTCATGTCTAAGTGGGACTAGGCAAAGCAATCAATGTTAACTTTAAGAAATTTAATTAATTTAAGTCTGAGCTCTGGGAATAACCCGGTGCCAAGGTATACCTTTCTATCCGAGAGATGCACGAGCAATATGACTTGCTCTAACTCCTCTATAGTTGATTTTATGACATCAGAATCGTCCGGTAACAGAAATGACCCCGGGACGCGATAGTAATCTTCTTCTTCCTCGTATATTATCTTCTCAACCTCTTCTTTCTTCGGACTCAAGGGGCCTGTATCCTGTGATTGCTATTTAACTTCTTTACCCTTATTTGCATCCTTCACTTCTTTTGGTGCTTGCACCAACTCCTCTACCGCGAATATTTCCCTTGTCGCTGGTTGCTCTTCTCGAATTGACTTAATTCCTTCCCGAGAGATGCATGCATATTAACAAGTGAAAACAAGAAGAAAAGAAAAAAAATACTTAGAGGAGCAGGTTGGTCATAAGCCCTTAGAAGGTATTTATTTTTATCGGTTAAATTGATAATCGGGCTGTTAAGAACCGCTCATCGACTAACCGATGACGAATATCTTATTGGTTCAGTTATCAGTTTAGACATACTCCTTACAAACCTTTAACTCACAAACCAAATTGATACTCCCTCCTTTTCATAATAAGTGTCCACTTAGCCCTTTTATTTTGGTTCAAAATAAGTGTCACTTACATAATTAAGAAGAAATTAATTATTTTATTCCAAATATACCACTATTTAGATGAGTGAATTTTTATGTAATCTATTAATTAGGTAGTATTTAATTAAAAATAATTTAGTGAAAAGTATTTATTTTTTCCTAGCCGTTAATGTTTTTTAAAAGGGTGTGCTAAAAGCTACGTAAACACTTAATTTAAACCAGAGGGAGTAACATATAAAACCGAACCAAACTGACTAATAAGCATCAACCCCCAACCATAATTTAAGTTGAAGGCGATTTTTTACAGGAGACATTCGAATGAGTTGAATAGGGAGTAATGGAAATTAGTACCAAACGTGAAGGCAACGGAGGCTATTCCGATTTGTCGAATCCCAAAATAGGCTAAATTTATACGCCTGCTCTTCCTGGAAGCTGTCACAATTTTAATTTATACTGTTGCTGCACATTCCCACACGTCCAAAGTCCATAAACTACTAATTTAAATTATTAATCTGCCGGGAAGTCGTTGTCCATTTGAAGTGCCATTAGTTCTTGTAATTGCTGCTACAACTTTCTATATATGCATTTGTTTGCTTTGTTCGTGGAATGCACGTACAGAAGACATGCACCACCTACTCTATCTCTCTCGAAACTCTTACTCGGGTTATATGTGATATAAAATAAATAAACTGTCAAGAAATTATCTCACATGAATATTTCCTGTTGAAAGATCATGTAAATTATATTGACTTCTTTTAGTTAAAAATTTTGCTCCACCACTGTTCTTATTTTATACGCCTCTCATCTCAAAAAAATGCATTATTAACTTTTGAGGAGTAGACAAATCAAAGAAGAAAAGTTAGATTATTAGTCGATGAAGGCTCGCAAAGTAGATAGCAAGCAAGAGCTTCTCAGCATCCTAACAATTCTACTTTTTAATAATATCTTTTATTTTTATTAGATAAGTGTTGACGTATAATGCGATTTGCAGATATATTGAGTCATATAATATTTCTCTGTTATGTTCCCCGATCGAGATATTCCTATTTTATTCAAAAAAAATAAAATAAATATAATCATAAAAAATTTGGAGCGTGAAATACAATTAGATCCATTTTTTAGGGGATTCATACAATCAACTAGTTTTAGATGCATTGACCACGTTTTGGAATATATATATTTATGTAAAATGCCAAACCGAAACTAAAGAAACTTTCTTCCTTCATAAATGTTTGCATGTTTGAACAATTTTTTAACATTAAGAGGCTTTTCAAATTGCAAAATTGTAATTTAGTCGGAGGTACGCCCCTATCAAGTTGTTCATAGTTTAGTTTTTTTCTGTTAGACGTTGAGTGCAAATTAGACAAAAAGTTGTACTCAAGGTGAAAGGGTAAAATTAAGAAGAACTGTTAACTAATTATCGAACCTTGGTATATATGAAGATTCATATCCCCTTCCTGGCATTGAAATAGGCCTGACAATGGGATTAATTATGGAATTAACAGTTCGTTTAGTCTAACTACAGAAGTGCATAAACTTTAATATTTCATTGAACGTAACATATGGTATTTTGACTTATAAGTATCTAAAAGAAGAAATACTATTTTATTACATTCCTTTTTGACATTATAAAAGAAGGTTTGGAAACTAAAATCCTCATATATAGTTAAACTAAAATAATAAAACCTCCATTTGACTTGATAGTCGATCTAGCCAGCTAATAAAAGAAAGCTGTACCTTAATTTCCACCCCCCTCTATCGTACGTAATCTCCACATATATCATATCTGTAGTTATACTCCACTTTGTTAGTAGTATATTATTTCCAAAATCATTTTTTTCCTCAAATGCTTAGTCCACTTGATTTGTTTGTGATCTCAAAGCAAAAGTTAATTGCACGTACGTAACACTTCACCTCGCAATCTTAAGTTAGATTTTAATGGTATATAGTATACTTCAAGTACATGTGCATAGTCATTTTCATAGCTAGAGTGACTTAGTTTTTTTTTTCTTTTGACAAGAGCAGATTATTAAATGTTTGACTGGGATTGAGTTAATTGGACTGTGGTTGTATTTTCTCACCCTGTATCCTTTGAGTGCAAGCTTCAAATTTGTTTCTCTATTTTCACATCTAGTCCTAAAAAAAGGTTAAGGAATATCATGAACTAATGATTTTTAAATTTAAACCTAGTTTAACCATATATATTTCTAGTAAAAAAATTCTCAATTTTGATTGCTATGTTTTAGCTATAATAACACCCTAAATTTGAACCTCCTCCATTTCTTGTTAATGATGTTGAGTTTATGTTAAAGTCAACTTTTAAAATCATTCCATTGCATTGAGATACCGGAATATTGAACTAGCTCAAGAGTGCTGACACGACAATTAGCGAAAACTAGCAAATTCTAAAACTGTCATGGTACTGCCTAGGTGGCATTTATATTTTGTTAAATCAAAACCCCTTGAAAGATAGAATAATTTCCCTTGGAAATTTCTTTCATTATTCACAATATATATAGATGTACAAGGTTGATTCCTAATATGGTACGAATCCTAACTTACCTTACAAAGGTTGATTCCTAATACAATTAGAATCCTAAGTTACCTTAAATATATATTTATCATAATTACAAAATATACGACGAATATTCTGAGAATATTCGCTAATACCCCTCCCATATAGAATTTCTTCATTTCGACGTACAATTTTGTTTGTGTTAATAAATACATTTTCAAGATATATTTAATATCTTCCTTGACCTATTCCATTTCCTTGGGTAGCAGAGATAGATCCACGATTGAATGGATTTGGATGAACCTAGTAACAACATACTGCATTCTCCCTTTGGTGATTAGTTGCCTTTCACACTCATAAATTTGTTGGAAATTTGCCTTTGGCGGGAGTTACGACCGACCAACTTTAACGGCTTAAACACTAGTGTTACGCATGTTGGAGAATTCGGTTCTTCACACGTGCATGATCTACGAAGTAAGTAGATAACCGTAGGGCCAAGGATCGTCAAATTTAGTTGAGAAATGAAAGAGATATTGGTCCACGAAGTGAGGTGTTTGAAGCATGGAAAAGTGTGGTATTGTGATCAATTCTCCCTCATCGGTGGAGGATGAAAGAATTGTTTTGTTTATAAGTCTCAAAGTTGGCTTGGGATTTGGGACGCCAAGGGGTATCCCATGTGTTTAAAGGAGGGAGGACCTAGATGTGCTTCGGTTCGAGGAAAGCCCACACGCGCGCCGCCGCCGCCCGTCCGGTTCCGGGTTTTCGGGGTCACGGGTCCCTGAAGTTTTCATTTGGACCAGAATTATTTCATATGTACAGTTTGGTCCCTGAAGTTTCAAGAAAGTCAGAATTGGGCAGAGAGCAGAAACGTCCACCAGCACTAAATTCAGCCATTTATTTTGGCTGGATTACTCTTACTAAATGGTCAATCCGTTGCACATCTTCACCATTTATTTTGGAGGAATTACTACCTCCATAACTGCACTTGAGTTTCCTTTGCTCAATTGTTCATTTGCTATTTTATCTTGGAAGATAATTGTCCAGGACGTAGAAAGAATACATACGGGGCAGTATTGTCTTAAAGACAGAGTGCAAACACTCGACTCAGCATACCACAAACAGTTCCAGTTTGTTCTTTGTAATTTCAGTTTGTTGTTGAATTGTAATTTCAGTTCTTGTATTACTTAGTAGTTATTTGTAATTTCCGTTTCCTGCACCTTTGTAACCAACAAGTTTAAGACAATATCTGCTTACTGTAACTGCTGCAACATGGCTGGAAACATGATCGATGCTGCTGCTGCTGCTGCTGCCTCTCAAGGCAACAATGTTGCCTTCCCCGCTACTGCCACTACTGGGCAAGGCAACAACTCGTTGTTTTCGCTCGCCGCTATCGTTCAAGGCAGCAACTCCGCTGCCTTCCCGACTGCTGCTGCTCCACCTTCTGCCTCACACCATGATCGCCCTGAAAAAAATCATGGGATCAGAATTTAAGAGATGGCAGCAAAATATGTTGTTCTACTTAACTGTTATGGGCATGGCCCAGTTTCTAACGGAAGATCCTCCACGAGCTGGAGATGAAATGGACTCTTCGCCTAATGAAACAGGTGAAGGGGGCCTTGGTATCCATGTCGTTAACGACATGAAGATGGTTCTTGATGCGTGGAATTATAGCGATTTCATGTGTAAGAATTACATACTGAACTGCTTGGAAGACCCTCTCTACACGGTCTATTGCACCGTTGGCACTGCCAAAGAGTTATGGGAAAAATGGAAAAAGAAGTAAAACGCACAAGATGCGGGTACGAAGAAGTTCATCGTTGGGAAATTTCTAAAATTCCAAATGGTGGATAGTAAGACAGTGATGTCCCAAGTCCAGGAATTCCAAATGATTTTACATCACCGAATTTGGAAGGAATGAAACCAAATGAGCCAGTTTTTGGTTGCATCGCTGATTGAAAAGTTACCTCATTCGTGGAATGAGTTTATGAGTTACTTAAAACTCAAGACAAAGGAGATGACCTTTGAAGAGCTTATTATCAAACTCCAAATCCAGAAAGATAATAAGAAGACCTTGCCTAGGGGTAGACAACCTGCTGAGGCAAAGGCAAATCTGGCTGAGGCCAAAGGGAACTCAAGCAAGAAGCGGAAGTTCCAGAAAGACGGCAAGGCCCACGCAACAGAGATGTTCAGAGGTAATTGTCACCACTGTGGGAAACCTGGTCATAGGATCAAGGAATGCCGCAAGCTCAAGACTGAGCAACAACAGAAAGCCAAGTCTAAAGGCAAGACGCATGCTAACGTCGTCAAGGACACGCTCCTGGATGACATGATTGAGGAATTCTCTGCAGTGGTGCTAGAAGCCAACCTAGTTGAGAATCCGATGTAGTGGTGGATGGACACAGGTGCTACCAGACACATCTGTTCCAACAGAGATGCCTTCTCCACGTACACACCGGTCACCGACAAGAAGCTGTTCATGGGCAACAACGCTTCCTCTGACGTGCTGGGGGTAGGAAATGTGGTCCTGAAGATGACTTACGGTAAGGGGCTCACTCTGAAGGAAGTGATGCACGTCCCAGAGATTAGAAGAAATTTAATTTCCGAACCTTTATTGGTTAATGCTGGTTTTAGGCAAGTGTTTGAATCCAATAAGTTTGTACTCACTAAGAATGACACATTTGTGGGGAGACGCTTCATCTGTGAAGGCTTCTTCAAAGTGAATGACATGTGTGTAATGCGTCCAAGTAATAAAGTTGAACCTTCTTCTTATTTTCTTGAGTCTTCTAATTTATGGCATCATATATTAGGACACGTTAACTACAAGTCTATCCAAAGGCTGGTAAAGATGGAGTACCGCTCCTCTAGAACTTATTCACACAGATATATGTGATTTGAAGTTCACACAAACTAGAGGGGGGAACAAGTACTTTTTGACATTCATTGATGATAGCACAAGGTATTGTTACATTTACTTGTTGAAAAGTAAGGATGAAGCCTTTGAAGCGTTCCGACGTTACAAATCAGAAGTTGAAAACCAACTAAGCCTACGGATTAAATCCATTCGTAGCGATAGAGAGGGAGAATACGTAGCGCCATTTGAGGAATACTGTGCCCAAAAAGGCATTGTTCATCAAGCGATGGCTCCATACTCACCTCAATCGAACGGTGTGGCGAAACGTAAGAACCGCACATTGAAGGAAATGATGAATGCCTTGCTTATCAATTCCGGTCTTCCCCAGAACATGTGGGGAGAAGCCGTCCTTACCGCTAATACGATTCTTAACAGAGTCCCACATAAGGGTAAGGACAAAACTCCATATGAATCATGGAAGGGAAAGAAACCCACCTACATATATTTTAAGGTATGAGGTTGTTTGGCAAAGGTTAAAGAACCCAAGCCAAAGCATGTCAAGATTGGGCCTAAGACTGTAGATTGCATATTCATCGGATATGCAAATAACAATAGTGCTTATCGCTTCTTAGTGCATAAGTCAGATATTCCAGATATCCACTAGGGTACAATCATGGAATCAAGGAATGCTCTATTCTTTGAAGGTACCTTTCCAAGAAAGGAAAAAGACATAACCTCTCGCAAACGAAGTTATGAACAAAGCTCTCAAGAACCAGGAGTCGTCGACAGCCCGGATCTAGATGATTCAGATCTAGCGGATCTCGAGGTGGCTGAACATCCGAAATCTAGTGTTCTAGATTCTCAGAACTTGGAGACTCCAGAGATGGATCTAAGGCGAAGTAAAAGGGCCAGGAAGGATAAATCATTCGGTCCTGACTTTGTAGCTTATATGGTTAATGATAAACCAAGGAAAATTGCTAAGGCGTTGTCAACTCCACAAACACCGCTCTAGAAAGAAGCTATTGAGAGTGAAATAGGCTCCATTCTGCATAACCATACTTGGGAGTTGGTTGATCTTCCTCCGAGAAATAAACCGTTGGGTTGTAATTGGATACTCAAATGGAAATACAAAGCAAATGGGTCTATAGACAAGTACAAGGCCAGGTTGGTAGTCAAGGGCTATCGACAAACAGAAGGTTTTGACTACTTTGACACATACTCCCCGGTATCCCGGATGACATCCATACGAGTATTCATTGCGATCGCAGCTTTGCGTGACCTTGAGATACACCAAATGGATGTCAAGACAGCCTTCCTAAACGGTGATTTGGAAGAAGAAATTTATATGGACCAACCCGAAGGGTATGTGGTTCAAGGGCAAGAGAAGAAAGTCTGTCGGCTTGTCAAATCTCTGTATGGGCTGAAATAAGCCCCGAAGCCAATGGCACGGAAAATTTGATAGTACTCTACTATCGAAGGGTTTCGCCATTAATGAGTGTGATAAATGTGTCTACACGAAAGGTAACTCTGACTCATTTGTTATGATATGCATGTATGTAGACGACATGTTAATCATAGGAAGCAGTCATAAGGTAATCCTAGAGACTAAGAACATGTTGAAACAATGCTTCGACATGAAGGATATGGGTATCGCAGATATCATCTTAGGGATTAAAATCTCTAAGACGTCTGACGGACTGGTCTTAACTCAGTCTCACTACATCGAGGATGTTTTGAGAAAGTTTGAGATGTTAGACAGTTCACCGATAAAGTCACCAATGGATACAAATCAAAAGCTTGATAAAAATCTTGGTGCACCTGTATACCAGGAGCGATATGCACAGGTGATCGGTAGTTTGATGTATCTAACAAACTGCACTCGACCTGATATTGCTTATGCAGTCAATAAGTTGGCTAAGTTTACCCGTAATCCGAGTGATAATCATTGGAAGGCGTTGAATCGGGTATTACAATACCTGAAATACACGTTAACTTTCGGGTTACATTATTCGAGATATCCAGCTGTACTAGAGGGGTACAATGATGCAAACTGGATATCTGATATAGAGAACACCAAGTCCACCAGTGGATATGTATTTACAATTGGTGGTGGGGCTGTGTCTTGGAAATCCTCTAAGAAAACTTGCATCGCCCGATCCATAATGGAATCAGAGTTTATCGCTTTAGACAAAGAGGAGAAGAAGCTAAGTGGCTTCATGACTTCTTAGAGGATGTTCCATGTTGGAACAAACCCATACCTTCGGTAATAATCCAATGCGACAGCCAATCGGCTCTAGGAAGGGCACGGAATGTTATGTACAACGATAAGTCTCGTCATATTCGACGGAGGCATAAGACCGTTAGGCAACTGATCACCACGGGTATAATTTCCATTTATTACATTAAGTCAAAGGATAATATAGCAGAACCATTGACAAAGGGCTTACCCAAGGATCAAATGGCTTGCTTGCCTAGGGGAATGGGCTTAAAACTCAAAATATAAGGACCAATACAGTTGTAACCCAACCTTACTAACTGGAGATCCTAGTAATTTGGTTCAATGGAAAAACTAAGCTGTAAAGGTTCAGTTGATCGCTTCAGTGGAAGCATGAGCACTTCAGATAGTGATTTCTGTAAAGAAACACCAAATCCAAAGCCGTTTCCGCGATAGACGTTAAGTGTTATCTGCAGTATGGGTAAAGGTTAAGTTTTCAAAACCTTTAATGATCCTCAACAGTTGAGGTTAGGTTTTGGGAAACTTTTAATGGTTTCTAACACTTGTGAAGTGGGGTATAGATACCTTGTAGGAGACCATCTATTTAAGTGCGAGGACGGGCCGCCTCAAATGAACGCACTTAAGAATCCAAGAAGTTGTCCATGCCACAACGAACAAAACATTACGAAGAAGAGAGTAAGGGAATATGTTATGTTGGTACTATTGACTTGTCTTACACTAAACACTGACGGTTCAAGACATCACGTTCACCGCGCAGTAAGTAAGTCCGATGGTATTTAACTATGGAAGGTTCAAAGCTGAAGCTACCTCTCCTTATGCAACATCGGTCCGCTGAAATATTGCTGGAAATGAAAAGGCACCATGTGAGTGCGCCAAAATCTCTTTCTAGAGGGGATTGTTGAAAATTTGCCTTTGACAGGAGTTGTGACCGACCAACTTTAACGGCTTAAACACTAGTGTTACGCATGTTGGAGAATCCGCTTCTTCACACGTGCATGATCTACTAAGTAAGTAGATAACCGTAGAGCCAAGGATCGTCAAATTTCGTTGAGAAATGAAAGAGATATTGATCCACGAAGTGAGGTGTTTGAAGCATGGAAAAGTGTGGTATTGTGATCAATTCTCCCTCATCGGTGGAGGAAGAAAGAATTGTTTTGTTTATAAGTCTCAAAGTTGGCTTGGGGTTTGGGATCCCAAGGGGTATCCCATGTGTTTAAAGAAGGGAGGACCTAGATGTGCTTCGGTTTGAGGAAAGCCCACACGCGCGCCGCCGCCACCCGCCCGTCCGGTTCCGGGTTCTCGGGCTGTGGGTTGTGCTTCTTCTGATATTATATTTTTGGATCAGAGAACTTTGCCATATGTACAGTTTGATCCCTGAAGTTTCATATGTACAGTTTGGACCAGAATTCTTTCATATGTGCAGTTTGGTCCCTGAAGTTTCAAGATGTACAGTTTGATCCCTGAAGTTTCAAGAAAGTCAGAATTGGGCAGAGAGCAGAAACATCCACCAGCACTCAATTCAGCCATTTATTTTAGCTGAATTACTCTTACTAAATGGTCAATCCATTGCACATCTTCACCATTTATTTTGGAGGAATTACTACCTCCATACTTGTCATTACTTGGCTAGTAATGACACTTATGGAGGCAGTTCATCAGCCTCTCCTTCAACTATTTAAGAACCCCTTTGTCACCATTGTTGAGCTACACTTTACACTTAACGAAAAATAGAAACGAACTCTTCTTCCTACAATCTTCCAAGCATCGTTTCATTACTCAAAATTCTTCACGGTAGCACTTGAGTTTCCTTTGCTCAATTGTTCATTTGCTGTTTTATCTTGGGAGACAATTGTCCAGGATGTAGAAAGGATACATACAGGGCAATATTGTCTTAAAGACAGAGTGCAAACACTCGACTCAGCATACCACAGACAGTTCCAGTTTGTTCTTTGTAATTTCAGTTTGTTGTTAGAATTGTAATTTCAGTTCTTGTATTACTTAGCAGTTATTTGTAATTTTCATTTCCTGCACCTTTGTAACCAACAAAGTTTACATTCATGATTACGTGTGAATTCGCTTAAATTATATGTGTAAAAGAATTTGTTATGGGCTAAACCAATTCATGAAGACTTTTAATATGATATGATATTGTCCGTGTTAGATCAAATTAACACAATTTTCTTTAAAAGGTTTCTCGCCATAAAAAGTGTCAATACACATCATATGTAACATTTTTTTCAATCATCAACTTCCAATTAATGTGTCATATTGTTTGAACGCCCAACAATAGATACGTAATATCTCGTGGCATGGTACACAAAAGCATTCAATCAATTTAATTTAACCTTTGAATTGTATACTCAAAAATTAAGATTTTGAATGTATACTCAAACTTTTTTTCTCAGTATATACTAAACGCTAATCATTCCGTCCTAATTTGTTTGAAGGTTAATCAGTTTGGAAGTCAAACGACTCTTTTTTTTAATATGATTTTCTTCAACTTTTTAATATATTGTGAATTACTACCTCCGTCCCAAAAAATTGACACTTTTCACTTTTTGAGAGTCAAACGAGTTATTCTTTGACCATAATTTTTTCATGTCTTTTAAATATTTTAAATTAATAATTATGGTGACTTATAGTATTTTTTACGTAGTTTCCAAATATGCAAATTTTATTTTGAAAAAAGTTAAAGAGTATATGTTCAAACACGGTCAAAATTAAGAAGTTTGACTTTCGAAAAATGAAAAGTGCCAATATTTTTGGGACGGAGAGAGTATTAGTTATGCAGACTCATAATACTTTTATATAGTTTTCAAATATGTAACTTTTATTATTAAATACTCGACGAATCTATATTTAAAATTAAATAAAAAAATGTTTGACTAAAAAAACTGGTCAATCTTCGAACAAATTGAAACGAAGAGAGTAGCACGTTTCAAGAAACTAGCTAGCTAATAGAAGAAATTGACTTCGCAGTTGAGGCTCCAAGCTCTGTCGACATACATTTCTTAAGATTTTTGACCCTTGGCTTCCGCATAAAATATCAATCATTGTCTTTTTTTTAATTTTTTTTATTATATAGGGGTATTGAAAGGAAAAACGGGAAGGAAATTACAATGTGGAGATTTGAACCCTCACTAATAAAATAAAAGTTCAAATTTTCAACCAGCTGAACTATTAGATTCCTAGAAATATCGGTGTTTGTCATCCCATGTTCAAAAGAATCAAACAAAATGGCCGAGAAACATATTGGGGAGGCTTTAATTGACGACGATGACTACTCTTATTGTTTTCTAGTCTAAATATATTTTGCTCTTATACGGTTAATTATACCACAACAGAATTTATGTTTTCTTCTTTCATATATATATATATATATATATATATATATATTGAGCATACCTTAATTAGCCTAATTGCAGCCAGCTCTCCTATATTCTGCAATGGTTTAATTTTTTCTGATTAATGAAGTTGTTAAATATGTAACATTAATTTCGTATGAGAATATAGCAATGGTGTTTCAAATGGCAATTAACTTTATCTGTGTAAAGTAGCTGTCAATGCCAAATAAGTATGCTAGACGAGTGAGAAGGTCCAAAACGAAATTAACAAGAATATTACTAGGCAAGACCCCCAAGTTTTGCCCAAAATTTCCATACTTACGGTCTTAATCCTCTTTCTCCAATTGTAATGTTTTGCTTCTATTATTCCATCTCGTATTTCAAAAAGGTCTTTATAAAGCTTATATTACAGCTTGTGTCTCATTAAAAAAAAGTATAGGCTCCTTTTTGGTAAATTAATTAGGATGAATGTGCTTTTAGTCATTACATTTTAGTGGTGTTACATAAATTCTTTGAGTATCCCGTTAATATTTTAAACTTAATCTCAAAAAGTATTTTTTTTCACATTAATTCGTGTCCAAATGCTTGATGGTATATTGGTATCCTAAAAAGGATCTTCCTTTATGGAATAATGAAATAACTACTTAACTTCGCTAGTACAATTGCAATCTTGCATCTTATCGTTATAACTTTTTATTCTCATCAAACAATTCTCTTCATAAGAAGAAATATATTCTCTTACAAGTTACAAATTTGAAAACAATTTAGAAAGCTTAGGTTTGCGGAACCTCCTCTAATATTATTATTTTCTACATTCTTGTACATTTGTTGTTTCTAACGGATAAACATAATTCTATACATATCTTAAAATGAATAACTTGTCAATGACCCTAATTGCTATTTATATTGGTAGGGGTGTATACAAAGGAAATCAGAAAGCATCACAACGACAAATTGAGTACTCAACTAAGAAAAAAAATCTGACTAGTAGTTTAGTTTGGTATTAAAAAAACCGACAATAATTAATTTGGATGGATATTAATTAAAAATGTTAAGAGTCCCACATCGAATATGGAATGGGAACATGGACTCTTTATATGGACTTGAACAATCCTCACCCTACAAGCTAGCTTTTGGGGTTAAGTTAGACCCATAATTCATTCTTTACATGGTATCAAGAGCCATAAATTAACTTTACCCCCCCCCCCCACCTATTCGGCCTACCCACACATAGGTGTGAAATCTACTCCTACTTTGGCTTCTTTCTTCCTTTTACTCTAAACCCTAGCCGACAACTTACCCTAAACCACTCTTCCTCTCGAAGCCAAACCACTTTCGATTTAGGGTGCTTCCACCAAATACTTTTTCTCCTTCTTTTATTCTTGTTTTTCGTGGATAACTATGGTTGACAAACAAAAATTCCATCCAGCTCTTGGCCTAAATAACGTCAAGAACTTTATTTCAATTACACTTGATATGGAAAAAAGGGCAATACTCCTCGTGGGCGGAGTTATTCAAAGTTCATTGCCGAGCATACGAAGTAATATACCATATCATTCCCTCAGAATATTCATCGGAAAATACCGGTGTTGACAAAAAGTTATGGTCTCGTTTGGATGTTATAGTCCTTCAATGGATTTATGACACTATCTCTAACGACCTTTCGCATACTATTTTGGAACCGAACTCTACGGCTCAACAACCGTGGAAGCGTTTGCAAAATATTTTTCAAGATAATAAACTTTCTAGGGCGGTATATCTTGAAAATCAATCCACTAACATCAAATTGGATGATTTTTCAAACTTCTCCACCTATTGTCAAGATTTGAAAATGTTTGTCGACCAACTATCCAACATTGGTGCGTCGGTGACAAATCAAAGGTTAGTGCTTCGATTAATTGCGGGTTGAAGAAACAATATGATGGTGTTGTAGCGTTCATTCAACAAAGTAACCCATTACCACCTTTTTATGAGGCTCGTTTGAGGTTAATTCTTGAAGAAACCTGAAAGACTAAGCAAGTAGCGACGGCGGCAAACAACGCCGGCACCGCCCTTATTTCCACTAACACGATGGAGGAGGTTGTTGGACCTCAAAATTCTGGTCCGGAAACACACCAAAATCGTAACAATAACGGACCAAAAAGGGGTCAAAACCGCAACAACAATAAAGGAAAAATAATTGTGGAAAAGGGAGGGGCCGGAAAGCCGAAAACTTTTCCGGTGGAGGGGCTCGCCACGGGCAGAACCGTTCCCACTGGGAGCCGTAGCAGCAGGGAGGCAGCGGGCAGTGGTACCAGGTCCCGCCGTGGGCCTAGAGCCCATAACAGTGGGCCCCGCCGTACTCCATTTCGATGAACTAGTGGGCCAGGCCCAACAACCAAAATAGGCAGCCCGAAATTTTAGAAAATCGGCCACCGCAAGCCTATACGACCTATGGCCCCTCGACGTCAAGTTATGTCCCCACGAACATCGAGCATGCCATGAGCAACATGAGTCTTAATGTTTCCGATGATTCTTGGTACATGGACACGGGGGCCACATCACACATGACGGCATCTCAAGGTAATCTCTCGTCTTATTTTAATATGAGCACAAATAAAAATATTATTATTGGCAGTGGACAGAAAATTTTGATTTGTGGTATTGGCCAATCAAATATACCACCCCCTCCCCCTACATTTAAAAATGTCCTTCATGCTCCTAAACTTATTAAGAATTTGGTATCTGTGCGTCGGTTTACCACTGATAATAATGTTTCTGTGAATTTTGATCTGTTTGGATTTTCTGTGAAGGATTTTCAGACGGGGAAGCCACTAATGAGATATAATAGCACTGGGGATTTGTATCACATCACCGCTCTCACCAACAACCAAGTCAACTCTCCATCGGCCTTTGCTGCTTTTTCGCCTGATTTATGGCATAACCATTTGGGTCACCCGGGTGCACCAGTGTTGGATTTTCTTAAAAGACATAATTTTATTGCCTGTAACCGTAGTGTGGACTCACATGTTTGTCGTTCTTACAATTTTGAGAAGAATGTTAAATTTCCATTTTCTTTATCTACTTTACAAACTATTAAGCCATTTGATATTATGCATTGTGATGTGTGGACATCCATGGTTTTAAGTTCAGCATGTCATAAGTATTGTATGTTTATCTTGGATAATTATACAAATTTTCTATGGACATTTCCCATTGGAAAAAAATCACAAGTCCCCACTATTTTTAAACAACTTAGTATTTTCATCCAAACCCAATTTGAGAGATCCATAAAATGTTTTCAATGTGATAATGAGAGGAAATTCATAAATAATAGTTTCAACGATTTTTGTCAACAAAATGGGGTGTCATTACGACTCTCATTTCCATATACTTCTTCTCAAAATGGGAAAGCTGAAAGGAAAATCCGAACAATCAATAATATGATTCGTACACTACTTGCACACTCGTCCACACCATCGTCTTTTTGGCATCATGCTCTTCAATGGCCACCTATCTTTTGAATATTCTTCCTAGCAAGTTGCTATCAAATAAATCACCCACCCAAATGTTGTACCATCGTATTCCATCATACAACCATTTAAGGATTTTCGGGTGTTTATGTTATCCCTTGTTTCCGTCCACCACCATAAACAAGCTCCAAGCCCGGTCCACTCCTTGTATTTTCTTAGGATATCCACAAAATCATCGGGGTTATAAGTGTTATGATATGTCTAATGAGAAAATTATCTTATCTCGTCACGTTATTTTTTATGAGTCCACTTTCCCGTTTACTACATATCAAGTGGCGTCCCCACCTTCATATGAATTCTTAGACGTAGGAATACATCCGATTTTGAACCACCATTTAAATACCCAATCCGTTAGTGCCCTAGCTGGGCTGACCCAAAGTGGACAATCACAACAGCTAGCCCAACACCGCGATGGCACTGGGCCAGACCGAGATTGGGAGCCCACTTCATCTTCCTTGGCATCATCAGCCCAGTCCAGTGCTAGTCACAGCCAGGCTCAACATGTTTCACCAAACATTCCACCAGGCCTAACTTCACAAGCCATTGTTCGGCTCATCCCAATTACCCCACCTCGGCCCAGTCCGCTACCCAGTGACCCAGCCCACTATCCCGGTCCTACATCAAAACATTGAAACCCGTGCTATGCATGAGATTTTCGGCCTAAGCATCATTTTAACCTAACTTCTTCGGTTCAACCATCTCCACTTCAAAATAATCCCAAAGTAGCTCTATCCGACCCGAATTGGAAAGCTGTCATGCTAGACGAAATTGATGCTCTTATTAAAAATAAGACGTGGGAATTAGTGCCCCATCATCTAATGTGAACATCATACAATCTATGTGGGTTGTTTGTCATAAAAAATCTAATGGCTCTTTTACGAGACACAAAGCTCGTCTTGTAGGTGATGGCAAGTCTCAGCAGGTTGGCGTGGATTGCGGTGAAACATTCAGTCTGGTAGTTAAGCCGACCACTATCAGGACTGTTATAGGTCTAGCCTTGTCAAAATCATGGACCATACATCAGTTGGATGTCAAGAATGCATTTTTACATGGTCACCTACAGGAAACAGTTTACATGCACCAGCCGTTAGGTTTCCAAGATCCTACCTATCCGGATTATGTTTACTTGTTGAAAAAATCTTTTATATGGTTTGAAACAGGCCCGCAGGGCATGGTACAACATATTTGCAGGGTTCGTATCCACATTAGGGTTCTCCCACATCAAGTCCGATCAGTCTTTGTTCATTTACAAGAAGGGACATGGCATGGCTTATCTTCTTCTATATATGGATGACATTATTCTCACATCATCATCTGCCTCATTTTGTCAGTCTATTATGTCTTTTCTTGCGTCAGAATTTGCTATGAACGATTTGGGTCCTTTAAACTATTTTTTGGGCATTGCGGTTACTCAATATGCAAGTGGTTTGTTTCTCAGTCAAAGGAAATACGCCGAGGAGATCATAGAAAAAGTTGGTATGTCTTCGTGCAAACCGCCCCATACGTCGGTTGATACAGAGGCAAAATTGAGTAACGCGGCAGGTTCCCCATACAGTGACCCAGCACATTACCGCAGCCTAGCAGGGGCATTGTATTATCTCACCTTCACGAGACCTGATATCTCCTACGCAGTTCAGCAAGTTTGTTTACATATGCATGATCCGAAAGAAGCACATATGAGGGCTTTGAAATGAATTCTGCGATATATTAAGGTACTCTTGATTTTGGGATGCACCTGTATAAGTCCACCGTCGCTAGAATTACTTCTTATACAAATGCTGATTGGGGTAGTTGCCCAGACATACGACACTCCATCTCTGGTTATTGTGTGTTTTGGAAGACAACCTCGTTTCTTTGTCATCGAAACGCCAGCCGACATTGTCTCAGTCGAGTGTAGATGAAGAATACAGAGGGGTAGCTAATGTGATCTCTGAATCATGTTGGCTCCATGACCTTATTTTAGAACTGCATTATCCGATCGAAAAAGAAATCGTGGTTTATTGTGATAATGTGAGCGCAATATACTTATCAGGTAACTTTGTCCATCATCAGTGCACAAAACACATAGAAATGGATATCTTGTTTGTCCGTGAAAAGGTTACACGTGGATAAGTCCGGGTTCTTCATGTTCCGTCCCGTTATCAAAATGCAGACATTTTCACAAAAGGGCTTCCGCACATACTGTTTGATGATTTCAGGGACAGTCTCAGCATCCGCGCACCTCCAGCTAAGATTGTGGGGGTCTGTTAAGGATCATTATATCATTATGGATATGATTATCCTTAATTATCTCCATTATGTAAAATCATCAATAATATATAATTAAAGAGAATATTATGTAATTAGTGTGATATGATAATTAGCATATTTATAGGATATTATTAGGATAGTCTTCCAACATCACAACCATAGATTGATCTTATAGGCTTTATATATATATATATATATATATATATATATAATAATAAGTTCCAGAGTCTGGAGGAAATTCCCTGATTCATCAGTGGCTCCTGTAATTACCAAATTTTCAAAATCCGGAATATCATCCACTGAGGCTGTAGATTCTATAATCCTTTCTTTTCCTTTTCCTTCGATCTTTGTAATTCTGGCATCTAGGATAGTATTACTCCTCTTTAATTCCAGAATTTCTTGTTTGAGATTATTAATCTCTTTTGTAGGGGTGCTGGTTATTCCCTGTTTTTCCTTCATCTGCTTTTTAAGTTCTGACATAGAGTAGGCACTAGAATTTTCTATGGCCTTCCTTTCCTGTGAAGGTTCAGGGGTCTGTTGTACTTGGTCTATAATTTGGGACCTGATTACTGGATCTTTGATCATTCTCAGTAATTCTATAAGGTTATCATTTTTTAGGACATTGATATTCATATCCTGAAATTGACTGAAAATATTATAAAACTCATCGTCCTCATTCCCTTTACTGGAACAGGGTTGTCCTAATTGACAAGGCTGACATTCTTCTTCAGAGAGGATATAATCCTCTTTATCAAGGACTCGGATTTCCTCATCCGAGGAATCCTTAGCTTGCTCAGTTTCATAATCTGAGTCTTCAGGTTCCGAGTTGAGTAATAATTTGGACAATGATTCTTTGAGATCATCTCCGATGTCAAGGGCTTTAATTTTTTCCTTAACTTTATAATCCTTATAATAGTGGCATGTCCTGCCACACTTCCAACAGGATTTGGGGTTCTTGGATTTTATGAAATCCCTACGATTTCGGAATTCTTTCTTCCGTCTTCCCCCTTTCTCCAGGCGCTTCTCAAGGCGTTTAGCTTTCCATTTTTGGAAGCTTTCCTGGTTCTTAGTTCTGCGATTATGAGATAACAAATTTTTATCCTTGGGTATATCCATACCAAATTGACCACAGAACTCTCCTAGCTGTTGTCTTTCATTGAGGTTCTGGCTTTTGATTTGTTGGTTCAGCTTAATGTCATTACATAAAGCTAACCCTTCTTGGATACATGTACCTATAAGGTTTCCGTATGTACATATCTCATAATTTATTGTGAGACCTCCTTTTCTCAGAGTTTTCCTAACTCTTTCTGCAAATAATGCTGGTAGACCATCTATGAACTTGGATTTCCAATGTGAACTATTACATTCTAGTAATTCCATAACCCTACTAAGGAAGACATCCTTATACCATCTAAACGAGGTAAGGGTTTTACATCTTAGGTTCTGAAGTAAGGTCCTAATATTCTCCGAATCATCAGACCACCTTCCTGTGAAATGTTCTATGATGTTGATTCCTAAAGTATAAACAGCATTAGGAACAGGGTCTACTACTCCTGGTTCTGTTTTGACAACTCCAATAATATTATTTCGATGTCCTGGGGTAAGATAATGATCCCACCATCCTTTCAATTGTCCTGTGAAACCTGATATGATCATTTCTGCCACGGTCTTATCCGCGTTATTATTGGCCTTGCAAATGGTACTATACATAAGCATTCGATGGACAGCTGTATAAATCTGTCTTTCGGTATAACCATCAATATTCCACTCATAGATATTTTTCCCATTATAACTGTTGTTATCAACAATATCTTGTTCCTCAAACAACACATCCTGGGGAGTGGGCCTAGGGTAATAGTACATTTTTTGTACTGGTTTTCTAGCCCATTTTTCAAGTCTATTAACCTCGTCAGACATCTTTTCTTTATAATCCTTACCAGAGAAGTCTAACTCATAATCCTTAGTTAAGGGACTGATCTTTAACCCCTTAAACTTATCATCTAATAATTTTTCCAACTCCGAGTAAGCACGTTGCTTAAAATCTTTTATCTCCGGAGGGGTTGAACACTGGGAGTAGCAGTATTAAGCTGCTGCGAAGAACCTGTAATAGTAGGCATGGCCTTCATTACCTCAGAAGTTAATTTATCAATTCTATTGTGTAAAAGGGTAACCTGTTCACCCAAAATATTCATATAAACATTGGTATAATTATTTTGCTTGAGCATGGTATTAATATGCCCTGTAGTAACGAAAGCATAATTACTTTCTATCAGTTTTGAAAAGGCAGCAAAATCAAGAGTTTTATCATCTTTTTCAATTTGAAAAGGCTGCTGGGGAGGAAAAATACCATGAGCAGTTCCTCCACTAGAGAGTTTATATTCTCTCTCCAAAACAGAGATATAATCTCCTACATACTTAGTCATGAACCAAGGAACAAAAGATATAATTTTGTTGGCGTGAGAAATGTCTTTATAAAATTCCTCTTGAAAGGCAGTACGCTTACTATTATCAAAAGTTTCTAAAAACCAATTCCTGAAGAGTTCCCATCTGGGTTTATTAAAATCATCACTTATCATTTTTCTTGCGGGTGATCCCCGACTAAAATCAATCTGTTTAGTATTATCCATTAAACACTAGGATAATCCATATCAGACTTAGTTATTTCTGGGTCCTCGTTAACACCTCTAGCAATATTATCATTTCCAATTATAATTTTGTCAACTCTATTATTATCAGTGACAGGAGGATTTACAAAATCAGGAATACGGGAAGTAGAAGCTCGTGAAGGAGTCTCAACAATATAACCCGCAGCAGAAATATAAGAACGATTATAAATATCTGACCTATTAGATCTGGAACCTAAATCATTTGTCAAGTAAGCAGGTTTAGATAATTTTAACTTGACAGTTCCATCAAGGGTTGGGTCAATATGAGTAATATCAGTATTACAACTATTCTGGGGTGGAGCAGCTCCCTCTATGACCCATTCGGTGGGAAAATCAATTTCATCCCATTTAATAGGTCTTCTAGTTGTAATCTTGGATTTACCAAAATTAGTTTCTATTAAAATAGTCTCATTTTTGAAATCCATAATCTTACACATAGGATTCATGGTATATAAAGGTTTAAAATAAATCCTATAACAGATGCATATGACTTCAGTACCAGGCATATAATCATAACCATGAAGCTTAATGCTTAGATTTAAAGCATTTAAAGAGTTTTCATCCTGCAGAGATATTTGCAGGTTAGGATAAGCATTGAAATAGACCGGACCATAAGCCAGACTAGTCTGTACTGTCCCTATTAGGGACTTCTTCCAGTTCTGGTTTCTGCCGTCTCTTAAAACAGCTATAAAGCTTTCAGGTAAGCCTCTTAAAGTAAGTGGCTTAAAAGCAACCTGTATAAGACCAATATGCATAAAACGATGAGTTTCTCTATAAGGAGCAATATCACTGTCATTTAATAATTTAAAGGTAGCATGATCGCTATCTACAGTGATGGTTTCTTCCGTGGTTTTAACCACTTGTTTTAATCCTAATTTTTCAAAAGTACCCATTTGGTATATTAACCTGGGTTGGACTTTTGGAATAGTCCACTTATTAAGTAGATCTAGGTGTTGAGGTATATCATATTCCTCTTTTTTACTGTTTTTAACAGTATTCTTGTTCTTGATGATATTCATCAAATAGGAAGTAAGTGTTGAACTTCTGTTTCCTATAGCTACTTGCAAACATGGCTCTGATACCAAAACGAGCAGTGGATCACACAGAGAAGTACTATTTAGGCATTATTTACGGGTATGTAATAGTCCTGTCAGGGCCGCCTTAACTCAGAACAGATCCAAAAAACCCTAACGCCACCATGGCTAAGCGGGATACAATAGGATCATCAGCCTGAGCTTCAGACATTCCGCCTGGACTATTCTCTGCCCAACCTTTAGCTTCTTCTCACATGAATCATCCACCAATTAAAGCATTTGTTCCATGACTCCAAGCAGATTAGTATAACATGGGTTCAACACTTAAGGATTTAGCCTATCATTGGCTAATCCTAGAAATATAATTAAAATAAAATTAAAATACTGAAATTTAAAATATACCTAAGTGGTGGTGGTTGTGCTCAGGGCCGGAGGAGATGTATCTGAAACTTCAAACTTTTATTTAGAGAGTGTTTGTACAAAGTAGAGAGAGAGCTGTTGGCGAAAGCCTGCCTTCTCTCGTCTTCTGAATCCCCTTTTATAATGGATTCTAAGAAAATATCGCCGCCTAGTGGCCGACAATTACAAAAGTGAACAGTGGCCAAGTGGCCAACAATTACAAAAGTGAACAGTGGCCAAGTGGCCGACAGAGAAAAAGTAAACAGTGGCCGACAAAGAAAAAGTAATACGGCCAAACATCATGGGCCCTTCTATTCTAATAATTCATCTACTTTATTAAAGTAGATTCTCATCTAATCATCTGGTGGCTTTTATGATGGGACCACCTATTTTTGAAATATTATTCTTCCTTTCCTTTGTTTTTTCCCGAGCTGGAGGATGCCTCCATGTTGTCCTGGAATTTTTCCAGGTATTCATGGATATCAAAATCCGCGTCATATGGGTCCTGGGAATCCTGGATATTATCTTCTTCTTCGGTATGAACTGATGCCACTGAGGCGTCTGAAGCAAATTCTTCATCAAGATTTTTCATTAAATCTCTTTTTACTTCTGCCATATATGAAGATATTATTTCAGCTTTAGAAATTACTCCCTTCTTAAGCTGGATTTTTCTAGCAATGTGCTGGAAAGGACTATTAGTCTCAGATTCAGGTTGTTCATTTTTTATCTTGGTATAACCTTCTACTGCTGCGGTAATCTGGTCTATAAGTTCTTGTCCATTCAGGATTCCGTCATTAGTCTTCTGCAGTAGTTTTTTCCAGAACCTGATATAATAGGTTCTATGTAAACATGGAATATGTTCTGGGGTATAACCCACTTCCACTGACCATTTCATGATCCAGGGGATAGAGAATTCTATAAAAAAGTGCATATTAGCAATTCCATCTATAACAGTCTTTTATTCTCCCAGTTTTATAATTTTTGGAGAAACATCAACCCAGTCGGTATATAAACCTTTAAAAATTTGTGGCATAATATTAACTGATGGACCATAAGTAATCCACCAATGCCAAAACCAATTTGGTATGTCCTGTTTATAAATATGGGAACATATTTTTATAAACCAGGAATGTTTTCTGTTTGGGTTTTCATATAGAAAGGTTTTATAAAAACTTTCTACATAATCCATGTAGTTAAATTTAACCTGAATTCTTTGATCAGGGTGGAAATATTCCCTTTCTTTTGAGGTATTAAATCCCGAATCTTCAGGAGTAAAAATCTTTTTTATAATAATTTTTGAAAAGTTATAAATTTTATTTGTATGCATAGGGAAATAGTGTTGAATTTCAGCTGACCAGTAGTCATGAGAATTGTCTCATAGTGCCTTCTTGATTTATAAGTCAAGATGGGATATGACCCAGCTTCCAGATATCTTTCCATGAGTTTCCATGGCTCATCTCGTCGTTCCAGATCTTTATCATCCAGAATCAGTATAACATCTTTCTTATTAAGCTTTTCATATCCTTCATTTTCATCCTGCTCTTCATGAGCTATTTCAGCATATGATGGATGAGCTGGAGACTGTGGGTTATTACCCTCTCCTCTGGATTTTATAAATTCCATGAATTGTTGGTATAGGGGACTGTCTTTATCAACTGACGAAGTCCCTGGTTGATTCACCAGTTTGTTGTTTCCTTGCTGGACTATGGTATTACCTCGTCCAGTTCCTCTGCCTCTGCCACCACGACCCCTATAACTCGAGTCGTCTGGCCAATTTGGCCTTATCATCCTGTATAAGAAATCCATCAGCTTTATGAGTTTAAGTATTCTCTAGTCAGAAAATCTGGCAGACTATTATCCGTTCCTTTCTTATAACAAATTTCAAAATCAAATGGTGCTAATAAAGCTTGCCATCTAGCAAACATATGTTTAGAAATATCATGCTTGCAATCTTTATTAAACATAAATTTTGCCGACTGGCAATCAGTATTTATAATATACTTTTGATTATATAAATCGCCTTGAAATTTCAAGACACTTTTTACAATTGCTAGAATTTCTTTTGCAACTGTAGAGTAATTCTTTTGGCTATTATTCCATTTGCCAGAATAAAATTGTATCAAATACTCCTGTTTATTAACTGGAGAGTATTGTTTCAGTATACCTCCGTAACCAATATCTGAGGCATCTGTTTCTATAATTTTAGGCCATGTAGGATTAGCCAAAGTAAGACAAGGGAGGTTATTAACCTTGCCCTTAATTCTTTTGACTGCCTGTGTATGATTATCTGTCCAAGGAGTAGGAACTTTCTTCAGCCTTTCATATAATATGGCTGTAAATTTTGCTAAATCCTTTATGAAAGGACTAATATAATTTAAACTGCCCAAAAATCTTTGTAGCTGAGTTTTGTCGGCTACAATATCCGAAAACTTTGAAGCAAATTCAATACTTCTATTGATAGGGATAATTTTCCCTTTTTCGATGTTATGACCTAAAAATCTGACAGCAGTTTGAAAAAGCAGCATCTTGGGTTTTGATATAACTAACCCATTCTGTATAATGATTTTTTTGAATAACTCCAGATGTTTAAAATGAGTTTCAATATCATTGGAAAATACCAAAATGTCATCTATGTAGACAATAGTGAAATTACTATATGGTATAAAAATATCATTCATAATGTTTTGAAACTCAGAGGGGGCATTTTTTAATCCGAATGGCATTACGTTCCATTCGTATTGTCCCATAGGTACGTTAAAAGCAGTTTTGTACCTATCTTCCTCTTTAATTTGAATCTGGCAATAACCAGATTTTAAATCGAATTTCAAAAATATGATGGCACTATTAAGCCTATCAAGTAAATCCTTTTTGTTTGGAATAGGATATCTAATCCATTTCAAAGATTTATTAAGCGGTTTATAATTTATAACAAGTCTAGGAACTCCTCTTTCTTGTTCAGCATGTTTATTAACAGAAAATGATGTACAGGACCATGGAGATTTTGAAGGCTTTATTAAACCTTTTTGTAATAAAGAAGTAATTTCCTTTTTACATAATTCTAAATATTCAGAATTCATTTGACAAGGCCTGGCCTTTGTAGGGATATTACCTTCTCTAAAATTATCCTCGTAAGGAAGAGAAACAATATGCCTTTTCCTATCCCAGAAAGCATTCGGGAGATCACTGCAAACTTGTATAAAAAACTGGTTTTGTATAAGATCAATTTTTTGTCGAAGCTTAGGATTAGTAAGAAGCTCCTCAATATTTAAAATATAAATTTCTTTTTTTAGAAAATTTATTTGTTGGTGTTTATGAACCAAGCGATCCTTAATCTCATTTAAGATTCGAGAAAAAGGTTCAGTTATGAACTGGAAAATAATAGGTTTTTCATTAAAAGTACCTACTATACCTTTCTTATCAATTTTTGTAATAGGAAAGAGTTTCTGTATAAAAGGAGTGTCCAAAATAATTTGGCTGGAAATATCTTTTACCAAAATAAAGCTTTCAGCTATACAAGTATTATTATGGCAAATATAAGCTTTTGGTAATTTATAAGTAATTTGTATTTTTTGTCCGTTAGCAGATCGGACACTGTGAGTAGTTTTATGAAAATAGGTAGAAGGAATCAGACCTTCCTGTATACAATTTACATCTGCCCCGCTATCAACAAGAGCAATAAAATCTTTTTTGAAATTATAATCAATTAAAGGACTCATATTAACATAAAACTTTTGGGAAGTAATAAGTTCCAGAGTCTGGAGGAAATTCCCTGATTCATCAGTGGCTCCTGTAATTACCAAATTTTCAAAATCCGGAATATCATCCACTGAGGCTGTAGATTCTATAATCCTTTCTTTTCCTTTTCCTTCGATCTTTGTAATTCTGGCATCTAGGATAGTATTGCTCCTCTTTAATTCTAGAATTTCTTGTTTGAGATTATTAATCTCTTTGTCCAAGTCCTTAGGGGTGTTGGTTATTCCCTGTTTTTCCTTCATCTGCCTTTTAAGTTCTGGCATAGAGTAGGCACTAGAATTTTTTATGGCCTTCCTTCCCTGTGAAGGTTCAGGGGTCTGTTGTACTTGGTCTATAATTTGGGACCTGATTACTGGATCTTTGATCATTCTCAGTAATTCTATAAGGTTATCATTTTTTAGGACATTGATATTCATATCCTGAAATTGACTGAAAATATTATAAAACCCATCGTCCTCCTTCCCTTTACTGGAACAAGGTTGTCCTAATTGACAAGGCTGACATTCTTCTTCAGAGAGGATATAATCCTCTTTATCAAGGACTGGGATTTCCTCATCCGAGGAATCCTTAGCTTGCTCAGTTTCATAATCTGAGTCTTCTGGTTCCGAGTTGAGTAATAATTTGGACAATGATTCTTTGAGATCACCTCCGATGTCAAGGGCTTTAATTTTTTCCTTAACTTTACAATCCTTATAATAGTGGCCTGTCCTGCCACACTTCCAACAGGCTTTGGGGTTCTTGGATTTTATGAAATCCCTACGGTTTCGGAATTCTTTCTTCCGTCTTCCCCTTTTCTCCAGGCGCTTCTCAAGGCGTTTAGCTTTCCATTTTTGGAAGCTTTCCTGGTTCTTAGTTCTGCGATTATGAGACAACGAATTTTTATCCTTGGGTATATCCATACCAAATTGACCACAGAACTCTCCTAGCTGTTGTCTTTCATTGAGGTTCTGGCTTTTGATTTGTTGGTTCAGCTTAATCTCATTACATAAAGCTAACCCTTCTTGGATACAGGTACCTATAAGGTTTCCGTATGTACAGATCTCATAAATTATTGTGAGACCTCCTTTTCTCAGAGTTTTCCTAACTCTTTCTGCAAATAATGCTGGTAGACCATCTATGAACTTGGATTTCCAGTGTAAACTATTACATTCTGGTAATTCCATAACCCTACTAAGGAAGACATCCTTATACCATCTAAATGAGGTAAGGGTTTTACATCTTAGGTTCTGAAGTAAGGTCCTAATATTCTCCGAATCATCAGACCACCTTCCTGTGAAATGTTCTATGATGTTGATTCCTAAAGTATAAACAACATTAGGAACAGGGTCTACTGCTCCTGGTTCTGTTTTGACAGCTCCAATAATATTATTTCGCTGTCCTGGGGTAAGATAATGATCCCACCATCCTTTCAATTGTCCTGTGAAACCTGATATGATCATTTCTGCCACGGTCTTATCCGCGTTATTATTGGCCTTGCAAATGGTACTATACATAAGCATTCGATGGACAGCTGTATAAATCTGTCTTTCGGAATAACCATCAATATTCCACTCATAGATATTTTTCCCATTATAACTGTTGTTATCAACAATATCTTGTTCCTCAAACAACACATCCTGGGGAGTGGGCCTAGGGTAATAGTACATTCTTTGTACTGGTTTTCTAGCCCATTTTTCAAGTCTATTAACTCCGTCAGACATCTTTTCTTTATAATCCTTACCAGAGAGGTCTAACTCATAATCCTTAGTTAAGGGACTGGTCTTTAACCCCTTAAACTTATCATCTAATAATTTTTCCAACTCCGAGTAAGCACGTAGCTTAAAATCTTTTATCTCCGGAGGGGGTTGAACACTGGGAGTAGCAGTATTAAGCTGCTGCGAAGAACCTGTAATAGTAGGCATGACCTTTATGACCTCAGAAGTTAATTTATCAATTCTATTGTGTAAAAGGGTAACCTGTTCACCCAAAATATTCATATAAACATTGGTATAATTATTTTGCTTGAGCATGGTATTAATATGCCCTGTAGTAACGAAAGCAGAATTACTTTCTATCAGTTTTGAAAAGGCAGCAAAATCAAGAGTTTTATCATCTTTTTCAATTTGAAAAGGCTGCTGGGGAGGGAAAATACCATGAGCAGTTCCTCCACATGAGAGTTTATATTCTCTCTCCAAAACAGAGATATAATCTCCTACATACTTTGTCATGAACCAAGGAACAAAAGATATAATTTTGTTGGCGTGAGAAATGTCTTTATAAAATTCCTCTTGAAAGGCAGTACGCTTACTATTATTAAAATTTTCTAAAAACCAATTCCTGAAGAGTTCCCATCTGGGTTTATTAAAATCATCACTTATCATTTTTCTTGCGGGTGATCCCCGACTAAAATCAATCTGTTTAGTATTATCCATTAAACACTAGGATAATCCATATCAGACTCAGTTATTTCTGGGTCTTCGTTAACACCACCTCTAGCAATATTATCATTTCCAATTATAATTTTGTCAACTCTATTATTATCAGTGACAGGAGGATTTACAAAATCAGGAATACGGGAAGTAGAAGCTCGTGAAGGAGTCTCAACAATATAACCCGCAGCAGAAATATAAGAACGATTATAAATATCTGACCTATTAGATCTGGAACCTAAATCATTTGTCAAGTAAGCAGGTTTAGAAAATTTTAACTTGACAGTTCCATCAGGGGTTTGGTCAATATGAGTAATATCAGTATTACAACTATTCTGGGGAGGAGGAGCTCCCTCTATGACCCATTCGGTGGGAAAATCAATTTCATCCCATTTAATAGGTCTTCTAGTTGTAATCTTGGATTTACCAAAATTAGTTTCTATTAAAATAGTCTCATTTTTTAAATCCATAATCTTACACATAGGATTCATGGTATATAAAGGTTTAAAATAAATCCTATAACAGATGCATATGACTTCAGTACCAGGCATATAATCATAACCATGAAGCTTAATGCATAGATTTAAAGCATTTAAAGAGTTTTCATCCTGCAGAGATATTTGCAGGTTAGGATAAGCATTGAAATAGACCGGACCATAAGCCAGACTAGTCTGTACTGTCCCTATTAGGGACTTCTTCCGATTCTCAGTTTCTTAGTCTCTTAAAACAGCTATAAAGCTTTCAGGTAAGCCTCTTAAAGTAAGTGGCTTAAAAGCAACCTGTATAAGACCAATATGCATAAAACGATGAGTGTCTCTATAAGGAGCAATATCACTGTCTTTTAATAATTTAAAGGTAGCATGATCGCTATCTACAGTGATGGTTTCTTCCGTGGTTTTAACCACTTGTTTTAATCCTAATTTTTCAAAAGTACCCATTTGGTATATTAACATGGGTTGGATTTTTGGAATAGTCCACTTATTAAGTAGATCTAGGTGTTGAGGTATATCATATTCCTCTTTTTTTTTACTGTTTTTAACAGTATTCTTGTTCTTGATGATATTCATCAAATAGGAAGTAAGTGTTGAACTTCTGTTACTTGCAAACATGGCTTATATATATACAGTAAAACCTCTATAAATTAATATTGTTGGGACCATGATATTTTATTATTTTATAGAGATATTAATTAATCGATAAATTAATATTTATTAATTTAAAGAGAGTTTTGTACTTTATTGAAGTTAAATTTTGATTACATCAAAAATCATTGTATCTTAGAAAAATTCATGTATCATATTACGTAATTGAATTACATAGATTCATTGTACATAATATTAATGAAAACTAATAAATAATGTTCATTGCTTCTTAATAATTAAATATTATTCATTGTATTTTTACTAAAAACATTCAATGTATGATGGTGACAGAAAATACTATATAAACAAGATAAAAAAATTATTGAAACCACACCCAACAATGACTCCTTATCTAAAAGGTGTCACGAAATCAACAATAACGGATCAAAACGCAAAGAATTATGTGAGTACAAGAGAGATCATTCGATATGCACTCAAAAAGATTTGCAGTTGTGGCTTGAAGAAAAGTTTCATTTGAAAGTTAGTCAAGGTACAATCTCAAACGATCAGCTGAGTATCTTTCAGCCAACCTAGAAAGAGGAAGTTATCAAGCGGCACGAACCATCAAAATTTTCAGATATGGAGAAGGTTGTTTATGAGTGGTTTCTCCAGTACCGAAATCGTGTGAATATGACCGAAGAGATAATTTTGGAGAAGGCAAGAGATACAACGAAACTTGTTACATGTGATGAAGTTGGAGACGATACAGTACCTTTGGAACCAGTTACGCATAAGGAAGCACTTATCGCGTCTAGAACTCTTTTTTTGGTGCAGTTTGAGAACACAACACCAGAAAATTTGGATGCAATAAGAAAAGTTAGAGATGAGCTCCAACTAGACTTCAATTTTAAGTAGACCTGTCCATAGGGTCGGGGACCCGCCCGGCCCGGCCCGGCCCAAAAAAAACAGGGCCAGGGTCGATTTTAGCTGACCCGAGAGCCACTCGACCCGAGCAGGGTCAGGGTCGGGCCAGGGTCAGAAAAAATTACCCGTCTGACCCGGCCCGGCCCGGCCCGACCCCGACCCGACCTCGGCCCGACCCCGACCCGCATATTTTTTTAATATAATTTATATTATTTTTCCTTCATTAATATTTATTTTGTACTTATATATATTTTTGTCATTAATAAGTGATATAATGCCTGTTTATATATATATATATATATATATATATATATATATATATTGCTCTAATCTACATTTAGCTCGACATAAAATAAGATTAAAACGGTAGCTGATTATTAATTATATATTTATATTATTCGTCATTTTGTTAATATCACGGAAGCATAATGTAGGGAGATAAAGTAGTTGTAAATTGGTGAAACTTTAAATGGCCATAACTCTGCGCTCGGATGTCCGTTTTATCCGTTTTTTTTTTTGAATTTGCATATTTTTTCGAGACAGGGCCCTGCCGTTAGGCGGTTTGGCGCAGCCAATTTATAGAAAAACGTCAGTTTTGCCAATCAATTTGTGTTTTTCCCCAAATCGATTTCTAATTTTCTTTTTCTTTAGTCAAGATTTTTCACGATATACAATACATTTCAACGTCGAAATTTCGTGGTAATATAGGGGTGAATACCAATTTCAGTTTTGAAAATTCAATTTAAAAAAAAAAAAAAAAACTCGCCCGAGGCCGAACCGACCCCGCCCGCCAAAAAAAAATTCGTCGGGTCGGGCCGACCCGTGACCGTAGGGTCCCGAAGGGTCGGGGCCGAGGTCGGAATTTTTAAAAAAATATAGGGTCGGGGTCGGGCAAGGAGGAAAAAAAAAAGCCACCCGACCCGGCCCTGACCCGGCCCGACCCGACCTTTGGACAGGTCTAATTTTAAGAAAAGCAAACAACACTAGAATCATATTTCAGTAAATTGTCTTAATTATGTTTGTGTAAGTTTATATAATTATTAATTTATGATATTTATGGGACCCTATATTTACATAGGGGTTTTTTGAAAATATATTATCTTATCGAAATTTGTTAATTTATCAACTGGCCCAAGTCGGGACCGGAGAAAAATATTATCTTAGAGAATTTATTAATTTACCGAGTATCAATTTATAGAGGTTTTACTGTATATATATATTGTATTTTTAGTATGAAATAAATCATGGAATGAACTTCCTTCATAGTATCAGAGCCAGATCCATTCAAATTATTTGTTCACCGATGTTAGGCCCCCAAATTATATTATCTACACTTCAATTAACAAGGTCTAGGTGTGCATGGAGTGTTAAGAGTCCAACATCGGATATGAAATGAAAACATGGACTCCTTATATGAACTTAGACAATTCTCACCCTACAAGCTGGCAGTTGCAGTTGAATTAGACCAAAGATTCATTTTTTACAAAAAAAAAAAAAGTCAAACCGAAATCAAATCAACCCTATACACACCGATATAGAAGGAGAGATACACGGGATACAATGTTGGATAAAAATGTGGAGTCGTCTTCACCCTTGAGTTTTAAATATGAAATTCAGTTCATATTCGCGTCAAATTGTCTCCAAACACCTCCAAATTATTATTCAAGCTCAGTAAGATATTTTAACAAAGTCTAATATCACTCGTTCAAAAAGAATCACAAATGAGCAGATAAAATATTCAAACCAATATAATATTCAATGGTCTTTAATGGTGTTTTCAGGTTTTTATCTTAAAAAAATATTGAGGGAGAACCCAAAAAATAAATGAATGTTCGAACTCAATAACGAAATTGATTGGGAACTCTAAAACGGAAGGAAAATTGCACCGCAGCACGAAATCGATTAAGAACTAATGAAGATTTCTTAGCCGAAAAGGAAAGTAGATAGACAGAAGCAATTAGGAGAGGGAGGGGGGAAGGCTGGGGGGGGGGGGGATGCAGGATAATGATAGAAAGTAAATGGATAAAACCTTCAGAGGTAACTTCAAATTTTAAAGATATTTTAATGAGGAATTTTTCTACAATGAGATACAAATTTTATAGCCTGAAACGTGAATGAATTTATCGGCAAACTAGAATTTTTGTATGCAATTTCGTAGGCCTAACTTGTCACACGGTACCAAATTTCCTAGTAAAAAGATCAATAGTCCAAAGAACTACATTAGATGGGCCAAATGGAATTGCTTGGTTGAGTTATGAGGCCCAACATTACGCACTCGGAAAGTGATGAGCAAGCCCACATTACTACATTAGTGTTTCTCCAAACTTAATTATTAGCAGAAACCTTAAACATTATGTACTTTTTAACCATGGCCGGCTCAAGGGTCAAGCAAATGAAGAGGTTGCTTGAGGCCCCAAAAATGTTAATACTCTTAATTCTTTTTTGTAAAAAATATTAGATCTTGTAAAAGGTACAAAATCTTGGTAAAACAGAAAGAGGTAATTACGAACAAGGACAACTTAATGGAGGAGATATTGGCATTATTCAAGTAAGCAAATTCAAGCAGTAAACTCTCTCACATATTAATTTATTTTAATATCAATCATCATGTTATCAATATTCCGAATCAAGTCTTACAATTCTAACTTAAATTTCTATTTTAAAGAAGATTTTGGTATCTTTAGTAGTTTTATTTAATGTGTGCACATATGTGTGTTGTATATATATTACTATTTTGTTATATATTAAAATTTAAATGTGTCAACAGAAATAAGTATGAATCAGATTACTGAAAACTCAAAAAAAATGATTGCAACTTTAATACAATCTCAAAAAGACATTTTTGATAAGATTTTAAAATTAAATAAAAAAAGAATGGAAAAGTGTTCTTAAAATGGATTAGTCTCCAAGTTAGTTAAGTTAGATGGTATGAAATCCAAGAAAAAGAACTCTACATCTCAAAAAGTTCATAAAGTAAATTTTATTTATATATATATATTATACACACAAGCTTAAAGCCTCTCACTAAAGTGCGATTTTAGGCCATAAATATTATTGAGCCGCCCCTGTAATTTTACCTTAATCTAAAAGGTAAGGTTTCTAATGAACCAATTAAGGTTTTTCAATTTACATGTTTAAAATGATAAGAAAGTTAAGAATACATAAATATTTGAAATATGGAAATCTGATATACAAAGTAAAGATGGTAATAAACCACCCATTTGAGGTAACTAGTTTTCATTTGTAAGTGAAGGTACATATTATGTATGGAGAAGAAAAAGATGCATGTTATACAGGGACAACTAGTATATGTTTGATTTCGTGATGATTTCATTGGCCCCTATCTTACTTCAGAGCTCGGTCTGTCTCAAATATACCTTGAACTTTTAAAAATATTACATAGGCCTCTCACACAAACGATGGAAGCAACATAGAGCTATATTTGAATCATTTTAGCGGTCTAGGGGTAAATGTGAAACTTTTTAATTGCTTAGGAGTATGTTCAAAATTAGTTCTTTTTGCAAAGTAAAATTCAATTCTGTCAAAATCAAACTTAAGTTTTTCTTTTTTAAATCTCTTTGACTTTTGATTGGAGGCGGAGGAAAAATATTAGTAGTTAACACTTTTGTTTAGACCCTATATTTATATTTGTATTCGAAAATCTATTACGATGTAAATATTTATTTATAATTACGAATTTACTAACTAAGACTAGCTATGAAATCTATAACAAGTTGTAAACCCAACTTTAGATTCTGTCTCAGCCTCTCCATTTTATCCATGTGTTGGCTTATGCATAAAAATACCCCACAGAAATGCCACTTTGCAGGAAATTCTACCCTAAAAAATAGCAATATGCAAACTCCAATCAGCAGACTAGGCTTTCTCATCTTTCTTCTCAGCACAAATTTGGCTATAACCCTCTCAGGTAAGTTAATTTTCACTTATTTGAATAATCCAATATGAGAAACACATTTCAAATTTGGTCTATTTTCCCCTTTTTTTTTTTCTTTCATGTTCTTTTTGACGTGATTCCCCCCAAAAATCTTGTGGTTTCTCCTTTTATATTCTTTTCCCTTCAATTTTGGTGTTTTTTCTTTAATGTATTTCCTGAAATACAAAATACATACAACTTATTTATACATTGGGATCTTGGAAAGAACAACATTATTCTTCTTTCTCTTCGAGTTTCAATCTGAAATAACCAACTCTAATTTCACTAAAATGAGACTAAGCAGCTACCAACAGTTCCGCCGCACATTTGGCACATGAGGTAAAATAATGAAAATGTATCGGACAACAAATCCTGGAATGACGGTTCGACAAAAGAAGGGTGCTTTCCGTGTTGCACTGAAAAAAAGGACCCTCCCTCAAAATTGATATATAAACCACAAAGGATATTCTCAATCGTTTGCAACACTATCCAATCCAAATAAATAACTATTTGGCCAAACCCCATTTTCGAATTCAGATTTTCAAAGCTTTTTAATGGTTGTTGATGGAGTTTTTAATAGAGGTTATAGTTTTTGGGCTATTTGGTCAGAAAGAGGGAGAGGGGGAGAGAAAATGGGGAAGATTAGAAGCTAAAATGGGGAAGATTGGAGCCTAATCCCTTACTTTTCCTATTATTTTGCTATAATTGGTAAAGTTTTGTATATTTTGTAATTAATAATAAGTACTGTATCTAAATAATTGTAATTAAGACTTAGAAATATCTTATCCATCTAAAATTGACAAAATAAAAGGCGATGTTTCTAATGAACCAATTAAGGTATTCCAATTTACATGAAACACCAGGAAAATGATTCCGTAAGAAAGTTAATAATACATATTTAGTTGAAATATGGAAATCTGATATACAAAGTAAAGATATTAAGGAACCACCAATTTGAGGTAACTAGTTTTCATTTGTAAGTGAAACCCATCAATTATAAAAGTCGTCGGATCCATGAAGATAACAAAGTTGAAAAAATTACAACAAGGCAAGCAATTCTCTGCAAAGATGAAATTGTTTTCTACAAAGATGAAATGGACATGACAAAGTGTGGAATGATACATGTTATATAGGAACAACTAATAGAGGTCTTTCTTTCGGTAGAGTAACACCAAACTTTTCTTCCATATCTAACTACACTGGATCCTCACCATTGGGAAGTGACCACTCAAAGTAATGGATCAAACTAGTTAAAATCAAGTGAACTTGTTGTCTAGCAAAGAGTAAGCCAGGGCATATTCTCCTCCCTACACCGAATGGTATAAACTCGAAATCTTGACCCCTAAAGTCCACATTGGAATCAAGAAACCGCTTAGGTCTAAAAGACAATGGATCTTCCCATGTTTTAGAGTCTCGCCCTATTTCCCAACCGTTCACAAACAACCTGGAGTTCTTTGGGATGGTGTAATTCATAATCTTACACTTCTCTGGAGCACGACAAGGAATCAAGAAGGGTGTAGGTGGATGGATTCGCAATGTCTCCTAGAGGCCGACCCTAGATACTTGTTTCCTAGTTTGACTCTATTAGTTTTATGGTAAAATCCTAGTCTAAGTATATTTGGTAAATTGTAATTATAGTAGTTTATTAGAATAGGGTTTTCTTGTTAGACTAGGAATATGATAACTTTTTCCTCTATATAAAGATGTCATTATGATGAATGAAACTAAGAAATAATTCTCCCAATATTTTTCTTCTCTCTAAATTTCTGTGACCTCTCAAATTTTAACATGGTATCAGAGCCTCGTTAAAAGAACACGAAAACCCTAAAATATGGCGGGTGATAGAGAAATCGGTGACAAAAATAAAGAATCACCGGTGAAGAAAATAAAATTCAAAGAAAGACAATCTCTCCTTATGACATTATGTCAAACGATAATCCCGAAATTATGGTGACACAAGCCCACTTGAAGAGAGAATTACGAAGAATGGGCTAGATCGATGAGGACAAGCCTAAGAGCAAGGAAGAAATTTGGCTTTGTTGATGGTACAATCAAGAAGCCGGATGAAGAGTCACTGGACTTAGAAGATTGGTGGACTATAAACTCTTTATTGGTGTCATGGATTCGTAACACCATCGAATCAATGCTTCGTTAAATGATTTCGCATAAAGAGGAAGCGAAAGAATTATGGACGAGCATCCAGGAGCGGTTCGTTGTTATCAACGGCCCTCAGATGCAAAAACCGGAGGCAGAACTTGGGAGTGCAAGCAGAAGGGAAGGAACATAGTGGATTACTATGAAAAGCTAAGTAAGTTGTGGGAAGAATTGACAAACTACGAATAGATTTTGACTTGCAAGCGCGGAAAATGCATGTGCAATCTAGGGATGATCTTGGAAACCAAAAGAGAAGAAGAAAAAGTGCATATTTTCTTCATGGGATTAGACGAGGCAATGTATGGAATAGTGAGATCAAACATAATGGCCCAAAAATCATTGCCATCATTAAACAAAGTCTATTCAAAGTTAGTGCAAGAAGGGCGTGTGAGAGGACTCACACGAAAATAGAAGAACGGAGTGAAACTGTGGTCTTTGCCGTACAAGAGAGAAATTCTTACCGTGACCAAGGTGAACCATCATTCTGCACACATTACAAGAGATCTAAACACATTGTGGAAGGATGTTTTCAACTCATTGGGTATCCGAAATGGTGGTTAGAAAATAAAAAGAGAGACGAAAAATTCAGAGAAAGAAGACGAGGACAACAACTACAAAGGGGAGGCCTGGGATCTGGTCACGGAAGAGACAACTATCGGGCTTATGCCGTTATTGCCAAGGATACACATGCGAAGATAGAACACATGCAGGATAAGACCTCACAGTCTGAGCGAGAAGATCCAAAAAAATTCACAAGAAATAAATCTGAATGACAAGATGGATGATAAAACCGGACACTTATCCTGGATCATTGACTCTAGAGCTACCAATTATGTGACAAGTAATCTGGAGAAACTGAGCGATCAGCGGGACATTCCTGAGTGTCCGATTGGGCTTCCGGATGGAAGTAGCTCTGTGGCTACAAAAGAAGGAACAACCAGACTAAATGACAGGATATGGTTTAAGAATATACTTTATGTTCCAGATTTGACATGTAATTTTATTTATGTGTCACGACTATAGCTGTCCAGTGGGCCGGGCTCACGTCTGGCGGGGTCGGGGCGGGACGGGTGAAGGGGGCGGGATCGGGGCTGGGCGGTTCAGGCGGGATTTTCCGAAGTCCCGTCCCGATTCCAATCCCATCGGAAACGGGTCGGGGCGGGATCGGGTCGGGGGCAGGATCGGGATCTGGTTCCGGCGGGTTTTCCTTTTTTTTTTTTAATAACATATGTATAAAAAAAAACTCAATAATTAAACAAGACAAGATAGTGTAATAAAAATATTACAAGGCTTTATTTGTACCTCTTATATTATTTAATAGACATATGATTTTTTTGTAATACAAATACAATTGTCGAATTTGCAACTTTGTGGTGTTGTCCAAAAGTTGCAAATTACATAATAAAATTGCAATTAAAAAAATTACATTCTCAAAAAAATCTTTTATAATTTCTTGATAATTTCATGTGGTTCTTCGGTTGGAATTGATATTTATTGGTCAAATTGATCCACGTCGCTTTCACCACCTTCGGATAAGATTTCGTTGTAATTTTTGTCTTTTCTTCGTTGATCTCCGGTTGACGGCACCTTCTCGCACCCAAATCTGTTCTAACGTGTTTATTAAAATTTCAGAAATCGTCATTGTTATCCCTTTCCTGAACCCTAGAAATTCTATCATTTCAAATACTTTTTTCTTCCTCATATCTGCTTGTGACTCAATCGCTTTGAAAGAGAACAAATGTGTTGGACAGAATGCTCGCAAGAACTTCCAGTGATTGCTCAAAACACTGGACCATACAAATTGAGTGTCGATCAATAACAGAGAGTTCATATGTAGCAACTCTGGGGACAGACCGAGCCGAGAGCAGACGATCTTGAGTCTTGAGGATTTCAGTTGTGGATGAAGCTACAATAACCAGTTGAGTTCCCAGCCTGACACAAATCAATGGGCCATGAATTTTAGCAAATTGTGCCATGGAAATATGATGCTTTTTCCCAATTTGGAGAATATTTCCAAGCACTGGCCATGGTCGAGGCCCTGGTGGAAAATTTCAAGATTTTGGTACGAGTTGTTTAAGGATGAGTAAGAAGAATGGAATCAAGACAGGGAAGGATGCTGGCAGAATAAACTCAAAGGACAGCAAAGACGTACCAAAGAACAACACAAGTATGTCTTTAAATCAACACAAGTACAATGAGAAAACTGATATAATAGGATAATATATTCGGTCATAATTATGTATATTTTGTATATGGTAGGTGTATATTTAGTCATTATTTACCGTAATTGTAGCCTAGGATTATGCTTGTATTATAGTATATTTTCTACTACTTTGAAATGAAATAATCAAGGAAAATATTTCTTACATGGTATCAAATTCTAGAGAAAGTTCCTAAACCCTAATACATTCTCCCTTTCTTCACCGTCGGCCGACACCCCCCTCCCTCACTTTGTGCCGCCGACTCCTTCCCTCTTCCGTCAGCCATGTCTGACTCGAAATCAAATTTACATCCAGCCCTCGCAGTTTCAAACATTAAATCCCATACCACCATTACTCTTGAGATGGAAAACGTCCATTATGCGACATGGGCGAATCTTTTCAAAATTCACTGTCGCTCACACAGGGTTATCCATTACATCATTCCATCATAAAAGGCAAGGAGAAAGTGTCGAAAACCGATGATAAAATGGAACTATGGTTGACACTTGATGCGACGGTTCTCCAGTGAATTTATGCCACAATTTCAAGTGATTTGCTGCTTACTATTCTTGAGCCTGACTCCACAGCTATGGAGGCTTGAGAACGCTTACATGACATATTCCAAGACAATAAGAATTCCCGGGCCATCACACTTGAGCAAAAATTCTCCACCACTGACATGGTGAATTTTCTCAATGCGCCCGCATATTGTCAATGACTCAAGGTTCTATCGGACCAACTCAAGAACGTTGGGGCGCCGGTAACTAACAATCGGCTTGTGTTACAAATGGTTGTCGGCCTCACCGACGCATATAGTGGAGTAGGTACGCTCATCCGCCAAAGAGACCCTCTTTCGCCGTTTTACTAAGACTGTTCTATGCTCATACTAGAAGAAACGGGTTTTGCCAAAAAGACAGTCACCGTGTCGAATTCCGCCATGGTTGTCGCTCCATCTGATGATAACTCTTCACAATTTGAAAATTTGCTGACAAACCGTGGTTAGAATGGGCGAAATGGCATTAATGGAGGCAAAAACCCCGGCGGTGGCCGCGATGGTGGAAAGGGCGGTGGCAACCGATGTGGAGGAGGTGGTGGCAGTGGCGGCGGCCAACAGCAACACGCGGGCTAGTGGCAGTAGACTGGCACTGTGGGCCTGACAGTGGCCTTGGGTCGTGCCCCTACCCCTTTCCCTCAGGAAACTGGGCCAGGCCCAGTCCACGGCCAGCAGTCCAGCCGTCTGCAAGCAGCCCAACAGCTTAGGGCCCAACATACTTGGGCCACTGCCAAACCAGTGGCAGCAGGCCCACGCGGCAGTGGCTTTCCGAATCGACATCGAGGCCACGATGCACATTCGTGGGCTTAACCCGCCAGACGGCAACTGGTACATGAATATCGGAGCAACGTCTCATATGCCGTTCTCACAAGGTAATCTCTTATCCTATTTTAATTTGAGCAATAATCGTGGTATAATTATCGGAAATGGTTATTCAATTCCAATTTGTGCTTATGTTAATACATACTTATCTCCCCCGAACCCACTGTTAGCTTTAAAGAAGGTCCTTCATGCTCCTCAATTAATTAAAACCCTGATTTTAGTTAGAAAATTTACCACGGACAATTAGGTTTCTGTTAAATTTAATCCTTTTGGGTTTTTCGTGAAGGATTTTCAGACGGGGATGCGTCTAATGAGATGTGTTAGTCGGGGCGAGCTATATCCAATCACCACAACCACACATCAAGCCACGTTACCATCCATTTTTGCAGCTTTAGCTCCTTTATGGCATGAACGTTTGGGTCATCCGGGAGCATCTATTTTTGTCTCCCTTAAACAAAATAAATTTATTGATTGTACTAGAACTCGTAATTCATGTTTGTCGCTCATGTTCTCTTGAAAAACATGTTAAGTTGTCTTTTGCTGCTTCTAATTCTTGCACTGTTATGCCTTTTGATATTATCCATAGTGATATTTGGACATCTCCCGTTTTGAGCTATTCGGGCCATAAATATTATCTTATTTTGTTGGATGATTACTCTAATTTTTTGTGGACGTTTCCTTTGTCTAAAAAGTCACAAGTTTTTTCCACATTTCTCTACTTTAGATCATTCATCCTCACTCAATTTGAACGAGACATTAAAAATATTCAATGTGATAATGGTAGTGAATTTGATAATGTGCCATTTTGGAATTTTTGCAAAACTAATGGTTTATCGTTTCGTCTCTCGTTTCCACATACCTCATCTCAAAATAAAAAAGCAGAAAGAAAAACCCGAACCATTAACAATATTGTTAGAACCTTACTTGCCCATGCCTTTCTACCACCATCATTTTGGCATCATGCATTACAAATGACAATCTATCTTCTGAACATACATCCGAGCAAACAGTTAGCCTACCAATTCCCTCTCAAAATTTTATACCTTAGGGACCCATCCTACTCTCATTTACGGGTTTTTGGGTGTTTATGCTATTCGCTTTTTCTTTCCACTACCATCAATAAACTTCAACCTCGATCTACTCTGTGTATGTTTTTGGGATATCCGTCAAATCATCGTGGTTACAAATGTTACGACTTATCATCTAATAAAATCATCGTGAGTCGTCATGTAGTTTTTGATGAAACAAATTTCCCATTTGCCCAAAATGCATTGTTCTGTGCCTCCTACCTACGAATTTCTTGACGATAGCATACCCCCGTATTTAGTCCACCGTTGTCTCGGGCAACTCAGCCCAACATTTTTCTCCGCCAACCCAACCTAATGGGCATGCCTACCTGAGTCTAGTGGCTGCTAGCCCAGCTGGGCCTCTCGCTGGAAGCCCACTGCCGAGCGGCCCACTACCTGGAAGCCCTCTAAGTGGCGATCCAGCCTTGAGCAGTAGCGGCCCAGTAGGCACAGGCCCACTTCAGGGTAGTCCATTACCACTCAACCCAATATCCTGTCCCCTATCCAACCAACTCCAATTCCGGCCCAACGGCCAGTCACTCATAGTCAACATGAGATTTTCAAACCACACAAAAAATACAGTCTTCACACTCATATTGCCAAATCACCGTTGCTTCGGAATCATGTGTCTTCTCTTAATGACCCGAATTGGAAAATGACTATGGATGATGAATATAATACTTTTATTAATAATAGGACATGGGATTTCGTGCCTTGTCCTCCTGATGTTAATGTGATCCGATCTATGTGAATTTTTAGTCATAAAGAAAAATCTGATAGTACATTTGAGAGGCATAAAACCCGTCTTGTAAGTGATAGAAAGACTCAACAAGTTGGTGTGGACTGCGGTGATACTTTTAGTCCGATGGTCAAACCTGCAACTATTCGCACGGTACTAAGTCTGTCCCTTTCGAAGGCATGGCCACTTCACCAACTTGATGTAAAAATGCATTCCTGTATGGAGAACTCAATGAAACTATGTACATGTATCAGCCCATGGGGTACAGGGACCCCACTTATCCTAATCATGTGTGTCTACCGAAGAAATTCTTGTATGGGCTCAAACAAGCTCCTCGGGCCTGGTACAAGAGGTTTGTATATTATGTTTCTAATATTGGGTTTTCTAACAGCAGGTCTGATAATTCTCTATTCATATACCGTCAGGGTAATGATATAGCTTATATTATTTTATATGTGGATGATATTATATTAACTGCCTTATATGATGCTATTCGCAAGTCTATCGTGTCTCTTCTTGGCTCAGAATTTGCAATGAAAGTTCTAGGGCCACTAAGTTACTTCTTGGGATAGTTGTAACACGTTATGCATGTGGTTTTTTTTCTCAAAAGAAATATGTAGAAGAGGTCGTTGAACGAGTTGGCATGTCCTCGTGTAAGCCGTCTTCCACTTCGGTTGATACTAAATCAAAGTTGAGTGCTTCTTCCCGCAAGCCATATGCCGATCCATCATATTACTGTAGCCTTGCAGGTGCCCTGCAATATCTTACTTTCACGAGGCCCGATATATCTTATGTTGTGCAACAGGTTTGTCTATTCATGCATAACCCGATGGAGGATCATATGCATGCTCTCAAAAGCATTGTGCGCTATATTCAGGGCACTCCCGATCATAACTTGCATTTATATCCGTCTTCGACAACCACTCTTATTTCTTACATAGATGCCGATTAGGGTGGATGTCCGGATACCAGACGCTCCACGTCTGGTTATTGTGTATTTCTCGGTGACAACTTGATATCTTGGTCCACCAAACGACAAGCTACCTTGTCCAGATCTAGTGCCGAAGCAGAATACCGAGGAGTTTCCAATGTGGTGTTTGAATCTTGTTGGCTACGGAACCTTCTTTTGGAGGTCCACTGTCCGGTTCCAAAGGCGACATTGGTTTATTGTGATAATGTTAATGCGATTTATTTCTCAGGGAATCCAGTTCAACATCAACGCACTAAACATATTGAGCTAGATATTCACTTTGTTCGCGAAAAGGTTGCTCGTGGACAAGTATGTGTCTTACATTTCGCGTCACGCTATCAGATTGCCGATATTTTTACAAAAGATCTTTCGCAGGTTCTATTTGAAGACTTTCGGGACAGTCTCAGCATACGCCAACCTCCCGCTTCGACTGTGGGGGTGTGATAAAATAGGATATATATTCGGTCATAATTATGTATATTTTGTATATGGTAGGTGTATATTTAGTCATTACTTACCGTATTGTAGCCTGGGATTATGCTTGAATTATAGTATATTTACTACCACTTTGGAATGAAATAATGAGGAAAATATTTCTTACAAAAACCACCTCAAGTCTACTTTAAGTGATCTCAAATTTGAAACAAAGCCTCCAAACACCAATACAAATGATCTTAGAGATTGTAGCAGTTGCAGTTGAGTTGGTGATTTAGCCAAGAGGAGTTTTAGCAGCATCCGAGAAATATTGATGGTATATGCCGGAATGGCTAATCAGGTGTGCCACTTTTTTCTTTTCATAAGTAGTCATATCTTGTGTGATTTTTATCTTCTTTATTGTTAATTAGATGTGTCTTGCTTCTTAGTACTAATTATAGACGTGTCTTGCTTCTTAATACTAATTTTAGAGTTGGGTTTCATTTTAAAAAAAATAATGGGTTGATGGACTTGAAATTTTCTAACAGATGAAGACTTGGTGAAAACTTGAGTTGGAGGTTTTGGAGAAGAGTGAATATTATCTTGATGAATCAGAATAGGTAATACTAGATATGTTTAATTCAGAATGTATTCCATGGTAAATGATGCTGTTGCATTTTTTTCCCCCGGGTCATGAATTGCAACTTATTCTAAATGTTGTGCCTAAGTAATTTATTGAGTGGATGAACTATAATCTTGCTACCGAAGTTGTGTAGGCCCTAAGAATGTTGGTCCAGTAGTATAATAATATGCACCAATTCATACTGATCAACTGCAAGCTTGAGATTGATGTTGAAGTAGACAAAATTGGAGAAGTCTTAATAGTTGTCTTACAAATGAGATAACCGTTGTTCATCTCCCCGGCAGGTTCATGATTTGCTACATCTTTTGGGGTTCGATCATGAGATTAGAGATGAATCTGAAACAGAAATGTAGAAAGAAGAGGAGCTCCTTCTAGTAAGTCTTGGGTAGAAGGGAAAAAGACTAATTCAGAGCGCATATGATGCTGAGGATGCTACAAGTTTCTTTGGGGGACATTGGTAATGTGCCTATAGTAGCTGTTTATGTAGTTATGTATAAGAAACGACAATCAAAGAAATTATGATATTAAAAAAAAAATAGCGCAAAATGAGTTTCACAGTTGCTTACCATGCCTCAATTGCTTTGTTTGAAAACTTAACAACTGGAAACTCTCTAGCTGAAGATAATGGATTTAGGCTCACTGGTCCCTTACCCGTCCTCTTAGTGTTCAGCACTAAGTGTTCTTTCTACTCTTCTGATTAATACAATTGCTTTTCTCTTATGATGTTTATAACTCAAGCCTTTACACTTACTTATAATAAGAGGTCAAGAATCTGAGAAGGGAAAAAAATTATGGGAGTATTAGGTTTGAGTTAGTGCCAGTCTTATACCCATGAAAGAGGAGAAGTTCATCACAAAAAGAATAAGAAAGCTAGAAGACATTAGAATCGAACTCTCAATCACAATTTTTATCTGGAATTGAGATTGGTGAAATACTCCAATCAATCGATTTTATCTTGCGTTTTTCCCTTCAAAAGCCGTTCAAAACTTTCAAGACACCCCGGGCTTAAGACTTAGAGACCTTCAGGGTCCATACATGAAATTTCAGAATTGGTCTTAATTAAAATTTCCTAGTCGACATGCTACGAGGTTGCGCAGAACTTGTCCAATGAACAAGTACTTTCTGCCTCTGAGATCCCAGGTGTGCAGTCGCGCACGACTTTTTTATCCGATTTTTCACTTGTTTCTTATTTGTTTTTTGTTCTCAGGTTAGGCTCGTCTTCACCTATATGCAAAGTGATGCAAATCAGTGGTGTCCACATATAAAACCTCCTATTCACCCATCACTTATACAATAATGTTGAAATGCTACCTTTATACCATAATATTTATGTAAAAGTAGGATAATGAATACCATAAAATACTTTAGCTGCATTTTGTAAAAGCATAATAGGTATAGAAATTGTAGGAGGTCTAAAGTCGAACTTCAATGAGGGGAGTTAATTTTTTTAATCACAAAAATGAGAAAAAATAATTTATGTATATTTTTCATTTGAAATCTAGTTTTTGAGGATCTATGTATCTCACTAACTTCTTCGAGGGCTTCTTTTTGAGATTGTATCAAAGATTTAATTTTTCTCTTCTTTTTTTGGGTTTTGAACAATCGGATTCAAATTTTCTAGTTGATATATTTTATATCCTAATAAATAGTTAAAATGACAATAAATATTACGTAGTACAATATCAAAACAAGCAAGTTTTAGATGAAAACAAATACTAAGAAATTAAATTAATAGAACCTAATTCAGAAAGTTGATAACTTGATTTGAGAATACTTGTTTGGTAATTCAATATACCTCTTGCAATATTTGATCCCCGAGAAAAAAACAAAAATAGCAAACTCATAAACTGTAACTCTTGTCTTTCAAAGCCATACAGTCAAAGACAACCTTGAAGAAACAACAAAGAAATATAAAAGCGTAGAAGTATATTAATGTTTTAGAAAAAAAAATTAAAATAGACTGAGTATTGTAGAGAAATCAATTAGGGGCCTTCTATTTTGTCAATATACTAAAAATAGTTTGAATATTTGTGAAATATACGTTATTTAGTGATTTAGGGGTTTTTTCTGTCAATTAGTTAACTATTTTATTTTAATGACAAAAAGTACTCAAATTGCTTTATAATTTTTCAAAAAAAAAAAAAACTAACATATAACCTATATTGATGAAAAATTAGGCTCCAAAATTGAGGGCCTAAAGCTTGACCTTAGAGGCTTTTACCCAAAAGCCACCCCTCCATAAGCAACAACTAACATTCCATATAAAGAATTTCACATGGTTGGAACTTTTTTAGAACTTTCATATTTTAATTTTACAATCCACATATCTTTGCTTATACTCTCCAAGTTTACTTGCTCTTTTGTACAAAAAATATGAAATCTACTGCAAATTAAATTTTATTAGAGGAGAGATAAATAAGTTTAGGTCAATCATATACAACTAAATCATACTCCCTCCGTCCCAAAATATTTGTTATGTATCTCTTTTTAAAAGTCAAATTGACTAAATTTTAAAGTTAAATTAGATTAGATTAACTTAATATTTTAAAATTAAACTTTAGATATTCTGAAACAATACGAAAAGTACTATGAATTGTAATTCCTCTCAAATTAATAGGATGATGCTTAAAATATTGATTAAAATTCATATAATTTGATTCTTTAAAACATAATATAATAAGTATTTTGGGAGAGATGAAGTAAATGACATGCATGGCTAACAAAGAAACTAGAAAAATGTGGGACTCATCTATTATAAGGAGATAGTAATGATTTTTTCAGTAAAAGCATAGCATTCACAAATTTCTTGAACAACTATAGAAATTAAAACGTCAGTGCATCGTTCATCAACATATGTAATGACCAATACTCAATTATTATAATCATTAGGTATTGTGACCTATATAAGTAGTGATAGTGTTATTTTAGCAACCCACCCTAGCCACAAGAAGGGTGAATTGTGTTGTGCTCAATTTTCGCGAATCATAAAACTATGTTTATTAACATTAGTAAACTAGACACAAACTGAAAATGAAGAGTGGAAATTAAAGTATTAAACCAATGATTTATGTCACGAGGTTAAGATTTGGGTGATAGTTATTTTTTTGTAAGGAATATGCGTCACGAGGAAGAATGTCTGCATTTGTAAGTGCGAAAATTAAAGTACACATACATAGATTATTTCTCGTTACCACCTCTGTTTCTGTAAAATTGAAGACAATATGTTGTATACTTCAATTACCTACATGATTTTTTAGTTTACATATTAATGACATAAATAATTCCCTACTTTAATTTGATTCAAGTTACATAAGTTAAGATGATTTAGTAAGAAGGGAAATATCTAAAGTTAGAGACCTCGTGAAGAAATAGAAAATTTGAAAGAAAAGCTTGTGTTATTTCTCTGAAATCAAACTACGGCGTCATTCTTTTTGCTTGGGCATTGTGATTTCTTCTCTTTTTTTATCTCTTTCCTGTGCATGTAATGAAAATCTGAATTTCTGTTTTTTGTTCTCTTAGTTTTGATTTTGTAATATCGAATTCTAGGAAAGAAAAGCTCTGTGTTATCTCTCTGAAGTCGAACTACGATGCCATTCTTTCCGCTTGTGACTAGTTACGACAATGAGAATGACAAATCCTATTTTATCATAAAGAATTAGTGAAACATCTTTTGAGATGCTAACAAATATGCTCGGGTTACACCACGACGTCTATTGTTCCATTTTGGTTTGTCGATAAATTCAGGGCTAAAGCTACTTGTAAGTCCTTCACTTTTCTCCAATTGGTATATGGACACCAGAGCCACTTCTCATATGACGTCCACGCAAGGTAATCTCTCTTCTTATTTAATTTGAGCAATAGTCGTGGCATAATTATTGGTAATGGCAATTCAATTCTCATTCGTGGTTATGGTCATACAAATTTGTCCCCTCCCCCCCCACACATCCACCTCTAGTCCTAAAAAATGTCCTTAATGCCCCTCACTTAATTAAAAATTTGGTGTCCGTCCAAAAATTCACATCTGATAATTGAGTGTTTGTTAACTTTGACCCCTTTGGTTTTTCTATAAAGGATTTCAGGACGAGGATACCTCTAATGAGATGTAATAGTCAGGGAGAGCTTTATCCAATCACCACTACCACCATTTCCACGAGTCAAGCCACTCCATCAACATTTGCCGCATTTGCTCCTTCTTTGTGGCATACACGTTTGAGTCATCCAGGGTCGTCTATTATTTCTTCTCTTCAAAATAAATTTTTTATTGATTGTAAGAGTACGCGTAGTACTCATATTTGTCCTTCTTGTCCATTAGGGAAACATGTTAGATTACCTTTTGTAGCCTCTTCTTCTAGTACGTTGATGCCTTTTGACATTATTCATAGTGATTTATGGACACCTCCCGTTTTAAGTTCTGTAGGCCATCGTTATTATGTGTTATTCTTGGATGATTATTCTAATTTTTTGTGGACCTTTCCTTCGTCTAAAAAGTCTCAAGTTTTTTCAACCTTCTTAAAATTTAGAGCATTCATCCGTACCCAATTTGAACGGAAAATTAAATATTCAATGTGATAATGGAAAGGAATATGATAATGGGCCGTTTCGAGAATTTTGTGACACTAATGGAATATATTTTCGTTTTTCTTGTCCTCACACATCCTCACAAAATGGGAAGGCCGAAAGAAAAATTTGTTCCATCAATAATATTGTCCGAACCTTGCTGGCTCATGCTTCATTACCTCCTTATTTTTGGCATCATGCGTTACAAATGGCTACCTACCTTCTTTACATTCTCCCGAACAAAGGTTTAGCATTCCAATCCCGACTTAAAATTATTTATAATAAAGATCCCTCGTATTCTCATCTTAGGGTATTTGGGTGTTTGTGTTATCCGCTTTTCCCGTCTACTACAATTAACAAACTTCAAAATTGGTCTACCGCTTGTGTGTTTTTTGGTTATCCATCTAACCATCGTGGTTACAAATGTTATGATTTATCCTCTAATAAAATCATCATTAGTCGCCATGTTATTTTGATGAAACCCAATTTCCGTTTGCTAAATTGTATAATTCTGTGTCTAGTTCATATAATTTTTTGGATGACGGACTCTCACCGTATATTATCTATCATTTGTTCGAGCTATTCCGTAACTAAACTCCACCAGCATGCCCACTGCCTGCTGGCCCACTTCCACATACTAGCCCAACGTCTGGGCATGTTGGCCCAATTATTATCCCTCCGAGTCTATTGCATCCTGCCATTGGGCCAGTCGGCCAAATCACTGCTGGTCCAGATTTAGCCAACCCGCCACCTACCCAAAACACATCCACGTCTATTTCGAGTCAAAGGCTTGTTACTCGTAGCCAACGTGGTATTTTTAAACCTAAACGTCATTTTAATCTAAATTCTAATGTCACCAAATCAGCCCTACCACGTAACCTAGTGTATGTGTTACATGACCCGAATTTGAAAATAGTCATGGACGATGAATATAATGCTCTTATTGAAAATAAGACATGGGAGTTGGTGCCACGTCCGCCTGATGTGAATATTATTCGTTTTCTATGGATTTTTACTCATAAATAAAATTCTGACGGTTCTTTTGAGAGGCATAAGAATTGTCTTGTATGTGATGGTAAAACTCAACAGGTTGGCGTGGATTGTGGAGAAACATTTAGTCCGATGGTCAAAACGGAAACCATTCGCATTGTGCTTAGTCCGGCTCTCTCAAAAGCATAGCCCATTCATCAGCTGGATGTGAAAAATACTTTCTTACACGGTGATCTTAAGGAGACAGTATACATGCATCAGCCCTTGGGTTTTAAGGACCCCAATTATCCTCACCATGTCTGTTTGGTGAAGAAGTCCTTGTATGGGCTTAAGTAGGCCCCATGGGCTTGGTATAAGAGGTTTGCAGATTATGTATCTACTATTGGGTTTTCTCACAGCATGTCTGATCATTCTCTGTTCATCTATCGTCATGCTACTTCTCTGGCATACATTCTCTTATATGTGAATGATATAATATTGACTGCCTCTTCTGATAATCTGCGCAAGTCTATCATGTCCCTTCTCGGTTCCGAATTTTCTATAAAAGACTTGGGCCGCCCTTGAGATATTTTTTTGGTATAGCTGTCACTCGTCATGCATGTGGTCTATTTTTATCCCATAAGAAGTATGCGGCTGAGATTATTGAGAGAGCTGACATGTCATCTTGTAAGTCCTCTTCTACTCCAGTTGATACCAAACTGAAGCTGAGTGCTACTTCTAGCACACTATACGAGGATCCCACCCATTATCGTAGTCTTGCAGAGGCTCTTCAGTATCTTACTTTCACGAGACCAGATATTACTTATGTTGTTCAGCATGTGTGTTTATTTATGCATGATCCATGGATTGAGCACATGTATGCGCTCAAACGCATTGTACGATACAAACAAGGCACACTTGATTATGGATTGCATTTATATCCATCTTCCGTCTCTACTCTCATGTATTATACAAATGCCGATTGGGGTGGATGTCCAGATACTAGGCGTTCGACATCTGGTTATTGTATGTGCGGAGGCCGAGTATCGAGGGGTAGCCAATGTGGTGTCTGAGTCACGGTGGCTGCGTAATCTTCTGTTAGAGCTTCACTTTCCTATTCAGAAAGCTACCCTGGTCTATTGTGATAATGTTAGTGCAGTCTATCTCTCTGGGAATCCGGTCTAATATCAACGCACTAAGCATATCGAGATGGATATTCACTTTGTTTAAGAAAAGGTAGCTCGTGGACAAGTACGTGTCTTGCATGTCCCTTCAAGGTACCAAATTGCTGACATCTTTACTAAGGGTCTTCCCTTGGTTCTGTTTGAAGATTTTAGGGATAGTCTCAGCATACGACAACCACCCGCTATGACTGCGGGGGTGTGATAGAAGACGATATACACGGACAAACCATGTATATCAAATTTCGGTTGTTGTATATTATTTTACCATATTTGTAGAATCCTTGTACAAGTGTAATTATGATATTAGTTATATTAGGAAAAGCAATTAGAATTATAGTAGGAAAAGGTGCAACCCTAATACCAAAAATTATACTTTTCATAAACACTCTTTCAAACACTAATCCTTTTCATATACGCTATTTATATACAATACTTTTCATATACATTATTTATACACTCCTTATTTTTCATTGGTCATCATATAGTTGTGTATAACGTTCATATAAAGATTTCACTTTATATTTGTGTTTAGGAGATCAATATTCAACTAGCTCTTTTTTTCTTTCTCTCTTTCTTCTTATCAGTCTAGGGTTAAGATCAAATGACCAAAAATGGTGATTTTTATGTTATTTTTAAGGGGAGAAAACAAGGTATCTTTGATGATTGGTGGGAGTGAGCACCACTAGTAAATGATTTTCGAGGAAACATCGTCAAACAATTTGCAACACATGAAGAAGCCATGGGTGCATTAAGAAAATATATTCTTAAAGTAGCAGCTGAGGAATCATCTGGGGAAACACCTGGGGAAACATCTGGGGCACTGAAAAATGTCGAAGATCATGATAAAAATACATCGACACTAGCTTATTTTTTTACTGAAATTGTAGTTGGATTGAATATTTCAAAAAAACATTACTTGTAGTATTGTTTAATTTGCAATAATATTATGTTGTATTTGGTCTTGTAAATTATTTTATTTTGGTCTAGGATTGCAAATTGTTACAAAATGATTTAGATTAAATATACATCCCTAAAATTCATAATAAGAAACTGATTAAATAATAAATAAAATAAAATTTCAAGGAATGATTAAGATGAAAAAAAACATTTGAAAATATATGACAATAATCTAGATATTTCATTAGGGTTGAATACTCATGTCGATACATAGGGGATGGCAACGGATCGGATCTAGATCGGATCCTACTAGATCTAGATCCAGATCCATTTTTTATACCTAGATCCAGATCCGGATCCAGATTCATCGGGTCCATAAAAATCATATCCAAATCCAGATCCAGCGGATCCACGGATCGGATCTGGATCCACATGTAAAAAAGTTTGCCTTGCTAAGAATGTAACCTTGCTAAGATTTTTTTTTTGAACTGACAAACAATTTTTACTTAGCTAACATTTTACTGTGTTTCACTTTTGAAATGTTCATATGAGATATTTTGTTCGTTGTCTAATTTTGATTGTGAGCTATTAATTGAAAATGTTGGACACTGACAATAGTTGTGGAAAATGCTGACTAGTATTTCCACAATGCAGAACTTGCATGTGCTTGGAATCTTCACAAATGAAGTGAATATAATTTTAACTACTTGTCTATGGAGATGTTAGTCATTCACTAATATAACATTGATTTTATTATCGAAGTTACCTCTTTATTTTTTTTTATTTTTGAGTTAACGCGGGGATAAATTAAACTTGCAAGGATGTGCTTAGCAATTTTATGAAAATACTTATAAAATTACATTCTAGGTTATGAATATATTTAATAAAAAATGGATCCACGGGTCGGATCTGGACCGGATACGGATCTCAAATACAAGATCCAGATCTAGATCTGATTCGTCAGAAATGGATCCGGGTTCGATCCGAATCCGTCGGGTCCAAATTTTGAAGATCCATATCCTATAAAACGGATTTGGATCCACCGGGTCCAAGATCCACTGCCATCTCTATCGATACACCACCACAATACCACAAAACATAAAAAATAAAACATAAACACAACCAAAATACCATAAAACATGACACAAAAGAACAACACTAAAACGTAAACAATGACCAGTATTAACACCTACTTCACCACCCATTATAATCCGCCCCATTGCCGAATTCGCCGATGTGTTGAAATAATTTTTGTCTTACATTATAAAAATCTCATACTTAATAATAAATTCCATCTCAATGTCTTTTCAATTAAATTAGTGATTGCCACCATATTTAGCAACTTCTCTTTGTTAAGCAATACATAAACTATACTACTTGCATATACGTAAAATATTTCTACTACAAGTAGACTAGGCAAGTTAAATAATTTAGTACTTCCAATACTAACAAATAATGCATCATCTAGTATCATAACATTTACACACTTTTGAGATACAAAATAAATCTTTCAATTCAATTAAATTTGGAGGTCACGGGTTCAAGCCGTGAAAACAGCCTCTTGCAGAAATGCAAGGTAAGGCTACGTACAATAGACCCTTGTGGTCCGGCCCTTCCCCAGAACCCGCGCGTATCGGGAGCTTAGTGCACCGGACTGCCATTTTTAATTCAATTACACTTGGCTTGCAAGATCATGTGATTGACAATAAAAAATAATTAAACAACGACTTGCACTATTAATTTGTACCACTGGTTGATCTGTTTCAACATCCCCACTTTCACTACTTCTATTATTCGTACTCCCACTTCTACCACCCCCTACACCTCCACCTCTTGTTCTTCTATGATTACTCTTACCTACCCTATTACCACCATTATTATTATCTGCATTGGCATCACCTTCATTGGCATTATCTCCATTGACATTATGTTCATTGGCATTGGGTCCAGTTCTTGCATTCCGTCGTGCATGTCTTGTTGAAATTCTACGGCCATTATCATTAACTCCATCAACATTATCTCTATTGGCATTAGGTCCAGTTATCGCACTCCCTCGTGCACGTCTTCTTGTACTTGTGCCACCATTATTATCACATTCACTGGCATTTTCTCCATTGAAATTAGGTCCAGTTCTAACGCTATACCCTCGTTAACCCCCTCGCCTAAATATGTTTTCACGTCATCTTCTATGTCTGTTAGTTTGTGGCCTTCCACATGGACGAACATCTATTGAATTTCTTATGTATGTTAAATTATCATCATCTGAATCATCACCACCACCAACGTCTGGCACAACCATATCATCCTTCAAATTTAAATATGCATCCAATATGACTTTCATTACATTTTTAAAGTCTCGAATTTTCACATCATAGACCATGTCAAACCATTTCTTTAACATATTATATCTTTTGAACTCCTCAGTCATGGTTGGGTAGCCCCCAGGAATTTCTTCAAGTGGGGACGAATGATAGCTCTTCTCCACCTTCTCATTATATACCTCTCGGTGAGTCTGTTAATCCTTTTTTTTTTGTCATAACTTTTAGTATATGACAACACATCATTCCAGCAGATTCAAAGTTTTTGCAATTACATTCCAAATATGACCCAATTGGTATGTATTCCACCAAGTACACAAATTGATTGCCATGAAAATCATTCTTAATTGAAAAATATGTAATGTCATACTTCTTCACACCTTCCACCACTTCAGCATCTTGATGAATGCTCATCTCACTGTGAAACAACTTTTGTACCTACTCCATGAAAAGATCATTTATTGTACGAGTGTAATGAGTTTGTAGTTGTTCCTCCCACTCAAATCAAGAGAAATATTTTGCTTCTGTATACCTAAAATAAAATTCAGCATTTAACTCTTTATCATACTTTTCTCTCAAGGCTATCTCGTATTGCTCAACAAACTACTTCAGGATGCTAGAACTACTAATATAGCCATCAAAGAAAGCATGCATAACCTCACACCTTTGTGTGGACAACATACTAGCCCAAAAATAATGCTTTAGGTATATATGAACCCATTTCTTCTTTTTTTTTTTTTAAAACAGATTAGATAACCATCTTTTATTTTCTAAGCAATATTTTTCAGTAAATGCCTCTCATTTTCCAATAAATTCCTCAATAGTAATGCTATCAAGGATTACAGATTTAAATTCAATCCTTGCAATTTTATGATTATGAACTTGCTTTAGTCTGAAAGGCAATTTTGTGAAAATGTGCCAAATACAATACTTGTGGATTGCATTTGACATCACTTCTCTGATAGCTCCTTTATACTCTCACATTTATTTGTCAAAATAGTGGTTGGAGGTACATTATTCATGGCTCTAAGACAAGTAGAGAAGACATATTTGTAAGTTTCAGCATCATCGCTTGTAATCAAAGCACATCCAAGAAATATGGACTACCGGTGCCGATTCACACCAACAAATGAAGCAAACGGCATGCGCCATTGATTCACAAGGTAGGTCGTATCAAAACATATCATATCACAAAATTCACAATATGCATACTTACAATGTGTATGAACTCATACATCGTTACAAAGTGTGCCAGAATTATCGGGGTCTACTGCGTAGAAAAACTCCCTATCCTTAATCTGCATCTCAAGAAAAAAATCTGTTTATTGATTCTCCATCAATGGACAAGGTTCTCAACCTCCCCTGTTGCAGAATATAATTTATGTAGTCCTTGGGGGTACATCTCAAATTTTCAGGACCACCAACTTGAACTTTCAAGAGTCTTATGCTCTTTGAAGGTCTCAAGCCTGCAATATCGTGAGCTACAAGATGCCTCTTCAAACTCTTGCTCACTTCCCTGTGTGAGGGCATAAAGTGTGATAGTGCGGCATCCAACGCATGATTATTCTCTCCAATAATCTTAGTAACACGCCATGATCCATCATGCATGAAAACAACATTAATTTGAGCTTTACAATCAACCCTTTTGCTTTGTTTCTTTTGTTTTCATTTCCTTGTCTTATCACAAGAAAAGACTACATAATTAACTGTATCACTACTTTTTTTGACCGATATTTTTTTCAGCACATCAAACCCTTTCAATCCGGCATGCTATCTGTAAAATGCAAACATTGAATCTTTACTTATGAATCACATCCCTTTAATAGGACCTTGTAAAAATTGTTCATGAGTAAATGTCTCCTCATTAATTCCTTCTCCATTTTCATCTTCATCTGTCACATGATCCTCATATTCATCTTGATACGGCATATGGTCCTCTTCGTCTTCCTCCCGTTGATCATGAATATTTACCTCTTTCTCTACACACATCAAGTTGAGCCCTTCGTCTTCGTTGTCCAAATATGGGTCTGTACCGCCAATGAAACTCCTGTCTGAATCTTCACATTCTCCACCACCACCATTAGCGAGCAAACTATCATTATCTTCAATCCCTAAAATATTATTCAAGTATTATCAACATTTTTAATGTTTGGGTCCATTTTATGTTTGTGATTTCGGCAAAGGAAGAAGAGGCAACTGTTGTAGAAGAGACAAGAGCAAGAGGCAATTGTTGTATGTAATTATGACTTTTAGTTAATTAGTAGACCGTATAAAATTGAAGTTAATTAGTAGATCTTATAGTAGTTAATTTGTAGGTGTATGTATAAAGTATATATATATATATATATATATATATATATATATATATATATATATATGAGACTAATCATCTGCTCGAGGTGTTGGAAAAACAGAAAAGTTGAGCATGCCGAAGTATAATTATGTCTTAATCTAGGAGGAAAATATTTTAGAGTAAAAAAATGGTTTAGAGCCAAATCTTCATTAAGGGTACAACTAATATTTTATTCGGGTTGAATCAAGTTGTGCCAAATGTGATTATGACAAATAGCAGCACCCTTCTATAAAATATTTATTTATAGGTGTTACTTTTAAAGTGATGTGTAGGCGCTTTATTCTTGTGGTGGAAGTAGTTTCTCTAATAAGTAAAATCTTGAATGCAATAATGATAATCACTTGCCTCACTTCTTGTACAGTCACCTTCGCATGGTTAATTAGCAATAATTATATGTTGATGCAATCCGATGTGATATTATATTGTGAGAAACGTGAACCATTAACTATTGGATCAGTGCCGGAATCATGAATTACTAAAGAAATTCAAAATATAAATAGATAAATATATGAAGAATTCAAGAAAACTCAACATTAAATTATATATATTAATTTTAATACTTTATATACAATATAATTTTTCAATGTAAGGGGCTCGGATGAACCCCTTGCGATATCCTAGCTCCGCCATTGTACTGGACTTAAGTAGCTACAATAAAGGTACTGCTCAATAATGCAACTTGTACAAGACAGCTTTAACATGACATCAAAAAACAAGCTAACTCGAATAGAATAGCTATAATGGGAAAATAATAAAACAATTGAAATAGGAAAATTTTAACAAAACAATTGAAATAGTAAAACTCCAATTGAACACATCTAAAAAAGTTAAGTAGCTTGATAAAGACCATCCGAATAGGACGATATGCACAAGAGAACTTTAACGCAAGCAAATTACTCGTACAAGACCAACTCTATCGAATAGCTCTAATGTAAAAAATTTAGCAGGAAAATTAATTTCAATAGAACACGTCTAGTATGTAAGTTTTATGGGCATATGAGCTCAGCTCATAGCTGTAATGACTTTTTGAGCTTGTCTTATATTGACGACTTGAGGTGTCGATTCATCCCAAAAATAAATACGTAATGTTTTTGCTGTTTTTGCAAATGATAGAATATACTATAGTAGTTATTTATTATAGATAAATTGAGGATTCTAATTTTATGAGTTTAACTTTCAAGATTTTAACATTTAACTCAATATATTTTTTAAAATTATGAATTCATATCTACTATTCGTTGTAACTATAAATTTTACATATAATTTATATCGATACCGATAGTCTGCATTCGCCGTTATTGCCTACTAGTATCTTTCAACCATTTTAATGGATGGAGAATGTATTTTAATCTATGTGTCTTAGGTTTTGACGGTATTATAACCATTTCAAATGTATTGTACGGGTCCAATTTTATCCAAAAAGATTCTCTACTCTGACTGCCGACTTCAACGTCAAAACTTTTAAAAGAAAAAATATATTTACTCTCTTTGTTATAATCTTGCCTCCTAATAAAGTTTCTATCATATCTAGACCCCACTTTGTGAAATTTTATTGAGTATATTAATATCGTACTCTTTTTATTTTAATTTATATGTCTTAATTTGACTGTCCATAAAATTTTCAAAAATAAGAAAAGACTTGTAAATTCTACCATCTTTAACTAAAAATTATGTATAAGGTAACAAAATAATATTTAAATCATGTGGTCGAGATGTTGGAAAGTTACTATTGAGTGTGAAAAATGATATTCTTTTTAAACAGATTAAAATGGATTAAGATGAAGGGTGTGTTTGGTATGGAAGAACATATTTTTCACGAATTTTTTTTCTCTGAAAAACGAGTTATTGGAAAACAAGTAAATTTCTTAATTATTTTCTCATGTTCGTTTGGTTAGTGAAAAATAAGTGAATTTCTTATTTATTTTCTCATGTTTGGTTAGTTAGTAGAAAATATTTTTTGAAAAATACTCACCCAAGTCCCATCCAACCCCACACCCCACCACCCACCCCAAGCACCACCCTCCACCACCCACCGTTCACCAACCAACCAAATCCCACCCACCACCCTCGAACGCACTTCATCTTCACTAGAGATGGCAATGGATCCTGGACCCAGTCCGGATCCGGTGGATCCAGATCCGTTTTATAGGATATGGATCTTTAAAATTTGGACCCGGCGGATCCGGATCGGACCCGGATCCATTTCGACGGATCGGATCCGGATCTGGATCTTGTATTTGAGATCCGTATCCGGTCCAGATCCGACCCGTGGATCTGTTTTTTATTAAATATATTCATAACCTAGAATGTAATTTTATAAGTATTTTCTTAAAATTGCTAAGCACATCCTTGCAAGTTTAATTCTCAAAACAAGTTTAATTTATCCCCGCGTTAACTCAAAAACCAAAAAATAAAGAGGTAACTTCGATAATAAAATCAATGGTATATTAGTGAATGACTAACATCTCCATGGACAAGTAGTTAAAATTATATTCACTTCATTTGTGAAGATTTCAAGCACATGCAAGTTCTACATTGTGGAAATATTAGTCAGCATTTTCCACAACTATTGTCAGTGTCCAACATTTTCAATTAATAGCTCACAATCAAAACGAGACAACGAACAAAATATCTCATATGAACATTTCAAAATTGAAACACAGTAAACTGTTAGCTAAGTAAAAATCGTTTGTCAGTTCAAAAAAAAATTCTTAGGAAGGTTACATTCATAGCAACACAATATTTTTTACATGTGGATCCAGATCCGATCCGTGGACACGGTGGATCCGAATTTGGATTTGATTTTTATGGACCCGATGAATCTGGATTCAGGTATGAAAAATGGATCTGGATCTGGAGCTAGTAGGATCCGATCCAGATCCGATTTGTTGCCATCCGTAATCTTCACCCACCCTACCCCACACTACCACACCACCCCAATCCCATCCCACACCACCATTTCACCTAACCCCCTCCACCCCCCTTTCAATTTTCTATATCATATATTTTATTTTATTTTTATAAAAAATGAAAAAAATCTTACCCCCGTGCCCCCCCCCCCCACCTCAACTCATCCATACCAAATTTAACCACACAAATTTTTCATTTTTTATAAAGATAACATAAAATATATGAATTACTAAAAAATTCTGGAAGAGGTAGGGGCGCAGGATACGGGGAGGGGGGTGACTGATGGGTGGTGCAGAAACAAAAAAATAATTAAAAATCCTTTTAAAAATAAATTAAAGGTGGATGGGGATGGGGTGGGGGTGGGGGTGAAGGGTCGGGGGTAGGAGGCTTGCAACGGGGGTGGAGGGGGAGTGGTGTAGAAAACTAGAAAAAAGTAATTTTTTTTGGGGGAGGGGTGGATGTTTGTGGGAGTGGTTGGGTGGTTAGGGGGTGGGTTGGATGGTGGCAGGGTAGTTGGTTGAATGTTATTTGTGAGACTTACTTTCATTAGGCAAGTCATTATCCTCATTTTTTAGGAAATTATTTTCAAAAAAATATATATTTTTTAAAAAAAATTTACCAAACAAAATGGGAAAATTGGAAGATTTTTCTCCCTAACGAACACACCCGAAAAGTAAAATACACAAATTAAAACTAGAGTAATACTCCTATGTTTTTTTCTTTTTCTCATAATAAAATCACATGACTGTAGAAGTGGAACCTGTAAGATTGTATTAATCTCTCTTTGGGGAGGTTTTCTCATTAATACAAATATATATAGTGTACAATGTGTAGAACCCTAGTACAATATGAATCCTCTACTTACCATAATTCTACATCACTAAATATTTACACAATATATGAGATATATTCTAATTATGGTGGTGGGATTGAATTGAGATTCTAGTAGTACATGTTAATACACCCCCTCAGTCGGAGTGGGAGGAGGCCAGACGCTGAAACTGGATCTGAAGTCGAGGAATAGCTTTCCAGGAAGACCTTTCGTGAAGATATATGCGTACTAATAAGATGAAGGCACATGCAACACCTTAACATGCCCGAGAGCAACCTTCTCACGAACAAAGTGTATATCCATCTCAATATGTTTGGTTCGCTGATGCTGAATCGGATTATGAGATAAATATATGGCGGATATGTTATCACAGTATACCACATACGCCTTACGCAAGGGACGCTGAAGCTCCAAAAGAAGGTTTCGGAGCCAACAGATCTCAGCCACGACATTTGCAATTACTCTATACTCTGCTTCTGCACTCGAACGGAATAATATGGCTTGCCTCTTGGCAGACCGGGAAATAAGATTATCCTCTAAAAATACACAGTAGCCGGAGGTGGAGCGTCCCGTGTCCGGACATCCTGCCCAATCAGCATCCGTATATGATAACAATCTGGTCGGTGCTGAGGGGTATAGATGTAATCCATAATCAAGTGTGCCCTTAACATATCGAATGATACGTTTAACGACAGTAAAATGAGGCTCCCTAGGGCATGCATAAATAAGCATACATGCTGAACAGCATAAGCGATGTCAGGCATGGTGAAAGTAAGATACAAAAGTGCACCTGCAAGACTCATGTAAAGAGTGGGATCGGACATTGGGTTACCATCAACAACACTAAGCTTTGATTTAGAGTTAATCATAGTGGACATGATCTTGTAGTTCGCCATTTTAGCCCTGTACATTATCTCTTCTGCATACTTGTACAAATATAAAAACATAGTATCTGCAGAACGAGTCACTGATATCCCAAAAATATAGCTCAACTTCCCCAAGTTAGTCATAGCAAATTCTGCTTTAAGTAGTGTAATAATCTCATTTTTCAACACATCAGAGGAGGCAGTGAGCATAATGTCATCCACATATAACAATAAAGAAGCAATGCTACCACTGCGATGAAAAGTAAATAGAGAATTATCACACTTGCTGCATACGAACCCAAGTTTCAGAATGTACTGTGCAAAGTAATCATACCACGCTCGAGGAGCCTGTTTTAAACCATAGAGTGACTTACGAAGACGGTATACATACTTAGGAGCTGCTGGATGGACAAAACCAGGCGGCTGGTGCATATAAACAGTTTCTTTCAGATCACCATGTAGAAACACATTTTTTACATCAAGCTGATGAATTGGCCAATATTTTCCCATAGCAATACCCAGAACTGTGCGAATGGTAGCCGATTTCACAACCGGACTAAACGTCTTACCACAATCAATACCCTCATATTGATTAGTGTCATTAGCCACTAGTCTCACCTTGTACCTCTCGAGATCACCACTGTCTCTGTATTTGTGACAAAAAAGCCACATGCATCGAATCACATTCACCCCTTCCGGTCTAGGAACTAAATCCCAAGTGTGTTGTTTCGTTAAAGCATTAAATTCCTCACACATGACCGTATTCCAATTAGGGACTAGTTTGGCTAATATTGGGTTTTTGGGAATTGGAAAAATGGTTTGGGTGAACAAGCTAAACTGGACTTTGGGTTTGAAAATCCTATGTTGGGCACGGGTTTCCATACGGTGTGTGGGGGCTGAACGTGTATGTTCGTTTGGTGTTGGATTGGGGTCACTGTCGGGGATTGTTTCCGGGATCTGGTCGAGTGTTGGAATCTAGTCACGATTAGGTGTAGCGGACTATGGACTGGGTATTGTAGCGAGAGGATTGGGTTATGGGTTTAACGATGGGTTGGGCGGTGCGGTCGAGATGGGTAGTTCAAGGGTGATATATGGGTGTCTGTGTGAGGTCGACGACGTGGGGTAGTGTGTCGGTGGTGGCGACACAGTAGGGGGGATACTGACCGGTGGTGGTACTGTGATGTTAGGCCGAGTGCGTTGGTTGTGGCGATCAACGTTGAAGGTAACGGAGCACTGTATGGTGGCAGAGGCGTAGAGTTACCGCCAGTGGTGGGAACTGACACAGGCGGAAGATGGTCAGGATCACTACCGGAGGTGGCAGTGACCGGTGCCAGGGATGGCGGTGGTGGAATTGGGTGGTTGCACAACACAGTTCGTCGAGTAGGATGGGATAGGTGTCAGACTCAAGAAAGGTGTAATCCGTGTTACGAAACTTTTGGATATTTTCAAACGGAAAGATAGTTTCGACAAACGTAACGTGACGAGAAACGTGAATTTGTCGGGTGGACACATCATAGCACAAATAGCCCCTATGGTTAGGTGAGAATCCTACGAAGACACATGGAGTGGTTTGAGGTGCTAATTTGTGTGGGGCGGTAGAGTCAAGATTTGGGTAGCACAGACAGCCAAAAATTGAAGGTGATCATAAGAAGGGATCCTACATTATAATATTTCGGTTGGAGTCATGTTATGCAGAGTACTAGTAGGAAAAATATTGAGGTGTATTATACCATTTTTATTGTGTATACCCAAAAAGAGGGAGGGAGAGAGGCATGGAAAAATAGTATGCGAACCATGTTATTTATGATGCGAATGATTCGCTCGACTTTGCCATTTTGAGGGGAGGTGTGAGAACACGAAAATCAAAAAATCATGCCATTGTTTTTGCAAAATTTGTGAAATGATGAATTATTAAATTCATGACCATTATCACACTAAAAGGATTTGATGGCTTTCTCAAACTATGTTTTAATAAAGTTACGAAATTCAAGAAATCTGGCAAATAATTCTGACTTAAATTTAAGAGGATAAATCCAAATAAAATGAGAAAAATCATCTAATAAGACAAGATAATATTTATGACCCAATGAACTAGAGATTGGAGAAGTCCACAAATCAGCATCAATAATATCAAATGGAGAAAATGTTAACACTTTGAGATGACTTAAACGGAAGATGGACATGTTTGCCTAAAGAGCAAGAAACACAGTGCTTGCCAAGTTTTCCATTATTACATTTAATAAAATTATTTTCTCTAAGGAAATAAAACACTGGGGCGCCGGGGTGTCCAAGCCTATTATGCCAAGTTGTCAGAGAGGTAGTAGCGAGAGAGAAGGAAGAGCAAGAGCTGACAGTGGAGGTGGATGGGAATGGATATAGATCCCCCATGCTATTGCATCTCGTAAGAGGTGTCCCCGTGCGAAGATCATTCACAGTAAAACCAAAAGGGTCAACGTCAACGGATACAGAATTATTATGAGTAAATTTTTGGACAGAAATTAAATTCTTAATGATGTTCGGAGCATACAGGACGTTAGGAAGAGAGAATGGTGGGTGATGAGGTTTGGTGTACGTTGTACTATAACCCTGAATTGGAATGCGATGGCCATTACCAACAGCAACAAATTGAGGATACTTTAAACGAAACAGTTGGGGAAGATTACCTGCCAATCGGGTGAGGTGAGATGTGGCTCCCGTATCCATGTACCAATTTTTATCGGGCCGCTGCATGTTTAAGGAGCTGAAGGCCTGGCCCAAATCAGTGGGGGCCAGGCCCACGAGAAACTGCTGCTGGACCGACATATGGGCCTGTTGGCCTGTTTCACCTGCTGTATATGGTCACTATTTTGGGCCTGGATCGGGACCCAACAAGCCCATCTGCTGAAATGTCCCTTGGGCCTGTGGAGGCTGGAATGGAGAACCATCCCAGTTAGGGAACATAGGCCACTGACATTCATGGGCCACTGACCGAGAAACTGCTATTGGGCCTTACCACCGCGGCCCTTTCCTTTTCCCCTTTTGCCTTTACCTCTGCCACAGTCGCCTCTGCCTCCGCAGGTGTCCCGCGGTTGGTTGTCCGGTGGTGGAGGCTGGGTGGTGGGGGCTCCATTTGGCGGCGTATTTTCCACTGTTAACGCCTTTTGATGTTGCTCGTCCTGTTTAGCACGACGTGTTTCTTCCAATAATAACTGTGATCGAGCCTTATTAAAATTGGATAAAGGATCGGCATGTTGTATCATTGTGGCTATGGTATCATACTCACCTTTGGGAAGACCTGCGACTAGTTGGAGAACCATCTTTGTTTCGGAAACAGGGGATCCCACGTTTGATAATTGGTTCGCCAATAGTTTCAATTGCTTGCAGTATTCGGACATGTTAGAGAAATTGTCAAGACGGGTGTTGCTAAACCGTTCTTTCAAATAAACTGCGCGAGTGTGCTTGTTGTCCTGAAAAATTTCTTCTAACCGAGTCCATAACTCGCGAGCAGAGACGCCTTCAAAATAGTGAGGAGCAAGTCCTGAGAAATAGTGCCATAGATCCACTGCTTGACAACGGCGTCCAACCATGTAGTGTCGTCAACCTCAGTAGGGCGAGGGAGAGAGTCGTCAATGTGATCCAACACGTTGTAGACATATGCATGGATACGGAAGAGTTCAACCCATGGAGAATACTGACCGTTTTCTTGATCAAGAATTATAGGGATGAAGTTCTTGATGTTAGTTACGGTGAGTGTTGGGTGAACAGATGCTGAAAATGATGGTTTGGGTATGTCAGGGATGACGACAGTTAAGGTTGATGCGGGTGTGGGAGATGTGGGAGGAGTCATTAAAGTGGAGTATTTTTGTAGGAGAGAAAAGACAATGAAGAAGAGGGGATAATGTCGGCCAAACAGTGGTGTCGCCTCCGGGTGATAATCCCAGGTGGTGGGCGGCGGCGGTTTATTGGAAGAAAAAAGAAAAGTAGGGTTTTAGGGTTTGACTCTTGATATATATAAGATTGTATTAATCTCCCTTTGAGGAGACTTTCTCATTAATATAAATATATATAGTGTATAATGTGTAAAACGTTAATACAATATGAATCTTCTACTTATCATAATTCTGTATCATAAGATATTTATATAATATATGGTATGTATTCTAATTATGATGATGAGATTGAATTAAAATTCTAGTAGTACACGTTAATAGAACCAGTTGGCCTTTTTTCCCACACCTTGTCCACATTCCTTTTACTATCTCTGTAATGTCTCCACTTGCTTTTACTGTCTTTTGCAAACAAACAGGCAGTAAATATAGGAAAGTACACATTACAGTTTTTAGCTCACCCATAGTAAAGAGCAAAGACTAAAGACTGAACCTTAATCCTCCAAGAAGACAAAAAGGCTATGTAACAAGTCATGGGTGTCAAGTCACTGTTGTGAAACTTACCATCAATTGCACCATTATATTATACTACACCAGTACCATTTTTCAATAAAGCAAAGTGGACCCCTTTTAATGTCATCCTTCCTTTTGGATATTAATATTCATCTGTTCCTATCATTTGGACCTTTTCTTCACTATTTTGCACTCCACAGTTACAAACATGACCTGCTTAGACTCACAGTCAACACCCTCATCTCGTAAAAGGTAATTTTTTTCCTGCCATTTTCATGAATAATAATTGAGTTAAATTCAAGGACAAATCTTTTCTTGAATTTGCATTTCAAGATTCTAATATGGGTATGTTTATTTTGATGTAAAGTGACAATATTTTGAATCTTGCCAGTTTTTGTCATATGTATGTTTCCAATTTTGCTCATGATTCATCTGTCATAATTGAGTATGAGAACATGCCATGTGACCCGGTTATTTTATAATGCAATTAAATCATGATTTTGCCTTACTTATAATCTTGAATTTTCCAGATTTGTGAATTTAGGGATAATTAAGGTTGTTTTATTTTTTAGGCATGATTTCTGTTTCAGTATGAATATAGTGTGGGAAAGTTGAGTCAACTAAGAAAGCCCCTTTCTATTACTGTATAGGTAAGTGTTTGGCATTTTTCTGTGTATTTGCAATGCCATTTTATCTTGCCTATACCTGAATTGGTACCTTTTCTTGCTTAGAGTTGGTGGTGTATCTATTAGTATTAATTTTGATAATTTCTAAGGTGTCAAAATCAGTCACTATTGGCATTTTGTGGAATTGCAGAATTTGTTTAATATATTTCAGAGCTTTGTTGGTCCAATGCAGTGTCTGATAGCTTTTCAACCCTTCTCAAGTAGTCTAATTTTGCATATCTTTTGAATCTATGGCATTTATGTACAATAATTTGAAGAGGGAAGAGATGGTCAAAACTAAGAAACAATCTTTGTCGTCGAACTCACTTTGTTTTGCAGTCATGAATGGTTCACTATAATCCCTTTATGGATATGTATATATTTTTGTCTTTGTCATTTATCCTCAAATGTACACCATTCTATATAAGAGGTTAAATACATGCATATAGGTGAATTTGAAAAAAATTACACCTATTTCTGGCAACAGGTGTTATCATTCAATTTATGAAAATTTGATCTTCTTTATAAGCTTCTTTAAAGTCCTTTTATCATCTTCACCTGATATATCTTTGTCCTGATCAACTCTAAATTATACAGGCAGTGAAAGGATCCTGCAGTTAAAAGAAAAATAGTGTGAAGTCTTACCTGAAACATTTACAATGAGTAACAGCTTGTTGCATAGCCATTATTCGAGTGGCGGAATCCCATCGGAGATTGCTGAGAATTTAAAAGTTTTTTTTCCTGAGGAAGGCGATTTGAGTTATGAAGAAGTTCTTTTGCAACAGGTATTATTGAATGAAATGAAATGAATCTATTCCTAATTCAATAGTTAACATTAGTTTCTGTTGACAGTTGGATTGTTATCTTTCAGGAAACTGTTTACTTGTCATTTCAAGCAAATGGGAAAAACAAGAATATGAGCTCTGAATACGGCCAAACCAGTAGCGGGCATCAGTTATCAGCACAAAAGGGTGATTCTTCGCGAAGCCATGAATCACAATTGGCTCTGGATGAAGCTTTAGCTAGATCATTGCAGTTAGGGGATGATTTTGAGGAGTTCTGTAAAGATGAGCTTAATTCTACTATGGCTGGTAATTTCATAAGAACTTTATTTATTCAGTAACTTTCTTGGTCATACAGTTTTTGTCTCTGCTTTGGCTTAGGGTACATTTCATGTGGGATTACCTTTATTCTTTGATTTAATAGAGATTTGATGTTCTTCTCTGTGGTTAAAGAAGATGTTAGGCGTCTTATTCTAACTGGTCTGTAAGTATAACCATGACCAATGATATATAGATGCCAAGATGTTAAAACTTTGCCGAAATGAAGTCTTTCTTACTCTGAACATTAGAATGGACAAGAGGTTAGTAGCTTGTAATCCAACAACTTAAATACTAAGGACAAGGAACTCACTGAATGAACATAAATTTTGAGATTGTGAAGAACATGAAATGTGCTAGTAATTGCTGAAAGAATAGTTTTTTCCCAGTGTACCAGTGTTATGAACTGTTTATACCAAATGTAGTTGATTACCTTTGTGATGCAAAGGGTGCTGTGTGAATGAAGTATTTGTCATTCTTTGATGTACGCCATAGCAACTCTGTATGTGTTTATCATTTTTAAAGAAATCTGGACTTAAGTCCTGAGTGGTATGATATAAAATGTCACGATCTTAAATGTTTTAGCTTAGAAAATCATTTCCTAAATCACTTTTTGGTGATTAGTTGAGCATTTTGTTGGTCGATAGTGGAGTGGAGCATGAGAATTTGGTGTTTGGTGATTATTATAAGTTGCAAAAAATGGAAATAGTCTTTACGTTTGTAGGAGCAAGTGATATGGAGTAGGAGTGTGAGTAGAGAATGATTTATTATCACAATGGACCCAAGTTGTTTTCCATTATTTGGTATAAAATGATTTCTTCCCAAGAAAAACATTTTTGTGGAAAATAATTTATATCACGCTTTATAGGATATTATTGTTTTTCAGTCTTCTAAATCCATTTCAAAAAGCGACTCATACTTTAGAGCGTCTGATAGCTGTGTGCATGTTCAGTATACTCTAGCCACAAGCTAGATTGTGCATCTAAACAACTTCGTGGGTTAATAGAAGAGTCTGAAGAAAATTAAATAAAACAAGCTTTACTCTGTGAGAGTTTGATTATAGTTTCCTATTCTGGAAATATTTAGTTCAAGTATTATTGGATTTATCTGCAGGCATCAGGGAATCCCCTCCTAGAGAATCACCTCCGGTCAGGGTATGGTGCAACTTTTAGTTATCTACTGGTCTTTTATGCTTAGTAAAGCTGTATGCAAGGGTTAATGCAGGTTTATTATTAAGTGCAGGCTGAGAATCCGGACATGAGGAGACAAGATTATATTGATCCAGATAGTATGACCTATGAGGTTAGACTGGAATACTTTTCTTTTTCTTTTTGATTAAGCTTCAAATAGTTAATATTGAGTGCAAGAACTGTAATTTACACATATTACTCTTGTTGTTCTATCTTTTGCTATCATGTGAGTTTTCTTTTATGCCATTCCAATTGTCTTCTTTCATTTTTGGTAGGAGTTGCAGACTCTAGGTGAAGCTGTTGGCCAGCAGAGCAGAGGGCTTTCACAAGACCTCATAAGTCGTTTACCAACTTTCAAATACAAGACTGGATTTTTCTCAAAGAAAAAGAAAATGGGAGAGTATGAATAAATGCCCTTGCAATATTTATTTCTTCTGTCCTGCCTATCTCTTTTATGTTAGCATTTATAGAAAAAATGGACTGGTCCTTATAAAAAAATTTACTAATAAATGTGCTAGTTCAATAATTAACCCATTCTACTCATATTGATGGCGTGTGTCTCATTCTTACCAGCATAAAGCATCATTGGCAGTTTGTTGGTGTTTCTGACTCTGTTAGTTCCAGTGTTTAGAATGGTCCATATTGAAAATGCTAGTTGTTGTATAGCATGTGATTCATAAAGATGGCATTTTGTGGTGCTCTCATTGCGAGAACTTCCTCTTCTAAAGACCAAGCCCTGTGTCTTTTCCATTTTCTGGTCTCGATTTTTATTAATTAAAAGGTAAATCTCTCGACATATGTTGCCCTTCGATCCTGTCCACCATTCACTGTTCATACATAGCTGACAGCTAAAACAGTGGCCAATTAGTAATCTTAAGCAACCTATTTGACAATTTTGAATAGGTTTTCTGGAAAAAAAGTTTGGAGATGTTGATCCAATAAATAACTTCATTTTAGAATAAGTGCACAAACAAACACCTTCAAACAATTTGAGAAAAAGATATGATCATCTAACTTGGTCCTTGCAATTTCATTGTTTGCAGGTGTGTCATATGTTATGCTGCATACAAAAGTGGAGATATGTTGACCACTTTACCTTGTGCACATATGTTTCATTCAGAATGTATTAACCGCTGGCTAAAAGAAAGAAAGGTGAGAAGCCATATCCTCGTACTTTAAGATCATGTCCCCTTCAATGTTTTCCTGTTTAAATTTTTCTTCTCCAATGCTCGGTTAAGAACATATGATAAAAACATCAAAGAGGCTCAAAGAAAAGCAATGTTTTGGAATTGCTTTGATCCTAGCATCCTGGTACATGTCTGATTGACTCGCGCCAACTTTGTTTAGATATAATAGTTGTAAAGAGATCTTCCCGGTCTCTATGACAGTGATCAAACTCTCATTAACTTATAGTAGTTCTTTGTCTCGGCTTTCCTTCTAAAGCGCACACTCGTAGAGCTTCACAAACGAATAGAATTTTCATCTTTTAATCAATTAAATGCAAAATTTCTAGCATAACCTCTCTGTAAAGGAAAAACTAAAAAGGGCGTGGGATGGTTTATTAGGAGTTGGATTGAAAATCTGCAAAAGTCAGCTCTTGACAATTAACATATCTTGGTGCTAAACGATGCCTCTTTCAAAGTTTCAGTTATTCTTTTTTGAGCTCAATATTCCACTTTTACTGGAGAAACAGTACCATTTTCTTTTACTGCAGAAAAACTGACTATTTTCTCTGTTTTTTTTTTGTGTGTGTGTGTCACAGAACTGCCCCCTCTGTTATGAAGAGGTGAAAGATGAATGACTTTGGAAATGCAACATCCCATGGAAAGGATAAAGCCTTGGACCTGCTTTTCAAATTCACTTATGAGATGTGTAGAGAGAATCAGCTCCGTTTAAAGACTTGTATCTGTTTGTAAATAGCTTCTGGACGCATATCCTGCGTTCATATGCATTATGGCTTTTCTTCTTCTTAATGAAATGTGATTTGGAAATTTATGGACCTTACTTTTGATCATTAAACCAAAAATATGTATAATCCATACGCTCGTGATATTGACTTCAATTTGAAAGAGCCCAATTTGCAAGTGCAATGTTTATCGTTTTCTATCCTGAAAGTCACCTCAGCTTTATCAGCACCATTTTCTCTAAATTTGTAAGCACTTTTAAAAGGTTATGAAGTTCTTTGTTTTCACCCCAAAAAGAAAATGAATATGGAGCGTCTCAAGATGAATGATGAATTCACCTTGATGACAAGAAGAAATGAAATATTGTGAAATGATCAGCTTAATAATATTGAATGAAACAATTAGATTAGCAAGCTAGATGTACAGCTTACAAGAAGATCCTTTGGACACCATTTGAATCATCACTAATTTCACTTTAACGTGCTTAGTACTCCTTCAATCCCAATTCATGTGCCTACTTTAATTTTTAGTTTGTACCTAAAGAACTTGAAATCCTTTTTACTTGTTCATTATACTAAAAATATTTAATTAAGAGAGAAGTAACTTTTTTCTTCAATTTTATCCCCCTCACTAAGTAACCATTTTCCATTAGTAAGGACAATCTGGTAAAATATACATTAATGTTTTCCAAATAGAGCGTGCAAAATGAAAGGGAGATCATCTTTATTTAAAAATAATTTACTTCTTATTTTAGCTTTAATGAGATTAGTTACAATTATTCTTGTCTATGACTTGTTTTACATTACAATTATTCTAAATCTAATATTTATACATATTTAATGAATTTCTTAGCACAAATACACTATTTGTACTATTCTAAATCTCTGTGACCTGTTCAAAGGTCGGGTCGGGCCGGGTCAGGGCCGGGTAGGGTGACTTTTTTTTCCTGCTTGCCCGATCCTGACCCTATATTTTTTTTTAAAATTCCGAAACTGGCCCTGACCCTTCGGGGACCCTACGGGTCACGGGTCGGCCCTGACCCGTCAAATTTTTTTGGCGGGCCAGGGTCGGGTCGGGGATTTTTTTTTAAAAAAAATTGAATTTCCAAAATTGAAATTGGCATTCACCCCTACATTACCACGAAATTTCGACGTTGAAATGTATTGTATATCGTGAGATCTTGACTAAAGAAAAAGAAAATTAGAAATAAATTTGGGGAAAAACACAAATTGATTGGGAAAATGGACGTTTTTCTAAAAATTGGCTGCGCGGCGGTTTGACCGTCCCTGTCTCGAAAAAAAATGCAAAATCAAAAAAAAAAATCGGATAAAACGGACATCCGAGCGCAGAGTTATGACCATTTAAAGTTTCACCAATTTACAACTACTTTATCTCCTTACATTAAGCTTCCGTGATATTAACAAAACGACTAATAATATAAATATATAATTAATAATCAGCTACCATTTTTATCTTATTTTATGTCGAGCTAAATGTAGATTAGAGCAATACATATATATATATATATATATATATATATATATAAAACATGCATTATATCACTTATTAATGACAAAAATATATATAAGTACAAAATAAATATTAATGAAGGAAAAATAATATAAATTATATTAAAAAGATATGCGGGTCGGGGTCGGATCGGGTTGGGCCGGGTCAGACGGGTAAAATTTTCTGACCCTGGCCCGACCCTGACCCTGATCGGGTCGAGTGGCTCTCGGGTCAGCTAAAAGCTGACCCTGACCCTGGTTTTTTCGGGCCGGGCGGGTCCCCGACCCGATGGACAAGTCTAGTTGGGACATGAATACAAAATTGAGTTGGTTTTGATTTTTTGTGAAGGTTAAATATTTTCAATGAAGGTTATTAAAATTATTAGAATGTCCGAAACAACTAGTGACCTTCTTTTGTTGCTCGATATCTAACTCGGCCCACCATATCTTCAATATATCGGGTGTCTCGAGAACCTTGTCTAATCGGAGGTTGGTAGACATCTACACAAAAGAGCACGATTAAATCCCATCCCCCGAAGGACAATGGTTTAACACATGAGGCGCAATCACGTTTTCAATTAGCAATTAATGGCGGTGTCTTCGGGTCATAGACCGTGTAGACACAAGTGGTAGTCTTCTAATGGACTTAAATATGTCTCAAATGTTTCAGTCATATTGGATAAGCATGCGCTAAAGAGTCAGATAGGTGGACTAGAGTGGGTTTTTCAAATGAATGGAACCCGAGTGGACTACTCAAGGTGAATCGTTGTTGACTGTTGGAAGACCGCGAATCAACTACGTCTTCAACACGTTCCAAAGAAATATTTGATTTTTTATTGGAGGGCGACTGCGAGACCATATAATCGTCTTTGTGCACTGATGCAAGTGTGTGCATGTCATTTGGCGGAGTTTATAATATGCATGTCATGACAGTTATATATACAAGAATTTAAACACTTAAGCAAATAATTACAAGTAAAATCACACATAATGAAACCCTTATGGTTAGAACATATTTGAAATTCCCAGCAGAGTCGCCATCTGTCACGATTCACTTTTACCCGGTGCATAAAAGCTACTTCATAATTATGGACTCTTTTTGAATTTATTTATTTTTTAGAGTCGCCACCTAATTTGTTTATGAAAATTAGGAAAATCAATTTAAAAGGGTTTATTCAAACAAAAGGGTAAAATCTTTAAATATCAGAGTTCGAGTAAGGGTTCAAGTGATTCCCCGGGAAAGGTGTTAGGCACTCCGGTATTAAGAATTTGTATAATGCGGTTGACCTTCGAGTTTCAAAGTGTTATTTTTGTATTTATTTGCTTAAAATGTGTTTAAAGTTGTATATAAAGTCATGACATATCAAAATGGTTTCATAAAAGTAAAAGTCCTTTTTTATTTCTTTTCTAAAAGAGTTGAGTCTTTTTGGAAAAAAATACGAATAAGATTTTAAATAGTTATTTCACTTTACGGACCAAAAACACACTCAAGATTTTCCTTAAGTAGAGTTCGACTTAATTTAGTCCCAAGTATCATATTCTATTTATCCCTTACAAGTTAAAAAAATGTTACAAGTGTATATCTTTTAAAATATGCCACATAATTATATAACTTCGCCAAAAGGGAGGTTCATGTATTTTGGGGACAATCTTATAAGACTATGGATCTAATGTTATGAGATACAAACGAAGTATAATGCAATGCATAGCATCACATATGAAGACCTGAATATGAATCAAACCAATTTACAAGTAAAGTTCAAGCACGGCTAGCATAGTCCACATAACAGACCAATCCTAAGTGGATTTATGCACCACTTTTAATGCCTGAAGGCTCACATGAATACTCCGACAATAATTATACTCTATATACGCACCTCCAATCGAAGTCTAAAAGGGCAAGCCATCACCTACCCCGAAATCGAATAAGAGCCATGAAACCTCAAGCCAACTTCTTCCCTTTTCGGAGTGTTTTCAAATGATCGGAGTCTAACAAATATGAATTCTATGTTAAAATACGAATCTAAGGATACTCATATCGCTATACGAATGTTTCGGACCCAAAAAGGTAATCCCAGGCCCGAAGGTCAAAATTGAAATTTTATTTTAAAATTGACTTACTCATAGCTAAATTTGTCTAAATTCAGAAAACCCATTCAAAAAGTCATCATCTTGATCCTCAAATTCATGATTGACCATGTTTCAACTTTTGAGTCCAAAAACTCCAATTTCTACAATTCAAACACGGATAAAAATGTTAACCAATGAAAATAATCATGGGGAAATACCAAAATAATGATTATATACTTACCCCATTGTTGAGACGAGAATAACTCCGCAAAAATTACCTCAAACGGAGCTTTAGAACTCAAAATATTAAATATGTCCAGACATTTTTCCTTGATCGCGGTCGCGATGACCATTTAAAAAAAATCACCAGAAAACAAGCAACAAAATTTAGTAAAATGGTCATATCTCCCTCATACGATGTCGAAACAAGACGATTTTTGTTGGTATGATTTTAAAATTACGATACGTATCAAATGGTTAAATGAAAATACAAATGAAAGCTCGTTTTCTAAATATGGTACCCTTTATGCTCAAAATGACGTCGAAATCGAAAATAAATGCCATACAGCCCAAACTCATCTGAAACTCATTGAAATCTAACCAAAATTTGCGGACAAGTACAAAATCATCATACGAATCTGCTTGAACTCACAAAACACTCAAACTGGACCGTCTTGACCCGATGTTGACCATGGTCAACTCCAAATCATCTTAAAAGCTAGTTTCTCAACCACCCACCTAAATCACACCCGAACCTTTGGAAAACCAAACCAATGACTCGACTAAGTCATAACTTACATTTCTGGCCTAATGAAATCGACGAAACTTCAAAAAAGACGCATTTATCTCCAATGTTGACTTGGGCCAAACTTCTTCATTTCTTAACTTAAGAACTTCTAATTTTGCTAAAAATTATCTGAAACTTACTTGATTGCCTTGGGAACTGCACCACCATTCCCCGCAAGTCATAAATTTCAATATGATGCTAATGAAACCAATAAATTTCCAATCCGAGTCTTATTTCTTCTAGTGACCATCTTTTCACCTTAAATATGCATATTAAATACTGAAACCAACTTAATTATCAAAACCAACCAAACGAACTCTAAAATTAGTTTCGTCAATTTCTACATGTCATAAATAATATTACAAATCCAACAAGATCTTCAGGTCTCCAATCAGAGCACGTTTTCTGAAAATGAATAATTAATCCAAAAATATTAAATACCGGGATTTTCAAAATAAAATATTCTCATATCTGTTTGACTTTTAATTTTGCAATCAGTTAAAATAATTATTACCCTACATATCCAACTAAGTCATAAATCACCCTCTCTTCCTCTTTAAGTACTAACATACATAGCGAATCTTCTGAATACGAGAGTATACAAAGTGTATCTCTACTGATAATGAGTGTGCTAATTTGTGTGCCCTTCTTACATTGCTATTGTACTCTTCTTCCTTGCTTTATTTTCATGAAGTATACAGTCCAATATGTCTTAAGTATTTCCTAATATGCAAAAGATGTATATACTAAGTATATCTTGAGTATACCAATGTATACCCTCTGCATACCTGTTGAATACTAAAGTATATTTGAACATGATGTGAACTGTGTGGTAATCTGTTTTTCCTTCTCTACTTTCTGCCTTTTCTGTTGCCCTTTTATGGCAATATACAACATGAAGTGCTCAGTATACTATTAGTAAATAGGGTGTATACACGCTTAGTATATAAGGGTATACATCTTGTATATATGTGTACCTAAAATTGCCTCAGGCTGAATTTTGAGTTATGTTTCCATTTTGATAAATGAATTGCTAAGTATAGATGCCTTTTAACCATCTCTTTTCTTTTCCCCTTTGCATGACCTACTTACCTGAGGGTCCAAATGGACTAAATCCTCATCTTCTCGCATTATCTCGGTGGGTGGAGGCCCAACACACTATTAGATCAACTCAGTCGCATTGGAGGCCCAACAATGTGTGAAAATTGCACACTTACGTTGTCGGGCTTAGTAAATTCATCAGCCCGCTTTGCTTTTAACATATAGTTATACTTATTTGTATGTATTTTAAACATTTACTTGTCTATTATTGAAACCCTTTAGGATATAGCCGAAATATCGAGTAGGCAAGCGAATCTAAAGTCGTTAGTTGGTTAGACAGACCTATTTTTGTAACTTAATCAGGACTAAATGATTTTTTTTTTTTAAACTGGACCCATACAGTCCCCCTCCCTAATGAGAAAAATAGTTTCTTTGGGTAATATTAAAATACAGATTTTTGGCGAAACGGGCTAAAAATGATTTTTTTCCTTTCACAAGTTGTAAAAAACAGTCGGGCCTTTCTAAAATGAAATCTGTTTTCGAGTAAATTAGAGTTTTGATTAATCAGTCTTCATAGGCAAATAATGTGCAAACGTTGAGATTGTTGTACAGTCTTAAGTTCAAAGAATGAAAGAGTTTATGAAATCCTGCCTAAACTTGCAAAGCCATGATTTAAAGAAATAAAGGAGATACACCAAAATCATTTTAAAAATAAATTCAAAGGGAGAACACTTATTTTGTGCCGAACTTCAAGTGGAACTCTAAGGCTTTGAGTGCGTTTTGGTCCGACAAATTACTTAAAGTGGAAAACTTCCGTATGAGTCAAACTCAACCATTTTTGTCAAAAATCAAGGAAATTTTACAAGTTCTCTTTTCAAAATATGTGGTGGATGGATAAGTAAGAGCAAAACTTTATTAATCTTTTCTATTTTATACATATCCCTTTAAACACATCTTTTAAGCAAATATATACTCTTTAGTCATAATTTAAACCCGCAGGTCAACCACATTGTGCGGATTCCTTCTGAGGTGCCTAACACCTTCTTCGGAGAATCACCAGAATCTGTACCCAAACTTTGATATTTTTCAAAGGTTTTCAAGAATACTAATCTTAAACAAACGGTTTTCCTAATTCACACAATTAACTTAGTGGCGACTATGTTACACCAACAAAGAGCCATGTTATGATAGTAGCTTTTATGCCCACGTAAAAATGAACTGTAAAAATTCACACCAAGCAGTAAAAGAAAATAGAAAAAAATAGGAAATGAAATAAACGATATTAATGAGGACTAAGTAGTAAAAGAAAACAAAAGAGTAATTTTAGGAAATAAAATAAATTACAATAATGAGAAAGGAATTAGTAGGATTTATATAATCTTCCTTACCTACTTGAACGGCTCCTGTTAGTTCTTCGCATATATGAGCTCTGGCCTCCCTCTTATTCCCCCATTTTATAGGCTTAAAATAAGAAAAGAGTATCAAAATTTGAGAAAATAGATAAGTAGATATCTTGATTTCTAAGATGTCACATCAGCTCTCTTATGCTAAGGATTATAGGCATCAAATAAGAAAAGAATATCAAAATTGAAAAATAGAGATCTTGATCTCTAAGAGAGGTAACATCAACTCTCTTAGACCTAGAATTATATGAATATATAGATTAGGAAATAACTTGGTTAATTAATCATTAAGTTTTGTTAGTGACCAAAATCAAGTACTTTCAATGGCTATATATCTTGGTGTCACAACCCAATTTGATAAGCCGTGATGGCCCTAACTCCCATGAGTCGGTAAGCCAACCACAACCCAATTATCCAAATTATGAAGAAAATCAATTGTGGAATAATAAAGTAAAATACTTTTTAGGACTTTGATGAAATCTTAATATAAAAAATACGAAGAGTACAATAATTTTCCAAAATCTTGTATCACTGGTACAAGAACTAACTAAGAAGAATTCGGCGTCACGGAAGTGTGATGTAGCTCACCCGAATCTTTCGAATTAGCTCCTCAACAAGAGTAGCCTAGCCTATATATACCAAGTGGCCGGTTATTGCCAAATGACATAGATGAGCAGAACCATATCTGTTAGCAATTGACACGGATTGATTTATGATATACTTATCCATAGTCCCTTAAACTTGTGCAAATTGACGTTTGGAGATTTGGGTTTGAAGTTTGGGGTTTTCAATAGTTCATTAGACTTTTGTTTTCGACCAATTATCTTTATTTGATTTGATTTCTATAAATCATTAGGCTTTTATTTCGGTCCATAATTTCTCATTTTTCTAACTTATTTTAAATTATTTGAGTTTATATTTTACAGAATCGTTTGCAATGCATGGTGTTTCTGACAGAAAATAAAGACAACTAAAAGCAAATACACCTGAAAATAATAGCAACATAATGTCTTCATTAATACATAGCAAAACATAAAAAACTTTCATTTGTGAAAGCCCAAAAGCTTTCATTACTTCCAGAAATGAAAGCTTTAACAAAAATGACATAAAAACTAGTCTATTATGCCGCAGGAGGAGAGATGATCAAATTATTATGCTTTTTTCGAGCCTTTTAAAGATTACACGCAGAAAATGTGCAAGCTCGCAGACATACGTTTCAATCCAATGTCTGTCCTTTCCAAGTCGTCCCCATAAAGAGACACCCATGTCATTTCTCTGGAGGAGTACGACGGGTGAAGTACATTGATGTCGGTGATGGTGAATACGTGGTGGTCGAGCTTGAATCCTTCTAGTCATTTACTTCTGCAGAATGGCTTGGTGGGCCATTATCTTTAAGAACTTTCCTCCTCTACTTCTTATCATTTTTTGTGATCTATATACAAATAATAGATTGAAGTTGACCAACAAAAATATAAAATAGCAATAATCGATGACATGTCTAGAAATAGACCAAATGGATCGAGGCAACATGAAACAACAAACATAACCAAACCTAGCAAACACATTCGTTAAGAACCACAAATTATTTTTATCTAAGATAACGACTTGCATAGTTGTTTTGAGCAGTTTACCTAGAAATCTCTAAAATACCCTTCCCAAGTCTTGACTTGTGTGTTTGTGACTTGTGGGGATGGGTGACACGGTTCCCGAGGCTATCGGGCGAGTTTCTGATTCATTTTATTAAGTTTAGAATTTTTTAAGTTAAAGAAATAGAGACATTGACTTTTGGGTAAATGCTTCATTTTCAAGGTTTCGTCGACTCTATTAGGTTTGGAATGTCATTTTTGACTTAGTCGAGCCTTCGGTTCGGGTCGTGAGACAATCGGGTGCTTTCTGGGTAGTTGGTTGGGAAGTAGAAGTTTTATAACTTAAGAGTTGACTTTTGTCAACATCGAGTCAAGGAGACCTTTTTCAAGAATTTTGAGTGCGCGAGCGAATTCGGAGTGTGTTTTATGATTGAAATGCATGTTTGATTTGTGTTCGGAAGGTACCAGATATGTCTCGGGTATTGAATCGAAGTTGAAGAGGAGCTGGTTCAGCTGGTTGCCAGTGCAATAACATCTGCGACCAGGGGCTCGCGGATGCGAAGTCACACTTAGGGGTGGACTTCCGCACCTGCGAGGTTGGGGCAGGTAGGCAAGGGTCGCACCTGCGAAGTGGGCTGCGCAGATGCGAGGCTGCACCTGCGGGTGGCCCTTCGCACCTGTGGAATTGGGGAAGGGACTTGGGCCTCGCACCCGTGGACTATTTTCCATCGGTGCGATCTCGCACCTGCGTTGGGCCTCTCGCACTTGCGGTGGGCCTGACATATTTAATTGGGGATTTCCCAATTCGAACCCATTTCATTTTAAATCATTTTGGGAGCTTGGGAGTAGGAATTTTTGATATTTCAAAGGGGGTATTCAAGATTCATCCTTGGGGTAAGATCCCACTTCTAATCTAAGCATTATTTCATGATTCTATCCTTAAATTAGTGATTTCCCCAAGTGATTTTGGTTGTAAAACATTAGGGTTCTTCATGTTTAATCACCAATGTATATCTAATACAATTTTAATATGTTAGAGAGAACATACTTTTTATTATTTTAATTATATTCTCAACACACCTCCTCACGTGTGAGGATGCTTTTTTCACATGCTTAGCACGTGAAAATTCTTTTTGATAATGAGTGCCGGTGAGATTCGATCTCAAAATTTCTGTCTGCTTTGATACCATGTTTAAGTGTAACCATCTCATCTAAAAGCTTAACTCTTAGAGAGATCACACATTTTATTATTTAATTATATTCTCAACAAACTTATATCAAGTACAACCGACACAAAGGAAGGGCTAGAGATAAGAAAGAACTTCTATATCTAGATTCATGCATCCAATTAAGATTTAAGCAATATTTTTGTGTTTGTTTACAAAGAAAACGGAGAAAGAACAAATAGGAAAACAGAAGGATTAAACGAAAGTTATTGTGTTACAAGGACTCAATCTTACTCATTGCTGCATGTCAATCTGTATTCTCAACTAAAAAATAGGGCTTTTTTATTTTTGAACCCGCAACCAAAATTAATTACAATCGGCAGTCAAAATGTATAAAACACTGATTATGTATATAATTTGTATATATATGTATACAATATGCTTATTATGTATATATTTATACTTAATATAAAAAGCATTTACTGCTATTACTTTTGAGGGTGGTCCAAAAATGTAATAACTCCACCAAAGTTATTCCCAAGTATCTCTTTTTCATTAAATGTATTGGGTATCTTACGTTTTTTTCTTTTTTGGCTCAGTTGATTTTTCCTCGCAAATTGGATCAGATTACATGAAAATTCTGAACATTCTAAGTTTCTTCTGTGATTTTTTCATTTCTAAAATGTAGGCAGAACCTTTTAGGGCGTTTACAATATCACATGTTATAGTTAAATAGTCACCCTTTGCCTCCTTGTTGAATTTATAAAAGTAATTGACGATATCGTCTGAATAAATAATAACTACTCAATAGGAAATGATCTCAATTTTCATATCAGTTCAAATTTTAAGAAGCTACTTATAAGATGGAACAGACTACGTGCTTCATTTTTATTTTTTTCATATTTTTTATTTACTTCATAACTATGAAAGACACGACAGACAAGATATATGTTAAGCAAGGTATATACCCGTGATATACACTTGGTATACATGGTGTATATCACGGGTCCTTTAGGTTGAAGCCCATCTCGGATTGGCCCATCACAGGCAGTATATTATGGGTGTATATGATTGTAATAATGTAGTGTAAAGGTTACCTTAATTAGTCATGTACACTTACTTAATTGTATATTTAGTATCCAAGTAGAATAAGATTTTAGGAGTAGAATAGGAATAAGATTCTCCTATTATGGAAAGATTTAACTTGTATATATAGCCTTTCAATCAATGAAAATAATCAAGGGATTATTTCTTTCATGGTATCAGAAGTCTAGGTCTTAAAATCCTCTCTCTAAACTCCTCCAATTTTCCGTCGACTCCCTTGCAATTCCGAGACCCTTGCTCTCGGTTTTTGTGCCGACGGGAACCCTCTTCTTCCCAATTTTTCTCCCAAATCCCTCAATCACATATTGTTCTATCAATATGTCTACATCCCAGAACACGTTTCATCATGCCCTTACAGTTTTTAACATCAAGAATAACATCCCTCTCGTTCTTGAAATAGAAAAATGTCCAATATGCAACGTGGGTCGAACTGTTCAAAATTCATGCACGATCGCATCAAGTCATCCATCACATAATCCCCGCGGCTCCTGAGGATACGGAGGTGCCAAAACGCGAGGATGATCCTAAGTTGTGGACGACTCTTGATGCCACTGTCCTCCAGTGGATATATTCCACAATTTCTACCGACCTTTTGCAAACAATTATTGAGCCTGACGCTACGGCACAAGCGATTTGGGATAGACTGCGTGATATATTTCAAGATAATCAAAATTCTAGAGCCGTTACCCTTGAGCAGGATTTCTCCCACGTCAATATGGAAGATTTCCCTAATGTTTTGGCTTATTGCAAAAGATTAAAGAAATTGGCAGACCAACTTCGCAACGTTGGCGTGCCAGTTTAGAATGATCGTTTGATCCTCCAAATGGTTTGCGGCCTCTCCGAGGCCTATAATGGTGTTGGAATGCTTCTTCAGCAAAGCAATCCGCTTCCGCAATTTTATCAGACTCGTTCTATGCTTACACTCAAAGAAGCAGGCATGGCAAAACGAGCGACTACCGGTGCTAGTCCCGTAGAGTCCACGGTTTATCCTATCGGTTCCAACAACTCGGGCCAAAACCGCAACAACGGTGATGGCAAAAAGGGTGGAAATAAGAAAAATAATGAAAAGAACCGCGACGGCAACAACGGCGGCATCCGACAGAATAGTGGTGGCAGTGGCGGCCCTCGCGGTGGTCAGCATCAACAGTAGTTCTGGGCCCCACAGTGGGCCCCTATGCAGTGGTAGTGGGCCCCACAACCACAGTTTGGGCCCAGTCCAGTTTCGCCCCAATGGCAGTGGGCGGCCCAGCACAGTCCAGGCCCAGTTCTGCCTGGACCACATACAACCAATCATCTGGGCCGAGGCAGCAAGCAGGGGTACTTGGGCTTCGGCCCCCGTAGGCCCATCATGCAGTGGCGCCCACGTCTACAGACATCGAAGCCGCAATGCACACGCTTGGTTTAAATCCTCCGGACCCAAATTGGTATATGGACACCGGTGCCACTACCCACATGACATCCGATTCAAGTACGCTATCGTCTTATTCCAATTTGAGCAACCCTCGCGGCATAATTGTTGGTAATGGTAATTCTATTCCAATTCGTGGTTATGGTCATAAAACTTTATCTCCCCCTCATCCACCTCTTATCTTGAAAAATACCCTACACACCCCCAAATTGATTAAAAACTTAGTCTCTGTCCGTAAATTCACTACTGACAGTTCCGTTTCTATTGAATTTGATCCATTTGGTTTCTCTGTGAAGGATTTCAAGACGGGGAGTCCTCTCATGAGGTGTGATAGTAGGGGAGATCTTTATCCTATCACACCCAGTTCCGGTCCATTGAGTCAAGCCCTGCCATCCGCCTTTGCAGCCATTTCTCCTTCCTTGTGGCATACTCGTCTTGGTCATCCGGGATTATCTATTTTGTCGTCATTAGATAAAAATAGTTTTATTTTATGTAAGGGTATGAATAGTACTCCAAATTGTCAGTCTTGTTCTTTAGAAAAAAATGTTAAGTTTGCCATTTGTAGACTCAAATTCTCATACTTTAATGCCATTAATATTATTAATAGCGACTTATGGACGTCTCCTGTTCTTAGTTCTGTGGGTCATTGGTATTATGTTATCTTTTTGAATGATTATTCTAAGTTTTTATGGACGTTTCCGATAGCGAAAAAATCTCAAGTTTTTTTTGTCTTCCTAAAATTTAGAGCATTCATCAGAACCCAATTCGATCGAGAAATAAAAAATACTCAGTGTGATAATGGCAAAGAATATGACAATGGGGTGTTTCGGAAATTCTGTGCTAATAATGAGATCAATTTTTGTTTTTCTTGTCCTCATACATCATCACAAAATGGAAAAGCTGAACGCAAAATTCGTTCCATAAATAACATTGTCCGAACTTTATTAATTCATGCTTCCGTACCCCCGCCGTTTTGGCATCATGCACACCAAATGACTAACTATCTCCTTAACATAATTATTTCCAAAGGTTTGACATATTCTTTCCCCCTTCAAATTTTATATAATAACATTTTTTCATATTCAAATCTTTGGGTTTTTGGGTGTTTGTGTTATCCGTTATACCCGTCCACCACAATTAATAATCTTCAGGCCCGGTCTACTCAGTGTGTTTTTGGGGTTTCCGTCTAATCACCGTGGCTACAAATGCTTTGATTTATCCTCTAATAAAATCATCATTAATCGCCATGTCATTTTTGATGAATCCCAATTTCCATTTGCTAAAGTTAATACTCCTGTGCCTAGTTCGTATAATTTTTTGGATGATAGTATATCCCCGTATATTATTCAGCATTTTTCGAACGTCTCCCACACCCAAAATTCTCCAGCGGGCCCACTGCCCGCTGGCCCGACTTGTCTCTCACCCATTGCCAGTCCCAGTACCACTACTGGGCTAATTCCAGCAATTGGGCCAGTCCAGCCCAATTCTGGAACTGGTCCAGTTCCTGCTCCTGTTTCCCGAGTTAGGCCAGCAGACCCACTACCTGCTGGCCAGTCCGTCCAGAGCCCAGCAAATTCTCGAAATCCTCCCAATTCTTTCTCGAGTCATAGACCGGTCACTCGTAGTCAACGGGGTATTTTTACACCAAAAAGATATTTTAATTTATATTCTAATGTCCCTAAATCCCCCTTGCCCCGTAATCATGTGTCTGCCTTAAATGACCCGAATTGGAAAATTGCTATGATTGATGAATATAATGCTCTTATTGATAATAAGACGTGGGAGTTGGTGCCCCGTTCATCTGGTATTAATATTATCAGGTCTATGTGGTTTTTTGCTCATAATGAGAATTCAGATGGTTCATTTGCTCAACATAAGGCGCGGCTTGTGGGTGATGGTAAGACTCAGCAGGGTGATGTAGATTGTGGAGAGACATTTAGTCCGGTGGTCAAGCCGGCTACCATTCGCACTGTGCTTATCTTGGATCTTTCGAAGGCATGGCCTATTCATCAGTTAGATGTAAAGAATGCTTTCCTACATGGGGACCACAAGGAAACAGTCTATATGCATCAGCCTTTGGGATTCAGAGATCCCAAACATCCTAATCATGTCTGTTTGTTGAAGAAGTCCTTATATAGGCTTAAGCAGTCTCCCCGGGCATGGTATACGAGGTTTGTAAATTATGTTTCGACTATTGGGTTCACTCACAACAGGTCGGATAATTCCTTGTTCATCTACCATCGTGGTTAGTCTTTGGCCTACATTCTGTTATATGTGGATGATATTATCTTGACTGCCTCTTCCGATGCCTTACGCCAGTCTATCATGACCATGCTCAACTCTGAATTTCCTATGAAAGACTTAGGGCCCTTGAGTTACTTTTGGGGATTGCTGTCACTCGTCATTCAGATGGGTTGTTCTTATCTCAATGGAAGTATGCAGCTGAGATCATCGAGAGGGCTGGGATGTCATCCTGTAAGTCCACTTCCACTCCTGTTGATACTAAGCCCAAGCTTAGTGCGGCGGCTGACGTACCCTACGAGGATCCGACCCGCTATCGCAGTCTTGCAGGGGCCCTTCAGTATCTTACCTTTACAAGACCGGATATTACATATGCTGTCCAGCAGGTGTGTTTGTTCATGCATGATCCCAGAATTGAGCACATGAATGCACTCAAATGCATCATTCGATATATTCAGGGTACACTTGACTATGGTTTGCATTTATATCCTTCCTCGACGTCCACACTTGTCTCGTATACGGATGCTGATTGGGGTGGCTGTTTAGATACCAGGTGGTCTACGTTTGGCTATTGTATGTTTCTTAGCAACAACTAGGTCTCATGGTCTGTGAAGCGTCAGTCGACTCTATCCCGCTCAAGTGCCGAGACTAAATATTGAGGGGTAGCTAATGTGGTCTCAGAATCATGTTGGTTACGTAGTTTGCTTTTGGAGCTTCATTGTCCCATTTAGAAGGCAACCTTGGTTTATTGCGATAATATTAGTGCCATCTACCTTTCTGGTAATCTGGTTCAGCACCAACGCACTAAGTATATCGAGATGGACATTCACTTTGTCCGTGAAAAGGTTGCTCGTGGTCAGGTACGCGTCTGTCATGTCCCGTCAAGATATCAAATTGCAGACATCTTTACAAAGGGTCTTCCCTCAGTCCTTTTTAAAGATTTTAGGGATAGTCTCAACGTTCGAAAATCGCCCGCTATGACTGCGGGGGTGTGTTAAGCAAGGTATATACCCGTGATATACACTTGGTGTACATGATGTATATCACGGGTCCTTTAGGTTGAAGCCCATCTCGGATTGGCCCATCACGAGCAATAGATATTGGCCCATAACGGGCAGTATATTATGGGTGTATATGGTTGTAATATTATAGTATAAAGGTTACCTTAATTAGTATTACACACTTATCTTAATTGTATATTTAGTATCCAAGTAGAATAAGGTTTTAAGAGTAGAATAGGAATAAAATTCTCCTATTATGGAAATATTTAACTTGTATATATAGCCTTTCAATCAATGAAAATAATCAAGGGATTATTTCTTTCAATATAGTTATGTTTGAATCCCTGAAAATTGAAAATAATTTTATGTGAGTGGTGCAAAGTATAACCGGTACTGTTGAAAGAGAGGGTTGATGTGCTATGATGAATCTATCTAGTGACGATACATACGAATCCAACTAATTTAGTATTGAGAATTAGTAGATTAATCAAACTACTAATTTGTATCCACAATTAGACCTATCCACCGGGTTAGGGACCCGCCCGACCCGACTCGACTCGAAAAAACCAGGGTCAGGGTCAGCTTATAACTTACCCGCGAGCCACTCGACCCGAAAAAGCGGGGACCCGATTAGGGTCTGGGTTGGGCCAGGGTCAGAATATTTTACCCGTCTGACCCGGCCCGACCTCAATCCGACCTTGACCTGCATATTTTTTAATATAATTTATATTATTTTTCCTTCATTAATATTTATTTTGTACTTATATATATTTTTGCCATTAATAAGTGATATAATGCATGTTTTTATAATATAAGTATTGCTCTAATCTACATTTAGCTCGACATAAAATAAGATAAAAGCGATAACTGATTATTAATTATATATTTATATTATTAGTCGTTCTGTTAATATCACGGAAGCATAATGTAGGGAGAGAAAGTAGTTGTAAATTGGTGAAACTTTAAATGGTCATAACTCTGCACTCGGATGTCCGTTTTATCTGATTTTTTTATTTTGCGTATTTTTTCGAGACAGGGCCGCAACCAATTTTTAGAAAAACGTCAATTTTCTCAATCAATTTGTGTTTTTCCCCAAATCGATTTCTAATTTTCTTTTTCTTTAGTCAAGATCTCACGATATACAATACATTTCAACATCGAAATTTCGTGTTAATGTAGGGATGAATGCCAATTTCAGTTTTGGAAATTCATTTTTTTTTAAAATAAAAAATTCCTTGACCCGACCCGACCCAGGCCCGCCAAAAAATTCCGATGGGTCAGGGCCGACCCATAGGGTCCTCGAAGGGTCAGGGTCGGAATTTTAAAAAAAAATAGGGTCAGGTTCGGGCAAGCAAAAAAAAAGTCACCCGACCTTTGGACAGGTCTATCCACAATTAAAAAATAGGGTTTTTTTGCATTTCTGTCATGCCCGTCAAAATTAATTACAGACCATAATCAAAAATATAAAACATAAACAATAATTATGCATCTAAATATATCTGAGGCATTACGTTTTTGGATGCTCCAAAAATGTATACATCAAAGTTATTCACCCTAAATATCTCTTTTTTTAAATGAAATGTGAATCTTACGTTTTCTTTTTTCGCTCAATTCATTTTTCTTTGCAAAATGGATTAGATTACTAACACGACTCGGCGCAACTTCTTTCGACATCCCCCGGCGATCTTTGGCGGCACGTGACGGTTCCTCGTTGTGGACTCAAATCATTCGCGGCGAATCATAATCTCTAATTGCGGCAACATCTTCTTTTCCTCCTCTTTCTCTTACGTGGTTTGAGAAAATCATTAACTCTTCTGATCGTTCGCCTTCCAAAGATGCAGCGTCTGCGACAGCTGGGAGTACCTCTTCGTTTTTACTGGAAGATTCTGTTGCAAAAATATAGCTTGAGAACTCCACTAATGAAAATATGGGCAGTAGTACCAATGCTACTAAGAAACCTGTGTGGAATAAACTGTCAAGTGGTGTTGTTAAGGTCTGTCCGGTAACGGGTGCCGTCTCTTGGCCCACTCTGTCCGAGTCTACCAAGGTTTCCCCAAAATCCTCTTCTTTTGATTTACTAAAAGCTTTGCCAGGGGATCAAATTCTGTATCACAATGCACATGAATGGCATTTCCTGTTGCGAGTTTTGCTCTATGGTACTTTATAAAGCAGTACGGGAAGTATTTAACTATTACAAGTATTCGAAAGGATAAACAAAGATTCAATAATTCAACATGAAATCTGAAAATTACAATAGTTACACAAGTAAAAACTGGAAATTCCAGTTTTATAGAAGACGGAAAAATATAAATTGGTTTTTGCTGAGTCGAGTGTAGCACTCTGTCCTTAAGACAATATTGCCCCGTATGTATCCTTTATACGTCCTGGACAATTTGTCTCCCAAGATAAAACAGCAATGGAACCCTTGAGCAAAGGAAACTCAAGAGCTACCGTGAAGAATATTGAGTAACGAAATGATGCTTGGAAGTTGTAGGAAGAAGAAATTTCGCTTGTGTATTTTCGTGTGTTGCCTCTACTGTTTCGTTAGCTTCTTGTTAGTGCTCAACAATAGTGTAATGGGGTGTTTATATAGGAGAGGGAGGGGCTGTTTTCGCTGAAAACCGCCTCCATAATAGCCAAATAATGACCATTATGGAGGTAGTAAAGTCACCAACATAAATGGTGAAAGACCAACGGATTTGGCCATTATAGGAGGAGTAATTCAGCCAAAATAAATGGCTGAATTGAGTGCTTGGCGTTTCAGTTCTTGAGTGTCCAGATTCTGGAAACTTGAGGGACCAAACTGTACATCTGAAAGAATTCTGGTCCAAACTGTATATCTGAAACTTCTGGGATCAAACTGTACTTCTGGCCCAAAAAGATAATATCAGACGGCCCGCGGCCCGCGAACCCGGAACCGGACGGGCGGGCGGCGGCGGCGCGCGTGTGGTCTTTCCTCGAACCGAAGCACATCTAGGTCCTCCCTCCTTTAAACACATGGGATACCCCTTGGGGTCCCAAACCCCAAACCAATTTCGAATCTTATATACACAACAATTATTTCTTCCTCTACCGATGAGGGAGAATTACACACAATACCACACTTTCCATGCTTCAAACACCTTACTTCGTGAACCAATATCTCTTTCATTTCTCAATGAAATTTGACGATTCTTGGCCCTACGGTTATCTACGTACTTAGTAGATCATGCATGTGTGAAGAACCGGATTCTCCAACATACGTTACACTAGTGTTTAAGCCGTTAAAGTTGGTCGGTCGCAACTCCCGCCAAAGGCAAATTTCCAACATTTCCATCTTCTCAAAAGTTAGCTCACGAAGGGAGGATTGCCTAAGATCATATAAGGAGACCAAGTTTCCATTATCCCACTGATGTGGGTCTCCAACATCCTCGCACGCCTAGGACTGAACATCTGGAGTGTGAAAAAAATAAGATAGGGACCCAACATCTGGAGTAATGAATTGGGATAACCTAGGATCTGATATCATGTTAATGAAATGAATTTTGGGCTTAACTCAACCCAACCCAAAAACAAGTTCAGAGAGAGGATTGCATAAGATCATATAAGGAGTCCAAGGGCCTATTATGCCATCGATGTGGGACTCTAACAATGACTAATACTTAATTCGAGCTAATCAGTACCACAAGTCGGGGAAAAGGGCTGCTTAAATATGGTCTTATGATGAAGAGGACTGCATGTGATTGAAATGAATTTGACAAATCAAGTCGGGGAAAAGGGCTGCTTAAATATGGTCTTATGATGAAGAGGACTGCATGTGATTGAAATGAATTTGACAAATTTGAGAATCTGGAAGAGAAATTTACTGAGGCAATGTTGTTAGAGGCTCACTAAAGAACGCTTGATCCCTAACGCTCGGTGAAATCCAGGTTATGCGCTTCACCTCACTAAATTGACTCTTTAGTAGTCAAGGTGCCAAGTTGTTGGTTGTTGAAGAAGAGGAGTTCCAAACTAAGCTTGATCGGATCTTTTTAGTGATTCGTCGATATTCAATCTTTGAAAGTAAAACCCTTACTTTAATGCTAATATAAGCTATTTTTTATTTTTATTGGTTGATCAATTTTTATCTTTCTGTTTTAACTTTATCATTCTTTTCTGTTGAAAAGTTTTGTATCTATTGAATGTTTGTTTAGTTTTTTTTTTTACGGAATAGTCGATCGATTTTTCAAGTATAGAGACTGATTCGAAAACATAATTCAGAGGGCGTGATATAAAATTTTGAAGTTTCTTTTTTTTAGAACCAAACCCTAGTTTTAATGGCTACAACTACTAACCCAACACCGACTTTGACTCTTCATTTACTCCGATCTACTAACACTGTCTCTAGTGCAGCCAAATAGGCAGCACTCGATGATCTTTGGCGGTATGCGACAGTTCCTCGCCGTGGACTCAAATCGTTGCGGTGGCGAATCAGAATATCTGATTGCAACAACATCCTCTTCTCATTCTCTTTCTCCTATGTCGTTGGAGCAAATCATTAACTTCTTCTGATCGATCGCCTTTTAAAATTGTGGTGTATGCTGTAGCGGGAAGTACCTCTTCATTTTCGCATGAGGATTATGTTGCAAAAATAGCAGCTTGAGAACTCTGATAATGGATAGGGGGCAATAGTAGAAATGTTGCTAAGAAACCTGCGTGGAATAAATTGTCAAATGGTGTTGTTGAGGTCAGTCTGTAATGGTGATGTCTATTGACCCGCTCTTTATGAGTTTACCAAAGCTTCCAAAAAATCCTCTTCTTTTGATTTACTCAAAGCTTTGCAGGAAAGATCATTATGTATCACAGGGCACAGTGATGGAATTTACACCTTTTCCAAAGCTAGCTCATGAGTGAAGGATTGTCCAAGATCATATAAATAGACTCCATGCCTAAGACCGACTAAAAGTCTCCTGAAGTCTCATTCAGACGTGCGGTGTAGAGATATGGAATTCAGTCTTGATGATTGGGTATCTATGAAGTTCCACCTATAAAAGATCTTACGAGATTTGGGAAGAAAGGAAAACTTAGTCACAAATATATCGGGTCATACAAAATCCTGCAAAGAACTATTCAAGTAGCTTATGAACTCGAGTTACCACAATATTTGGTTTCCGTGCATCTAGTGTTCCATGTGTCCATACTGAAAAAATATGTAGGAGACCCGTCATTAGTCATCCCTACAGAAACTATCACAGTTAAGGATGGCCTCACTTATGAATAGATTCATGAGGCTATTCATGATCGTCAAGTTCGCAAGTTGAGGACTAAGGAAGTTGCCTTAGTTAAAGTTATATGAGAAGTCAGAAGGTCGAAGAGGCTATATGGGAATCTGAAGAGGACATTAAGTCTAAATATATGTATTTGTTCGATGACCCAGAAGTGAACCCCTAAGGCAAACGATCCACACACTCACGTTCCATGCTATAAAACTCGTGTTTCCACGTATTCATATTAATCTGGTATTCATATGCTATGTCAAATTTCATCACATCCATATAATCATGTCAAGTTCATGCTCATGTTAATCACGCCTACGAATTCCTTTCAAGTCCCACGTATAGAATCCATGTTCATGCTCACAACGATAGATAAAAGAGGTATTCACGTAAGGTTTATGTCAAGCAAGCTAAGTTCAATTGTGATATTGGGTCTCGCTGAGTGAGACCCAGAGAGAGACATTGTCTCGATGAATGAAGCTTAGCGTGAGACCATGTCTCTCTATGGAGCTCGCTCAATGAGCCAACCTATCTCAGACCCAAATCTTTAAATCTCTAGCGGGTCATTTTAGATGGACGTTTGTTTATGTTTCATTCTAATCGAGTCATGCCAAAAGAAAGAAAGCATAACCTTAACATACCATAGCTTTTTTGTTTCCACAATACAACTTAAGCAGCTCGCAACACACTTCAATCTACACAACAACAAATCCACAAACGTCGCTAATAAAACTACTAAGTCAACACGACGAGTAACAAGCTCGATTTGGAACAAACTTAAACCCTTTTTACCCCTCTTATGAATTTTCCTCGATATAACAACATGTCCAACATAATAACAAGCATGTTTAGATGATTTCCAACCTTATATCCATCCCCAAAATAACACTAAACAACCCAACAAGAGATACCAACAACATACACAACTCAAGTGTTATATGGCAACTTCTTCTCCTAACTTATAACATCATCAACATACCCAATATATAGACAATCATAACAACAACAACAATAACAACATCATAACCAAGCTATTCCCTATTATTTTCAGTCATATGAAGTCATATATACAACCCCAAAATAGTCCAACAATAAGAGACAACAACATCTTACACCACTTCAAGTGCTATCTTGTAGTTCTTCATCCAAATAACTTAACCAACACATAGATATGATTAAACACAAGCAATAGGGGGTTAAACCTACCTTATACAGCAAGTAAAACCTTAAACCAAAGCTTTCCTTCACGTGGAACAATCCTCAACATTGCCACAACACCATAAATACACTTTTCGTCACTTAGGTTAGCTTTTGAGGTTGGATTTGGATAAAACCACCTTGGATTCACGTTTGAATCTTAGAGAGTTGTTAGGGAGATCTTTGGGGAGTGCAAGAACTGAGTTTGGTCGAGAAATGAGCAAAAATGAACCCTTCATCAAATTTAAACCAAGTTAAGTCGGCCACCGCCCCGCTTTGATTTTATTGGTTTTGATTGGAGAGTTGTGTCTGACTTGATCTCATGATGTCGTCGGTGATTGACTCCACCAATTGGGAGCGATTACTTTGATGTCTTTTTCCATGAAAAGAGATGCATTTTCAGGAGGGGGTATATAATATAGGGATCAATTCTTATGTAGACTGCCTACGTATTCCACCGTGGGAAGTCATGCCCTTCCGTAGTTTGGTTTATATAAAATAATATCCCTCTAAGCCGATTCTACCAAAGTTCCCCGGATCAGGCCCGATAAGGGCATCCTACGTTTCCCCCTTGGGACATCAGGTCGGACATAGTTTCTCTTACACATAAATAGAAAGAGATAACATTTGATTTGTAGGGGTGCCTAAATCTACATAAAAGATGACTTTCTTTTGAAGTCATGGCAGGTTGTAAGTGACCATTCTAATAATTTTAAACTGCTTTATTCTGTTTAACTAGACAAAACCTGATCATTTCAACACAAAATTGTTAGCATACATGACTTAACTCTCAAAACAGCCCAGTGAGTTCATTCTTGACCATGCCAAATCAGCTAGCATACATTTAATCACACAAAGATTAACGTACAATCTGTTTATGAAGGCTGTTTCACTAAGCTATTTCCAGCAAGCATGATTTAATTCTGCCTAATCAATTATACTAGATCAATCACTAAACATATAATTATCTATCTAGAACAAACTATAATTAAAAGGATGGGAGAGAATTTACCTTTTTAGGAGGCATCCTATAGTTTAGCAGCGGGTGGAGGGGAATCCTTTGCTTCCTTGAGTACCTCATAAGCACACACAAGAACACAATTTTAGAAAAAACAAGGGAAAGTTTGGCACGTTCGGGCTCCTGAGCTAATTAGATCCCCAAAAGTTTTGACCTAAACCTTGAGATTTCAAGTTTGAACTCTCAAAAATCAAAAGCCGGCCACAATGAAGATTGGGGGGGGGGGGGGGAGGTCCTTCATATAGAACCCCAAGAACTAGCTAGAATTTCATAAGCTCAAATCGATGTGGGATATATATTGGAATGGAGAGAGTGAATTTTACCCGAGGTGATGAAAATCGGCTTCTAATTACAACTAGTATTAGTATTTTCACCTAATTACTTAATAAGCTAGATTTTTCAAAATATAGTATAATTTAGGAAAATAAGGATCCCGGGGAGGGGGGACTCTCTCGCTCGGCTCTCACTGTCATCGCCTCCATCTCCCTTTTCCTTCATTCTCTATCTATTGCAGTAACATACACCCGATATACACTGTGAATACACCAGATAATATTTCATACGCCAAATATACACCCATTCCTTGTATTTCATATGTGTCAACTAAATAATTGTACGTTTTGTATATATTGCGTGTATGTCACGTGTATATAGAATCACAATTCAATCTCACCACCATAATTAGAATATATCACATATATTTTGTATATAAAATTATGGTAAGTAGATCCTTCATTATTTGACTAGGATTCTACATTGTACACTATATATATTTGTATTAATGAGAAAGTCTCCACAAGGGGATTGATACAATCTCACATGGTATCAAAGCCAAAACCTAAAAAAACCTAAAACTTTTGTTTTCCTCTTCTCGGCATTACCGCTGCCCCCCTCCCCCCACTTAATTTTTTCCGACGGTAAAATCCCCCCACCACTTCTTTCGGTTTTTAATGGATTCCTCTTCCCCCGATGCTTCCGCTTCCTCCGGCATCGTCACTCAAACACCACCCATGACCCCCTCTTCACCATCTTTCCATTCGGCTCTCGCAGTTATCAATATCAAGAATTTTATTCCTATAATTCTTGACCTGGAAGATGGCCAATATTGGTCATGGGTGGAACTGTTTCGAATTCATGCATGTGTATATCACGTGCTTGACCATATTGATGACTCAATCCCTCGTCCCTCTGAAATTGATGACACAACTTGGCATCATCTCGATGCCGTCATCAAACAATGGATCTATGGCACAATCTCTAAGGAATTACTTCACACCATTATGAAAATCGGTGCCTCCGCTCATGAGTTATGGACACGCTTGGAAGAATTTTTTCAAGACAACAAGCACACTCGCGCAGTGTATTTGGAAGAACAATTCAACAACACTCGTCTTGACACTTTTTTGAACATGCCTGAATATTGCAAACAGTTGAAACTGGTCGCAGACTAATTATCCAATGTTGGAACGCCCATCTCTGAAACAAAGATGGTCTTATAGTTGGTTGCAGGCCTCCCAAAAGGTGAATATGACACCTTCGCCACTATGATACAGCAGGCTGATCCCTTACCCAGTTTTAACAAAGCTTATTCACACTTTTGTTGGAAGAAACTAGGCGTGCAAAGCAAGATGAGCACACTCAAAAAGCACTTGCAGTTGAAACGCCTGTACAAAATAACATCACCACCACCCAACCACCTCTACCAGAAAATACTCAAACCCGCAACAACCACATCGGCAGAGGTGGTAGGGGTCGCGGTAGTGGCCGCGGAGGAAAAGGAAGGGGGAAAGGCCACCGTGGGCAGGCTCAGTAATTCCAGCAGCAGATGGGCCAGCCCACCAACATTCCCAATTGGCAAGGCCCAGCTGGTACATTTCAGCATGCAAACTGGGCTCCTTACCTGACTATTGTTTCGGCCTAGTCCCTATACCCTCAACAAGGGGTACTGGGCCCTGTTTCTGGTTACCGATCAGCCCATAAACAGCAACCATAGGTCCACTTCATGAAGTCCTCATATTCGCAGCAGTCAAATGTCGTGGCCCCCACAGATTTTGGCCAAGCTTTTAGCAGTCTAAACCTACAGCAACCCGATGAAAATTAGTACATGGATTCGGGAGTCACTTCTCATCTCACCCGGTCTGCAAGTAATCTCTTTCAACTGTTTTATTTAAAGTCTCCTCAATTTATTATAGTTGGCAATGGTCACCGCATTCCAATTCAAAGCCAAGGTAACACCCACACCAAGCCACCCCACCCACCTTTCTCCCTGAACAATGTCCTATATGCCCCAAATATCATCAAAAACTTAATCTTCATTCGCAAGTTTACTCGTCATAATTATGTGTCTGTTGATTTTGACCCATTTGGTTTTACTGTAAAGGATCTGCGTACATGGATAACTCTCACGAGATGCAATAGCACAGGGGATCTATATCCATTTACACCATCCCCCGCTGTCAGTTCCAGCCGTCACACATCTCTTACTGCTCTCTCTCCGCAACCTAGCACAATAGGCTTGGACATCCAGGGGCTCCTATTTTTCATTTTTTTTGAAGTAATAATTTTATCAGTTGTAACAGAAAACTTGCTCCACATTATGCTTCTTGTCAATTAGGCAAACATATTCGTCTTTCGTTTAATTCATCTACTAGTGTTAAGCTTTCCCCTTTTGATATTATTCATGTTGATTTGTGGACATCTCTCATCCATAGTTCGTTTGGTCATAAATACTATCTGATCATGTTAGATGATTATTCTCACTACATCTGAATTTATCCACTCAAATTCAAATCGGAAGTCTTTGCCAAATTTCTTGAATTTTGCAAATTTATCAAAACACAATTTGAAAGACCCATAAAATATTTTCAATGTGATAACGGACGTGAATTTAATAATTTTGAGTTTCACAAATTCTGCAAAAATAATGGCATGATTTTCCATTTTTCGTATCCTCACACCTCTCCTCAAAATGGTAAAACAGAATGTATTATTCGCACCATAAATAACATGGTTAGAACTTTCCTCTTTCATGCCTCGTTACCTTCTTCCTTTTGGGTATATGCAGTCAAAATGGTGGAATACGTCCTTAATATTCTAGCCACTAGCACACTCCATAATATGACCCCCACCGAAATACTATACCGGCGGATCCCCTCCTACGATCACCTCCGGATATTCGGTTGTCTGTGCTATCCTAATTTGTCCTCTACCGCCCCACATAAATTAGCACCCCGAACCACTCTATGTATCTTCTTAGGCTTTTCGCCTAACCACAGGGGTTATTTATGCTATGACTTGTTCACCCGTCAACTTCACATCTCTCGTCACGTCACCTTCGACGAGACAACGTTTCCATTTTCGAACATTCAAAAATTTCGACAAACGAACTATTATTTTCTTGACAAAACTGACCCCTCTCCCATCATTATTCGTGAACTGTGCCAGCTCACCACCGTCAACCAAAGTCTGCCACCTACCGCCGCTTTCCCTAACCCCACTAGGGTCTTCTATCTCCCGCCATCTCACTATTTTTCCCGATGCTGACTGCCACAGTCTCCGGTGATCGGCCATCGTCACCAGTCCCTTCTCCGGTCACAATCCCCGTGTCTGTGTCGCCACCATCATTCCAGGACCCATCACCTATCCGAAGCCCACCCAATACCGCGATCGCCGCCTCACCAAACCAGCTTACCAGCAACCCACCACCACCGACACCATACCCACCCCATCGATCTCCTCAACCCTATATCTACCCAGATCGACGACCACCCACAACAATCCCCCTGTTACCAACTCCAGCCCCAACATACCAATTTCATACCCTATTTCCGACGATAACCCTAATCCTGATGGAAACACTGTTCCCGACGGAAACCCCATCCCTTGCCAAATTATCGACACCAACAGTCCCCTAAACCAGCCAATAACATCCCACCGTATGGAAACCCATGCTCAACACGGGATTTTCAAACCCAAAGTCCATTTTAACCTATCCACAGAAACCATATCCCCAATTCCTAAAAATCCCAAATTAGCCAAATAGGACCCAAATTGGAATGCGGCCATGTGTGAGGAATTCAATGCTTTAATGAAACAACACATTTGGGATTTGGTTCCTCGACCGGAAGGGGTGAATGTCATTCGATGTATGTGGCTCTTTTATCACAAATTCAGGGATAGTGATGGGTTATAAAGGTACAAGGCAAGACTAATGGCCAATGTCACTAATCAGCAAGAGGGTATTGATTGTGGTGATACATTTAGTCCGGTCGTTAAACCGGCTACTATCCGCACAGTTCTGAGCATTGCTATAATGCATTTCTTCATGGAGATCTGAAAGAAATTGTCTATATGCATCAGCCGCCTGGCTTTGCCCATCCAGCAGCCCCATATTATGTATATCGTCTCCGTAAGTCACTTTATGGTCTGAAACAGGCTCCACGTGCATGGTATGATCAATTTGTTCAGTATATTATGCAACTTGGGTTCGTATGTAGCAAGAGTGATACTTCTCTATTTATTTTTCATCGTGGTAGCAACACTGCATATTTATTGTTATATATGGATGACATTGTGTTCACTGCCTCCTCTGATGTATTGAAGAATGAGATTATTACACTGCTCAAATCTGAATTTGACATGACTGACTTGGGAAAGTTGAGCTATTTTTTGGGTATATCAGTGACTCGCTCTGCGAATACTATATTTTTATGTCAGCGTAAGTATGCGGAGGAAATAGTGTACAGGGCTAAAATGGCTAACTGCAAAATCATGTCCACCCCGGTTGACTCCAAATCAAAGCTTAGTGTTGTTGATGGTGATCCAATAACTGATCCCACCCTTTACAGAAGACTGGCAGGTGCACTACAATATCTTATATTCACCAGACCTGACATTGCGTATGTTGTTTTGCAGGTATGCTTATTTATGCATACCCTTAGGGAGCCTCATTACACTGCCCTTAAACACATCATTCGATATGTTAAGGGCACCCTTGATTATAGATTACATCTATACCCCTCCGCACTGATCAGATTGTTAGCCTACACGGATGATGATTGGGCAGGCTGTCCGGACACACGACGCTCCACCTCAGGCTACTGCGTGTTTTTGGGGGATAATCTTATTTCATGGTCTGCCAAGAGGCAAGCCACATTGTCCCGTTCGAGTGCAGAAGCAGAGTATAGAGGAGTTGCAAATGTTGTTGATGAGATCTGTTGGCTCCGAAACCTTCTTTTGGAGCTTCACTGTCCCTTGCGTAAGGCGTCTGTTGTATATTGTGATAACATATCCGCTATTTATTTATCTCATAATCCGGTTCAACATCAGCGGACCAAGTATATTGAGATAGATATACACTTTGTTCGTGAGAGGGTTGCTCTCGGTCATGTTAAAGTGTTACATATATCTTCCTCATATCAATACGCGGATATCTTCACGAAGGGCCTTCCTCGATAGTTGTTCCTCGACTTCAGATCTAGTCTCAGCGTCCGACCTCCTCCCGCTTCGACTGAGGAGGTGTATTAACGTGTATATAGAATCCCAATTCAATCCCACCACCATAATTAGAATATATCCCATATATTTTGTATATAGAATTATGATAAGTAGATGATTCATTATTTGACTAGGATTTTACATTGTACACTATATATATTTGTATTAATGAAAAAGCCTCCACAAGGGAATTGATACAATCTCACAACGTGTATCAATATTATATACATGAGATACACATGAGAAACATAAAACATACACATGAGAAATAAGGTGTGGAAGCTAGGGGAGAGAACTGCAAAGAAGAAAAACAACGGAAAAATACATGAGAGAGAATCCGGCAAAAAAAAATAAAATCCGGCAAATAAGAAAACAAACAAATTTGATTTTCCAAAGAAGCTCTAAAAATTTTCCGGTGGAGTAGTGGCAGTCGGCGGTGGAGACTAGGATTTAAGTGAATGAAAAGACAAAATCCTAAGATTGTGGGTATTTTGTTGAAGTTTGTATATGTTTGCACTATTATTATGTGTTGAAAATAAAATAATATTATTAGTTATGATAATTAGAGTCCTATTTTAGCATATTTAGAAAATTATCCTTAATTTCCATTATGAATTGTAGTAAATTATATTTATATTCATATGGTTGGGCAGTTGTCTCAATTTAATATGTTCAATTTTTTTCAAAGGACGGAGAAAAAGGGGGAGAATAAAGAAAGAAGATCATGAACGAGGTGTTTCACGTGTTTTAATATTAATATTTGTTTCTAAGTTGTAATTCTTATATTATATTCATTACATGGGCCAATTAATTAGCTGTCTCTATTTAATAATATCCAGTCTTTTCAACTGATGAAGTAAATAGAAAGATAAACGACGTGACTCACGTGTTTTGACTATTAATTTCTGATACAAAGTTGTAATTATAGTTTATAGTCGTAACATGGCCAGCTTGTCTCAATTAACTTTAAATATAAAGAAAACTAGTACTAATAGATTGCTAGGAGTAGCTTGAAAGGTTCCATAATAGGATAGGACCCTAAAAGAAACGTGAAGAGGAGTCGAATCCCATTCTTCATGACAACCAAGAAAGGATGATAAAAGTCCTCCGGGGCATAGTCCAGTGGCAAAGCCTGGGCGCTATAAGGCGCTCTGGCATGGGACAACGTGGGTTCGATTTCCCGCAAGCACGAAGAAACTCTGCATGTTGGGGAATTTGACCTTGTCTCATTGATCAGTTGTACGCTCCCAGAAAACTGGCCATCGGAGCACATCCCGTGATTTACCTGGTAATAGTGTTGAAGGACCGGTGCTATTACCTCCAGGACGTCTGGGTAATACCAGTGAAGTAGTCAGGCGCAAGCCTGGAAACCTGGATTATCAAAAAAAAAAAAAGAATGGATGATAAAACAAGTAAAACTTTTTTTTGACGGATGATGTAACGAACTGTTCAATCTTTACGTGTGTTTTGACTATTTTGTCATGTTGATCCAATTCCCGAAGTTATCTGACGATCCTAGTGAAAGTTGAGGAATTAGAGCGTTTAAGTGTGACCGTTTGACCCATAGTTGACTTTTGTGTAAACAAATCTTTTTCGGAATTTCATCGATTCCATGAGGCCTAGAGGGTCATTTGTGACTTGGTAGGATAGTTGGTTCGGTTTTTGAGGCCCTCAGAAGTATTGTTGATCATTGGTTGGGAAGTTAGTTTAGGCCGTTGGGGGTTGACCCAAAGAATTAGACCTCCGATGGAAACTTCGAGATCGCGAGTGAGACTGTAGCGTGTTTTTACGTAGCGTGGGAACTCGTCCTTAAATTCTTATGCGAACGGTTTGTCTATGACGTGTTGCAATATTGTGAGATGTGTTATTCTAATTCAGACGTGTGACCAAGTTCAGTTCTAGCGATGGCTTGAGGATTCAGTTGTGTGGGGTCATGGTTAGACTCGTTTATTGTGGGGTTTTCCTTGAGAATTGATAGAGATGGTACAGAGGGTCACATGATCTCCATGTTTTTAGTGTTGGGTTGATCGGAAGTGATGAAAGTGTGATTGTGGCTCAATAAGAGTGATTTGTTCGATGATATGATTGATTTGGGAAGAGTTTCAACATCGTCAAGGTATTATGATGGTTTACGTAGCATAAGTGTACCAATGGCAGGTCTACGATTCATCAGTGGCAGGGTATTAGATGTCGACATGCGGGGACGAGTAGAAGTTTGGTAAGGATCATCGGATTTGGCAAAAGTATAGTGACCACGTGTAATAGAGATGAGCATTTGAGAATAAGGACATGAAGGACGACTTTGTGGGAAATGTGTAGCGAAGTAAGATTTCTTAGGGTATTTTGGTAAGAGTGCTTTTGTGTTAATGGGATGGAGGCATAAGGAAAAGGATTTAGATAGATCAATTTTCACTATTAGGAAGAAAAAAAATTAGTATCTGACGTTTTGACAGGATAAGGTTGCAATTGGTACGAGAGTGGAATTCGTCTTCGATCGTGAAAAGTTAAGATGGATTTCGATGTGACTACATGGTAGTGGTGGTGAGTTCTTTCAGGATAGTGGTTACCGGTTCTAGACCGGAAAGCAATGCTACTTGGGACGAGTGGAGATTTAAGATGTTGGGTAGTTGTGGTCCTGGGTTTTCAGTAAAGGATATGTTCATCGGGTCTTCGTGTTTAGAGGAATGGTAAGGATATCGTGGAATCAAGAACTAATGGATTTGAGAGTCATGATGCGGTCATAAATAGTAGAATAGGCATAAGAGTTCAGTGTTGAGTTGGTATGTTTGATTATGCCGTGGGCCAATGGGATCCAGTGGTTGATTAGGAAGAATGACTAGTGTTGGACAAGTGCGAAGTTTTAGTACTCAAGGAGCTATCGGTGTTGCATTTAATATTAGATTATTTTTTAGAGCCTTATACCTGTTGTACATGTTTCGGCTAGTTCCTGCTACACTGGTGTACTATTCGGTTGAGTTGATCGGATGAAAGAGATAATCGCGTGAATGGTTAGAGGTGTTCTGGTTCGACAATTAGGACGTTCGAAATGATAAATCAATGATGAGGTTTGAAGTAATTCGAGTGGTAGAGAACATTTCAGAATTTTGAGTTAAGGGAATATGAGCAAAGGCACTTTGGTGCAGATACATGGGGACATTAGTAGGACTCTGTACGTGATACACTGGATTTATGAAGTATTTAGTTTTAGAGTTGAGTGGGTTCAAGAAGTGGTTAGACGATGATTGTGATTTGATTGGAATTGGGGATTTGAATAGTTAAGAAAAATATAGTTGATCGAGAATTGGTAAAAATAAGGTACATCTTCAGGATTACGTTGGTCATTATGGGTTGTGGTGTTATTGTCTTGCTTATTTTAGACGAGGTGTGATTGTTGAGTATGCTTAAAGAAAGGAGTCCACAGAAATGGACTAAGTGATATGACAAAGTTCAGTGGGGTTTTTGTGATCAGCGACTAGGAATAAGCAAATTTTAGGTAACCGACATGTGAAGGCTTATGGAAGTGGCTTGTGTGGTGCACTATTGGGAAGTTTCGTAACACTCTTCAGTGGATGAATTAGTGTGGTTTAAGGGCAATGAATTATGGAAATCCCTATCATGTGGAGGCTAGAGTTATATTTTCGAGATGAGACCATAGTCGTGGTAGTGCATTATCTTGCAAGTAATATTGACTAGACAGCTTGGGTGAGCACTTTTGGATATTAAGGACTTCAAAGTAGTTGCGTGAGATTTAGAGCAGTAGTTGTAAGATTTGATACTTTTGGAATTGTTATGGGCATATCGAGGTGTTATAATGAGAGATTCGATGGTTAAAGGGGTATTATATGAGGCTACATGTTTCGCGTTGAAAAGTTCGGTGTTGTATCGAATTTGTGTATTAGGTAGAGGTTGATAAACATGAAGATTGCAGTCATAAGATAGAGTTCTTCGATACTAAGTTGACACATTGGATATGACTCAGCTTTTGGAGTCGAGTGTGACAGACATGATTGATTATGCATGAGGAAGAGATTTGAATTGGCCACCACAGATGTGTGGTAGGACTGTGATTGGTTTTAGAAAGTTGGAGTCAGTTCGAGTGACTTTTGGTAGTATTCAGGGGTTGTGCATTCATTTTGGGTCAGAATTATTCGATTACAACTTGATGGACTATTCTCAGGAGGACTTATAGGTTCCCAGAAAATCACCTTCATGGATTCGATGAGTTTCAGTTCAGATTTGATTAGGATGGATTTACCGAGCTTTATCAGAGTTTTCTAGTGGATTGATGATATTTTATCGAGAGCATCTACACGGACAAATTTAATGGCTTACGTCGGTACTTGGTAATGATTTAAGGAGGTACTAGGGTTGTGAGAGGTCTTTAGTGTGATCTGGTGGTGTCTTACGGGCTTGGCCCGATAGGGTAATCAGTGGTATGCTTCTTGTATTGTGCTTGGAATGTTTAAGGAGACTTGAAACTAGCGAAGTTAGCTATGAGTAAGATCAGTTTGATAGAACTGCTTAGAGTTTCTCCAATAAAGCAATGACCCTTTTTCTAGCAAGAGTGAGTCATAGTTTTGGGTTGGTCTTTGTGTGTTTCTAAGAAATTGTGGTGCAAAGGACGATTGTAGATGAGTCAAAGAAAGGTTAGCGGGATTAGAGTATTTTACCATTTAAGTATGGGCTATGATTGTGTCTATATCTAAGGTTTGTGTTGTTTTGAGAAATGTTTGTGGGACTTATCGATCACGTTGAGAGGTATGGTTATATCGAATCAGATAACTCCATCAAAAGCAGTACTTATATTTGAGAATCTGTGGTGAGAAAATTCGAGTATGGAAATATGAAAATTGAGTATTTTAGCTAAGTTAGAAGAGGTTTCGATTGATAAGGTGAGAGGGCAGTGTTTTGGTTCACTTTGTGTCGTAGAGGGTTCCGTGTGGTTATATTAAAGATTCCTTGGTTACCGTCAATTTTTATACTCTCTTCTTTCGTTCAAGAATGAACGATTGCTTAATTGGTAACTGATGTAATGGCATGTTTAGTCATTACGTGCGTTTTGACTATTTTGCACCTGTTGACCCAATTCTCAAAGTTATCAGACGATCCTAGTGAAAGTTGAGGAATTAGAATATTTAAGTGTGACCGTTTGACTCATAGTTGATTTTTGTGTAAACGAACCTTTTTCAGAATTTCATTATGACTTGGTGGGATAGTTGGTTTAGTTCTCGAGGCCCCCAGGAGTATTCTTGACTGTTGGTTGGGAAGTTAGTTTAGGCCGTTGAGGGTTGATCCGAAGAATTAGACCACCGATGGAAATTCTGAGACCGTGAGTGAGACCGTAGCGTATTTTTACATATGTATGCATATCTGGTTTGCGTTGGGAAGGTTTCGGGTGATTATCAGATTTAGGGTTGAAATTATGAAAGGCTAATATATTCTGGTTTCTGGTGTAAACGTTGGGGCGAGCCTTAATGCGCCCCAATGGAAAGAGACCATTGCAGCGGATGGCGACTTTCTATCACTTCATTTCTATCACTTCATGTATTAACCCTAAGCGACTTTGGAGGCGATTTTGGTTGGTTTCTTTTTGTGGGTAAGTCTCCTAATCTTAGACTTCATCCTTTATCTTTCATAAGCTTTAATCTATGATAGAAATCTATAGAACTTAAGCAATAAAGGTGGGTTTATTGGTTTCTTCACTAATGAGGCTTTAGTCTTTCAAAGATGTGATTGCTTAGTGGATTTAACTTCTTTAAGCATGGAATTTGATGAGTTAGTGATTAATAGGCGTGAATCTTCTATTTATGTTGATAAATTGAACTTGGAAAATTTAGGGTTCTTACTAATTCGGGGGTTTTGGCTAAATTGATGAAATTGAAGGGCCAATTGTGGTTAGAACTCTATGAAATTAAGGACAATGACTAATGAGATTATGTGTAGGATATTTTCACCCTTAATTTCCTATTCTACCCTCGTGCGATAAGAGGGGTATTTGAAGTAGTTCTTCATCCGTTCCTTTTTCCGATTAATTAGCTTTTTGTGGTCATTTACGTACTTAGCTTTGATATTATTAGACTTAGATAATTCTGAAGCATTCCGGAAGGGAAATGCTCATGTGATGTAGTACGGGGCTCTCGCTCGGTATTCTAGGTAGGTTATGGATTACCTTCTGGTTAAACTTCGATTAGAAAAGCGTATGCATAATTAGATATTGTTGGAGAAAGCATGTACGCCTTCGGGTATGAAGTTGTGATGGATTACTTAGGTTGGCTATGGTTAACTGATTTGTGGACTTGTTGTCTCCTGTGATTTATTGGCTTGACTGTTTAGTGTTGACCTTGGACATGCACTTAGTTGCCATATCCTAATTGTGATATAGTTATCTCTCATTTATCTTGGTATTATCACGGATAGAGGGAAATACTTGACTTGATAGTGCTATTGTGATATGTGTGGCCCAATTGGGATTTGATTATGATTTACACTTGACATTAATAATGATAAGAGGGAAAGTGAAATATCAGAGGCTTCTTATTGTAGTGTATGCTACATGCTTATTTCGTATGACCTCTCTTGCATAAATAATTGTTGTTACATATGTGATCCAAAAGGGAAAGTGTTCCTGACTGACATTGTACAAATTTGGGAATAAGTTCATATTGGTAGTTAATTTACGGATGTTGTTCTGTTTATTCATCTCATGATTAATGTTGAATTTGACATTCATATATGCATTTATCCTCATTTCTATGATACATTGACATGATATGTGATTGTCATGATGGTGATTCTGCGATACATTGACATTACCTGTGATTGGCGTGATGGTGATAAGTGAGAAAGAAATAACATTGATTCTTATGATTGTCACGACCCGACCCGACGGGCCGCGACTAACCGCCCTAATGACGTCATTATACTAACCTGTCACACATAATCCAATTAACACTTAATGAGTCTGAAATCCGCAAAGCATAACGCCGCAATAACAACATATGCCGGGGTAGGCAAGCCGACAAGGTCGCCTTTACCCCCGAATGTACCGCCTTCCGAGGAGTCACAACTAGCCAACACCAAGACAACGTGCAAGCCGACAAGGCGCCACTAGATAATATCATATATACACGGGGACGCCCCAACACAGAGTACAATAGCATGACTGACCAAAACAGAGTTATAACCCTTACATAAGTACAACCCATAACTGTCTACAGACCTCTACAAGAAGGATAACGACATATGACGGGACAGGGCCCCGTCGTGCCCCTAAATATACAAAAGTCAAAATAATAGGGTTCTGTACCCAAAATGACAAAGCTCTGAATCAAATGAGCTTCCCAACCTGCTGAGTAGGAACCTAGGCCTGAGGTTCACCAAACTGAAAACCTGTACCTGCGGGCATGAAACGCAGCCCCCCGAGGAAAGGGGGTCAGTACGAAATAATGTACTGAGTATGTAAAAGATAAAGCTGTAAAAGAGATCATAAGTAGCCAACAGAAAATAAGAGATTAGTATAAAAATCAGGATCCAAATTCAACTATGCCATAAACCATAAAAGTCAGTTGTGCCTTATAAAAATGAGAGTCAAGTCAAGAAAACATGAATGCCTGTCCATATACATATATATACCTGTAACGTAACCCAGCCCACTAATGCGGGACTCGGTGGAATCATATCATAACCCGGCCCATGCTGGGACTCGGTGAAGTCATATCGTAACCCGACCCATGCTGGGAATCGGTAAAGTCATTTCGTAACTCGGCCCATGCTGGGACTCGGTACAGTCATATCTCATCTATGGATCCATCCTACGTAACCCGGCCCTCTAGTGAGGGTCTCGGTGAAAAAATGCAAGGATGTGCACGAACATAACCCGGCCCGGGACTCGGTGAGGTGAAGTGGTAACACTTAGCACGAGTAGATATCATGAGTAACCATATGCAAGTAAAAATTATCATTTGACTCTCAATAAAATCATTATAATAATGTCATAATAAATTCTTTGCTGAAAAATCATAGGCACTTCTCATAACAATCCTCTTTAGGAATTAAACTGTATAAGAATCAAGTACGTCCGCCGTACTTTCATTAAATCATGCCAAAAGAAAGAAGTAAGGGTTTCACATACCTCTTAGACGAACTAATCAACTCAATATTAGAGTATGCCTCGTTATAGAACTTCAACCTATAATAATGGTAATACGTTCGTTAATTCTATGATTACTAGCATACTTTATATCGAATAATGACTTCTTATTCTATAAAAATTCGGGCAGCACTTTCCTTGTTTATACATGTTTCCACAACTTCCAAACGAGGCTAATAACATCAATAACCAAGCACCAATTAAGGGCACAACCAAAACAGCAACGAAGGAGATTTACACACCCACTTCTCATGTAAATTTAGCCTCTTAATCCACATTAAAACAGCCCACAAAACAGTCCATGTTCCAACAACGAGGGTAGAATGTGAAGCCTTTCTACACCTTTCTACACCCTTATTCCTTTAGGACTTACATTAGCAATTACCACACCTAAACATGCATAATGGTAACTAAATTTTCAGCATTATAACACCAAAAAGCAGTCCCTAAAATAGTCCATATACATCACAACATGTCCAACAATTTCATGCAAGTTCTTGGCCACAACATGTCATAATTCCATAACTCTTATATTAATTCCTAACATCCAATTTCGTATTTCAATACTTCCATATAACTAATTCCAACTAAATATCAATGTTTCCTTTCAATTTCATCATGCAATTAGTGACAATAATAACAACAATAACCAACGAATCCAATAACACCAAAATATGTCCCAAATCGGCAATAGCCCAAAATTGTCACATACAATTCTTAAATTCCATTTTTTCCTTAACACAAATTCATTACCTTAATTCTAACAACATGCATTCCAATTATATCATAGAAAGAAGAATTTTATACCTCAAATTCATCCCAAAACAGTCCACAATTTTCTGCCCACTGCTTGTCCGAAAATCCCCACTGTATTGTAATTTTTCTCCTTTTTTTTGTTCACTTCTTCAACTCCAATTGACATGCAAGTGTTCTACAATGTTAAGCCATCATCCCTACACGTTTTTCTTCCAAAATTTCATCCAAAAATCTCGAAATTTCTGGGCTAAAGTTTCGGCCAGCAGTGGTTGTTTTTTGCCATTGTTTTTGGTGTTGTTTTGCTTCTAATTTTTGGTGAAAAATGTAGTCTAGGAAGAGAAGATAAAAACCTCAAATTTGTCTATGGGGTTGGGGGGTTCTCGGCTGGGGTATGGGGGAGGAAAGGAGAGGAGAGGAGAGTTTGTTTTAAGTTTTGAATGAAGAAGATGAAAGAATGTAGGTTAATTAAAACAAAAATCTGGATTTTTAATATTACACTTTGGCCCCCAAGTTCTTCAATTAATAAATCTTAAACCCACTTCTTTTAATTCTCGAGAATTTCATAAAGCCTCGTATCCTCAATGTCATAATTTTATAATACAATACTATTCCATAACTCCATTGGAATAAATTCAACTACTAGGATTAATTCTCGTCGTCACATGTATATCACTAAAGAAAAACTATTCCGGGATAACATCCGTTTATACACTAATTTCCCGTATTAACATATGTAAGTGTTCCTTATATTCAATATCCGAATCTTACTTCCTTAATGACGTTCTTAATTATCGTCTTAATCTTACGAGGTGTAACAATGATATATTGATTGCATAGCCATTCTATGCAGAGTGATACAGAATGGCTAGCGGGGTGTTCAGTGGAAGAGTCACTCTAGGTTGTATGATACAGAGTGACTGGTACATGGACTTCTCGGGTCCCCCATGGGTCATGACTGCTGGGACGATGATATATTCCGCCCAGAGCATGTATGTACGATATGAGACTGTTGGGCAGTGCATTGCGTTCCATTGCATTGCATCACATATACATTCACATTACATCCACTCATATCTCTGATTTCTACTATTGTTTTCATTGTGTTGTGTGATACAGTTCAGCCTTGATTCCTAAATTGTTAATTTACTTGAGATGGTGTTTGTTTGTTAATCTCTTACTTAGACACATGATGGATTCGAGAACTAGAGATTCGGCCTAGGCTCTGACTGTAAAGTACTGAAATCTAGTGTAATTCACCTTACTACAAATCTTACATGGGTGTGCTTAGTAATTACTTCATTTTCGTATCTCTTAGATTCTGACTGAATTATCTATACTTGGGTTGATTATTCTTGGACTGTGATGTTACTTGTACTTGATTGCGAGCATGTCTATCCTTTAGTTTCTTTCTTATATATGTTAGCTAACTATTGTTGGCATATCATACCTATCAGTACATAGTGTTTGTACTGACACTACTCTTTCTACACCCTTTTCACGGTGTAGAGTTGTCGCATGAAATTCAACGATGTTCGGTTAGTCTTCAAGGATCTTATGGAGTTCATCTAGATTTTCTGTTTAATTTTCTTTCTAGACAGAAGTGTATTTAGGTTGTAGTTGTAACCTTCATTCAAGTGGTATACTTAGAAGCTATTGTACTATTCAGATCAGATCCTTTGGATAGTTGTTGTATTCCACATTATCAGATATCTATGTTTTTAGACTTCTACTGTTCTTCTTTTTTATGTATGTTGTTGGTGAATCTTTAAGGGATGAGTTCGCCTACCGAGGTGGAAAATGATAGGTGTCCGCACAACGTAGTAATTTGGGTCGTGACAGATGAAGAGTGGATTTGTCTGGATAATTAATAAGGTTATATTCCACTCATTTATTAGCCTATTGCAATTATTTACATTACAAACATCGTTTGGTCCAATATGGAGTGGCATGTACGTGAAATACATTTCATTATTATAAATCATATAATTCGTTTCTTCAAAAAAGAGGTAACTTTGAGAATGATGTATCGATATTAGCATTTTCCTTCTAACTTGTTATAATCGGTGAGAAAAGGAGCTCTAAATAGTAGTTTAGTCAAGCTTTCGGAAATTCTGAGAAATTCATTGAAGGCTGGTGGTTTAATGTTATTGAACTCGAATCGAAGAACTCTACCCAAATAGGCAGTCAACATTTTTTCAGTAATTGTTTGAGAAACTGAGAATAGGAGTTTTGATATAATCATTTGTTAATCGAAAATTGAAGTTCGATTAGAATTTTCTTTTATCAATACGAATATATGCACGTAAAGTAAGTTAACATACAAAATTTATGTCAATTTAATATCGTTAGATAAAGTGAAATAAAAATACAATCTCTTCCAAAATGCAACTAAAGTAATGTTGAAATTAAGTTTATCCCATTATTTATGACTCGAACAATTGGGGCCCCACACGTCGGAAATGTCGTTTCCACACATGTGCACACGTAGTGCCAAGTATCACAAATTTCATTAGTGAAAGAGATATTGGTACGTAAGTGAGACGTTTGAGACATAGAATGATGGACGGTTATTGGCCAAATGACAAGTATTCCACGTTGGTAAACGAAGGAAGAAGTGTACGAAGAGTAAGATGAAACGAGTCGGAAGTCGCCGCGGTGCAGCCCCGTCGGAGCCGAGGCGCCGAAGCGCCGTGGCGCTAATTGGGTGTTCAGCCACTGGAGCCGCGGCGCTTCGGAGTCAGAATGTTGCAATGGGAAGATGGAAAGTTTTGACTTTTGGGCTGGTTTTGGAGCATTGAATCTCCATTATTTGGCTGAATGTAACCCCTCAATAAGTGACATTACATGGCTATTGAAGGTCATTAGTTGATTAGTTGAGGGATCATCTCGTTACACTATAAATTGAGGTCTTTGGCTCAATTGTTCACAACCAAGAAACACTTACAGAATTTTCTGAAATCTTCTTCTTCCTCTCAAGCAAGTTTTTTATATTCAAAGTTCTTCAATAGTAACACTTGAGTTTCCTTTGCTCATTTGTTAAGTTGTTGTTGTATCTTGGGAGACTATTGCCCGACAACATAAAATGATATATACGGGGCAATCTTGTCTTAAAGACAGAGTGCCATCACTCGACTCAGCAAATCACAAGGAGTTTGTAACGTTCTTGATTCCAGTTTGTTGTAATCTTTAGTTTATCCTTTCTAGCAATTTGTAATATTTACTTACTTCCTGTTTCCTGCAATTGTTGTAACCAACAAGTTTAAGACAAGATTTGCTTTGTAAATGCTTAGAAAGATGACTGGAAGAAAACAACTCGCTTCTGATTCTGCTGCTACTGCTACTCAAGGCAACTCCTCTGCCTTCCCCACTGCTCAAGGCACACCCAATGCCTTTCCGGTTGCTCAAGGGAACGTTACTTTTCCTCCACCGTCCAGTTTTCATAATGTACGCCCAGAGAAGTTTATGGGCTCTAACTTCAAGAGATGGCAACAGAAGATGTTGTATTATCTGACTGTTATGAGAATGGATCGTTTTCTAACAGAAGATCCTTCACAAGCTGGAGATAAAGTGGACCCTCAGCCTAATGAAACAGCTGGAGGGGGCCAAAGTATCCATGTCGTCAATGGCATAAAGATGATTCTTGATGTTTGGAGTCATAGTGACTTCATGTGTAAGAATTATATTATGAACTGTCTGTCAGAACCACTCTACACGGTGTATTGCACCGTAGTCACGACCAAAGAGTTATGGGAAAAGTTACAGAAGAAGTACAACGCACAAGATACTGGTACTAAGAAATTCATCGTTAGGAAATTCATGAAATTTTAAGTGGTGGATAGCAAAACTGTGATGTCCTAAGTCCAGGAATTCCAAATGATTCTACATCACCTAGATTTGGAAGGTATGAAACCAAATGAGCAGTTTTTGGTTGCATCACTGATTGAAAAGTTACCGCCCTCGTGGAATGAGTTTATGAGTTACTTAAAACGCAAGACAAAGGAAATGACCTTTGGAGAACTTATTATCAAACTCCAGATTCAGGAAGATAATAAGAAGGCCTTGCCTAGGGAAAAACAACTCGCTGAAGTAAAGGCAAATATGGTTGAGGCCAAAGGGAACCCAAGCAAGAAGCGCAAGTTCCAGAAAGACGGCAAGACCCAAGCAGCGGAAAAGTTCAAGGGAAACTGTTACCACTGTGGGAAACCTGGTCACATGATCAAGGACTGCCACAAGTTCAAGACTGAGCAACAACAGAAGGCCAAGGCCAAAGGCAAGGCACAAGTTAACATCGTCAAAGACACGCCTCTTGACGACATGATTGAGGAGTTCTCGGTGGTGGTACTTGAAGCAAACCTTGTTGAGAATCTCATGCAAGGGTGGATGGACACGGGTGCTACCAGACACATCTGTTTCAATAGAGATACCTTCTCCACATATACACCAGTTACAGACAAGAATTTGTTCATGGGTAACAACGCTTCCTCTAACGTACTGGGGGTATGAAAGGTAGTCATGAAGATGACTTTTGGAAAGGAGCGCACTCTGAAGGAGGTGATGCATGTCCCTGAGATTAGGAGAAATTTAATTTCAGGTCATTTATTGGTTAATGCTGGTTTTAGGCTAGTATTTGAGTCCAATAAGTTGGTAATCAACAAGAATGGAACTTTTGTGGGAGGAGGCTTCGTCTGTGAAGGCATCTTCAAAGTTAACGCCATGTCTATAATGCGTGCAAGCAATAATATTGAAGCTTCTTCTTACTTGCTTGAGTCCTCTAATTTATGGCATCATAGATTAGGACATGTTAACTATAAGTCTATCTAAAGGTTGGTTAAGTTGGAGTTGTTGCCGTCTATCGATGTAAACCCTCAACATAAGTGTGAGGTGTGCGTAGAGGCAAAACTCACAAAGATTCTTTTTTGATCCGTCGAAGGGAATACCGCTCCTCTAGAACTCATTCATACAGATATATGTGATTTGATGTTTGCACAAACTAGGGGGGAACAAGTAATTTGTGATATTCATTGATGATAGCATAATGTATTATTACCTTTACTTGCTGAAAAGTAAAGATGAAGCCTTTGAAGCTTTCCGACGTTACAAAACAGAAGTTGAAAACCAACTAAGCATGCAGATTAAATCCATTCGTAGCGATAAAGGGGGAGAATACGTAGCGCCATTTGAGGAATATTATGTCGAATCGGGCATTGTTCATCAAACGACGGCTCCATACTCACCTCAGTAGAACGGTGTTGCGGAACGCAAAAATCGCACATTGAAGAAAATAATGAATGTCTTGCTCATCAATTCCAGTCTTCCTCAAAACATGTAGGGAGAAGCCGTCCTTACTGCTAATACGATTCTTACCAGAGTCCCACATAAGGGTAAGGACAAAACTCCATATGAATCATGGAAGGAAAAAAGAAACCCACCTATAAATATTTAAAGGTGTGTGGTTGTTTGACAAAGGTTGAAGTTCCTAAGACAAAGCAGGTCAAGATTGGACCTAAGACTGTAGATTGCATTTTCATCGGATATGCAAATAACAGTAGTGCTTATCGCTTCTTAGTGCATAAGTCAGATATTCCAGATATCCACGGGGGTACAATTATGGAATCAAGGAATGCTCAAATCTTTGAGGATACTTTTTCTAGAATGGAAAAAGACATAACCTCTCACAAATGAAGTTATGAACAAAGCTCTCAGGAACCAGGAGTCATTCACTGCCCGGATATATATGGTTCAGATCTAGTGGACTTCGAAGTGCTTGAATATCCGGAAACTAGTATTCCAGATTCTCAGAACTTGGAGACTCTAGAGATAGAACCAAGGCGAAGTAAAAGGGCTAGGAAGGATAAATCCTTCGGTCCTGACTTTGTAGCTTATATGGTTGATGACGAACCAAGGACAATTGCTGAAGCATTGTCAACTCCAGAGGCACCACTCTGGAAAGAAGCTTTCGAGAGTGAAATAGACTCCATCTTGCATAACCATACTTGGGAGTTGGTTGATCTTCCTCCGGGAAACAAATTGTTGGGTTGTAAGTCGATACACAAATGGAAGTATAAAGCAGATGGTCTATAGATAAGTACAAGGCCAGGTTGGTAGTCAAGGGCTATCGGCAGAAGGACGGCCTTGACTATTTTGACACGTACTCCCCGGTGTCTAGGATGACGTCCATACGAGTATTTATTGCAATCACAGCATTGCGTGACCTTGAGATTCATCAAATGGATGTCAATACAACCTTTCTAAATGGTGATTTGGAAGAAGAAATCTATATGGAACAACCCGAGGGGTATGTGGTTCCAGTGCAAGAGAAGAAAGTCTGTCGACTTGTCAAATCTCTGTACGGGCTAAAACAAGCCCCGAAACAATGGCACAAAAAATTGATAGTACTTTACTATCAAAGGGTTTCTCCATTAATGAATATGACAAATGTGTCTACACAAAAGGTAACTCTGCCTCGTTCGTCATGATATAAATGTACGTAGATGACATGTTAATCACATGGAGCAGTCCTAGATTGATCCTAGAGACTAAGAACATGTTGAAACAATGCTTCGACATGAAGGGTATGGATATCACAGATGCCATCTTAGGGATAAAGATCTCTAAAACGTCTGATGGACTGGTCTTATCTCAGTCTCACTACATCGAGGATGTGTTCAGAAAGTTTGAGATGTTTGACAGTTCGCCTATGAAGTCACCACTGGATAGAAATCAAAAGCTTGATAAAAATCGTGGTGCACCCGTATGCCAGGAGCAATATGCACAGGTGATTGGGAGTTTGATGTACATAACAAACTCCACCCGACCTGATATTGCTTATGCAGTCAAAAGGTTGGCTAGGTTTACCCGTAATCCGAGTAATGATCATTGGAAGGCGTTGAATCGGGTACTACAATACCTGAAATACACGCTAACTTACGAGTTGCATTATTCGAGATATTCAGCTGTACTAGAGGGGTACAGTGATGCAAACTGGATATCTGATATAGAGAACACCAAGTCCACTAGTGGGTATATATTTACAATTGGTGGTGGGGTTGTGTTTTGAAAATCCTCTAAGCAAACTTGCATCGCCCGATCCACGATGAAATAGGAGTTTATTGCTTTAGACAAAGCAAGAGAAGAAGATGAGTGGCTTCACGACTTCTTAGAGGATGTCCATTATTGGGATAAACTCGTACCTTCTGTAATGATCCACTGCGACAATCAGTCGGCTATAGGAAGGGTTCAGAGTTCTATGTACAATGGCAAGTCTTGTCATATTCGACAGAGACATAAGACCGTTAGGCAGCTGATCACCATGGGTATAATATCCATTGATTACATAAAATCAAAGGATAACATAGCGGACCCACTGACAAAGGGCTTACCCAAAGACCATATATTCTGCTTGTCTAGGGGAATGGGCTTAAAACCCAACCTATAAGGACCAATACGGTGGTAACCCAACCTTACTGACTGGAGATCCCAGGAATTAGGTTCAATGGAAAAAAACTAAGTTGTAAAGGTTCAGTTGAGCGCTTCGGTGGAAGCATGATTACTTCGGATAGTGATTTCTGTAAAGGAACATCAATCCAAAGTCGTTCCCGCGATAGACATTTAAGTGTTATCTGCAGTATGAGTAAATGTTATATTTCCAAAACCTTTAATGATCCTCAATGGTTGAGGTTAGGTTTGGAAAAACTTTTAATGGTTCCTAACACTTGTAAAGTAGGGCATAGCAGGATACCTTGTATGAGACCACCTATTTAAGTGTGAGGACAGGCCCCCTCAAATGAACGCACTTAAGAATCCAAGAAGTGTCCACGGCCACAGCGGATAAAATATTACGAAGAACAGAGTAAGGGAAGTTGTTGTGTTGGTACCGTTGACTTGGATTACACTAAACACTGACGGTTCAAGACATCACGTTCACTACGCAGTAAGTAAGTTCGATGGTATTCAACTATGGAAGGTTCAAAGATTAAGCTACCTCGCCTGATGCAACATCGGTCCGCTGAAAGATTGCTGGAAAAGGCACCACGTGAGTGTGCCAAAATCTCTTTCAATGAGGGATTGTTGGAAATTTACTAATGTGGAATTAAGTTTATCCCATTATTTATAACTCGAACAATTGGGGCCCCGCACGTCGGAAACGTCGTTTCCACACACGTGCACACGTATTGCCAAGTATCGCAAATTTTATTAGTGAAAGAGATATTGGTACGTAAGTGAGACGTTTGAGACATAGAATGATGGACGGTTATTGGCCAAATGACAAGTATTCCACATTGATAAACGAAGGAAGAAGTGTAAGATGAAACGAGTCGGAAGTCGCCGCGGCGCAGCCCCGTCGGAGTGCCGCGGCGCTAATTGGGTGTTCAGCCACTGGAGTAGCGGCGCTTCGGAGGCAGAATGCTGCGATGGGAAGATGGAAAGTTTTGACTTTTGGGCTAGTTTTGGAGCATTGAATTTCCATTATTTGGCACATGAATTCAGCCATTATTTGGCTGAATGTAACCCCTCAATAAGTGACATTACATGGCTATTGAAGGCCATTAGTTGACTAGTTGAGGGGTCATCTCATTACACTATAAATTGAGGCCTTTGGCTCAATTGTTCACAACCAAGAAACACTTACAGAATTTTCTGAAATCTTCTTCTTCCTCTCAAGCAAGTTTTCTATATTCAAAGTTCTTCAAGAGTAACACTTGAGTTTTCTTTGCTCATTTGTTAAGTTGATGTTGTATTTTGGGAGACTATTGCCCGACAACGTAAAATGATATATACGGGGCAATCTTGTCTTAAAGACTGAGTGTCATCACCCGACTCAGCAAATCACAAGGAGTTTGTAACGTTCTTGATTCCAGTTTGTTGTAATCTTTAATTTATCATTTCTAGCAATTTATAATATTTAATTACTTCCCGTTTTTTGCAATTGTTGTAACCAACGAGTAAAACTAAATAGTAGTGTGAACCCAATTTAGACATGCTGCAAAAAACTCTCACCATAGTGCTGATGAATGTGGGCTCAAAGATATTTCCTTGAATTGACATAAGTTGTTGAATAATAATCATATCGTTGCATATCTTCACAAAGCAAGCGTGATTCCCTTTCTCAAAACAAACTTCTACCCACCATGGTATGAATTACGTAGATGTGTTAGTTTATGATCCATGCTTATATTTATCCAAAGACGTTAAAAATGAAACTCAAGACTATTTAAATCCCGTGGAATCTGTCAAAAACTATGTTCACAACTCACAAGTCATACCTATTGATCTATTTATTTGTATTTAATTAATGATATACGTAAGATTTAAATGAATTGTAGTGACCTGTCTTTAAAGTTTTATTTTGTATCCCAAATTGATATTCATCTTTCTACTATTCCCTCCCTCTCATTTTGACTTGTGATATGTTAGTCAGTATACAAAAGTATCCCTTTAAACGAATGATCATGAGAGTTTTACATATTTTTTCATTTTAAATGAGTAGTAATAAATTATATTATTAACGATAACATATGAATTCTAAAATTAAATAATTTTCTAAGAAAAAAAGAAATATATATAAATTCTTTTTTTAATAGATTAATTAAAAAAACTCTATTTTTCTTAACAGACTATATTGGTACTTATATATGCCCGTATATATTCCATGCTACAATTGCTTTAACCATGGTTGAGAAGAGATCGGATGCATGGTTAACCTAGAATTGGATGCCCGATCAACCTGTCCGCTTACTCATAAAAGTGCGAGACAAAAGGACACAAGACCCTTTCACAGATGTTCCCAGGGTGACCTGCATACTTATTACTGTGACATGCTCACACATTTGTTGATGTTTTTGGAGTATCTATATACATACATACATACTCTACTCTATAAAGTTGAAAAGTCTTCAATTCCATAAGCATACTTTCTCCATACGTTCCTTTCCCCTTTTCCTTCCTCCTCTTTACTCAAGATTCATTTATACCATTCCAGTTTGCTAAGCTTTAACTTAATTTATCATTTCTTTTCATTAAAGCTCCTTATGATCATCACATTCTAGCTAGCTATTTTTATTTAATTTGTTATAGTTGCATATGGGGGCTGGTATTTCTGGCTTGGTAGATCATGAGAAAGTAACAAGTAATACTAATGGTCTTTCAGAGATTAGACTTGGAGACTTGCCGGAGAGTTGCATAGCTTTGGTCCTTACATATCTGGACCCCATTGAGATCTGTAAATTTGGTCGTGTGAACAGGACATTCCGTCAAGCTTCCTTGACTGATGTTGTGTGGGAACCAAAGTTGCCTGAAAATTATCAAATTCTTGTCAAAAATTACCACTTGGACGAAGAGTCATGTAGCTTAACAAAGAAAGAGATATTTGCCAGATTGTGTCGTCCAAATCACTTTGGGAGTAGCCAAAACAAGGTGTGTGCATATGACCTTTCTTTGATCTCTAAGATTTATTGTATAGTTGATTTTCACTAACCTAATACTGTTATTATCTTATAAAGTCAAATTAAATTTTTTTCTTGATTCCAATTTTTTTTAACAAAGAAAGTGATTTTCTGAGATAATAAGTATTAATTAGTTGAGTGATCATCTGAGAAATCAAACTCTAGAAAATCATCCACTTGGTCTATCGAGTGAAGCCTGTGAAGAAAAATCAAGAACCAATTACGAACCCCCAATTCCTCAAGATTTATAGTAACAGTTTTTGTGAATTCAAGATTGACTGTAGTTTGTATTTCACTAGTCAAGTACTCAAATTACAGATTACAGAAGTTGTTCCAATATTTCGTAGAAGATCTCGTTCTTCTTAGGATTTTTTCACAAAGAGATACATTAGGACTTCTCTGGAGAGTTTTCAGCTGTTACTTTTTTTATATAAATGTATACAATCAATTATATAAATGTTTATTTATTTGAATAAGAATCGGAATTGATTCACATAGGTGGCCCAAATCAAATTTCTAAGTCAACACTTTAGTTATTTTCTTCCAATTTTCACTTTAGTTATTTTCTTCCAATTTTCTTGTCTAATTATACATGACATTCCGTAGGGATCGAGATATTTATTAATGTTTGACTGTTAGTTCCTTATTGCAGGCATTTTGGATGGAAAAGAATAGAGGGGTATGTGTATGTATATCGTGGAAGGAAATGAAGATAACAGGCATAGAAGACCGCAGATATTGGAGCCATATGTTATCTGATGAATCAAGGTTTGTCGGTCATTCTCTGACTTCCAATTGAATTAATAGTATTTTTCAATATTAACATAGTAACCATGCATTACTTTTTTACAAAGTAATTAAATGAATAAACTAGAGATGGCTTTGATTATGGCACATGAATGTTGAACAATGTAAAAGATGTTTGTCGTGCCAAAGAATATGTGGCATGTTGGGTGTATCAAGAAAGAGAGTGCTTTGGTCAATAAGCTAATTTTATGTTTTTATTGTTTGGAATGTGAAAAGGAGTTGGAGTCATTTAAAAGAAAAGAAATAAACGCAGAAACATTATATTCAAGGCTATATATCATTCTAGCTAGAGTGTCTTTTTTAACTTTTCATATTTAATGGCTTGTTTTGACTACAGTGTATATTTTAACACTATATAGTACTGGTTTCTTTGATATCGGAGAAAATGTGGGAGGAAGAAACTTACCAAACATTCAGCGGCAAGCAAACAGTTAATTGACACAATTTGAGTTAATTCTGGATTGCATGTGCAATCTAGCTCAGTGCAATTGCACCGGAAGCTTTATCGAAGAGGAAGAAGAAGAGAGATTTTTGTGAGAGCTTTTCTTTCTATTTTTATCGAATCAACACAATGCACAATTGTGCATTTATTTATACAAATGAAAAGGAAGAAAATGTGATCTAACAACTTCTAACAACCTAACAAACTCCTAACCACCTTAACTACCAACTAGCCAACTTCTAATACACCTCTCAGGAACTAATACATAATACTAATGACTTGATTCTTGTGTTGCATGTTGTGCCTGTTGGGAGTTTTTGCTCTATGGTACTTTATAAAGCAGTACAGGAAGTATTTAACTATTACAAGTATTCGAAAGGATACACAAAGATTTCAATAATTCAACATGGAATCTGAAATTACAATCGTTACACAAGTAAAAACTGTAAATTCCAGTTTTGTAGAAGACGGAAAAATGTAAATTGTTTTTGCTGAGTCGAGTGTAGCACTCTGTCCTTAAGACAATATTGCCCCGTATGTATCCTTTATACGTCCTGGACAATTTGTCTCCCAAGATAAAACAGCAATGGAACCCTTGAGCAAAGGAAACTCAAGAGCTACCGTGAAGAATATTGAATAACGAAATGATGCTTGGAAGTTGTAGGAAGAAGATTTTTTTTCCTGGTTGTGTATTTTCGTGCATATCAAGTGTGCTCAACAATGGTGTAAGGGGGTGTTTATATAGGTGAGGAATGGGCTGAAAAACTGCCTCCATAATAGCCAAATAATGGCCATTATGGAGGTAGTAAAGCCACCAACATAAATGGTGAAAGACCAACGGATTTGGCCATTATAGGAGGAGTAATTCAGCCAAAATAAATGGCTGAATTGAGTGCTTGGCAATCGCTTTGACCGTCCGTATTCTCGGAAACTTGAGGGACCAAACTCGCACATCTTGAAACTTCGGGGACCAAACTCGTACATCCGGAAACTTCGGGATCAAACTGTACTTCTGGCAAAGTTTTCTGGCCCAAAAAGATAATATCAGAAGACCCACAGCCCACAGCCCACAGCCCACGACCCACGACCCACGACCCGTGACCCGTGACCCGAGAACCCGAGAACCTGAGAACCCGGAACCCGGAACCCGGAACTCGGAACCAGAACCGGACCGGACGGGACGGGCGGGCGGCGGCGGCGCGCATGTGGTCTTTCCTCGAACCGAAGCACATCTAGATCCTCCCTCCTTTAAACACATGGGATACCCCTTGGGGTCCCAAACCCCAAACCAATTTCGAATCTTATATACACAACACTTCTTTCTTCCTCTACCGATGAGGGAGAATTACACACAATACCACACTTTCCATGCTTCAAACACCTTACTTCGTGAACCAATATCTCTTTCATTTCTCAATGAAATTTGACGATTCTTGGCCCTACGGTTATCTACGTACTTAGTAGATCATGCATGTGTGAAGAACCGGATTCTCCAACATACGTTACACTAGTGTTTAAGCCGTTAAAGTTGGTCGGTCGCAACTCCCGCCAAAGGCAAATTTCCAACAATCCCCTCTTGAAAGAGATTTTGGCGCACTCACATGGTGTCTTTTCATTTCCAAAGCAATATTTCAGCGGACCGATGTTGCATAAGGAGAGGTAGCCTCGCTTTGAACCTTCCATAGTTGAATACCATCGGACTTACTTATCGCGCGGTGAACGTGATGTCTTGAACCGTCGTTGTTTAGTGTAAGCCAAGACAACGGTACCAACACAACAAATTCCCTTACTCTCTTCTTCGTAATGTTTTGTCCGTTTTGGGCATGGACAACGTCTTGGATTCTTAAGTGCGTTCAATTTGAGGCGGCCCGTCCTCGCACTTAAATAGGTGGTCTCCTACAAGGTATCCTGCTATACCCCACTTCACAAGTGTTAGGAACCATTAAAAGTTTCCCAAAGACCTAACCTCAACCGTTGAGGATCATTACAGAGTTTTGAAAACTTAACCTTTACCCATACCTGCAGATAGCACTTAACGTCTATCGCGGGAACGGCTTTGGATTTGGTGTTTATTTTCGTAAATCACTATCCGAAGTGCTCATGCTTCGACCGAAGCGATCAACCGAACCTTTACAACTTAGTTTTCCCATTGAACCAAATTACCGGGATCTCCAGTTCGTAAGGTTGGGTTTCCACCGTATTGGTCCGTATATTTTGGGTTTTAAGCCCATTCCCTAGACAGCAGAACACTTGATCTCCGGTAGTCCCTTAGTTAGTAAATAAGGAAGTGACACCCGTGATGATCAACCGCCATACGGTCTTATGTCTCCGACGATCGTGACAGATATGTCCGTACGCCGTCATCCGTGTCCTTCCTAAAGCCGATCGGCTAGCCACAGTGTATAATCGCTCGAAGGCATGGGTTTCTCCCAATAAGGGACGTCCTCTAATGAGTCGTGAAGTTACTCAACTTCTTTCATGCTTTGTATAAAGCGATAAACTCCGATACCATCATGAATCGGTCGATGCAAGTTTGCTTAGAGGATTTTCCAAGAACCACCATACACATTTACTTGTGGCTTTGGTGTTCTTCGATCCGATGTCCGCTTTGCATCACCGTGTTCTCTCGTAACCGCGGACATCCGAATACTATAATCCGTAGATAAGCGAATAATTCGGATATCATCATATCCGACTTAACGCCTTCTATTGATCATGTATTAAGATCATCGTGAACCTTAGTTCAACCGATCCGTTTGTTGGACGATACCTGTGTCGGTTGTAGTGTGTACAATACATTGAACTACACGTGACCCGAGCATATCGCTCCTTGTCTAAGGGTGCACCATGATTCCAATCGGTTCTATGATTCATATCTATTGGTGGCTTCAACGAGATCGTCAACTATCGACCGTCCGTTAGATGTCTTAGAAATCCAATTCCTAAGATGTCATCTCGTGATACTCATATCTTTCATATCGAGACTTTGTTTCAATATGATTTTCACTCTAAGACCGTTGGTTTTCCAACCGTTGACTTTCTAACTTCAGAGTCAATGTTTCGTGATCGATTCATTGTTTTCGTTTTATCCGAGACTTTCGGGACCAAAATGTTAACATTTCGGGGACCAAAATGAAAGTTCGGGAAGAAGCCCAACAGTTCAAAGAACCAATTCGATCCTCTTCTTCCAACTCTCCAGCTTGGAAGGTCGTTTCAACACCCATGCCATGTAAGATTACAATGGCCCCGGATGTGAAGCTACTCTGTGGGAGCACTTTTTACAACCCAAAGGTTCTTTTCCTGAGGAAGATTAACTATTACACGAGTATGGTTCTATATATGGAATCTATTTCTCTCTTTAACTTCTTTCCAAAGCAGCGCTTTTGGAGATGACAATTATTTGTTAATTGTTCATGGTTCATTATTAACCATACAAGCTAGAAGGACTCGAACAAGTCTTTGTCCCCTTCTTTGCTCCGTCTCGGTTCAACATCTAGAATCCCTGAGTTCGTAGATCCGGAGTATTAAGTTCCGGATAGCCCAGCAACTTTCGAGTCCTGTAGATACGGAACGTCTAGTTCCGGACAGTCAGGCCCTCGCGGGTTCTTGTTAACCTTGATCAGTTACTCCTTTTTCCTTTTCCAAGGAAAGTTATCTTCTAAGAATTCAGCATTCTTTGACGCGAAGAGGCGATGAGCACTACTGTTATTTGCAGATCTAGTGGATATGCAATCTACAGCTTTAGGTACGAAACCACCTCACATCACAACATTTGTATGTGAGATCCTTTACATGTCTCACACGGAGGGTTATCCTTATCCTTATGCGGAGTTCTGTTGAGAATCACATTAGCGGTAAGGATCGCCTTGCCCCACATAATTTGGGCGTACGGGTTTGCGCTTGGCTAACACCGTTAGACTGAGGTGAGTAATGAGCAGTCGTTTAATAAACGATGCTTCACATTCTCCCCCTCTATCACTACGAATTTCTCAATTCGTAGGCTTAGTTGATTTTCAACTTCTGTTTTGTAGCGCTTATCCGCTTCAACAACTTCATCTTTGCTTTTCAATAAACAAAGGATACAATACGTTGTACCATTATCAATAAAGGTCATAACGTACTTGTCTCCCCCCTCTATTTTGTATAAACTTCAAATCACCCAAGTAGGTGTGACTAAGTTCTAGAGGAGCGGTGCTTCTTTCGCTATTCCGTTGACGGATTTTGGAAAGGTGATTTTGCCTCTTCATCTACCTCACATTTATTTTGAGGGTTTATATCGACAGAAGGCAACAATCTCAACATCGTTAGCTTTTGAATGACTTGCTATTTAACGTGTCTTAATCTATGATGGCATAGATGCACGGATTACAAATATATCATTCATTTGGCTACAGACATGCAGTACCATTCTTAGTTATTACGCACTGTTGGACTAGTCTCAAACCAGCTTGACCAACAGCGTCCCTTAACCAAGTTTGGGACATGTATCACCTCATCTTAGAGTGATCCCATTCCCTGAAGTCCTATTGAGGACAACCTCTCCAACCCCTTCTACTTTAGAGGTGGTGTTGCTTCACATGAACAACCTCTTACCCGTGGTTAGGGCGTAACCGGATCATATGTGATCCAGATATTCTGGCCCACTCCAGTTGCTTTGGCAGATTGAGTGTCCAATTTCTTTTCTGCCTTTTCTTTAGGCCTTCAGATCATTTAAGACCTGGAAACTGTGGCCCACCTTACTAGGTGTCCATTATTTTTCCTATGAAATGAATTTTGGCCCTACTCCAGTCGCCCGGAGGCTTTGTATGACTGAGTGTCCAATATAATCATATCAAAGGAATTTTGGCCCACTCTAGTCGCCCGGAGGCTTTGTATGACTGAGTGTCCAATATCATCCTATGAAGGATCTTCTGCCAAATAATATGACAGGCTCAACGTCTTTAACTTTTAGACTCCTTTCGTTAAGATTGGTGCCCAGATAATTCTTGGCGCTTACTTAAGAGTGGTAACAGAGTTTTCGCACGCCGTCGTGGATCTTACTCCCTCGTATGTGCGAACATACTTTACACACTTTAGTAATTACACTTAAAAGAACGGATCTTCTTAAGTCGTTTACAAAATCCAATCTTTAAACGGAAAAGAAGATGAGATTGAACTTCTGATTTGTTAAAGCATAAGGAATATAAATTATTTTCATATTCCTCCTTACTTTAATCCATTTTTAATCAGACATAATTTAATCTTTATTCTTGACAAGTAAGAAAGACTACTTATTCCAATTTCGAATTCTGGCTCACTTCAGTCACTTCATCAGACTGAGTGTCCATTTCCTTCTCACCATTATTCGGTTCTTTTGTCTGGGACAGATATAGGCCTTCTGGCGGCAAGATAGAAGTATATCTTCGTCTTCTCCTCTTGTCCCAGTTGACATCCTCGGGCTCTCGAGAGCGCTTGTTTCCACCAGTCTTGGTAGCGGTGACACCATGAACACGTTCATCATCATCACTCTCTTCTACCAGAAAACCATTGCCATATCCAGATTTGGTCACACAACTTTTGACCGACATCTTTCGAACACTAATAGTAATACTATACAAATATTGTCTTAAGTTGTTGAGAGTTTTTGCTCTATGGTACTTTATAAAGCAGTACGGAAAGTATTTAACTATTACAAGTATTCGAAAGGATAAACAAAGATTTCAATAATTCAACATGGAATCTGAAATTACAATCGTTACACAAGTAAAAACTGTAAATTCCAGTTTTGTAGAAGACGGAAAAATGTAAATTGTTTTTGCCGAGTCGAGTGTAGCACTCTGTCCTTAAGACAATATTGCCCCGTATGTATCCTTTATACGTCCTGGACAATTTGTCTCCCAAGATAAAACAGCAATGGAACCCTTGAGCAAAGGAAACTCAAGAGCTACCGTGAAGAATATTGAATAACGAAATGATGCTTGGAAGTTGTAGGAAGAAGATTTTTTTCCTGGTTGTGTATTTTTGTGCATATCAAGTGTGCTCAACAATGGTGTAAGGGGTGTTTATATAGGTGAGGAATGGGCTGAAAAACCGCCTCCATAATAGCCAAATAATGGACATTATGGAGGTAGTAGTAAAGCCACCAACATAAATGGTGAAAGACCAACGGATTTGGCCATTATAGGAGGAGTAATTCAGCCAAAATAAATGGCTGAATTGAGTGCTTGGCAATCGCTTTGACCGGTCCGTATTCGGAAACTTGAGGGACCAAACCGCACATCTTGAAACTTCGGGACCAAACCGTACATCCGAAAGAATTCGGTCCGAACCGTACATCCGGAAACTTCGGGATCAAACCGTACTTCGGCAAAGTTTTCTCGGCCCTAAAAGATAATATCGAAGACCCACCACCCATTGCCCCACGGCCCACGACCCGTGACCCGTGACCCGTGACCCGAGAACCCGAGAACCGGAACTCGGAACCGGGACCGGACGGGACGGGCGGGCGGCGGCGCGCGCGTGTGGTCTTTCCTCGAACCGAAGCACATCTAGGTCCTCCCTCCTTTAAACACATGGGATACCCCTTGGGGTCCCAAACCCCAAACCAATTTCGAATCTTATATACACAACACTTCTTTCTTCCTCTACCGATGAGGGAGAATTACACACAATACCACACTTTCCATGCTTCAAACACCTTACTTCGTGAACCAATATCTCTTTCATTTCTCAATGAAATTTGACGATTCTTGGCCCTACGGTTATCTACGTACTTAGTAGATCATGCATGTGTGAAGAACCGGATTCTCCAACATACGTTACACTAGTGTTTAAGCCGTTAAAGTTGGTCGGTCGCAACTCCCGCCAAAGGCAAATTTCCAACAGTGCCTCTGATTTCTCCACTTCAACACCCCCGCAAGCTAGGTGCTAAGAACATATTCTTCAGTCCTAAGCATGTTGCCCTGGTAACAGACCCTTAGTCAACATATCTGCAGGTTGTTCTGCAGTAGCAATGTGCAGAGTAGACACCAATCATTATTGTACTTTTTCTCAGATAAAATGACAATCAATATCTATATGCTTTGTTCGCTCATGAAAAACTTGATTGGCAACAATCTGGATGGCAGACCTATTATCACAATATGCAGGAATAAGCAGTCTCGTACACATATTGAGCTCTGCAAACAGACCAGAAATTCAAACTATTTCAGCCAAAACAGATGCCATACTTTTGTACTCAGCTTTTGCTGAACTTTTGGAAATTGTCTGCTGCTTCTTAGACTTCCATGAGATAAGTGAGGACCCAAAGAACACAAGATAACTTGTAACTGATCTTCTAGTGTTGGGGCATGAAGCCCAGTCAGCATCACAATAGGTAGATAACATATTAGCATCCCCTGCAGGCATGAAGATGCCTAAACTTAGTGCTTGCTTTACATACCTCACTACCCTTTCTGGTGCCAGCATATGTGAGACCTTTGGTTCTTGCATAAATTGACTCAAGCATTGAACTACAAAAGCTATGTCTGGTCTGCTGTTAGTTAAATACAACAGTCTTCCAATGAGCCTCTGATAACTGGCAGAATGCTCCAAAAGATGATCATCAATCACATTCTTAGTACCATCTTTAACAGCTACAACATTCTTCAAATATTGATCAAACTCTACAGAGGTTAACTTGACATTTAATTCCATTGGTGATCCAACAGGTTTGGCTCCCATCAACCCCATATCCGCAATCAGTTCCAGTGAATACTTTCTCTGGTGCATCACAATACCACTCTTGTTTCTAGCAAATTCAAACCCCAAAAAATACCTCAGCTCCCCCAAGTCTTTGATCTTGAAATGTTGTTGCAGAATGACTTTTGTTTCTCCAATAAGTTTCTCATCGTTTCCAGTTATGAGTAGATTATCTACATAGATCAACACTACTACTATCTTGTTTGTATCCTTCTTTGTGAGTAGTGAATAATCTAAATGGCTTTGTGTGAACCCAAAAAATATCAAAGCAGTGGTCAATTTGATATTTTAATGTCTTGAAGCTTTCTTGAGTCCATACAGTGACTTAAGCAACCTACATACATTCCCTTGTCTATGTGTGAAGCTCTGTGGCAAACTCATGTAGATTTCTTCATTAAGGTCTCCTTGCAAAAAAAACATTAAACACATCCATTTGATGCACAATCCACCCCTTAGCAGCAACAACTAAAATGACTGACCTTACTGTCACCATATTCACCACAGGAGAAAATGTATCTTGATAATCAATCCCTTCTTTTTTATTGTATCCTTTTGCCACCAGCCTTGCTTTAAACCTTTCCATTTCCCCTGTTGCCTTGTACTTGATCTTATACACCCATTTGCAACATATGGCTCTTTTATTACTTGGCAAGTCAACCACCTCCCAAGTCTTATTATCTTCCAAGGCTTGAATTTCTGCCTTCATGGCTTCTATCTACCTCTTATGCTTAACTGCTTCATAGTATGATTGTGGCTCAAACTCCTCTGATATTTTAGCTATGAAACTCTGATAAGATTCAGATAAACTGGCATAATTAACATCTCATAATGGATATGAGCAAGTTTTGACACACATTGACTCTGTTATTGGATGTATGAAATCCTTCATCCAGGTAGGGGGTCTTCTGTCCCTAGTTGATTTTCTAGTCTCTGGTTGTCCCTGAGTATCAGCCAAATCTTATGTCATGACCTCAGATTGGTCATGCGGTGGTACCACACCTTATGTATGTAACAGATCTTCAGATCTTCCCTCACTATCAAGAGCCACCTCCAGTTCATCATCATTGTGCATTCCCAGCACTTCAGAATCAACAACATTGTCTAAATCTACCTGCTCATCATCAGCATGTACATTAGAAACAGGAGGATGATTATTATATAAACCTCCACTTTCCTTGATCTATTCAAAAGGAAAGATATCTTCATAGAAAGTCACATCTCTTCTCACAAACACAGTCCTGTTGGATAAGTCAAGCAACGTATATCCATTTTTCTTGGCTGCATACCCAAGCAATACTACTTTAATAGCTCTAGTATCAAACTTGTCTCTCTTGACCAAATTAGTGGCATAACACAAACACCCTATGACCTTTATATGAGACAAATAATGTGTCTTCTTAAACAACTTTTCATAAGGTGGTGTATAGCCCATGACAACAGAGGGTATTCTATTGATCAGATAGACTACTATTTCTACACAGACTCCCCAAAATCTTGCTGGTAGATGTCCTTGTAATTTGATGTCCATGGCAATCTCCAAGATGTGTTTGTACCTCCTTTCTACCACCCCATTCTGCTGTGAAATGTATGGATAGGAACTCTGGTGTATGATCCCAAGTTGACTAAACAGTTCAGAACAAACATTAATGAAGAATTATGTGCCATTGTCTGTTCTAACACATTTAACATTCACACTAAACTGTGTTTTGATTTCCACAAGAATTTTTTTAAGAACAATTGTTACATCAGACTTAACATGTAATAAAAACACCCAAGTCCATCTGGTGCAATCATCCACAACTGTGAGAAAATACCTTATGCCATTATAAGTGGGTACCGTATATGGTCCCCATACATCAAGATGCAACAACTGAAAAAGCAACATCTGTTTTACTGGTACTATCAAGGAATGATTTTCTAGTTTGCCTAGCTAAAGGACAAACATCACAATGTCTTATTGTAAAACTGGATCTATTTCCAAAACCACTTATTTTCCTAAGCATACTCATTGTAACATGTCCCATCCTTCTATGCCAGAGTTCTGCCTCCAATTCAGCCTTTGTGAATGCCGTTGACAAATGTGCTTGTGCTTTTGAGTAGTTCTTCCTTGACTCTAGAATGTATAGACCATGTACCTCTTTACCAGTCTCCTTCACCTTTCCAGTAAAGATATCCCGCAGAACAAAGAAATCAAGGAAAAATTTTGCACAACAATTTAATTCCCTGGTTAACTTTAAAACTGAGAGAAGATTAAACTTGAAACTTGGCACACACAATACATGTTCAATAAGATCATATCCTTCTAATCTACAACTCCATGTTTGTGTAATTGTTGTTGTTTCACCAATAGGCAATTGCACATGACCTGCATTGTCTAAATCATTTCTTTCAATCATGTTATTATCACTCACCATATGATTAGTTGCTCCTAAATCAACTATCCAATTAGAACTAGTCTTCTTAGTCTTATGAAACATAGCATTACCTGCCATATGGACCTTAGGTATTGGTGCACTCATTGGTGCACTTGTCATGACCCAAACCGGAGGGCCGCGACGGATATCCGGACCCAAACCGGAGGGCCGCGGCGGATATCCGGACCCCACCCGTCGGGTACCGCTAATCACATTATCAACACCTATTCATAATTAATTACGGACTAAGCCGAAAGAAAATTATGAACACCCAGGTAACCAACTTATATATGTACATATACCATGGCCGACAAGGCCATACAAGACTACTACACACATGACACATGTCTACAAGCCTCTAAGAGTAGCAACATCAAAGGTCGGGACAAGGCCCCGCCATACCCATATAGACACGCAAAAATGTATCATACCAAAATCAGACCGACACCCCAGAAAGAGAGGAGTGCTTCCAAAATCCACTGAACTCTGCAACCTATTCGCGTGGGTCGTCGCCTTGCCTATGCGAACCTGTGGGTATGAAACGCAACGTCCTCCGACAAAAGGGATGTTAGTATGATTGATGTACTGAGTATGTCAGGCATAAATAACAACATAACAGGAATATACCAACAACTGAAACAAAAACAACTGACCAACAATAACTGCCACTTAGGGCCCTAATATACTTGCTTACATGTTATGTACAATGCAATGTCCATATTTATTGGCCTCATCGGGCAATTTCCTTACCATGACCGCTCTGTGGGCATCATAGCATGTAATGGTTAATTAACATATGCATGATGGAAGTGCGGTATATATATATATATATATATATATATATATATATATATATATATATATATATATATATATATATATATATATATATATATATGTCGTGTTGCGGATCGTGCAACCCTTCCCAATATATGTTAGTGTTGCGAATCGTGCAACCCGTCCCAATAAGCCATGCAAGCATCACATCATCACATCATATTGGCCTCTTCGGGCTCTTTTGTGATAGTCTGTACCAGCTGCAGGTGGTGTGCGTATGTAACGCCTTTCCCTTTCCCCATATCCCCTACATATATAATATTTACCATATAGTAGTGTGTATAGCACCAGTGGGTCCAGGATAATATATGAATGCAATGCAAATTAAAATGCATGAATATCAGTAAAACATTTCATGAATTTATCGGATGACAATAATATCCTTGCCCCTTTGGCTAACACGGTGAACGTCAACACTTTTTACGTATGCCTCAATAAGGACTTAGGAACATATTTAGACATGTTTTTAGCATAGGAATCAATAACATGAATATTCTTAACTACTAGGAGTAGAATAAATTATGGAGCAATATCACAGTTTTATTTTGTTACATGGAACATGCTAAAAGAAAGAAATAATTTGCCTTAACATACCTTCGTTTTGCTAAACTGGAAGGAAAATATTGTTGCTGCACTTGCACGACTTTTCCTACTTAATTTGCTACTGCTTCGTTCACAAATTCTTACAATTACATGAAGTGAAAGCAAAGTTCATTTTCCTAATTGAAAAAGAAGTACCGGTTGCTTTTAACAGAAAAGGAAGTACCGATTGATTATTCTTGGTCACGAAAAGAGAAAGCCTCATATGTTTCTGTTTTGGATTAAAGGTAAGCAGAGAATAAATATCAAATTTTAATCATTTTGACACATTCTCTCTTGCCATGTGTCGATCAATGGCAACTTAGGTGCTTGGTCATCATGGCCAATTAATGCCACCTTACTTCAATATGCACGGTCACATAATTAAATTAAGTGATCTGCCTCCGAATAATTTATCAATTACACACATAAATAATTCCGTGATCCCAATTTACTTAAATCTTAATAACCCATAAGACCTTCATAAACTCAATGTCATAATTTGTAATATGACACTAGTCCATAACTTCTTTGTGCAAGCACCAAATTTATTTCCGCTCCCCGTCGTCACACTTATTATGTCCAAAATTATTTCAGAATTTAATCCTTTTATATACTAATATCTTTATTAGCATAAATATATATATAACATAAATTTTTCCCTACGCTCGTGTCTATTTACACAAGCCTAGCGATTTTATATACGCTTAGCGATTTAAACCGTAACCCGAAAGTACGGGACGTTACATCTTTCCCTCCTTAGAAACATTCGTCCTCGAATGTTGGGGTAACATAGCTAATCCTTGTTATGTAACCCGAATACACAATTGTTAAACATCATGACAGAAATTGGAATTTACCTTAGGTTTCTCTTGAAATTTCGACATCAGTCTGAAATAGGTGTGGATATTTTCACGTCATTTCCTCTTCCGCTTCCCATGTGATCTCTTTCACGTTCCTATTTCGCCACAGAACTTTTACCGAAGCTACTTCCTTAGTGCTCAGTTTGCGGACTTGTCGATCTAGGATAGCAACAGGAATTTCTTCATATGACAGATCCTCTGTAATCTGCACATCCTCAATTGGTACAATCCGAGAAGGATCTCCAACACATGCTCTAAACATGGAAATATGGAAGACTGGATGAACACACTCCAACTCTGAAGGTAAGTCCAATTCGTACGCTACCTGGACAATTCGTCGAATTATGCGATATGGCCCAATATACCTTGGACTAAGTTTTCCTTTCTTCCCGAATCTCATTACACCCTTCATCGGCGAAATCTTCAAAAATACCCAGTCGTCTACCTGAAACTCTAAGTCTCGCCGTCGCACATCTGCATATGACTTCTGACGACTCTGAGCTGTTAACAACCGTTCTTTGATAAGCTTTACCTTTTCTATGGCTTGGTGTACCAAGTCAGGTCCAAATAACTCTGATTTGCCTACCTCGAACCATCCAATAAGAGATCTACATCTTCGTCCGTATAAGGCCTCATATGGAGCCATTTTAATATTGACGTGATAGTTCTTATTGTACGCAAACTCAATAAGGGGTAAGTGATTATCCCAACTTCCCTTAAAGTCCAACACACAAGCTCGTAACATGTCCTCGAGCGTTTGAATCGTTCGCTCAGCTTGACCGTCTGTCTGGGGATGGAAAGCCGTACTCAAATTAACTCGGGTGCCTAACCCTTTCTGAAATGATTTCCAGAAGTTAGCTGTAAACTGAGCACCTCGGTCAGATATAATAGAAATAGGCACACCATGAAGTCGAACAATCTTCTTAATATATAACTTCGCATAATCTTCGGTGGTGTAGGTGTAGGTAGTTTTCACTGGCAAGAAATGAACTGATTTGGTCAGTCTATCAACAATTACCCAAATAGAATCAAATTACTGATAGGAACGAGGTAATCCCATAACGAAGTCTATATTAATCATTTCCCATTTCCATATTAGAATCTCGATATTTTGAGTCAAGCCACCAGGCTTTTGGTGTTCTATTTTTACCTACTGACAATTTAAACATTGAGCTACAAACTCTGCCACGTTCTTCTTCATGCCATTCCACCAATAAATACTCTTGAGATCATGATACATTTTAGTTGATCCTAGATGAATAGAGTACCGTGAACAATGAATCTCCGTCATAATTCTATCTCACAATCCTGCTACATCTGGAACACATAGACGACCCTGGTGCCTGAGAGTTCCCTGTTCGTCAATCTCAAAGGTCGTGGTCTTCTTCTGTTGAACGCTCTCTCTTATCTTCTCCAAATTAGGGTCTTCCCATTGACGTTCCTTAATTTCTGATATAAGGGGTGATTCTGACACATCCTGGACCACAAACCCGCCATCCTCTGAATTCACTAGTCGGACTCCCAAACTAGCTAACTGATGAAGCTCTCTTACCAATTCCTTTCTTTTGACTTGCACTGGCATCGAACTAACCATTGACTTACGATTGAGTTCGTCTGCTACCACATTGGCTTTGCCAGGGTGATATAAGATGTCCACATCATAATCCTTCAATAATTCAAGACATATTCTTTGCCTCAAATTTAGCTCTTTTTATTTGAATATGTATTGTAGACTCTTGTGATCCGTAAAAATGTCCACATGAACACCATATAAATAGTGTCACCAAATCTTCAGTGCATAGACTACCGCGGCCAACTCTAGATCATGTGTCAGATAGTTCTTCTCATGTTTCCTCAATTGCCTTGAAGCATAGGCAATCACTTTACCATGTTGCATTATCACACATCTTAAACCTGCTCCCGAGGCATCACAATACATAACATAACCTTCTGGACCCTCTGGGAGAGTAAGGACTGGTGCCGATGTTAATCTATCATTTAACTCCTGGAAACTCCGCTCACAAACATCGGACCATTGGAATTTTATAGCCTTTTGTGTTAACTTCGTTAGTGGTGCTGATATGGTAGAAAATCCTTCTATAAACCTTCTATAATAGCCGGCTAAGCCCAAAAAGTTGCGAACCTCTGTTGGAGTCGTAGGCCTCGGCCAACTCTTCATCGCTTCAATCTTCTGAGTGTTAACGCTTATACCATCGTCTGACACTATATGACCAAGAAAAGCCATTGACTTCAGCCAAAATTCACATTTGGATAGCTTTGCATACAACTTATGGTCCCGGAGCATTTGTAGTATTATCCGCAAGTGATCCACATGCTCTGTTTCCTAGTGAGAGTAAAACAGAATATCATCTATAAATACTATCACAAATACGTCCAAAAATGGGTGGAACATGTTGTTCATTAGATCCATAAATGTTGCTGGTGCATTTGTAAGTCCAACTGACATTACCAAGAACTCAAAGTGACCATACCTTGTCCTAAAGGTCATTTTCGGAATATCCTTCTCCTTAACCTTCAGTGATGGTACCCCGACCTTAGGTCAATTTTTTAAAAACATCTCGCACCTTGTAACTGGTCAAACAAATCATCAATTCGGGGAAGAGGGTACTTGTTCTTGATAGTAACTTTATTCAGCTGCCGATAGTCGATACACATCCGTAATGAGCCATCTTTCTTTCGTACGAATAATACCGGCGCGCCCCAAGGAGATATTCTAGGCCTAATAAAGCCTTTCTCGAGCAAATCCTTTAATTGCTCCTTCAATTCTTTTAATTCAGCTGGGGCCATTCTATAAGGAGGAATAAATATCGGTTGAGTGTCTGACAACACATCTATACCGAACTCAATTTCCCTTTCAGGAGGAAGGCCTGGAAGTTCATCTGGGAATACATCAAGAAATTCATTGACTACCGGAATTGATTGAGAATTAAGTGGTTCAACATCGACATCTCTTGCCCGAACAAAATGGTATATACACCCATTGGAGATCATCTTTCTTACCTTAAGGTATGAAATAAACCTACCTTTTAGCGTCGCCGTATTACCTTTCCATTCAAGGACAGGCTCGCCTGGAAATTAGAATCTAACAATCTTTGTTCGGAAGTCAACATTAGCGTAGCATGACGCTAACTAACCCATGCCCAAAATAACATCGAAGTCAACCATTTCTAATTCCACTAAATCTGCTAGGGTCTGATGACTACAAGCTAATACTGCATAATTTTGATAGACCCGTCTAGCGATTACTGATTCACCAACCGGTGTAGATACCACAAATGGATCACTTATCAACTCAGGATCCATACCAAATTTACAAGCAACGAAAGGAGTAATATATGATAAATTTGAGCCTGGATTTAACAACGTGTACACGTTATGTGAAAGGACCGATAGCGTACCTGTAATGACATCAAGTGAGGATTTCTGATCTTGCCGCCCTATCAGTGCATAAGTACGGTACGGGCCCCTTCCTCTGCCTCGGCCAGATAACGTCTGCTGACTCTGTCCTAACGGGCGTACTGATTGAGATGAAGCTGTTGCAAATCCGACTGGCTGAGCTCTACCACCTTCACTTTTTGTCGGATAATCTCGCGCTATATGACCACGCTCCCCGCAAAAATAGCATACTCTTCCCTCTTGTTGGCACGGCCCTGCAAGGGTCCCACCACACTGCCCACATTAAGCCAATGGAGGCCCCATCTGCGTAGAATTCCCTTTATAATAAGATCCTGGTGCTCGTGAACTCTGGCCTGGTACCGTTTGAGTATAACGATCAGCGCTCGATCCTGAAGATGGAAATGATGAGCCGGCTGCTGGGTAAGATGGTCGTCTATAAGGCAGTGGCCTGGGCCCGCCTCCGAATTCCCTCACGCCACTTACAGACCGAACCCTTTTATGCTAGACCCTATCACGCTCTCGATCAATTCATTGTTGCCTCTTGCGATCCTCTAGGTTCTATGCATAAGCCTGGATGCGAGCAATATCCATATCCTGATTTAAAGAAGTTGTAGTACACTCATTGACCAAGTGTGGCCCCAAACCAGTAACGAACTTGTGTACCCAGTCACTCATCTCAGCTATAATTGTAGGAGCATATCGAGCCAAGGAATTAAACTGCAAGCTATATTCTCGAACGCTCATGCTGCCTTGTTCAAGACGTAGGAACATGTCCTGTTTGGCCCGTCGAAGCTCGACTGGTAGAAAATGTTGTAAGAAAGCCTCTGAAAATTCCCCTCATCTTGCTAGCACAGCACGAAGTCCCCTATATTGATTCCATGTATCAAACCATGTTACTGCGACATCCTACAGTCTATAAGAAGCAAACTTTATAGATTCGGTATTGGTAACATCCATCATCCGCAAAGTGCGCTGTACTTGATCCAGAAAATTCTGCGGGTCCGCGTTCAAGTCTGTTCCTGTGAATATCGGAGGGTCTAGATTGATGAAATCCCGAGCTCTTGTGCTAGAAGCTGTATCAGAAGGACTGGGAACCTGACGCTGGGCTTGAGCGGCCACCAATCGTGTCAATAACTGAACCGCACTCCGCATATCAAGATCCACGTATGGAGTATCATATGGAGGAACTAATGGTGTTGCAGCTCCACTAATCTCTTCTAATGGCGATGTACCGGGAGAACCATATGAAAGAGTCGTACTGAGGGTCTCACTCTGGCCCTCGCTAACGGGTAGTATTCGGCTAGTACCTTTGCCCGCAGCCGTATTCAATTTCCTCATACTCTTGGACTTCTTCCTTGCAGTAGGCATCGCTGGAATCATAAGCACGAAATGGATTAGGAGTGAAATACTTATAATTCAATTCTATAGCATGAGTTATGAGATGAAAGAATAGAAACCATCCCTAAAATGTCAGATAGCCTCTTGTTTATAAGTATGGTGCACAACATACCCATAAACAAGACTCTACTAAACACGTCTTATAGACTCTCTAGGACAGACATGCTCTGATACAAAGTTTGTCATGACCCAAACCGGAGGGCTACGACGGATACCCGGACCCCACCCGCCGGGTACCGCTAATCACATTATCAACACCTATTCATAATTAATTACGGACTAAGCCGAAAGATAATTATGAACAACCAGGTAACCAACTTATATATATACATATACCACCGCCGACAAGGCCAGACAAGACTACTACACACAGGACACCTGTCTACAAGCCTCTAAGAGTAGCAACATCAAAGGTCGGGACAAGGCCCCGCCATACCCATATAGACACGCAAAATTGTATCATACCAAAATCAGACCGACACCCCGGAAAGAGAGGAGTGCTTCCAAAATCTGCTAAACTTTGCAACCTATTCGCGTGGCCCGTCGCCTTGCCTATGCGAACCTGCGGGTATGAAATACAGTGTCCCCCGACAAAAGGGACGTCAGTACGATTGATGTACTGAGTATGTCAGGCATAAATAACAACATAATAGGAATATACGAACAACTGAAACATAAACAATTGACCAACAGTAACAGCCTCTTAGGGCCCTAATACACTTGCCTACATGTTATGTATAATGCAGTGTCCATATTTATTGGCCTCATCGGGCAATTTCCTTACCATGACCGCTCTGTGGGCATCATACCATGTAATGGTTAATTAACATATGCATGATGCAAGTGCGATATATATATATATATATGTCAGTGTTGCGGATCGTGCAACCCGTCCCAATATATGTTAGTGTTGCGGATCGTGCAACCCATCCCAATAAGCCATGCAGGCATCACATCACATCATCACATCATATTGGCCTAATCGGGCTCTTTTGTGATAGTTTGTACCAGCTGCAGGTGGTGTGCGTATTTAACGCCTTTCCCTTTCCCCATATCCCCTACATATATAATATTTACCATATAGCAGTGTGCATAGCACTAGTGGGTCTAGGATAATATATGAATGCAATACAAATGAAAATGCATGAATATCAGTAAAACATTTCCTGAATTTATCGGATGACAATAATATCCTTGCCCCTTTGGCTAACACGGTGAACGTCAACACCTTTTCCGTATGCCTCAATAAGGACTTAGGAACATATTTAGACATGTTTTTAGCATAGGAATCAATAACATGAATATTCTTAACTACTAGGAGTAGAATAAATTATGGAGCAATATCACAATTTTATTTTGTTACATGGAACATGCTAAAAGAAAGAAATAATTTGCCTTAACATACCTTCGTTTTGCTAAACTGGAAGGAAAATATTGTTGTTGCACTTGCATGACTTTTCCTACTTAATTTGCTACTGCTTCGTACACAAATTCTTACAATTACATTAAGTGAAAGCAAAGTTCATTTTCCTAATTGAAAAAGAAGTGCTGGTTGCTTTTAACAGAAAAGGAAGTACTGATTGCTTATTCTTGGGCACAAAAAGAGAAAGCCTCATATGTTTCTGTTTTGGATTAAAGGTAAGCAGAGAATGAATATCAAATTTTAATCATTTTGACACATTTCTCTCTTGCCATGTGTCGATCAATGGCAACTTAGGTGCTTGGTCATCATGGCCATTTAATGCCACCTTACTTCAATATGCACGGTCACTTAATTTAATTAAGTGACCTGCCTCCGAATAATTTATCAATTACACACATAAATAATTCTGTGATCCCAATTTACTTAAATCTTAATAACCCATAAGACCTTCATATACTCAATGTTATATTTTGTAATATGACACTAGTCCACAACTTCTTTGTGCACGCACCAAATTTATTTCCGCTCCCCGTCGTCACACTTGTTATGTCCAAAATTATTTCGGAATTTAATCATTTTAAATACTAATCTCTTTATTAGCATAAATAAATATAACATAAATTTTTTCCAACGGTCGGGTCTATTTAAACATGCCTAGCGATTTTATATACGCTTATTGATTTAAATCGTAACCCGAAAGTACGGGACGTTACAACACTGTTAAGAGATACCCCAACATCATTTTGTTGATTAAGTACTGAAAGTATTCTTTCATATTTGTCTGGAGTGCATGACCTTAACATGAAATTGAGTTGATCATGTTGCTCCTGAAACAGTTGCCTCAATCCTCCCATGTATCTCTGGTTTGCCTAACCACCATTATGTAGATGTGAACCATCACTTTCTCCAGATTGAAAACCTGTCATAACCACATTGACTTTCTTCTTCCCTTTGAAATCAGGAGGGTAACCTATGATTCTGTAACAGTTATCCCTCACATGTCCCTTATTTTTACAGTAGTCACAGTACATCAACTTATAGCATGTTTCTCTACTATGTCATTTCATTTGACTGAAGTCACAGAACACATGTTGTGGATATGGATTTTTTTTGTTTGTTTTTAGATGATCTCCCAAACAAAGCTATTGACTTAGCAAATTCTACCCCTGTGTACCTTACAGTAATCAGTTTTTGACTTTCATCTTGTGCAGTCATTGCATATGCTTTATTTACACTTGGAGTAGCTGACATTAGAAGAATATGACTTCTATCCTAATTGTAACCTTCATTTAATACCATCAAAAACTCTAACAACCTCTGATTTGCTAAATGTTCTATATACTCTCTAGGACTATCACAATCACATGTAGATGGAGGGATGATCGAATCAATCTCATCCCATAGATCCTTCATCCTAGAATAATAGGTAGATACTGGTGAAACACCTTGATGCAGCATAGCAAGCTCCTTTTTCAGTTGATATACGCTAGACAAATTGATTTTGTCAAATCGCTCATTCAAATCCTTCTATACTGCACATGCAGTGGATCTATATAATATGCCACTTAAGTAGATTCTTATTCACATTCCTCATGATCCATGAAATCATCATCGCATTACATCGATCCCACTGTTTCATTTGATTAGCACCATATGTATCTCGTTTAACTGTTCCATCGATAAAACTAATCTTATTTTTTGTTAAAAGAGTTAATCTCATAGCTCTACTCCACAGAGTATAGTTTTCCATGCCTACCAACTGTATCTCCACCTGTACTGCTCCAGGTGTGTCTGAGGCACTCAGAAATAATGAATAGTTGTGATCGACTATGTTCGAAGTCGAATTCGAACTTTCATCAGCAGTAATCGAAGCAATTGGTGATTTATTCTCCATAATCCTCCTAACAATGTTGTATTACAGTTATCCAGAAAGAAATTTAGGAACAAAACTTACAGAATTGAAGGAAAACAGTTCAGACTCTCGTCCAATGATTCCCTCGATTTTCTGCCACAATGCCATCAGAAAATCCCTCGATTCAACTCGCCTGAGCTCTGATACCATGTTAATTGATACAATCTGAGTTAATTGTGGATTGCATGTGCAATCTAACTCATCGCAATTGCACCGGAAGCTTTATTGAAGAGGAAGAAGAAAGATTTTTGTGAGAGCTTTTCTTTCTATTTTTATCAAATCAACTCAATGCACAATTGTGCATTTATTTATACAAATGAAAAGCAAAATGAAAAGGAAGAAAATGTGATCTAACAACCTAACAAACTCCTAACCACCTTAACTACCAACTAACCAACTTCTAATACACCTCTCAATACTAATACATAATACTAATGACTTGATTCTTGTGCTGAATGATGTGCCTCTGATTTCTCCATTTCAACAAAAACAATAGCACCAAGCTAGAAATAATTGAAAGGATGAAATTTGACATTTGAACCAAAATGAATGTAAAGGGGGAATTGTTTTTACCTAAAAGATCGGAAAAAAGTAAGAAAACTTTTTCCTGGCTCAGTGAGTTTAACTTTAGTAATTTTTAAATTATCATGTCACCTAAAAAAGATAACTATCTAACTCTTTATAATAATAAAAAATTAAGTTATATATAATGAGAAAGTAAAAAGAAATTACACTTCAATGTAGTTTAACTTATGATTGCAGGATTTATTTAGTTAATCCATTCACCCAGGCTTTCATCTCTGGTAGTGATGCGGGTTTGATATTAATCTCTATCTTGTATATTAATAATATAAAAATATAAACAAAAACCTACGACATAATCATGAGACATAAACTTAACCTCCAATTGGGGTTTACACTAGTCAACTATCTTACTAAGACCGTATATCTGGGATGCAACCAAAAAACTAGATGGTGATTCGTTGGTTAGTTATTATTTTATTAAGTTACTTATAAATACTTATTGTAGAAGTTTACCTGCAATTACATTATTATAAAGAGATAATTACAGTATAATATCTTTCAATGATCTATTTTACAAGATATCCAGCAAATGTAATGATTTTGTATATTTAGATATAAATATACATATAATATATATATTTTATATACTTTAACTAGCGCCAATAATTAATTTCGACCTACAGGCCAAAAATAAAAAAAAAACCACTATCAATATGATTGATAACCTGAAAACCAAGGTAGCTTACAGCAACACCAGGTTAAAATGCATGACTGATAGAGTGAAAATCTCTTATATGTGAATATACTTACTATATAGTACATAAGTTAAATTCTTTCTATATTAGATCTAGAAGCATATCTCGCTGGCAAAATTCTATGGTCGATCTCCATACTGGTCAGCCTACCTGCTGTCATCCCATTTAAAGATGCTTTTAAGAAGTCAACTAATCCTGTGCTTGACAAAAAATGAATGCAGCCTACCGGTCAACCATGGACAATGGTGGACCTAAATTATAGGTTATAATTGCTCGAGCACCTATTACTTTTAAAAGCCAAACATGGTGACAAGGATGAAAATGTCTTTGATGTTTGTGATTTATTTTATATTTATTTATCAGCTCATAAAAACTTTTCATGTTATTTTCTGTCTCAAATATACCCTTAAATTATTAAAAAAGTTCAACTATGTCCTTCACACTAATGGTGAAAGCCACATAGGGGCATGTGTTGACCTTTTTAATTGTTTAAGGGTATATTTGGACCTTTCAAATTATTCAAGAGATATATTTGGATTTTTTTAATTGGTCAAAGATATATTTGAGATAAAAGATAACATTACTAACACTTATAAACCCATAGGTTAAGAAAGGGCAAATATTATGCATATTTTTCCTTTTCCGTTATCTATATAAGAAATTAGTACTTGAGCATTCAGTCTCGACGGCAATTTCTAGATTAAAAGTAGTAGAACACCTATAACTTGAAAATCTTGGTCCGCCACTAACTATGAACTAATGTTGTGTCAAAAATATCCACAGATTCAGCACAGTTGCATTTCTCAAACAAATATGGTGGGTAGAAGTGGAAGGTAACCTAGAATTTGAATTCCCAGCAGGGAATTACAGCTTATTCTTTCGGCTTCAGCTGGGAAAAACCTCGAAAAGACTAGGCCGACGAATCTGTACCGTTGATCAAATCCACGGCTGGAATATCAAACCCGTACAGTTTCAACTATCAACATCAAACGGCCAGCAGGCAACTGCACAATATTACTTTAATGAGCCAGGAAAGTGGATAAATTATCATGTGGGAGATTTTGTGGTGGACAAGTACTCTAGCATGACAACAAAGTTAAAGTTTTCGATGACTCAAATTGATTGCACCCACACTAAAGGTGGTCTTTGTTTAGACTCTCTGCTCATTCTTCCTACTGAGATTGGATCAAGAAAGTAGGTTAACTTGTTAAATTGTAGAAATAGGATTGATGTAAGTATGTGGGTCGCACCCAGAATGTGATGTATCAATTCATGAAGTGTACATGTGAAAATCATGCGAGATTGGGGTAGTTTCAGCAGAGGCGAAAAAATTATTAGGTAATTTTTTTCATCTATTAAATTTCTGTGCGCACAGCTACTTAGTAAATGTCTTATGTGGGAAGGTGTAATAGATACTTATTAGAATAGTCAAGGTAAGTTCTAGTATAGACATAAAATGCTAGGTAATTTGTTCTCGTCTATTAAACTTTGGTGCGGACAGCTAGCAACTGCCTGATGTTCCCAGGTAGCAACTATTTATTGAAATAGTATTCAAGGTGCATGTGCGCATGCGGGCTAGTCAAGATATTAATACAAGAAGAAAGACATCTACCAACAACATTTTTTATTGTCATATGTTGGATGTTATTGCTAAAATTATTTTTCGCAACAAAAATTATTGCATGCCGATGCAATAACCTCTGATGAGAAAAGTTTTCGCAACAATAATATATAATATTTGTTGCCATTTACATTTTTTAGCAACCATATATTAAATTTTTGTTGCCATTTACATTTTTTTGCAACAATATATTTATTGTTGCTAAAGTTTTATTGTCAATTCTATATTTTCTTGTAGTAGTGTATATATATGGCTTGCTTTGTATCCCGTCAACGACATGTTCCAAATGAAGATTACTTGTTGATTGCTTCATTCTTACCGATAGAATATACACAGTATATTCTTCTAATATTATTAGAGATCTTGTACATATGTAATTATGGTAGTAGTCTTGTATTAGGAAAATGTATATTTGATTTTCGTAATTATAGACTAGGTTTACTATTGTATATCATGTATATAAACCTTTTACATTAATGAAAATAATCAAGGGATTATTCTCTTTCATGGTATCAGCAGTCTAGGGCAAAATCTTCCTTCTCCACAAAAGCACTTCCGCCGCCCTACTCTTCTATTGGTTGACGCCATCTCCGTCGTCCCCCTCCCTTTAATTTTTTTCCAAAACCCTAATTCTCCTCTTGATCCTCAATCATGTCTACCACAAAGAATACTTTTCATCTTGCCCTTGTAGTCTCCAACATCAAGAACAAAATCCCTATTTTTCTTGAGATGGAGAACGTCCAGTATGCAATGTGGGCAGAACTTTTTAAAGTTCACGCAAGGTCTAATAGAGTCCTCCATCACATCGTCAAACCGGAAAAAGGCAAGGAGAAAGTGTCTTCCACCGATGATGAAATAGAGTTGGGAACAACTCTTGATGTTAGGGTCCTCCAATGGATTTATTCCACCATCTCTATGGACCTTCTACAGACAATTATCGAACCTGACGCCACGACTAGGGATGGTAGGTGGGTATAATTTTGCGAATTCCACACCGCATCCGCCCCAGTTGGGGCGGGTATGGATATAACTTTGGCGAGTAGTAGGCGGGTATGGGTATAACTTTGACGGGTAGTAGGCAGGTATGGGTAGGTGGTGGATTTGCAGTTATACCCGTCTCATACCCGCCTGCCCCGCCTCACATCAAATCGCCCGCCCAAAATCCACCCATCCGCCTTATACTCGCCTACTACCCGCTAAATTTATACCCATACTCGCCTCAACTTGGGTAGTAAGCGAGTATTGGCGGGTGGCGGATATCCACTTGGGCCGTGGAGCGGGTGTGGATTTAGAAATATACCCGCCTAAGCGGATATGGATGTTGAAAATGTACCCGCCACGGGTGGCGGGTAGGTGAGGTTATAAAATTTTCTAGCGGGTACCCCCCCCCCCGCACCGGCCCCACCCAATTGCCATCCAAGCCACGACAATGGAAGCCTGGAATAGGTTGCGTGACATATTCTAAGACAATAAAAATTCTCGTGTCGTAACCCTTGAGCAGGAATTCTCCCACATTAATATGGAGGATTTTCTGAATGCCTCTGCCTATTGTCAAAGGTTCAAGGAGTTGTCGGATCAACTCAAAAATGTTGGCGCGCCGGTCATGACAGATCTTCTTGTCCTTCAGATGATTGCGGGCCTATCCGAAGCGTATAATGGCATTGTCACTCTCATTCGCCAAAGCAATCCTCTCCCGCCGTTCTACCACGCACGTTCCATGCTCACCTTAGAAGAAGTAGGGTTGGATAAAAAGGCGTCAACTGGAGCTAATTCCGCCATGATGGTGGCCACGTCACGCGACACCGATGACCCTCACATCTTCTCGGAAAATTCTAGCCAAAGTAACAATGGTGGCGGTAAAAAGGGCCAAAATCAGAAAAATGATGGCAAAAACAATGGCAGTGGCTGCGGTGGCGGCGGGGGAAATGGTGGAAGTAGTGGTGGAGGCAGTGGCGGTAGAGGCAGTGGCGGAGGACGGGTTGGCGGCTAGTAGGGGCCTAGGCCGCAGCACTACTGGCTGCAGCCTTGGGCCAGTAGGCAGTGGCCCACTCCACCCTGTCCATTTCCAGTGAATTATTGGGCCAGGCCCAATAGATTTCAAAGCACGGCCCGGCTTGCGAGAATGGGGCTCGGAAGCAGCTTGGCCTGCTTGGGCCTCAGCCACAGCAGGCCTTCGATGTTGTGGGCCCAGCAACAGCCTCGACTCCCACGGATATCGAGGCAGTGATGTATACACTTGGATTAAATCCTTCGGATGCAAATTTATACATGGACACCGGGGCTACTTCTTACATGACATCCGCGCCAGGTAATATCTCGTCTTATTTCAATTTAAGCAAAAATCATGGCATAATTGTTGGTAATTGTAATTCAATTTCAATTCGTGGTTATGGTCATACAAATTTATCTCATCCTCACCCACCTCTAGCCTTGAAAATGTCCTCCAAGCTCTTCAATTAATTAAAAAATTGGTGTCTGATCGGAAATTTACAACTGATAAATGGGTTTCTGTTGACTTTAACCCTTTTGGATTTTCTGTGAAGAATTTCTCGACGGGGATACCTCTAATGAGATGTGATAGTTGGGGTGAGCTTTATCCCACCACCACCACTAAAAAAACCACACCGTCAATGTTTGCCGCTTTAGCACATTCCTTATGGAATGCGCGTTTGGGTCATCCGGCAGCGTCTGTTCTTTCCTCTCTTACAAATAATAATTTTATTGAGCGCGTAGTACTAATGTTTGTCCTTCTTCTCCGCTTGAGAAACATGTTAAAGTACCGTTTGTTGCCTCCAATTCTAGTACTTTGTTGCCATTTGATATTTTCATATTGATTTATGGACATCTCTCGTTTTGAGCTCTTTGGGCCACATTATTATGTGTTATTTTTGGATGATTATTCTAATTTTTTGTGGACCTTTCCATTAACTAAAAGTCTGATGTTTATTCCACATTCCTATCATTTAAAGCATTCATCCGTACCCAATTTGAACGGAAAATTAAGAACATTCAATGTGATAATGAAAGAAAATTTGATAATGGATCATTTAGGGAATTTTGTAAGGTTAATGGTATATCTTTTCGGTTTTTTTGTCCACATACGTCCTCACAAAATGAGAAAGCCGAAAGAAAAATTCACACCATTAATAATATTTTTCAGACTTTACTAGCTCATGCTTCAGTACCACCTTCATTTTGGCATCATGCATTACAAATGGCTACTTACCTTATTAACATACTCCCTAGCAAAGGATTAGTATACCAATCTCCCCTAAAAAAATTTTATCACAAATACCCTTCGTATTCTCATCTTAGGGTGTTTGGGTGTTTATGTTATCCTCTCTTCCCATCCACTACAATAAACAAACTTCAAGCCCGTTCTACCGCTTGTTTGTTTTTGGATTATCCGTCTAATCATCGTGGTTACAAGTGTTATGATTTATCTTTTAATAAGATCATAATTAGTCGCCATGTCATTTTTTATGAAACCCAATTTTCATTTGCTAATTTACTTAGTCATGTGTCCACGTCTTATTCTTTTTTGGATGATGGGCTCTCTCTGTATGTGGTCCATCATTTTTTTCATCCCAAATATCAAACCCCAGACCCACAAACACCGGCAGGCCCACTGCCTGCCGGCCCAGCATGCTCTCATCCCCTAAATCTACCAACAGGCCCACTGCCTACCGGCCCAAACTCCCTCCGTGATCCCGATCTGCCAGCAGGCCCATTGCTTGCTGGCCCAAGTCCTTCTCCTGGGTTATCTCTGCTTGCTGGCCCAGTTACCGTACCTACATCCCTTCAGCCAACAGGCCCACTGCCTGCTGGCCCAACCCATGACCCCCTCGGTCCTGTCAGTTCCAACATCACTACACCGACCCAGGTCTGGCCCACTTCTAGTCCGAGTCAAGGGCCCGTTACTCGTAGCCAATGAGGTATCTTTAGACCACAATGACATTTTAATCTCAACTCTAATGTCACTAAATCACCCCTATCACGTAACCCTGTGTCTGCCCTTCGTGACCCGAATTGGAATTTGGCCATAGATGATGAATATAATGCTCTTATTGAAAATAAGACGTGGGAGTTAGTGCCTGGTGTCAATGTTATTCGTTCTATGTGGATTTTTACTCATAAGGAAAAATTTGATGGTTGTTTTGAGAGGCATAAGGCCCATCTTGTAAGTGATGTTAAAACTCAATAGGTTGGCGTGGATTATGGAGAGACATTTAGTCTGGTGGTCAAACCAGCAACTATTCGCATTATCCTCAGTCCGGCTCTCTAAAAAATGATGGCTCATTCATCAGCTAGACGTGAAAATGCGTTTTTACATGGCAAACTCAAGAAAATTGTATACATGCATCAACCCTTGTGTTTCAGGGACCCCGATCATCAAAACCATGTGTGCTTGCTGAGGAAGTCCTTATATGGGTTCAAACAGGCTCTTCGGGCCTGGTATAAAAGGTGTGCAGATTATATGTGTACTCTTGGGTTTTCTCATAGAAAGTCTGATCATTCTATGTTCATCTACCATCGTGGTTCTTCTATGGCATACATCTTGTTATATGTGGATGATATTATATTGATTGTTTCTTCTGATAAACTGCACAAGTCTATCAAATCTCTTCTCTGCTCCGAATTTGCTATGAAATACTTGGGGCCTTTGAGTTATTTTTTGGGTATTGATGTAACTCGTCATGCAGGTGGTCTATTTTTGTCCCAAATGAAGTATGCAACAGAGATTATTGAATGGGCTGGCATGTCATCCTATAAGTCATTTCCTACTCCGGTTGACACGAAATCGAAGTTGAGTGCTAATTCTAGCACACCATACGAGGATCCCTCTCACTATCGTAAGTCTTGAGGGGGCTCTTCAGTATCTTACATATATGAGACCCGATATTACTTATGCAATGTAGCATGTATGTTTATTTATGCATGATCCAAGGGAAGAACACATGCACGCTCTCAAATATATTGTGCGTTACATTTAGGGCACTCTTGATTATGGTTTACACTTATATCCATCATCGGTATCTACTCTCATGTCTTATATAGATGTTGATTGGGTTGGATATCCAGATACCAGATGCTCCACATCAGTTTATTTTATGTTTCTTGGTGATAACTTGGTCTCTTGGTCGGCTAAATGCCAGGCTACTTTATCGCGTTCCAGTGTGGAGGCCGAGTATCGAGGGGTAGCCAGTGTGGTGTCTAAGTCTTGTTGGTTGCGTAACCTCCTCTTAGAGCTTCACTTTCCTATTCAGAAAGCTACCTTGGTCTACTGCAATAATGTTAATGCGATATATCTCTCTGGGAATCATGTCCAACATCAGCGCACTAAACATATCGAGATGGATATTCACTTTGTTCGTGAAAAGGTAGCTCGTGGACAAATACGTGTCTTGCATGTCCCTTCACGGTACCAAATTGTTGACATCTTTACTAAGGGTCTTCCCTTAGTTCTGTTTGAAGATTTTAGGGACAGTCTCAGCGTACTACAACCGCTCGCTATGATTGCGGGGGTGTGATAGAATATATACAGTATATTCTTCTAATATTATTAGAGATTTTGTACATGTGTAATTATGGTAGTAGTCTTATATTAGAAAAATTTATATTTAATTTCTGTAATTATAAGCTAGGTTTACTATTGTATATCATGTATATAAACTCTTTACGTTAATAAAAATAATTAAGCAATTATTCTCTTTCACTTACTTAGCTACAATGACTTTGTAATCCATTAGATTGTGTCATACTCTTAACTTGTAGCAACACGTTATACGTTGTACTCATGTGGACGCGAAATATGATTTCTTGTATGCTACACAAACAGTTGTTAGTTGTTAGTTGTTAGTTGTTAGTTGTTAGTCGTCGAGCCTATAAAGACATTAATAATGTTTTCAAACTCATTGAGTGAGATTAAACTTATTTCTGATGATCATGACGGGAGATCCTAAAAATAATAAGTACAAACAACAAAAAAGTGGTTCGAAGATACGAAACAAGAATAATTTGTGAAATACGAGTACTAGTTAGAATAGAGAGATCTCCTAACTTCGATATAATTTAAGTGGTAATTTGACCAAAAACATTAAATTAAGTTTTGACATCTGACGTGGAGATGATAGTTAGGGATGACAATTGGGGCGGGTAGGGCAGGTCAAGCCTTGACCCGCCCCGCCATGACTCGGTTAGTATTTTTTAAAAAAATTGTCCTACTCCGTTTAGTACCTTTATTTTTTCTTTTTCTTTTTCATTTTGCGAGTTTAGAGCAACTTAATTTATTCAGATTCTTTTTCCAATATAATATTTTGCATATCAATTGTATCTTGACAATAGGATGTTGTATTAACCTATCATTAGTATTTACCAAATTAAAAGATGGTGAAAGCGTAGTTTCTTTGCAATCTTCAGCAATACAAGGACATAGACAACTTTCAATCGCATGGAGATTTGAGTATTTTTATATTGTGGTCAACGTACAATATGATTATATTTAATTTTTTGTGAATAACATTTCTGCTGGGGCATGCAGGTACTGGAACTGGGGATAATAGTGCACTTAGTGAATGTAGAACTCTAATTAAAAAAATTCAAAAATTTCAAACCACGAAAGTGGAAGAGAGCATGTGATTCTGTGTTTCCTTCCCACATCACACTCTCTCATTAGCCTGCAAACCCAAACCTGTCCCATTAAAGTATTTCAAATCTTCTGCTCCGTCCTATTTAGAAGGTCCCCTGCCTGCCCCGTCCTGTCCCAATTGCTATCCCTAATGATAGTAGATAAGTAGACCCTAAAAGCAAACTGATTACTATCGACAATAGTAAGGATGTAAAATAGGATGGTTGGGTTGGGTTGGGTTAAGTTTACAAATGGCCTTCACAAGGGGTGTTCTTGATTTTTTGGCCCCACTTAACAAAATAATCTTCCTTTCAGTGGGGACAAAAATTCAAGATCATACACTTTTAGAGACACCAAATGTCATTTCCTGCTTGGCTTGAAATAAATTGAGCTAAAAAGGCTAAAAAGTGAATCATAACTAGGGATGGCAACAGATCGGATCTGGACCGGATCCTACTAGATCCAGATCCAGATCCATTTTTCATACTTGGATCCAGATCCGGATCCAGATCCATCGGGTCCATAAAAATCAGATCCAAATCCAGATCCATCGGATCCACCGGGTCCATGGATCGGATCTGGATTTACGTGTAAATTTTTTTGGCTTGAATAATATTCTCACATGTTGAAACTTTTATGACAAAATGAAACGCAATCTGATTGAAAAAAATGATTGAGTTCATTCAATCAATCTACACAAACATGACACCATTCTTTCAAACTACTGAACAAAGTTTTAGCATCATAAGAAAATAAAGACGATTTATTTCATTAGTGATGCAAACAGGTTACAACTTTGAGCTAATTTTTGGAGGCTTTAGTGATGCTCCACTTGTAGTTCTACTGATTGACTTCATTAAACAACATAAAACAATGTCAGTCATATATCAAAAGTCCCGATTTTTTTGCTAATCAAACAAATGAGAGACAGATACTTAAAGCTTACCGCTAGCAGATTCAAGAAAGGAAAATTTAAAGAAGAGTGATAATTTTTTTCTTTTTATAGAAATGAAAATATGGAAAACTGCAGAGAGCATATAGGTAAAAGAAATGAAACTTCAAAGACAAATTACAAGGCTATGTGACTTACGCCTTATCCTGGTTCAACCATTTACCCAATACGTAAATTATGAAAAAAATTTAAAAAAATACTTATAAAATTACATTATAGGACTAGGTTATGGATATATTTAATAAAATCGGATCCACGGATCGGATCTGGACCGGATACGGATCTCAAATACAAGATCCAGATCCAGATCCGATCCGTCAAAAACGGATCCGGGTCCGATCCGGATCCGTCGGGTCCAAATTTTGAAGATCCATATCCTATAAAACGGATCTGGATCCACCGGGTCCAAGATCCATTGCCATCTCTAATCATAACTCAATAAGTCTAATTCTTACTATCCCTCTGTCTCAAACTATGTGTAGCTATTTTTTTTTATTTTACATTCCCTTTAAGAAATATTAATTAAGAGGGATATTAGATTAACTTTTTTCGTATTTATGTCTAAATTGTAATCTCTCTCCATTAAATTTTACTCTACTTATGTATTCTCTCCATTAATGACAAAATTCTACTAATGATAAAATAGGAAAAAGATAATTAATTGTGTCTTCAACTTTTAAAACGACAAATAATTTAAGATAATTATATTTAATAGGAAAAAAAAATATAGTGTGACCAACATCAAAAAGAAAAGACCCAAAAAGAGCGACTTTTGTAAACATGTCAAAATAGCTATTAGACCCAAAATAAAAATAATTTTTAGCCCATTTATCCTATCAGCCATTTTCTGTTGTCATCTTTCTTTTTGAGCCTCACTGTTCCGCCAGTGCCTCTGCCCTTTTATCTTGTCGTACCTTTGAAGTTTTTTACTCCATTTTGATTTCTCACTATATATTAAAAAAATATTCTTTCCGTTTCAATTTAAATATCTTATTTTCTTTCTCGATATGTTCCAAAAGAGTTTCTTTCTATTTTTAATAAGTTTTCCAATTTCAAAACAAGTTTAAGACCACGAAATTTAAAAGACACTACTGTTGAAAATTTATCTTTGGTGGGAAGGTGCGTCCACCCATATTTAATGAATTAAACACTAGGGTTTCGCATATTGGAGGCTTTGTCTCTCCAAACGTGCATAATCTACTAAGTGAGTAGATGACCGTAGGGCCAAGAATCGTCAAATTTCGTTGAGAAATGAAAGAGATATTGGTCCACAAAGTAAGGTGTTTGAGGCATGGAAATATGGTGTGGGACAAATCTATCACATCGGTGGGAAAAGGACGAATTTCTCTCTTTATAAGTCTCTAAATTGGCTAAGGGTTTAGGACCCCAAGGGGTATCCCATATGTTTAAAGGAGGGAGGACCTAGATGTGCTTGGGTTCAAGGCTAAGCCCACACGCGCGTCGCCGCCCCCGCCGGTCCGGGCACGGGTCGTGGGACTTTCTGATATTATCTCTTTGGACCCCCAAATTGCTTAATATTTACAGTTTGGTCCCTAGAGTTTCTGAAAAGTTGAATTTGGGAACGACGGAAGGCAGAAAGTTTCTGTCTACCGTTGGAGTTGATTTTTGGGGCGTTAATGTGCATTAACCAGCCATTACTTGGCTGATTAACTCCTCCATAATCAGCCCTCCTTCAATGGCCATAAACCTGCCATTTACAGCCCTCACTAATGGCTATTAACAGCCTTGTTTTGGCAGTTGAGGAGTCCCTCCTCATGCTATGTATTGAGTTGTTTGGCTCAATTGTGTAACACGAAAAACACACAAACACAAAATATACACAGCAGAAACAGAGACACACTATATACACAAAGACAAAACAGAAGAGAAAGTCAGTCTAAAAACGTTGGACTAAAACAGAAACTCTTCCTTCCTTTTCCATTTCTTCAGCAAGGCGTTTCGTGTTTGTTTTCTTCATCAGACTCAACCTATTTGCTTTGTAGTGTTGAGATTAAAGTGTTGTTTTATCTTGGGTGACTATTGCTCGTTAATGTAAAAGCATATATACAGGACAATCTTGTCTTAAGGACAGAGTGCCATCACTCGACTCAGCACACAGTTGCAACCATCCAGATTTAGTGTTTCTTGATTTCAGGTTATCAAGATTCAAGACTCAACAAGCTTGCAGTAGTTCTGAACATTGGCCTATTTGTTTATCCTTTCGAACACTTGTAATATTTATTTACTTCCCGTACTGCTTTACCAATATCCAACAATTTAAGACAAGATTTGTATTAGTGTTCGAAAGATGTCGGTCAAAAGTTGTGTGACCAAATCTGGATATGGCTATGGTTAGAAGAGAGTGATGATGATGTTGTTGAAGGTCAACGTGTTCATGGTGTCACCGCTCCCGAGAGTGATGGGAACAAGCGCTCACGAGAGGCTGAGGATGTCAACTGGGACAAGAGGAGAAGGTTGAAGATGTGGTTCTATATTGTAGCAGAAGGTCTATATCTGTCCCAGAAAAAAGATCCGAATTATGGTAAGGAGGAAATGGACACTCAGTCTGATGAAGTGACTGAAGTGGGCCAAAATCCGAAATTGGGATAAGTAGTTTTTCTTCCTTGTCAAGAATAAGATTAAATGATGTTTGATTAAAAAGGGCTTAAAGTAAGTAGGAATATGAAAATGTTTTCACAAAATAATTTATATTCCTTACGCTTTAAAATAAGATGTTTAATCTCATCTTCCTTCCCGTTTAAAGATTGGATTTTGTAAACGACTTAAAAAGATCCGTTCTTTAAAGTGTAATTATTAAAAGTGTGTAAAGTATGTTCGCACATACGAGGGAGAAAGATCCACTAATTGTGCGAAAACTGTTACCACTCTTAAGTAAGCGCCATGAATTGTCTGGGCACCAATCATAATGGAAGAAGTCTAAAAGCTAAAGACGTTGAGCCTGTCACACTATTTGGCAGAAGATCCTTCATAGGATGATATTGGACACTCAGTCATACAAAGCCTCCGGGCGACTGGAATGGGCCAAAATTCCTTTGATATGATGATATTAGACACTCATTCATACAAAGCCTACGGGCGACTGGAGTGGGGCCAGAATTCATTTCATAGGAAAAGTAATGGACACCTAGTAAGGTGGGCCAGAGTTTCCAGGTCTTAAATGATCTGAAGGCCTAAAGAAAGGCAGAAAAGAAATTGGACACTCAGTCTGCCAAAGTAACTGGAGTGGGCCAGAGTATACAGATCAAATATGATCCGATTATGCCCTAACCACGGGCAATTGGTTGTTCATGTGAAGCAACGCCACCTCTAAAGTAGAAGGGGTTGGAGAGGTTGTCCTAAATAGGACTTCAGGGAATGGGATCACTCTCGGATAAGGTGATACATGTCTCAAACTTGGCTTAAGGGACGTCGTTGGTCAAGCTAGTTTGAGACTAGTCCAACAGGTCTATAATAACTAAGAATGGTACAGTATGTCTGTAGCCAAATGAATGATATATTTGTAATCCGTGCATCTATGCCATCACAGATTAAGACACGTTAAATAGAAAGTCATTCAAAAGCTAACGATGTTGAGATTGTTGCCTTCTGTCGACATAAACCCTCAAAATGAATGTGAGGTAGGAGAAGAGGCAAAATCACCTTTCCAAATTCCATCAAAGGAACAGCGAAAGAAGCACCGCTCCTCTAGAACTTAGTCACACCTACATGGGTGATTTAAAGTTTATAAAAAAAAGAGGGGGGAGACAAGTACGTTGTGACCTTCGTTGATGATGGGAGAGCGTATTGTATCCTTTGTTTGTCAAAAAGCAAAGATGAAGTTGTTGAAGCAGATAAGCGCTACAAAGCAGAAGTTGAAAATCAACTAAGCCTATGGATTGAGAAATTCGTAGTGATAGATGGGGAGAATGTGAAGCATCGTTCATTAAACGATTGATCATTACTCACCTCAGTCCAACGGTGTTAGCCAAGTGCAAAGCCGTACGCCCAAAATATGTGGGGCAATAAGATCCTTACCCTAATGCGATTCTCAATAGAAATACGCATAAGGATAAGGATAACACTCCGTGTGAAACATGGAAAGGATCTCACATACAAATGTTGTGATGTGGGGTGGCTTGGTAAAAGTTGGAATACCGAAACAGGTCAAGTTGGACCTAAGACTGTAAATTGCATATCCACTGGATCTGCAAATAACAGTAGTGTTTATCGCCTCTTGGTGTCAAAGAATGTTGAATTCTTTGAAGATAACTTTCCTTGAAAAAGAAAAAGAAGTAATTGCTCAAGGTTAACAAGAACCTGCGAGGGCCCGACTGTCTGGAACTAGCCGTTCTGTATCTACAGGACTCGAAAGTTGCTGATTATCCGGAACTTAATATTTCAGATCTGTAGAACTCAGGGATTCTAAATGTTGAACCGAGATGGAGCTAAGAGGGGACAAAGACTTGTTCCAGGCCTTTTAGCTTGTATGGTTGAGAACGAACCATGGACAATTAACAAATAATTGTCATCTCCAGAAGCGCTGCTTTGGAAAGAAGCTACAAAGAGAAATAAATTCCATCATATAGAACCATACTTGCGTAATAGTTGATCTTCCTCCTGGGAAAAGAACCTTTGGGTTGTAAAAGTGTGTACTCAAAAGTGAGTACAAAGTAGATGGATCTACTGTCGAGTATAAGGCCTCGGCTACTTGTACATGTGCTCCCCTGTGAGTAGCTTAACATCCAGGGCCGTTACAGTCTTGCGTGGCATGGATGTTGAAACAACCTTCCTAACCGGAGAGTTGGAAGGGGAGGATCAGAGTTAGTTTGCTGGACTGTTGGGCTTCTTCCTGAACTTTCATTTTGGTCCTGGAAGTTTCAGATAAAATAGAAACAATGAATCTGACCACAAAAACATTGACTCTGAAGTTAGTAAGCCAACAGTTGGAAAACCAACAGTCTGAGAATGAAAGTCATATTGAAACAAAGTCTCGATATGAAAGATATGGGTATCACAGATGACATCTTAGGAATTGGATTTCTAAGACATCCAACGGACTGGTCTAACTCCAAACTCAGTTGTGAGATAGTTGACAGTCTCGTTGAAGCCACCAATGGATATGAATCATAGAACTGATTGGAATCATGGTGCACCCATAGATAAAGAGCGATATGTGCAGGTCACGTGTAGTTCAATATATTATACACACTACAACCGACCTGTTATCGGCCTACAAATAAGATCAGTTGAACTAATGATCACTCGTGATTCTGGAAATAATCGATAGAAGGCGTTAAGTCGGATATGACGATATCTGAATTATTCGCTTATCTACAGATTATGGTATTCTGGATGTCCAGCGGTTCTGGGAGAACACAGTGATGCAAACTGGACATCAGATGTGAAGAACACCAAAGCCACAAGTAAATGTGTATGGTGGGTCTTGGAAAAACCTCTAAGCAAACTTGCATCGGCCGATTCATGATGGAATTGGAGTTTATCGCTTTATACAAAGCATGAAAGAAGTTGAGTAACTTCACGACTCCTTAGAGGACGTCCCTTATTGGGAGAAATATGTGTCTTCAGCAGTCATACACTGTGGCTAGTCGGTCGGCTTCAGGAAGGACACGGATGACGGCGTCTGGACATATCTGTCAGGATCTGTAGGAGACATAAGACCGTGTGGAAGTTGATCATCACGGGTGTCACTTCCTTGATTACTAACTAAGGGACTACCCGGAGATCAAGTGTTCTGCCTGTCTAGGGGAATGAGCTTAAAACCCAAACAATACGAACCATTGCGGTAGTAACCCAACCATACTGATTGGAGATCCCAAGAATTTGGTTCAATGGGAAAACTAAGCTGCAAAAGGTTCAGTTGAGCGCTTCGGTGGAAGCAAGAGCACCTCAGAAGATGATTTCTGTAGAGAAACATGAATCCAAAGTTGTTCCCGCGATAGACATTAAAGTGCTACCTGCATGGTGGGTAAAAGTTAATCTTCCAAACCTTTAAACGATCCTCAAACAGTTGAGGTTAAGGTTAGGGAAACTTTTAATGATTCCTAACACTCGTGAAGTGGGGTATAGCAGGATACCTTGTAGGAGATTACCTATTTAAGTGCGAGGACAGGCCGCCTCAAATGAACGCACTTAAGAATCTAAGTGTGTCCACGTCCACAACGGACAAAACCATAAGAATGTAAACGAATAAGGAGAGTTATTGTGTTGGTATCATTGTCTTGGCTTACACTAAACACTGACGGTTCAAGACATCATGTTCACCACGCAGTAAGTCCGGTGGTATTCAATTAGAGAAGGTTCAAAGCAGAAGCTACCTCTCCTAATGCAATATCTTTTCGCTGAAAGATTGTTGAAAGTAGACACCTTGTGTGTGCGCCAAAATCTCTTTCAAGAGGGGATTGTTGGAAATTTGCCTTCGGTGGGGAAGTGGATTCACCCATATTTAATGAATTAAACACTAGGGTTCCGCATATTGGAGGCTTTATCTCTCCACACGTGCATAATTTACTAAGTGAGTGTATGACTGTAGGGCCAAGAATCGTCAAATTTCGTTGAAAAATGAAAGAGATATTGGTCCACAAAGTAAGGTGTTTGAGACATGGAAATATGGTGTGGGACAAATCTACCACATCGGTGGGAAAAAGAAGAATTGCTCTCTTTATAAGTCTCTAAATTGGCTAAGGGTTTGGAACCCCAAGGGGTATCCCATGTGTTTAAAGGAGGGAGGACCTAGATGTGCTTGGGTTCAAGGCTAAGCCCACGCGCACGCCGCCGCCGCCCGCTGGTCCGGTCCGGTCCGGGCACGGTTCGTGGGTCGTGGGACATTATGATATTATCTCTTTGAACCCCCAAATTGCTTAATATTTACAGTTTGGTCCCTAGAGTTTCTGGAAAGTTGAATTTGGGAACGACGGAAGACAAAAAGTTTTTGCCTACCGTTGGAGTTGATTTTTGGGGTGTTAGTGTGCATTAACCAGCTCCTTCAATGGCCATAAACATGTCATTTACAGCCCTCACTAATGGCTATTAACAGCCTTGTTTTGGCAGTTGAGGAGTCCCACCTCCATGCTATATATTGAGTTGTTTGGCTCAATTGTGTAACACGAAAAGCACACAAACACAAAATATACACAGCAGAAACAGAGACACACTATATACACAGAGACAAAACATAAGAGAAATTCAGTCTAAAAACGTTGGACTAAAACAGAAACTCTTCCTTCCTTTTTCATTTTTTCAGCAAGGCGTTTCGTGTTTGTTTTCTTCGTCAGACTCAACCTATTTGCTTTGTAGTGTTGAGATTAAAGTGTTGTTTTATCTTGGGAGACTATTGCCCGTTAACGTAAAAGCATATATATGGGGCAATCTTGTCTTAAGGACAGAGTGTCATCACTCGACTCAGCACACAGTTGTAACCATCCAAATTTAATGTTTCTTGATTTCAGGTTATCAAGATTCAAGACTCAACAAGCTTGTGGCAGTTCTGAATATTGGCCTATTTGTTTATCCTTTCGAACACTTGTAATATTTATTTACTTCCCGTACTGCTTTACCAATATCCAACAACTACACATCTTTATTTTAAGATCACTAGATTTTAAAATTCTTCCTTTATTTCTTAAACTTCGTGTTAAGCTAAAGTAAGATACTTAAATTGGAACGGAATGAGTATCCATTATCCCTCCCCTAAATAAAATAAATAGTTATCCCCCGGGCATAGCTGGACGACAAAGGGGGAGAACTTAAAATCCATCTGGATGCTTGAATTGAGAGTTCGAACCCTAGTGGGAGCAATTTGCTTTCTTCTGGGGTATGACCTTGTAGGTGATATCAGTTGCTCTGTTCTCAAACCCTGATCATTCAGGCACATTCCGTGATTTACTGATAGTAGTGCTGAAGGACCGAGACTAGTATCTCCAGAAATAGTCTGGCGTAATCCGGGAAGATGGCTTTAAAAAAAATAAAAAAATAAAAGAAATAGTTGTGTATCTTCAAGAAAGAAATAAAACAAAAGCCAATAGCGTGAGAAAGTTGCAGGGAAGTAAGGATACAACCAAAAATGATTAAGAAAAATGATGTCAAAATATCTACATACAGTTGAAAATAACATCCAAGATACAAATTAAGTATGAGATATGAAAGCATTAGAGAGAACTTAGAGAGAGAATTTTCATTGATAAGGAATGAAGCTTCAACTGATTATAAATGCAGTACCAGATATTTATTATTCGTAAAAGTCGGTTATAACAACCACAACTACCATATGTACAATGTGAACCCTATTCTTTCTAATAGTTATATTTAGGTCCCTGACTTTTAATACTCCACCTCAAGCTGGAGAGTGATAGACATCATACACTCCAAGCTTGGATAATAGTTTCTGATGTTGTGTTGTTCCTAATCCCTAAGTCATAAGATCAACTAGTTGCATAGTAATTTATATATACTGAGGTGCAATCAATCAACTTTTGATCTTTTCTCTTATAAAATGGCAATTCAATTCTATGTGTTTATCTATCATGAAATATGTGATTTGCTGCAATTTGAAATGCAGCCTTGCTATCACAATGCAGTTTCACAGGTCCAGTTAATTTGATGTTCAGTTCTCCTAGAAGACCAACCATCCATGCAATCTCAGTTGACACTGCTGCTATACTTCTATATTCTGCCTCTGCAGAGCTTATACTCATTGATTGCTGCTTTTTTTACTTCCAAGACAATAAGAAATTTCTCAGTTTCACCATATAACTAGTCACTGATTTTCTTGTGTTGGGATATGAGGCCCAGTCTGAGTCACAGCACCCCACAAGCTGATTTGCTTATCTTCTCTGCATTAGAATACGTTGTCATGGTGATCTCTTGAGATACCTCACAATTCTCATAGAAGCTTCCAGGTGTGATTGTTTAGGTTGTTGCATGAATTGACTTAACATTTGTACTACAAAACAAATGTCAGGTCTGGTAACAGTTAAGTAAATCAGCTTGCCTATCAACTTTTGATAACTTCCAACATCCTGCAACAAACTATCCCCCTTTACTCCAACATATTCATGATAATCAACTGTTGTGAGCTTCAAATTAGCTTCTAGTGGTGTGGCAACTGGTTTAGCACCACTCATCCCAGTGTTTGATATTAAGTCTAATGCATACTTCCTTTGATTGAGAAGTATTCCCTCATCTGGTCTTAATACCTCAATCCGTAAGAAGAACTTCAGAGATTCAAGATCCTTCATTTTGAATTTTCCATGCAATGTTGCTTTGGCCTCCTCAATCAGCTGCATATTTGTACCAGTGATCAATAAATCATCCACATAGATCAAAATAATTGTGACATCTAAGCCTGACTTTTCTGTGAGTAATGAATGATCATAGTGACTATGTACATATCCTGCTTCTAAGAGTGCATCAGTTAGCTTAATGTTTCATTGTCTAGAGGCTTGTTTAGCCCATATAAGGACTTCAAAAGCTTCCAAACCTTGTACTCCCCCTTCCTCTGGATACCCTTAGGTATATTCATATAGACTTCTTCAAATAAGTCACCTTCAAGGAATACATTATGCACATCCATTTGAAAAATAGGTCAGTCCTTGGAAGCAACAACACCAATAACAGTTCTAACAATGACCATTTTTGCTACTTGGGAAAATATTTCATGATAATCTAGCTCATTTTGTTGTGTGTAACCTTTTGCAACTAGTCTTGCTTTGTATCTTTCCACTTTCCCATTAGCCTTAAGCTTCACCTTTTACACCCATTTTGAACCTATTACAGTCTTTCCAACAGGAAAATCTACAACTTCCCAGGTGTTATTGTCCTCTAGAGCCTGGATTTCTTGCTTCATTACATCTATCTATGTGAGATCTTTGGATGTTTCTTGGAAGTATTGAAGTTCTTGAAAAATAGTGAGTTTTATAATATAGGCTTGGGAATGAGAAGGATGGTGGTCATAAGTGACGTAGTTGGATATAGGAGAGGGATGTTTGGATGATTTGGGTTGCATAATATAGGCTTGGTGCCAACAAGGTGGCATTGATAATCTGGTTGATGTTCTTGTTGGTAAAGGTGGTATAGGAGAAAAGGTAGTAGGTACAGAAAGTGGGATAACATCAGAGGTGATTATAGACTTGTTGGCACCTAATTTTTACCCTTCAATAATTTTATTTAATTATTCAAAGTTTCTGAGTCATAGACTGTCACGACCCTTTGTAAGAAATCATGGTGGCACGTACAATATTTCCACCGGTAGTCGACTCACTCCCCAGTTAACAACATAATTAAAGAAAGAATGTGAAAATAACAAAATACTTAATAAAATTGTCTAATCATAATACAAATGCGAAAAATACGTCTGATAATCATCAATACAACCCCCGAAAATCTAGTCAATAATACAAGAGCTTTAAACCAATTACATGAGTCATTGGGAAAAGCAACAAATCTAATAGTCTGAATATGTCTCTCGAGTAAATAAAAAGACAGAGAAAGATAGGAGCCTCCAAGGGTATGCTGGAAGGAAGCATCCTCACCCTGAAGTCTAGATTTCCACCGGCTCAGACTCAGCCCCGAGGTCCTGAACTGGAGGAAGGCGTTGTATCTGCATCCAAAATGAATACAGCAAGTGTAGCATGAGTACACAACATACCCCCTTAGGCATCATAGGCCAACAACGACAAAAAATACATAATAAAAATAAATATCAAGTTGACTCTCAAATAAATCCTATTCTAGGCAGTTCAAGTGGTCAAATAAGTCACCTTATTCACGTAAGGGTTCAATCACAACCAAGTACAATTCAATTCCTATTGCACATAGGGATCTTACAGTTAATACCCACCGACTAGTAAACTCTGTCTAAGTCATATTCATGTTGTTACCACATACCCAGGTTATCAAATAATCAATTAAGACAGGTTGACCCTAGTACACAACATCATATCACATTCATTCTCAATGGGTATCACGATTAGTCTAATCATAATATATTAGCTTCTTGTTTTCTCTAACTCTTGGACTTGATTACAGTTCTGTACCAGTAAGGGCGGGACACATACTAGTTCAGTTAACATCCTTATTACATTATAAATAAAAGGCTACACTTACATCCTTGATTAAGGATCGGATCTACACATGCCTAACATACCAATCATTCAACTACAACAACGCCTCGACCAATCCTTTACTAGACACGCAATCAAATAACATTGTCAAACATCAAGCAGTATAAGCCTATAGAATCCAACGACCATAATAAAGTCCAACAACGAGTACTCAGACTTATAAAGTTGTAATCACAAGACCCAATTAACAGAGAACAAGTTAATGGTGGCAACTAATATGGTCCAATATAATCAATCATATCATCCAAATCCATTTAATCAGGAAATCATTCAAGTCCCAATAACCAACCCATAGCACATTACCAAACAACAAGTAACCAAGTATGATTGAATGTTATGAATGCAATGCATATGCTAGGTACCTTTCATCTCCAGTATACATGCGTTCATAATCTATGAACTGCACACCCATGTGGGACCCGCGAAAACCATATACCCGCCTGAAATTTCTTAACGAACTCCAACTCTTGACTGTAATAACATCCGTTGCAGACGTGCAATCCGACCCTTTTGGGTATCATCGTTATCATTAAACCAAGACCTCTATGGAGTCATATCAGACCATCTCAATGTTTCCAACCATCTCATAATATATCCTTACCTTTTCCAGTCTCATTGGACCTACAATATTTTCATACCACTCTCATTGCAATATCATCAAAACCATGAGTGTATGAATGCAAATGATAATCCAAGGCAAGTAATCAGAATATATGAGATGCAATCAAATATAAGAGATGAATATCACACGCTTTCAGAGAGGTATTAACATATAATCCACATATTCAAAATATCGTATTGAAAGTAATGTGATGAATAAAAACAACAATATCAATAATGGTGACAACCCCATATAATGGCGACAAGCCCAAATAACTGCAGTAGGAATCAGCATAAGGTTGATTTCCCAAAACACACATCATCACAGTTCAACACCGGTACTCACCCAAGCATTAATCACAACTGCTAAGGTGGAACCCCCAAACACGCCCAATACTCCTCAACATTTATAACTACTACGTACTTCTATTGAAATCTACAAAAGAGAAACTGTAGCCTACCTCAAAGTTGAGCCGGAGCCATGAATGGTCAACCCTCTACGCACGTCTTTCCCTTTTAGAGCACCATGTAGTAGTCATAGTCTAACATGCATATACTTTACGTTAATAATTAAGTTAATACACATACAAGGACTTAGTCCTTAAACATACAAAAGATACCTAAAACTAACCCCGGCCCCTCGATGCCAAAATCCAAACTTTATTACCCAAAAAACATAATGATACACTAAATAGTCACATCCTTAAGTTAATTTGAAATCTAAGTCCAATTAGATCCTTAATTAAGATTAGATAAAATCCTCAATTCCAAACCGTAGAAATTTTTCCCACATTAAAAATGGTTTCCAACATCAAATTGATCATTACAACATCATTAAACAACACTAATTCATAATATCAAGATCATCTAATTCATATTACACCTTCAAATAAAGGTTTTATTCCTTCTTGTTCTATCACGAAACTTAAGAACTCATCATCCATAAATAAAGTCCAAACTATGATTAGAAATCTTAAAATATGAAACATAATCAATAAGGGTGAAGAATATATCTCCAATGAAGAACTCTAGCATAGAATTCAAGAAATTCCCCCTTAACCAACTCTAATCCCGAGATATCGTATTTTGGGAAAGTGAATCATTTTTAAGATTTTTAAAAGACTGACTGAACAATATCAACTCCACAGGCGCGGTCTCACTTTGGCAGGAAAAAGTTTGCTGGAACATAATCACTCAACACCTCGCCTCAGTGTTGTAGTGAAGCAAAATCCGCAGAGGCGCCTTCGCCTTTGTGAGAAAGCCACCGCATGGGCGGAAATCTCACACATGCTCAGGGCTCGCATTTGCGAGCCAACCTTTGCAGAGGCAGACACTCAGAAGCGGCCACACGACTGTTGGTGCGAACACCAAACACCAGCAACTAGACACTTATCAAATCTTCCACCAAACACCCGAAAAGTTCTTGAAATCCCCCCGGATACAAACCAAATATGTTATCCCAAGGTAAACAATGTTATAATTCACTTTTACGCAGAGGCATAAAAGCTACTGATCATTTTTTATAGTGCTCTAAGTCGGATAATATTTTTAGAGTCGCCACCTAATTTATAGGTAAATTAGAAAAATCGAGCTGAAAGGATTTATTCAAATATATTAAAAATCTTATCTAAACCAGAGTCGAGTTAAGGTTTCTGGTGATCTCCCGGGGAAGGTGTTAGAAACCCCGATATTAAGAATCTGTAAAATACGATTGACCTTTGTATTCTATAGCATGCTTTAAATGATTTAAATTGCTCAAAGTATTTAAAAAATCCATAAAATACTTGTCATTTCATTTATTCAAAACTCAAGGTTTTTCTTTAAAACAAAAGAGCTAGATTTCCACAAAAAAGTATGCACGAGGATAAATTAGTCAACTTGTTTTCAGACTAAGAACACTCAAATAACAGTTTGAATAAAACTCCACTATTTAGTCCAACAAGTTGTCCAATAACACTTAGAATCTTTTGAAAAAAAATCTTTTTAAGGTTTAATATGAGCATAATCTATTTAGAATGACAAGTTTGGGTTTTGGAAAAGAGACGAGAAAGCAAGTTTTCTTTTGTTCGTTGCATGCTGTATCCTAAAGGCCAAGTCATATTCCACAATTACATGAAACCCATAATAAGTCCAAAATAGGCGCCTTTGGTCTTTTTCAAATTTATTTGTGTTGGAATTCGCTTGAAATTTCATTTTTGAAAGATGTCCATTCCGCCCAAATCAGTCCAAGTCAATCCATTTAACCATTTTTTTGTAAAACAAGGCCCAAACTCGAATCAGTTCAATATCTTTTTAGTTTAAACCAGGTTCAATTTAATTCCAGAATCCAAGCTAAGAATTTAAAAATCAAAGTAGCCTCAACCCAAACATAAAAACCCATTTTTTGTTTTCAGATTTCTTTTAAGGTCAAAACAATCCTTTTTTTTTAATCCAAATTCAGATTTAAACAAGTTTTGAAATTATTTAAGGCGATCCTAAACTAAACAATGTACGTATCGTTTTGCCTATCCTAAATTCGTAACCGTCATAGGGGTTCCAGTATATATCAAAGTATGTTTATTTACAAGCATACATATACATACATATAATGTATAAATTTATGGAAATGAGATTTTGAGTTAGGCTGGTGGGCCTACCTAAGCCCACCAGTTGGCTATTTTCACACATAGTTGGGTCTTCCAATACGCAACAACATGGCTCGGATTCGATCAAATATTGATTTCTGGTTGGGCCTCAGCCCAACTGGCTTGAATGACGGATAAGGCCCAGTTGGGGCCCAAGCCATCACAGACAAGTGAGAAGAACAAGGGAAAACGAGGAACTCAGTTAGAAGCAACCAAGGCTTATTAACTTGTGCAAAAAATCTAAACTCATGAAAACAGTCCAAGTAAAATAGACAATAACCCACAATTAAATTGCTAGACAAAATACGGCCCAAACAAACAGTGTCATGAAGAATGAAAGACAAATGGGCTTAGCCCAATAACAAGACATAAAGGCAGAAACAAAAGAGCAACAATATAATGGGCAAAGCCCAGTCGTCAAAGCCAAAGAAGAGTCAGGCAAAGCAATTCACAGATGGGATAAGCCCAATATCCTTCATGATGTAGTAACAAGAGTGATATATACGGAGGTATACACACTTATACAATTTGATATACTAAGTGCATATAATGTATAAGATATTATATCATGTGTATATCAATACACACTGCAGGTAAACATGAAGCAAGAACAAGACATTTCCCAAAACAACAACAGAAGAGTAAACATGTCAAGACTATGAGCATTTTTTTACTTTTACTCACCTCTATATGCACTCTCGACTCTTAATCCAACATAATTCAATCACTAGCCAATATGAAAATGGGATCACCAATGGAGACTACCTATCTCTGTGAATCTCTTCTATCTACTAGGCCAAACATATCAAGAAAGATGCAGAATTCCAACAAAGAGAGGAAGCTATTTTGGTTTTGGATTAGTAACTAATGCCATACTTAACATAATAGAAACCAAGACTGAACCAAAATCCAAACTTAAGGCCTAGATCTTTAGGAGATTAGAATCATGATCATATTACTGATTCACATTATTCATTTTCACAGAGCGTGATCCTCAGCTTAGATTATACAGATTTCAACTTGAGCAGACAGATTAATCATGGAACATCCTATCTAGTTCATTTAAAATGTCCAGTTACTCAGGTGAAATAGAAGAGGGCTAAGAATGACATTTGGCTAGGAATATCAAGTTCACTCTTTGTGCTAGTGGCACAAAACAAATAAGGTTATCCAAACAGAACTCAGGTAGGTCTTAAAGGAACTAGCATGCTTATACATAGAAAGGAGGATGGACACACCATAAGCACACACTAGACATTATCAGTTTCATGCACTCCAGGGATACAAGTAGACATATAGACAAATCCCAATTCATACAAGGTTATCAGCTAAAGGTCAAGTCTTTAGATCATGTCAAGCTATGGAAATGAATCAAACACATATGGTATCACTTCATTTTAATCATCCTAGACATTCAGGTGTTTCAGTTGATCTATGGGTGAGCAAGCAAGGACACAAAAGTAGATAAAGATAACATTTTTGGGTCAAATGGTACACATATAGCAGGGCTTTATGAATTAACTTATTGGAATAACATTCATGGACTTCAGGAAACTAATACATCATACCTTCCCATACTCTACCTGATTAAGCTAGGAACAAATACAAACAACATGTCATTTGGACAAATGAGTCTGTCACTAATCCTATTTGCTAACCTCTTTGAATTTAAACTTCCCTTTTGCATCTTACAACATTGTAGGTCTATTTTAGACTAAACTTAACCCCTACATGTCTCAAATGACATTTTGAAGCATTAAACAATCTAATAATAAAACATACAAATTATTTTAATCAGCTTAGAACCTATAAGCTCCTCTTGAGTTATGTTAAAGTCATTTTTGAGCTATATATGACCTTACATGTTTTATTCAACTACAGTAGGTATGCAACCAATGTCTATGTCCATGTTTAAGCTACAAAGCACATGAATCATGAAGACTAAGGTATCCCTATCTCTTTTATCACAACAATCCACTAACATGCTCAAACCATAGCTATTTCAGTTAAAACAAAATGATTTGGCCAGTCACCAATGAATTTGAATTCATTACTAGGCTCAGATTAACCTCAAGTGATATCATAAGCATAATGAGACACTAATTCAACTAAACATGATTCTTAACATTCTCAGCTAAACATTGTAGCCAAAAACAGTCTAAGTATGGTCAGAACAACTTCATAAATAACATCTTAAACATCATTTCAACTAAACATGCTAGCAATCATATAAACACATAGGAAAACAGTAGAAATTTACATAAAAGACTTAAAGGAGAAACATTTACCTTGTGTGGAGGCAGCGGAAAGGTCGAAGGGTCTTGAATCCTCAACTTCGAACCTCCAAACTCGCAAACACGCGAAGAAAGGAAAGATTTCAGTTGTGAATGACCAAATATATTAATTATAGGTTCCACCAAAGGGTTTAGATCCCAACTTAAGTATAATTAGTCGATTTAAACTCGATTATAGCTCTCAATCAATGTGAATGCAAAATATAAAGTTTCGGTTCGGGTAAGACTTCTTTAGACTTCAAAACTTGTTGACAATGAGAGGGTGTGAATCTATTTATAGAACCCTCAAAACCCTAGAAATGGGATTACCATTAATGTGGGAGAACTGGTTTTGAGTGGAAATTTCCCTCCAATTAGTTCTCAAACAATAAAATTCAAGAGTTTGAAATTGGGATGAGACAAAAGACCATTAAAACGCAGCAAAAAAAAAGGAAGAAAGCATAGAAGGGCGACCTCACCTGGTAGGGGGTGGGTTCACAGTGGTGTACCGGTGCAATATGGCAAGAGCCATTAATGCTCTTGCAATTTTTGGCTATTGCAGATCTGTGCAATGACAACCGTACATGCATGCTTCACCATTTTTGGCAATGGTGAATGAGGTTAACCCTCAATCGTGAAGACCAAATGGGGCTTTGGCCCTTGCCCCCTTGTTTTGTTGCGACTTGGACCGGGTCTGGGTCAATTGACCTGAGCTCGGTCGATTTAAAATAGGTAGAGGCCCAATTTTTTTAAAAAAATAATCTTACACATTATAACCATATTTTGCAAATGTGGTTATATTTTAAATTCGAAAATGGCCGAATAATTTCGTAAATAACCCAATTAGATTAAAAACTTTGTTTTAAGCCCGCCTTTGATACTAATTAGGACTCAGGACATTTAAATCATGCAAAAGTCCTATTGATTTACACATGATTCAAAATTGAGATGTAATTCCATTATCGTATTTAATTAGATAATTTTCCGACTTTGACGGAGTGGAACATTAATGTCACATCCCAAATCGAGGAACGCACGGGTACTTACCCTTTTCCCACCTGGTAGGCGAACCCGTTCCTTAAAAACTCAATAAACAACAAAGATGATAAATAAGAGCAATAGAATTACAACAACTACACAAGGAATCTAGTCTGAATAAAACAAGAGCTTCTAAGTATAAAACTTGAATAATAGTTACAATCACAACCTGAATACAACTTCTGTTTAGGAGAAAAATTAAATAGAAAAGTTTAGATGAACTCCATGAGTCCTTGAAGGCTAATTGAACCTCGCGCGTGTACCTTGAATAACTTAACACCTTAAAAATGGTGTAGCAAGAGTAGTATCAATACAAACACTATGTACTGGTAGATATCATAGGCCAACATAGCTAACATATATAAAGGAAGAAACTGAAGAAAAGGCATGCTCGCAATCAAGTACAAACACTATCACAGTCCAAGAATAAACAACCCAAGTATAGAGTATTAAGTCAGAATCCAATAAATATGTGATTGTAGTGATGAGTAAATAGGCAATGTAATGGCCAAATGTAATCTTCGTACACGCATGCACCGAGCAGAATATCTCTATGTCCCGGTAGTCATGACCCATGGAGGACCCGCGAAGTCCATGTACTAGTCACTCCGTACACAACCCAAAGATGACTCTACCACCCAACCATACCGCTAGCCATTCCGCACACATCCCAGAGATGGTTATGTTATCAAATATGTTACAGGAATCACAAATGTTTTCTTCTCACTTATCACCATCACATTAATCACAGGTAATATCAATGTATCATGGAAATGAGGATGGATGCAATACAAAATGACAATATCAAGTGTATCATATCAATCCCAATCATGTTACACATGGACACATATCACAATATCAGTATCAAGTCAAGTCCTTTCCTCTATCCATGATAATACTAAGATAAGTGAGAGATAACTATATCACAATCACGATATGGTAACTAAGAGCAAATCCAATTTCAAACACATGGCAACAATCACATAAGTTAGTCAAGAATACAAAAACTAAGTAATACGCTCCAACTTCATACTCGAAGGCAGACATGCTTTCTCCGACACTAACTAACTCTACATATGCTTCACTAACCAAAGTATAACCAGAAGGTAAGCCGTAATCTACCTGTTAGCCGAGCAGGAGCCACTAACTCCTAATCCACAAGTCCGCCCGAGCGAATATCGGGAGGTCATAGTACAAAAAAGTGCATGAAGTTCTTATGTTACCACACACATTCAATCAACACATAAGGACTAATTCTACATTACCAAAATTCTAATGATACCGAACATGCCTTGCAAGGAACTCAGAGTCAAAAGTAAATTTAAAACCTCGTCTGGGACCCCAAGGATAAAATGGTAATTTTATTGAGAAGATGAGTTCAATATTATCAAGATAGTATTCTACAGGTTCATACGAAATTAACAACACTCATATTGCTATACTTTAGCCCAAAATCCCAAAAAGGTGACCTCGGACCCACAAGGGCAAAATTGGATATTTAAGATAGAAACACGTTGCCCATAATCTACATAGTCATAATCCAAAGTTTCATGAAATTCTAACCCCAATTTAGCCTCCAATTTTATGACTTTGTCAAAACCCTCTTGTGTCAAAAACCATAAATCGAATGTTTACAAAATTCGGATTGAAATCGAAATTTATGTTAGAAATAGTTTACCCAAGGTTTAAACAAGCAATATACCTAGAATTTACTCAAATCTGACCATAATTAATTGAAAAAAACTCAAATTTCAACTTAGGATTTAAAAACCTCAATTCCCCCTAACCAAACATGGATAAAATCGATAACCAACGAAACTAAACTTGAAAAAATGTAAAAATAAAGGTTGGATACTTACCCCTTAGTTGAGACGAGAACAACGTCGTGAAAATCACCTCAATTGGAGCTTTAGAACTCAAGTTATGTTAAAAATACCAAATGGACGAAGTCTGATTTTTAATACACTGTGATTTTCCGCCCCAGCGACCAGCTTCCGCACCGCGACAAACTTCTGCACCAGTGACCAAACAAGAACCAACAATTTCTCTTGGAACTAAAATGGACATAACTCCCTCATACGATGTCGAAACTCGATGATTCAAGTTACTACGGTTCACAAATTTCGATACACGTCTATTACAACAATCAAACCTCAATTGCAGCATCAAATGAATGTAATGGTACATTGAAGCGTAGAAGGTGAGCATCTTATGCCAATGACTCAAACCCTAAACTTGATCAATCCAAATCTAATTCTGAAAGTTCCTAGAAGCCACAAATGATCATACGAAGCTGCTCGAACTCTCAAAACATCCAAATGGATATGTCTTGAGCCAATGTTGACCGTGGTCAATTCCAAACATTTTCAAAAGCTAGTTCCTCAACCAACCACCTAATCACATCCAAACCTCTTGAGAACCGAACCAACGACTCAACTAAGTAATAAAACATATTCCGAACCTAACAAAAACAACAAATTTTGAATTCGGGTCTTATTTCTTCCCATGATCATCCTTTCACCATAAATAGGCATATTTTATGCTAAAACTGATTTAATTATCAAAAAATAACCAAACAAACTCTAAAATTAGCTCCGTCAATTTCTACAAGTCATAAATAATATTTCAAATCTAACAGAATCTTCGGATCGCCAATCAGAGCATGTTTTCCCAAAATAAACAATTTATCCAAATAATTGAATGCTAGAATTTTCATAGTGAAACCTTCTCCCAAAAAGAACTAAATGACATACGTTTGACTTCAAAATTTTCAAGCAGGTCAAAATAATTACTACAGAGCTTCTAAAATAGATGATACGCAAAATAGAGAATTGGTTCTCAAAACGACTGATCAGTCGTTACATCAGATACCAATTAAACAATCGTTCATCCTTTAACGATAAAGAAGAGTATGAACGCTGACGACAACCAAGGAATTTCTATTATAAATCTCATGAAAGCCTTCACGAGTAAGAAATACGCGCATAGTACCGCTTGTTTACTTTATGAGTTAAACTTTCTCTAACTTAACTCAATGACTCAAATTTCCACCTTTCTATACCCAAAATTTCTTCAACCGATGATTCCCATCTATTTGAATTGGCTCCGCTTGAATTCCCTGATTTGATCACCACTGTACCTTTTTACACATCCGATTGAATCCGCAATTATCACATTAATCATCATCATCCTTTAGTTGTAGCCACAACCAAAATCCAACATGTACCTGATAACATAGTCTGATTCTACTAGCCTTCCTTCTGAATTATCAAGTTGTCATTGCATAAAATCCCTTAGAAACACATACACACACGTCACAAGTCCAATTTTCCTCGAATCTCCAAATCACCATACTATAAGCATACATATTGATTACCTTGTCGTGCCAGATCCGTAGAAAATTAAATGATCACTCTACAAACTTTCCACAACCATTTGTACCTCCTCAATACATCGCCAAGTACCAGTATAAACTATTAGAACTGTCTAAATCATTGCCATCCGAAAAGTACCATGAATCCTACTTGCAAACTCCAATGAGAACCGGTAATACTGTCATACTTCCATTCTGAATAATAATCCATCGAACCCTTATCGGGTGTTTACTAGAATACTATAAGTCCTTCAGGCAATATAAACACGGGCCACCTGGCCCTAAATGAATAAATTTGACTCGTAATAAAATGTTGAATCTCTAAATCATCGATAGTCATCCGAACTGATTCCATACATAACTGATAGGTTTTCCATAAGCATGTAGTGACCTATTCCATCCCTTTTCTCATGAGTAATCAGTCATGTGCCATCACCCACGACTCAAAAAGTTGGATCCATCCAAGTCATCAACTTAGTACTGAAGATCTGTTCTTTTGATTGTAACATTCATGTTTCTCAACTTTCACATGATATGCAAGTCTGATAGGATCCCATGCACTCTAAATACATCAAATATTCTTTGTACTTTCTCTTAACCCGCTAACAACTTCGAACATTTTGACACAAAGCTTGTAGCCTTATTTACTACACATCCACCCATCGAGTCTCTAATAGTAAGACCTCACTATCCTTTATCAATCTAGAAGGCATCAAATTCCGCAACCCTCGTACATTACCAAATCCTAACGCATCTACTATACGATCCATGCATCTTACCTTGCATAATTACTTCCAAGTCTTTACTACCTGAAACACTCACCCGTGCTATTAATCAATAACGCTTCAACACAATTTACCACCAGTCGTCAATCACAAACCCCATGGAACATTCGTAATAACACTTAGTTAATTACCATAGACCTACTCCTCCGAGAATACTAACAATTTCACTCGATATGAAAGGTTCAAAACTAAAACCACCATAATCCACACCTAACCCAAGAATTCCCGCTACTTTGAATCGAATTCTCTATTTCTCAAAGAAATACATTACTCGTTCTAAATTATCTTAATTTCTCAATTCACACCTTTGCTCTTATCTCACCAGGGATCCACATAGGCACTATCCAACCCCCACCAAGGTAAGCCTACCCCTCTCCATGCGTCTGTTGCGATATAATTATTTTGTCTCTTTTGTGTTTGAATTCCATGATTTTGATTGGTTGAGAACTCATTAGGATGTAAAATCCCCCCCCCCCTCCAATTTTGTTCTCCTACGTCGAGTTTGCTTAGGTATGCTAGGGTTTCATGAACTCTATAAATAGAACCTTTCTTCTTCATTGTAAAAGGTCTGAACTCGAATTTCTGGATTTTAAGTTCTCGAGAGCCATTTTTAGTTAAAATACGATCTATTTTACTTACTTGGGATCCAAGCCCTTTGGTGGAACCCTACTTAGCTCTAATCGGTCAATCACAACTAAAACTCTTTCCTAGTCCTAAAAAGAATATCGATCACTGCAGATATTATTCAGTCTACAAGTCTGGAGTAGAATCCCACAAAGAACTGACGTTAGCTACAACTGTTCAATATTACTAAGAAAATAAGTTCAAACAAAATCTTGAATTATAAAGATTAAGATTTTTATTTTAACTACTTCACTAATAAATAATAAAATAATAAAATTATCAACTATAGAGGATGAAGCTGGAAACAAGATTAAGGAGGTCTAGGGTTATGATTTCCCCAATTATCGAAATCCATCTCGCTATGTTATTCATAATTTCGCCGATTTATTCTCTACGGATCATGAGCACTCAACTTATCGTAATTCTCTCTCGAGCAATCACAGTAATTTACTAGACGTATTCTCTCGAACTACTCTAGCTAGCAATTTTTCACTGCTCACTATGACCACGTCACGTCAAATCTTCGTTATCTCTAATCCCTCTTTTAAACCCACCGTATTAATCTCTCATATACCTAGGGAGTGATGTTGTTCAACAACTACCTAAATATGCATTCTCTATCAAGCAACACATAATAAGTAGGAACAACTAATCGATGACCATTCAATCAATTGAAATAAGCATGTAGTTGAACAAGTAGAAAATCCAACGACTCAATTATATAAAAACGTAACAAGAATTCATCCTACAAAAGGTTCTATCAAATCCCTAGAAAATAAATCTAGCTATTCATAATATTATTTAAGAACATAGAATAGAAATTCCATATGAACAAGTAAAAGAATTGAGGAAATTGAAACTCTATGGCGAATTTCCGTCGCTTCCACTACTAGCGCGTTATTTCTTCCGAAGTATGGCCTCCCCTCAAAAGACGTATTTTTAGGGTTTAAATATAACCTAGTGCGTGTAGGAGGTCTACCTTGACAATCCAAATTCTAAATATAAAAACTGCTCGGGCTCGTCTTGACGAGGATGTTGACGAGCCCTCTCAGGCATATTTTTGGTCCGACTCGTCAACTTTCTTGCCTTTTCCTTCGCTTTGCTATTTTGTGCAAGTGATTAAACTTCTTGGCTCGTCAAGCTACTCGCAAAGCGAGCATGATAGTTGAGCTCGGGCATTCTTCGATCTTTCTTTTCTTATCTAAACTTGCATCAAATAACCTTTTTTCCAATCACTTTTGTCCAACGATCTACCTACAAATACAAAACACGTAATAAGCTCAAAGCAATATAATTTGTACTCAAACGACGATAAAAGTTCTAAGAAGTGTGGCAAAATAATGACTAAATATATGTATTTTTTGCCAAACATCACCACCCCACACTTAGACTTTTGCTCGTCCTCAAGCAAGTTTGAAAATTCACATCATAGCAAAGAACAACTCTTGAGCGTGATCGTGCATCACAACTAATGACAATGATTTATATCGACATTTAGAAACTAGCATAAGCATATAAACACCTTTCTTTAATCTTTTCATGCCAAGACTATTTAAAATTTTCAAATGATCTCTCCTAACATCTTAGCCTCAAAGATTGACTTTTCTCCTATTTAATTGTTGACATTATTTCTACACCAATTTAAGAACCAAGTAACTCACAAATCTTTTGCGAATCATGTACCCACACCTATCGAACCAAGAGAGAAATCAATCCACACACTTAAATAAAATTCAAATGTATTTTAAGGACTCACATATAGAAATAATTCACTCTCTCTCTCTCAAAGAAAAATCACGTGCCTCCCAAGGTCATACCATAGGCTTGCCCATAGTGTAGGACTCAACTAATCTAAGTTTGTCAAATCTAAGATCAAGTAGGACTGTCATGGGTTGTAATGTAGGCTAAAGAACAGGTAGGATGTATTTAGGAAAATAGTGACTCAACCCTCCTAAGCACTTTTATACAGAACAACACTTTACTTTCAAACGCATACTTCTTATAGCCTCAATTCACAAGACTTCCTTTATTTTCAGACCATCACACATAAACAATTTCACTAGCTAATAACATAGTAATATTTTTTTTCTCTTTTTTTGTTCAGCTAATGAAAATATTTAGTTCCACTCAAAAGCTATCCATGTTCCCTACTTACTTCTTTCTAGCGCTTATTCTCAGAAATTAAGTACTTTTAGAGGTAAAGGTTAAAAAAGAATCAATTAAGAACAAAATGATTTAGACTTGTAATGTGGTTGCCAATGAAAAGACTTATAGGCTCAAAAGGGCCGACGAGGGATATTGTTAACGCGGGTACGCAAAAAGGCTAAAAAGTCTAATCAAAGAAATGCTTATGTCATCTCCTAAAATTGCCATGACTTATTCATTTTGCTTTGACCACACACATGACAAGTTCTGGACTAACAAGGGACAATACAGATTATCATCTAAACCTCACTTCACACAATGCACATGATCCACACAAGATAGTTCAGTCATGACACTCAAGCTAAAACAATAGGGCACAATCAATAAATATAATTCAAGCATAGGATGTAATAACAAAAGTAAAAAATTGAGCCTCAAGTGTAAAAAAATGATCATAGAAATTCTCAAGGCATCTAAAGAAGGTATACAATACACCCGAGGGTTGCTCAGATGGTAAGCACCCTTCACTTTCAACTTGAAGATTGCGAGTTCGAGTCACCAAGGGAGAAAAAGAGGGAGCTCCTGGGTGGAAGGGTTAAAAAAGGTAGAAAATACACATGCTCAGCCCTAAACCCCAATAGAAAATATGTCATACACTTTATGACACTAGAGTTATTCCTTTTCTTGCTTGCTTGTTCATCCTAAAGACTAATCCCCTAACTAAAATAGCACAAGAAACCATGAAACAATCCCCCACCCCACACTTTAAACTGTGTATTATCTCTAATGTACAATATAAATGGAGGATGGTACGAGAGACTCTCTGGTAGGTCAAAGGCCGAAGAAATATCAGCTTATAGGGTACTCAGACTTCTCCCAGGCATGGTCCTTTGTGAGGACACCCCACACTTAGTTCCAACCATCCCGCTCGCTTTTGCATTCTTCAAATGGCTTTGGTTCTCGTACTCCTATAAAATAAAAACAACACTAGAAAAAAATATAAAAAATAGAAGAAAATAGTAAGGTTGGGTTGCCTCCCAACAAGCGCCTAATTTAACGTCGTGGCTAGACATGAACAACTTTTTGCCTCCACTTCGAACTTATGAATTGTACCCCTATTTTTTATTCTGCTTTATGATTATGCTCTTTTGGCAGTACAAATTGTTGCGAGCCAAAAATTAAATAATTTCGTATGCACTCTTTGGCTTTCAACTAAGGAGTATCACCTTGCCCAGATGACCTTGAAAATTTTAGAATATATGGCTCATCTACCTCATTCTTTAATTTCTGCATCGGCTCGTATGAATCAATTTCCATATCTCATTCTAAGCACAATGTCGGAAAATGCTTAGAGTGAAGACCAATGCGCACAAATTGAAAATTTAACTTATTTTTGACATCCCCTTCTTGACACAAACTAGAGTCAATTAAACTTGCATCTGAAAGGTCCTTGGTTGACTCTAGTATCACTTTTTCGACATCGACATCATCAAATTCTTATTGGTTAGGTTGCTGGTATTGCCTCCAACTTGCAAATAGTTACCTCTCGCCTTTGTATACATAATTGTTTCTCATCATCTTTCTCCATAAGGCACTTTAACATATCATTGATATCCTTCGTATCAACCTTGGTTCTTTGTTCCTAGTAACTTCACAAGAAAAAGTAGAACCATCATGATAAGGCATTGGAGAATGATAAGAAATATAAGCACAACCATAAAAGTGACCATCTTGACCACCACACATATCACACATTCCGCACATAAGATTGATTGGTGCACATAACTCAACCCCGGGAACATTTTGATAATTTTTTCACGAGTGGTTTCCCTCATAATATGCACAAGGACAATCAGAACTATAATTACCAATACCTAAACTACCATAATTCCAAGATGTCATGTTTTTCAAATAAACAACTAAAAAAGGTTCAAACTTAAAATGTAGCAATACAACTATCAACTAAACAGTTAGTTCCCTGGCAACGATGCTAAAATTTGATCACGCCCAACTCTAGTGGTAAAAAGAATAAGAGGTCGCTGCAAATATAATCCAGTCTACAAGTCCGGAGTCAAATCCCACATAGAACTGATGTTATCTATCATTATTCAATATTACTAAGAAAATAAGTTCGAACAATATTTAGAATTATAAAGATTAAGATTTTTATTTTAACTAATTCACTAATAAATAATTAAACGATAAAATTATCAACTGTATAGGATAAAGCTGGAAACAAGATTAAAGAGGTCTAGGGTTATGGTTTCCCTAATCAGTGGAATCTTTCTCGCTACGTTATCCATAATTTTACCGATTTATTCTCCATGAATCGTGAGCACTCAACTTATCATAATTCTCTCTCAAGCAAATCACAATAATTTACTAGATGTATTCTCTCAAACTACTCTAGCTAGCAATTTCTCACCTCTCACTATGATTACGTCAAAGCTTCATTAGCTAGCAATTCCCCTCAAAAGACATATTTTTAGGGTTTAAATATAACCTAGTGCGTGTAGGAGGTCTTCCTTGCCAATCCAAATTCTAAATATAAAAATTGCTCGGGCTCGTCTTGACGAGGATGTTGACGAGCCCTCTCATGCATGTTTTTGGCCTTGCTCGTCAACTTTTTTGCCTTTTCCTTTGCTTTGCTATTTTGTGCAAGTGATTAAACTTCTTGGCTCGTCAAGCTACTAGCAAGGCGAGCATGATAGGCGAGCTCGGGCATTCTCTGATCTTTCTTTTCTTATCTAAACTTGTATCAAATAAACTTTTTTCCAATCGCTTTCGTCCAACAATCTTTCTAAACATACAAAACATGTAACAAGCTCAAAGCAATATGATTTGTACTCAAACAATGATAAAAGCACTAAGAAGTTAGATAAAATAATGACTAAATATTAAGCCTGGCCAGTGGGCCGGGTCGGCCCGATCCCCCCCGACACCTGGACTCGAACCGAGACAGGACATGGTCTCGTCCCGACCCATCCCAGCTCGCCCCAGGCCTGCCAGTCCCGACCCGATCCCACCCGAAACACCCCTTTTGCAAAAATAACTGGTGCACCAATGACCATTTTACATTTTGGCCGTTGTGCAACGACCATTTTTGGCCAACCCCCTACCCCCTTAATAATTATTTTTAACCCATAAGTTATTATATTTACACTTTAACCCAATTTCCCAACTATAAATACCTCATTTTCTCTTCATCTTTCTCACAAATCTTCCTACAATCTCTCTAATCTGTCAATCTATCTCTCTACAAGTCTACAATGTCTACTAAATATTCAATTTTATTTATTCATTTGGGAATTGGGAGTGAAGTTGGCAACTAGCTTGATGATCTTCCATCGAGCAAATTTTCAATTTTCAACCTCTCGATTACACGTCGACATTACATCGGCGTTTGGTACATTCGTTCCTTCATTAAATTATTATTGTCTGTTTATTTTATTTAGCGCACTTAATTTCATTTACTTTAATTATTTATTAGTGTAATTATAAATTTATAATGGAAAGATTTAAATGTATGCTTACGGGTAGGGGTCATGCTTCTTCTAGTAGGGGCAACAAGGGCAATGGTCCTATTTCTAGACAGAATCCTATTCCTACACAAGATGACTTTGTTGATACTGAATATTTTTCTACAATACCATTAGATTTAGACGAGCTATTTTCTAGAACTCAAAAAGACTTTAATTTAGACGATGATCTAGATGATACACCCACTAATGTAGATGACAACACACCCACTAGTGCACCTTCAACTGAAATTCCTCCTATTGCCCCTAGTATGAGACGAGGTCCAGCAAAACGAACATTAAAATCAGATGCATGGACATTTTTTTATAGGGACGTAGAGAATCAAGTAGCTAGATGTAAAATTTGTAAAGATATTTTAAAATTTAAAACTGGTAAAGGTCACGGTGGGACGGGGGGTTTAATGAGACACATAGCAAGGGCTCATCCAGCTAGGTATGCCCAATATGAGGCTTCAAAACCGGGTGCGCAAACGTCCGCTCCATCGGGACAAGGTTCACATACTGTCCCGGACCAAGTACAAGGTCAAATTAACCCTATGACTGGGGGATTATAGGCCCTAAGTACGATAAACATAGAGATAGGGAAGCAATAGCAAAATTAGTTATTGTGGAGGATTTGCCTTTTTCATTTCCTTCATCTCCCGATTTTATTCATTACATTAGAGATATATATAATCCTGCTTTTAACGGTTTTCCTAGATCAACTGTTAAGCGATATGTATTTAAATTCGCACATGAATATCAATAGTTATTACGTTATTCATTATATCATTTTAATGGCAAAGTGGCTATCACTTCTGATATAGGCCGTAGTACTAACGGCCATGATTATTTAACGGTAACATGTCATTGGATAGATTATAAATGGTCTATTAAAAAACGTATCTTAGAGTATAGATATATAGATGATAGGCACACTGGTACTTTTATTGCAGAAAATATTTATCAAGCGTGCGATTATTACGGAATAACTGATAAAATTATGACTATTACATTAGATAACACTTCTTCTAACAATTACGCTATTACAATTTAAAAAAATAGTTTAACTCCATCTTTTCCAGATCATTTTCATATAAAATGTGTGTGCCATATATATAACTTAATTGTAAATGATGGTCTATCACTTTTTGAAGACATTCTTAGTAAAATACAATTCTCTATAAACTTTATTTTTAAAAATAATAGAATACAACGAAGAAAAGAATATAAAAAAACTTGTCACGATTGCCAACTACCTTATAGAAAAATTCCAGAAGAAGTACCCACTAGGTGGAATTCTTTATACGAGCAACTACTTGTTGCTTATGACTATAGAAAACCTATAACTTTATTTTTTAACTCTCATAATCAAAATCCAGTTGATATTGTTGTAGATAGCGATTGGGGAAAATTTCCGAACTTATTGTATTTTTAGAGAAATTTTTTCAAGCAACAAAAGAATTTTCCGGTATATATTATCATACTATTTCAACTATGTTGTTTTATATATCTCTAATATTTTTACTACTTAATGAATATATGGATAAACCAGCTTATAAGGCGGCTATTAAAAAATGTTTATCAAAATAAAATAATATTTTATTCCTATTCCCACTATTTATATTATTGGTGTTGTATTAAATCTGACTATTAAAATAAACGGTACTAAATCACTTATTGAAACTATTTACGATTGTATAGCAGTACTAACACCTCAAGTCCCAAAAATCCAAATCACCCACCACCAATTGAACAAACTAAAGAAGAAGTGTTGTCTAGCGTAGAAGACGAATGCAAAAAAGTATATAGGTTTTACCAACAAGAAAGTGTTAGCAACCTACCGGCTTCCATACCATCTTTTTCTTCTTCTTCAACACAACCTCCCAAAAGACATGTTGTTTCTGCTGCTAGTATTGAAAGCCTCAGAAATAGAATGTGCGGCCGTACCGCTACTAACCAAATTAGCGAGTTTGATATTTTTGTTTTGCAGGGTTCTGTACCGTACCAAGCAGTTCTCAATGAAGAAGGACGTGAAGACTTGCTAAAATACTGGAGGGGAATGAGAAGACCTTTCTGATACTTTCAATGATGGCCCGAGATGTTTTGAACATTCTAGCGTCATCAACGGCGTCTGAAAGCGTTTTTTCTGCCGGCAGATATCAAATAGGAGAGCACAGACACTCATTAGCCGGAGAAAACTTGGAGATTGTAGTATTATTCAGAGATTGGATACAAGCGGAGCGGAGAAGGTACGGTCAACCAGAGATCAACGAAGAAGACGAAAACTACAACGAAATCTTATCCGAAGGTGGTGGAAGCGACGTGGAGCAATTTGACCAAAAAATACCAATTCCAACTGAAGAACCACAGGAAATTATCAAGAAACTAGAACAGGTTTTTTTCAAAATGTAATTTTTTTAATTGCAATTTTACTATGTAATTTGCAACTTTTGAACAACACCACAAAATTGTAATTTTGACAATTGTATTTGTATTACAAAAAAAATCATGTCTATTAAATAATATAAGAGGCACAAAAACAGCCTTGGGATATTTTTCTTACACTATCTTGTTTAATTATTGAGTTTTTTATATACATGTTATTTTTTAAATTAAGTGCAAAAAAAAAAAAAAATCGATCCCGACCCAGCCTGATCCCGCCCCGCCCCGACTCCGACGGGACGGGACGGCGGCGAATCCCAACTGTCCCGATCCCGACCCGACGGACCCGATCCCGGCCCACTGGCCAGCCATACTAAATATATGCATTTTTGGCCGAACATCACCTGCCTCCACACAAGAGAATTCCCTCCCCATTTTAATTTCCTTGGTTAAGTTATGTTCTATGATCTGTAACTACGTATTGTGTGGTTAATTAGTATGCTTAGTTGATATGGTACACTGTTTATGACTTAGTTTAACTTGATTAATCCTGATTTAGTTCATAATATAGATGTATCTGCCTTTCAAATAATTGGTAGCAATCAAACAGTGCTTTTGGACTGATATGTATCATGAACATGATTAGATAGGTTACAATATGTACTTAGATGAATTTATGAATCAGTATGTGGTTTTAGTTAAATCATGAAATGGCCTTGAATCTGTTTTGTATGCATATCTGGGAATAATAACTTTATTCAAACTGATTTAGGGGCGATTAGTGTCCATTAGGGATGACTTAGACTTAATATGAATCCAACATAAAGCTGAGGGTATTTCTGACTTATTGATAATAGGTAAAAGACTTGTGTAGTTCCTATCATCTTTTTCACATGACTGCTGTAGTAATATTAGCTTAATATTAGTCTGGTGAGTATATTGGCTTTTCTGGTCTTGGTCTTTCCATGTGGTATCTACTAATTTGAAGTAGTATAACCTAAGTGTGATCTGTCAATGACATGTTTAGCTTCAAATTTGACTCCATGATGTCCTGTGTTTGCTATTGACACTTTGTTACTTTCTATGATGCATACTATTGTGTAAACTGCCTAGCTCATATAAAAAAATGAACTCAACATGTTTACTTGTCCTTAATCTGTGATATTGAACATGTTTGGACTCATGAATGCCATCTGCAATTAGTTTGGGATAGGTATAGGTTTATAAGACTTAGAATACTTGTTTGTCTAATGATCCGTGGGTACAGTAAACTTGTCTAAATATCTGAATAATATCACACCTAGTTTAAAGAGTAGTCTAGGTTTAACATGAACTCAAGGAGTCTGTTGGGTGCTAATAAATTTGTTTCAGTTCACATCATTCTAAACAGGTATCTGCTCAGTTGATTTAAACCTGGTAGCATACATGCTGATGTTTGTCCAACTCATTTTCATGTCTGTCCCGTATTTATTTATGCTAATCTAGGCTTAAGATAGGTTCTGTGAGGTCTCCTAGATGTGTCTAGCTTAAATATATGAGTGAATGAGGTCTGTGTATCTGTTTGATATTTCTCACCAACCCAGAATCTGTGTGTTGTTGTTTTGAGCCATGAATGGTAGCAAGTTGTGCCTGTGTAAGCTATTTACATCTATCTTAGGATCTCTGTGGATAGTTTTGAGTTAAATGATCATTGGCATGCCTTGCTATGACTTTGCCTTGCTTGTGCAGATCTTACCTCATTTTGCCATGTCTCTGTCCCTGTAGACTTTAGTCTTGGTAAGTAATCTGTTTGCATTCATCAACTTAAAATGATGAACATTAGGCCCTTTAGAAACTCAGGGTGATGTCTAACTGTGTAAAGATGCCATGTTGAATAACATGCCTATACCTGTTTCACGTTTAGTTAAAAGTGAGCATGTCTACTTGTCTTGTTTGACTGTCAATTATGTTCTACTGGGTTCTTGAATTTTTAAGTCAGCTAGGAGTCTTTAGATTATCAATATGCCTATGATTTTGGGTCTGGGCAAGGTTTTAGGCCTAGTCTTGTTATCTGCTTTTAATTCTTAAACATTACATAGTCTTATTGATGCTGTCATGTACTGTCATGGTATGCTTTGCTTGAAATCTCTGAGTTTCTCAATTGAATGACTTCATGCCTGCTTAACATAGAGATACTGCTAGGAATTAAATCTGAAATGAATTGATAGTGAAAAACATGAAGCCTACATTCTTTTCTCCTCTCATGCATCTGTTACCTTATGTCTATGAGAATTTGTTATGTCAATAGGCCTGCAAAACGTCATTAAACTTAACTCAATTCTTTGTTACTTCTGTATGGTAGCTGCTTGCTTGTCTATTTCCAAATAATGAGGCTAAGTCCAAATGAGGGGAGTAGATGACTTAGAATTGGATGAATATAACCCCAAGTGAGAAAGGAAGTTAATGTCCTATTTCTACTATCTAAAAAGAGTTTTAGAAGCTCACTGTATTTGGACATGGCATGTTGCACATTAAACCTGTCTTAACCCCTTATCTGCTCCTTGTGTTGCTTGATTTGGTATGAACATGATAACTCTGCATGCATACATTTGTGTTTAAATTTAAATTCAGAGGTTCCTAGATTGCATACTGTTGATTTATTATCTTCTGAGTTATAAGTGTGTGATTCTGCGAAATATTGGATTACAAATGAGGATACGTGTATATGATATATGGTTTTGACTAGGTTCTCTTTGATTTAGTGTTTTGTATGTGGGATTAGAAATAAAAGGGGTGAGTATACATGGATGTATACATCCAATGTATATTAGGTATACCTGGTATACCAAGTATATAAGGCAGGTATACCTCTATGTATACCACTTAGGAGATTAATATGCCACTAAGTTGTGACTGTGACTTTACAGTGAGGTGTTGTTATTCTAATGTGGAAAAAAATAGTTCTGCGACTATTATTATGGCGAGTGCCAAGGTACAAAAATGCAAGAATGTTACTACATCTAGAATTCAATTAAAAATAATTCAAGAACGTCATGCCTATGGATTTAAATATCTAAGAATATCGCGTCAAATAACGTTTGGACCCTTTTACCACTAAATTTAAAGCCCCTCTTATTTTAGGGGGATCCGAAAGATTGTCTATATACCAAAAAAAATTGTTTTACCCTATTTGCATGGTATAATTTCCGGAAGGAAAACATCCAATCACATTCCGTTCATCGGACTTAACTCCGCCACGGATTATCCACACGGATTATAGTGAATAAAGTTCAATAATCAATCACACGATACCGAGAGGATTAACCCTATAAGGATAATAAAACATGGACCAAACATCAGACTTTACAAGGATGGTGCAGGTGAGTTACAGCTGTAAGATTGACAAGATAGACACCAACGTCGGGGTGTTTCAATGGAGAATACTCAGTTTGATCCAAAGCCAAGCTCCATCCATAATCATTCTTGTAATCTGGCTTTCTATCAAATAGGTTGAAGGAATCTGGACCTTTGCCTTTGCCTTTGCCTTTGCCTCTTCCTCGGTCATCGCCTCGTCTCTTCTCTCTTTTATTTCCTTCATCACCAAAAAGATTATTCAAGAACTTCCTCAAAGACCATATTGGTTGCTCTCTTTCCTCATCTTCTTCTAGGCTAGCTTCTTCCTCCAAATGCACAATTCTCTTTAGGTGATCAAGTCTCTGGTGCTGTTCAAGGTTCAAGAATTGAGCCCATATGCTTGGTGTAGGAGAATGAGTAGTTGTGTTCAAAGGTACAATTGCACTTGAAAATTGCCTTGTCAAGATCTCTCTCACTTCTGCTGATGATACCTGTCATATGTAACAAATCTTGATCAAATTATTTTTCTAACATATTCAGGATATAATAATTATCGTAAAGAATAAATCTTGGACTAACTCAATCTCAAAAGCTAGCTCAAAGGGAGGAGGATTGTCCAAACAATATAAGGAGACCAAGGACCACTTATCCCACTGATGTGGGAGAACTCAACATTCCGCCTCACGCCCAGGGCTGGACATCTGGAGCGTGGACAATATAAGAGGGGGCCCAACTTCGGAAACAATGAATTGAGACGGTTCTGGCTTTGATACCATGAAAGAATGGATCTTGGACCTGACTCAATCCCAAAAGCTAGCTTAAAAGGAGGAGGATTGTCTAAGCCATTTAAGGAGACCAATGACCACTTATCCCACCGATGTGGAGAACTCAACAATTATAACTATTTGATTTGAATTTTATATTTACTAGTAACTTTTAAATAAAGATCATTTCAACATATCTAAATGTTGAGAAAACAAGCAATTTTAGTTATTTCATAATCAAAATTAAAGAAAATATCTTTAAGTCTAAGTTTTTCAATACATATAACATAAAATTTAGTACTCCCGTCCAATTTGTTCGTCTTAAATCTTCTTTCCTAATTAGGAAACTCTTTAATTTCAAGATCTCACATACCACAAGATTAAAACAAATTTTGATACATTATACATATAAAACCACAAAACTTAAAATCCTATCATTTCTTAAACTTCGTGCCTCATCAAACAAAGACATTCAAACAAAGACAAACAAATTGAAAAGGAGGGAGTACTACCTTCCATGTTTCCATAAATGTATCTTAGTTTGATCAGATACAAAGGGAAACTTTTTAATGCCGCAATCTTAAACGAGTATGCACTAAAATATTGTTGATCTTCTGGTCTTGGAGATGTCATTGCGGTCCTAAACGGGGGCCAATTTACGTAAAAAAAATTGGGTCACGTGAATCCATGGTCATCCGACTAAATTCGATATATTATGTGTATAATTCTTAATTAAAATATATTTAATATTAAGTGAAGGAACCATAGTCAAATTAAATTGAGCGGTGCACTGGTAAAGCACTAGCAACCTTTAAAAAGCAATGTTGCACCTATGCTCTATCCTCTTTGACTGGTCCTAAAGATGTCATGTACTCATGTGAAAGGCTGGATTTAAAGAAATACAAAATAAATTTTTTAGAACAATTTTTTCCCAAAAAATAAAATATAACACACACAAATTGAAACAAAAAAGGTGCTGTATTTATCATATGAATTCAGATTTACAGTGCACTTTAATTCTGAAAAAGAGAGAAAAGGGTAAAGGGGCCCTTAGTGTGGTCAAAATGTTACTAGTAAACATAAAATTCACTTACATTGATTGCTGTTGATAATGTAAGAGAGTCAAATCCACCAAGAATAGATGTTGGATAGATTCCACCACCAATGAAGAAAGACTGCAAAAATTAGTCAATTGTAACTCAACAATTCAACAGCCAAAGAAATTCTTTTTTGCACAAGAAATTGCAAAAAGCGTACCTGAAAACCATGCAATCCCAAGCTGCTGGAGGTGCTAATGCTGCAAATGATATGAAGTCTCTGTCCCTCAGTTGGATTAACAAGATAAAAAGCCGAGCCAGCGCGAATGCTGTATACATCTCCTTCCTTCAGTCGCCTTTCCGCGAAGTCATCTTTGTAGATGTGCCCAATTCTTGTTTCCCCTGCAACCTCAACAAAATTAATTCATTTCTCTGAAGATTTTTTTGGACCAAAAAAACAATCGTACAAGAACAATAATATCGTTCGAACTTGTATCTGTGTTAAAATTTTCATTTTTTCTGGCTAGAACACAGTAAGCAAAAAATATTGTGGTCTAGAAAGTAGAACCAACACTAAAAATAAAAAAATCCTGGTGGAGTGTTGGAGCAAGAGTAAGAGTTGTAATTTTTCATGGGACAAGGACATCATTAGTTCAACCCGTGAAAACAATCAATATTACATAAATGCAAGATAATTTTTGAGTAAAATAAATTCAACGTGATCCGATCCTTCTCATACATAGATGTGTATTTTAAGGGATATGTTTAATTGAACTTATAATTTTTGTTATTGAGACCATATATATGTGAAAATCCTGGAAAATAGTGTCAATTTTCAATTTCAGTCTCATGCTTCCAAAAATATTTTTTGAAAGGAATTATAGAGAGGGAAACTAAAAGTTCAGATAGTCAACTAATTACATTCCCAAAGAATTGAGAACCAAAACTAAATTTTGGATTTGCCTTTATTTTAAAGAGAGCTAAGTGCACAAGATTGCTTTTTTTTTTATTATAAAAGAACCATAACAACAAAAAGCAAAAAAAGGCTGAAAACTTTACCTCTACGAACAAAGAGTGTAAGATGAGAATCAAGGTATTGAGGGATGAAAATGATAGAGAATAAGTAAATATTCTCCATCTATTCTGTAATTAATATCCTAGTGTAATTATGTAAAGTAGATATCTCATTCGATTACGATTACAATTGTAAACTCCTATAAATATTGTATCAATGAGAAGACTCCGATGAAGAAGAATTACACTATTCTACATGGTATCAGAAGTCAAACGCTAGCCTCCTCTCAAACCCCTTGTACCGTATAATAAGCAACAGCCGAAACCTCTTTTATATTCTTGACTTCCTGCTTTTCCAGTTCTGGGCTACTAGGAGTTTGTTTTGATCATATAATAGATTTCTACATTGGAGGATCAGGTGATGCTAAGTTAACAACATCCTTGAATTCATCTTCTTCATCCGAAAAAATAAAAAATCACCCTCCTATTTCTGCTCCCTTCACCATTTGATGTTCTCCTGATGTTGACTTGTTGATCATCATCATCACTGATCCTACCTTCTACTCTTTCTGGAGCACATACTTGAGCCGCATTACCAGCAGGATTTGGTGTGGCATCACTAGTAGAAGCTGAGACATTGTCAACTTTTGACTTTGTAGCACCATTCTCTCTATGTGACTCTTGTTGCTTTTGTTTCACTGCTACTATGGGTAAGGCATCAAGTTACACTTCAAATTCCTGCTTATCTTTACCCACATGCTGAATTTCAGTTTCAATACCTTGTAGAATTTCACCATGTGCAACAATCTTTCGTAGGCTCATCTCGTCGATTGGCATTCCGATCTTGGTCATTCATACAGATCGCTTAGCCCCATTCATCTCCGGTGCAAGATCGCTCGATCAGTGAGCTAATCGCTCACTTTTAGGGTTCTTTAACAACCTTATCTTTCTATCTAACCTACCATCCACAAATATGGCACGGTACTCTTTGTTGCATCCTAGCATTTTGGGCCCACCTCCAGGCCCACGGTACACGGGCCACTAGCACCAGGCCAACTTCTACACGGCCCAACAGCAGGCCTACGGTCCCACGACTCCTGCCAAACTGAGTCAGGCTTACAACACTATGAATCTCTAGCAGCCCGACAACACATGGTACATGGATACATGTGTCACATCCCACCTCACTCGCGACTCTGGTAATTTCCCTCACCTATCTAATTTGAAGAATCCTTAATTTATTTTGGTCGACAGTGACAATCACATTCCAATTCAAGGATATGGTACCACTCAAACACAACCACCTACCCATCATTTACCCTAAAAATATCCTATATGCTCCTAACATCATTAAAAACTTAATCTCTGTTAGAAAATTTGCTAGTGACAATTCTGTATCTATTGAGTTAGACCCTTTTGGTTTTTTTTGTGAAAGACCTACATACGGGGACAACTCTTACGAGATGTAATAGTGTGGTGGACCTATATTCTTTCTCATCCAATTCTGCCGCAAGTGTCAATCCACATACCTCCCTAGTTGCAATCTCTCCATCAACTTGGCACAGTAGACTTGGGCACCCTAGAGCACCAGTTTTTAACTTTCTTAGAAGTCACAATTTAATTCAATGTAATAAAAGGAAATTTGTCCAAAATTGCTATTCTTGTCCTCTAGGAAAACATGTTAGACTTACGTTTACGTCATCTTAAGTGTTACTTTTTCTCCATTTGACATCATTCATGCGAATTTATGGACATCTCCATTACTAGCAAACTTGGTCATAAATATTTTTTGGTATTATTAGATGACTTCTCTCACTTTCTTTGGGTCTATCCGCTCAAATATAAGTCTCAAGTTTACTCCACGTTTCTTGAATTTCGAACATATGTTAAAACACAGTTTGAAAAGGCCATAAAATTATTTCAATGTGATAATGGTCGTGAGTTTAACAATTCCCCCTTTCATAAATTTTGTGTTAATAATGGCATGGTAATCCTAATCGAATGAAGATATATACTTTACATAATTACACTAGAATACTAATTACAGAATATATGGAGAATATTTACCCCGCACCATTAACAATATGATCCGTACAATGCTCTTTCATTCCCCTCTTCCCCCTCCATTTTGGGTATACACGTTAAAAATGGTAGAATACTTTCTTAATATATTACCTATCCGTACCCTTCAAAATAAAACTCCTACCGAAATTATATTCCGTCGGATCCCTTCTTATGATCACCTTCGGGTTTTCAGTTGTCTATACTACCCAAATCTTGCCTCCACGGCCCCTCACAAATTAGCACCTCGCACCTCTCCTTGCATCTTATTAGGTTTTCCATTGAACCATAGGGGTATTTATGCTATGATTTGTCCACGCATAAAATCCTAGTCTCTCGCCATGTCACATTCGAGGAAAATGTTTTTTCGTTTGCAAACGTCTAACAACTTCAAGTCACTTATTACGACTTCCTTAATGACCCAGACACTTCCCCTCTCCTGCAAAATACCATACATAGTGTTAATATTCCGGTTGTCCCATCATAGTTTCCCTACCGCTGTCCCATCTCTTCCCCAAGTCTTGTCTAACACTCCCTCACCTACTGCTCTAGTCACGACCTCCATGTCTCCGTCAACCAGTCCCCACTCCCCCAACCCCCACCTCCGTTGATCAGTCCCCTACCTCACTGCCCCAACCCCTACCTCCGTCGACCAGTCCCCTGCCTCACTACCCCACCCCTACCGACATCCCAGCAACACTCGCCAACCCCACTACCTCACAATATTGTCACCAACCCGTCCCCACTGCCGTCACTTCCCGTTAGCCCAAAAGTATCGATTCTGACTCACCATATGGAAACTTGTGCCCAATACAGAATTTTCAAATCGAAAGTCCACTTTAACCTATCCACTCAGACCATCTCACACATACCTAAAAATCCAAAATTAACCAAGCTTGACCCAAATTGGAATGCGGCCATGCGTGAGGAATTTAATGCCCTCACTACACAGCGCACTTGGGATATTATACCGAGACTAGAGGGGGTGAATGTGATTTTTTGCATGTGGCTATATCGTCACAAATTCAGAGATAGTGGTGAGCTTGAACGCCATAAGGCGAGACTTGTGGCAAATGGCACGGGGCAATATGAGGGAGTTGATTGTGGTGAGACCTTCAGTACAATGGTTAAACCAGCCACCATTCGCAATGTTCTAAGCATAGTTATGGGAAAGAACTGGCCGATTCATCAACTTGATGTGAAAAATACGTTCTTACATGGTGATTTGAAAGAAACCGTATATATGCATCAACTGTCTGGCTTTGTGCATCCAGAAGCTCCTCAGTATGTCTGCCTTCTTTGAAAGTCACTATATGGCTTGAAACAAGCCCCTAGGGATTGGTATGAGCGATTTTCCACTTACATCATGCAGATCGGGTTCGTGTGCAGCAAAAGTGATAATTCACTTTTTATTTTTCATCGAGGTAATGTCACTGCATACCTTTTGCTCTAAGTAGATATTATTCTGGCTGCTTCATCTGATGTGTTGAAACACGAGATCATTACCCTGCTCAAATTCAAATTTGATATGACACACTTGGGTAAGTTGAGTTATATTTTAGGAATTTCAGTGACCAGATCCAAAAATGCAATGTTCCTATGTCAGCGTAAATATGACTAAGAAATTGTTTACAGGGATAAAATGGCAAACTATAAGATCATGCCCACTCCAGTTGACTCAAAGTCAAAATTTAGTGCTGATGCACTTCAGTATATTACCTTCACTAGGATCGATATTGCCTATGTCGTTCAGCATGTGTGTTTGTTCATGTATACTCCCAGGGAGCCTATCTTTACCGCTCTTAAATGTATCATTCGATACGTTAAGGGTACTCTTGACTACAAATTACATCTTTATCCATCTGCACCGTCCAGGCTGATATCGTATACGGATGCCAATTGAGACCGTTGTCCGGACACACGTCGATCTACTTCCGATTACTGTGTATTTTTGTGTGATAATCTCATCTTGTGGTCTGCCAAACGGCAAGTTAAGCTTTTCCGTTCGAGTGCAGAATCAGAATATAGAGGTGTTGCGAACGTTGTTGCCGAAATCTGCTGGCTCAGAAACCTTCTTCTAGAGCTTCATTGTCCCTTATGAAAGGCATCTCTTGTCTACTGTGATAACATATCTATTGTTTACTTATCTCATAACACAGTCCAGCATCAGCGAACCAAACATATTGAGACTGATATTCATTTTGTTCGTGAGAAGGTTGTCATGGGCTATGTTCGGGTGTTACATGTTCCTTTTTTCTATCAATACGCAGATATGTTCACTAAGGGACTTCCTCGGCAGTTGTTCCTTGAGAATAAATAATATTCTGAGATTAGTATCTTAGTGTAATTATGTAAAGTAGATATCCTCATTAGATTATGATTATAATTGTAAACTCTTATAAATATTGTATCAATGGAAAGACTCCGATAAAAGTGAATTACAATATTCTACAGAAAAGACTATTAGGTTCCATTGTGATGAAAGCAATATGCATTGGACTTTGAAACATAGAAACACCACCACCAAATCCAACCCTCACAACTCTCATAACTCCAGCATCAGTCCTCACTATTTCCTTTGAATCATGCAACAAAAACCACCCTCCATCTCCCTCTTCTTCTTCCGCTTTTACCCCTCTTCTATCAACTTCATAATGGTGTGTAGGGAAATGCATGGATTTGATGATGTTTATGTAGAGGAAAGGGAAGAACTTTAGGAGGACACGTGGCGTGCATGCAGGATTTGAAGGATGTTGTGGCGTATTGTAATGTAGCCGTGTAGGCAGAGTTGAGTTTGAGAGTTAAATGTGAGATAAATTGTCTCATACAAAGACAAAGTCCTGTGCCTGTAGCTTTGTTATTTCTTCTTCCACATTTTTGTAAGCAAAATTGGAAATGTCGCCACGAATTTTCTAAAACATTGCACCAATTGAGCTTCTTCGTGTTTTCTTCATTTTATAATAATCATTTGATATCCGTTTATTACTTAAAAAATATTATATAGATAAATTTAAATTCGAGATCTTTAAATTTGTATATTGATTAATCTTATATATGCTATTTTTCACCTTTCTACTTTATAAATAAAAATAAATTTTATAAAATATATGTATCTATAGGTAAGTCCATCTCATAATATTTAAAAAGTGAAAAATAATAAAAGTTGATAATTTAGAGAATAAAATTAGAATATGGACTACTGAATGACTTTCTAAGTGATATATGTATAGCTAAGTAATTTTTTTGTTACAAATAAAAAAACATGATTTTATTAAATAATTTTAGATAGTTGCATGACATTTGACTCTAAAAAATGCTCGATTTTGCTAGTTATTATCTGAGTTTTTGTTCATGGCTTGTGTTTACCGGGAGAAATGGACAAATAATCACTTTTTAAATCACTAATCAAACTTTAGCCATCGTTTTAAAATTAAGTAATCTTTAGCCATTTTTTAATATGAAAGCTCATTTGAACGATCATATCCATAAGTTAAAACATATAAAAACTTAAAAACTTTAGATATACCCTGTACAACTTGAGATATAGACTCTAAGAAATGTTCTTGAAGTTTAGTACTAACATTTTAAAAATATGTAGTTCAAACTTTAGAATTTTCTTATGAAGTTTGAGTTCACTTTTATAAATTCGATCTCTAGATTTTTCGCTAAATTTCATGATAGACTCTTGAAATTTCAAATGTACAAGTTTGAACTTCAGGATGCGATAGTTTTACTAATTGATTTTTTACAGCAATGTTTGTCTGAATTTCAAAATATTATTCTAGAGTTTAAAACAAGTACAATGAGTGAAATACTTTATCTTACATTATCGGATGTGCCTATTTCACTAGTAATACCTATTTTAAAATAATATATATTTCATCATTATTTCAGTCATGCGATAAAGTTAGATATCATGGTGAAATAATTTTTAAATGTTATTTTTATCCATAATATCTATTTTAAACTCGAGTATAATGTACTTGAGCTATTTGAACCTTATGAGTTCAAACTCTACAAAAAATAGAGTTTAAACTGTGCCACTTCAAAGTTCAAACTCCAGAAAGAAATGTTGAAATTAAAGCTATCACTATTAAAATTCCACGAATTACAATATTGGAATTTGACATTTATAATTCCATTGCAAATTCTATCTCATTTTGCTGAAATTTTACTTGTCAAAGTTTTGAACTCTAGCATTTTTAGTTAAATATACTACTATTGTCCAAATATTATCCTCAATTTAAAACTAACTATTTCAAATGATGCCTAAATTATTAAATTATCCAGAATATGGGCATTCAAACTAATTTTTATATGTTTAACCATCTGACGTAACTTGAACTGCCATAAGAATGATCTCGATATTCGACGTAGTATATGAAGCAAATGGCCATATAGAAATGATTAAGGGTGTGTTTGGTAGAGAGAAAAATATTTTTAATAAATTTTTTATATTTAATTGATCAAAAATTATAAAAAATGTTTTCTCTAAGAAAAAAAATTTAAAATGAGAAAAATCATTCCTTAATGGAAATATGAAAAATAAGTTTCATAAATGATATTGCAAATTCATTGTCTTCTTCCCAACCACCTAACGCTCTTAACCCCAATCCTTTGACCATCTCACATCCTGCCACTCCCGAAGCCCCATTCCCCATGACCCCACTCATCCCACCCTCGTAGTGTTTTGCTAGATTATATATAAATATTTTTAGGATAATATTTTTACTTATTTACCAAAAACTAGAAAGTAAGAAATTCACTTGTTTTCCAAGAAAACATTATCCGTCGTACCAAACACGTCCTAAAAGAATAGTATTTGTTGTTGTTAATACAACAACACACCAGTATAGTCCCATAAGTAGAGTCTGAAACTGACAAAGTGAACTAGACCTTACTTCTACTTAGGGAGATAGAAAAGCTATTTCCAATAGACTCTCCATTTGTTGTTCTTAATATTATTATTAGAATTTATATTTTTGCTTTAGGTTGTCATAATTGTTAATACTTAACTCTTTTAGATTGGTTTGAACATATAAATAAAAGGCCAAATGGCACATTCTTTTCCCTTGTGTTAATGCTATATTATGATTTTAGTTCTTGTGTTATTTAACTTTCCATTATTAGCCTTCAATTATATTAGTGATTTTGATTCTTCAACTAACAGACACTCAAAAAATTAACAGATAGTTCAACGTAACCCAGGGGCAAATCTGGTATTAAATTTTTTGTTTGGTTGTCGACGAGCAACATGCACCAATTGTTGGCATCTTAAAGATGAATCTTGCAATCTTGGACCAATATTTTCCACATACTTATTCTTCATCGAGCTTTCTTGAGAAGAGTTCTCAACTAAGAATCCTTCTTACTCTTCTAGTTGAACGTGTACGCAAATTTCTGGCAATGGTCATACATAAACTGATTACTACAAACCTTGCAGGTTTCAAGTGCTATGTTTTGTTCTGTCATATTGAGCTTATCTACCGGAAGAAAAGATGTTAGTGTTGGCAAATAGCATTTTGAAGTAGTTCTTCTTCTTCACCAACTAAATTTAATATCAAAATTGCTCTTCCATTGAATTAACTATTTGTTAACTTTTTTTGGGTCTATTAATTGAAGGATTAAAATCACTCACATAAATAAAGGTTAATATTGATAACTTAGACAACACAAGGACTAAAATCATAATGTAGTATTAATACTGGGATTAAAAGTGCTATTTGTCCTAAATAAAAAAAGAAGAAGAATTCGAACTGTAACCTAAAATAGAGCAAAGAGACGAAATATATACGATATTTGGACCATATAAATAATAATATGTCTATATTTAGAATAATTGGCATCGAAATCTCAATATTTTGAACCGGCTACAGGCGTAAGGCATTATTGTGCATTTTTTGAGTTTAACTAAATTTCACTGCCAATGCACACTTATTTTACACGGTCAGGTCAACATAGAGCCTATTGCCTGTAATTATTTCTCAACTATTTTCACTTTTTTAATATTTAAAGGAACAAAGTAGTAAAAGGCAAATTGACCATCCTTTACCACAAATACAAGGATTCCACCATTAATTCTTTCGCATATTCCTATTTATTCAATACCATTTATGCCACTACCCCAAAATTCATTGTGACGTGAGGACACCTACTCTAACACGTAGGCGAACCCAACATATAACATCAATAAATAGCGGAAATAAAGAAGTAAAAGAGAAGTAATTTTAACAAATCTTTTAAATAGAAATACATAAGTTTGAAGAACCCCAACATTATCTGGTAGTCATGAGTACAAACTCTAATAATATCTTAATACAACTCTAAATAAGAAATACATAAACTGTCTGAATATAGCAAAACATCATCTGTCTAGAAATAACAAGAACAGAACATAAGGTAGAATGGAGTTTCAGTGCTCGGGAAGAAGCTGCAACTCACTCTGGACTCCAAATATCATGCTCTCTGATGAGGTGGATGAAGTTGCTCTGGTGTCGTCTCCTGGCTCGGTATCTGCACATAGAGTGCAACAAGCGTAGAGTGAGTACGGAAAATACGTGCACTCAACAAGCATTATCAATCGACCATAGCTATAACGGTGGCGAGGGTTGGTACTTTTCGGTACCTCTCTCTACCAGTTAGTTATTTAAGCATAAGAATAATTCAGTTAACCAACCTACAGTAAGTCTATAGTTTAATTAAGCTTAAGTACTCTCAAGTCACACATCGCACAAGTGGGCGTCTAGATCCATCAAACTTCTGTACTCAAGTCTCACCACAAGATTAAGTATAAACTAACACTATTCCTTCTAGCAGCATAAAGATCGCAAGTGTAATAGAGTTCAATCCGGGCACATACGACATAAATCACATATCATGATATAAATAAATGCAATGTAGGATGATGTGTATGAATACAAATGGCCATATGTACCTGGTATACACACGGTGTTGCAGTAGTTGTCACGTGACCCATGGGGGACTCATGAGGTCCATATACCCATTTGATCCCATCGGATACCAACACGATGGCTAAAGTGTCATATCAGTCATCACTCTCATAACCATGTACCATACTTCTTAATCCAACTTCCCAAGTCATTCTCAGCGATTTATCAGTAAACCAATGCCAAGTATATATATAATGTATGAATGAGATGTATATGAATACATCATGCAATCATCATAATAGGTTTATCAGTATTTATCACTTATATTCACGTGTTCAGACGAGATGTAGAGTGATGAATGCATGACAGTCAAATCAAAATATCACATCAATGGCTACAAGCCGAAGTAAATAGCAATCTGCTAACCTTTTTTTTTCAAGTGAAACGCATGTTTAAACACAATTTTAACTTCTAGTTTGTTCAATTTCAACTTTCAATTTTTATTTCAGAATTTCAATCAAATGTCCAAATCAGGGGCGGAGCTAGGTTAGACCAGGTTGTTCATCCAAATCATTTTGCTGAAAATTACATTGTATCGACAAGATTAAGATACTTTTTATGTATATAGTTGATATTGAATCCGCTTCTATGATGTGTTTACTTCTTTATATTTTTTAACTCTTCAGTAAAATTTCTAGCTCTGCTAGTGATTCAAATGCTTTCATTAGAGGGAAATATGTGTTCATCAACACCAGTAGGCAAAAAAAGTTATTGAAAGTGAAACAGTTCCAGCACTTGCACTACCAAAAGCAGAAACAAATGTGACTGATTTATTCCAATCAGAAATGCATTGATGATGTACTAGTCCTTTAGGAAACACAAACATGTCACCAATTTGGAGAGAGTGAGTATTGAGCTTCTTAGTTATTGATGAGGAAAGAGGACAATTGGTTTCGAAGCCTTTACAAACGTTTTTTTCCAAGTCTCCAACATAATAAGTGTTTGTTTGATTCGATTTCCATTATTTTCTTTCCTCCTCCCATTCTCCTTATGTAATTGAAAAAGAGTTTCATATAAATTGGGACAAAGGGAAGAGGAAAAAAGAGCCAGAAATAGTTATTTTCAAAATTTAAAACTCCCAATTTTCTTTTAAAATTTAGTTCATACAAACCATTACTATATAATCCTTCGATCCTCCATTTATGCCGTTCCCAACGGTCACATGCTACAACTCGGTACCAACTCAGTCCAAAATGACCTAATGAAGAAGAACAAACATCACAACAAAACAACAAATTACCTGATTTTCCATTAGAGATAATCAGTGACGAAGAAATGGCGTTAATCGAAGCTGCCTTTGCCGCGACGCGATCTCTGGTTCCGTCTCCGTCACGCGCTGCTTCTTCATCGGCGCATTTCCAGAACAATGCTTGGTCCATTAAGTCTATTACTCTGTTATCGAAACGGAGTTTTTCGGGTTGTGGTTCACAGAGTGATCCGTTAGTTGTTGATGTAGAAGATTCTGGAAGGTTAATGAGTAGCCAGAAGAGGAATAGAGTTGTTGATTCGTTATTGCATCAATTTCGGAGGAAAAGAGGCTTGTCTGTTACCGATATTACTGGCCACTATGAATTTCGTAACTTTATACTCCTCTATTTCAATTGATGAGCACTTTTCACCTTTTTATCATAACACGAGAAGAATTGCAATTTATGATAATTTTTGTATAATTTTTTAATATTTAAAATTTAATTTTAAAATACTAAGTTGATGTAATCCAATTTAGATCTAAAGATTAGTCACATTGACTCTCGGGAAGCGGAAAATGTCACATTAATTGTGATCAAGGGAGTAATACAATCTGGTGTAGTAATGTTGCAATTTGGTGTCTTTTTGATGTTGTAGTTTTTGTTGCTTTTAAATTTCTTGTTCGGATCTGACCATTTTTCTTACTTTGTTTGTGCGTATGCTTTGTCTTGAGCCGAGGGTCTCGGAAACAATTGCTCTAACTACAAGTAAGGTCTGCGTATACTATATCCTCTCCAGACCCCACATTGTGGGATTTCACTGAATATGTTATATTGTATTGTATTTTATGTACACGAGGACTTGTTATCATCCGTTTATGTACCTTTTTGACTGATGACATATTTTAAGATATTAATTTGACTTACCTTTCTTAGATTAGTATAGTGAATGACAAAATCAAAGTAAAAGTGTGAAGGTTACTATGATAGAGATTAAAGTTTGAATACTCTAATGAATTTGAATTATTAAAGTTGTGATAAATTCTATAGAGATCAACTGGTGTTCAAACAATTTGGGACGTTCTAGAGTGGAAAGAGTTTCATATAAATTGGGACAAAGGAAGTATTATGTTTTCTTATTTTGATTTTGAGGTCTTCTCTAGTCATCTTTAGGCAGATAGATATCAGTTCGACATGTTATTTGAATTGTTTGACGAACAGACTTTAGTATTGAGATGGAACAGGGTGAAGTGATATTACTCATCTGATTTATTATTAAGTTCTAGAATGTAGTATGATGTTTAGTGCAAAATAAGAGTGGCCAGTGGGCCGGGCTCGGGTCTGGCGGGCCGGGTCTGGCGGGGTCGGGGTCGGGGCGGGACGGGAGAAGGGGCGGGGTCGGGTCTGGCGGGACTGGAGCAAGTCCCGTCCCGATCCCGATCCCGTCGGGCTCGGGTCGGGGCGGGGTCGGGCTCGGAGCGGGATACGGCGGGTTTTCATTTTTTTTTTTTTTTTTTAAATAACATATGTATAAAAAAAACTCAATAAACAAAATAAGATAGTGTAATAAAAACATCCCAAGGCTGTTTTTGTGCCTCTTATATTATTTAATAGACATATGATTTTTTTGTAATACAAATACAATTGTCTAAAATCTAAATTGCAACTTTGTGGTGTTGTCCAAAAGTTACAAATTACATAATAAAATTACAATTAAAAAAATTACATTCTCAAAAAAACCTGTTCTAATTGCTTGATGATTTCATGTGGTTCTTCGGTTGGAATTGGTATTTGTTGGTCAAATTGATCCACGTCGCTTCCACTACCTTCGGTTAAGATTTCGTTGTAGTTTTCATCATCTTCTTCGTTGATCTTCGGTTGACCGCACCTTCTCCGCTCCGCTCGTATCCAATCTCTCGAATAATACGCAATTTCCAAGTCGTCTCCGGCTAATGAGTGTACGTGGTCTCCTATTTGATATCTCGCTGCAGAAAAAGCGCTTTCGACGCGAGTTGACGACGCTTGAATGTTCAAAACATCTCGAGCCATCAATGAAAGTGTCGGAAAGGTCTTCTCATTCCCCTCCAAGTATTTCAAAGCAAGTCTTCATGTCCATCTTCATTGATAACTTCTTGATACGGTACAGAACCCTGTAAAACAAAAATATCCAACTCGCTAATTTGGTTAGTAGTAGAGGTACGACCGCACATTCTATTTCGAGGCTTTCAATACTAGCCCGCAGAAACAGCATGTCTTTTGTGAGGTTGTATTGAAGATGAAGAAGATGGTATGGAAGTGGTAAGTTACTAGCATTTTCTTGTTGATAAAATCTATATATATTTTTGCATTGGTGTTCTACGCTAGACAATACTTCTTCTTTAGTTTGTTCAATAGGTGGTGGGTGATTTAGATTTTTGGGACTTGGAGGTGGTAGTACTTCTATACAATCGTAAATAGTTTCAATTAGTGATTTAGTACCGTCTATTTTAATAGTAGGATTTAATAGAACCAATAATATAAATAGAGGGAATAGGAATAAAATATTTTTTTATTTTGAGAAACATTTTTTTAATAGCTGCCTTATAAGCTGGGTTTTCCATATATTCACTAAGTAATAAAATATTAGAGTTATATAAAATAACATAGTTGAAATAGTAGGATAATATATACCGGAAAATTCTTTTGTTGCTTGAAAAAATTTCTCTAAAAATACAATAAGTTCGGAGATTTTTTCCCAATCACTATCTAAAATCATATCAGTGGCTTTTTATTATGAGAGTTAAAAAATAAAGTTATAGGTAATTTATAGTCATAAGCAACAAGTAGTTGCTCGTATAAAGAATTCCACCTAGTGGATACTTCTTGTGGAATTTTTCTAAAAGGTAGTCCACAATCATGACAAATTTTTTTATATTCTTTTCTACGTTGTACTTTATTACTTTTAAAAATAAAGTTTATAGCAAATTGTATTTTACTAAGAATGTCTTCAAAAAGTGATAGACCATCCTTTACAATTAAGTTATATATATGGCACACACATTTTATATGAAAATGGTCTGGAAAAGAAGGAGTTAAACTATTTTTTAAAATTGTAATTGCGTAATTGTTATTAGAAGCGTTATCTAATGTAATAGTCATAATTTTATCGGTAATTCCGTAATAATCGCACACTTGATAAATATTTTTCGCAATAAAAGTACCAAAGTGTGCCTATCATCTATATATCTATACGCTAAAATACGTTTTTGCATAGACCATTTATAATCTATCCAATGACAAGTTACAGTTAAATAATCATGGCCGTTAGTACTACGACCTATATCAGACGTGATGGATACTTTGCCATTAAAATGATATAATGAAAAACGTAAATATTGTTGATATTCATGCGCGAATTTAAATACATCTCTCTTAACAGTTGATCTAGGAAAACCGTTAAAAACAGGATTATATATATCTCTAATGTAATGAATAAAACCGGGAGATGAAGGAAATGAAAAAGGCAAACCCTCCACAGCAACTAATTTTGATATTGCTTCTCTATCTCTATGTTTATTGTATTTAGAGCCTACAATTCCCCCCGTCATAGGGTTAATTTGACCCTGTACTTGGTCCGGAACAGTATCAGTATGTGAACCTTGTCCCGATGGAGCGGCCATTTGCGCACCCGGTTTTGAAGCCTGGTATTGGGCATACCTAGCTGGATGAGCACTTACTACGTGTCTAATTAAACCCCCCGTCCCACCGTGACCTTTTCCAATTTTAAATTTTAAAACATTTTTACAAAATTTACATATGGCTACTTGATTCTCTACGTCCCTATCAAAAAATGTCCATGCATCTGATTTTAATGGTGGTTTTTTGGACCTCGTCTCATACTAGGGGGAATAGGAGGTATTTCGGTTGAAGGTGCACTAGTGGGTGTGTTGTCATCAACATTAGTGGGTATATCATCTAGATCATCGTCTAAATTAAAGTCTTCTTGAGTTCGAGAAAATAGCTCTGGTCTAAATCTAATGGTATTGTAGGAAAATGTTGAGTATCAACAAAATCATCTGTGTAGGAATAAGATGACTAGAAGAAGTACCCTTGCCCTGGTTGCCCCTACTAGAAGAAGCACCCTTACCCTTACCCTTAAACATACCTTTTAATCCTTCCATTTTAATTATGATAATAAATAAATAAATAAATAATTAAAGACAATAAAATTAAGTGATCTAAACTAAATAAACAGACAATAATAATTTAATGAAGGAACGAATGTACCAAACGCCGACGTAACGTCGACGTGTAATCGAGAGGTTGAAAATTGAAACTTTGCTCGATGGAAGATCCTCAAGCTAGTTGCCAACTTCACTACCAATTCCCAAATGAATAAATAAAATTGAATATTTAGCAAACAATGTAGACTTGTAGAGAGATATATTGAGAAATTAGAGAGATTGTAGGAAGATTTGTGAGAAAGATGAAGAGAAAATGAGTTATTTATAGTTGAAAAATTGGGTTAAAGTGTAAATATAATAACTTATGGGTTAAAAATAAATATTAAGGGGTAGGGGGTTGGGGGAGGGGGGGGCTAAAATGGCCGTTGGTCAACGGCCATAATCTAAAATGGCCGTTGGTGCAACGGTCATTTTTGCAAAGGGGCGGGGTTGGGGTCGGGGTCGGGGTCGGGGCGGGGTCGGGTCTCGCGGGCCTGGGGCGGGCTCGGGTCTCGCGGGATGAGACATCGTCCCGTCCCGAGTTCGAGTCCCGCCCCTGTAAATTATTATTTTTTTTGGCGGGGTCGGGGCGGGCTCGGGATGGGCTCGGGTCGGGGTCGGGCTGTCCCGGCCCACTGGCCAGCCCTAGTGCAAAAGATCAATTTCACTTGATAATCGCTTGGACAGTGTGTGAGACTGCAAGATTTTCAATCTAGATATGGCTTATCTAACTTCTAGCTGGTTCATTGCGTTGTAACCTTTATGTTGACGTGCATTGATCATGTTAAAGACATAATTAAGTAAATAAAATGGATGCTCTGTCTAACAACTTAAACTTTTAGATAGGATGACCACATAATTCAACATGGTATCAGAGTAGGCAGAGGTGTAAGTTTGAGTCTTACCATCACCCATTATCAAAAGGAATTTTCACGTGCTTGGCACACAAAAAAAAAACCAGCCTACGCGTGAAGACATAATTAAATAAATAAATGTGGTGCTCTCTCTTAGAACTTAAACTTTTAGATGTGATGGCTGTAGGGTTTTGTTGGGTTCAAAACACATAAGTAAGACACAACGAAAGTTTAAAATTTTGTTCTTACTTACCCCAACAATTACTTCTGCTATGGTAATATGACAATCAAAGACCTGTAACATGAAACATGAACACTTACAGGTTGTATTATCTGGAGTTTTTATCAACTGTGGATTCGCACGCGAAAGCCCTTTCGATTGCAAGCTCCAAGCTTCAATGTATTTCTCTTACGGAAAGCTAGGAAATCCGGCAGAGGTTAGAGAGAGTGTTTTGATTCTAAGTCTCTAAGGCTTAGAATAATAATCTGAAATTAGTGTTTTGAATAATGAAATGAATGTCTATATTTATAGGTTCGGATTAGGGTTTGACCTTGGGCCTGACCCATAAATCAAGATAGATTAGGTCATTAGCGCCGCGGCCCTATGGTGTGGGCATCGTGGGGCTCGACGTGGCCCTACACCGTCTCGATTTATTTTCCGCACATTCTTAATTAAATCCAAAATCCAATTTTGACTTAATTAAAACAATCATTATTCATTTAAATATCTCGATTTTAAATTGAATATTTAATACTCTCTCAATACATCCTTAGATCGAAAAGACAATCGACATAGTGTAATCCTACATGCCTTCACATATCGACAATAATCAAATTAAGGTCTACGTGGAACTCCTAGATGGCGCCGCAAGACGAACTCAATATGTGAAGTACGTTTACATGAAACCAGTAAACTTAGCCTCTATGTGGTAAGATAAAATCTTTTCATTCACGACACACCCGATCAAGCTTAGGATTTGTTAAGTGTCTATTCAAATTGCATAATCATTGTATCTCATTTATATTAGTTGACAACTAGACCATATTCTAAATATGTCTATTGTGTTAGCCAACGACTTAGTCAACCTAATATCACTGAGAATCTGAGTGTTCTCTCGAATATACATTCGAGGAATGAATCCTAATCTTGGCTCAACTACCATCTTTAATCCACATCGTAATGTAACCAATACAAGTCGTATCTCAACCTATAAGGCATTTGAGCTTAGGACAAGATCAAAGTATATTTCTTTGTAGACAAGGTGCGTATTGACCTCAAGTCTAAGGACTTCTATCTCCCACACGTTGATCATACTTTAGACAAGTATAACAAACAGTATATCAGCAGGGTATACCAATACTTTCAAAGTATCCATGTGTCCATCACGAGTATACATTACTCGTAGCAGGTGAGACATACTACATCCTCTAAGGATGTGATGTAGACCACATGTCGACTTATCACATATCATCGATATCCCATTCTCGATGATCATTAGTCGAGGCTATTTTAAGAGTTATGTTATAATATTAATATCTCACATTATTAATAACAGTGTAACCTCCAGGGATGCATATTATAGAATATTATAAACAATCAATTAATAATTCAATAATTACAAATGCCAAAATATTAATCTCAATTAATAATAATACGAATGTGTATAAAGTACATTTGTCCTAATATAGATTGTCTCTAGGACATAAATATACTTTCAATCTCCCACTTGGCCTAGAGCCAATCTCCAACATATTTAATTCCCATATTCTCAAAATGACCATTATGCTTGACTAAGCTTAATGGTTTAGTGAATGGGTCAGCTAGATTATCGTATGTGGGAACATAGTCTAATATAATATCTTCAGTCTCCACCATCTCCCTAAGTATGTGGTACTTCCTTGGTACATGCTTGTTTCTGTTTGTTGATCTTGGTTCCTTAGCTTGCGCAATCGCACCAGTGTTGTCACAATAAATCGTTAGTGGACAAGTGGCACTTGGAACAACCCATATTTCCTTCAGGAACTCAGAAATCGCGACAACTTCTTTACTAGCTTCTGATCCAACAATGTACTCAACTTATGTTGTCGAATCAGCAGTTATAGCTTGTTTGGAACTTTTCCAGCTCACTGCTCCACCATTTAAAATGAACGTGTACCCAGACTGAGATTTGTAGTCATCAAGATCCGTCTGGAAGCTAGCATTAGTGTACCCAGTAGCAGCTAGCTTTTCTTCCCCACCATAGACTAAGAAGTGATCTTTAGTTTGTCTAAGATACTTAAGAATACTCTTGACTGCTTTCCAGTGTTCTTCCCCAGGATTCTGCTGGAATTTGCAAGTCATACTAAGTGCAAAGGCCACAACTAGCCTAGTACAGGTCATGGCATACATGATCGATCCTATAGCCGAAGCATATGGGATCCTTTTCATGCGTTCAAGTTCTATAGTATTAGAATGACTATCCTTCTTAGATAACTTGATGCCTTGTCCCATAGGTAGACCGCATTTCTTGGAGTTTTCCATAGAAAAACGTCTAAGCACTTTGTCTATGTAGACTGACTGTGACAACCCTATTAATCTATTAGGTCTATCTTTATAGATCCTAATTCCCAGAATGTAGCAGGCTTCACCTAAATCCTTCATCATGAAGGTACTGGACAACCACTCCTTGACTGACTGCATGAGAGTCTTATTGTCTCCTATTATCAATATGTCATCTACATTAATGATAATAAAGGCAATACTCCCATCCTTGCGTTTACTATAAACACATGGATCATCTTTGCTTTTGACGAAATAAAATGATTTGATAGCATTGTCAAAGTAAATGTTCCAACTCCTCAAGGCTTGCTTAAGCCCATAAATGGACTTTTGTAGCTTGCATACAACATTTGGTTTGGACTCAAGTGAAAAACCCTCAGGTTGTTTCATATACACCTCCTCAACTAGATTACCATTGAGGAAAGCAGTTTTGACATCCATCTGCCAAATGTCATAGTCATAATATGCTTCTATTTCAAGCAAAATCCGAATGGACTTAATTTTCTCAACAGGTGAAAAGGTTGCATCATAATCGACCCTAGGCCGTTGATTATAACCTTTAGCCATCAATATTGCCTTATAAGTTTGTACCTTGCCATATGCATCAAGCTTCTTCTTGAAGGCCCATTTGTATCCTATGGGTCTAACCCCTGTTGGCAAATCAATCAAGTTCCAAACTTGATTTATGTACATCGAGTCCATCTCAGATTTCATGGCTTTTTGCCATCTCTGCGAATCAATGTCTAACATAGCTTCGCTATATGTTGTAGGTTCATCATCATCTGGAATATCTATCTCATTGTGTGTTTCAACAAGGAGATTAAGTCTTTCAGGCGGACGATGAGTCCTAGTGGTCCTACGGAGTTGATTATTCTGTGTTTCAGTGTGTGTTGTATTCTGATTGTGAGAAGGTCTTTATGTGTTGGACAATCCATCACTTTGAGAGCTTTCAGGAATGTCATTTTCATGTATTTCCTGAATGGAATGATGTACAACCATTGTATCATCTTCCATTGGTTGTGTATGAGAGCCTTGCATTTCTGCACTATCTCTCACAACACTCCCACTGGCTGAAGGGCGTACTCTAAGTACCCAATCTTAACCAAATACTCCCACTGAATCCTTGTCTAGGTCTTTTGACAAGGGTTCAACTTCTGTGTTATCTTGTGGTTCTTGAATTTCTTCAAGTTCTATCTTATTGCAGGTATGTTCCTTGTAGACATAGTCTTCTTCAAGGAAAGTTGCATTTCTGGAAATAATGACCTTGTGTTCTCCGGGAAGATAGAAATAGTATCCCTTAGTTTCCTTTGGATATCCCACAAAATAATATTTCTCACTTTTAGATTCCAACTTGTCAGTAAGTATCTTCTTTACATATGCAGGGCATCCCTAGGGTCACACGTGTTTAAGTGCTGGCTTCTTGCCATTCCATATCTCATATGGAGTTTTCTCTACTAACTTTGAAGGAACCCTATTCAGAATATAAATTGAGTTTGGCAATGCATAGCTCCAAAGGTATGTTGGTAGAGCTGAGAAACTCATCATGGATCTAACCATATCTAATAGGGTTCAATTTCTCCTTTCAGCAACACCATTCATCTGTGGCGTTCCATGAGGTGTCCATTGTGATTGGACTCCATGAAGCTTCAAATAATTCAGAAATTTACTTAAGTATTCAGCTCCTCGATCTGATCGAAGTGTTTTGATACTTGTTTCAAGTTGCTTCTCTACTTCTAACTTGTACTCCTTGAATTTCTCAAAGGCTTCGGACTTATGTTTCATAAGATACACATGCCCAAACCTTGTGAAATAGTCTGTAAAAGTGATGAAGTAAGGGAAGCCTCCCTTAGCTTGAGTTGAAAATAGCCCACATACATCAGTATGGACCAACTCAAGTACCTCTTTGCCTCACACCTCTTTCCTAGAAAGTGGCTTGTTGGTCATCTTTCCTCTCAAGCAAGATTCACAGTTACCATAGGACTCCAAATTTAATGGTTCCAAGTAGTCTAACTTTCTTAATCTTGTTATCCTTGATTCATTGATGTGACCAAGTCTACAGTGCCATAAGTAGGTAGGGTTTCTTAGATTACTTATCTTAGCTCATTTATTTTGCACATTGAAAATTTCATGACTACAGTTTAAAATATACAATCCATCCACAAGTGGAGCATTTTCACAAATAAAACCATTAAAATACAGTACATAACTGCCATTGGCAATAAATGAGGAAAACCCCTCAATGTCTAACATTGGGATAGAAATGATATTCCTCGTTAATGAGGGAACAAAATAACAATTATTTAGTTTTAAACAAAAACCTGAAGGTAAATCTAGTCTATTAGTTCTCACGCGTTCAGCATCTACTCGTGCTCCATTTCCAATGCGCAGGTCTACCTCCCAAGGTCCAACCTTTCTGCTTTTAATTAGGCCCTACACATTACTACAAATGTGCGAGCTACAAGCGGTATCCAATACCCAGCAGTGGGAGTTACTTATAAACATATTTATTTCAATGACAAACATACCTTGTCCAGTAGATGTAGAAGCACCTAGTGCTTTGCCTCCTCTTGGAGCTGTGTAGTCCTTCTTTAGAACATGCGCTGACACTTGTCCCCTTTCGTTCAACTTATATTTGAAAGGGTCTCTCAACAGTTCATACTCCATTGTTTGAGACTGTTTTTCATAGAGACTCTTCAAGTGTTCTAGAATTTCGTTGGGGCCCATGTTTTCATGTTGCCTCTGTAACTCCATAGTCATGGAAGAAAACATTATACATTTTGCCAAGGTAGCATCGTTCTAATGTTTCTGATAAGCCACCTTGTCAAACAAGGCATACTCATCAGAGTTTTCAGCAGGGACTGTGAGGAATACTGTGTCTAACACATACTTAATTCTTTCTAGTCTTAACACCAATTGCAGATTTCTTAACCAGTCAGGGTAATTTGATTCAGTCAACCTGTTTGTCTCGACCAATATTTTTAGTGATAGATTCGACATTTTATACGACTGGAGAAACAAACAGACTTGAAATTAAACTCTAATATAATTTCTATTGAACACATTCGTTAACTAATTAACATGACCTTTAGTTTAATTAGCTCCCACTATTTTAACATATTATTCAACCCCATGGAAGAATACAAACTCATATCAAATATGGTCATAATGGGTCATGATACAAGTTCATCCTATCTCCGCGTTTGCTGTGGCTGATAACTTCAACAGCACAACCTGGTAGGTCTCTAAACCAATTACAAATAATTTGTAATTCATGTTTGACCGAATGTTCTAAACAATCGATCTGCGCCCCTCGGCTTGTCCGACACTGTGGCGCCAAGATAGCCTAGCAAGTCAACCCCGTTATGCGACTGCAATTATATATCTAAGTGAGTTTTGCCTTATAGAGCAAAAACTGTGGTGTAAATACTCATGAAGGTTTATCACTCTCTTCTACATTTAACATGCATCTATGAAAGAGTCTGAGTCCTCATAGACTTAGAGCAAATGTTGTGGCACAAATACTCATCTCGCCGAAAAGGATTTTGCACTACAATCAATTATAACGGACGACGCGTTCATTTCAAATGAGACTTGTATTAAAATTTTATGAAACATTTTAATTCAGGGTTTTAACCAAGATCAACTCTTTTATGCCATATCTAATATGACATCTTAATATCATGCAAAACTAATGACACATATAGTTGGGAACCGTCAACCCAATATGCATGATATAAGATGGTTTAATCAAATACTGAGTGCCGCCTGGGCAGTTATAGCGAACGTTATTCTAGTAATTTAAATGACAAACGATTTGACATTTAGCTCATAAACAGTATACTTATCAAATATACTGTATAATAATAATCATGGGTTAAACATTCTGCACAAAAAATTTTCGGACAGATGGGGTCCCGGCGCTAATCATTAGGGCTGCGGCGCCAGTGAGGCAGAAACCAAATTTCTGCTTCTGCAATACATTAGTGTCGCGACGCTCCACCATGGGGCCACGATGCTTGCAAGGTAGAAACCTTTGGCTTGCATTAGGGTCGCAACACTCCACCATTAGGGTCGCGGCGCCTAATGTCTAGAAAGTTCGGAACTTAAAAAATGAAGCATTAGGGCCGCGGCGCTCCACCATGGAGCCGCGCCGCCGCCTTAAGAACAATAGCAAGCGTCACGGCGCCCTACCATAGGATCGCGACGCCAACGTTCTGACAAAACCTTTATGTGTTGATTTTCCAAATCATTCGAGCCCTAAATCCAACTTAGGGATCAAATCACATGTCATTTATCATCACCCACAATTATCAATAACGCACGCATCGACTATCATCCGTCTTTACCCGTTCTTAGCCGTGCACTGTGCAATGAGCCGGACAACACATTTTTGGCTTAGTTCGAGTTAGAGCGGAATGATTTCCTCGAGTTAGCGTAGGAGATAATTTAGGGTGATATCAAAAGGTTAACATTTTGTCAAGACATGTAAGATTTCAAAAAACCTTGTTTAATTATTTAATTGTTATATAACTATTGAACCAACCTGGGCTTTGATCCCACTGTAGGGTTTTGTTGGGTTCAAAACACATAAGTAAGGCACAACGGAAGTTTAAAATTTTGTTCTTACTTACCCCAATAATTATTTTTGGTATGGTTATATGACAATCAAAGACATGTAACATGAAACATGAACACTTACAAGTTGTATTATCTGGAGTCTTTATCAACTGTGGGTTCGCACTTGAAAGCCCTTTCGATTGTAAGATCCAAGCTTCAATGTATTTCTCTTTCGGAAAGCTAGGAAATCCGGCAGAGGTTCGAGAGAGTGTTTTGATTCTAAGTCTCTAAGACTTAGAATAATAATTTGAAATTAGTATTTTGAATAATGAAATGAATGTCTGTATTTATATGTGAAAATTAGGTCAAACCAGATTAGGGTTTGACGTTGGGCCTGACCTATAAATCGAGACAGATTAGGTCATTAGCGCCGCGGCCCTATGGTGTGGGCGTCGCGGCACTCGACGTGGCCCTACACCGTCTCGATTTATTTTCTGCACATTCATAATTAAATCCAAAATCCAACTTTGACTTAATTAAAACAATCATTATTCATTTAAATTTCTCGATTTTAAATCGAATATTTAATACCATCTCAATACATCCTTAGATCAAAAATACAATCGACATAGTGTGACCCTACAAGCCTACACATATCGACAATAATCAAATTAAGGTCTACGCGAAACTCCTAGACGGCGTCGCAAGACGAACTCAATATGTGAAGTACGTTTACACGAATCCAATAAACTTAACTTCTGTGTGGTAAGATAAAATCCTTTCATTCATGACACACCCGATCAAGCTTAGGATTTATCAAGTGTCTATCCAAATTGCATAATCATTGTATCTCATCTGTATTAGTTGACAACTAGACCATATTCTAAATATGTCTATTGCGTTGGCCAACGACTTAGTCAACCTAATATCACTGAGAATCTGAGTGTTCTATCGAATATACATTCGAGGAATAAATCCTAATATTGGCTCAACTACCACCTTTAATCCACATCCTAATGTACCCAATACAAGCCGTATCTCAACCTATAAGGCATTTAAGCTTAGGACATGATCAAAGTATATTACTTTGTAGACAAGGTGCGTATTGACCTCAAGTCTAAAGACTTCTATCTCCCACACGCTGATCATACTTTAGACAAGTAAAACAATATATCAACAGGGTATACCAATACTTCCAAAGTATCCATATGTCAATCACGAGTAGCCAATACTCGTAGCAGGTGAGACATACTACATCCTCTAAGGATGTGATGCAGGCCACATGTCGACTTATCACATATCTGTTGGAAATTTACTAATGTGGAATTAAGTTTATCCCGTTATTTATGACTCAAACAATTGGGGCCCCCACATCAAAAATGTCATTTCCGCACACGTGCAATCTTAGTGCCAAGTATCGTATAATTTCGTTATTGAAAGAGATATTGGTACGTAAGTAAAATGTTTGAGACATAAAATGATGGATGGTTATTTGCTAAATGACAAGTGTTCCACGTTGGTAAACGAAGAAAGGAGTATGTGAGATGTAAGATGGAACGGGTCAGAAAAGAGCCGCGAAGTCGAGAAGGGCCGAGATGCTAATTCCAAATTTTGGTTAGTGGAGCCGCGACGCTAAATGCTACAACGCCGTGACGCTTCCCAGCAGTGTTGATCGACAGAATCCCAAAGGTTTGGTTGTTGAAGGGGCTTCAATTACATTGAAACCGCCCAATAATGGTCATTACTTGGACCATTATGTTGCTGCATTACTTGAGGGTTAAATGTCATCCATTACATGACAATTGATTGCCATTGTGGGGCACTTGAAGAGGCCATCTTGCACACCTATAAATTGAAGCCTTGGCTCAATTCTATAGAGGAATATATATGAACATATGAACAGAAAAACAAGTTCACAACACCACAAAGAGATCAGATTTTCCTGATAGCAATCCTTCTCTTAGCAATCTTCATTATTCGTGTTCTTCGCTGAGATCATTTGTGTAGGCTTTGCACACTTGATAGTTTGTTGTTTCATTTTGGGAGACTATTGTCCACTCTTCCGTAAAGCCTATATACGGGGGTAATCTTGTCTTAAAGACAGAGAGACATCTCTCGACTCAGCCGGTGGTGTTGTGGTTTATCTAATTGGTTGCTAAGTGTTTCAGGTGTTAACTTAACAGACGAAGGACTCTAACCGTTCATATGCTCAGCGGATCTACTAGCCACAAGTGTAGTAGTTCATGTTCTTGTATTTCCGAATACAAGTTCTATTTGAAGTTTCATTCAAGATTAAGATATTGACAACTTATTGTTGTTCTCTTTGTTGTTTATCCTTTCGATCACTGTAATAGTTATTTACTATTCCCATTGTTGCTTTACATATTCCAACAATTTTAAGACAAGATTGTATTAGTGATTTGAAAGATGTTGGTCGACAAGTGTGTGACTAAATTTAGCTGTGGTTTTCTTCTTAAAAATAGTTCTGTTGAGAGTTTTGCTAAAAGTTCAGACCACAACCGTGCTTTCAAGATTGGGCCTAGTTATGGTTCTCTCTTTGACAACAGTTACAAGTCTATTTCCGTCAAAGGAAGGATCTCTGAATCTGATGATGAGCTTCAAGATACTGCTGATAGTCATGCTAGTATGACTAAAGATCAAGGATGAGTTGGTGTCACCGCTCCCGAGGGTGGTGGAAATAAGCGCCCACGAGAGGCTGAGGATGTCAACTGGGACAAGAGGAGAAGGCCGAAGATGATGTTCTATCATATAGCAAAAGTCTTATATCTGTCCCAAACAAAGGATCTGAATTATGGTAAAGAGGATTTGGACACTCAGTCTAACTGAAGTGGGCCAGAATCCAAAAGGTATAAGTTAATCCTTCCTTATCAATAATATGTTTAGTTAATATCTGAATAAAAGTGTGTAAAGCTAAGCTGGGAATATGAAAGTGTTTTCATTAAAAACTTATATTCCCTACACTCTAAAATCAGATATTGAATCTCCTTCCTTCCCGGTTAAAGATTGGACTATTGTAAATAAAACTTAAAAGATCCGTTCTTTTGGGTGTAATTATTAAAAGTGTGTAAAGTATGTTCGCACATACAAAGGAGAGAGATCCATTGACTGTGCGAAAACGTTTACCACTCTTAAGTAAGCGTCAGGGATTCCCCTAGGCACCAATCACAAGGGAAGAAGACTAAAAGATAATGGTTTATCTTAAGACGTTGAACCTGTCATACTATCTTACAGAAGACCCTTCATTTGATAGGATGATATTGGACACTCAGTCGTACAAAGCCTACGAGCGACTGGAGTGGGCCAGAATTTATTTGATAGGATGATATTGGACACTCATTCGTACAAAGCCTACGGGCGACTGGAGTGGGGCCAGAATTCATTTGATAGGAAAATTAATGGACACCTAGTGAGGTGGGCCAAAATTTTCCAAGTCTTAAATGATCTGAAGGCCAAAATAAAGGCAGAAGATTAATAGACACCTAGAGAGGTGGGCCAGAGTTTCCAGGTCTTAAACGATCTGAAGGACAAAAGAAAGGCAGAAAAGAAATTGGACACTCAGTTTGCCAAAGCAACTAGAGTGGGCCAGAGTATCCAGATCACATATGATCCGGTTACGCCCTAACCACGGGCAAAAGGTTGTTCATGTGGAATGAGATCACTCTAAAATGAGGTGATACATGTTCCAAACTTGGTTTAAGAGACGTTGTTGGTCAAGCTGATTTGAGACTAGTCCAACGGGTATGTAATAACTAAGAATGGTACATTATGTCTGTAGCCAAATGAATGATATATATGTAATCCGTGCATCTATGCCATCATAGATTAAGACACGTTAAATAAAAAGTCATTCAAAAGCTAACAAAGTTGAGATTGTTGCCTTTTGTCAACATAAACCCTCAAAATGAGTGTGAGGTAGGCGAAAAGGCAAAATCACCTTTCCGAGTTCCGTCAAAGGAATAGTGAAAGAAACACCGTTCCTCTAGAACTTAGTCACACCTACATGGGTGAATTGAAGTTTATACAAAATAGAGGGGGGAGACAAGTACTTTGACACCTTTATTGATGATGGTACAACGTATTGTATCCTTTGTTTGTAGAAAAGCAAAGATGAAGTTGTTGAAGTGGATAAGCGCTACAAAGCAGAAGTTGAAAAATCAACTAAGCCTACAGATTGAGGAATTCGTAGTGATAGAGGGGGATAATGTGAAGCATCGTTCATTAAAAGGCTGCTCATTACTCACCTCAGTCTAACGGTGTTAGCCAAGTGCAAAGTCGTACGCCCAAAAATATGTGGGGCAAGGCGATCCTTACCGCTAATGCGATTCTCAACAGAACTACGCATAAGGATAAAGATAACTCTCCGTGTGAAACATGGAAAGAATCTCACATACAAATGTTGTGATGTGGGGTGGCATGGTAGAAGTTGGAATACCGAAATAGGTCAAGTTGGACCTAAGACTGTAAATTGCATATCTACCGGATCTGCAAATAACAGTAGTGCTTATCGCCTCTTGGTGTCAAAGAATGTTGAATTCTTTGAAGATAACTTTTCTTGAGAAGGGAAAAAAAAGTAATTGCTCGAGGTTAACAAGAACCCGCGAGTGCCTGACTGTCCGAAACCAGACGTTCCAGAGCTACAGGACTCGAAAGTTGCTGATTATCCGGAACTTAATGTTCTATATCTACAGAACTCATGGATTCTAGATGTTGAACCGAGACGGAGCAAAGAAGGGACAAAGACTTGTTCCAGGGCTTCTAGCTTGTATGGTTGAGAATGAACCATGGAAAATTAACAAATAATTATCATCTTCAGAAGCGCTGCTTTGGAAAGAAGCTACAAAGAGAGAAATAAATTCATCATATAGAACCATACTTGTGTAATGGTTGATCTTCCTCCGGAAAAAGAACCTTTGGGTTATGAAAGTGGATACTCAAAAGTGAGTACAAAGTAGATGGATCTACTGATAAGTATAAGGCCTCGACTACTTGTACATGTGCTCCACTATGAATAGCTTAACATCCAGGGCTATTGCAGTCTTGCGTGACATGGATGTTGAAACGGCCTTCCTAACCGGAGAGTTGGAAGGGGAGGATCAGAGTTGGTTTGCTGGACTGTTGGGCTTCTTCTTGAACTTTGATTTTGGTCACGGAAATGTTTACATTTTAGTCTTGGAAGTTTCAGATAAAACAGAAATAATGAATCTGACAACAGAAACATTGACTCTGAAGCTAGAAAGCCAACAGTTGGAAAAACCAACAGTCTGAGAGTGGAAGTTATATTGAAACAACTGATATGGGTATCACAGATAACATCTTATGAATTGGATTTGTAAGACATCTAACGAACTGGTCTAAACTCCAAACTCAGTTGTGAGATAATTGACAGTCTTGTTGAAGCCACAAATGGATATGAATCATAGAACTGATTGGAATCATGGTGCACCCATATATAAGGAGCGATATGCGCAGGTCACATGTAGTTCAAAGTATTGTACACACTACAACCGACCTGGTATCGGCTTACAAAACAGATCAGTTGAACTAAGGTTCACTCATGATTCTGGAAATGATCGATAGAAGGCGTTAAGTCGGATATGACATTATCTGAAATATTTGCTTATCTACGAATTATGGTATTCTGGATGTCCAGCAGTTCTGGGAGAACACAGTGATGCAAACTGGACATCATATATGAAGAACACCAAAGCCACAAGTAAATGTGTATGGTGGGTCTTGGAAAATCCTCTAAGCAAACTTGCATCGGTCGATTCATGATGGAATCAGAGTTTATCGCTTTATACAAAGCATGAAGGATGTTGAGTAACTTCACGACTCCTAAGAGGACGTCCCTTATTGGGGAAAACCCATGCCTTCAGCAGTTATACACTGTGGCTAGCCGGTCGGCTTCAAGAGGGGCATGGATGATGGCGTCTGGACATATCTGTCAGATCTGTCGGAGACATGAGACCGTATGGCTGTTGATCATCACGGGTGTCACTTATTTGATTACTAACTAAGGGACTACCCAAAGATCAAGAGTTCTGCCTATCTAGGGGAATGGGCTTAAAAACCCAAACAATACGAACCTTTGCGGTGGTAACCCAACCATACTGACTGGAGATCCCAAGAATTTGGTTCAATGCGAAAACTAAGCTGCAAAAGGTTCAGTTGAGCGCTTCGGTGGAAGCAAGAGCACTTCGGATTATGATTCCTGTAAAGAAACGTAAATCCAAAGCCATTCCAATGATAGACATTAAAAATGCTACCTGCATGGTGGGTAAAGGATGAGCTTCCAAACCTTTAACGATTCACAAACGATTGAGGTAAAGGTTGGGGAAACTTTTAATGATTCCAAACACTTGTGAAGTGGGGTATAGTAGGATACCTTGTAGGAGATCACCTATTTAAGTGCGAGGACAGGCCGCCTCAAATGAACGCACTTAAGAATCCAAGTGTGTCCACGTCCACAACGGACATAACAAAAGAAGAAATGAATAAAGGGGAGATATTGTGTTGGTACCGTTGTCTTGCCTTACATTAAACACTGACGGTTCAAGACATCACATTACCGTGCAGTAAGTAAGTCCGATGGTATTCAACTAGGGAAGGTTCAAAGCGTAAGCTACCTCTCCTGATGCAATATCTTTTCGCTGAAAGAGTGCTAAAAGTAGGCACCTTGTGTGTGCGCCAAAATCTCTTCCAAGAGAGGATTATTAGAAATTTACTAATGTAGAATTAAGTTTATCCCGTTATTTATGACTCGAACAATTGGGCCCCGCACGTCGAAAATGTCGTTTCCACACACGTGCAATCTTACTGCCAAGTATTGTAAATTTCGTTAATGAAAGAGATATTGGTACGTAAGTGAAATGTTTAAGACATAGAATGATAGATGGTTATTTGCTAAATGACAAGTGTTCCACGTTGGTAAACGGGTCAGAAAAGGGTCACGGCGCTAATTCCAAATTTTGGTTACTGGAGCCGCGACGCTAAATACTGCAGTGCCGCGGCACTTCCCAAGCAGTGTTTGCTCGATGGAATCCCAAAGGTTTGGTTGTTGAGGGGGATTCAATGGTATTGAAACCACCCAATAATGGCCATTACTTGGACCATTATGTTGCTGCATTACTTGGGGGTTAAATGTCATCCATTACATGGTAATTGATTGCCATTGTGGGGCACTTGAAGAGGCCATCTTGCACACCTATAAATTGAAGCCTTGGCTCAATTCTATAGAGGAATATATATGAACATATGAACAGAAAAATAAGTTCACAACACCACAAAGAGATCAGATTTTCCTGATAGCAATCCTTCTCTTAGCAATTTTCATTATTCGTGTTCTTCGCTGAGATTATTTGTGTAGGCTTTGCACACATGATAGTTTGTTGTTTCATCTTGGAAGACTATTATTCACACTTCCGTAAAGCCTATATACGAGGGCAATCTTGTCTTAAAGACAGAGAGCCATCTCTCGATTCAACCGGTGGTGTTGTGGTTTATCTAATTGGTTGCTAAGTATTTTAGGTGTTAACTTAACAGACGAAGGACTCTAACCGTTCGTATCCTTAGCGGATCTACTAGCCACAAGTGTAGTAGTTCATGTTCTTGTATTTCCGAATACATGTTCTATATTTGAAGTTTCATTCAAGATCAAGATATTGACAACTTGTTGTTGTCCTCTTTGTTGTTTATCCTTTCGATCATAATAGTTATTTACTATTTCCGTTGTTGCTTTACATATTCCAACAATATCATCGATATCCCATTCTCGATGATCATTAGTCGAGGCTATTTTAAGAGTTACGTTATAATATTAATATCTCACATTATTAATAACAGCGTAATCTCCAGGGATGCATATTATAGAATATTATAAACAATCAATTTTCTTTGGTTTCTCTCTAATACCCTCTCATTGCGATCAGCTTGCTAGGTAACCTACATATACATTAATAGGGATAATACTATTCTATATATTTAATTTGAATATTAGGCTAGTACAAGTGGAAGTACTCGCTTTGAGCCTTTCTGATGTGTATGTTGTTTTGAGCATATTCTCGTGTTCCGTATTGGTTTTGTTTATATTTAAAAGTCATTGTGCAGGGAGAAAGTTCCCCTAAAACATGAATTCTAATGATTATTTATCCTCATAATCGCAAGCTACCTTCAGGAATGGGGTGAAAAAAAGATGGATTATACTCTTCTTTGTGGCAAACCAGAAAAGACCAAAGCTATGAAAGCTGGTAGCATTCGTCATGAGGCACTCGAACAAGAGGTATCCCTATACAGAGTTTAGTCCTCCATTTATTTTACATTTTAACTGTCTCATCTCGAGTGGTTGAAGGCAGAAGTGTTGGAAATTTGCCTTTGGCGGGAGTTGCGACCGACCAACTTTAACGGCTTAAACACTAGTGTAACGTATGTTGGAGAATCCGGTTCTTCACACATGCATGATCTACTAAGTACGTAGATAACCGTAGGGCCAAGAATCGTCAAATTTCATTGAGAAATGAAAGAGATATTGGTTCACGAAGTAAGGTGTTTGAAGCATGGAAAGTGTGGTATTGTGTGTAATTCTCCCTCATCGGTAGAGGAAGAAAGAAGTGTTGTGTATATAAGATTCGAAATTGGTTTGGGGTTTGGGACCCCAAGGGGTATCCCATGTGTTTAAAGGAGGGAGGACCTAGATGTGCTTCGGTTCGAGGAAAGACCACATGCGCGCCGCCGCCGCCCGCCCGTCCCGTCCGGTTCCGAGTTTCGGGTTCTCGGGTTCTCGGGTTCTCGGGTCGTGGGCTGTGAGCTGTGGGTCTTCTGATATTATCTTTTTGGGCCAGAAAACTTTGCCCGAAGTACAGATTGATCCCAGAAGTTTCCAGATGTACAGTTCGGACCATAATTCTTTCAGATGTACAGTTTGGTCCCTGAAGTTTCAAGATGTACAGTTTGGTCCCTCAAGTTTCCAGAATCTGGACAATCAAAGCAGTTGCCAAGCACTCAATTCAGCCATTTACACCATTGTTGAGAACACTTGATGTGCACGAAAATACACAACCAGAAAAAATCTTCTTCCTACAACTTCCAAGCATCATTTCGTTACTCAATATTCTTCACGGTAGCTCTTGAGTTTCCTTTGCTCAAGGGTTCCATTGCTGTTTTATCTTGGGAGACAAATTGTCCAGGACGTATAAAGGATACATACGGGGCAATATTGTCTTAAGGACAGAGTGCTACACTCGACTCAGCAAAAATAATTTACATTTTTCCGTCTTCTACAAAACTGAAATTTCCAGTTTTTACTTGTGTAACGATTGTAATTTCAGATTTCATGTTGAATTATTGAATCTCTGTTCATCCTTTTGAATACTTGTAATAGTTATATACTTCCCGTACTGCTTTATAAAGTACCATAGAGCAAATCTCCCGACAAGAAGTACTTTGATATGATATATATTTTGTATTGTCTGTATGTCCTTTTGGTGAAGGATAGTGGAGGGATAACATCAAGACCGATGCCAAATTCCAATGCTTTTATATGCTGAACATTTTCCATTTTCAAAGTGATTCTTTAGTCTACTCTTTATGTTTTAGTTATTGCTCGATCTGAGCTTACTGTGGTTTTGAATATGTGCAGGTGATCAAAAAGGTAAAAGTTCATGTTGCGTCAGCTGAAGATGTATGGGCATTAAAGTTCTTAAACTTCATAGTTGGTGTCAATCAGTTGTTATTTGATGGATTGACACGTGAATTGCCCTTGTGAGTCTCTTTTGCATCTTTTTTTTGTTCATAGTAATTTTTTATATTCCTTTAAGTTAGTTTAGTTGATGATAGTATTCCAGATCAACCATCAATTTTAAGCTAATGATCTTATTTATGTGTGTGTTTCTAAAAACCTTTTTTGTTAAGCAAAAGAGGTGTGTGCATATTTATGTGTCATGTCCAAACTTTATGACCCACTAATGAAATACCTTGACCATTTAACCTCAATTAAGAAGATGCAGGAGATGTAAGAGTCACCACCGTTTGATTCATCACTGTAACTCATCAACTTAAAACGTTTGACCTACCAACTAGATTAGTTTGGCTTTATTGCTGATCTAGAATAGAAAAAATAAATGTCTCATATCTAACAACTTAAATTTTATTATTCACGCAATAAAACAAAGTATCAGATTAAGCTAAGGTCTTCAAGTCTCACTGCTACCTATTATTAAAAAGAATTTTCACGTGTTTGGTCCAAGAAAATGCTTGCAGGTTAAGCAAAATAAATGAATAATGTATCCCCTTTCAATAGTTTAAACTTTTAGATCAGCTAGTCACATAATTAAATAGATATAATCGGTTGATTAGAAGATTGCTTCAGCATTATGCAGATAAAATTCTTGGATTCATCTCGAGCTACGTGGTTTAGATAACGGACCCATGCACTGTGAATTTTTGTATTTCTTTCACCTTTAGACTATACACCTGGAAACATAGAGAGTATTAATGTATAGTAGGTCCTGTTCAGCCCTCTGGTTATGGTTTTGTACTTGGATGTTTCGCCGGATTTTTTACATTTTCCTTTGTTCAGAGTCCAGTTGTTTTCCTGTAAAGCACATATTTGTCCCCACATGTAAACACCTACTGACACCCATGACCATTAGGTGCATTTTCTTGCTGCATTTGTGCATGTAAGGCATTCCTACACGTCCATCAAAAATCGCTTGTGACTGAATGCATATCCTCACACTAATCCAGCTCAACCTTCTTTTTGTACACGGCGGATAGAATTTTCCTTGTTAACAAGTTCACTGATTCCTGCAAAGTAGAAAGTATGAAATATTCTTTATTATTTGCATCCTCATTAGCTGCTGAGATAATTCATTCAGTTCATCAGAGTAGGTTTTGCTGAAGGTGTATGGATGGTGGGAATTATTGATGAGATACGAATGCCGAAAGGACAAAGTGATGTTGGAAATTTACTAATGTGGAATTAAGTTTATCCCTTTATTTATGACTCGAACAATTGGGACCCCGCACGTCGGAAATGTCATTTCCACACACGTGCACACGTAGTGCCAAGTATCGCAAATTTCATTAGTGAAAGAGATATTGGTACGTAAGTGAAACTGAAAGATGGAATAATTTCCCTTGGGGATTCCTTTCATTATTCACAATATATAGAGTTGTACAAGGTTGATTCCTAATATGGTACGAATCCTAACTTACCTTACAAAGGTTGATTCCTAATACAATTAGAATCCTAAGTTACCTTAAATATACATCTATCATAATTACAAAATATACGGAGAATATTCTGAGAATATTCGCTAATACTCCCCCTCAGACGGGCGGGAGGAGGCCGAATGCTAAGGCTCGATCGGAAGTCGGTGAAGAGCTGTCGCGGTAGTCCCTTTGTGAAAATGTCTGCATACCGATAAGAGGAAGGCACGTGTAAAATTTTGACCGACCACGGCAACCTTCTCTCGCACAAAGTGGATATCCATCTCAATATGCTTGGTCCGCTGATGTTGGAGTGGATTATGAGACATATAGATAGCAGATATGTTGTCACAATAGACTATAAACGCCTTGCGTAATGGACACTGGAGCTCCAAAAGAAGATTTCGGAGCCAACAGATCTCAGCGACGACATTAGCAACTCCGCGATATTATGCTTCAGCACTCGAATGGGATAGCGTGGCCTGCCGCTTGGTGGACCATGAGATAAGATTATCCCCAAGAAATACACAGTACCCTGAGGTGGAGCGACGTGTGTCGGGGCATCCTGCCTAATCTGCATCCGTGTAAGCTAGTAACTTGGTTGGGGCAGAGGGGTATAGATGTAAACCAAAGTCTAGTGTGCCCTTAACATATCTGATAATACGATTGAGGGCAGCAAAATGGGACTCTCGGGGGTCGTGCATGAACAGACACACCTGCTGAACGGCATATGCAATATCAGGCCTAGTGAATGTAAGATACTGAAGAGCACCTGCTAGACTCCGATACAGAGTGGGATCAGAAACTGACGCACCGTCATTGGCACTAAGCTTGGATTTTGAGTCCACCGGAGTTGGCATAAATTTACAATTTGCCATCTTGGCCCTGTACACTATCTCTTCTGCATACTTACGCTGACACAGGAACATAGTGGCTGCAGATCTTGTCACCGATATACCCAAAAAATAACTTAGCTTGCCCAAGTCAGTCATAGCAAATTCAGTTTTGAGTAGAGCAATGATTTCATTCTTCAACCCGTCAGATGAGGCAGTAAGAACAATGTCATCGACATATAATAGCAAATATGCAGTGTTGCTACCTCGGTGAAAAGTGAAGAGAGATGTATCACACATGCTACATACAAAACCAATCTGCAGAAGATACCTGGCGAACCGATTACAAAATATACGGAGAATATTATGAGAATATTCGATAATAGAAACGTTTGAAACATAGAATGATGGACGGTTATTGGCCAAATGACAAGTATTCCACGTTGGTAAACGAAGGAAGAAGTGTAAGTTGAATCGAGTCGGAAGTCGTCGCGGAGCCGCGAAGGGCCGCGACGCAGCCCTATCGAAGCCGAGGCGCCGGAGCACCGCGACGCATCCCACTCAGCACCGCGACGCTAATTGGGTGCTAATTCGCAGAGCCGCGACGCTAATTCGCAGAGCCGCAGCGCTTCGGAGGCAGAATGCTACGATGGAAAGATGAAAAGTTTTGACTTTTGGGCTGGTTTTGGATCATTGAATCTCCATTATTTGGCACATGAATTCAGCCATTATTTGGTTGAATGTAACCCCTCAATAAGTGTCATTACATGGCTATTGAAGGCCATTAGTTGGATAGTTGAGGGGTCATCTCCTTAAACTATAAATTGAGGCATTTGGCTCAATTGTTCCACACTACCAAGAAATACTTACAGAATTTTCTGACATCTTCTTCTTCCTCTCTAGCAAGTTTACTATACTCAAAGTTCTTTAAGAGTAACACTTGAGTTTTATGTGCTCATTTGTTAAGTTGTTGTTGTATCTTGGGAGACTATATACGGGGCAATCCTGTCTTAAAGACAGAGTGTCATCACTCGACTCAGCAAATTACAAGGAGTTTGTTTCGTTCTTGATTCTAGTTTGTTGTAATCTTTAGTTTATCCTTTCTAGCAATTTGTAATATTTACTTACTTCCCGTTTCCTGCAATTGTTGTAACCCATAATTTTTAGACAAGATTGTTGTAAGTGCTTAGAAAGATGACTGGAAGAGAACAACTCTCTTCTGATGTTGTTGTTGCTACTCAAGGCAACCCCTCTGCCTTCCCTACTGCTGCTCAAGGCATACCTAATGCCTTTACTACTGCTCAAGGCTCATCCAACGCCTTTCCTGCTGCTCAAGGGAACGTTACAATTCCTCCACCCTCTGGATTACACCATGAACGCCTAGAAAAGTTCATGGGCTCCAACTTCAAGAGATGGCAGCAGAAGATGTTATTTTATCTGACTGTTATAGGATTGGCTCGGTTCCTAACAGAAGATCCTCCACAAGCTGGAGATGAGGCCAAAGGAAACCCAAGCAAGAAGCGCAAGTTTCAGAAAGACGGCAAGACCCAAGCGACGGAGAAGTTCAAGGGGAACTGTCACCCTTGTGGGAAACCTGGTCATATGATCAAGGACTGCCGCAAGCTCAAGACTGAGCAACAAGAGAAGGCCAAGGCCAAAGGCAAGGTACAGGCTAACGTCGTAAAGATAGGCTTCTGGACGACATGATTGAGGAGTTCTCGGCGGTGGTGCTTGAAGCAAACCTTGTTGAGAATCCCATGCAATAGTGGATGATACGGGTGCTACCATACACATCTGTTCCAACAAAGATGCCTTCTCCACTTATACACCAGTTACAAACAAGAAGTTGGTCATGGGTAACAACGTTTCCTCTAACGTGCTGGGGGTAGAAAAGGTAGTCCTGAAGATGACTTCTGGAAAGGAGCTCACTCTGAAAGAGGTGATGCATGTCCCTTAGATTAGGAGGAATTTAATTTCAGGTCATTTATTGGTTAATGCTGGTTTTAGGCTAGTATTTGAGTCCAATAAATTTGTAATCACCAAGAATGGAACGTTTGTAGGAAGCGAATTCGTTTGTGAAGGCCTCTTCAAAGTTAACGACATGTCTGTAATACGTGCAAGCAATAATATTGAAGTTTCTTCTTACTTGCTTGAGTCCTCTAATTTATGGCATCATAGATTAGGACATGTTAACTATAAGTCCATCCAAAGGTTGGTTAAGGTAGAGTTGTTTCCATCTATCGACGTAAACCCTCAACATAAATGTGAGGTATGCGTAGAGGCAAAACTCACAAAGATTTCTTTTCTATCCGTTGAAAGGAATACCGCTCCTCTAGAACTCATTCACACAGATATATGTGATTTGAAGTTGGCACAAACTAGGGGAGGGAATAAGTACTTTGTGACATTCATTGAAGATAGCACAAGGTATTGTTACCTTTACTTGTTGAAAAGTAAAGATGAAGCCTTTGAAGTGTTCTGACGTTACAAAGCAGAAGTTGAAAACCAACTAAGCATGCAGATTAAATCCATTCATAGCGATAGAGGGGGATAATACGTAGCGCCATTTGAGGAATATTGTGCCGAATCGGGCATTGTTCATCAAACGACGACTCCATACTCACCTCAATCGAATTGTGTTGCGGAACGCAAGAACCGCATGTTGAAGGAAATGATGAATGCCTTGCTCATCAATTCTGGTCTTCTCCAAAACATGTGGGCAGAAGATGTCCTTACCGCTAATACGATTCTTAATAGAGTCCCAAGTAAGGGTAAGGACAAAACTCCATATGAATCATGGAAGGGAAAGAAACCCACCTATAAATATTTAAAGGTGTGGGGTTGTTTGGCAAATGTCGAAGTGCCTAAGCCAAAGCAGGTCAAGATTGGGCCTAAGACTGTAGATTCCATTTTCATCGGATATGCAAATAACAGTAGTGCTTATCGCTTCTTAGTGCATAAGTCAGATATTCCAGATATCCACGGGGGTACAATCATGGAATCAAGGAATGCTCAATTCTTTGAGGATACTTTTCCTAGAAAGGAAAAAGACATAACCTCTTGCAAACGAAGTTATGAACAAAGCTCTCAGGAATCGGGAGTCGTTGACGGCACAGATCTAGATGGTTCAGATCTAGTGGATCTCGAAGTGGCTGAATATCCGGAATTTAGTGTTCTAGATTCTCAGAACTTGAAGACTCCAGAGATGGAACTAAGGCGAAGTAAAAGGGCTAGGAAGGATAAATCCTTCGATCCTGACTTTGTAGCTTATATGGTTGATGATGAACCAAGGACAATTGCTGAAGCATTGTCAACTCCAGAGGCACCGCTTTAGAAAGAAGCTATTGAGAGTGAAATAGACTCCATTCTGCATAACCATACTTGGGAGTTAGTTGATCTTCCTCCGGAAAATAAACTGTTGGGTTGTAAATGGAGACACAAACGGAAGTATAAAGCAGATGGGTCTATAGATAAGTACAAGGCCAGGTTGGTAGTCAAGGGCTATCGGCAGAATGAAGGCCTTGACTATTTTGACACGTACTCCCCAGTGTCTAGGATGACGTCCATACGAGTATTCATTGCGATCGCAACATTGCGTGACCTTGAGATACATCAAATGGATGTCAAGACAGCCTTTCTAAATGGTGATTTGGAAGAAGAAATTTATATGGAACAACCCGAGGGGTATGTCATTCCAAGGCAAGAGAAGAAAGTCTGTCGACTTGTCAAATCTCTGTACGGGCTAAAACAGGCCCTGAAGCAATGGCACGAAAAAATTGTTAGTACTCTACTATCGAAGGGTTTCTCCATTAATGAGTGTGACAAATGTGTCACACGAAAGGTAACTCTTACTCGTTCGTCATGATATGCATGTACGTAGATAACATGTTGATCACAGAGAGCAGTCCTAGCTTGATCCTGGAGACTAAGAACATGTTGAAACAATGCTTCGACATGAAGGATATGGGTATCGCAGATGTCATCTTAGGGATAAAGATCTCTAAGACGTCTGACGGACTGGTTTTATCTCAGTCTCACTACATCGAGTATGTGTTGAGAAAGTTCGAGATGTTTGACAGTTCGCCTATGAAGTCACCACTGGATAGAAATCAAAAGCCTGATAAAAATTGTGGTGCACCCATATGCCAGGAGCAATATACACAGGTGATTGGGAGTTTGATATACATAATAAACTGCACCCGACTGATGTTGCTTATGCAGTCAACAAGTTGGCTAGGTTTACCCGTAATCCGAGTAATGATCATTGGAAGGCGTTGAATAGAGTACTACGATACCTGAAATACACGCAAAATTACGGGGTGCATTATTCAAGATATCCAGCTGTACTAGAGGGGTACAGTGATGCAAACTGGATATCTGATATAGAGAACACCAAGTCCACCAGTGGGTATATATTTACAATTGGTGGTGGGGCTGTGTCTTGAAAATCCTCTAAGCAAACTTGCACCACCCGATCCACGATAGAATCGGAGTTTATCGCTTTAGACAAAGTAGGAGAAGAAGCTGAGTGGCTTCACGACTTCTTAGAGGATGTCCCTTGTTTGGACAAACTCGTACCATCTGTAATGATCCACTACGACAGTCAGTCGGCTCTAAGAAGGGCACGGAGTTCTATGTACAACTGTAAGTCTCGTCATATTCGACGAAGACATAAGACCGTTAGGTAGCTGATCACCACGGGTATAATATCCATTGATTACATAAAATCAAAGGATAACATAGCGGACCCACTAACAAAGGGCTTACCCAAAGATCAGATGTTCTGTCTGTCTAGGGTAATGGGCTTAAAACCCAAGCTTTAAGGACCAATACGGTGGTAACCCAACCTTACTGACTGGAGATCCCAAGAATTAGGTTCAATGGGAAAACTAAGTTGTAAAGGTTCAGTTGAGCGCTTCCGTGGAAGCATGAGCACTTCGGATAGTGATTTTTGTAAAGAAACATAAATCCAAATACGTTCCCGCGATAGACGTTAAGTGCTATATGCATTGTGGGTAAAGGTTAAGTTTCCAAAACCCTTAATGATCCTCAACGGTTGAGGTTAGGTTTGGGGAAGCTCTTAATGGTTCCTAACACTTGTAAAGTGGGGTATAGCAGGATACCTTGTAGGAGACCACCTATTTAAGTGGACAGGCCGCCTCAAATGAACACACTTAAGAATCTAAGGAGTGTCCACGGCCACAACGGATAAAACATTACGAAGAACAGAGTAAGGGAAGTTGTTGTGTTGGTTCCGTTGACTTGGCTTACACTAAACACTGACGGTTCAAGACATAACGTTCACCACGCAATAAGTAAGTCCGATGGTATTCTACTATGGAAGGTTCAAAGCGGAAGCTACCTATCCAGATGCAACATATGTCTACTAAAAGATTGCTGGAAATAGGCACCTTGTGAGTGCACCAAAATCTCTTTCGAGAGGAGATTGTTGGAAATTTACTAATGTGGAAATAAGTTTATCCCATTATTTATGACTCGAACAATTGGGGCCCCGTACGTCGGAAACGTCGTTTGAGACATAGAATGATGGACAGTTATTGGCCAAATGACAAGTATTCCACGTTGGTAAACGAAGGAAGAAGTGTACGAAGTGTAAGATGAATCGAGTCGGAAGTCGCTGCGGAGCCACGAAAGGCCGCGGCGCAGCCCCGTCGGAGCGCCGCGGGGCCTCCCAGTCAGCGCGCGGCGCTAATTGGGTGTTCAGCCACTGGAGTCGCGGCGCCGCAGCGCTAATTCGCAGAGCCGCGGCGCTTCGAAGGCAGAATGCTGCGACGGAAAGATGAAAAGTTCTGACTTTTGGGCTGGTTTTGGAGCATTGAATCTCCATTATTTGGCACATGAATTCAACCATTATTTGGCTGAATGTAACCCCTCAATAAGTGTCATTACATGGCTATTGAAGGTCATTAGTTTGCTAGTTGAGGGGTCTTCTCCTTACCCTCTAAATTGAGGCCTTTGGCTCAATTGTTCCACACTACCAAGAAATACTTACAGAATTTTATGACATCTTCTTCTTCCTCTCTAGCAAGTTTACTATACTCAAAGTTCTTCAAGAGTAACACTTGAGTTTCCTGTGCTCATTTGTTAAATTGTTGTTGTATCTTGGGAGACTATTGCCCGACAACGTAGAAGGATATATACGGGGCAATCTTGTCTTAAAGACAGAGTGTCATCACTCGACTCAACAAATTACAAGGAGTTTGTTTCGTTCTTGATTCCAGTTTATTGTAATCTTTAGTTTATCCTTTCTAGCAATTTGTAATATTTACTTACTTCCCGTTTCCTACAATTGTTGTTACCCACGAGTGATGCATATCCAATGTTAGTTAACACAAAAACACGAGTGAGAGCTAGCCTTCCTTCTGAACCGTAACAGAGGAATGGAAGGTATAGTTTTGCACTTAATGTTGAATAGTAAAGAAACTTTAATATGGTGCATCTATTAGATGAAGATCTGACAGATGCAACATATCTAAATTTATTTACTATTCTAAATGTACTTGGGTACAAAATCTGATGAACTGGTGATCCCTTTTATGGCAGGCTTCAGCTAATGTGCTACAAGCATTTGTGGGACAGCTTGGCGGCTGATGAATTCCCCTCCAGACAATTTTTTGGGTTCTTCTCTCTGAATCCTTATCACATTTTATCTGCAGAAATCAGAGAAAATACTACTAAATGTGGTTTCCCTGCAGAAGTATTACCCAAAAAAGGTTTTTTTTAGGATTATATTATTAGTTTCATCTTTTAATGAAAAAGAAGAAAAGGTACGTAATTTGAAGATGTTGTAGGATCATGAGTCAAGAACCTGAGCGAGCAGCCAATCCGTTTGGTCTCTGAGAGAACTCTTAATATTTGGCTTGCAGTTAACAGTTACTTGAAGGCATAAACTTGAATTCTCTTAGGATCTTTCTTTTCTTTCTATTTCTCAAAATGTTTACTCGTTCGGGTCCTTCGGGATTGAGGCGTTACTGTTGTATTTCTCACAATTTCCCCTTGCTGTGAATCCTTTTCTTCATCCATCTTCCCAGTGTGATCAAGATGAGAAATGGACGCTTCAATAAATCCTAATGATCATGATGATTAATTATGTTATGTCAGGATAAAAAAGAAATACAACTTTACTTCAGGGGAAAATGACTAAAAAGAGTTTGTGGTTGGGGGAGGGGTGTTCTAAGTCCTTCACAACACAACTGAATAGGTGTCTAGTTTATTGTGGATGATGGAGATTCAGCTTGGTTTCCTGCTATCAGAATCTTACTGATGATTTTAGCCTTTGGAAATATTTGGTTTATAGCTTGTGTTTGTTCGCATCCAACTCTTGGCTGTCAATGCAGACTCAATGATATGTTGAGGTACTCTCGTAATACTTGGTGCATGCTTCCATCAGCACATGAGCAACTACTGTTGAGGTGAATTGGAATTTCATATAGTAAGCTAATGTTTCACATTTTTCAGATAGTAGAAATAGAGATTTTCTTCTAACTTCTACCAATATATCCCTGTCCAAGTTGCTTCAGTTTCTGTTGATGACATCTTTCTCTGTTTCTCTCTTTTGGCTAGTGAGATGTTTGAAATTGACCTGTGAAATCATTGCCCTTCCATATTAGAAAGAGTTCCTTCATTTTTTAGTTGTTTTCTATGTTCTTTTGTTAGAAATATGAAGCTCAACTTGAACTGAGTTCCTTCATAGAAGAAAAGATACCAAGGTTGGACTACAATGAAGAACCGATCTTAGAGATTATTATCTGACGACTCTTAATTTATTTGCTTCTGTATGAAAAGCTCAGAACTGCCCTCATGTTTCTAATACTTTCACCCAAGTTCTTTATATATTCAGTGTATACTTTTTTGTTCTGATTTAGTTTCATTAATTACTTTTTATGATTAGACATGGTCATTCATCAGATTCAATATTTGATTATCACATGTGAAAATCACTTCCTAGCCCCACAAGTTTCACCGTTAAAAGTGATAATTATAAAATTGCTATTTAAATAATTACAATCAGTTGCATAATCCAAACCAAACAGGCCCAAGAAAGTTCATTTGCTGAAAGCTTCATTCCATGCATTAGAAGAGACCCTTTTTACATATTAGATATTAGTAACGAAAGAAATAATACTAGATTATTTTCATTGATTGAAAGAGTATATATACATTTACATATTTCCATAATAGGAGAATCCTATTCCTATTATATTCCTAAAACCTTATTCTACTTGGATACTAACTAGGGGTGGCCAGTGGACCGGGCTCGGGACCGACGAGCCGGGTTTGGCGGGATCGGGTCAGGGCTGGACGGGGGAAGGGCGGGATCAGGTCGGGTCGGGTCGAGTCAGGCGGGATTTGCCGAAGTCCCGCCCCGATCCCGATCCCGTCGGAATCGGGTCGGGATTGGGCGGGGCGGGGCGGGATCCCGGGCGTTTTTTTTTTTTTTTTTTTTTTGCACTTAATTTAAAAAATAACATATATATAAAAAACTCAATAATTAAACAAGACAAGATAGTGTAATAAAAATATTACAAGGTTGTTTTTGTGCCTCTTATATTATTTAATAGACATAATTTTTTTGTAATACAAATACAATTGTCAAAATTGCAACTTTGTGGTGTTGTTCAAAAGTTGCAAATTACATTGTAAAATTGCAATTAAAAAAATTACATTCTGAAAAAAACATATTCTAGTTTCTTGATAATTTCATGTGGTTCTTCGGTTGGAATTGGTATTTGTTGGTCAAATTGCTCCACGTCGCTTCCACCACCTTCGGATAAGATTTCGTTGTAGTTTTCATCTTCTTCTTCGTTGATCTCCGGTTGACCGCACCTTCTCCGCTCCGCTTGTATCCAATCTCTGAATAATACTACAATCTCCAAGCTGTCTCCAGTTAATGAGTGTATGTGCTCTCCTATTTGATATATACCGGAAAATTCTTTTGTTGCTTGAAAAAATTTCTCTAAAAATACAATAAGTTCGGAAATTTTTACCCAATCGCTATCTACAACCATATCAGCTGGATTTTGATTATAAGAGTCAAAGTTATAGGTATTCTATAGTCATAAGCAACAAGTAGTTGCTCGTATAAAGAATTCCACCTAGTGGGTACTTCTTCTGGAATTTTTCTATAAGGTAGTTGGCAATCGTGACAAGTTTTTTTATATTCTTTTCTTCGTTGTATTCTATTATTTTTTAAAATAAAGTTTATAGCAAATTGTATTTTCCTAAGAATGTCTTCAAAAAGTGATAGACCATCCTTTACAATTAAGTTATATATATGGCACACACATTTTATATGAAAATGATCTGGAAAAGATGCAGTTAAACTATTTTTTAAAATTGTAATAGTGTAATTGTTAGAAGAAGTGTTATCTAATGTAATAGTCATAATTTTATCAGTTATTCCGTAATAATCGCACACTTGATAAATATTTTCTGCAATAAAAGTACCAGTGTGCCTATCATCTATATATCTATATGCTAAGATACGTTTTTGCATAGACCATTTATAATATATCCAATGACAGGTTACTTAAATAATCATGGCTATTAGTACTACGACCTATATCAGAAGTGATAGCCACTTTTCCATTAAAATGATATAATGAATAACGTAAATATTTTTTATATTCATGTGTGAATTTAAATACATCTATCTTAACAGTTGATCTAGGAAAACCGTTAAAAGCAGGATTATACATATCTCTAATGTAATGAATAAAACTGGGAGATGAAGGAAATGAAAAAGGCAAACCCTCCACAACAACTAATTTTGCTATTTTTTCCTATCTCTATGTTTATTGTATTTAGGGCCTACAATTCCCCCCGTCATAGGGTTAATTTGACCATGTACTTGGTCCGGGACAGTATCAGTATGTGAACCTTGTCCCGATGGAGCGGACGTTTGCGCACCCGGTTTTGAAGCCTTGTATTGGGCATACCTAGCTTGATGAGCCCTTGCTACGTGTCTCATTAAACCCCCCGTCCCACCGTGACCTTTTCCAGTTTTAAATTTTAAAACATCTTTACAAATTTTACATCTAGCTACTTGATTCTCTACGTCCCTATCAAAAAATGTCCATGCATCTGATTTTAATGGTCGTTTTGCTGGACCTCGTCTCATACTAGGGGGAATAGGAGGCATTTCAGTTGAAAGTGCACTAGTGGGTGTGTTGTCATCTATATTAGTGGGTGTATCATCTAGATCATCGTCTAAATTAAAGTCTTCTTGAGTTCCAGAAAATAGCTCATCATCTAAATCTAATGGTATTGTAGGAAAATGTTCAGTATCAACAAAATCATCATGTGTAGGAATAGGATTCTGTCTAGAAATAGGACCTTTGCCCTTGTTGCCCCTACTAGAAGAAGCATGACTCCTACCCGTAAGCATAAGTTTAAATCCTTCCATTATAAATTTATAATTATATTAATAATAATTAAAGTAAATAAAATTAAGTGCTCTAAATAAAATAAACAGAACAACGGGCAAGTGCTTGGTAAGCCAACAACCCAGTGAACTGGGCGAGGCACTCGAAGGCACACTGAGCAAGTACGAGAAATTGGCAACAAACAATAATAATTTAATGAAGGAACGAATGTACCAAACGCCGACGTGTAATCGAGAGGTTGAAAATTGAAACTTTGCTCGATGGAAGATCCTCAAGCTAGTTGCCAACTTCACTCCCAAATGAATAAATAAAATTGAATATTTAGTAGATAATGTAGAGATAGATTGAGTATTGAGAGATTAGAGAAATTATAAGAAGATTTGTGAGAACGATGAAGAGAAAATGAGGTATTTATAGTTGAAAAATTGAGTTAAAGTGTAAATATAATAACTTATGGGTTAAAAATAAATATTAAGCGGGTAGGGGGTAGGGGGTTGGGGGAGGGGGGAGGCCAAAATAGCCTTTGCACAACGGCCAAAATGTAAAATGGTCGTTGGTACAACGATTATTTTTGCAAAAGGGGAGGTTTCGGGCGGGATCGGGATCGGGTCGGGACAGGCGGGCCTGGGGTAGGCCGGGACGGGTCGGGATGAGACCATGTCCCGTCCCGGTTCGAGTCTCGTTACCGCAATTTTTTTTTCTTTTAAATAGTCAGGTTCGGGGCGAGACTGGGGCGGGCCGACCCTGCCCACTAGCCAGCCATAATACTAACTATACAATTATGATAAGTATACAATACTAATTACACTCAAATTCTACCTAAACTAATATACAAAATCCAAAATATACATATGATATATTGTATATCATATGTATATTTAACACACACCTATAGTCATAGCGGGCGGTCTTCAAACGCTAAGACTGTCCCTAAAATCTTCAAAAAGGACCGAGGAAAGACCCTTTGTAAAGATGTCTGTAATTTGATACCTGGAAGGGACATGCAGACGCGTACTTGACCCCGAGCAACCTTTTCGCGAACAAAGTGAATGTCCATCTCGATATGTTTAGTGCGTTGGTGCTGAACCGGATTACCAGAAAGGTAGATGGAACTAACATTATCACAATAAACCAAGGTCGCTTTCTGAATAGGACACTGAAGTTCTAACAGCAAATTGCGTAACCAACATGATTCAGAGATCACATTAGCTACCCCTCGATACTCGGCCTCTGCAATGGAACGGGATAAAGTCGACTGACGCTTCGCAGACCATGAGACCAAGTTATTACCAAGAAACATACAATAACCAGACGTAGACCGTCTCCGGACAGCCACCCCAATCAGCATCTGTATACGAGACAAGTGTTGACGTTGATGAATGATATAAATGCAAGTCATAGTTAAGTGTACCCTGAATGTACCGAATGATGCGTTTGAGCGCATTCATGTGCTCAACTCTAGGATCATGCATAAACAAACACACCTGTTGTACGGCATACATAATATCTGGTCTTGTGAATATAAGATACTGAAGGGCCCTTGCAAGACTGCGATAGCGGGTTAGATCCTCGTATGGTGTACCGGCTGCAACACCATGCTTTGGCTTAGTATCAACTGGAGTGGAAGTGGACTTACATGATTACATCCCAGCCCTCTCAATGATCTCATCTGCATACTTTCTTTGAGATAAGAACAACTCACCTGCATAACGAGTGACATCAATCCCCAAAAAATAACTCAAGGGCCCCAAGTCTTTCATAGCAAACTCAGAACTGAGCATTGTCATGATAGACTGGCGTAATGCATCGGAAGAGGCAGTCAAAATAATATCATCCACATATAATAGTATATAAGCCAAAGAAGAACCGCGATGATATATGAACAAGGAATTATCCGACCTGTTGTGAGTGAACCCAATAGTCGAAACATAGTCGGCAAACCTCTTATACCAGGCTCGTGGAGACTGCTTAAGCCCATATAAGGACTTTTTCAACAAACAGACATGATGAGGATATTTGGGATCCCTAAACCCCAAGGGTTGATGCATATAGACTGTTTCCTTGAGATCACCATGTAAGAAAGCATTCTTCACATCTAACTGATGAATGGGTCATGCTTTCGAAAGAGCCAAGCTGAGCACAGTGTGAATGGTAGCCGGTTTGACCACCGGACTAAACGTCTCACCACAATCCACACCAACCTGTTGAGTCTTACTATCACCTACAAGACAAGCCTTATGTCTCGCAAACGAACCGTCAGAATTATCCTTATGAGCAAATATCCACATAGACCGAATAATATTAACACCAGATGGACGGGCCACTAACTCCCATGTCTTATTATCAATAAAAGCATTATATTCGTCGGTCATAGCAATTTTCCAATTCGGGTCATTTAAAGTAGACACTGGATTACGGGGCAGAGGAGATTTAAGAACTTTAGAATTTAAATTAAAATATATTTTTGGTTTAAAAATACCCCGTTGACTACGAGTGACTGGTCTTTGACTCGGGGAAGAATTGGGCGGATTTTGGGAATTTTTTGGACTCGGGACGGACTGGCCAGCAGGCAGTGGGCTTGCTGGCCCAACACAGAAGCAGACGCAGCATCAGAAGCAGGAACTGGACCAGTTCCAGTATTGGGCTGGACTAGCCCAAATGCTGAAACTGGCCCAGTGACAAGACTGGGGACAGGGGCCTATAACAGACCAGTGGGACCAGCGGGCAGTGGGACCGCTGGAGGATTTACGGTGCGGGAGATGTCCGAAAACTGGTGAATAATATATGGGGATATACCATCATCCAAAAAATTATACGAACTCGGCACGGGATTACTAACCTTAGCAAACGGAAATTGGAATTCATCAAAAATTACATGGCGACTAATGATGATTTTATTAGAAGATAAATAAAAACATTTGTAACCACGATGATTGGACGGACAACCCAAGAACACACACTGAGTAGAACGGGCCTGAAGTTTGTTAATTGTGGTGGACGGAAAGAGTGGATAACACAAGCACCCAAAGACCCTAATATGTGAATACGAAGGAGCCTTATTATGTAAAATTTGAAGGGGGGACGAATATGTCAAACCTTTGGAAGGAATAATGTTAAGAAGATATGTAGCCATTTGTAGAGCATGATGCCAAAAAGATGGGGGTATGGAAGCATGAATTAGTAAAGTGCAGACAATATTATTAACGGTACGAATTTTGCGTTCGGCTTTCCCATTTTGTGAAGACGTATGAGGGAAAGAAAAATGAAAATTGATCTCATTATTTGCACAAAATTCTCGAAACACCCCATTGTCATATTTAGGGATGGAAACGGATCGAATCTGGACCGGATCCTACTAGATCCAGATCCAAATCCGTTTTTCTTACCTGGATCTAGATCTATCGAGTCCATAAAAATCATATCCAAATCTGGATCCATTGGGTCCACGGATCGGATCTGGATCCACATGTAAAAAAAATTGCCTTGCTAAGAATTTTGTTTTTTAACTGACAAATGATTTTTACTTAGCTAATAGTTTACTGTGTTTCAATTTTGAAATGTCCATATGAGATATTTTGTTCGCCGTCTCGTTTTGATTGTGAGCTATTAATTGAAAATGTTGGACAATGACAATAGTTGTGAAAAATGTTGATTAATATTTTCACAATGCAGAACTTGCATGTTCTTAGAGTAAACTTGTTTTGAGAATTAAACTTGCAAGGATGTGCTTAGCAATTTTAAGAAAATACTTATAAAATTACATTCTAGGTTATGAATATATTTAATAAAAAATGGATCCACGGGTCGGATCTGGACTGGATACGGATCTCAAATACAAGATTCAGATCCAGATTTGATCCGTCATAAACGGATCCGGGTCCGATCCGGATCCGTCGGGTTCAAATTTTGAAGATCCATATCCTATAAAACGGATCTGGATCCACCGGGTCCAGGATCCACTGCCATCTCTAGTCATATTATTTGCCATTATCACATTGGATATTTTTTATTTCACGTTCGAATTGGGTTCTAATGAAAGCTCTAAATTTTAAGAAGATGGAAAAATTGAGATTTTTTCGCTATTGGAAAAGTCCACAAAAAATTTGAATAATCATCCAAAAAGAGAACATAATACCGATGACCCAAAGAACTAAGAACATGAGACGTCCATAGATCCTATGAATAATATCAAATGGCATTAAAGTATGAGAATTAGAGTCTACAAATGGCAACTTAACTATTTTCCCTAAAGAACAAGATTGACAATTCGGAGTGCTACGCTCACCCTTACAAGAAATAAAATTGTTTTTCTCTAAGGAAGATAAAATAGACGATCTCGAATGACCTAGACGAGCATGCCACAAGGAAGGAGCAAGGGCTGCAAACGCTGACTGCAAGGCTTGACTCGATGGACCGGAACATGGCGTGATAGGATAAAGATCTCCCCTACTATCACACCTCATGAGAGGACTCCCCATTTTGAAATCCTTCACAGAGAACCTAAATGGATCAAATTCTATGGACACAGAATTATCAGTGGTGAATTTTCGGACAGACACCAAATTTTTAATCAATTTTGGAGCGTGAAGGGTATTTTTCAAAATAAGGGGTGGATGAGGGGGAGACAATGTTTTATTACCATAACCACGAATTGGAATTGAATTACCATTACCAACAATTATACCACGATTGTTGCTCAAATTGGAATAAGACGAGAGAGTACATGAATCGGATGTCATGTGAGTAGTGGCGCTGGTGTCCATGTACCAATTTGGGTCCGAAGGATTTATTCCAAGCGTGTGCATCGCGGCTTCGATGTCGGTAGGAGTGGAGCCCGCTGCATGATGGGCCTGGTGGAGGCCAGGCCTGCCACTTTGCTGACCTGGTACCCCACTGGATTGCTGGACCAAGACTGGGCAGGAGTAGCTGGGTCGAAAAGAAGGCTGAAATTAGGCCCAATTACCATGGGCTGGAGGCGTTGAAACTTTGTCGTCGACATAATGAAAGAATAATAGGTGATTTGAGGAGAAAATAAAAGAACACCACCGACGGTCACGGAATCCGGTAAGGGTGGCGGAAACCGAGCACAAGGTCGACGGAAAAGAGGTTGGAAAAATAACCTAGACTTTTGATAGCATGAAAAAAATAATCCCTTGATTATTGTCATTGATTGAAAGAGTATATATACATTTACATATTTCCATAATAGGAGAATCATATTCCTATTATATTCCTAAAACCTTATTCTACTTGGATACTAACTATACAATTATGGTAAGTATACATACTAATTACACTCAAATACTACCTAAACTAATATACAAAATCCGAAATATACATATGATATATTGTATATCATATGTATATTTAACAAGTAAATTTTTTAGATTCTTTTCTGCAGGTATGAATTACAAGAAGATCAATCATTGCTTGGTAAAGATCAGTTTGAGTATGATCTTTACTGGGTAAAGGGTTAAATAAAGTCTTCATTAGAGGTGTGGCGAGGCGAAAGAGAAGCCAGTTTCACCCTTGAAGACAAGCGCTGGAAATGCAAATCTTGCAAGTTTGCTTCTGAATGTCCAGACAACAATTGTGGCTCTCCAAGAAGAAAGGACACTGAAGGCTAACTGCTAAGTTTGGAAAGACTAGTTTCCAACTAGATCCTTAATAAATTAAGTTCACGTTTTGAGAATATACAACATTGGAATCTCTGTATCAAGCCTGATGGATAATTTGGAGAATAGATAAGTTATAGGTTAACTTGTATTGATAGTGTAAAATTTCTTTACATTGTCAGTGAATATATAACTTAAACTCTACGAACTTGGTGTATACGATTAGGGTCAAAGAAGCTAGAAGTTTTTATACTCCGGTAGGTACATTCTGAACCTGAAAATTCATTGTTGTACCAATTCTTGTTTTTGCAGTGTAGGATATTCATTTTATCTTGTAATTTTTATTCACCATCATTTCATTGTTGTTTGTGATATCAAAGGTATTGTCATGGTCACTATGATTGATATCCGTTAAATATACGCAAGATGGTTGATGGATTCTTCACCCTTTTATTGAGTACAATGATTCATTTGTACAAAAACAAAGGTGATATCCATAGTTGCAACAACTATAGGGGTATCAAGCTGCTAAGCCACACTATGAAAGTTTGGGAAAGAGTCGTGGAGATAAGGGTGAGAAGAGGAATGTCTATCTCCGAGAACCAGTTTGGATTCATGCCAGGGCGGTCGACTACAGAAGTCATCCATCTTATTAGGAGGTTAGTGGAGCAGTATATGGAGAGGAAGAGAGACTTACATATGGTTTTCATCGACCTCGAGAAGGCATACGACAGAGTCCCTAGGAAGGTTCTATGGAGATATTTTAAGGTTAGATGTGTACCTGTGACATACACTAGAGCAATCAAGGATATGTATGATGGAGCCAAGACCAGGGTATGGACAGTAGGAGGAGACTCAGAAGACTTTCCAGTGATGATGGGGTTGTACCAGGGATCAACTCTTAGCTCATTCCTATTTGCCTTGGTGATGGATGGACTGACGCGACAAATCCAAGGGGGGTGCCATGTTGTATGTTATTCGCAGACGACAGTCTTAATTGATGAGACCCGCAATGGAGTGAACGCTAAGCTGGAGGTTTGGAGACAGACTTTGGAGTCTAAAGGGTTCAGGCTGAGTAGGACCAAGACAGAATACTTTGAGTGCAAGTTCAGTGACGAGAGCGATCTTGAGACCGGCGTGGAGGTGAGGCTTGGTACCCAGGTCATTCCAAAGAAAGGGAGCTTCAAGTACCTCAGGTCTATTATTCAAGGGAATGGAGAGATTGATGACGATGTCACACATCGTATTGGGTCAGGGTGGATGAAATTGAGGATCGCATCTGGAGTATTGGGCGATAAAAATGTGCCACCAAAACTTAAAGGCAAGTTCTATAGGGTGGTGGTTAGACCGACCATGTTGTATGGGGCGGAGTGTTGGCCGATCAAGACTTCGCACACCCAAAATATGAAAGTTGCGGAGATGAGGATGCTAAGATAGATGTGTGGCCATACAAGGAGGGATAGAATTAGAAATGATGATATCTGGGACAGAGTGGAAGTGGCCTTGGTGGAGGATAAGATGCAAAAAGCTAGGTTGAGATGGTTCGGACACGTGCAGAGGAGAGACATAAATGCCAGTACGGAGGTGTGAAAGGTTGGCTATGTACGGGTACAGGAAGGGTAGAGGTAGGCCGAGAAAGTATTGGGGAGAGGTGATTAGACAGGATATGGCGCAGGTGCAACTCACTGAGGACATGACCTTAGATAGGGGGTTATGGAGGACACATATTAGGGTAAAATGATAGTAGGTAGTCCAGCATAGTCCTACCTACGCTTACAAACTGGTAGTTGTAGTATTATTATTATTGTAGGCTCGCTTAGCCTATCATATTGCCTTATAGTCCCTTCTCGTTTGATTTATACTGCTATGTGTATTTTGTTTGTCTTATTTACTTGCATTAGCTATTGCTTCTTTCTCTTTTCAGAATGCATTGTCATGACTTACGCACTTTGTGTGTCTTACTTTGCTTAAGCTTGTGCTTTATCTTGAGCCGAGGGTCTCTCGTAAACAGCCGCTCTACCTACCAAGGTAGAGGTAAGGTCTGTGTATACTCTACCCTCCCTAGACCCCACATTGTGGGATTTCACTGTGAATGTTGTTGTTATTGTCCTGGTTTGTTTTTATCGACTCCTTTTTCACCAAGAATGTATAAGAAGAGGAAGCAGTCAATTTAGTGAAAATACTTTAGAGATTGTTAAGCAGTGGATAACAACAACAAATGGACTGTCATGTATTGATTGGCTAATTTAAGAGCATATTTGTTATATTGTGAATAGCAATATATGAATTATAATGAAGAGATTGTTACGCATTGAACAATAATCAATGTATTAATGCACATTTTCTCGTTTGATATGTTATTTCATGCAAGATAACACACAAATTTTTGAAGCGAAGACTTTGGAGACAAAGAGGTTGAAGTAGGAAATAAATAAAAGAGGATGCGCCATTTGGTTGCGTCTGTGGTACAATTAATCCCAACATACAATTATAGAATATTTGATTGATTGCACAAGAAAAAAAGATCTCTGCATTACTTAATACAACTTTTAGTTGACAGTGTTAAATAATACAAACATTAATTTATAGAGATAATTACGTTGTTTGAAATTTAGGACAATAATGCTATCAAAATTAACCAATCTTTTTAAATCTTATAAAAATGACTCAATTTTCTCTCTCTCACACTCTCTATTGTGCTCTCTTTCGGCCTCCTCTCTCTACCGCCATCTTTTTCTTGGCATCACCGTCGTCGTCTCAGATCTCCGGCGATGGCAGGTAAACTATGAGAGACGTCTATCACCGTCGTCGTCGTTTATCGTCGTCTATCACCGTCGTCTCAGATCTCCGACAATGACTGGTAGACTATGAAAGGCGTTGTCATCGTCTATCGTTGTCATCGTCTATCGCCGTCATCTCAGACCACATATCTGGTGGTGGTGAGCCATTTCCTCTCTAACTTCACAAATTATTAAGTTACTCTATTAATAATGAAACCACCAGGAAACGACGTCGTTGCTTTTGAATCAGCTGAGAAGATAATACTCCGGTGGGATTTAACGACATCGGAAGACGCATGTGAGAAAATAATCTTCGCCGACGATCGTCACGAGATCGATCGATACCTCTTAGTCATCGATGAAATCCAATGGTCAATGGAGTCCGCTACACTTTTCGATGATCAAAACAAAGTGAATAGTGCGATCCAGATCGGCGATGGGGTATATGAGTGTATATGGAGCTAAAGATTTGAGGTTGGTGGTGTATATGTGTGTATATGGGAGTTGGTGGTGTTGAAATTATTTGTTGTATAATAGTGTATAATATTGTATAATAGTGTATATGGTGGTATATGTGTGTTGAGGTTATTTTTTGTATAATAGTGTATAACATTGTATAATAGTGTATATAGATATATATGATGGTATATAGATGTATATGAGTGTTTATGGGAGTTGGTAGTGTTGAAGTTATTTTTTTGTATAATATTGTATAATAGTGTATGAGTGTATATTGTGACATATGGGTGTATATGAGTGTTTATGTATATAGGTGTATAAATATGTATACACCTTCAAACACCTATATAATGTACTTGACTTTTGTATATAAGTGTATAATAATGCATAAATTATTTTTGAGCTAGAACTTTGCAATATATATTTTGGGCTATTTTTTTTTACAATGTAAATTGTATATTTTTAAAATTTCCCTTAATTTATACAAATATCATTGTTTATTTTTTTGTGGGGTACAAGGTGGGGTAAGAACAAATATATTAATAATATAGAGATTAAACTATTAGAAACAAAATGCCTTAAAGTAAGTATTTCTAATATAACAATAATTCCTTAATTTTCAATCGATGCATAACCATCACATCATTATTAATCAATACATAAATAATTTCTGCATAGCTAGTATATGATGAAACCATCTCGTAATATTTCAAAAATTACATGCTGTATAACTTTTAAAAAGTTTAATAGTGAAAATCCTACCTCCGGCCGCTGTTCACACTGTTTGGATTACCGGGCACCGGAAAAACGACGACGTCCTCTGCACTAGCGGATGGGACGCAGCTCCGGCAAATAAGAAGTTGCACGACGGATGGGACTGTTACATCATCAATGAACAACTCGTAAGTCATTTAACATTGAAAAATACTAAACCCTAGTTCTTAATCAATGTTGAAAAAGTTACATTTTTTTACTTGATTTCATTTCAATAGAAGAATAAAAATGTCAAATGCTTTCTGTATTAACACGTTTAATATTATCAAAACAAAATAAAGAAGAAAGCATAAGGTAAATCGGATTTTCTTTGTCAA